>OX336388.2:275936470-277353857 GCA_946902985.2 Meconema thalassinum
ATGAAGGCCCTGCGAGCAGTGGAAGGCACGCGATGGGATGGAGTTGTCAGCTCCACGCTCGGCTGTATTTGCTCCCTGGAATTACCCCGGTACTCATTTCCGGTGTAGGCTGAGTGAACCCCAGGGCTATTTGCGTTTCCGAAAGTAGTAGGTCTCTTTCTAAAATCCACTACCTGGGTGGACATCGAACTCTCTCCCTTTCAGTTAGAAGCTCAGCGCCTCTACCGACCGCGCCACGCAGCCCCCTTGTGAAGGAGCAGTGTAATTTTGTAAGTTGGCAATCACTGCTACAAGCTGGGACAACGCGGTCATGAGCCCCGCCTACTTAGGCTGGCTGATAACCTGTGTTATACGTGTGAAGGAAGAGTGTAACATTGTAAGTTGACAATCACTGTGACAAGCTGCGACAACGCGGTCATGAGCCCCGTCTACTTAGGCTGGCTGATAACCTGTGTTATACGTGTGAGGGAGCAGTGTAACATTGTAAGTTGACAATCACTGTGACAAGCTGCGACAACGCTGTCATGAGCCCCGCCTACTTTGGCTGACTGATAACCTGTGTTATACGTGTGAAGGAAGAGTGTAACATTGTAAGTTGGCAATTACTGCTACAAGCTGGGACAACGCGGTCATGAGCCCCACCTACTTTGGCTGACTGATAACCTGTGTTATACGTGTGAAGGAGGAGGGTAACATTGTAAGTTGGTATCACTGCCACAAGCTGGGACAACGCGGTCATGAGCCCCGCCTACTGTGGCTGGCTGATAACCTGTGTTATACGTGTGAAGGAGGAGTGTAACATTGTAAGTTGTTATCACTGCTACAAGCTGCGACAACGCGGTCATGAGCCCCACCTACTTTGGTTGGCTGATAACCTGTGTTATACGTGTGAAGGAGAAGTGTAACATTGTAAGTTGTTATCACTGCTACAAGCTGCGACAACGCGGTCATGAGCCCCGCCTACTGTGGCTGATAACCTGTGTTATACGTGTGAAGGAGCAGTGTAACATTGTAAGTTGGTATCACTGCTACAAGCTGCGACAACACGGTCATGAGCCCCGCCTACTGTGGCTGGTAACCTGTGTTATACGTGTGAAGGAGCAGTGTAACATTGTAAGTTGGTATCACTGCTACAAGCTGCGACAACGCGGTCATGAGCCCCACCTACTTTGGCTGGCTGATAACCTGTGTTAAACGTGTGAAGGAGCAGTGTAACATTGTAAGTTGGTATCACTGCTACCAGCTGCGACAACGCGGTCATGGGCCCCGTCTACTTTGGCTGGCTGATAACCTGTGTTAAACGTGTGAAGGAGCAGTGTAACATTGTAAGTTGGTATCACTGCTACAAGCTGCGACAACGCGGTCATGAGCCCCACCTACTTTGGCCTGTGTTAATTAATGTGTGTTATCTGTTTTTAGTTCAAGTAAGTGCTGCAGACAATAATTTCAATAGTCCCGACTTTAACTACCAAATGCTACCGACCACGACACTCAGCTGTGAACTTGGTCACTAGATGGCATCTCAATCAGCGCCTGGTGACGATCGTTGGTACTTAAGAGTATTAATCAAACCTAACCTACAGATTTTGCTTCACACAAGTTCAGTTAGGGAAAGGTTCTTTTACATGCCATACATCTATGACATGGGCACGTCGGCTTTACTTCACCTCCCAAGGAAGGCATAGTGGGTTTGAACCCGCGACATACAAGCTCAGCATGCTACCGACTGTGCAGTTAGCTAATGTGTCACATACGGCGCAATCTCTGAGGTTGGAACTTGTGAACATCGCTTCTCGTCTGAAACATTTCAGTTGGGCTTTGCACAAAGATAATTATAGTCTATAAGTCATACATATTTACATAATCTATACACTGAGTCACAAACAGATATCCAGCCTTATTTGTTGCGAAGAGGAACTCCTGCGGGTCACCACGGAATGCTGAATGCACCACAATCACAGAGCGAGGGAGATGTCATCTCCCATTTACGTAGGGAATCTACCACAATTAGTTGGTATTCTCTTCATAGTGGCCCAAATCTTCCTGTGTTTATCAAATCCTGGTGGACTGGTTTGGATACAGGCCATCTTCAGTTCTTCCTTAGTAGCACTGGTTTGCCATAATTTAGTCCATCGATGACTTATATTAGGTATATTTATTGTTATTGACTTGGCCAGTTTGTAATGGGAACGGAGTCTCTTCAGGAATGTCTTCATGAACAGGGAGCTCAGGACTAGCAGTTATTTTCGTGAATTCACGTACAAGTGAACATTCTCGTCGCAGGGAAGGAGGCTCAATATGGCTCAGGATTGGAAACCAGAATGTAGGCATATTCTTTTAAGTGTCTGTTATAATTAAATATGATGTTAAATAGAAACAAAAATAAATAATAATCAAGATTGATGATTGACGGTCGGGAAAGTCCTGCTACGACCAGGACGCAGTACGGACAAGGGTTGCAGCGTACCCTGTTCGAACCTCGACCAGACCGGTTCGGAAGCGAGGTCATTGGCATGGTTGGCTGGACAGGTTTCGTCCACTATGGGGGCTAACAAAAAATGCGCCCGAACTAAAGAAGGCTTTGTTAGCAGTAAAATGAGCATTCCACGGTCTTTACGGCGTGTTGAGCGACACTGGTGTGCAATGTACAGGGACCGACAAGAAAAGCGGAGCGTTACATTTTGGTTAAATTAGACCACGAACTCGAACCGAACCTTCTCATTTAGTTTCCTTACAGTTACAAATATACGCCTTTCTTTGTTACATTGACTGCGCTTAGGATATCTTCATCAGCCGCGTGGATTGTGGTGTGTTTCTGTGATCACTGCAGTAGTGAAGGTTTCAGAAAGGTGCCCCGGGACTTGAGACCACGAGAAGTACGCAGTCAATGCGTTCGGCTACGCTACTGATTAACAAAGAGTAAACAAGTAGAAAGTTTACACTTGGCCTTATTATTATTATTATTTGAATGACGTCATCGACGACCTGCTATCCAACATGGAGAGTATGTAGTAACGTAATGTGTGTTCACCAACGATCTGAAGCTAGGGCTGTCCAAGCTAGGGAGTAAGTAATAACATAATGTGTGTTCACCAACGATCTGAAGCTAGGGCTGTCCAAGCTAGGGAGTAAGTAATAACATAATGTGTGTTCACCAACGATCTGAAGCTAGGGCTGTCCAAGCTAGGGAGTAAGTAATAACATAATGTGTGTTCACCAACGATCTGAAGCTAGGGCTGTCCAAGCTAGGGAGTATGTAATAACGTAATGTGTGTTCACCAACGATCTGAAGCTAGGGCTGTCCAAGCTAGGGAGTAAGTAATAACATAATGTGTGTTCACCAACGATCTGAAGCTAGGGCTGTCCAAGCTAGGGAGTA
This sequence comes from Meconema thalassinum, assembly GCA_946902985.2. NCBI lineage: Eukaryota > Metazoa > Arthropoda > Insecta > Orthoptera > Tettigoniidae > Meconema > Meconema thalassinum. The sequence goes on from OX336388.2 coordinate 275,939,850, forward strand.
AGTAATAACATAATGTGTGTTCACCAACGATCTGAAGCTAGGGCTGTCCAAGCTAGGGAGTATGTAATAACGTAATGTGTGTTCACCAACGATCTGAAGCTAGGGCTGTCCAAGCTAGGGAGTATGTAGTAACGTAATGTGTGTTCACCAACGATCTGAAGCTAGGGCTGTCCAAGCTAGGGAGTAAGTAATAACATAATGTGTGTTCACCAACGATCTGAAGCTAGGGCTGTCCAAGCTAGGGAGTATGTAATAACGTAATGTGTGTTCACCAACGATCTGAAGCTAGGGCTGTCCAAGCTAGGGAGTAAGTAATAACATAATGTGTGTTCACCAACGATCTGAAGCTAGGGCTGTCCAAGCTAGGGAGTAAGTAATAACATAATGTGTGTTCACCAACGATCTGAAGCTAGGGCTGTCCAAGCTAGGGAGTAAGTAATAACATAATGTGTGTTCACCAACGATCTGAAGCTAGGGCTGTTCAAGCTAGGGAGTATGTAGTAACGTAATGTGTGTTCACCAACGATCTGAAGCTAGGGCTGTCCAAGCTGAGGAGTTTGTAGCAACGTAATGTGTGTTCACCAACGATCTGAAGCTAGGGCTGTCCAAACTAGGGAGTATGTAGTAACGTAATGTGTGTTCACCAACGATCTGAAGCTAGGGCTGTCCAAGCTGGGGAGTTTGTAGTAACGTAATGTGTGTTCACCAACGATCTGAAGTTAGGGCTGTCCAAGCTAGGGAGTTTGTAGCAACGTAATTTGTGTTCACCTACGATCTGAAGCTAGGGCTGTCCAAGATGGGGAGTTTGTAGTAACGTAATGTGTGTTCACCAACGATCTGAAGCTAGGGCTGTCCAAACTAGGGAGTATGTAGTAACGTAATGTGTGTTCACCAACGATCTGAAGCTAGGGCTGTCCAAGCTAGGGAGTATGTAGTAACCTAATGTGTGTTCACCAACGATCTGAAGCTAGGGCTGTCCAAGCTGAGGAGTTTGTAGTAACGTAATGTGTGTTCACCAACGATCTGAAGTTAGGGCTGTCCAAGCTAGGGAGTTTGTAGCAACGTAATTTGTGTTCACCTACGATCTGAAGCTAGGGCTGTCCAAGATGGGGAGTTTGTAGTAACGTAATGTGTGTTCACCAACGATCTGAAGCTAGGGCTGTCCAAACTAGGGAGTATGTAGTAACGTAATGTGTGTTCACCAACGATCTGAAGCTAGGGCTGTCCAAGCTAGGGAGTATGTAGTAACGTAATGTGTGTTCACCAACGATCTGAAGCTAGGGCTGTTCAAGCTAGGGAGTATGTAGTAACGTAATGTGTGTTCACCAACGATCTGAAGCTAGGGCTGTCCAAGCTAGGGAGTATGTAGTAACGTAACGTGTGTTCACCAACGATCTGAAGCTAGGGCTGTCCAAACTAGGGAGTATGTAGTAACGTAATGTGTGTTCACCAACGATCTGAAGCTAGGGCTGTCCAAGCTAGGGAGTATGTAGTAACGTAATGTGTGTTCACCAACGATCTGAAGCTAGGGCTGTCCAAGCTAGGGAGTATGTAGTAACGTAACGTGTGTTCACCAACGATCTGAAGCTAGGGCTGTCCAAACTAGGGAGTATGTAGTAACGTAATGTGTGTTCACCAACGATCTGAAGCTAGGGCTGTCCAAGCTAGGGAGTATGTAGTAACCTAATGTGTGTTCACCAACGATCTGAAGCTAGGGCTGTCCAAGCTGAGGAGTTTGTAGTAACGTAATGTGTGTTCACCAACGATCTGAAGTTAGGGCTGTCCAAGCTAGGGAGTTTGTAGCAACGTAATTTGTGTTCACCTACGATCTGAAGCTAGGGCTGTCCAAGATGGGGAGTTTGTAGTAACGTAATGTGTGTTCACCAACGATCTGAAGCTAGGGCTGTCCAAACTAGGGAGTATGTAGTAACGTAATGTGTGTTCACCAACGATCTGAAGCTAGGGCTGTCCAAGCTAGGGAGTATGTAGTAACGTAATGTGTGTTCACCAACGATCTGAAGCTAGGGCTGTCCAAGCTAGGGAGTATGTAGTAACGTAATGTGTGTTCACCAACGATCTGAAGCTAGGGCTGTCCAAGCTAGGGAGTATGTAGTAACGTAACGTGTGTTCAACAACGATCTGAAGCTAGGGCTGTCCAAGCTAGGGAGTATGTAGCAACGTAATGAGTGTTCACCAACGATCTGAAGCTAGGGCTGTCCAAGCTAGGGAGTATGTAGTAACGTAATGTGTGTTCACCAACGATCTGAAGCTAGGGCTGTCCAAGCTGAGGAGTTTGTAGTAACGTAATGTGTGTTCACCAACGATCTGAAGCTAGGGCTGTACAAGCTAGGGAGTATGTAATAACGTAATGTGTGTTCACCAACGATCTGAAACTAGGACTGTCCAAGCTGGGGAGTTTGTAGTAACGTAATTTGTGTTCACCAACGATCTGAAGCTAGGGCTGTCCAAGCTGAGGAGTTTGTAGTAACGTAATTTGTGTTCACCAACGATCTGAAGCTAGGGCTGTCCAAGCTGAGGAGTTTGTAGGAACGTAATTTGTGTTCACCAACGATCTGAAGCTAGGGCTGTCCAAGCTAGGGAGTATGTAGCAACGTAATGAGTGTTCACCAACGATCTGAAGCTAGGGCTGTCCAAGCTGGGGAGTATGTAGCAACGTAATGAGTGTTCACCAACGATCTGAAGCTAGGACTGTCCATGCTGGGGAGTTTGTAGTAACGTAATCTGTGTTCACCAACGATCTGAAGCTAGGGCTGTTCAAGCTAGGGAGTATGAAGCAACGTAATGAGTGTTCACCAACGATCTGAAGCTAGGGCTGTTCAAGCTAGGGAGTATGAAGCAACGTAATGAGTGTTCACCAACGATCTGAAGCTAGGGCTGTCCAAGTTAGGGAGTATGTAGTAACGTAATGAGTGTTCACCAACGATCTGAAGCTAGGGCTGTCCAGGCTAGGGAGTATGTAGTAACGTAATGAGTGTTCACCAACGATCTGAAGCTAGGGCTGTCCAAGCAAGGGAGTATGTAGCAACGTAATGAGTGTTCACCAACGATTTGAAGCTAGGGCTGTCCAAACTGGGGAGTATGTAGTAACGTAATGAGTGTACACCAACGATCTGAAGCTAGGGCTGTCCAAGCTAGGGAGTATGTAGTAACGTAATGAGTGTTCACCAACGATCTGAAGCTAGGGCTGTCCAAGCTAGGGAGTATGTAGCAACGTAATGAGTGTTCACCAACGATCTGAAGCTAGGGCTGTCCAAGCTGGGGAGTATGTAGTAACGTAATGAGTGTTCACCAACGATCTGAAGCTAGGGCTGTCCAAGTTAGGGAGTTTGTAGCAACGTAATTTGTGTTCACCAACGATCTGAAGCTAGGGCTGTCCAAGCTAGGGAGTATGTAGCAAAGTAATGAGTGTTCACCAACGATCTGAAGCTAGGGCTGTCCAAGCTGGGGAGTTTGTAGCAACGTAATTTGTGTTCACCAACGATCTGAAGCTAGGGCTGTCCAAGCTAGGGAGTAAGTAATAACATAATGTGTGTTCACCAAGGATCTGAAGCTAGGGCTGTCCAAGCTAGGGAGTAAGTAATAACATAATGTGTGTTCACCAACGGTCTGAAGCTAGGGCTGTCCAAGCTAGGGAGTATGTAGTAACGTAATGTGTGTTCACCAACGATCTGAAGCTAGGGCTGTCCAAGCTAGGGAGTAAGTAATAACATAATGTGTGTTCACCACCGATCTGAAGCTAGGGCTGTCCAAGCTAGGGAGTTTGTAGCAACGTAATGTGTGTTCACCAACGATCTGAAGCTAGGGCTGTCCATGCTGGGGAGTATGTAGCAACGTAATGTGTGTTCACCAACGATCTGAAGCTAGGGCTGTCCAAGCTAGGGAGTAAGTAATAACATAATGTGTGTTCACCAACGATCTGAAGCTAGGGCTGTCCAAGCTAGGGAGTAAGTAATAACATAATGTGTGTTCACCAACGATCTGAAGCTAGGGCTGTCCAAGCTAGGTAGTAAGTAATAACATAATGTGTGTTTACCAACGATCTGAAGCTAGGGCTGTCCATGCTGGGGAGTATGTAGTAACGTAATGTGTGTTCACCAACGATCTGAAATTAGGCCTGTCCAAGCTAGGGAGTATGTAGTAACGTAATGTGTGTTCACCAACGATCTGAAGCTAGGGCTGTCCAAGCTAGGGAGTATGTAGTAACGTAATGTGTGTTCACCAACGATCTGAAGCTAGGGCTGTCCAAGCTAGGGAGTATGTAGTAACGTAATGTGTGTACACCAACGATCTGAAGCTAGGGCTGTCCAACTTGGGGACTTTGTAGCAACGTAATGTGTGTTCACCAACGATCTGAAGCTAGGGCTGTCCAAGCTAGGGAGTATGTAGTAACGTAATGTGTGTACACCAACGATCTGAAGCTAGGGCTGTCCAAGCTAGGGAGTATGTAGTAACGTAATGTGTGTTCACCAACGATCTGAAGCTAGGGCTGTCCAAGCTAGGGAGTATGTAGTAACGTAATATGTGTTCACCAACGATCTGAAGCTAGGGCTGTCCAAGCTAGGGAGTATGTAGTAACGTAATGTGTGTACACCAACGATCTGAAGCTAGGGCTGTCCAAGTTAGGGAGTATGTAGTAACGTAATGTGTGTTCACCAACGATCTGAAGCTAGGGCTGTCCAAGCTAGGGAGTATGTAGTAACGTAAAGTGTGTTCACCAACGATCTGAAGCTAGGGCTGTCCAAGCTAGGGAGTATGTAGTAACGTAATGTGTGTTCACCAACGATCTGAAGCTAGGGCTGTCCAAGCTAGGGAGCATGTAGTAACGTAATGTGTGTTCACCAACGATCTGAAGCTAGGGCTGTCCAAGCTGAGGAGTTTGTAGCAACGTAATGTGTGTTCACCAACGATCTGAAGCTAGGGCTGTCCAAGCTAGTGAGTATGTAGTAACGTAATGTGTGTTCACCAACGATCTGAAGCTTGGGCTGTCCAAGCTGAGGAGTTTGTAGCAACGTAATGTGTGTTCACCAACGATCTGAAGCTAGGGCTGTCCAAGCTGAGGAGTTTGTAGTAACGTAATGTGTGTTCACCAACGATCTGAAGCTAGGGCTGTCCAAGCTAGGGAGTATGTAATAACGTAATGTGTGTTCACCAACGATCTGAAGCTAGGACTGTCCAAGCTAGGGAGTATGTAGTAACGTAATGTGTGTTCACCAACGATCTGAAGCTAGGGCTGTCCAAGCTGAGGAGTTTGTAGCAACGTAATGTGTGTTCACCAACGATCTGAAGCTAGGGCTGTCCAAGCTAGGGAGTATGTAGTAACGTAATGTGTGTTCACCAACGATCTGAAGCTAGGGCTGTCCAAGCTGAGGAGTTTGTAGTAACGTAATGTGTGTTCACCAACGATCTGAAGCTAGGGCTGTCCAAACTAGGGAGTATGTAGTAACGTAATGTGTGTTCACCAACGATCTGAAGCTAGGGCTGTCCAAGCTAGGGAGTATGTAGTAACGTAATGTGTGTTCACCAACGATCTGAAGCTAGGGCTGTCCAAGCTAGGGAGTATGTAGTAACGTAATGTGTGTTCACCAACGATCTGAAGCTAGGGCTGTCCAAGCTAGGGAGTATGTAGTAACGTAACGTGTGTTCAACAACGATCTGAAGCTAGGGCTGTCCAAGCTAGGGAGTATGTAGCAACGTAATGAGTGTTCACCAACGATCTGAAGCTAGGGCTGTCCAAGCTAGGGAGTATGTAGTAACGTAATGTGTGTTCACCAACGATCTGAAGCTAGGGCTGTCCAAGCTGAGGAGTTTGTAGTAACGTAATGTGTGTTCACCAACGATCTGAAGCTAGGGCTGTACAAGCTAGGGAGTATGTAATAACGTAATGTGTGTTCACCAACGATCTGAAACTAGGACTGTCCAAGCTGGGGAGTTTGTAGTAACGTAATGTGTGTTCACCAACGATCTGAAGCTAGGGCTGTCCAAGCTGAGGAGTATGTAGTAACGTAATTTGTGTTCACCAACGATCTGAAGCTAGGGCTGTCCAAGCTGAGGAGTTTGTAGGAACGTAATTTGTGCTCACCAACGATCTGAAGCTAGGGCTGTCCAAGCTAGGGAGTATGTAGCAACGTAATGAGTGTTCACCAACGATCTGAAGCTAGGGCTGTCCATGCTGGGGAGTTTGTATTAACGTAATCTGTGTTCACCAACGATCTGAAGCTAGGGCTGTTCAAGCTAGGGAGTATGAAGCAACGTAATGAGTGTTCACCAACGATCTGAAGCTAGGGCTGTCCAAGTTAGGGAGTATGTAGTAACGTAATGAGTGTTCACCAACGATCTGAAGCTAGGGCTGTCCAGGCTAGGGAGTATGTAGTAACGTAATGAGTGTTCACCAACGATCTGAAGCTAGGGCTGTCCAAGCAAGGGAGTATGTAGCAACGTAATGAGTGTTCACCAACGATTTGAAGCTAGGGCTGTCCAAACTGGGGAGTATGTAGTAACGTAATGAGTGTACACCAACGATCTGAAGCTAGGGCTGTCCAAGCTAGGGAGTATGTAGTAACGTAATGAGTGTTCACCAACGATCTGAAGCTAGGGCTGTCCAAGCTAGGGAGTATGTAGCAACGTAATGAGTGTTCACCAACGATCTGAAGCTAGGGCTGTCCAAGCTGGGGAGTATGTAGTAACGTAATGAGTGTTCACCAACGATCTGAAGCTAGGGCTGTCCAAGTTAGGGAGTTTGTAGCAACGTAATTTGTGTTCACCAACGATCTGAAGCTAGGGCTGTCCAAGCTAGGGAGTATGTAGCAAAGTAATGAGTGTTCACCAACGATCTGAAGCTAGGGCTGTCCAAGCTGGGGAGTTTGTAGCAACGTAATTTGTGTTCACCAACGATCTGAAGCTAGGGCTGTCCAAGCTAGGGAGTATGTAATAGCGTAATGTGTGTTCACCAACGATCTGAAGCTAGGGCTGTCCAAGCTAGGGATTATGTAATAACGTAATGTGTGTTCACCAACGATCTGAAGCTAGGGCTGTCCAAGCTAGGGAGTATGTAGTAACGTAATGTGTGTTCACCAACGATCTGAAGCTAGGGCTGTCCAAGCTGAGGAGTTTGTAGCAACGTAATGTGTGTTCACCAACGATCTGAAGCTAGGGCTGTCCAAGCTAGGGAAATTGTAGTAACGTAATGTGTGTTCACCAACGATCTGAAGCTAGGGCTGTCCAAGCTAGGGAGTATGTAGTAACGTAATGTGTGTTCACCAACGATATGAAGCTAGGGCTGTCCAAGCTAGGGAGTATGTAACAACGTAATGTGTGTTCACCAACGAACTGAAGCTAGGGCTGTCCAAGCTAGGGAGTATGTAGTAACGTAATGTGTGTTCACCAACGATCTGAAGCTAGGGCTGTCCAAGCTAGGGAGTTTGTAGCAACGTAATGTGTGTTCACCAACGATCTGAAGCTAGGGCTGTCCAAGCTAGGGAGTATGTAGTAACGTAATGTGTGTTCACCAACGATCTGAAGCTAGGGCTGTCCAAGCTAGGTAGTATGTAGTAACGTAATGTGTGTTCACCAACGATCTGAAGCTAGGGCTGTCCAAGCTGAGGAGTTTGTAGTAACGTAATGTGTGTTCACCAACGAGCTGAAGCTAGGGCTGTCCAACATGGGGAGTATGTAGTAACGTAATGTGTGTTCACCAACGATCTGAAGCTAGGGCTGTCCAAGCTACGGAGTATGTAATAACGTAATGTGTGTTCACCAACGATCTGAAGCTAGGGCTGTCCAAGCTAGGGAGTTTGTAGCAACGTAATGTGTGTTCACCAACGATCTGAAGCTAGGGCTGTACAAGCTGGGGAGTATGTAGCAACGTAATGAGTGTTCACCAACGATCTGAAGCTAGGGCTGTCCAAGCTAGGGAGTAAGTAATAACATAATGTGTGTTCACCAACGATCTGAAGCTAGGGCTGTCCAAGCTAGGGAGTAAGTAATAACATAATGTGTGTTCACCAACGATCTGAAGCTAGGGCTGTCCAAGCTAGGGAGTATGTAGTAACGTAATGTGTGTTCACCAACGATCTGAAGCTAGGGCTGTCCAAGCTAGGGAGTAAGTAATAACATAATGTGTGTTCACCAACGATCTGAAGCTAGGGCTGTCCAAGCTAGGGAGTTTGTAGCAACGTAATGTGTGTTCACCAACGATCTGAAGCTAGGGCTGTCCATGCTGGGGAGTATGTAGCAACGTAATGTGTGTTCACCAACGATCTGAAGCTAGGGCTGTCCAAGCTAGGGAGTAAGTAATAACATAATGTGTGTTCACCAACGATCTGAAGCTAGGGCTGTCCAAGCTAGGGAGTAAGTAATAACATAATGTGTGTTCACCAACGATCTGAAGCTAGGGCTGTCCAAGCTAGGGTGTAAGTAATAACATAATGTGTGTTCACCAACGATCTGAAGCTAGGGCTGTCCATGCTGGGGAGTATGTAGTAACGTAATGTGTGTTCACCAACGATCTGAAATTAGGGCTGTCCAAGCTAGTGAGTATGTACTAACGTAATGTGTGTTCACCAACGATCTGAAGCTAGGGCTGTCCAAGCTAGGGAGTATGTAGTAACGTAATGTGTGTTCACCAACGATCTGAAGCTAGGGCTGTCCAAGCTAGGGAGTATGTAGTAACGTAATGTGTGTACACCAACGATTTGAAGCTAGGGCTGTTCAACTTGGGGACTTTGTAGCAACGTAATGTGTGTTCACCAACGATCTGAAGCTAGGGCTGTCCAAGCTAGGGAGTATGTAGTAACGTAATGTGTGTACACCAACGATCTGAAGCTAGGGCTGTCCAAGCTAGGGAGTATGTAGTAACGTAATGTGTGTTCACCAATGATCTGAAGCTAGGGCTGTCCAAGCTAGGGAGTATGTAGTAACGTAATATGTGTTCACCAACGATCTGAAGCTAGGGCTGTCCAAGCTAGGGAGTATGTAGTAACGTAATGTGTGTACACCAACGATCTGAAGCTAGGGCTGTCCAAGTTAGGGAGTATGTAGTAACGTAATGTGTGTTCACCAACGATCTGAAGCTAGGGCTGTCAAAGCTAGGGAGTATGTAGTAACGTAAAGTGTGTTCACCAACGATCTGAAGCTAGGGCTGTCCAAGCTAGGGAGTATGTAGTAACGTAATGTGTGTTCACCAACGATCTGAAGCTAGGGCTGTCCAAGCTAGGGAGTATGTAGTAACGTAATGTGTGTTCACCAACGATCTGAAGCTAGGGCTGTCCAAGCTGAGGAGTTTGTAGCAACGTAATGTGTGTTCACCAACGATCTGAAGCTAGGGCTGTCCAAGCTAGTGAGTATGTAGTAACGTAATGTGTGTTCACCAACGATCTGAAGCTTGGGCTGTCCAAGCTGAGGAGTTTGTAGCAACGTAATGTGTGTTCACCAACGATCTGAAGCTAGGGCTGTCCAAGCTGAGGAGTTTGTAGTAACGTAATGTGTGTTCACCAACGATCTGAAGCTAGGGCTGTCCAAGCTAGGGAGTATGTAATAACGTAATGTGTGTTCACCAACGATCTGAAGCTAGGACTGTCCAAGCTAGGGAGTATGTAGTAACGTAATGTGTGTTCACCAACGATCTGAAGCTAGGGCTGTCCAAGCTGAGGAGTTTGTAGCAACGTAATGTGTGTTCACCAACGAACTGAAGCTAGGGCTGTCCAAGCTAGTGAGTATGTAGTAACGAAATGTGTGTTCACCAACGATCTGAAGCTAGGGCTGTCCAAGCTGAGGAGTTTGTAGTACCGTAATGTGTGTTCACCAACGATCTGAAGCTAGGGCTGTCCAAACTAGGGAGTATGTAGTAACGTAATGTGTGTTCACCAACGATCTGAAGCTAGGGCTGTCCAAGCTAGGGAGTATGTAGTAACGTAATGTGTGTTCACCAACGATCTGAAGCTAGGGCCGTCCAAGCTAGGGAGTATGTAGTAACGTAATGTGTGTTCACCAACGATCTGAAGCTAGGGCTGTCCAAGCTAGGGAGTATGTAGTAACGTAACGTGTGTTCAACAACGATCTGAAGCTAGGGCTGTCCAAGCTAGGGAGTATGTAGCAACGTAATGAGTGTTCACCAACGATCTGAAGCTAGGGCTGTCCAAGCTATGGAGTATATAGTAACGTAATGTGTGTTCACCAACGATCTGAAGCTAGGGCTGTCCAAGCTGAGGAGTTTGTAGTAACGTAATGTGTGTTCACCAACGATCTGAAGCTAGGGCTGTACAAGCTAGGGAGTATGTAATAACGTAATGTGTGTTCACCAACGATCTGAAACTAGGACTGTCCAAGCTGGGGAGTTTGTAGTAACGTAATGTGTGTTCACCAACGATCTGAAGCTAGGGCTGTCCAAGCTGAGGAGTTTGTAGTAACGTAATTTGTGTTCACCAACGATCTGAAGCTAGGGCTGTCCAAGCTGAGGAGTTTGTAGGAACGTAATTTGTGTTCACCAACGATCTGAAGCTAGGGCTGTCCAAGCTAGGGAGTATGTAGCAACGTAATGAGTGTTCACCAACGATCTGAAGCTAGGGCTGTCCATGCTGGGGAGTTTGTAGTAACGTAATCTGTGTTCACCAACGATCTGAAGCTAGGGCTGTTCAAGCTAGGGAGTATGAAGCAACGTAATGAGTGTTCACCAACGATCTGAAGCTAGGGCTGTCCAAGTTAGGGAGTATGTAGTAACGTAATGAGTGTTCACCAACGATCTGAAGCTCGGGCTGTCCAGGCTAGGGAGTATGTAGTAACGTAATGAGTGTTCACCAACGATCTGAAGCTAGGGCTGTCCAAGCAAGGGAGTATGTAGCAACGTAATGAGTGTTCACCAACGATTTGAAGCTAGGGCTGTCCAAACTGGGGAGTATGTAGTAACGTAATGAGTGTACACCAACGATCTGAAGCTAGGGCTGTCCAAGCTAGGGAGTATGTAGTAACGTAATGAGTGTTCACCAACGATCTGAAGCTAGGGCTGTCCAAGCTAGGGAGTATGTAGCAACGTAATGAGTGTTCACCAACGATCTGAAGCTAGGGCTGTCCAAGCTGGGGAGTATGTAGTAACGTAATGAGTGTTCACCAACGATCTGAAGCTAGGGCTGTCCAAGTTAGGGAGTTTGTAGCAACGTAATTTGTGTTCACCAACGATCTGAAGCTAGGGCTGTCCAAGCTAGGGAGTATGTAGCAAAGTAATGAGTGTTCACCAACGATCTGAAGCTAGGGCTGTCCAAGCTGGGGAGTTTGTAGCAACGTAATTTGTGTTCACCAACGATCTGAAGCTAGGGCTGTCCAAGCTAGGGAGTAAGTAATAACATAATGTGTGTTCACCAACGATCTGAAGCTAGGGCTGTCCAAGCTAGGGAGTAAGTAATAACATAATGTGTGTTCACCAACGATCTGAAGCTAGGGCTGTCCAAGCTAGGGAGTATGTAGTAACGTAATGTGTGTTCACCAACGATCTGAAGCTAGGGCTGTCCAAGCTAGGGAGTAAGTAATAACATAATGTGTGTTCACCACCGATCTGAAGCTAGGGCTGTCCAAGCTTGGGAGTTTGTAGCAACGTAATGTGTGTTCACCAACGATCTGAAGCTAGGGCTGTCCATGCTGGGGAGTATGTAGCAACGTAATGTGTGTTCACCAACGATCTGAAGCTAGGGCTGTCCAAGCTAGGGAGTAAGTAATAACATAATGTGTGTTCACCAACGATCTGAAGCTAGGGCTGTCCAAGCTAGGGAGTAAGTAATAACATAATGTGTGTTCACCAACGATCTGAAGCTAGGGCTGTCCAAGCTAGGGAGTAAGTAATAACATAATGTGTGTTCACCAACGATCTGAAGCTAGGGCTGTCCATGCTGGGGAGTATGTAGTAACGTAATGTGTGTTCACCAACGATCTGAAATTAGGCCTGTCCAAGCTAGGGAGTATGTAGTAACGTAATGTGTGTTCACCAACGATCTGAAGCTAGGGCTGTCCAAGCTAGGGAGTATGTAGTAACGTAATGTGTGTTCACCAACGATCTGAAGCTAGGGCTGTCCAAGCTAGGGAGTATGTAGTAACGTAATGTGTGTACACCAACGATCTGAAGCTAGGGCTGTCCAACTTGGGGACTTTGTAGCAACGTAATGTGTGTTCACCAACGATCTGAAGCTAGGGCTGTCCAAGCTAGGGAGTATGTAGTAACGTAATGTGTGTACACCAACGATCTGAAGCTAGGGCTGTCCAAGCTAGGGAGTATGTAGTAACGTAATGTGTGTTCACCAACGATCTGAAGCTAGGGCTGTCCAAGCTAGGGAGTATGTAGTAACGTAATATGTGTTCACCAACGATCTGAAGCTAGGGCTGTCCAAGCTAGGGAGTATGTAGTAACGTAATGTGTGTACACCAACGATCTGAAGCTAGGGCTGTCCAAGTTAGGGAGTATGTAGTAACGTAATGTGTGTTCACCAACGATCTGAAGCTAGGGCTGTCCAAGCTAGGGAGTATGTAGTAACGTAAAGTGTGTTCACCAACGATCTGAAGCTAGGGCTGTCCAAGCTAGGGAGTATGTAGTAACGTAATGTGTGTTCACCAACGATCTGAAGCTAGGGCTGTCCAAGCTAGGGAGCATGTAGTAACGTAATGTGTGTTCACCAACGATCTGAAGCTAGGGCTGTCCAAGCTGAGGAGTTTGTAGCAACGTAATGTGTGTTCACCAACGATCTGAAGCTAGGGCTGTCCAAGCTAGTGAGTATGTAGTAACGTAATGTGTGTTCACCAACGATCTGAAGCTTGGGCTGTCCAAGCTGAGGAGTTTGTAGCAACGTAATGTGTGTTCACCAACGATCTGAAGCTAGGGCTGTCCAAGCTGAGGAGTTTGTAGTAACGTAATGTGTGTTCACCAACGATCTGAAGCTAGGGCTGTCCAAGCTAGGGAGTATGTAATAACGTAATGTGTGTTCACCAACGATCTGAAGCTAGGACTGTCCAAGCTAGGGAGTATGTAGTAACGTAATGTGTGTTCACCAACGATCTGAAGCTAGGGCTGTCCAAGCTGAGGAGTTTGTAGCAACGTAATGTGTGTTCACCAACGATCTGAAGCTAGGGCTGTCCAAGCTAGGGAGTATGTAGTAACGTAATGTGTGTTCACCAACGATCTGAAGCTAGGGCTGTCCAAGCTGAGGAGTTTGTAGTAACGTAATGTGTGTTCACCAACGATCTGAAGCTAGGGCTGTCCAAACTAGGGAGTATGTAGTAACGTAATGTGTGTTCACCAACGATCTGAAGCTAGGGCTGTCCAAGCTAGGGAGTATGTAGTAACGTAATGTGTGTTCACCAACGATCTGAAGCTAGGGCTGTCCAAGCTAGGGAGTATGTAGTAACGTAATGTGTGTTCACCAACGATCTGAAGCTAGGGCTGTCCAAGCTAGGGAGTATGTAGTAACGTAACGTGTGTTCAACAACGATCTGAAGCTAGGGCTGTCCAAGCTAGGGAGTATGTAGCAACGTAATGAGTGTTCACCAACGATCTGAAGCTAGGGCTGTCCAAGCTAGGGAGTATGTAGTAACGTAATGTGTGTTCACCAACGATCTGAAGCTAGGGCTGTCCAAGCTGAGGAGTTTGTAGTAACGTAATGTGTGTTCACCAACGATCTGAAGCTAGGGCTGTACAAGCTAGGGAGTATGTAATAACGTAATGTGTGTTCACCAACGATCTGAAACTAGGACTGTCCAAGCTGGGGAGTTTGTAGTAACGTAATGTGTGTTCACCAACGATCTGAAGCTAGGGCTGTCCAAGCTGAGGAGTTTGTAGTAACGTAATTTGTGTTCACCAACGATCTGAAGCTAGGGCTGTCCAAGCTGAGGAGTTTGTAGGAACGTAATTTGTGTTCACCAACGATCTGAAGCTAGGGCTGTCCAAGCTAGGGAGTATGTAGCAACGTAATGAGTGTTCACCAACGATCTGAAGCTAGGGCTGTCCATGCTGGGGAGTTTGTAGTAACGTAATCTGTGTTCACCAACGATCTGAAGCTAGGGCTGTTCAAGCTAGGGAGTATGAAGCAACGTAATGAGTGTTCACCAACGATCTGAAGCTAGGGCTGTCCAAGTTAGGGAGTATGTAGTAACGTAATGAGTGTTCACCAACGATCTGAAGCTAGGGCTGTCCAGGCTAGGGAGTATGTAGTAACGTAATGAGTGTTCACCAACGATCTGAAGCTAGGGCTGTCCAAGCAAGGGAGTATGTAGCAACGTAATGAGTGTTCACCAACGATTTGAAGCTAGGGCTGTCCAAACTGGGGAGTATGTAGTAACGTAATGAGTGTACACCAACGATCTGAAGCTAGGGCTGTCCAAGCTAGGGAGTATGTAGTAACGTAATGAGTGTTCACCAACGATCTGAAGCTAGGGCTGTCCAAGCTAGGGAGTATGTAGCAACGTAATGAGTGTTCACCAACGATCTGAAGCTAGGGCTGTCCAAGCTGGGGAGTATGTAGTAACGTAATGAGTGTTCACCAACGATCTGAAGCTAGGGCTGTCCAAGTTAGGGAGTTTGTAGCAACGTAATTTGTGTTCACCAACGATCTGAAGCTAGGGCTGTACAAGCTGGGGAGTATGTAGCAACGTAATGAGTGTTCACCAACGATCTGAAGCTAGGGCTGTCCAAGCTAGGGAGTATATAATAGCGTAATGTGTGTTCACCAACGATCTGAAGCTAGGGCTGTCCAAGCTAGGGATTATGTAATAACGTAATGTGTGTTCACCAACGATCTGAAGCTAGGGCTGTCCAAGCTAGGGAGTATGTAGTAACGTAATGTGTGTTCACCAACGATCTGAAGCTAGGGCTGTCCAAGCTGAGGAGTTTGTAGCAACGTAATGTGTGTTCACCAACGATCTGAAGCTAGGGCTGTCCAAGCTAGGGAGTTTGTAGTAACGTAATGTGTGTTCACCAACGATCTGAAGCTAGGGCTGTCCAAGCTAGGGAGTTTGTAGTAACGTAATGTGTGTTCACCAACGATATGAAGCTAGGGCTGTCCAAGCTAGGGAGTATGTAACAACGTAATGTGTGTTCACCAACGATCTGAAGCTAGGGCTGTCCAAGCTAGGGAGTATGTAGTAACGTAATGTGTGTTCACCAACGATCTGAAGCTAGGGCTGTCCAAGCTAGGGAGTTTGTAGCAACGTAATGTGTGTTCACCAACGATCTGAAGCTAGGGCTGTCCAAGCTAGGGAGTATGTAGTAACGTAATGTGTGTTCACCAACGATCTGAAGCTAGGGCTGTCCAAGCTAGGGAGTATGTAGTAACGTAATGTGTGTTCACCAACGATCTGAAGCTAGGGCTGTCCAAGCTGAGGAGTTTGTAGTAACGTAATGTGTGTTCACCAACGAGCTGAAGCTAGGGCTGTCCAACATGGGGAGTATGTAGTAACGTAATGTGTGTTCACCAACGATCTGAAGCTAGGGCTGTCCAAGCTACGGAGTATGTAGTAACGTAATGTGTGTTCACCAACGATCTGAAGCTAGGGCTGTCCAAGCTAGGGAGTTTGTAGCAACGTAATGTGTGTTCACCAACGATCTGAAGCTAGGGCTGTACAAGCTGGGGAGTATGTAGCAACGTAATGAGTGTTCACCAACGATCTGAAGCTAGGGCTGTCCAAGCTAGGGAGTATGTAGTAACGTAATGTGTGTACACCAACGATCTGAAGCTAGGGCTGTCCAAGCTAGGGAGTATGTAGTAACGTAATGTGTGTTCACCAATGATCTGAAGCTAGGGCTGTCCAAGCTAGGGAGTAAGTAATAACATAATGTGTGTTCACCAACGATCTGAAGCTAGGGCTGTCCAAGCTAGGGAGTATGTAGTAACGTAATGTGTGTTCACCAACGATCTGAAGCTAGGGCTGTCCAAGCTAGGGAGTAAGTAATAACATAATGTGTGTTCACCAACGATCTGAAGCTAGGGCTGTCCAAGCTAGGGAGTTTGTAGCAACGTAATGTGTGTTCACCAACGATCTGAAGCTAGGGCTGTCCATGCTGGGGAGTATGTAGCAACGTAATGTGTGTTCACCAACGATCTGAAGCTTGGGCTGTCCAAGCTAGGGAGTAAGTAATAACATAATGTGTGTTCACCAACGATCTGAAGCTAGGGCTGTCCAAGCTAGGGAGTAAGTAATAACATAATGTGTGTTCACCAACGATCTGAAGCTAGGGCTGTCCAAGCTAGGGAGTAAGTAATAACATAATGTGTGTTCACCAACGATCTGAAGCTAGGGCTGTCCATGCTGGGGAGTATGTAGTAACGTAATGTGTGTTCACCAACGATCTGAAATTAGGGCTGTCCAAGCTAGTGAGTATGTACTAACGTAATGTGTGTTCACCAACGATCTGAAGCTAGGGCTGTCCAAGCTAGGGAGTATGTAGTAACGTAATGTGTGTTCACCAACGATCTGAAGCTAGGGCTGTCCAAGCTAGGGAGTATGTAGTAACGTAATGTGTGTACACCAACGATTTGAAGCTAGGGCTGTCCAACTTGGGGACTTTGTAGCAACGTAATGTGTGTTCACCAACGATCTGAAGCTAGGGCTGTCCAAGCTAGGGAGTATGTAGTAACGTAATGTGTGTACACCAACGATCTGAAGCTAGGGCTGTCCAAGCTAGGGAGTATGTAGTAACGTAATGTGTGTTCACCAATGATCTGAAGCTAGGGCTGTCCAAGCTAGGGAGTATGTAGTAACGTAATATGTGTTCACCAACGATCTGAAGCTAGGGCTGTCCAAGCTAGGGAGTATGTAGTAACGTAATGTGTGTACACCAACGATCTGAAGCTAGGGCTGTCCAAGTTAGGGAGTATGTAGTAACGTAATGTGTGTTCACCAACGATCTGAAGCTAGGGCTGTCAAAGCTAGGGAGTATGTAGTAACGTAAAGTGTGTTCACCAACGATCTGAAGCTAGGGCTGTCCAAGCTAGGGAGTATGTAGTAACGTAATGTGTGTTCACCAACGATCTGAAGCTAGGGCTGTCCAAGCTAGGGAGTATGTAGTAACGTAATGTGTGTTCACCAACGATCTGAAGCTAGGGCTGTCCAAGCTGAGGAGTTTGTAGCAACGTAATGTGTGTTCACCAACGATCTGAAGCAAGGGCTGTCCAAGCTAGTGAGTATGTAGTAACGTAATGTGTGTTCACCAACGATCTGAAGCTTGGGCTGTCCAAGCTGAGGAGTTTGTAGCAACGTAATGTGTGTTCACCAACGATCTGAAGCTAGGGCTGTCCAAGCTGAGGAGTTTGTTGTAACGTAATGTGTGTTCACCAACGATCTGAAGCTAGGGCTGTCCAAGCTAGGGAGTATGTAATAACGTAATGTGTGTTCACCAACGATCTGAAGCTAGGACTGTCCAAGCTAGGGAGTATGTAGTAACGTAATGTGTGTTCACCAACGATCTGAAGCTAGGGCTGTCCAAGCTGAGGAGTTTGTAGCAACGTAATGTGTGTTCACCAACGAACTGAAGCTAGGGCTGTCCAAGCTAGTGAGTATGTAGTAACGTAATGTGTGTTCACCAACGATCTGAAGCTAGGGCTGTCCAAGCTGAGGAGTTTGTAGTACCGTAATGTGTGTTCACCAACGATCTGAAGCTAGGGCTGTCCAAACTAGGGAGTATGTAGTAACGTAATGTGTGTTCACCAACGATCTGAAGCTAGGGCTGTCCAAGCTAGGGAGTATGTAGTAACGTAATGTGTGTTCACCAACGATCTGAAGCTAGGGCTGTCCAAGCTAGGGAGTATGTAGTAACGTAATGTGTGTTCACCAACGATCTGAAGCTAGGGCTGTCCAAGCTAGGGAGTATGTAGTAACGTAACGTGTGTTCAACAACGATCTGAAGCTAGGGCTGTCCAAGCTAGGGAGTATGTAGCAACGTAATGAGTGTTCACCAACGATCTGAAGCTAGGGCTGTCCAAGCTAGGGAGTATATAGTAACGTAATGTGTGTTCACCAACGATCTGAAGCTAGGGCTGTCCAAGCTGAGGAGTTTGTAGTAACGTAATGTGTGTTCACCAACGATCTGAAGCTAGGGCTGTACAAGCTAGGGAGTATGTAATAACGTAATGTGTGTTCACCAACGATCTGAAACTAGGACTGTCCAAGCTGGGGAGTTTGTAGTAACGTAATGTGTGTTCACCAACGATCTGAAGCTAGGGCTGTCCAAGCTGAGGAGTTTGTAGTAACGTAATTTGTGTTCACCAACGATCTGAAGCTAGGGCTGTCCAAGCTGAGGAGTTTGTAGGAACGTAATTTGTGTTCACCAACGATCTGAAGCTAGGGCTGTCCAAGCTAGGGAGTATGTAGCAACGTAATGAGTGTTCACCAACGATCTGAAGCTAGGGCTGTCCATGCTGGGGAGTTTGTAGTAACGTAATCTGTGTTCACCAACGATCTGAAGCTAGGGCTGTTCAAGCTAGGGAGTATGAAGCAACGTAATGAGTGTTCACCAACGATCTGAAGCTAGGGCTGTCCAAGTTAGGGAGTATGTAGTAACGTAATGAGTGTTCACCAACGATCTGAAGCTAGGGCTGTCCAGGCTAGGGAGTATGTAGTAACGTAATGAGTGTTCACCAACGATCTGAAGCTAGGGCTGTCCAAGCAAGGGAGTATGTAGCAACGTAATGAGTGTTCACCAACGATTTGAAGCTAGGGCTGTCCAAACTGGGGAGTATGTAGTAACGTAATGAGTGTACACCAACGATCTGAAGCTAGGGCTGTCCAAGCTAGGGAGTATGTAGTA
This sequence comes from Meconema thalassinum, assembly GCA_946902985.2. Classification (NCBI taxonomy): domain Eukaryota; kingdom Metazoa; phylum Arthropoda; class Insecta; order Orthoptera; family Tettigoniidae; genus Meconema; species Meconema thalassinum. The sequence continues at coordinate 275,958,643 of OX336388.2, forward strand.
ACGTAATGAGTGTTCACCAACGATCTGAAGCTAGGGCTGTCCAAGCTAGGGAGTATGTAGCAACGTAATGAGTGTTCACCAACGATCTGAAGCTAGGGCTGTCCAAGCTGGGGAGTATGTACTAACGTAATGAGTGTTCACCAACGATCTGAAGCTAGGGCTGTCCAAGTTAGGGAGTTTGTAGCAACGTAATTTGTGTTCACCAACGATCTGAAGCTAGGGCTGTCCAAGCTAGGGAGTATGTAGCAAAGTAATGAGTGTTCACCAACGATCTGAAGCTAGGGCTGTCCAAGCTGGGGAGTTTGTAGCAACGTAATTTGTGTTCACCAACGATCTGAAGCTAGGGCTGTCTAAGCTAGGGAGTTAGTAATAACATAATGTGTGTTCACCAACGATCTGAAGCTAGGGCTGTCCAAGCTAGGGAGTAAGTAATAACATAATGTGTGTTCACCAACGATCTGAAGCTAGGGCTGTCCAAGCTAGGGAGTATGTAGTAACGTAATGTGTGTTCACCAACGATCTGAAGCTAGGGCTGTCCAAGCTAGGGAGTAAGTAATAACATAATGTGTGTTCACCACCGATCTGAAGCTAGGGCTGTCCAAGCTAGGGAGTTTGTAGCAACGTAATGTGTGTTCACCAACGATCTGAAGCTAGGGCTGTCCATGCTGGGGAGTATGTAGCAACGTAATGTGTGTTCACCAACGATCTGAAGCTAGGGCTGTCCAAGCTAGGGAGTAAGTAATAACATAATGTGTGTTCACCAACGATCTGAAGCTAGGGCTGTCCAAGCTAGGGAGTAAGTAATAACATAATGTGTGTTCACCAACGATCTGAAGCTAGGGCTGTCCAAGCTAGGGAGTAAGTAATAACATAATGTGTGTTCACCAACGATCTGAAGCTAGGGCTGTCCATGCTGGGGAGTATGTAGTAACGTAATGTGTGTTCACCAACGATCTGAAATTAGGCCTGTCCAAGCTAGGGAGTATGTAGTAACGTAATGTGTGTTCACCAACGATCTGAAGCTAGGGCTGTCCAAGCTAGGGAGTATGTAGTAACGTAATGTGTGTTCACCAACGATCTGAAGCTAGGGCTGTCCAAGCTAGGGAGTATGTAGTAACGTAATGTGTGTACACCAACGATCTGAAGCTAGGGCTGTCCAACTTGGGGACTTTGTAGCAACGTAATGTGTGTTCACCAACGATCTGAAGCTAGGGCTGTCCAAGCTAGGGAGTATGTAGTAACGTAATGTGTGTACACCAACGATCTGAAGCTAGGGCTGTCCAAGCTAGGGAGTATGTAGTAACGTAATGTGTGTTCACCAACGATCTGAAGCTAGGGCTGTCCAAGCTAGGGAGTATGTAGTAACGTAATATGTGTTCACCAACGATCTGAAGCTAGGGCTGTCCAAGCTAGGGAGTATGTAGTAACGTAATGTGTGTACACCAACGATCTGAAGCTAGGGCTGTCCAAGTTAGGGAGTATGTAGTAACGTAATGTGTGTTCACCAACGATCTGAAGCTAGGGCTGTCCAAGCTAGGGAGTATGTAGTAACGTAAAGTGTGTTCACCAACGATCTGAAGCTAGGGCTGTCCAAGCTAGGGAGTATGTAGTAACGTAATGTGTGTTCACCAACGATCTGAAGCTAGGGCTGTCCAAGCTAGGGAGCATGTAGTAACGTAATGTGTGTTCACCAACGATCTGAAGCTAGGGCTGTCCAAGCTGAGGAGTTTGTAGCAACGTAATGTGTGTTCACCAACGATCTGAAGCTAGGGCTGTCCAAGCTAGTGAGTATGTAGTAACGTAATGTGTGTTCACCAACGATCTGAAGCTTGGGCTGTCCAAGCTGAGGAGTTTGTAGCAACGTAATGTGTGTTCACCAACGATCTGAAGCTAGGGCTGTCCATGCTGAGGAGTTTGTAGTAACGTAATGTGTGTTCACCAACGATCTGAAGCTAGGGCTGTCCAAGCTAGGGAGTATGTAATAACGTAATGTGTGTTCACCAACGATCTGAAGCTAGGACTGTCCAAGCTAGGGAGTATGTAGTAACGTAATGTGTGTTCACCAACGATCTGAAGCTAGGGCTGTCCAAGCTGAGGAGTTTGTAGCAACGTAATGTGTGTTCACCAACGATCTGAAGCTAGGGCTGTCCAAGCTAGGGAGTATGTAGTAACGTAATGTGTGTTCACCAACGATCTGAAGCTAGGGCTGTCCAAGCTGAGGAGTTTGTAGTAACGTAATGTGTGTTCACCAACGATCTGAAACTAGGGCTGTCCAAACTAGGGAGTATGTAGTAACGTAATGTGTGTTCACCAACGATCTGAAGCTAGGGCTGTCCAAGCTAGGGAGTATGTAGTAACGTAATGTGTGTTCACCAACGATCTGAAGCTAGGGCTGTCCAAGCTAGGGAGTATGTAGTAACGTAATGTGTGTTCACCAACGATCTGAAGCTAGGGCTGTCCAAGCTAGGGAGTATGTAGTAACGTAACGTGTGTTCAACAGCGATCTGAAGCTAGGGCTGTCCAAGCTAGGGAGTATGTAGCAACGTAATGAGTGCTCACCAACGATCTGAAGCTAGGGCTGTCCAAGCTAGGGAGTATGTAGTAACGTAATGTGTGTTCACCAACGATCTGAAGCTAGGGCTGTCCAAGCTGAGGAGTTTGTAGTAACGTAATGTGTGTTCACCAACGATCTGAAGCTAGGGCTGTACAAGCTAGGGAGTATGTAATAACGTAATGTGTGTTCACCAACGATCTGAAACTAGGACTGTCCAAGCTGGGGAGTTTGTAGTAACGTAATGTGTGTTCACCAACGATCTGAAGCTAGGGCTGTCCAAGCTGAGGAGTTTGTAGTAACGTAATTTGTGTTCACCAACGATCTGAAGCTAGGGCTGTCCAAGCTGAGGAGTTTGTAGGAACGTAATTTGTGTTCACCAACGATCTGAAGCTAGGGCTGTCCAAGCTAGGGAGTATGTAGCAACGTAATGAGTGTTCACCAACGATCTGAAGCTAGGGCTGTCCATGCTGGGGAGTTTGTAGTAACGTAATCTGTGTTCACCAACGATCTGAAGCTAGGGCTGTTCAAGCTAGGGAGTATGAAGCAACGTAATGAGTGTTCACCAACGATCTGAAGCTAGGGCTGTCCAAGTTAGGGAGTATGTAGTAACGTAATGAGTGTTCACCAACGATCTGAAGCTAGGGCTGTCCAGGCTAGGGAGTATGTAGTAACGTAATGAGTGTTCACCAACGATCTGAAGCTAGGGCTGTCCAAGCAAGGGAGTATGTAGCAACGTAATGAGTGTTCACAAACGATTTGAGCTAGGGCTGTCCAAACTGGGGAGTATGTAGTAACGTAATGAGTGTACACCAACGATCTGAAGCTAGGGCTGTCCAAGCTAGGGAGTATGTAGTAACGTAATGAGTGTTCACCAATGATCTGAAGCTAGGGCTGTCCAAGCTAGGGTGTATGTAGCAACGTAATGAGTGTTCACCAACGATCTGAAGCTAGGGCTGTCCAAGCTGGGGAGTATGTAGTAACGTAATGAGTGTTCACCAACGATCTCAAGCTAGGGCTGTCCAAGTTAGGGAGTTTGTAGCAACGTAATTTGTGTTCACCAACGATCTGAAGCTAGGGCTGTCCAAGCTAGGGAGTATGTAGCAAAGTAATGAGTGTTCACCAACGATCTGAAGCTAGGGCTGTCCAAGCTGGGGAGTTTGTAGCAACGTAATTTGTGTTCACCAACGATCTGAAGCTAGGGCTGTCCAAGCTAGGGAGTATGTAATAGCGTAATGTGTGTTCTCCAACGATCTGAAGCTAGGGCTGTCCAAGCTAGGGAGTATGTAATAACGTAATGTGTGTTCACCAACGATCTGAAGCTAGGGCTGTCCAAGCTAGGGAGTATGTAGTAACGTAATGTGTGTTCACCAACGATCTGATGCTAGGGCTGTCCAAGCTGAGGAGTTTGTAGCAACGTAATGTGTGTTCACCAACGATCTGAAGCTAGGGCTGTCCAAGCTGAGGAGTTTGTAGTAACGTAATGTGTGTTCACCAACGATCTGAAGCTAGGGCTGTCCAAGCTAGGGAGTATGTAATAACGTAATGTGTGTTCACCAACGATCTGAAGCTAGGACTGTCCAAGCTAGGGAGTATGTAGTAACGTAATGTGTGTTCACCAACGATCTGAAGCTAGGGCTGTCCAAGCTGAGGAGTTTGTAGCAACGTAATGTGTGTTCACCAACGATCTGAAGCTAGGGCTGTCCAAGCTAGGGAGTATGTAGTAACGTAATGTGTGTTCACCAACGATCTGAAGCTAGGGCTGTCCAAGCTGAGGAGTTTGTAGTAACGTAATGTGTGTTCACCAACGATCTGAAGCTAGGGCTGTCCAAGCTAGGGAGTATGTAGTAACGTAATGTGTGTTCACCAACGATCTGAAGCTAGGGCTGTCCAAGCTAGGGAGTATGTAGTAACGTAATATGTGTTCACCAACGATCTGAAGCTAGGGCTGTCCAAGCTAGGGAGTATGTAGTAACGTAACGTGTGTTCAACAACGATCTGAAGCTAGGGCTGTCCAAGCTAGGGAGTATGTAGCAACGTAATGAGTGTTCACCAACGACCTGAAGCTAGGGCTGTCCAAGCTAGGGAGTATGTAGTAACGTAATGTGTGTTCACCAACGATCTGAAGCTAGGGCTGTCCAAGCTGAGGAGTTTGTAGTAACGTAATGTGTGTTCACCAACGATCTGAAGCTAGGGCTGTACAAGCTAGGGAGTATGTAATAACGTAATGTGTGTTCACCAACGATCTGAAACTAGGACTGTCCAAGCTGGGGAGTTTGTAGTAACGTAATGTGTGTTCACCAACGATCTGAAGCTAGGGCTGTCCAAGCTGAGGAGTTTGTAGTAACGTAATTTGTGTTCACCAACGATCTGAAGCTAGGGCTGTCCAAGCTGAGGAGTTTGTAGGAACGTAATTTGTGTTCACCAACGATCTGAAGCTAGGGCTGTCCAAGCTAGGGAGTATGTAGCAACGTAATGAGTGTTCACCAACGATCTGTAGCTAGGGCTGTCCATGCTGGGGAGTTTGTAGTAACGTAATCTGTGTTCACCAACGATCTGAAGCTAGGGCTGTTCAAGCTAGGGAGTATGAAGCAACGTAATGAGTGTTCACCAACGATCTGAAGCTAGGGCTGTCCAAGTTAGGGAGTATGTAGTAACGTAATGAGTGTTCACCAACGATCTGAAGCTAGGGCTGTCCAGGCTAGGGAGTATGTAGTAACGTAATGAGTGTTCACCAACGATCTGAAGCTAGGGCTGTCCAAGCAAGGGAGTATGTAGCAACTTAATGAGTGTTCACCAACGATTTGAAGCTAGGGCTGTCCAAACTGGGGAGTATCTAGTAACGTAATGAGTGTACACCAACGATCTGAAGCTAGGGCTGTCCAAGCTAGGGAGTATGTAGTAACGTAATGAGTGTTCACCAACGATCTGAAGCTAGGGCTGTCCAAGCTAGGGAGTATGTAGCAACGCAATGAGTGTTCACCAACGATCTGGAGCTAGGGCTGTCCAAGCTGGGGAGTATGTAGTAACGTAATGAGTGTTCACCAACGATCTGAAGCTAGGGCTGTCCAAGTTAGGGAGTTTGTAGCAACGTAATTTGTGTTCACCAACGATCTGAAGCTAGGGCTGTCCAAGCTAGGGAGTATGTAGCAAAGTAATGAGTGTTCACCAACGATCTGAAGCTAGGGCTGTCCAAGCTGGGGAGTTTGTAGCAACGTAATTTGTGTTCACCAACGATCTGAAGCTAGGGCTGTCCAAGCTAGGGAGTATGTAATAGCGTAATGTGTGTTCACCAACGATCTGAAGCTAGGGCTGTCCAAGCTAGGGAGTATGTAATAACGTAATGTGTGTTCACCAACGATCTGAAGCTAGGGCTGTCCAAGCTGGGGAGTATGTAGTAACGTAATGTGTGTTCACCAACGATCTGAAGCTAGGGCTGTCCAAGCTGGGGAGTATGTAGCAACGTAATGAGTGTTCACCAACGATCTGAAGCTAGGGCTGTCCAAGCTAGGGAGTATGTAGTAACGTAATGTGTGTTCACCAACGATCTGAAGCTAGGGCTGTCCAAGCTAGAGAGTATGTAGTAACGTAATGTGTGTTCACCAACGATCTGAAGCTAGGGCTGTCAAAGCTAGGGAGTATGTAGTAACGTAATGTGTGTTCACCAACGATCTGAAGCTAGGGCTGTCCAAGCTAGGGAGTATGTAGTAACGTAATGTGTGTTCACCAACGATCTGAAGCTAGGGCTGTCCAAGCTAGGGAGTATGTAGTAACGAAATGTGTGTTCACCAACGATCTGAAGCTAGGGCTGTCCAAGCTAGGGAGTATGTAGTAACGTAATGTGTGTTCACCAACGATCTGAAGCTAGGGCTGTCCAAGCTAGGGAGTATGTAGTAACATAATGTGTGTTCACCAACGATCTGAAGCTAGGGCTGTCCAAGCTGGGGAGTATGTAGTAACGTAATGTGTGTTCACCAACGATCTGAAGCTAGGGCTGTCCAACATGGGGAATATGTAATAACGTAATGTGTGTTCACCAACCATCTGAAGCTAGGGCTGTCCAACATGGGGAGTATGTAATAACGTAATGTGTGTTCACCAACGATCTGAAGCTAGGGCTGTCCAAGCTAGGGAGTATGTAGTAACGTAATGTGTGTTCACCAACGATCTGAAGCTAGGGCTGTCCAAGCTAGGGAGTATGTAGTAACGTAATGTGTGTACACCAACGATCTGAAGCTAGGGCTGTCCAAGCTGGGGAGTTTGTAGTAACGTAATGTGTGTTCACCAACGATCTGAAGCTAGGGCTGTCCAAGCTGGGGAGTATGTAGCAACGTAATGAGTGTTCACCAACGATCTGAAGCTAGGGCTGTCCAAGCTAGGGAGTATTTAGTAACGTAATGTGTGTTCACCAACGATCTGAAGCTAGGGCTGTTCAAGCTAGGGAGTTTGTAGCAACGTAATGAGTGTTCACCGACGATCTGAAGCTAGGGCTGTCCAAGCTAGGGAGTATGTAGTAACGTAATGAGTGTTCACCAACGATCTGAAGCTAGGGCTGTCCAAGCTAGGGAGTATGTAGTAACGTAATGTGTGTTCACCAACGATTTGAAGCTAGGGCTGTCCATGCTGGGGAGTATGTAGCAACGTAATGTGTGTTCACCAACGATCTGAAGCTAGGGCTGTCCAAGCTAGGGAGTTTGTAGCAACGTAATGAGTGTACACCAACGATCTGAAGCTAGGGCTGTCCAAGCTAGGGAGTATGTAGTAAGGTAATGTGTGTTCACCAACGATCTGAAGCTAGGGCTGTCCAAGCTAGGGAGTATGTAGTAACGTAATGTGTGTTCACCAACGATCTGAAGCTAGGGCTGTCCAAGCTAGGGAGTATGTATTAACGTAACGTGTGTACACCAACGATCTGAAGCTAGGGCTGTCCAAGCCGAGGAGTTTGTAGTAACGTAATGTGTGTTCACCAACGATCTGAAGCTAGGGCTGTCCAAGCTAGGGAGTATGTAGTAACGTAATGTGTGTTCACCAACGATCTGAAGCTAGGGCTGTCCAAGCTGGGGAGTATGTAGCAACGTAATGTGTGTTCACAAACGATCTGAAGCTAGGGCTGTCCAACTTGGGGAGTTTGTAACAACGTAATGTGTGTTCACCAACTATCTGAAGCTAGGGCTGTCCAAGCTAGGGAGTATGTAACAACGTAATGTGTGTTCACCAACAATATGGAGCTAGGGCTGTCCAAGCTGGGGAGTTTGTAGTAACGTAATGTATGTTCACCAACGATCTGAAGCAAGGGCTGTCCAAGCTAGGGAGTTTGTAGCAACGTAATGTGTGTTCACCAACGATCTGAAGGTAGGGCTGTCCAAGATGGGGAGTTTGTGGCAACGTAATGAGTGTTCACCAACGATATGAAACTAGGGCTGTCCAAGATGGGGAGTGTGTTTTGTAACGTAACGTGTGTTCACCAACGATCTGAAGCTAGGGCTGTCAAAGCTAGGGAGTATGTAGTAACGTAAAGTGTGTTCACCAACGATCTGAAGCTAGGGCTGTCCAAGCTAGGGAGTATGTAGTAACGTAATGTTTGTTCACCAACGATCTGAAGCTAGGGCTGTCCAAGCTAGGGAGTATGTAGTAACGTAATGTGTGTTCACCAACGATCTGAAGCTAGGGCTGTCCAAGCCGAGGAGTTTGTAGTAACGTAATGTGTGTTCACCAACGATCTGAAGCTAGGGCTGTCCAAGCTGGGGAGTATGTAGTAACGTAATATGTGTTCACCAACGATCTGAAGCTAGGGCTGTCCAAGCTAGGGAGTATGTAGTAACGTAATGTGTGTACACCAACGATCTGAAGCTAGGGCTGTCCAAGTTAGGGAGTATGTAGTAACGTAATGTGTGTTCACCAACGATCTGAAGCTAGGGCTGTCAAAGCTAGGGAGTATGTAGTAACGTAAAGTGTGTTCACCAACGATCTGAAGCTAGGGCTGTCCAACTTGGGGAGTTTGTAACAACGTAATGTGTGTTCACCAACGATCTGAAGCTAGGGCTGTCCAAGCTAGGGAGTATGTATTAACGTAATGTGTGTACACCAACGATCTGAAGCTAGGGCTGTCCAAGCCGAGGAGTTTGTAGTAACGTAATGTGTGTTCACCAACGATCTGAAGCTAGGGCTGTCCAAGCTGGGGAGTATGTAGTAACGTAATATGTGTTCACCAACGATCTGAAGCTAGGGCTGTCCAAGCTAGGGAGTATGTAGTAACGTAATGTGTGTACACCAACGATCTGAAGCTAGGGCTGTCCAAGTTAGGGAGTGTGTAGTAACGTAATGTGTGTTCACCAACGATCTGAAGCTAGGGCTGTCAAAGCTAGGGAGTATGTAGTAACGTAAAGTGTGTTCACCAACGATCTGAAGCTAGGGCTGTCCAAGCTAGGGAGTATGTAGTAACGTAATGTTTGTTCACCAACGATCTGAAGCTAGGGCTGTCCAAGCTAGGGAGTATGTAGTAACGTAATGTGTGTTCACCAACGATCTGAAGCTAGGGCTGTCCAAGCTGAGGAGTTTGTAGCAACGTAATGTGTGTTCACCAACGATCTGAAGCTAGGGCTGTCCAAGCTAGTGAGTATGTAGTAACGTAATGTGTGTTCACCAACGATCTGAAGCTTGGGCTGTCCAAGCTGAGGAGTTTGTAGCAACGTAATGTGTGTTCACCAACGATCTGAAGCTAGGGCTGTCCAAGCTGAGGAGTTTGTAGTAACGTAATGTGTGTTCACCAACGATCTGAAGCTAGGGCTGTCCAAGCTAGGGAGTATGTAATAACGTAATGTGTGTTCACCAACGATCTGAAGCTAGGACTGTCCAAGCTAGGGAGTATGTAGTAACGTAATGTGTGTTCACCAACGATCTGAAGCTAGGGCTGTCCAAGCTGAGGAGTTTATAGCAACGTAATGTGTGTTCACCAACGAACTGAAGCTAGGGCTGTCCAAGCTAGTGAGTATGTAGTAACGTAATGTGTGTTCACCAACGATCTGAAGCTAGGGCTGTCCAAGCTGAGGAGTTTGTAGTACCGTAATGTGTGTTCACCAACGATCTGAAGCTAGGGCTGTCCAAACTAGGGAGTATGTAGTAACGTAATGTGTGTTCACCAACGATCTGAAGCTAGGGCTGTCCAAGCTAGGGAGTATGTAGTAACGTAATGTGTGTTCACCAACGATCTGAAGCTAGGGCTGTCCAAGCTAGGGAGTATGTAGTAACGTAATGTGTGTTCACCAACGATCTGAAGCTAGGGCTGTCCAAGCTAGGGAGTATGTAGTAACGTAACGTGTGTTCAACAACGATCTGAAGCTAGGGCTGTCCAAGCTAGGGAGTATGTAGCAACGTAATGTGTGTTCACCAACGATCTGAAGCTAGGGCTGTCCAAGCTAGTGAGTATGTAGTAACGTAATGTGTGTTCACCAACGATCTGAAGCTTGGGCTGTCCAAGCTGAGGAGTTTGTAGCAACGTAATGTGTGTTCACCAACGATCTGAAGCTAGGGCTGTCCAAGCTGAGGAGTTTGTAGTAACGTAATGTGTGTTCACCAACGATCTGAAGCTAGGGCTGTCCAAGCTAGGGAGTATGTAATAACGTAATGTGTGTTCACCAACGATCTGAAGCTAGGACTGTCCAAGCTAGGGAGTATGTAGTAACGTAATGTGTGTTCACCAACGATCTGAAGCTAGGGCTGTCCAAGCTGAGGAGTTTATAGCAACGTAATGTGTGTTCACCAACGAACTGAAGCTAGGGCTGTCCAAGCTAGTGAGTATGTAGTAACGTAATGTGTGTTCACCAACGATCTGAAGCTAGGGCTGTCCAAGCTGAGGAGTTTGTAGTACCGTAATGTGTGTTCACCAACGATCTGAAGCTAGGGCTGTCCAAACTAGGGAGTATGTAGTAACGTAATGTGTGTTCACCAACGATCTGAAGCTAGGGCTGTCCAAGCTAGGGAGTATGTAGTAACGTAATGTGTGTTCACCAACGATCTGAAGCTAGGGCTGTCCAAGCTAGGGAGTATGTAGTAACGTAATGTGTGTTCACCAACGATCTGAAGCTAGGGCTGTCCAAGCTAGGGAGTATGTAGTAACGTAACGTGTGTTCAACAACGATCTGAAGCTAGGGCTGTCCAAGCTAGGGAGTATGTAGCAACGTAATGAGTGTTCACCAACGATCTGAAGCTAGGGCTGTCCAAGCTAGGGAGTATATAGTAACGTAATGTGTGTTCACCAACGATCTGAAGCTAGGGCTGTCCAAGCTGAGGAGTTTGTAGTAACGTAATGTGTGTTCACCAACGATCTGAAGCTAGGGCTGTACAAGCTAGGGAGTATGTAATAACGTAATGTGTGTTCACCAACGATCTGAAACTAGGACTGTCCAAGCTGGGGAGTTTGTAGTAACGTAATGTGTGTTCACCAACGATCTGAAGCTAGGGCTGTCCAAGCTGAGGAGTTTGTAGTAACGTAATTTGTGTTCACCAACGATCTGAAGCTAGGGCTGTCCAAGCTGAGGAGTTTGTAGGAACGTAATTTGTGTTCACCAACGATCTGAAGCTAGGGCTGTCCCAGCTAGGGAGTATGTAGCAACGTAATGAGTGTTCACCAACGATCTGAAGCTAGGGCTGTCCATGCTGGGGAGTTTGTAGTAACGTAATCTGTGTTCACCAACGATCTGAAGCTAGGGCTGTTCAAGCTAGGGAGTATGAAGCAACGTAATGAGTGTTCACCAACGATCTGAAGCTAGGGCTGTCCAAGTTAGGGAGTATGTAGTAACGTAATGAGTGTTCACCAACGATCTGAAGCTAGGGCTGTCCAGGCTAGGGAGTATGTAGTAACGTAATGAGTGTTCACCAACGATCTGAAGCTAGGGCTGTCCAAGCAAGGGAGTATGTAGCAACGTAATGAGTGTTCACCAACGATTTGAAGCTAGGGCTGTCCAAACTGGGGAGTATGTAGTAACGTAATGAGTGTACACCAACGATCTGAAGCTAGGGCTGTCCAAGCTAGGGAGTATGTAGTAACGTAATGAGTGTTCACCAACGATCTGAAGCTAGGGCTGTCCAAGCTAGGGAGTATGTAGCAACGTAATGAGTGTTCACCAACGATCTGAAGCTAGGGCTGTCCAAGCTGGGGAGTATGTAGTAACGTAATGAGTGTTCACCAACGATCTGAAGCTAGGGCTGTCCAATTTAGGGAGTTTGTAGCAACGTAATTTGTGTTCACCAACGATCTGAAGCTAGGGCTGTCCAAGCTAGGGAGTATGTAGCAAAGTAATGAGTGTTCACCAACGATCTGAAGCTAGGGCTGTCCAAGCTGGGGAGTTTGTAGCAACGTAATTTGTGTTCACCAACGATCTGAAGCTAGGGCTGTCCAAGCTAGGGAGTTAGTAATAACATAATGTGTGTTCACCAACGATCTGAAGCTAGGGCTGTCCAAGCTAGGGAGTAAGTAATAACATAATGTGTGTTCACCAACGATCTGAAGCTAGGGCTGTCCAAGCTAGGGAGTATGTTGTAACGTAATGTGTGTTCACCAACGATCTGAAGCTAGGGCTGTCCAAGCTAGGGAGTAAGTAATAACATAATGTGTGTTCACCACCGATCTGAAGCTAGGGCTGTCCAAGCTAGGGAGTTTGTAGCAACGTAATGTGTGTTCACCAACGATCTGAAGCTAGGGCTGTCCATGCTGGGGAGTATGTAGCAACGTAATGTGTGTTCACCAACGATCTGAAGCTAGGGCTGTCCAAGCTAGGGAGTAAGTAATAACATAATGTGTGTTCACCAACGATCTGAAGCTAGGGCTGTCCAAGCTAGGGAGTAAGTAATAACATAATGTGTGTTCACCAACGATCTGAAGCTAGGGCTGTCCAAGATAGGGAGTAAGTAATAACATAATGTGTGTTCACCAACGATCTGAAGCTAGGGCTGTCCATGCTGGGGAGTATGTAGTAACGTAATGTGTGTTCACCAACGATCTGAAATTAGGCCTGTCCAAGCTAGGGAGTATGTAGTAACGTAATGTGTGTTCACCAACGATCTGAAGCTAGGGCTGTCCAAGCTAGGGAGTATGTAGTAACGTAATGTGTGTTCACCAACGATCTGAAGCTAGGGCTGTCCAAGCTAGGGAGTATGTAGTAACGTAATGTGTGTACACCAACGATCTGAAGCTAGGGCTGTCCAACTTGGGGACTTTGTAGCAACGTAATGTGTGTTCACCAACGATCTGAAGCTAGGGCTGTCCAAGCTAGGGAGTATGTAGTAACGTAATGTGTGTACACCAACGATCTGAAGCTAGGGCTGTCCAAGCTAGGGAGTATGTAGTAACGTAATGTGTGTTCACCAACGATCTGAAGCTAGGGCTGTCCAAGCTAGGGAGTATGTAGTAACGTAATATGTGTTCACCAACGATCTGAAGCTAGGGCTGTCCAAGCTAGGGAGTATGTAGTAACGTAATGTGTGTACACCAACGATCTGAAGCTAGGGCTGTCCAAGTTAGGGAGTATGTAGTAACGTAATGTGTGTTCACCAACGATCTGAAGCTAGGGCTGTCCAAGCTAGGGAGTATGTAGTAACGTAAAGTGTGTTCACCAACGATCTGAAGCTAGGGCTGTCCAAGCTAGGGAGTATGTAGTAACGTAATGTGTGTTCACCAACGATCTGAAGCTAGGGCTGTCCAAGCTAGGGAGCATGTAGTAACGTAATGTGTGTTCACCAACGATCTCAAGCTAGGGCTGTCCAAGCTGAGGAGTTTGTAGCAACGTAATGTGTGTTCACCAACGATCTGAAGCTAGGGCTGTCCAAGGTAGTGAGTATGTAGTAACGTAATGTGTGTTCACCAACGATCTGAAGCTTGGGCTGTCCAAGCTGAGGAGTTTGTAGCAACGTAATGTGTGTTCACCAACGATCTGAAGCTAGGGCTGTCCAAGCTGAGGAGTTTGTAGTAACGTAATGTGTGTTCACCAACGATCTGAAGCTAGGGCTGTCCAAGCTAGGGAGTATGTAATAACGTAATGTGTGTTCACCAACGATCTGAAGCTAGGACTGTCCAAGCTAGGGAGTATGTAGTAACGTAATGTGTGTTCACCAACGATCTGAAGCTAGGGCTGTCCAAGCTGAGGAGTTTGTAGCAACGTAATGTGTGTTCACCAACGATCTGAAGCTAGGGCTGTCCAAGCTAGGGAGTATGTAGTAACGTAATGTGTGTTCACCAACGATCTGAAGCTAGGGCTGTCCAAGCTGAGGAGTTTGTAGTAACGTAATGTGTGTTCACCAACGATCTGAAACTAGGGCTGTCCAAACTAGGGAGTATGTAGTAACGTAATGTGTGTTCACCAACGATCTGAAGCTAGGGCTGTCCAAGCTAGGGAGTATGTAGTAACGTAATGTGTGTTCACCAACGATCTGAAGCTAGGGCTGTCCAAGCTAGGGAGTATGTAGTAACGTAATGTGTGTTCACCAACGATCTGAAGCTAGGGCTGTCCAAGCTAGGGAGTATGTAGTAACGTAACGTGTGTTCAACAACGATCTGAAGCTAGGGCTGTCCAAGCTAGGGAGTATGTAGCAACGTAATGAGTGTTCACCAACGATCTGAAGCTAGGGCTGTCCAAGCTAGGGAGTATGTAGTAACGTAATGTGTGTTCACCAACGATCTGAAGCTAGGGCTGTCCAAGCTGAGGAGTTTGTAGTAACGTAATGTGTGTTCACCAACGATCTGAAGCTAGGGCTGTACAAGCTAGGGAGTATGTAATAACGTAATGTGTGTTCACCAACGATCTGAAACTAGGACTGTCCAAGCTGGGGAGTTTGTAGTAACGTAATGTGTGTTCACCAACGATCTGAAGCTAGGGCTGTCCAAGCTGAGGAGTTTGTAGTAACGTAATTTGTGTTCACCAACGATCTGAAGCTAGGGCTGTCCAAGCTGAGGAGTTTGTAGGAACGTAATTTGTGTTCACCAACGATCTGAAGCTAGGGATGTCCAAGCTAGGGAGTATGTAGCAACGTAATGAGTGTTCACCAACGATCTGAAGCTAGGGCTGTCCATGCTGGGGAGTTTGTAGTAACGTAATCTGTGTTCACCAACGATCTGAAGCTAGGGCTGTTCAAGCTAGGGAGTATGAAGCAACGTAATGAGTGTTCACCAACGATCTGAAGCTAGGGCTGTCCAAGTTAGGGAGTATGTAGTAACGTAATGAGTGTTCACCAACGATCTGAAGCTAGGGCTGTCCAGGCTAGGGAGTATGTAGTAACGTAATGAGTGTTCACCAACGATCTGAAGCTAGGGCTGTCCAAGCAAGGGAGTATGTAGCAACGTAATGAGTGTTCACCAACGATTTGAGCTAGGGCTGTCCAAACTGGGGAGTATGTAGTAACGTAATGAGTGTACACCAACGATCTGAAGCTAGGGCTGTCCAAGCTAGGGAGTATGTAGTAAAGTAATGAGTGTTCACCAACGATCTGAAGCTAGGGCTGTCCAAGCTAGGGAGTATGTAGCAACGTAATGAGTGTTCACCAACGATCTGAAGCTAGGGCTGTCCAAGCTGGGGAGTATGTAGTAACGTAATGAGTGTTCACCAACGATCTGAAGCTAGGGCTGTCCAAGTTAGGGAGTTTGTAGCAACGTAATTTGTGTTCACCAACGATCTGAAGCTAGGGCTGTCCAAGCTAGGGAGTATGTAATAGCGTAATGTGTGTTCACCAACGATCTGAAGCTAGGGCTGTCCAAGCTAGGGAGTATGTAATAACGTAATGTGTGTTCACCAACGATCTGAAGCTAGGGCTGTCCAAGCTAGGGAGTATGTAGTAACGTAATGTGTGTTCACCAACGATCTGATGCTAGGGCTGTCCAAGCTGAGGAGTTTGTAGCAACGTAATGTGTGTTCACCAACGATCTGAAGCTAGGGCTGTCCAAGCTGAGGAGTTTGTAGTAACGTAATGTGTGTTCACCAACGATCTGAAGCTAGGGCTGTCCAAGCTAGGGAGTATGTAATAACGTAATGTGTGTTCACCAACGATCTGAAGCTAGGACTGTCCAAGCTAGGGAGTATGTAGTAACGTAATGTGTGTTCACCAACGATCTGAAGCTAGGGCTGTCCAAGCTGAGGAGTTTGTAGCAACGTAATGTGTGTTCACCAACGATCTGAAGCTAGGGCTGTCCAAGCTAGGGAGTATGTAGTAACGTAATGTGTGTTCACCAACGATCTGAAGCTAGGGCTGTCCAAGCTGAGGAGTTTGTAGTAACGTAATGTGTGTTCACCAACGATCTGAAGCTAGGGCTGTCCAAACTAGGGAGTATGTAGTAACGTAATGTGTGTTCACCAACGATCTGAAGCTAGGGCTGTCCAAGCTAGGGAGTATGTAGTAACGTAATGTGTGTTCACCAACGATCTGAAGCTAGGGCTGTCCAAGCTAGGGAGTATGTAGTAACGTAATGTGTGTTCACCAACGATCTGAAGCTAGGGCTGTCCAAGCTAGGGAGTATGTAGTAACGTAACGTGTGTTCAACAACGATCTGAAGCTAGGGCTGTCCAAGCTAGGGAGTATGTAGCAACGTAATGAGTGTTCACCAACGATCTGAAGCTAGGGCTGTCCAAGCTAGGGAGTATGTAGTAACGTAATGTGTTTTCACCAACGATCTGAAGCTAGGGCTGTCCAAGCTGAGGAGTTTGTAGTAACGTAATGTGTGTTCACCAACGATCTGAAGCTAGGGCTGTACAAGCTAGGGAGTATGTAATAACGTAATGTGTGTTCACCAACGATCTGAAACTAGGACTGTCCAAGCTGGGGAGTTTGTAGTAACGTAATGTGTGTTCACCAACGATCTGAAGCTAGGGCTGTCCAAGCTGAGGAGTTTGTAGTAACGTAATTTGTGTTCACCAACGATCTGAAGCTAGGGCTGTCCAAGCTGAGGAGTTTGTAGGAACGTAATTTGTGTTCACCAACGATCTGAAGCTAGGGCTGTCCAAGCTAGGGAGTATGTAGCAACGTAATGAGTGTTCACCAACGATCTGTAGCTAGGGCTGTCCATGCTGGGGAGTTTGTAGTAACGTAATCTGTGTTCACCAACGATCTGAAGCTAGGGCTGTTCAAGCTAGGGAGTATGAAGCAACGTAATGAGTGTTCACCAACGATCTGAAGCTAGGGCTGTCCAAGTTAGGGAGTATGTAGTAACGTAATGAGTGTTCACCAACGATCTGAAGCCAGGGCTGTCCAGGCTAGGGAGTATGTAGTAACGTAATGAGTGTTCACCAACGATCTGAAGCTAGGGCTCTCCAAGCAAGGGAGTATGTAGCAACTTAATGAGTGTTCACCAACGATTTGAAGCTAGGGCTGTCCAAACTGGGGAGTATGTAGTAACGTAATGAGTGTACACCAACGATCTGAAGCTAGGGCTGTCCAAGCTAGGGAGTATGTAGTAACGTAATGAGTGTTCACCAACGATCTGAAGCTAGGGCTGTCCAAGCTAGGGAGTATGTAGCAACGCAATGAGTGTTCACCAACGATCTGGAGCTAGGGCTGTCCAAGCTGGGGAGTATGTAGTAACGTAATGAGTGTTCACCAACGATCTGAAGCTAGGGCTGTCCAAGTTAGGGAGTTTGTAGCAACGTAATTTGTGTTCACCAACGATCTGAAGCTAGGGCTGTCCAAGCTAGGGAGTATGTAGCAAAGTAATGAGTGTTCACCAACGATCTGAAGCTAGGGCTGTCCAAGCTGGGGAGTTTGTAGCAACGTAATTTGTGTTCACCAACGATCTGAAGCTAGGGCTGTCCAAGCTAGGGAGTATGTAATAGCGTAATGTGTGTTCACCAACGATCTGAAGCTAGGGCTGTCCAAGCTAGGGAGTATGTAGTAACGTAATGTGTGTTCACCAACGATCTGAAGCTAGGGCTGTCCAAGCTAGGGAGTATGTAGTAACGTAATGTGTGTTCACCAACGATCTGAAGCTAGGGCTGTCCAAGCTAGGGAGTATGTAGTAACGAAATGTGTGTTCACCAACGATCTGAAGCTAGGGCTGTCCAAGCTAGGGAGTATGTAGTAACGTAATGTGTGTTCACCAACGATCTGAAGCTAGGGCTGTCCAAGCTAGGGAGTATGTAGTAACATAATGTGTGTTCACCAACGATCTGAAGCTAGGGCTGTCCAAGCTGGGGAGTATGTAGTAACGTAATGTGTGTTCACCAACGATCTGAAGCTAGGGCTGTCCAACATGGGGAATATGTAATAACGTAATGTGTGTTCACCAACCATCTGAAGCTAGGGCTGTCCAACATGGGGAGTATGTAATAACGTAATGTGTGTTCACCAACGATCTGAAGCTAGGGCTGTCCAAGCTAGGGAGTATGTAGTAACGTAATGTGTGTTCACCAACGATCTGAAGCTAGGGCTGTCCAAGCTAGGGAGTATGTAGTAACGTAATGTGTGTACACCAACGATCTGAAGCTAGGGCTGTCCAAGCTGGGGAGTTTGTAGTAACGTAATGTGTGTTCACCAACGATCTGAAGCTAGGGCTGTCCAAGCTGGGGAGTATGTAGCAACGTAATGAGTGTTCACCAACGATCTGAAGCTAGGGCTGTCCAAGCTAGGGAGTATTTAGTAACGTAATGTGTGTTCACCAACGATCTGAAGCTAGGGCTGTTCAAGCTAGGGAGTTTGTAGCAACGTAATGAGTGTTCACCGACGATCTGAAGCTAGGGCTGTCCAAGCTAGGGAGTATGTAGTAACGTAATGAGTGTTCACCAACGATCTGAAGCTAGGGCTGTCCAAGCTAGGGAGTATGTAGTAACGTAATGTGTGTTCACCAACGATTTGAAGCTAGGGCTGTCCATGCTGGGGAGTATGTAGCAACGTAATGTGTGTTCACCAACGATCTGAAGCTAGGGCTGTCCAAGCTAGGGAGTTTGTAGCAACGTAATGAGTGTACACCAACGATCTGAAGCTAGGGCTGTCCAAGCTAGGGAGTATGTAGTAAGGTAATGTGTGTTCACCAACGATCTGAAGCTAGGGCTGTCCAAGCTAGGGAGTATGTAGTAACGTAATGTGTGTTCACCAACGATCTGAAGCTAGGGCTGTCCAAGCTAGGGAGTATGTATTAACGTAATGTGTGTACACCAACGATCTGAAGCTAGGGCTGTCCAAGCCGAGGAGTTTGTAGTAACGTAATGTGTGTTCACCAACGATCTGAAGCTAGGGCTGTCCAAGCTAGGGAGTATGTAGTAACGTAATGTGTGTTCACCAACGATCTGAAGCTAGGGCTGTCCAAGCTGGGGAGTATGTAGCAACGTAAAGTGTGTTCACAAACGATCTGAAGCTAGGGCTGTCCAACTTGGGGAGTTTGTAACAACGTAATGTGTGTTCACCAACTATCTGAAGCTAGGGCTGTCCAAGCTAGGGAGTATGTAACAACGTAATGTGTGTTCACCAACAATATGGAGCTAGGGCTGTCCAAGCTGGGGAGTTTGTAGTAACGTAATGTATGTTCACCAACGATCTGAAGCAAGGGCTGTCCAAGCTAGGGAGTTTGTAGCAACGTAATGTGTGTTCACCAACGATCTGAAGGTAGGGCTGTCCAAGATGGGGAGTTTGTGGCAACGTAATGAGTGTTCACCAACGATATGAAACTAGGGCTGTCCAAGATGGGGAGTGTGTTTTGTAACGTAACGTGTGTTCACCAACGATCTGAAGCTAGGGCTGTCCAAGCTGGGGAGTATGTAGCAACGTAATGAGTGTTCACCAACGATCTGAAGCTAGGGCTGTCCAAGCTGAGGAGTTTGTAGTAACGTACTGTGTGTTCACCAACGATCTGAAGCTAGGGCTGTCCAAGCTGAGGAGTTTGTAGTAACCTAATGTAAGTTCACCAACGACCTGAAGCTAGGGTTGTCCATGCTGGGGAGTTTGTAGCAACGTAATTTGTGTTCACCAACGATCTGAAGCTAGGGCTGTCCATGCTGGGGAGTATGTAGCAACGTAATTTGTGGTCACCAACGATCTGAAGCTAGGGCTGTCCATGCTGGGGAGTTCGTAGCAACGTAATGTGTGTTCACCAACGATCTGAAGCTAGGGCTGTCCATACTGAGGAGTTTGTAGTAACGTAATTTGTGTTCACCAACGATCTGAAGCTAGGGCTGTCCATGCTGAGGAGTTTGTAGCAACGTAATTTGTGTTCACCAACGATCTGAAGCTAGGGCTGTCCATGCTGGGGAGTTTGTAGCAACGTAATTTGTGTTCACCAACGATCTGAAGCTAGGGCTGTCCATGCTGGGGAGTTTGTAGCAACGTAATTTGTGTTCACCAACGATCTGAAGCTAGGGCTGTCCATGCTGAGGAGTTTGTAGCAACGTAATTTGTGTTCACCAACGATCTGAAGCTAGGGCTGTCCATGCTGAGGAGTTTGTAGCAACGTAATTTGTGTTCACCAACGATCTGAAGCTAGGGCTGTCCATGCTGAGGAGTTTGTAGCAACGTAATTTGTGTTCACCAACGATCTGAAGCTAGGGCTGTCCATGCTGGGGAGTTCGTAGCAACCTAATGTGTGTTCACCAACGATCTGAAGCTAGGACTGTCCAAGCTGAGGTGTTTGTAGTAACGTAATGAGTGTTCACCAACGACCTGATGCTAGGGCTGTCCAAGCTGGGGAGTATGTAGCAACGTAATGTGTGTTCACCAACGATCTGAAGCTAGGACTGTCCAAGCTGGGGAGTTTGTAGCAACGTAATGTGTGTTCACCTACGATCTGAGGCTAGGGATGTCCAAGATGAGGAGTATGTAACAACGTAATGTGTGTTCACCAACGATCTGAAGTTAGGGCTGTCCAAGATGGGGAGTTTGTAGCAACGTAATGTGTGTTCACCAACGATCTGAAGGTAGGGCTGTCCAAGATGGGGAGTTTGTAGCAACGTAATGTGTGTTCACCAACGATCTGAAGGTAGGGCTGTCCAAGCTGGGGAGTATGTAGCAACGTAATGTGTGTTCACCAACGATCTGAAGGTAGGGCTGTCCAAGCTGGGGAGTATGTAGCAACGTAATGTGTGTTCACCAACGATCTGAAGCTAGGGCTGTCCAAGCTAGGGAGTATGTGGCAACGTAATGAGTGTTCACCAACGATCTGAAGCTAGGGCTGTCCAAGCTGGGGAGTTTGTAGCAACGTAATGTGTGTTCACCAACGATCTGAAGCTAGGGCTATCCAAGCTGGGGAGTTTGTAGTAACGTAATGAGTGTTCACCAACGATCTGAAGCTAGGGCTGTCCAAGCTAGGGAGTATGTAACAACGTAATGTGTGTTCACCAACGATCTGAAGGTAGGGCTGTCCAAGCTGGGGAGTATGTAGCAACGTAATGTATGTTCACCAACGATCTGAGGCTAGGGCTGTCCATGATTGGGAGTTTGTAGCAACGTAATTTGTGTTCACCAACGATCTGAAGCAAGGACTGTCCAAGCTGGGGAGTTTGTAGTAACGTAATGAGTGTTCACCAACGATCTGAAGCTAGGACTGTCCAAGCTGGGGAGTTTGTAGCTACGTAATGTGTGTTCACCAACGATCTGAAGCTAGGGCTGTCCAAGCTGGGGAGTTTGTAGCAACGTAATTTGAGTTCACCAACGATCTGAAGCTAGGACTGTCCAAGCTGGGGAGTTTGTAGTAACGTAATGAGTGTTCACCAACGATCTGAGGCTAGGGCTGTCCAAGATGGGGAGTTTGTAGCAACGTAATTTGTGTTCAACAACGATATGAAGCTAGGACTGTCCAAGCTGGGGAGTTTGTAGTAACGTAATTTGTGTTCACCAACGATCTGAAGCTAGGACTGCCCAAGCTGGGGAGTATGTAGCAACGTAATTTGTGTTCACCAACGATCTGAAGCTAGAGCTGTCCAAGCTGGGGAGTATGTAGCAACGTAATGAGTGTTCACCAACGATCTGAAGCTAGGGCTGTCCAAGCTGTGGAGTTTGTAGTAACCTAATGTGTGTTCACCAACGATCTGAGGCTAGGACTGTCCAAGCTGGCGAGTTTGTAGTATCGTAATATGTGTTCACCAACGATCTGAGGCTAGGGCTGTCCAAGATGGGGAGTTTGTAGTAACGTAATGAGTGTTCACCAACGATCTGAAGCTAGGGCTGTCCAAGCTGTGGAGTTTGTAGTAACCTAATGTGTGATCACCAACGATCTGAGGCTAGGACTGTCCAAGCTGGGGAGTTTGTAGTAACGTAATGTGTGTTCACCGACGATCTGAGGCTAGGGCTGTCCAAGATGGGGAGTTTGTAGTAACGTAATGTGTGTTCACCAACGATCTGAAGCTAGGGCTGTCCAAGCTGGGGAGTTTGTAGTAACGTAATGAGTGTTCACCAACGATCTGAGGCTAGGGCTGTCCAAGCTGGGGAGTTTGTAGTAACGTAATGAGTGTTCACCAACGATCTGAGGCTAGGGCTGTCCAAGCTGGGGAGTTTGTAGCAACGTAATGTGTGTTCACCAACGATCTGAAGCTAGGACTGTCCAAGCTGGGAAGTATGTAATAACGTAATGTGTGTTCACCAACGATCTGAAGCAAGGGCTGTCCAAGCTGGGGAGTATGTAAGACGTAATGTGTGTTCACCAACGATCTGAAGCAAGGGCTGTCCAAGCTGTGGAGTTTGTAGCAATGTAATGAGTGTTCACCAACGATCTGAGGCTAGGGCTGTCCAAGATGGGGAGTTTGTAGCAACGTAATTTGTGTTCACCAACGATCTGAAGCTAGGGCTGTCCAAGCTGGGGAGTATGTAATAACGTAATGTGCGTTCACCAACGATCTGAAGCTAGGGCTGTCCAAGCTGGGGAGTTTATAGTAACGTAATGAGTGTTCACCAACGATCTGAGGCTAGGGCTGTCCAAGCTGGGGAGTATGTAATAACGTAATGAGTGTTCACCAACGATCTGAAGTTAGGGCTGTCCAAGCTGGGGAGTTTGTAGTAACGTAATGAGTGTTCACCAACGATCTGAGGCTAGGGCTGTCCAAGATGGGGAGTATGTAATAACGTAATGTGTGTTCAACAACGATCTGAAGCTAGGGCTGTCCAAGATGGGGAGTATGTACTAACGTAATGAGTGTTCACCAAGGATCTGAGGCTAGGGCTGTCCAAGATGCGGAGTTTGTAGTAACGTAATGAGTGTTCACCAACGATCTGAAGCTAGGGCTGTCCAAGCTAGGGAGTATGTAACAACGTAATGTGTGTTCACCAACGATCTGAAGGTAGGGCTGTCCAAGCTGGGGAGTATGTAGCAACGTAATGTATGTTCACCAACGATCTGAGGCTAGGGCTGTCCATGATTGGGAGTGTGTAGCAACGTAATTTGTGTTCACCAACGATCTGAAGCTAGGACTGTCCAAGCTGGGGAGTTTGTAGTAACGTAATGAGTGTTCACCAACGATCTGAAGCTAGGACTGTCCAAGCTGGGGAGTTTGTAGCTACGTAATGTGTGTTCACCAACGATCTGAAGCTAGGGCTGTCCAAGCTGGGGAGTTTGTAGCAACGTAATTTGTGTTCACCAACGATCTGAAGCTAGGAATGTCCAAGCTGGGGAGTTTGTAGTAACGTAATGAGTGTTCACCAACGATCTGAGGCTAGGGCTGTCCAAGATGGGGAGTTTGTAGCAACGTAATTTGTGTTCAACAACGATCTGATGCTAGGACTGTCCAAGCTGGGGAGTTTGTAGTAACGTAATTTGTGTTCACCAACGACCTGAAGCTAGGACTGCCCAAGCTGGGGAGTATGTAGCAACGTAATTTGTGTTCACCAACGATCTGAAGCTAGGGCTGTCCAAGCTGGGGAGTATGTAGCAACGTAATGAGTGTTCACCAACGATCTGAAGCAAGGACTGTCCAAGCTGGGGAGTTTGTAGTAACGTAATGTGTGTTCACCAACGATCTGAGGCTAGGGCTGTCCAAGATGGGGAGTTTGTAGTAACGTAATGAGTGTTCACCAACGATCTGAAGCTAGGGCTGTCCAAGCTGTGGAGTTTGTAGTAACCTAATGTGTGTTCACCAACGATCTGAGGCTAGGACTGTCCAAGCTGGGGAGTTTGTAGTAACGTAATGTGTGTTCACCGACGATCTGAGGCTAGGGCTGTCCAAGATGGGGAGTTTGTAGTAACGTAATGTGTGTTCACCAACGATCTGAAGCTAGGGCTGTCCAAGCTGGGGAGTTTGTAGTAACGTAATGAGTGTTCACCAATGATCTGAGGCTAGGGCTGTCCAAGCTGGGGAGTTTGTAGTAACGTAATGAGTGTTCACCAACGATCTGAGGTTAGGGCTGTCCAAGCTGGGGAGTTTGTAGCAACGTAATGTGTGTTCACCAACGATCTGAAGCTAGGACTGTCCTAGCTGGGAAGTATGTAATAACGTAATGTGTGTTCACCAACGATCTGAAGCTAGGGCTGTCCAAGATAGGGAGTATGTAGTAAGGTAATGTGTGTTCACCAACGATCTGAAGCAAGGGCTGTCCAAGCTAGGGAGTATGTAGTAACGTAATGTGTGTACACCAACGATCTGAAGCTAGGGCTGTCCAAGCTAGGGAGTATGTAGTAACGTAATGTGTGTTCACCAACGATCTGAAGCTAGGGCTGTCCAAGCTAGGGAGTATGTAGTAACGTAATGTGTGTACACCAACGATCTGAAGCTAGGGCTGTCCAAGCCGAGGAGTTTGTAGTAACGTAATGTGTGTTCACCAACGATCTGAAGCTAGGGCTGTCCATGCTAGGGAGTATGTAGTAACGTAATGTGTGTTCACCAACGATCTGAAGCTAGGGCTGTCCAAGCTAGGGAGTATGTAGTAACGTAATGTGTGTACACCAACGATCTGAAGCTAGGGCTGTCCAAGCTAGGGAGTATGTAGCAACGTAATGAGTGTTCACCAACGATCTGAAGCTAGGGCTGTCCAAGCTGGGGAGTTTGTAGCTACGTAATGTGTGTTCACCAACGATCTGAAGCTAGGGCTGTCCAAGCTAGGGAGTATGTAGTAACGTAATGTGTGTTCACCAACGATCTGAAGCTAGGGCTGTCCAAGCTAGGGAGTATGTAGTAACGTAATGTGTGTTCACCAGCGATCTGAAGCTAGGGCTGTCCAAGCTAGGGAGTATGTAGCAACGTAATGAGTGTTCACCAACGATCTGAAGCTAGGGCTGTCCAAGCTGGGGAGTTTGTAGCTACGTAATGTGTGTTCACCAACGAACTGAAGCTAGGGCTGTCCAAGCTAGGGAGTATGTAGTAACGTAATGAGTGTTCACCAACGATCTGAAGCTAGGGCTGTCCAAGCTAGGGAGTATGTAGCAACGTAATGAGTGTTCACCAACGATCTGAAGCTAGGGCTGTCCAAGCTGGGGAGTTTGTAGTAACGTAATGTGTGTTCACCAACGATCTGAAGCTAGGTCTGTCCAAGCTGGGGAGTTTGTAGCTACGTAATGTGTGTTCACCAACGATCTGAAGCTAGGGCTGTCCAAGCTGGGGAGTTTGTAGCAACGTAATGTGTGTTCACCAACGATCTGAAGCTAGGGCTGTCCAACTTGGGGACTTTGTAGCAACGTAATGTGTGTTCACCAACGATCTGAAGCTAGGGCTGTCCAACTTGGGGACTTTGTAGCAACGTAATGTGTGTTCACCAACGATCTGAAGCTAGGGCTGTCCAAGCTGGGGAGTATGTAGCAACGTAATGTGTGTTCACAAACGATCTGAAGCTAGGGCTGTCCAACTTGGGGAGTTTGTAACAACGTAATGTGTGTTCACCAACTATCTGAAGCTAGGGCTGTCCAAGCTAGGGAGTATGTAACAACGTAATGTGTGTTCACCAACAATATGGAGCTAGGGCTGTCCAAGCTGGGGAGTTTGTAGTAACGTAATGTATGTTCACCAACGATCTGAAGCAAGGGCTGTCCAAGCTAGGGTGTTTGTAGCAACGTAATGTGTGTTCACCAACGATCTGAAGGTAGGGCTGTCCAAGATGGGGAGTTTGTGGCAACGTAATGAGTGTTCACCAACGATATGAAACTAGGGCTGACCAAGATGGGGAGTGTGTTGTAACGTAACGTGTGTTCACCAACGATCTGAAGCTAGGGCTGTCCAAGCTGGGGAGTATGTAGCAACGTAATGAGTGTTCACCAACGATCTGAAGCTAGGGCTGTCCAAGCTGAGGAGTTTGTAGTAACGTAATGTGTGTTCACCAACGATCTGAAGCTAGGGCTGTCCAAGCTGAGGAGTTTGTAGTAACCTAATGTAAGTTCACCAACGACCTGAAGCTAGGGCTGTCCATGCTGGGGAGTTTGTAGCAACTTAATTTGTGTTCACCAACGATCTGAAGCTAGGGCTGTCCATGCTGGGGAGTATGTAGCAACGTAATTTGTGTTCACCAACGATCTGAAGCTAGGGCTGTCCATGCTGGGGAGTTCGTAGCAACGTAATGTGTGTTCACCAACGATCTGAAGCTAGGGCTGTCCATACTGAGGAGTTTGTAGTAACGTAATTTGTGTTCACCAACGATCTGAAGCTAGGGCTGTCCATGCTGAGGAGTTTGTAGCAACGTAATTTGTGTTCACCAACGATCTGAAGCTAGGGCTGTCCATGCTGAGGAGTTTGTAGCAACGTAATTTGTGTTCACCAACGATCTGAAGCTAGGGCTGTCCATGCTGAGGAGTTTGTAGCAACGTAATTTGTGTTCACCAACGATCTGAAGCTAGGGCTGTCCATGCTGAGGAGTTTGTACCAACGTAATTTGTGTTCACCAACGATCTGAAGCTAGGGCTGTCCATGCTGGGGAGTTCGTAGTAACCTAATGTGTGTTCACCAACGATCTGAAGCTAGGACTGTCCAAGCTGAGGTGTTTGTAGTAACGTAATGAGTGTTCACCAACGACCTGATGCTAGGGCTGTCCAAGCTGGGGAATATGTAGCAACGTAATGTGTGTTCTTCAACGATCTGAAGCTAGGACTGTCCAAGCTGGGGAGTTTGTAGCAACGTAATGTGTGTTCACCTACGATCTGAGGCTAGGGCTGTCCAAGATGGGGAGTATGTAACAACGTAATGTGTGTTCACCAACGATCTGAAGTTAGGGCTGTCCAAGATGGGGAGTTTGTAGCAACGTAATGTGTGTTCACCAACGATCTGAAGGTAGGGCTGTTCAAGATGGGGAGTTTGTAGCAACGTAATGTGTGTTCACCAACGATCTGAAGGTAGGGCTGTCCAAGCTGGGGAGTATGTAGCAACGTAATGTGTGTTCACCAACGATCTGAAGGTAGGGCTGTCCAAGCTGGGGAGTATGTAGCAACGTAATATGTGTTCACCAACGATCTGAAGCTAGGGCTGTCCAAGCTAGGGAGTATGTGGCATCGTAATGAGTGTTCACCAACGATCTGAAGGTAGGGCTGTCCAAGCTGGAGAGTTTGTAGCAACGTAATGTGTGTTCACCAACGATCTGAAGCTAGGGCTATCCAAGCTGGGGAGTTTGTAGTAACGTAATGAGTGTTCACCAACGATCTGATGCTAGGGCTGTCCAAGCTAGGGAGTATGTAACAACGTAATGTGTGTTCACCAACGATCTGAAGGTAGGGCTGTCCAAGCTGGGGAGTATGTAGCAACGTAATGTATGTTCACCAACGATCTGAGGCTAGGGCTGTCCATGATTGGGAGTTTGTAGCAACGTAATTTGTGTTCACCAACGATCTGAAGCTAGGACTGTCCAAGCTGGGGAGTTTGTAGTAACGTAATGAGTGTTCACCAACGATCTGAGGCTAGGGCTGTCCAAGATGGGGAGTTTGTAGCAACGTAATTTGTGTTCAACAACGATCTGAAGCTAGGACTGTCCAAGCTGGGGAGTTTGTAGTAACGTAATGAGTGTTCACCAACGATCTGAAGCTAGGACTGTCCAAGCTGGGGAGTTTGTAGCTACGTAATGTGTGTTCACCAACGATCTGATGCTAGGGCTGTCCAAGCTGGGGAGTTTGTAGCAACGTAATTTGTGTTCACCAACGATCTGAAGCTAGGACTGTCCAAGCTGGGGAGTTTGTAGTAACGTAATTTGTGTTCACCAACGATCTGAAGCTAGGACTGCCCAAGCTGGGGAGTATGTAGCAACGTAATTTGTGTTCACCAACGATCTGAAGCTAGGGCTGTCCAAGCTGGGGAGTATGTAGCAACGTAATGAGTGTTCACCAACGATCTGAAGCTAGGGCTGTCCAAGCTGTGGAGTTTGTAGTAACCTAATGTGTGTTCACCAACGATCTGAGGCTAGGACTGTCCAAGCTGGGGAGTTTGTAGTAACGTAATGTGTGTTCACCAACGATCTGAGGCTAGGGTTGTCCAAGATGGGGAGTTTGTAGTAACGTAATGAGTGTTCACCAACGATCTGAAGCTAGGGCTGTCCAAGCTGTGGAGTTTGTAGTAACCTAATGTGTGTTCACTAACGATCTGAGGCTAGGATTGTCCAAGCTGGGGAGTTTGTAGTAACGTAATGTGTGTTCACCGACGATCTGAGGCTAGGGCTGTCCAAGATGGGGAGTTTGTAGTAACGTAATGTGCGTTCACCAACGATCTGAAGCTAGGGCTGTCCAAGCTGGGGAGTATGTAATAACGTAATGTGCGTTCACCAACGATCTGAAGCTAGGGCTGTCCAAGCTGGGGAGTTTATAGTAACGTAATGAGTGTTCACCAACTATCTGAGGCTAGGGCTGTCCAAGCTGGGGAGTATGTAATAACGTAATGAGTGTTCACCAACGATCTGAAGCTAGGGCTGTCCAAGCTGGGGAATTTGTAGTAACGTAATGAGTGTTCACCAACGATCTGAGGCTAGGGCTGTCCAAGATGGGGAGTATGTAATAACGTAATGTGTGTTCACCAACGATCTGAAGCTAGGGCTGTCCAAGATGGGGAGTATGTACTAACGTAATGAGTGTTCACCAAGGATCTGAGGCTAGGGCTGTCCAAGATGGGGAGTTTGTAGTAACGTAATGAGGGTTCACCAACGATCTGAAGCTAGGGCTGTCCAAGCTAGGGAGTATGTAACAACGTAATGTGTGTTCACCAACGATCTGAAGGTAGGGCTGTCCAAGCCGGGGAGTATGTAGCAACGTAATGTATGTTCACCAACGATCTGAGGCTAGGGCTGTCCATGATTGGGAGTTTGTAGCAACGTAATTTGTGATCACCAACGATCTGAAGCTAGGACTGTCCAAGCTGGGGAGTTTGTAGTAACGTAATGAGTGTTCACCAACGATCTGAAGCTAGGACTGTCCAAGCTGGGGAGTTTGTAGCTACGTAATGTGTGTTCACCAAAGATCTGAAGCTAGGGCTGTCCAAGCTGGGGAGTTTGTAGCAACGTAATTTGTGTTCACCAACGATCTGAAGCTAGGAATGTCCAAGCTGGGGAGTTTGTAGTAACGTAATGAGTGTTCACCAACGATCTGAGGCTAGGGCTGTCCAAGATGGGGAGTTTGTAGCAACGTAATTTGTGTTCAACAACGATCTGAAGCTAGGACTGTCCAAGCTGGGGAGTTTGTAGTAACGTAATTTGTGTTCACCAACGATCTGAAGCTAGGACTGCCCAAGCTGGGGAGTATGTAGCAACGTAATTTGTGTTCACCAACGATCTGAAGCTAGGGCTGTCCAAGCTGGGGAGTATGTAGCAACGTAATGAGTGTTCACCAACGATCTGAAGCAAGGACTGTCCAAGCTGGGGAGTTTGTAGTAACGTAATGTGTGTTCACCAACGATCTGAGGCTAGGGCTGTCCAAGATGGGGAGTTCGTAGTAACGTAATGAGTGTTCACCAACGATATGAAACTAGGGCTGTCCAAGATGGGGAGTGTGTTTTGTAACGTAACGTGTGTTCACCAACGATCTGAAGCTAGGGCTGTCCAAGCTGGGGAGTATGTAGCAACGTAATGAGTGTTCACCAACGATCTGAAGCTAGGGCTGTCCAAGCTGAGGAGTTTGTAGTAACGTACTGTGTGTTCACCAACGATCTGAAGCTAGGGCTGTCCAAGCTGAGGAGTTTGTAGTAACCTAATGTAAGTTCACCAACGACCTGAAGCTAGGGTTGTCCATGCTGGGGAGTTTGTAGCAACGTAATTTGTGTTCACCAACGATCTGAAGCTAGGGCTGTCCATGCTGGGGAGTATGTAGCAACGTAATTTGTGTTCACCAACGATCTGAAGCTAGGGCTGTCCATGCTGGGGAGTTCGTAGCAACGTAATGTGTGTTCACCAACGATCTGAAGCTAGGGCTGTCCATACTGAGGAGTTTGTAGTAACGTAATTTGTGTTCACCAACGATCTGAAGCTAGGGCTGTCCATGCTGAGGAGTTTGTAGCAACGTAATTTGTGTTCACCAACGATCTGAAGCTAGGGCTGTCCATGCTGGGGAGTTTGTAGCAACGTAATTTGTGTTCACCAACGATCTGAAGCTAGGGCTGTCCATGCTGGGGAGTTTGTAGCAACGTAATTTGTGTTCACCAACGATCTGAAGCTAGGGCTGTCCATGCTGAGGAGTTTGTAGCAACGTAATTTGTGTTCACCAACGATCTGAAGCTAGGGCTGTCCATGCTGAGGAGTTTGTAGCAACGTAATTTGTGTTCACCAACGATCTGAAGCTAGGGCTGTCCATGCTGAGGAGTTTGTAGCAACGTAATTTGTGTTCACCAACGATCTGAAGCTAGGGCTGTCCATGCTGGGGAGTTCGTAGCAACCTAATGTGTGTTCACCAACGATCTGAAGCTAGGACTGTCCAAGCTGAGGTGTTCGTAGTAACGTAATGAGTGTTCACCAACGACCTGATGCTAGGGCTGTCCAAGCTGGGGAGTATGTAGCAACGTAATGTGTGTTCACCAACGATCTGAAGCTAGGACTGTCCAAGCTGGGGAGTTTGTAGCTACGTAATGTGTGTTCACCTACGAACTGAGGCTAGGGCTGTCCAAGATGGGGAGTATGTAACAACGTAATGTGTGTTCACCAACGATCTGAAGTTAGGGCTGTCCAAGATGGGGAGTTTGTAGCAACGTAATGTGTGTTCACCAACGATCTGAAGGTAGGGCTGTCCAAGATGGGGAGTTTGTAGCAACGTAATGTGTGTTCACCAACGATCTGAAGGTAGGGCTGTCCAAGCTGGGGAGTATGTAGCAACGTAATGTGTGTTCACCAACGATCTGAAGGTAGGGCTGTCCAAGCTGGGGAGTATGTAGCAACGTAATGTGTGTTCACCAACGATCTGAAGCTAGGGCTGTCCAAGCTAGGGAGTATGTGGCAACGTAATGAGTGTTCACCAACGATCTGAAGCTAGGGCTGTCCAAGCTGGGGAGTTTGTAGCAACGTAATGTGTGTTCACCAACGATCTGAAGCTAGGGCTATCCAAGCTGGGGAGTTTGTAGTAACATAATGAATGTTCACCAACGATCTGAAGCTAGGGCTGTCCAAGCTAGGGAGTATGTAACAACGTAATGTGTGTTCACCAACGATCTGAAGGTAGGGCTGTCCAAGCTGGGGAGTATGTAGCAACGTAATGTATGTTCACCAACGATCTGAGGCTAGGGCTGTCCATGATTGGGAGTTTGTAGGAACGTAATTTGTGTTCACCAACGATCTGAAGCTAGGACTGTCCAAGCTGGGGAGTTTGTAGTAACGTAATGAGTGTTCACCAACGATCTGAAGCTAGGACTGTCCAAGCTGGGGAGTTTGTAGCTACGTAATGTGTGTTCACCAACGATCTGAAGCTAGGGCTGTCCAAGCTGGGGAGTTTGTAGCAACGTAATTTGTGTTCACCAACGATCTGAAGCTAGGACTGTCCAAGCTGGGGAGTTTGTAGTAACGTAATGAGTGTTCACCAACGATCTGAGGCTAGGGCTGTCCAAGATGGGGAGTTTGTAGCAACGTAATTTGTGTTCAACAACGATCTGAAGCTAGGACTGTCCAAGCTGGGGAGTTTGTAGTAAAGTAATTTGTGTTCACCAACGATCTGAAGCTAGGACTGCCCAAGCTGGGGAGTATGTAGCAACGTAATTTGTGTTCACCAACGATCTGAAGCTAGAGCTGTCCAAGCTGGGGAGTATGTAGCAACGTAATGAGTGTTCACCAACGATCTGAAGCTAGGGCTGTCCAAGCTGTGGACTTTGTAGTAACCTAATGTGTGTTCACCAACGATCTGAGGCTAGGACTGTCCAAGCTGGCGAGTTTGTAGTAACGTAATATGTGTTCACCAACGATCTGAGGCTAGGGCTGTCCAAGATGGGGAGTTTGTAGTAACGTAATGAGTGTTCACCAACGATCTGAAGCTAGGGCTGTCCAAGCTGTGGAGTTTGTAGTAACCTAATGTGTGTTCACCAACGATCTGAGGCTAGGACTGTCCAAGCTGGGGAGTTTGTAGTAACGTAATGTGTGTTCACCGACGATCTGAGGCTAGGGCTGTCCAAGATGGGGAGTTTGTAGTAACGTAATGTGTGTTCACCAACGATCTGAAGCTAGGGCTGTCCAAGCTGGGGAGTTTGTAGTAACGTAATGAGTGTTCACCAACGATCTGAGGCTAGGGCTGTCCAAGCTGGGGAGTTTGTAGTAACGTAATGAGTGTTCACCAACGATCTGAGGCTAGGGCTGTCCAAGCTGGGGAGTTTGTAGCAACGTAATGTGTGTTCACCAACGATCTGAAGCTAGGACTGTCCAAGCTGGGAAGTATGTAATAACGTAATGTGTGTTCACCAACGATCTGAAGCAAGGGCTGTCCAAGCTGGGGAGTATATAGGACGTAATGTGTGTTCACCAACGATCTGAAGCAAGGGCTGTCCAAGCTGTGGAGTTTGTAGCAATGTAATGAGTGTTCACCAACGATCTGAGGCTAGGGCTGTCCAAGATGGGGAGTTTGTAGCAACGTAATTTGTGTTCACCAACGATCTGAAGCTAGGGCTGTCCAAGCTGGGGAGTATGTAATAACGTAATGTGCGTTCACCAACGATCTGAAGCTAGGGCTGTCCATGCTGGGGAGTTTATAGTAACGTAATGAGTGTTCACCAACGATCTGAGGCTAGGGCTGTCCAAGCTGGGGAGTATGTAATAACGTAATGAGTGTTCACCAACGATCTGAAGCTAGGGCTGTCCAAGCTGGGGAGTTTGTAGTAACGTAATGAGTATTCACCAACGATCTGAGGCTAGGGCTGTCCAAGATGGGGAGTATGTAATAACGTAATGTGTGTTCAACAACGATCTGAAGCTAGGGCTGTCCAAGATGGGGAGTATGTACTAACGTAATGAGTGTTCACCAAGGATCTGAGGCTAGGGCTGTCCAAGCTGGGGAGTTTGTAGCTACGTAATGTGTGTTCACCAACGATCTGAAGCTAGGGCTGTCCAAGCTGGGGAGTTTGTAGCAACGTAATTTGTGTTCACCAACGATCTGAAGCTAGGAATGTCCAAGCTGGGGAGTTTGTAGTAACGTAATGAGTGTTCACCAACGATCTGAGGCTAGGGCTGTCCAAGATGGGGAGTTTGTAGCAACGTAATTTGTGTTCAACAACGATCTGAAGCTAGGACTGTCCAAGCTGGGGAGTTTGTAGTAACGTAATTTGTGTTCACCAACGATCTGAAGCTAGGACTGCCCAAGCTGGGGAGTATGTAACAACGTAATTTGTGTTCACCAACGATCTGAAGCTAGGGCTGTCCAAGCTGGGGAGTATGTAGCAACGTAATGAGTGTTCACCAACGATCTGAAGCAAGGACTGTCCAAGCTGGGGAGTTTGTAGTAACGTAATGTGTGTTCACCAACGATCTGAGGCTAGGGCTGTCCAAGCTGGGGAGTATGTAGCAACGTAATGAGTGTTCACCAACGATCTGAAGCAAGGACTGTCCAAGCTGTGGAGTTTGTAGTAACCTAATGTGTGTTCACCAACGATCTGAGGCTAGGACTGTCCAAGCTGGGGAGTTTGTAGTAACGTAATGTGTGTTCACCGACGATCTGAGGCTAGGGCTGTCCAAGATGGGGAGTTTGTAGTAACGTAATGTGTGTTCACCAACGATCTGAAGCTAGGGCTGTCCAAGCTGGGGAGTTTGTAGTAACGTAATGAGTGTTCACCAACGATCTAAGGCTAGGGCTGTCCAAGCTGGGGAGTTTGTAGTAACGTAATGAGTGTTCACCAACGATCTGAGGCTAGGGCTGTCCAAGCTGGGGAGTTTGTAGCAACGTAATGTGTGTTCACCAACGATCTGAAGCTAGGACTGTCCAAGCTGGGAAGTATGTAATAACGTAATGTGTGTTCACCAACGATCTGAAGCTAGGGCTGTCCAAGCTAGGGAGTATGTAGTAAGGTAATGTGTGTTCACCAACGATCTGAAGCTAGGGCTGTCCAAGCTAGGGAGTATGTAGTAACGTAATGTGTGTACACCACCGATCTGAAGCTAGGGCTGTCCAAGCTAGGGAGTATGTAGTAACGTAATGTGTGTTCACCAACGATCTGAAGCTAGGGCTGTCCAAGCTAGGGAGTATGTAGTAACGTAATGTGTGTACACCAACGATCTGAAGCTAGGGCTGTCCAAGCCGAGGAGTTTGTAGTAACGTAATGTGTGTTCACCAACGATCTGAAGCTAGGGCTGTCCAAGCTAGGGAGTATGTAGTAACGTAATGTGTGTTCACCAACGATCTGAAGCTAGGGCTGTCCAAGCTAGGGAGTATGTAGTAACGTAATGTGTGTACACCAACGATCTGAAGCTAGGGCTGTCCAAGCTAGGGAGTATGTAGCAACGTAATGAGTGTTCACCAACGATCTGAAGCTAGGGCTGTCCAAGCTGGGGAGTTTGTAGCAACGTAATGTGTGTTCTTCAACGATCTGAAGCTAGGACTGTCCAAGCTGGGGAGTTTGTAGCAACGTAATGTGTGTTCACCTACGATCTGAGGCTAGGGCTGTCCAAGATGGGGAGTATGTAACAACGTAATGTGTGTTCACCAACGATCTGAAGTTAGGGCTGTCCAAGCTGGGGAATATGTAGCAACGTAATATGTGTTCTTCAACGATCTGAAGCTAGGACTGTCCAAGCTGGGGAGTTTGTAGCAACGTAATGTGTGTTCACCTACGATCTGAGGCTAGGGCTGTCCAAGATGGGGAGTATGTAACAACGTAATGTGTGTTCACCAACGATCTGAAGTTAGGGCTGTCCAAGATGGGGAGTTTGTAGCAACGTAATGTGTGTTCACCAACGATCTGAAGGTAGGGCTGTTCAAGATGGGGAGTTTGTAGCAACGTAATGTGTGTTCACCAACGATCTGAAGGTAGGGCTGTCCAAGCTGGGGAGTATGTAGCAACGTAATGTGTGTTCACCAACGATCTGAAGGTAGGGCTGTCCAAGCTGGGGAGTATGTAGCAACGTAATATGTGTTCACCAACGATCTGAAGCTAGGGCTGTCCAAGCTAGGGAGTATGTGGCATCGTAATGAGTGTTCACCAACGATCTGAAGGTAGGGCTGTCCAAGCTGGAGAGTTTGTAGCAACGTAATGTGTGTTCACCAACGATCTGAAGCTAGGGCTATCCAAGCTGGGGAGTTTGTAGTAACGTAATGAGTGTTCACCAACGATCTGATGCTAGGGCTGTCCAAGCTAGGGAGTATGTAACAACGTAATGTGTGTTCACCAACGATCTGAAGGTAGGGCTGTCCAAGCTGGGGAGTATGTAGCAACGTAATGTATGTTCACCAACGATCTGAGGCTAGGGCTGTCCATGATTGGGAGTTTGTAGCAACGTAATTTGTGTTCACCAACGATCTGAAGCTAGGACTGTCCAAGCTGGGGAGTTTGTAGTAACGTAATGAGTGTTCACCAACGATCTGAGGCTAGGGCTGTCCAAGATGGGGAGTTTGTAGCAACGTAATTTGTGTTCAACAACGATCTGAAGCTAGGACTGTCCAAGCTGGGGAGTTTGTAGTAACGTAATGAGTGTTCACCAACGATCTGAAGCTAGGACTGTCCAAGCTGGGGAGTTTGTAGCTACGTAATGTGTGTTCACCAACGATCTGATGCTAGGGCTGTCCAAGCTGGGGAGTTTGTAGCAACGTAATTTGTGTTCACCAACGATCTGAAGCTAGGACTGTCCAAGCTGGGGAGTTTGTAGTAACGTAATTTGTGTTCACCAACGATCTGAAGCTAGGACTGCCCAAGCTGGGGAGTATGTAGCAACGTAATTTGTGTTCACCAACGATCTGAAGCTAGGGCTGTCCAAGCTGGGGAGTATGTAGCAACGTAATGAGTGTTCACCAACGATCTGAAGCTAGGGCTGTCCAAGCTGTGGAGTTTGTAGTAACCTAATGTGTGTTCACCAACGATCTGAGGCTAGGACTGTCCAAGCTGGGGAGTTTGTAGTAACGTAATGTGTGTTCACCAACGATCTGAGGCTAGGGTTGTCCAAGATGGGGAGTTTGTAGTAACGTAATGAGTGTTCACCAACGATCTGAAGCTAGGGCTGTCCAAGCTGTGGAGTTTGTAGTAACCTAATGTGTGTTCACTAACGATCTGAGGCTAGGATTGTCCAAGCTGGGGAGTTTGTAGTAACGTAATGTGTGTTCACCGACGATCTGAGGCTAGGGCTGTCCAAGATGGGGAGTTTGTAGTAACGTAATGTGCGTTCACCAACGATCTGAAGCTAGGGCTGTCCAAGCTGGGGAGTATGTAATAACGTAATGTGCGTTCACCAACGATCTGAAGCTAGGGCTGTCCAAGCTGGGGAGTTTATAGTAACGTAATGAGTGTTCACCAACTATCTGAGGCTAGGGCTGTCCAAGCTGGGGAGTATGTAATAACGTAATGAGTGTTCACCAACGATCTGAAGCTAGGGCTGTCCAAGCTGGGGAGTTTGTAGTAACGTAATGAGTGTTCACCAACGATCTGAGGCTAGGGCTGTCCAAGATGTGGAGTATGTAATAACGTAATGTGTGTTCACCAACGATCTGAAGCTAGGGCTGTCCAAGATGGGGAGTATGTACTAACGTAATGAGTGTTCACCAAGGATCTGAGGCTAGGGCTGTCCAAGATGGGGAGTTTGTAGTAACGTAATGAGGGTTCACCAACGATCTGAAGCTAGGGCTGTCCAAGCTAGGGAGTATGTAACAACGTAATGTGTGTTCACCAATGATCTGAAGGTAGGGCTGTCCAAGCCGGGGAGTATGTAGCAACGTAATGTATGTTCACCAACGATCTGAGGCTAGGGCTGTCCATGATTGGGAGTTTGTAGCAACGTAATTTGTGATCACCAACGATCTGAAGCTAGGACTGTCCAAGCTGGGGAGTTTGTAGTAACGTAATGAGTGTTCACCAACGATCTGAAGCTAGGACTGTCCAAGCTGGGGAGTTTGTAGCTACGTAATGTGTGTTCACCAAAGATCTGAAGCTAGGGCTGTCCAAGCTGGGGAGTTTGTAGCAACGTAATTTGTGTTCACCAACGATCTGAAGCTAGGAATGTCCAAGCTGGGGAGTTTGTAGTAACGTAATGAGTGTTCACCAACGATCTGAGGCTAGGGCTGTCCAAGATGGGGAGTTTGTAGCAACGTAATTTGTGTTCAACAACGATCTGAAGCTAGGACTGTCCAAGCTGGGGAGTTTGTAGTAACGTAATTTGTGTTCACCAACGATCTGAAGCTAGGACTGCCCAAGCTGGGGAGTATGTAGCAACGTAATTTGTGTTCACCAACGATCTGAAGCTAGGGCTGTCCAAGCTGGGGAGTATGTAGCAACGTAATGAGTGTTCACCAACGATCTGAAGCAAGGACTGTCCAAGCTGGGGAGTTTGTAGTAACGTAATGTGTGTTCACCAACGATCTGAGGCTAGGGCTGTCCAAGATGGGGAGTTCGTAGTAACGTAATGAGTGTTCACCAACGATCTGAAGCTAGGGCTGTCCAAGCTGTGGAGTTTGTAGTAACCTAATGTGTGTTCACCAACGATCTGAGGCTAGGACTGTCCAAGCTGGGGAATTTGTAGTAACGTAATGTGTGTTCACCGACGATCTGAGGCTAGGGCTGTCCAAGATGGGGAGTTTGTAGTAACGTAATGAGTGTTCACCAACGATCTGAGGCTAGGGCTGTCCAAGCTGGGGAGTTTGTAGTAACGTAATGAGTGTTCACCAACGATCTGAGGCTAGGGCTGTCCAAGCTGGGGAGTTTGTAGCAACGTAATGTGTGTTCACCAACGATCTGAAGCTAGGAATGTCCAAGCTGGGAAGTATGTAATAACGTAATGTGTGTTCACCAACGATCTGAAGCTAGGGCTGTCCAAGCTAGGGAGTATGTAGTAAGGTAATGTGTGTTCACCAACGATCTGAAGCAAGGGCTGTCCAAACTAGGGAGTATGTAGTAACGTAATGTGTGTACACCAACGATCTGAAGCTAGGGCTGTCCAAGCTAGGGAGTATGTAGTAACGTAATGTGTGTTCACCAACGATCTGAAGCTAGGGCTGTCCAAGCTAGGGAGTATGTAGTAACGTAATGTGTGTACACTAACGATCTGAAGCTAGGGCTGTCCAAGCCGAGGAGTTTGTAGTAACGTAATGTGTGTTCACCAACGATCTGAAGCTAGGGCTGTCCAAGCTAGGGAGTATGTAGTAACGTAATGTGTGTTCACCAACGATCTGAAGCTAGGGCTGTCCAAGCTAGGGAGTATGTAGTAACGTAATGTGTGTTCACCAACGATCTGAAGCTAGGGCTGTTCAAGCTAGGGAGTTTGTAGCAACGTAATGAGTGTTCACCAACGATCTGAAGCTAGGGCTGTCCAAGCTAGGGAGTATGTAGTAACGTAATGTGTGTTCACCAACGATCTGAAGCTAGGGCTGTCCATGCTGGGGAGTATGTAGCAACGTAATGTGTCTTCACCAACGATCTGAAGCTAGGGCTGTCCAAGCTAGGGAGTTTGTAGCAACGTAATGAGTGTACACCAACGATCTGAAGCTAGGGCTGTCCAAGCTAGGGAGTATGTAGTAAGGTAATGTGTGTTCACCAACGATCTGAAGCTAGGGCTGTCCAAGCTAGGGAGTATGTAGTAACGTAATGTGTGTTCACCAACGATCTGAAGCTAGGGCTGTCCAAGCTAGGGAGTATGTAGTAACGTAATGTGTGTACACCAACGATCTGAAGCTAGGGCTGTCCAAGCCGAGGAGTTTGTAGTAACGTAATGTGTGTTCACCAACGATCTGAAGCTAGGGCTGTCCAAGCTAGGGAGTATGTAGTAACGTAATGTGTGTTCACCAACGATCTGAAGCTAGGGCTGTCCAAGCTGGGGAGTATGTAGCAACGTAATGAGTGTTCACAAACGATCTGAAGCTAGGGCTGTCCAACTTGGGGAGTTTGTAACAACGTAATGTGTGTTCACCAACTATCTGAAGCTAGGGCTGTCCAAGCTAGGGAGTATGTAACAACGTAATGTGTGTTCACCAACAATATGGAGCTAGGGCTGTCCAAGCTGGGGAGTTTGTAGTAACGTAATGTATGTTCACCAACGATCTGAAGCAAGGGCTGTCCAAGCTAGGGAGTTTGTAGCAACGTAATGTGTGTTCACCAACGATCTGAAGGTAGGGTTGTCCAAGATGGGGAGTTTGTGGCAACGTAATGAGTGTTCACCAACGATATGAAACTAGGGCTGTCCAAGATGGGGAGTGTGTTTTGTAACGTAACGTGTGTTCACCAACGATCTGAAGCTAGGGCTGTCCAAGCTGGGGAGTATGTAGCAACGTAATGAGTGTTCACCAACGATCTGAAGCTAGGGCTGTCCAAGCTGAGGAGTTTGTAGTAACGTACTGTGTGTTCACCAACGATCTGAAGCTAGGGCTGTCCAAGCTGAGGAGTTTGTAGTAACCTAATGTAAGTTCACCAACGACCTGAAGCTAGGGTTGTCCATGCTGGGGAGTTTGTAGCAACGTAATTTGTGTTCACCAACGATCTGAAGCTAGGGCTGTCCATGCTGGGGAGTATGTAGCAACGTAATTTGTGTTCACCAACGATCTGAAGCTAGGGCTGTCCATGCTGGGGAGTTCGTAGCAACGTAATGTGTGTTCACCAACGATCTGAAGCTAGGGCTGTCCATACTGAGGAGTTTGTAGTAACGTAATTTGTGTTCACCTACGATCTGAAGCTAGGGCTGTCCATGCTGAGGAGTTTGTAGCAACGTAATTTGTGTTCACCAACGATCTGAAGCTAGGGCTGTCCATGCTGGGGAGTTTGTAGCAACGTAATTTGTGTTCACCAACGATCTGAAGCTAGGGCTGTCCATGCTGGGGAGTTTGTAGCAACGTAATTTGTGTTCACCAACGATCTGAAGCTAGGGCTGTCCATGCTGAGGAGTTTGTAGCAACGTAATTTGTGTTCACCAACGATCTGAAGCTAGGGCTGTCCATGCTGAGGAGTTTGTAGCAACGTAATTTGTGTTCACCAACGATCTGAAGCTAGGGCTGTCCATGCTGAGGAGTTTGTAGCAACGTAATTTGTGTTCACCAACGATCTGAAGCTAGGGCTGTCCATGCTGGGGAGTTCGTAGCAACCTAATGTGTGTTCACCAACGATCTGAAGCTAGGACTGTCCAAGCTGAGGTGTTTGTAGTAACGTAATGAGTGTTCACCAACGACCTGATGCTAGGGCTGTCCAAGCTGGGGAGTATGTAGCAACGTAATGTGTGTTCACCAACGATCTGAAGCTAGGACTGTCCAAGCTGGGGAGTTTGTAGCTACGTAATGTGTGTTCACCTACGATCTGAGGCTAGGGCTGTCCAAGATGGGGAGTATGTAACAACGTAATGTGTGTTCACCAACGATCTGAAGTTAGGGCTGTCCAAGATGGGGAGTTTGTAGCAACGTAATGTGTGTTCACCAACGATCTGAAGGTAGGGCTGTCCAAGATGGGGAGTTTGTAGCAACGTAATGTGTGTTCACCAACGATCTGAAGGTAGGGCTGTCCAAGCTGGGGAGTATGTAGCAACGTAATGTGTGTTCACCAACGATCTGAAGGTAGGGCTGTCCAAGCTGGGGAGTATGTAGCAACGTAATGTGTGTTCACCAACGATCTGAAGCTAGGGCTGTCCAAGCTAGGGAGTATGTGGCAACGTAATGAGTGTTCACCAACGATCTGAAGCTAGGGCTGTCCAAGCTGGGGAGTTTGTAGCAACGTAATGTGTGTTCACCAACGATCTGAAGCTAGGGCTATCCAAGCTGGGGAGTTTGTAGTAACATAATGAATGTTCACCAACGATCTGAAGCTAGGGCTGTCCAAGCTAGGGAGTATGTAACAACGTAATGTGTGTTCACCAACGATCTGAAGGTAGGGCTGTCCAAGCTGGGGAGTATGTAGCAACGTAATGTATGTTCACCAACGATCTGAGGCTAGGGCTGTCCATGATTGGGAGTTTGTAGCAACGTAATTTGTGTTCACCAACGATCTGAAGCTAGGACTGTCCAAGCTGGGGAGTTTGTAGTAACGTAATGAGTGTTCACCAACGATCTGAAGCTAGGACTGTCCAAGCTGGGGAGTTTGTAGCTACGTAATGTGTGTTCACCAACGATCTGAAGCTAGGACTGTCCAAGCTGGGGAGTTTGTAGTAACGTAATGAGTGTTCACCAACGATCTGAGGCTAGGGCTGTCCAAGATGGGGAGTTTGTAGCAACGTAATTTGTGTTCAACAACGATCTGAAGCTAGGACTGTCCAAGCTGGGGAGTTTGTAGTAAAGTAATTTGTGTTCACCAACGATCTGAAGCTAGGACTGCCCAAGCTGGGGAGTATGTAGCAACGTAATTTGTGTTCACCAACGATCTGAAGCTAGAGCTGTCCAAGCTGGGGAGTATGTAGCAACGTAATGAGTGTTCACCAACGATCTGAAGCTAGGGCTGTCCAAGCTGTGGACTTTGTAGTAACCTAATGTGTGTTCACCAACGATCTGAGGCTAGGACTGTCCAAGCTGGCGAGTTTGTAGTAACGTAATATGTGTTCACCAACGATCTGAGGCTAGGGCTGTCCAAGATGGGGAGTTTGTAGTAACGTAATGAGTGTTCACCAACGATCTGAAGCTAGGGCTGTCCAAGCTGTGGAGTTTGTAGTAACCTAATGTGTGTTCACCAACGATCTGAGGCTAGGACTGTCCAAGCTGGGGAGTTTGTAGTAACGTAATGTGTGTTCACCGACGATCTGAGGCTAGGGCTGTCCAAGATGGGGAGTTTGT
Source organism: Meconema thalassinum (assembly GCA_946902985.2). NCBI lineage: Eukaryota > Metazoa > Arthropoda > Insecta > Orthoptera > Tettigoniidae > Meconema > Meconema thalassinum. The sequence continues at coordinate 276,000,369 of OX336388.2, forward strand.
AGTAACGTAATGTGTGTTCACCAACGATCTGAAGCTAGGGCTGTCCAAGCTGGGGAGTTTGTAGTAACGTAATGAGTGTTCACCAACGATCTGAGGCTAGGGCTGTCCAAGCTGGGGAGTTTGTAGTAACGTAATGAGTGTTCACCAACGATCTGAGGCTAGGGCTGTCCAAGCTGGGGAGTTTGTAGCAACGTAATTTGTGTTCACCAACGATCTGAAGCTAGGACTGTCCAAGCTGGGAAGTATGTAATAACGTAATGTGTGTTCACCAACGATCTGAAGCAAGGGCTGTCCAAGCTGGGGAGTATGTAGGACGTAATGTGTGTTCACCAACGATCTGAAGCAAGGGCTGTCCAAGCTGTGGAGTTTGTAGCAATGTAATGAGTGTTCACCAACGATCTGAGGCTAGGGCTGTCCAAGATGGGGAGTTTGTAGCAACGTAATTTGTGTTCACCAACGATCTGAAGCTAGGGCTGTCCAAGCTGGGGAGTATGTAATAACGTAATGTGCGTTCACCAACGATCTGAAGCTAGGGCTGTCCATGCTGGGGAGTTTATAGTAACGTAATGAGTGTTCACCAACGATCTGAGGCTAGGGCTGTCCAAGCTGGGGAGTATGTAATAACGTAATGAGTGTTCACCAACGATCTGAAGCTAGGGCTGTCCAAGCTGGGGAGTTTGTAGTAACGTAATGAGTATTCACCAACGATCTGAGGCTAGGGCTGTCCAAGATGGGGAGTATGTAATAACGTAATGTGTGTTCAACAACGATCTGAAGCTAGGGCTGTCCAAGATGGGGAGTATGTACTAACGTAATGAGTGTTCACCAAGGATCTGAGGCTAGGGCTGTCCAAGCTGGGGAGTTTGTAGCTACGTAATGTGTGTTCACCAACGATCTGAAGCTAGGGCTGTCCAAGCTGGGGAGTTTGTAGCAACGTAATTTGTGTTCACCAACGATCTGAAGCTAGGAATGTCCAAGCTGGGGAGTTTGTAGTAACGTAATGAGTGTTCACCAACGATCTGAGGCTAGGGCTGTCCAAGATGGGGAGTTTGTAGCAACGTAATTTGTGTTCAACAACGATCTGAAGCTAGGACTGTCCAAGCTGGGGAGTTTGTAGTAACGTAATTTGTGTTCACCAACGATCTGAAGCTAGGACTGCCCAAGCTGGGGAGTATGTAACAACGTAATTTGTGTTCACCAACGATCTGAAGCTAGGGCTGTCCAAGCTGGGGAGTATGTAGCAACGTAATGAGTGTTCACCAACGATCTGAAGCAAGGACTGTCCAAGCTGGGGAGTTTGTAGTAACGTAATGTGTGTTCACCAACGATCTGAGGCTAGGGCTGTCCAAGCTGGGGAGTATGTAGCAACGTAATGAGTGTTCACCAACGATCTGAAGCAAGGACTGTCCAAGCTGTGGAGTTTGTAGTAACCTAATGTGTGTTCACCAACGATCTGAGGCTAGGACTGTCCAAGCTGGGGAGTTTGTAGTAACGTAATGTGTGTTCACCGACGATCTGAGGCTAGGGCTGTCCAAGATGGGGAGTTTGTAGTAACGTAATGTGTGTTCACCAACGATCTGAAGCTAGGGCTGTCCAAGCTGGGGAGTTTGTAGTAACGTAATGAGTGTTCACCAACGATCTGAGGCTAGGGCTGTCCAAGCTGGGGAGTTTGTAGTAACGTAATGAGTGTTCACCAACGATCTGAGGCTAGGGCTGTCCAAGCTGGGGAGTTTGTAGCAACGTAATGTGTGTTCACCAACGATCTGAAGCTAGGACTGTCCAAGCTGGGAAGTATGTAATAACGTAATGTGTGTTCACCAACGATCTGAAGCTAGGGCTGTCCAAGCTAGGGAGTATGTAGTAAGGTAATGTGTGTTCACCAACGATCTGAAGCTAGGGCTGTCCAAGCTAGGGAGTATGTAGTAACGTAATTTGTGTACACCACCGATCTGAAGCTAGGGCTGTCCAAGCTAGGGAGTATGTAGTAACGTAATGTGTGTTCACCAACGATCTGAAGCTAGGGCTGTCCAAGCTAGGGAGTATGTAGTAACGTAATGTGTGTACACCAACGATCTGAAGCTAGGGCTGTCCAAGCCGAGGAGTTTGTAGTAACGTAATGTGTGTTCACCAACGATCTGAAGCTAGGGCTGTCCAAGCTAGGGAGTATGTAGTAACGTAATGTGTGTTCACCAACGATCTGAAGCTAGGGCTGTCCAAGCTAGGGAGTATGTAGTAACGTAATGTGTGTACACCAACGATCTGAAGCTAGGGCTGTCCAAGCTAGGGAGTATGTAGCAACGTAATGAGTGTTCACCAACGATCTGAAGCTAGGGCTGTCCAAGCTGGGGAGTTTGTAGCTACGTAATGTGTGTTCACCAACGATCTGAAGCTAGGGCTGTCCAAGCTAGGGAGTATGTAGTAACGTAATGTGTGTTCACCAACGATCTGAAGCTAGGGCTGTCCAAGCTAGGGAGTATGTAGTAACGTAATGAGTGTTCACCAACGATCTGAAGCTAGGGCTGTCCAAGCTAGGGAGTATGTAGCAACGTAATGAGTGTTCACCAACGATCTGAAGCTAGGGCTGTCCAAGCTGGGGAGTTTGTAGTAACGTAATGTGTGTTCACCAACGATCTGAAGCTAGGTCTGTCCAAGCTGGGGAGTTTGTAGCTACGTAATGTGTGTTCACCAACGATCTGAAGCTAGGGCTGTCCAAGCTGGGGAGTTTGTAGTAACGTAATGTGTGTTCACCAACGATCTGAAGCTAGGGCTGTCCAACTTGGGGACTTTGTAGCAACGTAATGTGTGTTCACCAACGATCTGAAGCTAGGGCTGTCCAACTTGGGGACTTTGTAGCAACGTAATGTGTGTTCACCAACGATCTGAAGCTAGGGCTGTCCAAGCTGGGGAGTATGTAGCAACGTAATGTGTGTTCACAAACGATCTGAAGCTAGGGCTGTCCAACTTGGGGAGTTTGTAACAACGTAATGTGTGTTCACCAACTATCTGAAGCTAGGGCTGTCCAAGCTAGGGAGTATGTAACAACGTAATGTGTGTTCACCAACAATATGGAGCTAGGGCTGTCCAAGCTGGGGAGTTTGTAGTAACGTAATGTATGTTCACCAACGATCTGAAGCAAGGGCTGTCCAAGCTAGGGAGTTTGTAGCAACGTAATGTGTGTTCACCAACGATCTGAAGGTAGGGCTGTCCAAGATGGGGAGTTTGTGGCAACGTAATGAGTGTTCACCAACGATATGAAACTAGGGCTGTCCAAGATGGGGAGTGTGTTGTAACGTAACGTGTGTTCACCAACGATCTGAAGCTAGGGCTGTCCAAGCTGGGGAGTATGTAGCAACGTAATGAGTGTTCACCAACGATCTGAAGCTAGGGCTGTCCAAGCTGAGGAGTTTGTAGTAACGTACTGTGTGTTCACCAACGATCTGAAGCTAGGGCTGTCCAAGCTGAGGAGTTTGTAGTAACCTAATGTAAGTTCACCAACGACCTGAAGCTAGGGTTGTCCATGCTGGGGAGTTTGTAGCAACGTAATTTGTGTTCACCAACGATCTGAAGCTAGGGCTGTCCATGCTGGGGAGTATGTAGCAACGTAATTTGTGTTCACCAACGATCTGAAGCTAGGGCTGTCCATGCTGGGGAGTTCGTAGCAACGTAATGTGTGTTCACCAACGATCTGAAGCTAGGGCTGTCCATACTGAGGAGTTTGTAGTAACGTAATTTGTGTTCACCAACGATCTGAAGCTAGGGCTGTCCATGCTGAGGAGTTTGTAGCAACGTAATTTGTGTTCACCAACGATCTGAAGCTAGGGCTGTCCATGCTGGGGAGTTTGTAGCAACGCAATTTGTGTTCACCAACGATCTGAAGCTAGGGCTGTCCATGCTGGGGAGTTTGTAGCAACGTAATTTGTGTTCACCAACGATCTGAAGCTAGGGCTGTCCATGCTGAGGAGTTTGTAGCAACGTAATTTGTGTTCACCAACGATCTGAAGCTAGGGCTGTCCATGCTGAGGAGTTTGTAGCAACGTAATTTGTGTTCACCAACGATCTGAAGCTAGGGCTGTCCATGCTGAGGAGTTTGTAGCAACGTAATTTGTGTTCACCAACGATCTGAAGCTAGGGCTGTCCATGCTGGGGAGTTCGTAGCAACCTAATGTGTGTTCACCAACGATCTGAAGCTAGGACTGTCCAAGCTGAGGTGTTTGTAGAAACGTAATGAGTGTTCACCAACGACCTGATGCTAGGGCTGTCCAAGCTGGGGAGTATGTAGCAACGTAATGTGTGTTCACCAACGATCTGAAGCTAGGACTGTCCAAGCTGGGGAGTTTGTAGCTACGTAATGTGTGTTCACCTACGATCTGAGGCTAGGGCTGTCCAAGATGGGGAGTATGTAACAACGTAATGTGTGTTCACCAACGATCTGAAGTTAGGGCTGTCCAAGATGGGGAGTTTGTAGCAACGTAATGTGTGTTCACCAACGATCTGAAGGTAGGGCTGTCCAAGATGGGGAGTTTGTAGCAACGTAATGTGTGTTCACCAACGATCTGAAGGTAGGGCTGTCCAAGCTGGGGAGTATGTAGCAACGTAATGTGTGTTCACCAACGATCTGAAGGTAGGGCTGTCCAAGCTGGGGAGTATGTAGCAACGTAATGTGTGTTCAGCAACGATCTGAAGCTAGGGCTGTCCAAGCTAGGGAGTATGTGGCAACGTAATGAGTGTTCACCAACGATCTGAAGCTAGGGCTGTCCAAGCTGGGGAGTTTGTAGCAACGTAATGTGTGTTCACCAACGATCTGAAGCTAGGGCTATCCAAGCTGGGGAGTTTGTAGTAACATAATGAATGTTCACCAACGATCTGAAGCTAGGGCTGTCCAAGCTAGGGAGTATGTAACAACGTAATGTGTGTTCACCAACGATCTGAAGGTAGGGCTGTCCAAGCTGGGGAGTATGTAGCAACGTAATGTATGTTCACCAACGATCTGAGGCTAGGGCTGTCCATGATTGGGAGTTTGTAGCAACGTAATTTGTGTTCACCAACGATCTGAAGCTAGGACTGTCCAAGCTGGGGAGTTTGTAGTAACGTAATGAGTGTTCACCAACGATCTGAAGCTAGGACTGTCCAAGCTGGGGAGTTTGTAGCTACGTAATGTGTGTTCACCAACGATCTGAAGCTAGGGCTGTCCAAGCTGGGGAGTTTGTAGCAACGTAATTTGTGTTCACCAACGATCTGAAGCTAGGACTGTCCAAGCTGGGGAGTTTGTAGTAACGTAATGAGTGTTCACCAACGATCTGAGGCTAGGGCTGTCCAAGATGGGGAGTTTGTAGCAACGTAATTTGTGTTCAACAACGATCTGAAGCTAGGACTGTCCAAGCTGGGGAGTTTGTAGTAAAGTAATTTGTGTTCACCAACGATCTGAAGCTAGGACTGCCCAAGCTGGGGAGTATGTAGCAACGTAATTTGTGTTCACCAACGATCTGAAGCTAGAGCTGTCCAAGCTGGGGAGTATGTAGCAACGTAATGAGTGTTCACCAACGATCTGAAGCTAGGGCTGTCCAAGCTGTGGACTTTGTAGTAACCTAATGTGTGTTCACCAACGATCTGAGGCTAGGACTGTCCAAGCTGGCGAGTTTGTAGTAACGTAATATGTGTTCACCAACGATCTGAGGCTAGGGCTGTCCAAGATGGGGAGTTTGTAGTAACGTAATGAGTGTTCACCAACGATCTGAAGCTAGGGCTGTCCAAGCTGTGGAGTTTGTAGTAACCTAATGTGTGTTCACCAACGATCTGAGGCTAGGACTGTCCAAGCTGGGGAGTTTGTAGTAACGTAATGTGTGTTCACCGACGATCTGAGGCTAGGGCTGTCCAAGATGGGGAGTTTGTAGTAACGTAATGTGTGTTCACCAACGATCTGAAGCTAGGGCTGTCCAAGCTGGGGAGTTTGTAGTAACGTAATGAGTGTTCACCAACGATCTGAGGCTAGGGCTGTCCAAGCTGGGGAGTTTGTAGTAACGTAATGAGTGTTCACCAACGATCTGAGGCTAGGGCTGTCCAAGCTGGGGAGTTTGTAGCAACGTAATGTGTGTTCACCAACGATCTGAAGCTAGGACTGTCCAAGCTGGGAAGTATGTAATAACGTAATGTGTGTTCACCAACGATCTGAAGCAAGGGCTGTCCAAGCTGGGGAGTATGTAGGACGTAATGTGTGTTCACCAACGATCTGAAGCAAGGGCTGTCCAAGCTGTGGAGTTTGTAGCAATGTAATGAGTGTTCACCAACGATCTGAGGCTAGGGCTGTCCAAGATGGGGAGTTTGTAGCAACGTAATTTGTGTTCACCAACGATCTGAAGCTAGGGCTGTCCAAGCTGGGGAGTATGTAATAACGTAATGTGCGTTCACCAACGATCTGAAGCTAGGGCTGTCCATGCTGGGGAGTTTATAGTAACGTAATGAGTGTTCACCAACGATCTGAGGCTAGGGCTGTCCAAGCTGGGGAGTATGTAATAACGTAATGAGTGTTCACCAACGATCTGAAGCTAGGGCTGTCCAAGCTGGGGAGTTTGTAGTAACGTAATGAGTATTCACCAACGATCTGAGGCTAGGGCTGTCCAAGATGGGGAGTATGTAATAACGTAATGTGTGTTCAACAACGATCTGAAGCTAGGGCTGTCCAAGATGGGGAGTATGTACTAACGTAATGAGTGTTCACCAAGGATCTGAGGCTAGGGCTGTCCAAGCTGGGGAGTTTGTAGCTACGTAATGTGTGTTCACCAACGATCTGAAGCTAGGGCTGTCCATGCTGGGGAGTTTGTAGCAACGTAATTTGTGTTCACCAACGATCTGAAGCTAGGGCTGTCCATGCTGAGGAGTTTGTAGCAACGTAATTTGTGTTCACCAACGATCTGAAGCTAGGGCTGTCCATGCTGAGGAGTTTGTAGCAACGTAATTTGTGTTCACCAACGATCTGAAGCTAGGGCTGTCCATGCTGAGGAGTTTGTAGCAACGTAATTTGTGTTCACCAACGATCTGAAGCTAGGGCTGTCCATGCTGGGGAGTTCGTAGCAACCTAATGTGTGTTCACCAACGATCTGAAGCTAGGACTGTCCAAGCTGAGGTGTTTGTAGTAACGTAATGAGTGTTCACCAACGACCTGATGCTAGGGCTGTCCAAGCTGGGGAGTATGTAGCAACGTAATGTGTGTTCACCAACGATCTGAAGCTAGGACTGTCCAAGCTGGGGAGTTTGTAGCTACGTAATGTGTGTTCACCTACGATCTGAGGCTAGGGCTGTCCAAGATGGGGAGTATGTAACAACGTAATGTGTGTTCACCAACGATCTGAAGTTAGGGCTGTCCAAGATGGGGAGTTTGTAGCAACGTAATGTGTGTTCACCAACGATCTGAAGGTAGGGCTGTCCAAGATGGGGAGTTTGTAGCAACGTAATGTGTGTTCACCAACGATCTTAAGGTAGGGCTGTCCAAGCTGGGGAGTATGTAGCAACGTAATGTGTGTTCACCAACGATCTGAAGCTAGGGCTGTCCAAGCTAGGGAGTATGTGGCAACGTAATGAGTGTTCACCAACGATCTGAAGCTAGGGCTGTCCAAGCTGGGGAGTTTGTAGCAACGTAATGTGTGTTCACCAACGATCTGAAGCTAGGGCTATCCAAGCTGGGGAGTTTGTAGTAACATAATGAATGTTCACCAACGATCTGAAGCTAGGGCTGTCCAAGCTAGGGAGTATGTAACAACGTAATGTGTGTTCACCAACGATCTGAAGGTAGGGCTGTCCAAGCTGGGGAGTATGTAGCAACGTAATGTATGTTCACCAACGATCTGAGGCTAGGGCTGTCCATGATTGGGAGTTTGTAGCAACGTAATTTGTGTTCACCAACGATCTGAAGCTAGGACTGTCCAAGCTGGGGAGTTTGTAGTAACGTAATGAGTGTTCACCAACGATCTGAAGCTAGGACTGTCCAAGCTGGGGAGTTTGTAGCTACGTAATGTGTGTTCACCAACGATCTGAAGCTAGGGCTGTCCAAGCTGGGGAGTTTGTAGCAACGTAATTTGTGTTCACCAACGATCTGAAGCTAGGACTGTCCAAGCTGGGGAGTTTGTAGTAACGTAATGAGTGTTCACCAACGATCTGAGGCTAGGGCTGTCCAAGATGGGGAGTTTGTAGCAACGTAATTTGTGTTCAACAACGATCTGAAGCTAGGACTGTCCAAGCTGGGGAGTTTGTAGTAAAGTAATTTGTGTTCACCAACGATCTGAAGCTAGGACTGCCCAAGCTGGGGAGTATGTAGCAACGTAATTTGTGTTCACCAACGATCTGAAGCTAGAGCTGTCCAAGCTGGGGAGTATGTAGCAACGTAATGAGTGTTCACCAACGATCTGAAGCTAGGGCTGTCCAAGCTGTGGACTTTGTAGTAACCTAATGTGTGTTCACCAACGATCTGAGGCTAGGACTGTCCAAGCTGGCGAGTTTGTAGTAACGTAATATGTGTTCACCAACGATCTGAGGCTAGGGCTGTCCAAGATGGGGAGTTTGTAGTAACGTAATGAGTGTTCACCAACGATCTGAAGCTAGGGCTGTCCAAGCTGTGGAGTTTGTAGTAACCTAATGTGTGTTCACTAACGATCTGAGGCTAGGACTGTCCAAGCTGGGGAGTTTGTAGTAACGTAATGTGTGTTCACCGACGATCTGAGGCTAGGGCTGTCCAAGATGGGGAGTTTGTAGTAACGTAATGTGTGTTCACCAACGATCTGAAGCTAGGGCTGTCCAAGCTGGGGAGTTTGTAGTAACGTAATGAGTGTTCACCAACGATCTGAGGCTAGGGCTGTCCAAGCTGGGGAGTTTGTAGTAACGTAATGAGTGTTCACCAACGATCTGAGGCTAGGGCTGTCCAAGCTGGGGAGTTTGTAGCAACGTAATGTGTGTTCACCAACGATCTGAAGCTAGGACTGTCCAAGCTGGGAAGTATGTAATAACGTAATGTGTGTTCACCAACGATCTGAAGCAAGGGCTGTCCAAGCTGGGGAGTATGTAGGACGTAATGTGTGTTCACCAACGATCTGAAGCAAGGGCTGTCCAAGCTGTGGAGTTTGTAGCAATGTAATGAGTGTTCACCAACGATCTGAGGCTAGGGCTGTCCAAGATGGGGAGTTTGTAGCAACGTAATTTGTGTTCACCAACGATCTGAAGCTAGGGCTGTCCAAGCTGGGGAGTATGTAATAACGTAATGTGCGTTCACCAACGATCTGAAGCTAGGGCTGTCCATGCTGGGGAGTTTATAGTAACGTAATGAGTGTTCACCAACGATCTGAGGCTAGGGCTGTCCAAGCTGGGGAGTATGTAATAACGTAATGAGTGTTCACCAACGATCTGAAGCTAGGGCTGTCCAAGCTGGGGAGTTTGTAGTAACGTAATGAGTATTCACCAACGATCTGAGGCTAGGGCTGTCCAAGATGGGGAGTATGTAATAACGTAATGTGTGTTCAACAACGATCTGAAGCTAGGGCTGTCCAAGATGGGGAGTATGTACTAACGTAATGAGTGTTCACCAAGGATCTGAGGCTAGGGCTGTCCAAGCTGGGGAGTTTGTAGCTACGTAATGTGTGTTCACCAACGATCTGAAGCTAGGGCTGTCCAAGCTGGGGAGTTTGTAGCAACGTAATTTGTGTTCACCAACGATCTGAAGCTAGGAATGTCCAAGCTGGGGAGTTTGTAGTAACGTAATGAGTGTTCACCAACGATCTGAGGCTAGGGCTGTCCAAGATGGGGATTTTGTAGCAACGTAATTTGTGTTCAACAACGATCTGAAGCTAGGACTGTCCAAGCTGGGGAGTTTGTAGTAACGTAATTTGTGTTCACCAACGATCTGAAGCTAGGACTGCCCAAGCTGGGGAGTATGTAACAACGTAATTTGTGTTCACCAACGATCTGAAGCTAGGGCTGTCCAAGCTGGGGAGTATGTAGCAACGTAATGAGTGTTCACCAACGATCTGAAGCAAGGACTGTCCAAGCTGGGGAGTTTGTAGTAACGTAATGTGTGTTCACCAACGATCTGAGGCTAGGGCTGTCCAAGCTGGGGAGTATGTAGCAACGTAATGAGTGTTCACCAACGATCTGAAGCAAGGACTGTCCAAGCTGTGGAGTTTGTAGTAACCTAATGTGTGTTCACCAACGATCTGAGGCTAGGACTGTCCAAGCTGGGGAGTTTGTAGTAACGTAATGTGTGTTCACCGACGATCTGAGGCTAGGGCTGTCCAAGATGGGGAGTTTGTAGTAACGTAATTTGTGTTCACCAACGATCTGAAGCTAGGACTGCCCAAGCTGGGGAGTATGTAACAACGTAATTTGTGTTCACCAACGATCTGAAGCTAGGGCTGTCCAAGCTGGGGAGTATGTAGCAACGTAATGAGTGTTCACCAACGATCTGAAGCAAGGACTGTCCAAGCTGGGGAGTTTGTAGCTACGTAATGTGTGTTCACCAACGATCTGAAGCTAGGGCTGTCCAAGCTAGGGAGTATGTAGTAACGTAATGTGTGTTCACCAACGATCTGAAGCTAGGGCTGTCCAAGCTAGGGAGTATGTAGTAACGTAATGAGTGTTCACCAACGATCTGAAGCTAGGGCTGTCCAAGCTAGGGAGTATGTAGCAACGTAATGAGTGTTCACCAACGATCTGAAGCTAGGGCTGTCCAAGCTGGGGAGTTTGTAGTAACGTAATGTGTGTTCACCAACGATCTGAAGCTAGGTCTGTCCAAGCTGGGGAGTTTGTAGCTACGTAATGTGTGTTCACCAACGATCTGAAGCTAGGGCTGTCCAAGCTGGGGAGTTTGTAGTAACGTAATGTGTGTTCACCAACGATCTGAAGCTAGGGCTGTCCAACTTGGGGACTTTGTAGCAACGTAATGTGTGTTCACCAACGATCTGAAGCTAGGGCTGTCCAACTTGGGGACTTTGTAGCAACGTAATGTGTGTTCACCAACGATCTGAAGCTAGGGCTGTCCAAGCTGGGGAGTATGTAGCAACGTAATGTGTGTTCACAAACGATCTTAAGCTAGGGCTGTCCAACTTGGGGAGTTTGTAACAACGTAATGTGTGTTCACCAACTATCTGAAGCTAGGGCTGTCCAAGCTAGGGAGTATGTAACAACGTAATGTGTGTTCACCAACAATATGGAGCTAGGGCTGTCCAAGCTGGGGAGTTTGTAGTAACGTAATGTATGTTCACCAACGATCTGAAGCAAGGGCTGTCCAAGCTAGGGAGTTTGTAGCAACGTAATGTGTGTTCACCAACGATCTGAAGGTAGGGCTGTCCAAGATGGGGAGTTTGTGGCAACGTAATGAGTGTTCACCAACGATATGAAACTAGGGCTGTCCAAGATGGGGAGTGTGTTGTAACGTAACGTGTGTTCACCAACGATCTGAAGCTAGGGCTGTCCAAGCTGGGGAGTATGTAGCAACGTAATGAGTGTTCACCAACGATCTGAAGCTAGGGCTGTCCAAGCTGAGGAGTTTGTAGTAACGTACTGTGTGTTCACCAACGATCTTAAGCTAGGGCTGTCCAAGCTGAGGAGTTTGTAGTAACCTAATGTAAGTTCACCAACGACCTGAAGCTAGGGTTGTCCATGCTGGGGAGTTTGTAGCAACGTAATTTGTGTTCACCAACGATCTGAAGCTAGGGCTGTCCATGCTGGGGAGTATGTAGCAACGTAATTTGTGTTCACCAACGATCTGAAGCTAGGGCTGTCCATGCTGGGGAGTTCGTAGCAACGTAATGTGTGTTCACCAACGATCTGAAGCTAGGGCTGTCCATACTGAGGAGTTTGTAGTAACGTAATTTGTGTTCACCAACGATCTGAAGCTAGGGCTGTCCATGCTGAGGAGTTTGTAGCAACGTAATTTGTGTTCACCAACGATCTGAAGCTAGGGCTGTCCATGCTGGGGAGTTTGTAGCAACGTAATTTGTGTTCACCAACGATCTGAAGCTAGGGCTGTCCATGCTGGGGAGTTTGTAGCAACGTAATTTGTGTTCACCAACGATCTGAAGCTAGGGCTGTCCATGCTGAGGAGTTTGTAGCAACGTAATTTGTGTTCACCAACGATCTGAAGCTAGGGCTGTCCATGCTGAGGAGTTTGTAGCAACGTAATTTGTGTTCACCAACGATCTGAAGCTAGGGCTGTCCATGCTGAGGAGTTTGTAGCAACGTAATTTGTGTTCACCAACGATCTGAAGCTAGGGCTGTCCATGCTGGGGAGTTCGTAGCAACCTAATGTGTGTTCACCAACGATCTGAAGCTAGGACTGTCCAAGCTGAGGTGTTTGTAGAAACGTAATGAGTGTTCACCAACGACCTGATGCTAGGGCTGTCCAAGCTGGGGAGTATGTAGCAACGTAATGTGTGTTCACCAACGATCTGAAGCTAGGACTGTCCAAGCTGGGGAGTTTGTAGCTACGTAATGTGTGTTCACCTACGATCTGAGGCTAGGGCTGTCCAAGATGGGGAGTATGTAACAACGTAATGTGTGTTCACCAACGATCTGAAGTTAGGGCTGTCCAAGATGGGGAGTTTGTAGCAACGTAATGTGTGTTCACCAACGATCTGAAGGTAGGGCTGTCCAAGATGGGGAGTTTGTAGCAACGTAATGTGTGTTCACCAACGATCTGAAGGTAGGGCTGTCCAAGCTGGGGAGTATGTAGCAACGTAATGTGTGTTCACCAACGATCTGAAGGTAGGGCTGTCCAAGCTGGGGAGTATGTAGCAACGTAATGTGTGTTCACCAACGATCTGAAGCTAGGGCTGTCCAAGCTAGGGAGTATGTGGCAACGTAATGAGTGTTCACCAACGATCTGAAGCTAGGGCTGTCCAAGCTGGGGAGTTTGTAGCAACGTAATGTGTGTTCACCAACGATCTGAAGCTAGGGCTATCCAAGCTGGGGAGTTTGTAGTAACATAATGAATGTTCACCAACGATCTGAAGCTAGGGCTGTCCAAGCTAGGGAGTATGTAACAACGTAATGTGTGTTCACCAACGATCTGAAGGTAGGGCTGTCCAAGCTGGGGAGTATGTAGCAACGTAATGTATGTTCACCAACGATCTGAGGCTAGGGCTGTCCATGATTGGGAGTTTGTAGCAACGTAATTTGTGTTCACCAACGATCTGAAGCTAGGACTGTCCAAGCTGGGGAGTTTGTAGTAACGTAATGAGTGTTCACCAACGATCTGAAGCTAGGACTGTCCAAGCTGGGGAGTTTGTAGCTACGTAATGTGTGTTCACCAACGATCTGAAGCTAGGGCTGTCCAAGCTGGGGAGTTTGTAGCAACGTAATTTGTGTTCACCAACGATCTGAAGCTAGGACTGTCCAAGCTGGGGAGTTTGTAGTAACGTAATGAGTGTTCACCAACGATCTGAGGCTAGGGCTGTCCAAGATGGGGAGTTTGTAGCAACGTAATTTGTGTTCAACAACGATCTGAAGCTAGGACTGTCCAAGCTGGGGAGTTTGTAGTAAAGTAATTTGTGTTCACCAACGATCTGAAGCTAGGACTGCCCAAGCTGGGGAGTATGTAGCAACGTAATTTGTGTTCACCAACGATCTGAAGCTAGAGCTGTCCAAGCTGGGGAGTATGTAGCAACGTAATGAGTGTTCACCAACGATCTGAAGCTAGGGCTGTCCAAGCTGTGGACTTTGTAGTAACCTAATGTGTGTTCACCAACGATCTGAGGCTAGGACTGTCCAAGCTGGCGAGTTTGTAGTAACGTAATATGTGTTCACCAACGATCTGAGGCTAGGGCTGTCCAAGATGGGGAGTTTGTAGTAACGTAATGAGTGTTCACCAACGATCTGAAGCTAGGGCTGTCCAAGCTGTGGAGTTTGTAGTAACCTAATGTGTGTTCACCAACGATCTGAGGCTAGGACTGTCCAAGCTGGGGAGTTTGTAGTAACGTAATGTGTGTTCACCGACGATCTGAGGCTAGGGCTGTCCAAGATGGGGAGTTTGTAGTAACGTAATGTGTGTTCACCAACGATCTGAAGCTAGGGCTGTCCAAGCTGGGGAGTTTGTAGTAACGTAATGAGTGTTCACCAACGATCTGAGGCTAGGGCTGTCCAAGCTGGGGAGTTTGTAGTAACGTAATGAGTGTTCACCAACGATCTGAGGCTAGGGCTGTCCAAGCTGGGGAGTTTGTAGCAACGTAATGTGTGTTCACCAACGATCTGAAGCTAGGACTGTCCAAGCTGGGAAGTATGTAATAACGTAATGTGTGTTCACCAACGATCTGAAGCAAGGGCTGTCCAAGCTGGGGAGTATGTAGGACGTAATGTGTGTTCACCAACGATCTGAAGCAAGGGCTGTCCAAGCTGTGGAGTTTGTAGCAATGTAATGAGTGTTCACCAACGATCTGAGGCTAGGGCTGTCCAAGATGGGGAGTTTGTAGCAACGTAATTTGTGTTCACCAACGATCTGAAGCTAGGGCTGTCCAAGCTGGGGAGTATGTAATAACGTAATGTGCGTTCACCAACGATCTGAAGCTAGGGCTGTCCATGCTGGGGAGTTTATAGTACCGTAATGAGTGTTCACCAACGATCTGAGGCTAGGGCTGTCCAAGCTGGGGAGTATGTAATAACGTAATGAGTGTTCACCAACGATCTGAAGCTAGGGCTGTCCAAGCTGGGGAGTTTGTAGTAACGTAATGAGTATTCACCAACGATCTGAGGCTAGGGCTGTCCAAGATGGGGAGTATGTAATAACGTAATGTGTGTTCAACAACGATCTGAAGCTAGGGCTGTCCAAGATGGGGAGTATGTACTAACGTAATGAGTGTTCACCAAGGATCTGAGGCTAGGGCTGTCCAAGCTGGGGAGTTTGTAGCTACGTAATGTGTGTTCACCAACGATCTGAAGCTAGGGCTGTCCAAGCTGGGGAGTTTGTAGCAACGTAATTTGTGTTCACCAACGATCTGAAGCTAGGAATGTCCAAGCTGGGGAGTTTGTAGTAACGTAATGAGTGTTCACCAACGATCTGAGGCTAGGGCTGTCCAAGATGGGGAGTTTGTAGCAACGTAATTTGTGTTCAACAACGATCTGAAGCTAGGACTGTCCAAGCTGGGGAGTTTGTAGTAACGTAATTTGTGTTCACCAACGATCTGAAGCTAGGACTGCCCAAGCTGGGGAGTATGTAACAACGTAATTTGTGTTCACCAACGATCTGAAGCTAGGGCTGTCCAAGCTGGGGAGTATGTAGCAACGTAATGAGTGTTCACCAACGATCTGAAGCAAGGACTGTCCAAGCTGGGGAGTTTGTAGTAACGTAATGTGTGTTCACCAACGATCTGAGGCTAGGGCTGTCCAAGCTGGGGAGTATGTAGCAACGTAATGAGTGTTCACCAACGATCTGAAGCAAGGACTGTCCAAGCTGTGGAGTTTGTAGTAACCTAATGTGTGTTCACCAACGATCTGAGGCTAGGACTGTCCAAGCTGGGGAGTTTGTAGTAACGTAATGTGTGTTCACCGACGATCTGAGGCTAGGGCTGTCCAAGATGGGGAGTTTGTAGTAACGTAATGTGTGTTCACCAACGATCTGAAGCTAGGGCTGTCCAAGCTGGGGAGTTTGTAGTAACGTAATGAGTGTTCACCAACGATCTGAGGCTAGGGCTGTCCAAGCTGGGGAGTTTGTAGTAACGTAATGAGTGTTCACCAACGATCTGAGGCTAGGGCTGTCCAAGCTGGGGAGTTTGTAGCAACGTAATGTGTGTTCACCAACGATCTGAAGCTAGGACTGTCCAAGCTGGGAAGTATGTAATAACGTAATGTGTGTTCACCAACGATCTGAAGCTAGGGCTGTCCAAGCTAGGGAGTATGTAGTAAGGTAATGTGTGTTCACCAACGATCTGAAGCTAGGGCTGTCCAAGCTAGGGAGTATGTAGTAACGTAATGTGTGTACACCACCGATCTGAAGCTAGGGCTGTCCAAGCTAGGGAGTATGTAGTAACGTAATGTGTGTTCACCAACGATCTGAAGCTAGGGCTGTCCAAGCTAGGGAGTATGTAGTAACGTAATGTGTGTACACCAACGATCTGAAGCTAGGGCTGTCCAAGCCGAGGAGTTTGTAGTAACGTAATGTGTGTTCACCAACGATCTGAAGCTAGGGCTGTCCAAGCTAGGGAGTATGTAGTAACGTAATGAGTGTTCACCAACGATCTGAAGCAAGGACTGTCCAAGCTGGGGAGTTTGTAGTAACGTAATGTGTGTTCACCAACGATCTGAGGCTAGGGCTGTCCAAGCTGGGGAGTATGTAGCAACGTAATGAGTGTTCACCAACGATCTGAAGCAAGGACTGTCCAAGCTGTGGAGTTTGTAGTAACCTAATGTGTGTTCACCAACGATCTGAGGCTAGGACTGTCCAAGCTGGGGAGTTTGTAGTAACGTAATGTGTGTTCACCGACGATCTGAGGCTAGGGCTGTCCAAGATGGGGAGTTTGTAGTAACGTAATTTGTGTTCACCAACGATCTGAAGCTAGGACTGCCCAAGCTGGGGAGTATGTAACAACGTAATTTGTGTTCACCAACGATCTGAAGCTAGGGCTGTCCAAGCTGGGGAGTATGTAGCAACGTAATGAGTGTTCACCAACGATCTGAAGCAAGGACTGTCCAAGCTGGGGAGTTTGTAGCTACGTAATGTGTGTTCACCAACGATCTGAAGCTAGGGCTGTCCAAGCTAGGGAGTATGTAGTAACGTAATGTGTGTTCACCAACGATCTGAAGCTAGGGCTGTCCAAGCTAGGGAGTATGTAGTAACGTAATGAGTGTTCACCAACGATCTGAAGCTAGGGCTGTCCAAGCTAGGGAGTATGTAGCAACGTAATGAGTGTTCACCAACGATCTGAAGCTAGGGCTGTCCAAGCTGGGGAGTTTGTAGTAACGTAATGTGTGTTCACCAACGATCTGAAGCTAGGTCTGTCCAAGCTGGGGAGTTTGTAGCTACGTAATGTGTGTTCACCAACGATCTGAAGCTAGGGCTGTCCAAGCTGGGGAGTTTGTAGTAACGTAATGTGTGTTCACCAACGATCTGAAGCTAGGGCTGTCCAACTTGGGGACTTTGTAGCAACGTAATGTGTGTTCACCAACGATCTGAAGCTAGGGCTGTCCAACTTGGGGACTTTGTAGCAACGTAATGTGTGTTCACCAACGATCTGAAGCTAGGGCTGTCCAAGCTGGGGAGTATGTAGCAACGTAATGTGTGTTCACAAACGATCTGAAGCTAGGGCTGTCCAACTTGGGGAGTTTGTAACAACGTAATGTGTGTTCACCAACTATCTGAAGCTAGGGCTGTCCAAGCTAGGGAGTATGTAACAACGTAATGTGTGTTCACCAACAATATGGAGCTAGGGCTGTCCAAGCTGGGGAGTTTGTAGTAACGTAATGTATGTTCACCAACGATCTGAAGCAAGGGCTGTCCAAGCTAGGGAGTTTGTAGCAACGTAATGTGTGTTCACCAACGATCTGAAGGTAGGGCTGTCCAAGATGGGGAGTTTGTGGCAACGTAATGAGTGTTCACCAACGATATGAAACTAGGGCTGTCCAAGATGGGGAGTGTGTTGTAACGTAACGTGTGTTCACCAACGATCTGAAGCTAGGGCTGTCCAAGCTGGGGAGTATGTAGCAACGTAATGAGTGTTCACCAACGATCTGAAGCTAGGGCTGTCCAAGCTGAGGAGTTTGTAGTAACGTACTGTGTGTTCACCAACGATCTGAAGCTAGGGCTGTCCAAGCTGAGGAGTTTGTAGTAACCTAATGTAAGTTCACCAACGACCTGAAGCTAGGGTTGTCCATGCTGGGGAGTTTGTAGCAACGTAATTTGTGTTCACCAACGATCTGAAGCTAGGGCTGTCCATGCTGGGGAGTATGTATCAACGTAATTTGTGTTCACCAACGATCTGAAGCTAGGGCTGTCCATGCTGGGGAGTTCGTAGCAACGTAATGTGTGTTCACCAACGATCTGAAGCTAGGGCTGTCCATACTGAGGAGTTTGTAGTAACGTAATTTGTGTTCACCAACGATCTGAAGCTAGGGCTGTCCATGCTGAGGAGTTTGTAGCAACGTAATTTGTGTTCACCAACGATCTGAAGCTAGGGCTGTCCATGCTGGGGAGTTTGTAGCAACGTAATTTGTGTTCACCAACGATCTGAAGCTAGGGCTGTCCATGCTGGGGAGTTTGTAGCAACGTAATTTGTGTTCACCAACGATCTGAAGCTAGGGCTGTCCATGCTGAGGAGTTTGTAGCAACGTAATTTGTGTTCACCAACGATCTGAAGCTAGGGCTGTCCATGCTGAGGAGTTTGTAGCAACGTAATTTGTGTTCACCAACGATCTGAAGCTAGGGCTGTCCATGCTGAGGAGTTTGTAGCAACGTAATTTGTGTTCACCAACGATCTGAAGCTAGGGCTGTCCATGCTGGGGAGTTCGTAGCAACCTAATGTGTGTTCACCAACGATCTGAAGCTAGGACTGTCCAAGCTGAGGTGTTTGTAGAAACGTAATGAGTGTTCACCAACGACCTGATGCTAGGGCTGTCCAAGCTGGGGAGTATGTAGCAACGTAATGTGTGTTCACCAACGATCTGAAGCTAGGACTGTCCAAGCTGGGGAGTTTGTAGCTACGTAATGTGTGTTCACCTACGATCTGAGGCTAGGGCTGTCCAAGATGGGGAGTATGTAACAACGTAATGTGTGTTCACCAACGATCTGAAGTTAGGGCTGTCCAAGATGGGGAGTTTGTAGCAACGTAATGTGTGTTCACCAACGATCTGAAGGTAGGGCTGTCCAAGATGGGGAGTTTGTAGCAACGTAATGTGTGTTCACCAACGATCTGAAGGTAGGGCTGTCCAAGCTGGGGAGTATGTAGCAACGTAATGTGTGTTCACCAACGATCTGAAGGTAGGGCTGTCCAAGCTGGGGAGTATGTAGCAACGTAATGTGTGTTCACCAACGATCTGAAGCTAGGGCTGTCCAAGCTAGGGAGTATGTGGCAACGTAATGAGTGTTCACCAACGATCTGAAGCTAGGGCTGTCCAAGCTGGGGAGTTTGTAGCAACGTAATGTGTGTTCACCAACGATCTGAAGCTAGGGCTATCCAAGCTGGGGAGTTTGTAGTAACATAATGAATGTTCACCAACGATCTGAAGCTAGGGCTGTCCAAGCTAGGGAGTATGTAACAACGTAATGTGTGTTCACCAACGATCTGAAGGTAGGGCTGTCCAAGCTGGGGAGTATGTAGCAACGTAATGTATGTTCACCAACGATCTGAGGCTAGGGCTGTCCATGATTGGGAGTTTGTAGCAACGTAATTTGTGTTCACCAACGAACTGAAGCTAGGACTGTCCAAGCTGGGGAGTTTGTAGTAACGTAATGAGTGTTCACCAACGATCTGAAGCTAGGACTGTCCAAGCTGGGGAGTTTGTAGCTACGTAATGTGTGTTCACCAACGATCTGAAGCTAGGGCTGTCCAAGCTGGGGAGTTTGTAGCAACGTAATTTGTGTTCACCAACGATCTGAAGCTAGGACTGTCCAAGCTGGGGAGTTTGTAGTAACGTAATGAGTGTTCACCAACGATCTGAGGCTAGGGCTGTCCAAGATGGGGAGTTTGTAGCAACGTAATTTGTGTTCAACAACGATCTGAAGCTAGGACTGTCCAAGCTGGGGAGTTTGTAGTAAAGTAATTTGTGTTCACCAACGATCTGAAGCTAGGACTGCCCAAGCTGGGGAGTATGTAGCAACGTAATTTGTGTTCACCAACGATCTGAAGCTAGAGCTGTCCAAGCTGGGGAGTATGTAGCAACGTAATGAGTGTTCACCAACGATCTGAAGCTAGGGCTGTCCAAGCTGTGGACTTTGTAGTAACCTAATGTGTGTTCACCAACGATCTGAGGCTAGGACTGTCCAAGCTGGCGAGTTTGTAGTAACGTAATATGTGTTCACCAACGATCTGAGGCTAGGGCTGTCCAAGATGGGGAGTTTGTAGTAACGTAATGAGTGTTCACCAACGATCTGAAGCTAGGGCTGTCCAAGCTGTGGAGTTTGTAGTAACCTAATGTGTGTTCACCAACGATCTGAGGCTAGGACTGTCCAA
Organism: Meconema thalassinum; assembly: GCA_946902985.2. Classification (NCBI taxonomy): domain Eukaryota; kingdom Metazoa; phylum Arthropoda; class Insecta; order Orthoptera; family Tettigoniidae; genus Meconema; species Meconema thalassinum. The sequence continues at coordinate 276,020,501 of OX336388.2, forward strand.
GCTGGGGAGTTTGTAGTAACGTAATGTGTGTTCACCGACGATCTGAGGCTAGGGCTGTCCAAGATGGGGAGTTTGTAGTAACGTAATGTGTGTTCACCAACGATCTGAAGCTAGGGCTGTCCAAGCTGGGGAGTTTGTAGTAACGTAATGAGTGTTCACCAACGATCTGAGGCTAGGGCTGTCCAAGCTGGGGAGTTTGTAGTAACGTAATGAGTGTTCACCAACGATCTGAGGCTAGGGCTGTCCAAGCTGGGGAGTTTGTAGCAACGTAATGTGTGTTCACCAACGATCTGAAGCTAGGACTGTCCAAGCTGGGAAGTATGTAATAACGTAATGTGTGTTCACCAACGATCTGAAGCAAGGGCTGTCCAAGCTGGGGAGTATGTAGGACGTAATGTGTGTTCACCAACGATCTGAAGCAAGGGCTGTCCAAGCTGTGGAGTTTGTAGCAATGTAATGAGTGTTCACCAACGATCTGAGGCTAGGGCTGTCCAAGATGGGGAGTTTGTAGCAACGTAATTTGTGTTCACCAACGATCTGAAGCTAGGGCTGTCCAAGCTGGGGAGTATGTAATAACGTAATGTGCGTTCACCAACGATCTGAAGCTAGGGCTGTCCATGCTGGGGAGTTTATAGTAACGTAATGAGTGTTCACCAACGATCTGAGGCTAGGGCTGTCCAAGCTGGGGAGTATGTAATAACGTAATGAGTGTTCACCAACGATCTGAAGCTAGGGCTGTCCAAGCTGGGGAGTTTGTAGTAACGTAATGAGTATTCACCAACGATCTGAGGCTAGGGCTGTCCAAGATGGGGAGTATGTAATAACGTAATGTGTGTTCAACAACGATCTGAAGCTAGGGCTGTCCAAGATGGGGAGTATGTACTAACGTAATGAGTGTTCACCAAGGATCTGAGGCTAGGGCTGTCCAAGCTGGGGAGTTTGTAGCTACGTAATGTGTGTTCACCAACGATCTGAAGCTAGGGCTGTCCAAGCTGGGGAGTTTGTAGCAACGTAATTTGTGTTCACCAACGATCTGAAGCTAGGAATGTCCAAGCTGGGGAGTTTGTAGTAACGTAATGAGTGTTCACCAACGATCTGAGGCTAGGGCTGTCCAAGATGGGGAGTTTGTAGCAACGTAATTTGTGTTCAACAACGATCTGAAGCTAGGACTGTCCAAGCTGGGGAGTTTGTAGTAACGTAATTTGTGTTCACCAACGATCTGAAGCTAGGACTGCCCAAGCTGGGGAGTATGTAACAACGTAATTTGTGTTCACCAACGATCTGAAGCTAGGGCTGTCCAAGCTGGGGAGTATGTAGCAACGTAATGAGTGTTCACCAACGATCTGAAGCAAGGACTGTCCAAGCTGGGGAGTTTGTAGTAACGTAATGTGTGTTCACCAACGATCTGAGGCTAGGGCTGTCCAAGCTGGGGAGTATGTAGCAACGTAATGAGTGTTCACCAACGATCTGAAGCAAGGACTGTCCAAGCTGTGGAGTTTGTAGTAACCTAATGTGTGTTCACCAACGATCTGAGGCTAGGACTGTCCAAGCTGGGGAGTTTGTAGTAACGTAATGTGTGTTCACCGACGATCTGAGGCTAGGGCTGTCCAAGATGGGGAGTTTGTAGTAACGTAATGTGTGTTCACCAACGATCTGAAGCTAGGGCTGTCCAAGCTGGGGAGTTTGTAGTAACGTAATGAGTGTTCACCAACGATCTGAGGCTAGGGCTGTCCAAGCTGGGGAGTTTGTAGTAACGTAATGAGTGTTCACCAACGATCTGAGGCTAGGGCTGTCCAAGCTGGGGAGTTTGTAGCAACGTAATGTGTGTTCACCAACGATCTGAAGCTAGGACTGTCCAAGCTGGGAAGTATGTAATAACGTAATGTGTGTTCACCAACGATCTGAAGCTAGGGCTGTCCAAGCTAGGGAGTATGTAGTAAGGTAATGTGTGTTCACCAACGATCTGAAGCTAGGGCTGTCCAAGCTAGGGAGTATGTAGTAACGTAATGTGTGTACACCACCGATCTGAAGCTAGGGCTGTCCAAGCTAGGGAGTATGTAGTAACGTAATGTGTGTTCACCAACGATCTGAAGCTAGGGCTGTCCAAGCTAGGGAGTATGTAGTAACGTAATGTGTGTACACCAACGATCTGAAGCTAGGGCTGTCCAAGCCGAGGAGTTTGTAGTAACGTAATGTGTGTTCACCAACGATCTGAAGCTAGGGCTGTCCAAGCTAGGGAGTATGTAGTAACGTAATGTGTGTTCACCAACGATCTGAAGCTAGGGCTGTCCAAGCTAGGGAGTATGTAGTAACGTAATGTGTGTACACCAACGATCTGAAGCTAGGGCTGTCCAAGCTAGGGAGTATGTAGCAACGTAATGAGTGTTCACCAACGATCTGAAGCTAGGGCTGTCCAAGCTGGGGAGTTTGTAGCTACGTAATGTGTGTTCACCAACGATCTGAAGCTAGGGCTGTCCAAGCTAGGGAGTATGTAGTAACGTAATGTGTGTTCACCAACGATCTGAAGCTAGGGCTGTCCAAGCTAGGGAGTATGTAGTAACGTAATGAGTGTTCACCAACGATCTGAAGCTAGGGCTGTCCAAGCTAGGGAGTATGTAGCAACGTAATGAGTGTTCACCAACGATCTGAAGCTAGGGCTGTCCAAGCTGGGGAGTTTGTAGTAACGTAATGTGTGTTCACCAACGATCTGAAGCTAGGTCTGTCCAAGCTGGGGAGTTTGTAGCTACGTAATGTGTGTTCACCAACGATCTGAAGCTAGGGCTGTCCAAGCTGGGGAGTTTGTAGTAACGTAATGTGTGTTCACCAACGATCTGAAGCTAGGGCTGTCCAACTTGGGGACTTTGTAGCAACGTAATGTGTGTTCACCAACGATCTGAAGCTAGGGCTGTCCAACTTGGGGACTTTGTAGCAACGTAATGTGTGTTCACCAACGATCTGAAGCTAGGGCTGTCCAAGCTGGGGAGTATGTAGCAACGTAATGTGTGTTCACAAACGATCTGAAGCTAGGGCTGTCCAACTTGGGGAGTTTGTAACAACGTAATGTGTGTTCACCAACTATCTGAAGCTAGGGCTGTCCAAGCTAGGGAGTATGTAACAACGTAATGTGTGTTCACCAACAATATGGAGCTAGGGCTGTCCAAGCTGGGGAGTTTGTAGTAACGTAATGTATGTTCACCAACGATCTGAAGCAAGGGCTGTCCAAGCTAGGGAGTTTGTAGCAACGTAATGTGTGTTCACCAACGATCTGAAGGTAGGGCTGTCCAAGATGGGGAGTTTGTGGCAACGTAATGAGTGTTCACCAACGATATGAAACTAGGGCTGTCCAAGATGGGGAGTGTGTTGTAACGTAACGTGTGTTCACCAACGATCTGAAGCTAGGGCTGTCCAAGCTGGGGAGTATGTAGCAACGTAATGAGTGTTCACCAACGATCTGAAGCTAGGGCTGTCCAAGCTGAGGAGTTTGTAGTAACGTAATGTGTGTTCACCAACGATCTGAAGCTAGGGCTGTCCAAGCTGAGGAGTTTGTAGTAACCTAATGTAAGTTCACCAACGACCTGAAGCTAGGGCTGTCCATGCTGGGGAGTTTGTAGCAACGTAATTTGTGTTCACCAACGATCTGAAGCTAGGGCTGTCCATGCTGGGGAGTATGTAGCAACGTAATTTGTGTTCACCAACGATCTGAAGCTAGGGCTGTCCATGCTGGGGAGTTCGTAGCAACGTAATGTGTGTTCACCAACGATCTGAAGCTAGGGCTGTCCATACTGAGGAGTTTGTAGTAACGTAATTTGTGTTCACCAACGATCTGAAGCTAGGGCTGTCCATGCTGAGGAGTTTGTAGCAACGTAATTTGTGTTCACCAACGATCTGAAGCTAGGGCTGTCCATGCTGAGGAGTTTGTAGCAACGTAATTTGTGTTCACCAACGATCTGAAGCTAGAGCTGTCCATGCTGAGGAGTTTGTAGCAACGTAATTTGTGTTCACCAACGATCTGAAGCTAGGGCTGTCCATGCTGAGGAGTTTGTAGTAACGTAATTTGTGTTCACCAACGATCTGAAGCTAGGGCTGTCCATGCTGGGGAGTTCGTATTAACCTAATGTGTGTTCACCAACGATCTGAAGCTAGGACTGTCCAAGCTGAGGTGTTTGTAGTAACTTAATGAGTGTTCACCAACGACCTGATGCTAGGGCTGTCCAAGCTGGGGAATATGTAGCAACGTAATGTGTGTTCTTCAACGATCTGAAGCTAGGACTGTCCAAGCTGGGGAGTTTGTAGCAACGTAATGTGTGTTCACCTACGATCTGAGGCTAGGGCTGTCCAAGATGGGGAGTATGTAAGAACGTAATGTGTGTTCACCAACGATCTGAAGTTAGGGCTGTCCAAGATGGGGAGTTTGTAGCAACGTAATGTGTGTTCACCAACGATCTGAAGGTAGGGCTGTCCAAGATGGGGAGTTTGTAGCAACGTAATGTGTGTTCACCAACGATCTGAAGGTAGGGCTGTCCAAGCTGGGGAGTATGTAGCAACGTAATGTGTGTTCACCAACGATCTGAAGGTAGGGCTGTCCAAGCTGGGGAGTATGTAGCAACGTAATATGTGTTCACCAACGATCTGAAGCTAGGGCTGTCCAAGCTAGGGAGTATGTGGCATCGTAATGAGTGTTCACCAACGATCTGAAGGTAGGGCTGTCCAATCTGGAGAGTTTGTAGCAACGTAATGTGTGTTCACCAACGATCTGAAGCTAGGGCTATCCAAGCTGGGGAGTTTGTAGTAACGTAATGAGTGTTCACCAACGATCTGATGCTAGGGCTGTCCAAGCTAGGGAGTATGTAACAACGTAATGTGTGTTCACCAACGATCTGAAGGTAGGGCTGTCCAAGCTGGGGAGTATGTAGCAACGTAATGTATGTTCACCAACGATCTAGCTTGCCACGGTGGGTGAGTGGATAGCGTGTCGGTCTACTAACCCCAAGATTGCAGGTTCGCCCCTGACCGTGGTAAGTGATTTTTGAAAGGCGGCAAAAATACGATACGCATGTCATACGATGTTGGCATGTCAAAGAACCCATTTGAATTCAGTAGGCCGAGTTCATAATGGCAAAATTAATCTCGGGAGTTTCCGCCAGCACAAAGTTCCTCATTTCTCTACTAGAAAGCGCTATTGTGTTCAAGGAGATTAGATATCTAACATCTAACCTCCTTGACTTTCATAGTCAAAGAACTACGAAATTCGACACGCAAGCTACCCTCTGGGTGTCAAATAGCAAAGCTTGCACCAGGCACCCGAGGCCATACGATATTATTATTATTATTACCAACGATCTGAGGCTAGGGCTGTCCATGATTGGGAGTTTGTAGCAACGTAATTTGTGTTCACCAACGATCTGAAGCTAGGACTGTCCAAGCTGGGGAGTTTGTAGTAACGTAATGAGTGTTCACCAACGATCTGAAGCTAGGACTGTCCAAGCTGGGGAGTTTGTAGCTACGTAATGTGTGTTCACCAACGATCTGAAGCTAGGGCTGTCCAAGCTGGGGAGTTTGTAGCAACGTAATTTGTGTTCACCAACGATCTGAAGCTAGGACTGTCCAAGCTGGGGAGTTTGTAGTAACGTAATGAGTGTTCACCAACGATCTGAGGCTAGGGCTGTCCAAGATGGGGAGTTTGTAGCAACGTAATTTGTGTTCAACAACGATCTGAAGCTAGGACTGTCCAAGCTGGGGAGTTTGTAGTAACGTAATGAGTGTTCACCAACGATCTGAAGCTAGGACTGTCCAAGCTGGGGAGTTTGTAGCTACGTAATGTGTGTTCACCAACGATCTGAAGCTAGGGCTGTCCAAGCTGGGGAGTTTGTAGCAACGTAATTTGTGTTCACCAACGATCTGAAGCTAGGACTGTCCAAGCTGGGGAGTTTGTAGTAACGTAATTTGTGTTCACCAACGATCTGAAGCTAGGACTGCCCAAGCTGGGGAGTATGTAGCAACGTAATTTGTGTTCACCAACGATCTGAAGCTAGGGCTGTCCAAGCTGGGGAGTATTTAGCAACGTAATGAGTGTTCACCAACGATCTGAAGCTAGGGCTGTCCAAGCTGTGGAGTTTGTAGTAACCTAATGTGTGTTCACCAACGATCTGAGGCTAGGACTGTCCAAGCTGGGGAGTTTGTAGTAACGTAATGTGTGTTCACCAACGATCTGAGGCTAGGGTTGTCCAAGATGGGGAGTTAGTAGTAACGTAATGAGTGTTCACCAACGATCTGAAGCTAGGGCTGTCCAAGCTGTGGAGTTTGTAGTAACCTAATGGGTGTTCACCAACGATCTGAGGCTAGGATTGTCCAAGCTGGGGAGTTTGTAGTAACGTAATGTGTGTTCACCGACGATCTGAGGCTAGGGCTGTCCAAGATGGGGAGTTTGTAGTAACGTAATGTGCGTTCACCAACGATCTGAAGCTAGGGCTGTCCAAGCTGGGGAGTTTGTAGTAACGTAATGTGTGTTCACCAACGATCTGAGGCTAGGGTTGTCCAAGATGGGGATTTTGTAGTAACGTAATGAGTGTTCACCAACGATCTGAGGCTAGGGCTGTCCATGCTGGGGAGTATGTAATAACGTAATGAGTGTTCACCAACGATCTGAAGCTAGGGCTGTCCAAGCTGGGGAGTTTGTAGTAACGTAATGAGTGTTCACCAACGATCTGAGGCTAGGGCTGTCCAAGATGGGGAGTATGTAATAACGTAATGTGTGTTCACCAACGATCTGAAGCTAGGGCTGTCCAAGATGGGGAGTATGTACTAACGTAATGAGTGTTCACCAAGGATCTGAGGCTAGGGCTGTCCAAGATGGGGAGTTTGTAGTAACGTAATGAGTGTTCACCAACGATCTGAAGCTAGGGCTGTCCAAGCTAGGGAGTATGTAACAACGTAATGTGTGTTCACCAACGATCTGAAGGTAGGGCTGTCCAAGCCGGGGAGTATGTAGCAACGTAATGTATGTTCACCAACGATCTGAGGCTAGGGCTGTCCATGATTGGGAGTTTGTAGCAACGTAATTTGTGTTCACCAACGATCTGAAGCTAGGACTGTCCAAGCTGGGGAGTTTGTAGTAACGTAATGAGTGTTCACCAACGATCTGAAGCTAGGACTGTCCAAGATGGGGAGTTTAAAGCTACGTAATGTGTGTTCACCAACGATCTGAAGCTAGGGCTGTCCAAGCTGGGGAGTTTGTAGCAACGTAATTTGTGTTCACCAACGATCTGAAGCTAGGAATGTCCAAGCTGGGGAGTTTGTAGTAACGTAATGAGTGTTCACCAACGATCTGAGGCTAGGGCTGTCCAAGATGGGGAGTTTGTAGCAACGTAATTTGTGTTCAACAACGATCTGAAGCTAGGACTGTCCAAGCTGGGGAGTTTGTAGTAACGTAATTTGTGTTCACCAACGATCTGAAGCTAGGACTGCCCAAGCTGGGGAGTATGTAGCAACGTAACTTGTGTTCACCAACGATCTGAAGCTAGGGCTGTCCAAGCTGGGGAGTATGTAGCAACGTAATGAGTGTTCACCAACGATCTGAAGCAAGGACTGTCCAAGCTGGGGAGTTTGTAGTAACGTAATGTGTGTTCACCAACGATCTGAGGCTAGGGCTGTCCAAGATGGGGAGTTTGTAGTAACGTAATGAGTGTTCACCAACGATCTGAAGCTAGGGCTGTCCATGCTGTGGAGTTTGTAGTAACCTAATGTGTGTTCACCAACGATCTGAGGCTAGGACTGTCCAAGCTGGGGAGTTTGTAGTAACGTAATGTGTGTTCACCGACGATCTGAGGCTAGGGCTGTCCAAGATGGGGAGTTTGTAGTAACGTAATGTGTGATCACCAACGATCTGAAGCTAGGGCTGTCCAAGCTGGGGAGTTTGTAGTAACGTAATGAGTGTTCAACAACGATCTGAGGCTAGGGCTGTCCAAGCTGGGGAGTTTGTAGTAACGTAATGAGTGTTCTCCAACGATCTGAGGCTAGGGCTGTCCAAGCTGGGGAGTTTGTAGCAACGTAATGTGTGTTCACCAACGATCTGAAGCTAGGACTGTCCAAGCTGGGAAGTATGTAATAACGTAATGTGTGTTCACCAACGATCTGAAGCTAGGGCTGTCCAAGCTAGGGAGTATGTAGTAAGGTAATGTGTGTTCACCAACGATCTGAAGCTAGGGCTGTCCAAGCTAGGGAGTATGTAGTAACGTAATGTGTGTACACCAACGATCTGAAACTAGGGCTGTCCAAGCTAGGGAGTATGTAGTAACGTAATGTGTGTTCACCAACGATCTGAAGCTAGGGCTGTCCAAGCTAGGGAGTATGTAGTAACGTAATGTGTGTACATCAACGATCTGAAGCTAGGGCTGTCCAAGCCGAGGAGTTTGTAGTAACGTAATGTGTGTTCACCAACGATCTGAAGCTAGGGCTGTCCAAGCTAGGGAGTATGTAGTAACGTAATGTGTGTTCACCAACGATCTGAAGCTAGGGCTGTCCAAGCTAGGGAGTATGTAGTAACGTAATGTGTGTACACCAACGATCTGAAGCTAGGGCTGTCCAAGCTAGGGAGTATGTAGCAACGTAATGAGTGTTCACCAACGATCTGAAGCTAGGGCTGTCCAAGGTGGGGAGTTTGTAGCTACGCAATGTGTGTTCACCAACGATCTGAAGCTAGGGCTGTCCAAGCTAGGGAGTATGTAGTAACGTAATGTGTGTTCACCAACGATCTGAAGCTAGGGCTGTCCAAGCTAGGGAGTATGTAGTAACGTAATGTGTGTTCACCAGCGATCTGAAGCTAGGGCTGTCCAAGCTAGGGAGTATGTAGCAACGTAATGAGTGTTCACCAACGATCTGAAGCTAGGGCTGTCCAAGCTGGGGAGTTTGTAGCTACGTAATGTGTGTTCACCAACGAACTGAAGCTAGGGTTGTCCAAGCTAGGGAGTATGTAGTAACGTAATGAGTGTTCACCAACGATCTGAAGCTAGGGCTGTCCAAGCTAGGGAGTATGTAGCAACGTAATGAGTGTTCACCAACGATCTGAAGCTAGGGCTGTCCAAGCTGGGGAGTTTGTAGTAACGTAATGTGTGTTCACCAACGATCTGAAGCTAGGTCTGTCCAAGCTGGGGAGTTTGTAGCTACGTAATGTGTGTTCACCAACGATCTGAAGCTAGGGCTGTCCAAGCTGGGGAGTTTGCAGTAACGTAATGTGTGTTCACCAACGATCTGAAGCTAGGGCTGTCCAACTTGGGGACTTTGTAGCAACGTAATGTGTGTTCACCAACGATCTGAAGCTAGGGCTGTCCAACTTGGGGACTTTGTAGCAACGTAATGTGTGTTCACCAACGATCTGAAGCTAGGGCTGTCCAAGCTGGGGAGTATGTAGCAACGTAATGTGTGTTCACAAACGATCTGAAGCTAGGGCTGTCCAACTTGGGGAGTTTGTAACAACGTAATGTGTGTTCACCAACTATCTGAAGCTAGGGCTGTCCAAGCTAGGGAGTATGTAACAACGTAATGTGTGTTCACCAACAATATGGAGCTAGGGCTGTCCAAGCTGGGGAGTTTGTAGTAACGTAATGTATGTTCACCAACGATCTGGAGCAAGAGCTGTCCAAGCTAGGGAGTTTGTAGCAACGTAATGTGTGTTCACCAACGATCTGAAGGTAGGGCTGTCCAAGATGGGGAGTTTGTGGCAACGTAATGAGTGTTCACCAACGATATGAAACTAGGGCTGTCCAAGATGGGGAGTGTATTGTAACGTAACGTGTGTTCACCAACGATCTGAAGCTAGGGCTGTCCAAGCTGGGGAGTATGTAGCAACGTAATGAGTGTTCACCAACGATCTGAAGCTAGGGCTGTCCAAGCTGAGGAGTTTGTAGTAACGTAATGTGTGTTCACCAACGATCTGAAGCTAGGGCTGTCCATGCTGAGGAGTTTGTAGTAACCTAATGTAAGTTCACCAACGACCTGAAGCTAGGGCTGTCCATGCTGGGGAGTTTGTAGCAACGTAATTTGTGTTCACCAACGATCTGAAGCTAGGGCTGTCCATGCTGGGGAGTATGTAGCAACGTAATTTGTGTTCACCAACGATCTGAAGCTATGGCTGTCCATGCTGGGGAGTTCGTAGCAACGTAATGTGTGTTCACCAACGATCTGAAGCTAGGGCTGTCCATACTGAGGAGTTTGTAGTAACGTAATTTGTGTTCACCAACGATCTGAAGCTAGGGCTGTCCATGCTGAGGAGTTTGTAGCAACGTAATTTGTGTTCACCAACGATCTGAAGCTAGGGCAGTCCATGCTGAGGAGTTTGTAGCAACGTAATTTGTGTTCACCAACGATCTGAAGCTAGGGCTGTCCATGCTGAGGAGTTTGTAGCAACGTAATTTGTGTTCACCAACGATCTGAAGCTAGGGCTGTCCATGCTGGGGAGTTCGTAGTAACCTAATGTGTGTTCACCAACGATCTGAAGCTAGGACTGTCCAAGCTGAGGTGTTTGTAGTAACGTAATGAGTGTTCACCAACGACCTGATGCTAGGGCTGTCCAAGCTGGGGAATATGTAGCAACGTAATGTGTGTTCACCAACGATCTGAAGCTAGGACTGTCCAAGCTGGGGAGTTTGTAGCAACGTAATGTGTGTTCACCTACGATCTGAGGCTAGGGCTGTCCAAGATGGGGAGTATGTAACAACGTAATGTGTGTTCACCAATGATCTGAAGTTAGGGCTGTCCAAGATGGGGAGTTTGTAGCAACGTAATGTGTGTTCACCAACGATCTGAAGGTAGGGCTGTCCAAGATGGGGAGTTTGTAGCAACGTAATGTGTGTTCACCAACGATCTGAAGGTAGGGCTGTCCAAGCTGGGGAGTATGTAGCAACGTAATGTGTGTTCACCAACGATCTGAAGGTAGGGCTGTCCAAGCTGGGGAGTATGTAGCAACGTAATATGTGTTCACCAACGATCTGAAGCTAGGGCTGTCCAAGCTAGGGAGTATGTGGCATCGTAATGAGTGTTCACCAACGATCTGAAGGTAGGGCTGTCCAAGCTGGGGAGTTTGTAGCAACGTAATGTGTGTTCACCAACGATCTGAAGCTAGGGCTATCCAAGCTGGGGAGTTTGTAGTAACGTAATGAGTGTTCACCAACGATCTGATGCTAGGGCTGTCCAAGCTAGGGAGTATGTAACAACGTAATGTGTGTTCACCAACGATCTGAAGGTAGGGCTGTCCAAGCTGGGGAGTATGTAGCAACGTAATGTATGTTCAACAACGATCTGAAGCTAGGACTGTCCAAGCTGGGGAGTTTGTAGTAACGTAATGAGTGTTCACCAGCGATCTGAGGCTAGGGCTGTCCAAGATGGGGAGTTTGTAGCAACGTAATTTGTGTTCAACAACGATCTGAAGCTAGGACTGTCCAAGCTGGGGAGTTTGTAGTAACGTAATGAGTGTTCACCAACGATCTGAAGCTAGGACTGTCCAAGCTGGGGAGTTTGTAGCTACGTAATGTGTGTTCACCAACGATCTGAAGCTAGGGCTGTCCAAGCTGGGGAGTTTGTAGCAACGTAATTTGTGTTCACCAACGATCTGAAGCTAGGACTGTCCAAGCTGGGGAGTTTGTAGTGACGGAATTTGTGTTCACCAACGACCTGAAGCTAGGACTGCCCAAGCTGGGGAGTATGTAGCAACGTAATTTGTGTTCACCAACGATCTGAAGCTAGGGCTGTCCAAGCTGGGGAGTATGTAGCATCGTAATGAGTGTTCACCAACGATCTGAAGCTAGGGCTGTCCAAGCTGTGGAGTTTGTAGTAACCTAATGTGTGTTCACCAACGATCTGAGGCTAGGACTGTCCAAGCTGGGGAGTTTGTAGTAACGTAATGTGTGTTCACCAACGATCTGAGGCTAGGGTTGTCCAAGATGGGGAGTTTGTAGTAACGTAATGAGTGTTCACCAACGATCTGAAGCTAGGGCTGTCCAAGCTGTGAAGTTTGTAGTAACCTAATGTGTGTTCACCAACGATCTGAGGCTAGGATTGTCCAAGCTGGGGAGTTTGTAGTAACGTAATGTGTGTTCACCGACGATCTGAGGCTAGGGCTGTCCAAGATGGGGAGTTTGTAGTAACGTAATGTGTGTTCACCAACGATCTGAAGCTAGGGCTGTCCAAGCTGGGGAGTTTGTAGTAACGTAATGAGTGTTCACCAACGATCTGAGGCTAGGGCTGTCCAAGCTGGGGAGTTTGTAGTAACGTAATGAGTGTTCACCAACGATCTGAGGCTAGGGCTGTCCAAGCTGGGGAGTTTGTAGCAACGTAATGTGTGTTCACCAACGATCTGAAGCTAGGACTGTCCAAGCTGGGAAGTATGTAATAACGTAATGTGTGTTCACCAACGATCTGAAGCAAGGGCTGTCCAAGCTGGGGAGTATGTAAGACGTAATGTGTGTTCACCAACGATCTGAAGCAAGGGCTGTCCAAGCTGTGGAGTTTGTAGCAATGTAATGAGTGTTCACCAACGATCTGAGGCTAGGGCTGTCCAAGATGGGGAGTTTGTAGCAACGTAATTTGTGTTCACCAACGATCTGAAGCTAGGGCTGTCCAAGCTGGGGAGTATGTAATAACGTAATGTGCGTTCACCAACGATCTGAAGCTAGGGCTGTCCAAGCTGGGGAGTTTATAGTAACGTAATGAGTGTTCACCTACGATCTGAGGCTAGGGCTGTCCATGCTGAGGAGTTTGTAGCAACGTAATTTGTGTTCACCAACGATCTGAAGCTAGGGCTGTCCATGCTGAGGAGTTTGTAGCAACGTAATTTGTGTTCACCAACGATCTGAAGCTAGGGCTGTCCATGCTGGTGAGTTCGTAGTAACCTAATGTGTGTTCACCAACGATCTGAAGCTAGGACTGTCCAAGCTGAGGTGTTTGTAGTAACGTAATGAGTGTTCACCAACGACCTGATGCTAGGGCTGTCCAAGCTGGGGAATATGTAGCAACGTAATGTGTGTTCACCAACGATCTGAAGCTAGGACTGTCCAAGCTGGGGAGTTTGTAGCAACGTAATGTGTGTTCACCTACGATCTGAGGCTAGGGCTGTCCAAGATGGGGAGTATGTAACAACGTAATGTGTGTTCACCAACGATCTGAAGTTAGGGCTGTCCAAGATGGGGAGTTTGTAGCAACGTAATGTGTGTTCACCAACGATCTGAAGGTAGGGCTGTCCAAGATGGGGAGTTTGTAGCAACGTAATGTGTGTTCACCAACGATCTGAAGGTAGGGCTGTCCAAGCTAGGGAGTATGTGGCATCGTAATGAGTGTTCACCAACGATCTGAAGGTAGGGCTGTCCAAGCTGGGGAGTTTGTAGCAACGTAATGTGTGTTCACCAACGATCTGAAGCTAGGGCTATCCAAGCTGGGGAGTTCGTAGTAACGTAATGAGTGTTCACCAACGATCTGATGCTAGGGCTGTCCAAGCTAGGGAGTATGTAACAACGTAATGTGTGTTCACCAACGATCTGAAGGTAGGGCTGTCCAAGCTGGGGAGTATGTAGCAACGTAATGTATGTTCACCAACGATCTGAGGCTAGGGCTGTCCATGATTGGGAGTTTGTAGCAACGTAATTTGTGTTCACCAACGATCTGAAGCTAGGACTGTCCAAGCTGGGGAGTTTGTAGTAACGTAATGAGTGTTCACCAACGATCTGAAGCTAGGACTGTCCAAGCTGGGGAGTTTGTAGCTACGTAATGTGTGTTCACCAACGATCTGAAGCTAGGGCTGTCCAAGCTGGGGAGTTTGTAATAACGTAATTTGTGTTCACCAACGATCTGAAGCTAGGACTGTCCAAGCTGGGGAGTTTGTAGTAACGTAATGAGTGTTCACCAACGATCTGAGGCTAGGGCTGTCCAAGATGGGGAGTTTGTAGCAGCGTAATTTGTGTTCAACAACGATCTGAAGCTAGGACTGTACAAGCTGGGGAGTTTGTAGTAACGTAATGAGTGTTCACCAACGATCTGAAGCTAGGACTGTCCAAGCTGGGGAGTTTGTAGCTACGTAATGTGTGTTCACCAACGATCTGAAGCTAGGGCTGTCCAAGCTGGGGAGTTTGTAGCAACGTAATTTGTGTTCACCAACGATCTGAAGCTAGGACTGTCCAAGCTGGGGAGTTTGTAGTAACGGAATTTGTGTTCACCAACGATCTGAAGCTAGGACTGCCCAAGCTGGGGAGTATGTAGCAACGTAATTTGTGTTCACCAACGATCTGAAGCTAGGGCTGTCCAAGCTGGGGAGTATGTAGCATCGTAATGAGTGTTCACCAACGATCTGAAGCTAGGGCTGTCCAAGCTGTGGAGTTTGTAGTAACCTAATGTGTGTTCACCAACGATCTGAGGCTAGGACTGTCCAAGCTGGGGAGTTTGTAGTAACGTAATGTGTGTTCACCAACGATCTGAGGCTAGGGTTGTCCAAGATGGGGAGTTTGTAGTAACGTAATGAGTGTTCACCAACGATCTGAAGCTAGGGCTGTCCAAGCTGTGGAGTTTGTAGTAACCTAATGTGTGTTCACCAACGATCTGAGGCTAGGATTGTCCAAGCTGGGGAGTTTGTAGTAACGTAATGTGTGTTCACCGACGATCTGAGGCTAGGGCTGTCCAAGATGGGGAGTTTGTAGTAACGTAATGTGTGTTCACCAACGATCTGAAGCTAGGGCTGTCCAAGCTGGGGAGTGTGTAGTAACGTAATGAGTGTTCACCAACGATCTGAGTTTAGGGCTGTCCAAGCTGGGGAGTTTGTAGTAACGTAATGAGTGTTCACCAACGATCTGAGGCTAGGGCTGTCCAAGCTGGGGAGTTTGTAGCAACGTAATGTGTGTTCACCAACGATCTGAAGCTAGGACTGTCCAAGCTGGGAAGTATGTAATAACGTAATGTGTGTTCACCAACGATCTGAAGCAAGGGCTGTCCAAGCTGGGGAGTATGTAAGACGTAATGTGTGTTCACCAACGATCTGAAGCAAGGGCTGTCCAAGCTGTGGAGTTTGTAGCAATGTAATGAGTGTTCACCAACGATCTGAGGCTAGGGCTGTCCAAGATGGGGAGTTTGTAGCAACGTAATTTGTGTTCACCAACGATCTGAAGCTAGGGCTGTCCAAGCTGGGGAGTATGTAATAACGTAATGTGCGTTCACCAACGATCTGAAGCTAGGGCTGTCCAAGCTGGGGAGTTTATAGTAACGTAATGAGTGTTCACCAACGATCTGAGGCTAGGGCTGTCCAAGCTGGGGAGTATGTAATAACGTAATGAGTGTTCACCAACGATCTGAAGCTAGGGCTGTCCAAGCTGGGGAGTTTGTAGAAACGTAATGAGAGTTCACCAACGATCTGAGGCTAGGGCTGTCCAAGATGGGGAGTATGTAATAACGTAATGTGTGTTCACCAACGATCTGAAGCTAGGGCTGTCCAAGATGGGGAGTATGTAATAACGTAATGAGTGTTCACCAAGGATCTGAGGCTAGGGCTGTCCAAGATGGGGAGTTTGTAGTAACGTAATGAGTGTTCACCAACGATCTGAAGCTAGGGCTGTCCAAGCTAGGGAGTATGTAACAACGTAATGTGTGTTCACCAACGATCTGAAGGTAGGGCTGTCCAAGCTGGGGAGTATGTAGCAACGTAATGTATGTTCACCAACGATCTGAGGCTAGGGCTGTCCATGATTGGGAGTTTGTAGCAACGTAATTTGTGTTCACCAACGATCTGAAGCTAGGACTGTCCAAGCTGGGGAGTTTGTAGCTACGTAATGTGTGTTCACCAACGATCTGAAGCTAGGGCTGTCCAAGCTGGGGAGTTTGTAGCAACGTAATTTGTGTTCACCAACGATCTGAAGCTAGGACTGTCCAAGCTGGGGAGTTTGTAGTAACGTAATGAGTGTTCACCAACGATCTGAGGCTAGGGCTGTCCAAGATGGGGAGTTTGTAGCAACGTAATTTGTGTTCAACAACGATCTGAAGCTAGGACTGTCCAAGCTGGGGAGTTTGTAGTAACGTAATTTGTGTTCACCAACGATCTGAAGCTAGGACTGCCCAAGCTGGGGAGTATGTAGCAACGTAATTTGTGTTCACCAACGATCTGAAGCTAGGGCTGTCCAAGCTGGGGAGTATGTAGCAACGTAATGAGTGTTCACCAACGATCTGAAGCTAGGGCTGTCCAAGCTGTGGAGTTTGTAGTAACCTAATGTGTGTTCACCAACGATCTGAGGCTAGGACTGTCCAAGCTGGGGAGTTTGTAGTAACGTAATGTGTGTTCACCAACGATCTGAGGCTAGGGCTGTCCAAGATGGGAGTTTGTAGTAACCTAATGTGTGTTCACCAACGAACTGAGGCTAGGACTGTCCAAGCTGGGGAGTTTGTAGTAACGTAATGTGTGTTCACCGACGATCTGAGGCTAGGGCTGTCCAAGCTGGGGAGTTTGTAGTAACGGAATTTGTGTTCACCAACGATCTGAAGCTAGGACTGCCCAAGCTGGGGAGTATGTAGCAACGTAATTTGTGTTCACCAACGATCTGAAGCTAGGGCTGTCCAAGCTGGGGAGTATGTAGCATCGTAATGAGTGTTCACCAACGATCTGAAGCTAGGGCTGTCCAAGCTGTGGAGTTTGTAGTAACCTAATGTGTGTTCACCAACGATCTGAGGCTAGGACTGTCCAAGCTGGGGAGTTTGTAGTAACGTAATGTGTGTTCACCAACGATCTGAGGCTAGGATTGTCCAAGATGGGGAGTTTGTAGTAACGTAATGAGTGTTCACCAACGATCTGAAGCTAGGGCTGTCCAAGCTGTGGAGTTTGTAGTAACCTAATGTGTGTTCACCAACGATCTGAGGCTAGGATTGTCCAAGCTGGGGAGTTTGTAGTAACGTAATGTGTGTTCACCGACGATCTGAGGCTAGGGCTGTCCAAGATGGGGAGTTTGTAGTAACGTAATGTGTGTTCACCAACGATCTGAAGCTAGGGCTGTCCAAGCTGGGGAGTTTGTAGTAACGTAATGAGTGTTCACCAACGATCTGAGTTTAGGGCTGTCCAAGCTGGGGAGTTTGTAGTAACGTAATGAGTGTTCACCAACGATCTGAGGCTAGGGCTGTCCAAGCTGGGGAGTTTGTAGCAACGTAATGTGTGTTCACCAACGATCTGAAGCTAGGACTGTCCAAGCTGGGAAGTATGTAATAACGTAATGTGTGTTCACCAACGATCTGAAGCAAGGGCTGTCCAAGCTGGGGAGTATGTAAGACGTAATGTGTGTTCACCAACGATCTGAAGCAAGGGCTGTCCAAGCTGTGGAGTTTGTAGCAATGTAATGAGTGTTCACCAACGATCTGAGGCTAGGGCTATCCAAGATGGGGAGTTTGTAGCAACGTAATTTGTGTTCACCAACGATCTGAAGCTAGGGCTGTCCAAGCTGGGGAGTATGTAATAACGTAATGTGCGTTCACCAACGATCTGAAGCTAGGGCTGTCCAAGCTGGGGAGTTTATAGTAACGTAATGAGTGTTCACCAACGATCTGGGGCTAGGGCTGTCCAAGCTGGGGAGTATGTAATAACGTAATGAGTGTTCACCAACGATCTGAAGCTAGGGCTGTCCAAGCTGGGGAGTTTGTAGTAACGTAATGAGTGTTCACCAACGATCTGAGGCTAGGGCTGTCCAAGATGGGGAGTATGTAATAACGTAATGTGTGTTCACCAACGATCTGAAGCTAGGGCTGTCCAAGATGGGGAGTATGTAATAACGTAATGAGTGTTCACCAAGGATCTGAGGCTAGGGCTGTCCAAGATGGGGAGTTTGTAGTAACGTAATGAGTGTTCACCAACGATCTGAAGCTAGGGCTGTCCAAGCTAGGGAGTATGTAACAACGTAATGTGTGTTCACCAACGATCTGAAGGTAGGGCTGTCCAAGCTGGGGAGTATGTAGCAACGTAATGTATGTTCACCAACGATCTGAGGCTAGGGCTGTCCATGATTGGGAGTTTGTAGCAACGTAATTTGTGTTCACCAACGATCTGAAGCTAGGACTGTCCAAGCTGGGGAGTTTGTAGCTACGTAATGTGTGTTCACCAACGATCTGAAGCTAGGGCTGTCCAAGCTGGGGAGTTTGTAGCAACGTAATTTGTGTTCACCAACGATCTGAAGCTAGGACTGTCCAAGCTGGGGAGTTTGTAGTAACGTAATGAGTGTTCACCAACGATCTGAGGCTAGGGCTGTCCAAGATGGGGAGTTTGTAGCAACGTAATTTGTGTTCAACAACGATCTGAAGCTAGGACTGTCCAAGCTGGGGAGTTTGTAGTAACGTAATTTGTGTTCACCAACGATCTGAAGCTAGGACTGCCCGAGCTGGGGAGTATGTAGCAACGTAATTTGTGTTCACCAACGATCTGAAGCTAGGGCTGTCCAAGCTGGGGAGTATGTAGCAACGTAATGAGTGTTCACCAACGATCTGAAGCTAGGGCTGTCCAAGCTGTGGAGTTTGTAGTAACCTAATGTGTGTTCACCAACGATCTGAGGCTAGGACTATCCAAGCTGGGGAGTTTGTAGTAACGTAATGTGTGTTCACCAACGATCTGAGGCTAGGGCTGTCCAAGATGGGAGTTTGTAGTAACCTAATGTGTGTTCACCAACGATCTGAGGCTAGGACTGTCCAAGCTGGGGAGTTTGTAGTAACGTAATGTGTGTTCACCGACGATCTGAGGCTAGGGCTGTCCAAGATGGGGAGTTTGTAGTAACGTAATGTGTGTTCACCAACGATCTGAAGCTAGGGCTGTCCAAGCTGGGGAGTTTGTAGTAACGTAATGAGTGTTCACCAACGATCTGAGGCTAGGGCTGTCCAAGCTGGGGAGTATGTAGTAACGTAATGAGTGTTCACCAACGATCTGAGGCTAGGGCTGTCCAAGCTGGGGAGTTTGTAGCAACGTAATGTGTGTTCACCAACGATCTGAAGCTAGGACTGTCCAAGCTGGGAAGTATGTAATAACGTAATGTGTGTTCACCAACGATCTGAAGCAAGGGCTGTCCAAGCTGGGGAGTATGTAAGACGTAATGTGTGTTCACCAACGATCTGAAGCAAGGGCTGTCCAAGCTGTGGAGTTTGTAGCAATGTAATGAGTGTTCACCAACGATCTGAGGCTAGGGCTGTCCAAGATGGGGAGTTTGTAGCAACGTAATTTGTGTTCACCAACGATCTGAAGCTAGGGCTGTCCAAGCTGGGGAGTATGTAATAACGTAACGTGCGTTCACCAACGATCTGAAGCTA
Source organism: Meconema thalassinum (assembly GCA_946902985.2). Lineage (NCBI taxonomy): Eukaryota > Metazoa > Arthropoda > Insecta > Orthoptera > Tettigoniidae > Meconema > Meconema thalassinum. The sequence continues at coordinate 276,039,794 of OX336388.2, forward strand.
GGGCTGTCCAAGCTGGGGAGTTTATAGTAACGTAATGAGTGTTCACCAACGATCTGAGGCTAGGGCTGTCCAAGCTGGAGAGTATGTTATAACGTAATGAGTGTTCACCTACGATCTGAAGCTAGGGCTGTCCAAGCTGGGGAGTTTGTAGTAACGTAATGAGTGTTCACCAACGATCTGAGGCTAGGGCTGTCCAAGATGGGGAGTATGTAATAACGTAATGTGTGTTCACCAACGATCTGAAGCTAGGGCTGTCCAAGATGGGGAGTATGTAATAACGTAATGAGTGTTCACCAAGGATCTGAGGCTAGGGCTGTCCAAGATGGGGAGTTTGTAGCAACGTAATTTGTGTTCACCAACGATCTGAAGCTAGGGCTGTCTAAGCTGGGGAGTATGTAATAACGTAATGTGTGTTCACCAACGATCTGAAGCTAGGGGCTGTCCAAGCTGGGGAGTTTGTAGCAACGTAATGTGTGTTCACCAACGATCTGAAGCTAGGGCTGTCCAAGCTGGGGAGTTTGTAGCAACGTAATGTGTGTTCACCAACGAGCTGAAGCTACGGCTGTCCATGCTGGGGAGTTTGTAGCAACGTAATGTGTGTTCACCAACGAGCTGAAGCTGGGGCTGTCCAAGCTGGGGAGTTTGTAGCAACGTAATGTGTGTTCACCAACGATCTGAAGCTAGGGCTGTCCAAGCTAGGGAGTATGTAGCAACGTAATGAGTGTTCACCAACGATCTGAAGCTAGGGCTGTCCAAGCTGAGGAGTTTGTAGCAACGTAATGATTGTTCACCAACGATCTGAAGCTAGGGCTGTCCAAGCTGTGTAGTTTGTAGCAACGTAATGTGTGTTCACCAACGAGCTGAAGCTACGGCTGTCCGTGCTGGGGAGTTTGTAGCAACGTAATGTGTGTTCACCAACGAGCTGAAGCTAGGCCTGTCCAAGCTGGGGAGTTTGTAGTAACGCAATGAGTGTTCACCAACGATCTGAGGCTAGGGCTGTCCAAGCTGGGGAGTTTGTAGTAACGTAATGTGTGTTCACCAACGATCTGAGGCTAGGGCTGTCCAAGCTGGGGAGTTTGAAGTAACGTAATGTGTGTTCACCTACGATCCGAAGCTAGGACTGTCCAAGCTGGGGAGTTTGTAGTAACGTAATGTGTGTTCACCAACGATCTGAAGCTAGGGCTGTCCAACTTGGGGACTTTGTAGCAACGTAATGTGTGTTCACCAACGATCTGAAGCTAGGGCTGCCCAAGCTGGGGAGTTTGTAGCAACGTAATGTGTGTTCACCAACGATCTGAAGCTAGGGCTGTCCAAGCTGGGGAGTATGTAGCAACGTAATGTGTGTTCACCAACGATCTGAAGCTAGGGCTGTCCAACTTGGGGACTTTGTAGCAACGTAATGAGTGTTCACCAACGATCTGAAGCTAGGGCTGTCCAAGCTGGGGAGTATGTAGCAACGTAATGTGTGTTCACCAACGATCTGAAGCTAGGGCTGTCCAATTTGGGGAGTTTGTAGCAACGTAATGTGTGTTCACCAACGATCTGAAGCTAGGGCTGTCCAAGCTAGGGAGTATGTAACAACGTAATGTGTGTTCACCAACGATCTGAAGCTAGGGCTGTCCAACTTGGGGAGTTTGTAACAACGTAATGTGTGTTCACCAACGATCTGAAGCTAGGGCTGTCCAAGCTAGGGAGTATGTAGTAACGTAATGTGTGTTCACCAACGATCTGAAGCTAGGGCTGTCCAAGCTAGGGAGTTTGTAGCAACGTAATGTGTGTTCACCAACGATCTGAATCTAGGGCTGTCCAAGCTAGGGAGTATGTAGTAACGTAATATGTGTTCACCAACGATCTGAAGCTAGGGCTGTCCAAGCTAGGGAGTATGTAGTAACGTAATGTGTGTTCACCAACGATCTGAAGCTAGGGCTGTCCAAGCTAGGGAGTAAGTAATAACATAATGTGTGTTCACCAACGATCTGAAGCTAGGGCTGTCCAAGCTGAGGAGTTTGTAGTAACGTAATGTGTGTTCACCAACGAGCTGAAGCTAGGGCTGTCCAACATGGGGAGTATGTAGTAACGTAATGTGTGTTCACCAACGATCTGAAGCTAGGGCTGTCCAAGCTAGGGAGTATGTAGTAACGTAATGTGTGTTCACCAACGATCTGAAGCTAGGGCTGTCCAAGCTAGGGAGTATGTAGTAACGTAATGTGTGTTCACCAACGATCTGAAGCTAGGGCTGTCCAACATGGGGAGTATGTAATAACGTAATGTGTGTTCACCAACGATCTGAAGCTAGGGCTGTCCAAACTAGGGAGTATGTAGTAACGTAATGTGTGTTCACCAGTGATCTGAAGCTAGGGCTGTCCAAGCTAGGGAGTATGTAGAAACGTAGTGAGTGTTCACCAACGATCTGAAGCTATGGCTGTCCAACATGGGGAGTATGTAATAACGTAATGTGTGTTCACCAACGAACTGAAGCTAGGGCTGTCCAAGCTAGGGAGTATGTAGTAACGTAATGTGTGTTCACCAACGATCTGAAGCTAGGGCTGTCCAAGCTAGGGAGTATGTAGTAACGTAATGTGTGTACACCAACGATCTGAAGCTAGGGCTGTCCAAGCTGGGGAGTTTGTAGTAACGTAATGTGTGTTCACCAACGATCTGAAGCTAGGGCTGTCCAAGCTGGGGAGTATGTAGCAACGTAATGAGTGTTCACCAACGATCTGAAGCTAGGGCTGTCCAAGCTAGGGAGTATGTAGTAACGTAATGTGTGCTCACCAACGATCTGAAGCTAGGGCTGTTCAAGCTAGGGAGTTTGTAGCAACGTAATGAGTTTTCACCAACGATCTGAAGCTAGGGCTGTCCAAGCTAGGGAGTATGTAGTAACGTAATGTGTGTACACCAACGATCTGTAGCTAGGACTGTCCATGCTGGGGAGTATGTAGCAACGTAATGTGTGTTCACAAACGATCTGAAGCTAGGGCTGTCCAAGCTAGGGAGTTTGTAGCAACGTAATGAGTGTTCACCAACGATCTGAAGCTAGGGTTGTCCAAGCTAGGGAGTATGTAGTAACGTAATGTGTGTACACCAACGATCTGAAGCTAGGGCTGTCCAAGCTAGGGAGTATGTAGTAAGGTAATGTGTGTTCACCAACGATCTGAAGCTAGGGCTGTCCAAGCTAGGGGGAATGTAGTAACGTAATGTGTGTTCACCAACGATCTGAAGCTAGGGCTGTCCAAGCTAGGGAGTATGTAGTAACGTAATGTGTGTTCACCAACGATCTGAAGCTAGGGCTGTCCAAGCTAGGGAGTATGTAGTTACGTAATGTGTGTACACCAACGATCTGAAGCTAGGGCTGTCCAAGCCGAGGAGTTTGTAGTAACGTAATGTGTGTTCACCAACGATCTGAAGCTAGGGCTGTCCAAGCTAGGGAGTATGTAGTAACGTAATGTGTGTTCACCAACGATCTGATGCTAGGGCTGTCCAAGCTAGGGAGTATGTAGTAACGTAATGTGTGTACACCAACGATCTGAAGCTAGGGCTGTCCAAGCTAGGGAGTATGTAGTAACGTAATGTGTGTTCACCGACGATCTGACGCAAGGGCTGTCCATGCTGGGGAGTTTGTAGCAACGTAATGAGTGTTAACCAACGATCTGAAGCTAGGGCTGTCCAAGCTGGGGAGTTTGTAGCTACGTAATGTGTGTTCACCAACTATCTGAAGCCTGGGCTGTCCAAGCTAGGGAGTATGTAGTAACGTATTGTGTGTTCACCAACGATCTGAAGCTAGGGCTGTCCAAGCTAGGGAGTATGTAGTAACGTAATGTGTGTTCACCAGCGATCTGAAGCTAGGGCTGTCCAAGCTAGGGAGTATGTAGCAACGTAATGAATGTTCACCAACGATCTGAAGCTAGGGCTGTCCAAGCTGGGGAGTATGTAGCAACGTAATGTGTGTTCACCAACGATCTGAAGCTAGGGCTGTCCAACTTGGGGACTTTGTAGCAACGTAATGAGTGTTCACCAACGATCTGAAGCTAGGGCTGTCCAAGCTGGGGAGTATGTAGCAACGTAATGTGTGCTCACCAACGATCTGAAGCTAGGGCTGTCCAACTTGGGGAGTTTGTAGCAACGTAATGTGTGTTCACCAACGATCTGAAGCTAGGGCTGTCCAAGCTAGGGAGTATGTAACAACGTAATGTGTGTTCACCAACGATCTGAAGCTAGGGCTGTCCAACTTGGGGAGTTTGTAACAACGTAATGTGTGTTCACCAACGATCTGAAGCTAGGGCTGTCCAAGCTAGGGAGTATGTAGTAACGTAATGTGTGTTCACCAACGATCTGAAGCTAGGGCTGTCCAAGCTAGGGAGTTTGTAGCAACGTAATGTGTGTTCACCAACGATCTGAAGCTAGGGCTGTCCAAGCTAGGGAGTATGTAGTAACGTAATGTGTGTTCACCAACGATCTGAAGCTAGGGCTGTCCAAGCTAGGGAGTATGTAGTAACGTAATGTGTGTTCACCAACGATCTGAAGCTAGGGCTGTCCAAGCTAGGGAGTAAGTAATAACATAATGTGTGTTCACCAACGATCTGAAGCTAGGGCTGTCCAAGCTGAGGAGTTTGTAGTAACGTAATGTGTGTTCACCAACGAGCTGAAGCTGGGGCTGTCCAAGCTGGGGAGTTTGTAGCAACGTAATGTGTGTTCACCAACGATCTGAAGCTAGGGCTGTCCAAGCTAGGGAGTATGTAGCAACGTAATGAGTGTTCACCAACGATCTGAAGCTAGGGCTGTCCAAGCTGAGGAGTTTGTAGCAACGTAATGATTGTTCACCAACGATCTGAAGCTAGGGCTGTCCAAGCTGTGTAGTTTGTAGCAACGTAATGTGTGTTCACCAACGAGCTGAAGCTACGGCTGTCCGTGCTGGGGAGTTTGTAGCAACGTAATGTGTGTTCACCAACGAGCTGAAGCTAGGCCTGTCCAAGCTGGGGATGTTTGTAGTAACGCAATGAGTGTTCACCAACGATCTGAGGCTAGGGCTGTCCAAGCTGGGGAGTTTGTAGTAACGTAATGTGTGTTCACCAACGATCTGAGGCTAGGGCTGTCCAAGCTGGGGAGTTTGAAGTAACGTAATGTGTGTTCACCTACGATCCGAAGCTAGGACTGTCCAAGCTGGGGAGTTTGTAGTAACGTAATGTGTGTTCACCAACGATCTGAAGCTAGGGCTGTCCAACTTGGGGACTTTGTAGCAACGTAATGTGTGTTCACCAACGATCTGAAGCTAGGGCTGCCCAAGCTGGGGAGTTTGTAGCAACGTAATGTGTGTTCACCAACGATCTGAAGCTAGGGCTGTCCAAGCTGGGGAGTATGTAGCAACGTAATGTGTGTTCACCAACGATCTGAAGCTAGGGCTGTCCAACTTGGGGACTTTGTAGCAACGTAATGAGTGTTCACCAACGATCTGAAGCTAGGGCTGTCCAAGCTGGGGAGTATGTAGCAACGTAATGTGTGTTCACCAACGATCTGAAGCTAGGGCTGTCCAATTTGGGGAGTTTGTAGCAACGTAATGTGTGTTCACCAACGATCTGAAGCTAGGGCTGTCCAAGCTAGGGAGTATGTAACAACGTAATGTGTGTTCACCAACGATCTGAAGCTAGGGCTGTCCAACTTGGGGAGTTTGTAACAACGTAATGTGTGTTCACCAACGATCTGAAGCTAGGGCTGTCCAAGCTAGGGAGTATGTAGTAACGTAATGTGTGTTCACCAACGATCTGAAGCTAGGGCTGTCCAAGCTAGGGAGTTTGTAGCAACGTAATGTGTGTTCACCAACGATCTGAATCTAGGGCTGTCCAAGCTAGGGAGTATGTAGTAACGTAATGTGTGTTCACCAACGATCTGAAGCTAGGGCTGTCCAAGCTAGGGAGTATGTAGTAACGTAATGTGTGTTCACCAACGATCTGAAGCTAGGGCTGTCCAAGCTAGGGAGTAAGTAATAACATAATGTGTGTTCACCAACGATCTGAAGCTAGGGCTGTCCAAGCTGAGGAGTTTGTAGTAACGTAATGTGTGTTCACCAACGAGCTGAAGCTAGGGCTGTCCAACATGGGGAGTATGTAGTAACGTAATGTGTGTTCACCAACGATCTGAAGCTAGGGCTGTCCAAGCTAGGGAGTATGTAGTAACGTAATGTGTGTTCACCAACGATCTGAAGCTAGGGCTGTCCAAGCTAGGGAGTATGTAGTAACGTAATGTGTGTTCACCAACGATCTGAAGCTAGGGCTGTCCAACATGGGGAGTATGTAATAACGTAATGTGTGTTCACCAACGATCTGAAGCTAGGGCTGTCCATACTAGGGAGTATGTAGTAACGTAATGTGTGTTCACCAGTGATCTGAAGCTAGGGCTGTCCAAGCTAGGGAGTATGTAGAAACGTAGTGAGTGTTCACCAACGATCTGAAGCTATGGCTGTCCAACATGGGGAGTATGTAATAACGTAATGTGTGTTCACCAACGAACTGAAGCTAGGGCTGTCCAAGCTAGGGAGTATGTAGTAACGTAATGTGTGTTCACCAACGATCTGAAGCTAGGGCTGTCCAAGCTAGGGAGTATGTAGTAACGTAATGTGTGTACACCAACGATCTGAAGCTAGGGCTGTCCAAGCTGGGGAGTTTGTAGTAACGTAATGTGTGTTCACCAACGTTCTGAAGCTAGGGCTGTCCAAGCTGGGGAGTATGTAGCAACGTAATGAGTGTTCACCAACGATCTGAAGCTAGGGCTGTCCAAGCTAGGGAGTATGTAGTAACGTAATGTGTGCTCACCAACGATCTGAAGCTAGGGCTGTTCAAGCTAGGGAGTTTGTAGCAACGTAATGAGTTTTCACCAACGATCTGAAGCTAGGGCTGTCCAAGCTAGGGAGTATGTAGTAACGTAATGTGTGTACACCAACGATCTGTAGCTAGGACTGTCCATGCTGGGGAGTATGTAGCAACGTAATGTGTGTTCACAAACGATCTGAAGCTAGGGCTGTCCAAGCTAGGGAGTTTGTAGCAACGTAATGAGTGTTCACCAACGATCTGAAGCTAGGGTTGTCCAAGCTAGGGAGTATGTAGTAACGTAATGTGTGTACACCAACGATCTGAAGCTAGGGCTGTCCAAGCTAGGGAGTATGTAGTAAGGTAATGTGTGTTCACCAACGATCTGAAGCTAGGGCTGTCCAAGCTAGGGGGAATGTAGTAACGTAATGTGTGTTCACCAACGATCTGAAGCTAGGGCTGTCCAAGCTAGGGAGTATGTAGTAACGTAATGTGTGTTCACCAACGATCTGAAGCTAGGGCTGTCCAAGCTAGGGAGTTTGTAGTTACGTAATGTGTGTACACCAACGATCTGAAGCTAGGGCTGTCCAAGCCGAGGAGTTTGTAGTAACGTAATGTGTGTTCACCAACGATCTGAAGCTAGGGCTGTCCAAGCTAGGGAGTATGTAGTAACGTAATGTGTGTTCACCAACGATCTGATGCTAGGGCTGTCCAAGCTAGGGAGTATGTAGTAACGTAATGTGTGTACACCAACGATCTGAAGCTAGGGCTGTCCAAGCTAGGGAGTATGTAGTAACGTAATGTGTGTTCACCGACGATTTGACGCAAGGGCTGTCCATGCTGGGGAGTTTGTAGCAACGTAATGAGTGTTCACCAACGATCTGAAGCTAGGGCTGTCCAAGCTGGGGAGTTTGTAGCTACGTAATGTGTGTTCACCAACTATCTGAAGCCTGGGCTGTCCAAGCTAGGGAGTATGTAGTAACGTATTGTGTGTTCACCAACGATCTGAAGCTAGGGCTGTCCAAGCTAGGGAGTATGTAGTAACGTAATGTGTGTTCACCAGCGATCTGAAGCTAGGGCTGTCCAAGCTAGGGAGTATGTAGCAACGTAATGAGTGTTCACCAACGATCTGAAGCTAGGGCTGTCCAAGCTGGGGAGTATGTAGCAACGTAATGTGTGTTCACCAACGATCTGAAGCTAGGGCTGTCCAACTTGGGGACTTTGTAGCAACGTAATGAGTGTTCACCAACGATCTGAAGCTAGGGCTGTCCAAGCTGGGGAGTATGTAGCAACGTAATGTGTGCTCACCAACGATCTGAAGCTAGGGCTGTCCAACTTGGGGAGTTTGTAGCAACGTAATGTGTGTTCACCAACGATCTGAAGCTAGGGCTGTCCAAGCTAGGGAGTATGTAACAACGTAATGTGTGTTCACCAACGATCTGAAGCTAGGGCTGTCCAACTTGGGGAGTTTGTAACAACGTAATGTGTGTTCACCAACGATCTGAAGCTAGGGCTGTCCAAGCTAGGGAGTATGTAGTAACGTAATGTGTGTTCACCAACGATCTGAAGCTAGGGCTGTCCAAGCTAGGGAGTTTGTAGCAACGTAATGTGTGTTCACCAACGATCTGAAGCTAGGGCTGTCCAAGCTAGGGAGTATGTAGTAACGTAATGTGTGTTCACCAACGATCTGAAGCTAGGGCTGTCCAAGCTAGGGAGTATGTAGTAACGTAATGTGTGTTCACCAACGATCTGAAGCTAGGGCTGTCCAAGCTAGGGAGTAAGTAATAACATAATGTGTGTTCACCAACGATCTGAAGCTAGGGCTGTCCAAGCTGAGGAGTTTGTAGTAACGTAATGTGTGTTCACCAACGAGCTGAAGCTGGGGCTGTCCAAGCTGGGGAGTTTGTAGCAACGTAATGTGTGTTCACCAACGATCTGAAGCTAGGGCTGTCCAAGCTAGGGAGTATGTAGCAACGTAATGAGTGTTCACCAACGATCTGAAGCTAGGGCTGTCCAAGCTGAGGAGTTTGTAGCAACGTAATGATTGTTCACCAACGATCTGAAGCTAGGGCTGTCCAAGCTGTGTAGTTTGTAGCAACGTAATGTGTGTTCACCAACGAGCTGAAGCTACGGCTGTCCGTGCTGGGGAGTTTGTAGCAACGTAATGTGTGTTCACCAACGAGCTGAAGCTAGGCCTGTCCAAGCTGGGGATGTTTGTAGTAACGCAATGAGTGTTCACCAACGATCTGAGGCTAGGGCTGTCCAAGCTGGGGAGTTTGTAGTAACGTAATGTGTGTTCACCAACGATCTGAGGCTAGGGCTGTCCAAGCTGGGGAGTTTGAAGTAACGTAATGTGTGTTCACCTACGATCCGAAGCTAGGACTGTCCAAGCTGGGGAGTTTGTAGTAACGTAATGTGTGTTCACCAACGATCTGAAGCTAGGGCTGTCCAACTTGGGGACTTTGTAGCAACGTAATGTGTGTTCACCAACGATCTGAAGCTAGGGCTGCCCAAGCTGGGGAGTTTGTAGCAACGTAATGTGTGTTCACCAACGATCTGAAGCTAGGGCTGTCCAAGCTGGGGAGTATGTAGCAACGTAATGTGTGTTCACCAACGATCTGAAGCTAGGGCTGTCCAACTTGGGGACTTTGTAGCAACGTAATGAGTGTTCACCAACGATCTGAAGCTAGGGCTGTCCAAGCTGGGGAGTATGTAGCAACGTAATGTGTGTTCACCAACGATCTGAAGCTAGGGCTGTCCAATTTGGGGAGTTTGTAGCAACGTAATGTGTGTTCACCAACGATCTGAAGCTAGGGCTGTCCAAGCTAGGGAGTATGTAACAACGTAATGTGTGTTCACCAACGATCTGAAGCTAGGGCTGTCCAACTTGGGGAGTTTGTAACAACGTAATGTGTGTTCACCAACGATCTGAAGCTAGGGCTGTCCAAGCTAGGGAGTATGTAGTAACGTAATGTGTGTTCACCAACGATCTGAAGCTAGGGCTGTCCAAGCTAGGGAGTTTGTAGCAACGTAATGTGTGTTCACCAACGATCTGAATCTAGGGCTGTCCAAGCTAGGGAGTATGTAGTAACGTAATGTGTGTTCACCAACGATCTGAAGCTAGGGCTGTCCAAGCTAGGGAGTATGTAGTAACGTAATGTGTGTTCACCAACGATCTGAAGCTAGGGCTGTCCAAGCTAGGGAGTAAGTAATAACATAATGTGTGTTCACCAACGATCTGAAGCTAGGGCTGTCCAAGCTGAGGAGTTTGTAGTAACGTAATGTGTGTTCACCAACGAGCTGAAGCTAGGGCTGTCCAACATGGGGAGTATGTAGTAACGTAATGTGTGTTCACCAACGATCTGAAGCTAGGGCTGTCCAAGCTAGGGAGTATGTAGTAACGTAATGTGTGTTCACCAACGATCTGAAGCTAGGGCTGTCCAAGCTAGGGAGTATGTAGTAACGTAATGTGTGTTCACCAACGATCTGAAGCTAGGGCTGTCCAACATGGGGAGTATGTAATAACGTAATGTGTGTTCACCAACGATCTGAAGCTAGGGCTGTCCATACTAGGGAGTATGTAGTAACGTAATGTGTGTTCACCAGTGATCTGAAGCTAGGGCTGTCCAAGCTAGGGAGTATGTAGAAACGTAGTGAGTGTTCACCAACGATCTGAAGCTATGGCTGTCCAACATGGGGAGTATGTAATAACGTAATGTGTGTTCACCAACGAACTGAAGCTAGGGCTGTCCAAGCTAGGGAGTATGTAGTAACGTAATGTGTGTTCACCAACGATCTGAAGCTAGGGCTGTCCAAGCTAGGGAGTATGTAGTAACGTAATGTGTGTACACCAACGATCTGAAGCTAGGGCTGTCCAAGCTGGGGAGTTTGTAGTAACGTAATGTGTGTTCACCAACGTTCTGAAGCTAGGGCTGTCCAAGCTGGGGAGTATGTAGCAACGTAATGAGTGTTCACCAACGATCTGAAGCTAGGGCTGTCCAAGCTAGGGAGTATGTAGTAACGTAATGTGTGCTCACCAACGATCTGAAGCTAGGGCTGTTCAAGCTAGGGAGTTTGTAGCAACGTAATGAGTTTTCACCAACGATCTGAAGCTAGGGCTGTCCAAGCTAGGGAGTATGTAGTAACGTAATGTGTGTACACCAACGATCTGTAGCTAGGACTGTCCATGCTGGGGAGTATGTAGCAACGTAATGTGTGTTCACAAACGATCTGAAGCTAGGGCTGTCCAAGCTAGGGAGTTTGTAGCAACGTAATGAGTGTTCACCAACGATCTGAAGCTAGGGTTGTCCAAGCTAGGGAGTATGTAGTAACGTAATGTGTGTACACCAACGATCTGAAGCTAGGGCTGTCCAAGCTAGGGAGTATGTAGTAAGGTAATGTGTGTTCACCAACGATCTGAAGCTAGGGCTGTCCAAGCTAGGGGGAATGTAGTAACGTAATGTGTGTTCACCAACGATCTGAAGCTAGGGCTGTCCAAGCTAGGGAGTATGTAGTAACGTAATGTGTGTTCACCAACGATCTGAAGCTAGGGCTGTCCAAGCTAGGGAGTTTGTAGTTACGTAATGTGTGTACACCAACGATCTGAAGCTAGGGCTGTCCAAGCCGAGGAGTTTGTAGTAACGTAATGTGTGTTCACCAACGATCTGAAGCTAGGGCTGTCCAAGCTAGGGAGTATGTAGTAACGTAATGTGTGTTCACCAACGATCTGATGCTAGGGCTGTCCAAGCTAGGGAGTATGTAGTAACGTAATGTGTGTACACCAACGATCTGAAGCTAGGGCTGTCCAAGCTAGGGAGTATGTAGTAACGTAATGTGTGTTCACCGACGATTTGACGCAAGGGCTGTCCATGCTGGGGAGTTTGTAGCAACGTAATGAGTGTTCACCAACGATCTGAAGCTAGGGCTGTCCAAGCTGGGGAGTTTGTAGCTACGTAATGTGTGTTCACCAACTATCTGAAGCCTGGGCTGTCCAAGCTAGGGAGTATGTAGTAACGTATTGTGTGTTCACCAACGATCTGAAGCTAGGGCTGTCCAAGCTAGGGAGTATGTAGTAACGTAATGTGTGTTCACCAGCGATCTGAAGCTAGGGCTGTCCAAGCTAGGGAGTATGTAGCAACGTAATGAGTGTTCACCAACGATCTGAAGCTAGGGCTGTCCAAGCTGGGGAGTATGTAGCAACGTAATGTGTGTTCACCAACGATCTGAAGCTAGGGCTGTCCAACTTGGGGACTTTGTAGCAACGTAATGAGTGTTCACCAACGATCTGAAGCTAGGGCTGTCCAAGCTGGGGAGTATGTAGCAACGTAATGTGTGCTCACCAACGATCTGAAGCTAGGGCTGTCCAACTTGGGGAGTTTGTAGCAACGTAATGTGTGTTCACCAACGATCTGAAGCTAGGGCTGTCCAAGCTAGGGAGTATGTAACAACGTAATGTGTGTTCACCAACGATCTGAAGCTAGGGCTGTCCAACTTGGGGAGTTTGTAACAACGTAATGTGTGTTCACCAACGATCTGAAGCTAGGGCTGTCCAAGCTAGGGAGTATGTAGTAACGTAATGTGTGTTCACCAACGATCTGAAGCTAGGGCTGTCCAAGCTAGGGAGTTTGTAGCAACGTAATGTGTGTTCACCAACGATCTGAAGCTAGGGCTGTCCAAGCTAGGGAGTATGTAGTAACGTAATGTGTGTTCACCAACGATCTGAAGCTAGGGCTGTCCAAGCTAGGGAGTATGTAGTAACGTAATGTGTGTTCACCAACGATCTGAAGCTAGGGCTGTCCAAGCTAGGGAGTAAGTAATAACATAATGTGTGTTCACCAACGATCTGAAGCTAGGGCTGTCCAAGCTGAGGAGTTTGTAGTAACGTAATGTGTGTTCACCAACGAGCTGAAGCTAGGGCTGTCCAACATGGGGAGTATGTAGTAACGTAATGTGTGTTCACCAACGATCTGAAGCTAGGGCTGTCCAAGCTAGGGAGTATGTAGTAACGTAATGTGTGTTCACCAACGATCTGAAGCTAGGGCTGTCCAAGCTAGGGAGTATGTAGTAACGTAATGTGTGTTCACCAACGATCTGAAGCTAGGGCTGTCCAACATGGGGAGTATGTAATAACGTAATGTGTGTTCACCAACGATCTGAAGCTAGGGCTGTCCAAACTAGGGAGTATGTAGTAACGTAATGTGTGTTCACCAGTGATCTGAAGCTAGGGCTGTCCAAGCTAGGGAGTATGTAGAAACGTAATGAGTGTTCACCAACGATCTGAAGCTATGGCTGTCCAACATGGGGAGTATGTAATAACGTAATGTGTGTTCACCAACGATCTGAAGCTAGGGCTGTCCAAGCTAGGGAGTATGTAGTAACGTAATGTGTGTTCACCAACGATCTGAAGCTAGGGCTGTCCAAGCTAGGGAGTATGTAGTAACGTAATGTGTGTACACCAACGATCTGAAGCTAGGGCTGTCCAAGCTGGGGAGTTTGTAGTAACGTAATGTGTGTTCACCAACGATCTGAAGCTAGGGATGTCCAAGCTGGGGAGTATGTAGCAACGTAATGAGTGTTCACCAACGATCTGAAGCTAGGGCTGTCCAAGCTAGGGAGTATGTAGTAACGTAATGTGTGTTCACCAACGATCTGAAGCTAGGGCTGTTCAAGCTAGGGAGTTTGTAGCAACGTAATGAGTTTTCACCAACGATCTGAAGCTAGGGCTGTCCAAGCTAGGGAGTATGTAGTAACGTAATGTGTGTACACCAACGATCTGTAGCTAGGACTGTCCATGCTGGGGAGTATGTAGCAACGTAATGTGTGTTCACCAACGATCTGAAGCTAGGGCTGTCCAAGCTAGGGAGTTTGTAGCAACGTAATGAGTGTTCACCAACGATCTGAAGCTAGGGTTGTCCAAGCTAGGGAGTATGTAGTAACGTAATGTGTGTACACCAACGATCTGAAGCTAGGGCTGTCCAACCTAGGGAGTATGTAGTAAGGTAATGTGTGTTCACCAACGATCTGCAGCTAGGGCTGTCCAAGCTAGGGAGTATGTAGTAACGTAATGTGTGTACACCAACGATCTGAAGCTAGGGCTGTCCAAGCTAGGGAGTATGTAGTAACGTAATGTGTGTTCACCAACAATCTGAAGCTAGGGCTGTCCAAGCTAGGGAGTATGTAGTTACGTAATGTGTGTACACCAACGATCTGAAGCTAGGGCTGTCCAAGCCGAGGAGTTTGTAGTAACGTAATGTGTGTTCACCAACGATCTGAAGCTAGGGCTGTCCAAGCTAGGGAGTATGTAGTACGTTATGTGTGTTCACCAACGATCTGATGCTAGGGCTGTCCAAGCTAGGGAGTATGTAGTAACGTAATGTGTGTACACCAACTATCTGAAGCTAGGGCTGTCCAAGCTAGGGAGTATGTAGTAACGTAATGTGTGTTCACCAACGATCTGAAGCAAGGGCTGTCCATGCTGGGGAGTTTGTAGCAACGTAATGAGTGTTCACCAACGATCTGAAGCTAGGGCTGTCCAAGCTGGGGAGTTTGTAGCTACGTAATGTGTGTTCACCAACGATCTGAAGCTAGGGCTGTCCAAGCTAGGGAGTATGTAGTAACGTATTGTGTGTTCACCAACGATCTGAAGCTAGGGCTGTCCAAGCTAGGGAGTATGTAGTAACGTAATGTGTGTTCACCAGCGATCTGAAGCTAGGGCTGTCCAAGCTAGGGAGTATGTAGCAACGTAATGAGTGTTCACCAACGATCTGAAGCTAGGGCTGTCCAAGCTGGGGAGTTTGTAGCTACGTAATGTGTGTTCACCAACGATCTGAAGCTAGGGCTGTCCAAGCTAGGGAGTATGTAGTAACGTAATGAGTGTTCACCAACGATCTGAAGCTAGGGCTGTCCAAGCTAGGGAGTATGTAGCAACGTAATGAGTGTTCACCAACGATCTGATGCTAGGGCTGTCCAAGCTGGGGAGTATGTAGCAACGTAATGAGTGTTCACCAACGATCTGAAGCTAGGGCTGTCCAAGCTGAGGAGTTTGTAGCAACGTAATGATTGTTCACCAACGATCTGAAGCTAGGGCTGTCCAAGCTGTGTAGTTTGTAGCAACGTAATGTGTGTTCACCAACGAGCTGAAGCTACGGCTGTCCGTGCTGGGGAGTTTGTAGCAACGTAATGTGTGTTCACCAACGAGCTGAAGCTAGGCCTGTCCAAGCTGGGGAGTTTGTAGTAACGCAATGAGTGTTCACCAACGATCTGAGGCTAGGGCTGTCCAAGCTGGGGAGTTTGTAGTAACGTAATGTGTGTTCACCAACGATCTGAGGCTAGGGCTGTCCAAGCTGGGGAGTTTGAAGTAACGTAATGTGTGTTCACCTACGATCCGAAGCTAGGACTGTCCAAGCTGGGGAGTTTGTAGTAACGTAATGTGTGTTCACCAACGATCTGAAGCTAGGGCTGTCCAACTTGGGGACTTTGTAGCAACGTAATGTGTGTTCACCAACGATCTGAAGCTAGGGCTGCCCAAGCTGGGGAGTTTGTAGCAACGTAATGTGTGTTCACCAACGATCTGAAGCTAGGGCTGTCCAAGCTGGGGAGTATGTAGCAACGTAATGTGTGTTCACCAACGATCTGAAGCTAGGGCTGTCCAACTTGGGGACTTTGTAGCAACGTAATGAGTGTTCACCAACGATCTGAAGCTAGGGCTGTCCAAGCTGGGGAGTATGTAGCAACGTAATGTGTGTTCACCAACGATCTGAAGCTAGGGCTGTCCAATTTGGGGAGTTTGTAGCAACGTAATGTGTGTTCACCAACGATCTGAAGCTAGGGCTGTCCAAGCTAGGGAGTATGTAACAACGTAATGTGTGTTCACCAACGATCTGAAGCTAGGGCTGTCCAACTTGGGGAGTTTGTAACAACGTAATGTGTGTTCACCAACGATCTGAAGCTAGGGCTGTCCAAGCTAGGGAGTATGTAGTAACGTAATGTGTGTTCACCAACGATCTGAAGCTAGGGCTGTCCAAGCTAGGGAGTTTGTAGCAACGTAATGTGTGTTCACCAACGATCTGAATCTAGGGCTGTCCAAGCTAGGGAGTATGTAGTAACGTAATATGTGTTCACCAACGATCTGAAGCTAGGGCTGTCCAAGCTAGGGAGTATGTAGTAACGTAATGTGTGTTCACCAACGATCTGAAGCTAGGGCTGTCCAAGCTAGGGAGTAAGTAATAACATAATGTGTGTTCACCAACGATCTGAAGCTAGGGCTGTCCAAGCTGAGGAGTTTGTAGTAACGTAATGTGTGTTCACCAACGAGCTGAAGCTAGGGCTGTCCAACATGGGGAGTATGTAGTAACGTAATGTGTGTTCACCAACGATCTGAAGCTAGGGCTGTCCAAGCTAGGGAGTATGTAGTAACGTAATGTGTGTTCACCAACGATCTGAAGCTAGGGCTGTCCAAGCTAGGGAGTATGTAGTAACGTAATGTGTGTTCACCAACGATCTGAAGCTAGGGCTGTCCAACATGGGGAGTATGTAATAACGTAATGTGTGTTCACCAACGATCTGAAGCTAGGGCTGTCCAAACTAGGGAGTATGTAGTAACGTAATGTGTGTTCACCAGTGATCTGAAGCTAGGGCTGTCCAAGCTAGGGAGTATGTAGAAACGTAGTGAGTGTTCACCAACGATCTGAAGCTATGGCTGTCCAACATGGGGAGTATGTAATAACGTAATGTGTGTTCACCAACGAACTGAAGCTAGGGCTGTCCAAGCTAGGGAGTATGTAGTAACGTAATGTGTGTTCACCAACGATCTGAAGCTAGGGCTGTCCAAGCTAGGGAGTATGTAGTAACGTAATGTGTGTACACCAACGATCTGAAGCTAGGGCTGTCCAAGCTGGGGAGTTTGTAGTAACGTAATGTGTGTTCACCAACGATCTGAAGCTAGGGCTGTCCAAGCTGGGGAGTATGTAGCAACGTAATGAGTGTTCACCAACGATCTGAAGCTAGGGCTGTCCAAGCTAGGGAGTATGTAGTAACGTAATGTGTGCTCACCAACGATCTGAAGCTAGGGCTGTTCAAGCTAGGGAGTTTGTAGCAACGTAATGAGTTTTCACCAACGATCTGAAGCTAGGGCTGTCCAAGCTAGGGAGTATGTAGTAACGTAATGTGTGTACACCAACGATCTGTAGCTAGGACTGTCCATGCTGGGGAGTATGTAGCAACGTAATGTGTGTTCACAAACGATCTGAAGCTAGGGCTGTCCAAGCTAGGGAGTTTGTAGCAACGTAATGAGTGTTCACCAACGATCTGAAGCTAGGGTTGTCCAAGCTAGGGAGTATGTAGTAACGTAATGTGTGTACACCAACGATCTGAAGCTAGGGCTGTCCAAGCTAGGGAGTATGTAGTAAGGTAATGTGTGTTCACCAACGATCTGAAGCTAGGGCTGTCCAAGCTAGGGGGAATGTAGTAACGTAATGTGTGTTCACCAACGATCTGAAGCTAGGGCTGTCCAAGCTAGGGAGTATGTAGTAACGTAATGTGTGTTCACCAACGATCTGAAGCTAGGGCTGTCCAAGCTAGGGAGTATGTAGTTACGTAATGTGTGTACACCAACGATCTGAAGCTAGGGCTGTCCAAGCCGAGGAGTTTGTAGTAACGTAATGTGTGTTCACCAACGATCTGAAGCTAGGGCTGTCCAAGCTAGGGAGTATGTAGTAACGTAATGTGTGTTCACCAACGATCTGATGCTAGGGCTGTCCAAGCTAGGGAGTATGTAGTAACGTAATGTGTGTACACCAACGATCTGAAGCTAGGGCTGTCCAAGCTAGGGAGTATGTAGTAACGTAATGTGTGTTCACCGACGATCTGACGCAAGGGCTGTCCATGCTGGGGAGTTTGTAGCAACGTAATGAGTGTTCACCAACGATCTGAAGCTAGGGCTGTCCAAGCTGGGGAGTTTGTTGCTACGTAATGTGTGTTCACCAACTATCTGAAGCCTGGGCTGTCCAAGCTAGGGAGTATGTAGTAACGTATTGTGTGTTCACCAACGATCTGAAGCTAGGGCTGTCCAAGCTAGGGAGTATGTAGTAACGTAATGTGTGTTCACCAGCGATCTGAAGCTAGGGCTGTCCAAGCTAGGGAGTATGTAGCAACGTAATGAATGTTCACCAACGATCTGAAGCTAGGGCTGTCCAAGCTGGGGAGTATGTAGCAACGTAATGTGTGTTCACCAACGATCTGAAGCTAGGGCTGTCCAACTTGGGGACTTTGTAGCAACGTAATGAGTGTTCACCAACGATCTGAAGCTAGGGCTGTCCAAGCTGGGGAGTATGTAGCAACGTAATGTGTGCTCACCAACGATCTGAAGCTAGGGCTGTCCAACTTGGGGAGTTTGTAGCAACGTAATGTGTGTTCACCAACGATCTGAAGCTAGGGCTGTCCAAGCTAGGGAGTATGTAACAACGTAATGTGTGTTCACCAACGATCTGAAGCTAGGGCTGTCCAACTTGGGGAGTTTGTAACAACGTAATGTGTGTTCACCAACGATCTGAAGCTAGGGCTGTCCAAGCTAGGGAGTATGTAGTAACGTAATGTGTGTTCACCAACGATCTGAAGCTAGGGCTGTCCAAGCTAGGGAGTTTGTAGCAACGTAATGTGTGTTCACCAACGATCTGAAGCTAGGGCTGTCCAAGCTAGGGAGTATGTAGTAACGTAATGTGTGTTCACCAACGATCTGAAGCTAGGGCTGTCCAAGCTAGGGAGTATGTAGTAACGTAATGTGTGTTCACCAACGATCTGAAGCTAGGGCTGTCCAAGCTAGGGAGTAAGTAATAACATAATGTGTGTTCACCAACGATCTGAAGCTAGGGCTGTCCAAGCTGAGGAGTTTGTAGTAACGTAATGTGTGTTCACCAACGAGCTGAAGCTGGGGCTGTCCAAGCTGGGGAGTTTGTAGCAACGTAATGTGTGTTCACCAACGATCTGAAGCTAGGGCTGTCCAAGCTAGGGAGTATGTAGCAACGTAATGAGTGTTCACCAACGATCTGAAGCTAGGGCTGTCCAAGCTGAGGAGTTTGTAGCAACGTAATGATTGTTCACCAACGATCTGAAGCTAGGGCTGTCCAAGCTGTGTAGTTTGTAGCAACGTAATGTGTGTTCACCAACGAGCTGAAGCTACGGCTGTCCGTGCTGGGGAGTTTGTAGCAACGTAATGTGTGTTCACCAACGAGCTGAAGCTAGGCCTGTCCAAGCTGGGGATGTTTGTAGTAACGCAATGAGTGTTCACCAACGATCTGAGGCTAGGGCTGTCCAAGCTGGGGAGTTTGTAGTAACGTAATGTGTGTTCACCAACGATCTGAGGCTAGGGCTGTCCAAGCTGGGGAGTTTGAAGTAACGTAATGTGTGTTCACCTACGATCCGAAGCTAGGACTGTCCAAGCTGGGGAGTTTGTAGTAACGTAATGTGTGTTCACCAACGATCTGAAGCTAGGGCTGTCCAACTTGGGGACTTTGTAGCAACGTAATGTGTGTTCACCAACGATCTGAAGCTAGGGCTGCCCAAGCTGGGGAGTTTGTAGCAACGTAATGTGTGTTCACCAACGATCTGAAGCTAGGGCTGTCCAAGCTGGGGAGTATGTAGCAACGTAATGTGTGTTCACCAACGATCTGAAGCTAGGGCTGTCCAACTTGGGGACTTTGTAGCAACGTAATGAGTGTTCACCAACGATCTGAAGCTAGGGCTGTCCAAGCTGGGGAGTATGTAGCAACGTAATGTGTGTTCACCAACGATCTGAAGCTAGGGCTGTCCAATTTGGGGAGTTTGTAGCAACGTAATGTGTGTTCACCAACGATCTGAAGCTAGGGCTGTCCAAGCTAGGGAGTATGTAACAACGTAATGTGTGTTCACCAACGATCTGAAGCTAGGGCTGTCCAACTTGGGGAGTTTGTAACAACGTAATGTGTGTTCACCAACGATCTGAAGCTAGGGCTGTCCAAGCTAGGGAGTATGTAGTAACGTAATGTGTGTTCACCAACGATCTGAAGCTAGGGCTGTCCAAGCTAGGGAGTTTGTAGCAACGTAATGTGTGTTCACCAACGATCTGAATCTAGGGCTGTCCAAGCTAGGGAGTATGTAGTAACGTAATGTGTGTTCACCAACGATCTGAAGCTAGGGCTGTCCAAGCTAGGGAGTATGTAGTAACGTAATGTGTGTTCACCAACGATCTGTAGCTAGGGCTGTCCAAGCTAGGGAGTAAGTAATAACATAATGTGTGTTCACCAACGATCTGAAGCTAGGGCTGTCCAAGCTGAGGAGTTTGTAGTAACGTAATGTGTGTTCACCAACGAGCTGAAGCTAGGGCTGTCCAACATGGGGAGTATGTAGTAACGTAATGTGTGTTCACCAACGATCTGAAGCTAGGGCTGTCCAAGCTAGGGAGTATGTAGTAACGTAATGTGTGTTCACCAACGATCTGAAGCTAGGGCTGTCCAAGCTAGGGAGTATGTAGTAACGTAATGTGTGTTCACCAACGATCTGAAGCTAGGGCTGTCCAACATGGGGAGTATGTAATAACGTAATGTGTGTTCACCAACGATCTGAAGCTAGGGCTGTCCAAACTAGGGAGTATGTAGTAACGTAATGTGTGTTCACCAGTGATCTGAAGCTAGGGCTGTCCAAGCTAGGGAGTATGTAGAAACGTAGTGAGTGTTCACCAACGATCTGAAGCTATGGCTGTCCAACATGGGGAGTATGTAATAACGTAATGTGTGTTCACCAACGAACTGAAGCTAGGGCTGTCCAAGCTAGGGAGTATGTAGTAACGTAATGTGTGTTCACCAACGATCTGAAGCTAGGGCTGTCCAAGCTAGGGAGTATGTAGTAACGTAATGTGTGTACACCAACGATCTGAAGCTAGGGCTGTCCAAGCTGGGGAGTTTGTAGTAACGTAATGTGTGTTCACCAACTTTCTGAAGCTAGGGCTGTCCAAGCTGGGGAGTATGTAGCAACGTAATGAGTGTTCACCAACGATCTGAAGCTAGGGCTGTCCAAGCTAGGGAGTATGTAGTAACGTAATGTGTGCTCACCAACGATCTGAAGCTAGGGCTGTTCAAGCTAGGGAGTTTGTAGCAACGTAATGAGTTTTCACCAACGATCTGAAGCTAGGGCTGTCCAAGCTAGGGAGTATGTAGTAACGTAATGTGTGTACACCAACGATCTGTAGCTAGGACTGTCCATGCTGGGGAGTATGTAGCAACGTAATGTGTGTTCACAAACGATCTGAAGCTAGGGCTGTCCAAGCTAGGGAGTTTGTAGCAACGTAATGAGTGTTCACCAACGATCTGAAGCTAGGGTTGTCCAAGCTAGGGAGTATGTAGTAACGTAATGTGTGTACACCAACGATCTGAAGCTAGGGCTGTCCAAGCTAGGGAGTATGTAGTAAGGTAATGTGTGTTCACCAACGATCTGAAGCTAGGGCTGTCCAAGCTAGGGGGAATGTAGTAACGTAATGTGTGTTCACCAACGATCTGAAGCTAGGGCTGTCCAAGCTAGGGAGTATGTAGTAACGTAATGTGTGTTCACCAACGATCTGAAGCTAGGGCTGTCCAAGCTAGGGAGTTTGTAGTTACGTAATGTGTGTACACCAACGATCTGAAGCTAGGGCTGTCCAAGCCGAGGAGTTTGTAGTAACGTAATGTGTGTTCACCAACGATCTGAAGCTAGGGCTGTCCAAGCTAGGGAGTATGTAGTAACGTAATGTGTGTTCACCAACGATCTGATGCTAGGGCTGTCCAAGCTAGGGAGTATGTAGTAACGTAATGTGTGTACACCAACGATCTGAAGCTAGGGCTGTCCAAGCTAGGGAGTATGTAGTAACGTAATGTGTGTTCACCGACGATCTGACGCAAGGGCTGTCCATGCTGGGGAGTTTGTAGCAACGTAATGAGTGTTCACCAACGATCTGAAGCTAGGGCTGTCCAAGCTGGGGAGTTTGTAGCTACGTAATGTGTGTTCACCAACTATCTGAAGCCTGGGCTGTCCAAGCTAGGGAGTATGTAGTAACGTATTGTGTGTTCACCAACGATCTGAAGCTAGGGCTGTCCAAGCTAGGGAGTATGTAGTAACGTAATGTGTGTTCACCAGCGATCTGAAGCTAGGGCTGTCCAAGCTAGGGAGTATGTAGCAACGTAATGAGTGTTCACCAACGATCTGAAGCTAGGGCTGTCCAAGCTGGGGAGTATGTAGCAACGTAATGTGTGTTCACCAACGATCTGAAGCTAGGGCTGTCCAACTTGGGGACTTTGTAGCAACGTAATGAGTGTTCACCAACGATCTGAAGCTAGGGCTGTCCAAGCTGGGGAGTATGTAGCAACGTAATGTGTGCTCACCAACGATCTGAAGCTAGGGCTGTCCAACTTGGGGAGTTTGTAGCAACGTAATGTGTGTTCACCAACGATCTGAAGCTAGGGCTGTCCAAGCTAGGGAGTATGTAACAACGTAATGTGTGTTCACCAACGATCTGAAGCTAGGGCTGTCCAACTTGGGGAGTTTGTAACAACGTAATGTGTGTTCACCAACGATCTGAAGCTAGGGCTGTCCAAGCTAGGGAGTATGTAGTAACGTAATGTGTGTTCACCAACGATCTGAAGCTAGGGCTGTCCAAGCTAGGGAGTTTGTAGCAACGTAATGTGTGTTCACCAACGATCTGAAGCTAGGGCTGTCCAAGCTAGGGAGTATGTAGTAACGTAATGTGTGTTCACCAACGATCTGAAGCTAGGGCTGTCCAAGCTAGGGAGTATGTAGTAACGTAATGTGTGTTCACCAACGATCTGAAGCTAGGGCTGTCCAAGCTAGGGAGTAAGTAATAACATAATGTGTGTTCACCAACGATCTGAAGCTAGGGCTGTCCAAGCTGAGGAGTTTGTAGTAACGTAATGTGTGTTCACCAACGAGCTGAAGCTAGGGCTGTCCAACATGGGGAGTATGTAGTAACGTAATGTGTGTTCACCAACGATCTGAAGCTAGGGCTGTCCAAGCTAGGGAGTATGTAGTAACGTAATGTGTGTTCACCAACGATCTGAAGCTAGGGCTGTCCAAGCTAGGGAGTATGTAGTAACGTAATGTGTGTTCACCAACGATCTGAAGCTAGGGCTGTCCAACATGGGGAGTATGTAATAACGTAATGTGTGTTCACCAACGATCTGAAGCTAGGGCTGTCCAAACTAGGGAGTATGTAGTAACGTAATGTGTGTTCACCAGTGATCTGAAGCTAGGGCTGTCCAAGCTAGGGAGTATGTAGAAACGTAATGAGTGTTCACCAACGATCTGAAGCTATGGCTGTCCAACATGGGGAGTATGTAATAACGTAATGTGTGTTCACCAACGATCTGAAGCTAGGGCTGTCCAAGCTAGGGAGTATGTAGTAACGTAATGTGTGTTCACCAACGATCTGAAGCTAGGGCTGTCCAAGCTAGGGAGTATGTAGTAACGTAATGTGTGTACACCAACGATCTGAAGCTAGGGCTGTCCAAGCTGGGGAGTTTGTAGTAACGTAATGTGTGTTCACCAACGATCTGAAGCTAGGGATGTCCAAGCTGGGGAGTATGTAGCAACGTAATGAGTGTTCACCAACGATCTGAAGCTAGGGCTGTCCAAGCTAGGGAGTATGTAGTAACGTAATGTGTGTTCACCAACGATCTGAAGCTAGGGCTGTTCAAGCTAGGGAGTTTGTAGCAACGTAATGAGTTTTCACCAACGATCTGAAGCTAGGGCTGTCCAAGCTAGGGAGTATGTAGTAACGTAATGTGTGTACACCAACGATCTGTAGCTAGGACTGTCCATGCTGGGGAGTATGTAGCAACGTAATGTGTGTTCACCAACGATCTGAAGCTAGGGCTGTCCAAGCTAGGGAGTTTGTAGCAACGTAATGAGTGTTCACCAACGATCTGAAGCTAGGGTTGTCCAAGCTAGGGAGTATGTAGTAACGTAATGTGTGTACACCAACGATCTGAAGCTAGGGCTGTCCAACCTAGGGAGTATGTAGTAAGGTAATGTGTGTTCACCAACGATCTGCAGCTAGGGCTGTCCAAGCTAGGGAGTATGTAGTAACGTAATGTGTGTACACCAACGATCTGAAGCTAGGGCTGTCCAAGCTAGGGAGTATGTAGTAACGTAATGTGTGTTCACCAACAATCTGAAGCTAGGGCTGTCCAAGCTAGGGAGTATGTAGTTACGTAATGTGTGTACACCAACGATCTGAAGCTAGGGCTGTCCAAGCCGAGGAGTTTGTAGTAACGTAATGTGTGTTCACCAACGATCTGAAGCTAGGGCTGTCCAAGCTAGGGAGTATGTAGTACGTTATGTGTGTTCACCAACGATCTGATGCTAGGGCTGTCCAAGCTAGGGAGTATGTAGTAACGTAATGTGTGTACACCAACTATCTGAAGCTAGGGCTGTCCAAGCTAGGGAGTATGTAGTAACGTAATGTGTGTTCACCAACGATCTGAAGCAAGGGCTGTCCATGCTGGGGAGTTTGTAGCAACGTAATGAGTGTTCACCAACGATCTGAAGCTAGGGCTGTCCAAGCTGGGGAGTTTGTAGCTACGTAATGTGTGTTCACCAACGATCTGAAGCTAGGGCTGTCCAAGCTAGGGAGTATGTAGTAACGTATTGTGTGTTCACCAACGATCTGAAGCTAGGGCTGTCCAAGCTAGGGAGTATGTAGTAACGTAATGTGTGTTCACCAGCGATCTGAAGCTAGGGCTGTCCAAGCTAGGGAGTATGTAGCAACGTAATGAGTGTTCACCAACGATCTGAAGCTAGGGCTGTCCAAGCTGGGGAGTTTGTAGCTACGTAATGTGTGTTCACCAACGATCTGAAGCTAGGGCTGTCCAAGCTAGGGAGTATGTAGTAACGTAATGAGTGTTCACCAACGATCTGAAGCTAGGGCTGTCCAAGCTAGGGAGTATGTAGCAACGTAATGAGTGTTCACCAACGATCTGATGCTAGGGCTGTCCAAGCTGGGGAGTTTGTAGCTACGTAATGTGTGTTCACCAACGATCTGAAGCTAGGGCTGTCCAAGCTAGGGAGTATGTGGTAACGTAATGTGTGTACACCAACGATCTGAAGCTAGGGCTGTCCAAGCTAGGGAGTATGTAGTAACGTAATGTGTGTTCACCAACGATCTGAAGCTAGGGCTGTCCAAGATGGGGAGTACGTAGCAACGTAATGAATGTTCACCAACGATCTGAAGCTAGGGCTGTCCAAGCTGGGGAGTTTGTAGTAACGTAATGTGTGTTCACCAACGATCTGAAGCTAGGGCTGTCCAAGCTGGGGAGTTTGTAGCTACGTAATGTGTGTTCACCAACGATCTGAAGCTAGGGCTGTCCAAGCTGGGGAGTTTGTAGGAACGTAATGTGTGTTCACCAACGATCTGAAGCTAGGGCTGTCCAACTTGGGGACTTTGTAGCAACGTAATGTGTGTTCACCAACGATCTGAAGCTAGGGCTGTCCAAGCTGGGGAGTATGTAGCAACGTAATGTGTGTTCACAAACGATCTGAAGCTAGGGCTGTCCTACTTGGGGAGTATGTATTAACGTAATGTGTGTTCACCAACTATCTGAAGCTAGGGCTGTCCAAGCTAGGGAGTATGTAACAACGTAATGTGTGCTCACCAACCATATGGAGCTAGGGCTGTCCAAGCTGGGGAGTTTGTAGTAACGTAATGTATGTTCACCAACGATCTGAAGCAAGGGCTGTCCAAGCTAGGGAGTTTGTAGCAACGTAATGTGTGTTCACCAACGATCTGAAGGTAGGGCTGTCCAAGATGGGGAGTTTGTGGCAACGTAATGAGTGTTCACCAACGATCTGAAACTAGGGCTGTCCAAGCTGGGGAGTGTGTTGTAACGTAACGTGTGTTCACCAACGATCTGAAGCTAGGGCTGTCCAAGCTGGGGAATATGTAGCAACGTAATGAGTGTTCACCAACGATCTGGAGCTAGGGCTGTCCAAGCTGAGGAGTTTGTAGTAACGTAATGTGTATTCACCAACGATTTGAAGCTAGGGCTGTCCAAGCTGAGGAGTTTGTAGTAAACTAATGTGTGTTCACCAACGACCTGAAGCTAGGGCTGTCCATGCTGGTAAGTTTGTAGCAACGTAATTTGTGTTCACCAACGATCTGAAGCTAGGGCTGTCCAAGCTGGGGAGTATGTAGCAACGTAATTAGTGTTCACCAGCGATCTGAAGCAAGGGCTGTCCATGCTGGGGAGTTCGTAGCAATGTAATTTGTGTTCACCAACGATCTGAAGCTAGGGCTGTCCATACTGAGGAGTTTGTAGTAACGTAATTTGTGTTCACCAACGATCTGAAGCTAGGGCTGTCCATGCTGAGGAGTTTGTAGCAACGTAATTTGTGTTCACTAACGATCTGAAGCTAGGGCTGTCCATGCTGGGGAGTTTGTAGCAACGTAATTTGTGTTCACCAACGATCTGAAGCTAGGGCTGTCCATGCTGGGGAGTTTGTAGCAACGTAATTTGTGTTCACCAACGATCTGAAGCTTGGGCTGTCCATGCCGAGGAGTTTGTAGCAACGTAATTTGTGTTCACCAACGATCTGAAGCTAGGGCTGTCCATGCTGAGGAGTTTGTAGCAACGTAATTTGTGTTCACCAACGATCTGAAGCTAGGGCTGTCCATGGTGAGGAGTTTGTAGCAACGTAATTTGTGTTCACCAACGATCTGAAGCTAGGGCTGTCCATGCTGGGGAGTTCGTAGTAACCTAATGTGTGTTCACCAACGATCTGAAGCTAGGACTGTCCAAGCTGAGGTGTTTGTAGTAACGTAATGAGTGTTCACCAACGACCTGATGCTAGGGCTGTCCAAGCTGGGGAGTATGTAGCAACGTAATGTGTGTTCACCAACGATCTGAAGCTAGGACTGTCCAAGCTGGGGAGTTTGTAGCAACGTAATGTGTGTTCACCTACGATCTGAGGCTAGGGCTGTCCAAGATGGGGAGTATGTAACAACGTAATGTGTGTTCACCAACGATCTGAAGTTAGGGCTGTCCAAGATGGGGAGTTTGTAGCAACGTAATGTGTGTTCACCAACGATCTGAAGGTAGGGCTGTCCAAGATGGGGAGTTTGTAGCAACGTAATGTGTGTTCACCAACGATCTGAAGGTAGGGCTGTCCAAGCTGGGGAGTATGTAGCAACGTAATGTGTGCTCACCAACGATCTGAAGGTAGGGCTGTCCAAGCTGGGGAGTATGTAGCAACGTAATGTGTGTTCACCAACGATCTGAAGCTAGGGCTGTCCAAGCTAGGGAGTATGTGGCAACGTAATGAGTGTTCACCAACGAACTGAAGCTAGGGCTGTCCAAGCTGGGGAGTTTGTAGCAACGTAATGTGTGTTCACCAACGATCTGAAGCTCCGGCTGTCCAAGCTGGGGAGTTTGTAGTAACGTAATGAGTGTTCACCAACGATCTGAAGCCAGGGCTGTCCAAGCTAGGGAGTATGTAACAACGTAATGTGTGTTCACCAACGATCTGAAGGTAGGACTGTCCAAGCTGGGGAGTATGTAGCAACGTAATGTGTGTTCACCAACGATCTGAGGCTAGGGCTGTCCAAGATTGGGAGTTTGTAGCAACGTAATTTGTGTTCACCAACGATCTGAAGCTAGGACTGTCCAAGCTGGGGAGTTTGTAGTAACGTAATGAGTGTTCACCAACGATCTGAAGCTAGGACTGTCCAAGCTGGGGAGTTTGTAGCTACGTAATGTGTGTTCACCAACGATCTGAAGCTAGGGCTGTCCAAGCTGGGGAGTTTGTAGCAACGTAATTTGTGTTCACCAACGATCTGAAGCTAGGACTGTCCAAGCTGGGGAGTTTGTAGTAATGTAATGAGTGTTCACCAACGATCTGAGGCTAGGGCTGTCCAAGATGGGGAGTTTGTAGCAACGTAATGTGTGTTCAACAACGATCTGAAGCTAGGACTGTCCAAGCTGGGGAGTTTGTAGTAAGTAATTTGTGTTCACCAACGATCTGAAGCTAGGACTGCCCAAGCTGGGGAGTATGTAGCAACGTTATTTGTGTTCACCAACGATCTGAAGCTAGGGATGTCCAAGCTGGGGAGTATGTAGCAACGTAATGAGTGTTCACCAACGATCTGAAGCTAGGGCTGTCCAAGCTGTGGAGTTTGTAGTAACCTAATGTGTGTTCACCAACGATCTGAGGCTAGGACTGTCCAAGCTGGGGAGTTTGTAGTAACGTAATGTGTGTTCACCAACAATCTGAGGCTAGGGCTGTCCAAGATGGGGAGTTTGTAGTAACGTAATGAGTGTTCACCAACGATCTGAAGCCAGGGCTGTCCAAGCTGTGGAGTTTGTAGTAACCTAATGTGTGTTCACCAACGATCTGAAGCTAGGACTGTCCAAGCTGGGGAGTATGTAATAACGTAATGTGTGTTCACCAACGATCTGAAGCAAGGGCTGTCCAAGCTGTGGAGTTTGTAGCAATGTAATGAGTGTTCACCAACGATCTGAGGCTAGGGCTGTCCAAGCTGGGGAGTATGTAATAACGTAATGAGTGTTCACCAACTATCTGAAGCTAGGGCTGTCCAAGCTGGGGAGTTTGTAGTAACGTAATGAGTGTTCACCAACGATCTGAGGCTAGGGCTGTCCAAGATGGGGAGTATGTAATAACGTAATGTGTGTTCACCAACGATCTGAAGCTAGGGCTGTCCAAGATGGGAAGTATGTAATAACGTAATGAGTGTTCACCAAGGATCTGAGGCTAGGGCTGTCCAAGATGGGGAGTTCGTAGCAACGTAATTTGTGTTCACCAACGATCTGAAGCTAGGGCTGTCCAAGCTGGGGAGTATGTAATAACGTAATGTGTGTTCACCAACGATCTGAAGCTAGGGCTGTCCAAGCTGGGGAGTTTGTAGCAACGTAATGTGTGTTCACCACCGACCTGAAGCTAGGGCTGTCCAAGCTGGGGAGTTTGTAGCAACGTAATGTGTGTTCACCAACGAGCAGAAGCTACGGCTGTCTATGCTGGGGAGTTTGTAGCAACGTAATGTGTGTTCACCAACGTGCTGAAGCTGGGGCTGTCCAAGCTGGGGAGTTTGTAGCAACGTAATGTGTGTTCACCAACGATCTGAAGCTAGGGCTGTCCAAGCTAGGGAGTATGTAGCAACGTAATGAGTGTTCACCAACGATCTGAAGCTAGGGCTGTCCAAGCTGAGGAGTTTGTAGCAACGTAATGATTGTTCACCAACGATCAGAAGCTAGGGCGGTCCAAGCTGGGTAGTTTGTAGCAACGTAATGTGTGTTCACCAACGAGCTGAAGCTACGGCTGTCCATGCTGGGGAGTTTGTAGCAACGTAATGTGTGTTCACCAACGAGCTGAAGCTAGGCCTGTCCAAGCTGGGGACTTTGTAGTAACGCAATGAGTGTTCGCCAACGATCTGAGGCTAGGGCTGTCCAAGCTGGGGAGTTTGTAGTAACGTAATGTGTGTTCACCAACGATCTGAGGCTAGGGCTGTCCAAGCTGGGGAGTTTGAAGTAACGTAATGTGTGTTCACCTACGATCTGAAGCTAGGACTGTCCAAGCTGGTGAGTTTGTAGTAACGTAATGTGTGTTCACCAACGATCTGAAGCTAGGGCTGTCCAACTTGGGGACTTTGTAGCAACGTAATGTGTTTTCACCAACGATCTGAAGCTAGGGCTGTCCAAGCTGGGGAGTTTGTAGCAACGTAATGTGTGTTCACCAACGATCTGAAGCTAGGGCTGTCCAAGCTGGGGAGTATGTAGCAACGTAATGTGTGTTCACCAACGATCTGAAGCTAGGGCTGTCCAACTTGGGGACTTTGTAGCAACGTAATGAGTGTTCACCAACGATCTCAAGCTAGGGCTGTCCAAGCTGGGGAGTATGTAGCAACGTAATGTGTGTTCACCAACGATCTGAAGCTAGGGCTGTCCAACTTGGGGAGTTTGTAGCAACGTAATGTGTGTTCACCAACGATCTGAAGCTAGGGCTGTCCAAGCTAGGGAGTATGTAACAACGCAATGTGTGTTCACCAACGATCTGAAGCTAGGGCTGTCCAACTTGGGGAGTTTGTAACAACGTAATGTGTGTTCACCAACGATCTGAAGCTAGGGCTGTCCAAGCTGTGGAGTTTGTAGTAACCTAATGTGTGTTCACCAACGATCTGAAGCTAGGGCTGTCCAAGCTGGGGAGTATGTAGCAACGTAATGTGTGTTCACCAACGATCTGAAGCTAGGACTGTCCAAGCTGGGGAGTTTGTAGCAATGTAATGTGTGTTCACCTACGATCTGAGGCTAGGGCTGTCCAAGATGGGGAGTATGTAACAACGTAATGTGTGTTCATCAACGATCTGAAGTTAGGGCTGTCCAAGATGGGGAGTTTGTAGCAACGTAATGTGTGTTCACCAACGATCTGAAGGTAGGGCTGTCCAAGATGGGGAGTTTGTAGCAACGTAATGTGTGTTCACCAGCGATCTGAAGGTAGGGCTGTCCAAGCTGGGGAGTATGTAGCAACGTAATGTGTGCTCACCAACGATCTGAAGGTAGGGCTGTCCAAGCTGGGGAGTATGTAGCAACGTAATGTGTGTTCACCAACGATCTGAAGCTAGGGCTGTCCAAGCTAGGGAGTATGTGGCAACGTAATGAGTGTTCACCAACGATCTGAAGCTAGGGCTGTCCAAGCTGGGGAGTTTGTAGCAACGTAATGTGTGTTCACCAACGATCTGAAGCTCCGGCTGTCCAAGCTGGGGAGTTTGTAGTAACGTAATGTGTGTTCACCAACGATCTGAAGGTAGGACTGTCCAAGCTGGGGAGTATGTAGCAACGTAATGTGTGTTCACCAACGATCTGAGGCTAGGGCTGTCCAAGATTGGGAGTTTGTAGCAACGTAATTTGTGTTCACCAACGATCTGAAGCTAGGACTGTCCAAGCTGGGGAGTTTGTAGTAACGTAATGAGTGTTCACCAACGATCTGAAGCTAGGACTGTCCAAGCTGGGGAGTTTGTAGCTACGTAATGTGTGTTCACCAACGATCTGAAGCTAGGGCTGTCCAAGCTGGGGAGTTTGTAGCAACGTAATTTGTGTTCACCAACGATCTGAAGCTAGGACTGTCCAAGCTGGGGAGTTTGTAGTAATGTAATGAGTGTTCACCAACGATCTGAGGCTAGGGCTGTCCAAGATGGGGAGTTTGTAGCAACGTAATGTGTGTTCAACAACGATCTGAAGCTAGGACTGTCCAAGCTGGGGAGTTTGTAGTAACGTAATTTGTGTTCACCAACGATCTGAAGCTAGGACTGCCCAAGCTGGGGAGTATGTAGCAACGTAATTTGTGTTCACCAACGATCTGAAGCTAGGGATGTCCAAGCTGGGGAGTATGTAGCAACGTAATGAGTGTTCACCAACGATCTGAAGCTAGGGCTGTCCAAGCTGTGGAGTTTGTAGTAACCTAATGTGTGTTCACCAACGATCTGAGGCTAGGACTGTCCAAGCTGGGGAGTTTGTAGTAACGTAATGTGTGTTCACCAACGATCTGAGGCTAGGGCTGTCCAAGATGGGGAGTTTGTAGTAACGTAATGAGTGTTCACCAACGATCTGAAGCCAGGGCTGTCCAAGCTGTGGAGTTTGTAGTAACCTAATGTGTGTTCACCAACGATCTGAGGCTAGGACTGTCCAAGCTGGGGAGTTTGTAGTAACGTAATGTGTGTTCACCGACGATCTGAGGCTAGGGCTGTCCAAGATGGGGAGTTTGTAGTAACGTAATGTGTGTTCACCAACGTTCTGAATCTAGGGATGTCCAAGCTGGGGAGTTTGTAGTAACGTAATGAGTGTTCACCAACGATCTGAGGCTAGGGCTGTCCAAGCTGGGGAGTTTGTAGTAACGTAATGGGTGTTCACCAACAATCTGAGGCTAGGGCTGTCCAAGCTGGGGAGTTTGTAGCAACGTAATGTGTGTTCACCAACGATCTGAAGCTAGGACTGTCCAAGCTGGGGAGTATGTAATAACGTAATGTGTGTTCACCAACGATCTGAAGCAAGGGCTGTCCAAGCTGGGGAGTATGTAAGACGAAATGTGTGTTCACCAACGATCTGAAGCAAGGGCTGTCCAAGCTGTGGAGTTTGTAGCAATGTAATGAGTGTTCACCAACGATCTGAGGCTAGGGCTGTCCAAGCTGGGGAGTATGTAATAACGTAATGAGTGTTCACCAACTATCTGAAGCTAGGGCTGTCCAAGCTGGGGAGTTTGTAGTAACGTAATGAGTGTTCACCAACGATCTGAGGCTAGGGCTGTCCAAGATGGGGAGTATGTAATAACGTAATGTGTGTTCACCAACGATCTGAAGCTAGGGCTGTCCAAGATGGGAAGTATGTAATAACGTAATGAGTGTTCACCAAGGATCTGAGGCTAGGGCTGTCCAAGATGGGGAGTTTGTAGCAACGTAATTTGTGTTCACCAACGATCTGAAGCTAGGGCTGTCCAAGCTGGGGAGTATGTAATAACGTAATGTGTGTTCACCAACGATCTGAAGCTAGGGCTGTCCAAGCTGGGGAGTTTGTAGCAACGTAATGTGTGTTCACCACCGACCTGAAGCTAGGGCTGTCCAAGCTGGGGAGTTTGTAGCAACGTAATGTGTGTTCACCAACGAGCAGAAGCTACGGCTGTCCATGCTGGGGAGTTTGTAGCAACGTAATGTGTGTTCACCAACGAGCTGAAGCTGGCGCTGTCCAAGCTGGGGAGTTTGTAGCAACGTAATGTGTGTTCACCAACGATCTGAAGTTAGGGCTGTCCAAGCTAGGGAGTATGTAGCAACGTAGTGAGTGTTCACCAACGATCTGAAGCTAGGGCTGTCCAAGCTGAGGAGTTTGTAGCAACGTAATGATTGTTCACCAACGATCAGAAGCTAGGGCGGTCCAAGCTGGGTAGTTTGTAGCAACGTAATGTGTGTTCACCAACGAGCTGAAGCTACGGCTGTCCATGCTGGGGAGTTTGTAGCAACGTAATGTGTGTTCACCAACGAGCTGAAGCTAGGCCTGTCCAAGCTGGGGACTTTGTAGTAACGCAATGAGTGTTCACCAACGATCTGAGGCTAGGGCTGTCCAAGCTGGGGAGTTTGTAGTAACGTAATGTGTGTTCACCAACGATCTGAGGCTAGGGATGTCCAAGCTGGGGAGTTTGAAGTAACGTAATGTGTGTTCACCTACGATCTGAAGCTAGGACTGTCCAAGCCGGGGAGTTTGTAGTAACGTAATGTGTGTTCACCAACGATCTGAAGCTAGGGCTGTCCAACTTGGGGACTTTGTAGCAACGTAATGTGTGTTCACCAACGATCTGAAGCTAGGGCTGTCCAAGCTGGGGAGTTTGTAGCAACGTAATGTGTGTTCACCAACGATCTGAAGCTAGGGCTGTCCAAGCTGGGGAGTATGTAGCAACGTAATGTGTGTTCACCAACGATCTGAAGCTAGGGCTGTCCAACTTGGGGACTTTGTAGCAACGTAATGAGTGTTCACCAACGATCTCAAGCTAGGGCTGTCCAAGCTGGGGAGTATGTAGCAACGTAATGTGTGTTCACCAACGATCTGAAGCTAGGGCTGTCCAAGCTAGGGAGTATGTAACAACGCAATGTGTGTTCACCAACGATCTGAAGCTAGGGCTGTCCAACTTGGGGAGTTTGTAACAACGTAATGTGTGTTCACCAACGATCTGAAGCTAGGGCTGTCCAAGCTGTGGAGTTTGTAGTAACCTAATGTGTGTTCACCAACGATCTGAAGCTAGGGCTGTCCAAGCTGGGGAGTATGTAGCAACGTAATGTGTGTTCACCAACGATCTGAAGCTAGGACTGTCCAACTTGGGGACTTTGTAGCAACGTAATGAGTGTTCACCAACGATCTGAAGCTAGGGCTGTCCAACTTGGGGAGTTTGTAGCAACGTAATGTGTGTAACCAACGATCTGAAGTTAGGGCTGTCCAAGCTAGGGAGTATGTAACAACGTAATGTGTGTTCACCAACGTTCTGAAGCTAGGGCTGTCCAACTTGGGGAGTTTGTAACAACGTAATGTGTGTTCACCAACGATCTGACGCTAGGGCTGTCCAAGCTAGGGAGTATGTAACAACGTAATGTGTGTTCACCAACCATATGAAGCTAGGGCTGTCCAAGCTGGGGAGTTTGTAGTAACGTAATGTGTGTTCACCAACGATCTGAAGCAAGGGCTGTCCAAGCTAGGGAGTTTGTAGCAACGTAATGTGTGTTCACCAACGATCTGAAGCTAGGGCTGTCCAACTTAGGGGAGTTTGTAACAACGTAATGTGTGTTCACCAACGATCTGAAGCTAGGGCTGTCCAACTTGGGGAGTTTGTAACAACGTAATGTGTGTTCACCAACGATCTGAAGCAAGGGCTGTCCAAGCTAGGGAGTTTGTAGCAACGTAAAGTGTGTTCACCAACGATCTGAAGCTAGGGCTGTCCAAGCAGGGGAGTTTGTAGTAACGTAATGAGTGTTCACCAACGATCTGAAGCTAGGGCTGTCCAGGCTGGGGAGTTTGTAGTAACGTAATGTGTGTTCACCAACGATCTGAAGCTAGGGCTGTCCAAGCTGGGGAGTATGTAGTAACGTAATGTGTGTTCACCAACGATCTGAAGCTAGGGCTGTCCAAGCTGGGGAGTTTGTAGTAACGTAATGTGTGTTCACCAACGATCTGAAGCTAGGGCTGTCCAAGCTGGGGAGTTTGTAGTAACGTAATGTATGTTCACCAACTATCTGAAGCTAGGGCTGTCCAAGCTGGGGAGTATGTGGCAACGTAATGAGTGTTCACCAACGATCTGAAGCTAGGGCTGTCCAAGCTGAGGAGTTTGTAGTAACGTAATGTGTGTTCACCAACGATCTGAAGCTAGGGCTGTCCAAGCTGAGGAGTTTGTAGTAACCTAATGTGTGTTCACCAACGATCTGAAGCTAGGGCTGTCCAAGCTGAAGAGTTTGTAGTAACCTAATGTGTGTTCACCAACGATCTGAAGCTAGGGCTGTCCATGCTGGGGAGGTTGTAGCAACGTATTTTGTGTTCACTAACGATCTGTAGCTAGGGCTGTCCATGCTGGGGAGTCAGTAGTAACGTAATTTGTGTTCACCAACGATCTGAAGCTAGGGCTGTCCATGCGTGGGAGTTTGTAGCAACGTAATTTGTGTTCACCAACGATCTGAAGCTAGGGCTGTCCATGCTGAGGAGTTTGTAGCAACGTAATTTGTGTTCACCAACGATCTGAAGCTAGGGCTGTCCATGCTGGGGAGTTTGTAGCAACGTAATTTGTGTTCACCAACGATCTGAAGCTAGGGCTGTCCATGCTGGGGAGTTTTATAGTAACCTAATGTGTGTTCACCAACGATCTGAAGCTAGGACTGTCCAAGCTGAGGTGTTTGTAGTAACGTAATGAGTGTTCACCAACGACCTGATGCTAGGGCTGTCCAAGCTGGGGAGTATGTAGCAACGTAATGTGTGTTCACCAACGATCTGAAGCTAGGACTGTCCAAGCTGGGGAGTTTGTAGCAACGTAATCTGTGTTCACCTACGATCTGAAGCTAGGGCTGTCCAAGATGGGGAGTGTGTAACAACGTAATGGGTGTTCACCAACGATCTGAAGGTAGGGCTGTCCAAGATGGGGAGTTTGTAGCAACGTAATGTGTGTTCACCAACGATCTGAAGGTAGGGCTGTCCAAGATGGGGAGTTTGTAGCAACGTAATGTGTGTTCACCAACGATCTGAAGGTAGGGCTGTCCAAGCTGGGGAGTATGTAGCAACGTAATGTGTGTTCACCAACGATCTGAAGGTAGGACTGTCCAAGCTGGGGAGTATGTAGCAACGTAATGTGTGTTCACCAACGACCTGAAGCTAGGGCTGTCCAAGCTAGGGAGTATGTGGCAACGTAATGAGTGTTCACCAACGATCTGAAGCTAGGGCTGTCCAAGCTGGGGAGTTTGTAGCAACGTAATGTGTGTTCACCAACGATCTGAAGCTAGGGCTGTCCAAGCTGGGGAGTTTGTAGCAACGTAATGTGTGTTCACCAACGATCTGAAGCTAGGGCTGTCCAAGCTGGGGAGTTTGTATTAACGTAATGAGTGTTCACCAACGATCTGAAGCTAGGGCTGTCCAAGTTAGGGAGTATGTAACAACGTAATGTGTGTTCACCAACGATCTGAAGGTAGGGCTGTCCAAGCTGGGGAGTATGTAGCAACGTAATGTGTGTTCACCAACGATCTGAGGCCAGGGCTGTCCAAGATTGGGAGTTTGTAGCAACGTAATTTGTGTTCACCAATGATCTGAAGCTAGGACTGTCCAAGCTGGGGAGTTTGTAGTAACGTAATGAGTGTTCACCAACGATCTGAAGCTAGGACTGTCCAAGCTGGGGAGTTTGTACCTACGTAATTTGTGTTCACCAACGATCTGAAGCTAGGGCTGTCCATGCTGGGGAGTTTGTAGCAACGTAATTTGTGTTCACCAACGATCTGAAGCTAGGGCTGTCCAAGCTGGGGAGTATGTAGCTACGTAATGTGTGTTCACCAACGATCTGAGGCTAGGGCTGTCCAAGATTGGGAGTTTGTAGCAACGTAATTTGTGTTCACCAATGATCTGAAGCTAGGGCTGTCCAAGCTGGGGAGTATGTAGGAACGTAATGAGTGTTCACCAACGATCTGAAGCTAGGGCTGTCCAAGCAGTGGAGTTTGCAGTAAACTAATGTGTGTTCACCAACGATCTGAGGCTAGGACTGTCCAAGCTGTGGAGTTTGTAGTAACGTAATTTGTGTTCACTAACGATCTGAAGCTAGGACTGTCCAAGCTGGGGAGTTTGTAGTAACTTAATTTGTGTTCACCAACGATCTGAAGCTAGGACTGTCCAAGCTGGGGAGTATGTAGCAACGTTATTTGTGTTCACCAACGATCTGAAGCTAGGGCTGTCCAGGCTGGGGAGTATGTAGCAACGTAATGTGTGTTCACCAACGATCTGAGGCTAGGGCTGTCCAAGATTGGGAGTTTGTAGCAACGTAATATGTGTTCACCAATGATCTGAAGCTAGGACTGTCCAAGCTGGGGAGTTTGTAGTAACGTAATGAGTGTTCACCAACGATCTGAGGCTAGGGCTGTCCAAGCTGGGGAGTTTGTAGTAACGTAATGTCTGTTCACCTACGATCTGAAGCTAGGACTGTCCAAGCTGGGGAGTTTGTAGTAATGTAATGAGTGTTCACCAACGATCTGAGGCTAGGGCTGCCCAAGATGGGGAGTATGTAATAACGTAATGTGTGTTCACCAACGATCTGAAGCTAGGGCTGTCCAAGATGTGGAGTATGTAATAACGTAATGTGTGTTCACCAACGATCTGAAGCTAGGGCTGTCCCAGTTGGGGAGTTTGTAGTAACGTAATGTGTGTTCACCAACGATCTGAAGCTAGGGCTGTCCAAATTGGGGACTTTGTAGCAACGTAATGTGTGTTCACCAACGATCTGAAGCTAGGGCTGTCCAAGCTGGGGAGTTTGTAGTAACGTAATGTGTGTTCACCAACGATCTGAAGCTAGGGCTGTCCAACTTGGGGACTTTGTAGCAACGTAATGTGTGTTCACCAACGATCTGAAGCTAGGGCTGTCCAAGCTGGGGAGTTTGTAGCAAAGTAATGTGTGTTCACCAACGATCTGAAGCTAGGGCTGTCCAAGCTGGGGAGTATGTAGCAACGTAATGTGTGTACACCAACGATCTGAAACTAGAGCTGTCCAACTTGGGGACTTTGTAGCAACGTAATGAGTGTTCACCAACGATCTGAAGCTAGGGCTGTCCAAGCTGGGGAGTATGTAGCAACGTAATGTGTGTTCACCAACGATCTGAAGCTAGGGCTGTCCAACTTGGGGAGTTTGTAGCAACGTAATGTGTGTTCACCAACGATCTAAAGCTAGGGCTGTCCAAGCTAGGGAGTATGTAACAACGTAATGTGTGTTCACCAACGATCTGAAGCTAGGGCTGTCCAACTTGGGGAGTTTGTAACAACGTAATGTGTGTTCACCAACGATCTGAAGCTAGGGCTGTCCAAGCTGTGGAGTTTGTAGTAACCTAATGTGTGTTCACCAACGATCTGAAGCTAGGGCTGTCCAAGCTGGGGAGTATGTAGCAACGTAATGTGTGTTCACCAACGATCTGAAGCCAGGGCTGTCCAACTTGGGGACTTTGTAGCAACGTAATGAGTGTTCACCAACGATCTGAAGCTAGGGCTGTCCAACTTGGGGAGTTTGTAGCAACGTAATGTGTGTAACCAACGATCTGAAGCTAGGGCTGTCCAAGCTAGGGAGTATGTAACAACGTAATGTGTGTTCACCAACGATCTGAAGCTAGGGCTGTCCAACTTGGGGAGTTTGTAACAACGTAATGTGTGTTCACCAACGATCTGAAGCTAGGGCTGTCCAAGCTGTGGAGTTTGTAGTAACCTAATGTGTGTTCACCAACGATATGAAGCTAGGGCTGTCCAAGCTAGGGAGTTTGTAGCAACGTTATGTGTGTTCACAAACGATCTGAAGCTAGGGCTGTCCAGGCTGGGGAGTATGTAGCAACGTAATGTGTGTTCACCAACGATCTGAAGCTAGGGCTGTCCAACTTGGGGACTTTGTAGCAACGTAATGAGTGTTCACCAACGATCTGAAGCTAGGGCTGTCCAAGCTGGGGAGTATGTAGCAACATAATGTGTGTTCACCAACGATCTGAAGCTAGGGCTGTCCAACTTGGGGAGTTTGTAACAACGTAATGTGTGTTCACCAACGATCTGAAGCTAGGGCTGTCCAAGCTGTGGTGTTTGTAGTAACCTAATGTGTGTTCACCAACGATCTGAAGCTAGGGCTGTCCAAGCTGGGGAGTATGTAGCAACGTAATGTGTGTTCACCAACGATCTGAAGCTAGGGCTGTCCAACTTGGGGAGTTTGTAACAACGTAATGTGTGTTCACCAACGATCTGAAGCTAGGGCTGTCCAAGCTAGGGAGTATGTAACAACGTAATGTGTGTTCACCAACCATATGAAGCTAGGGCTGTCCAAGCTGGGGAGTTTGTAGTAACGTAATGTGTGTTCACCAACGATCTGAAGCAAGGGCTGTCCAAGCTAGGGAGTTTGTAGCAACGTAATGTGTGTTCACCAACGATCTGAAGCTAGGGCTGTCCAAGATGGGGAGTTTGTAGCAACGTAATGAGTGTTCACCAACGATCTGAAGCTAGGGCTGTCCAAGCTGGGGAAATTGTAGTAACGTAATGAGTGTTCACCAACGATCTGAAGCTAGGGCTGTCCAAGCTGGGGAGTTTGTAGCAACGTAATGTGTGTTCACCAACGATCTGAAGCTAGGGCTGTCCAAGCTGGGGAGTATGTAGTAACGTAATGTGTGTTCACCAACGATCTGAAGCTAGGGCTGTCCAAGCTGGGGAGTTTGTAGTAACGTAATGTGTGTTCACCTACGATCTGAAGCTAGGGCTGTCCAAGCTGGGGAGTTTGTAGTAACGTAATGTGTGTTCACCAACGATCTGAAGCTAGGGCTGTCCAAGCTGGGGAGTTTGTAGTAACGTAATGTGTGTTCAGCAACAATCTGAAGCTAGGGCTCTCCAAGCTGGGGAGTATGTATCAACGTAATGAGTGTTCACCAACGATCTGAAGCTAGGGCTGTCCAAGCTTAGGAGTTTGTAGTAACGTAATGTGTGTTCACCAACGATCTGAAGCTAGGGCTGTCCAAGCTGAGGAGTTTGTAGTAACCTAATGTGTGTTCACCAACGATCTGAAGCTAGGGCTGTCCAAGCTGAGGAGTTTCTAGTAACCTAATGTGTGTTCACCAACGATCTGAAGCTAGGGCTGTCCATGCTGGGGAGTTTGTAGCAACGTAATTTGTGTTCACCAACGATCTGAAGCTAGGGCTGTCCATGCTGGGGATTTAGTAGTATCGTAATTTGTGTTCACCAACGATCTGAAGCTAGGGCTGTCCATGCGTGGGAGTTTGTAGCAACGTAATTTGTGTTCACCAACGATCTGAAGCAAGGGCTGTCCAAGCTAGGGAGTTTGTAGCAACGTAATGTGTGTTCACCAACGATCTGAAGCTAGGGCTGTCCAAGCTGAGGAGTTTCTAGTAACCTAATGTGTGTTCACCAACGATCTGAAGCTAGGGCTGTCCATGCTGGGGAGTTTGTAGCAACGTAATTTGTGTTCACCAACGATCTGAAGCTAGGGCTGTCCAAGCTAGGGAGTATGTAACAACGTAATGTGTGTTCACCAACCATATGAAGCTAGGGCTGTCCATGCTGGGGAGTTTGTAGTAACGTAATGTGTGTTCACCAACGATCTGAAGCAAGGGCTGTCCAAGCTAGGGAGTTTGTAGCAACGTGATGTGTGTTCACCAACGATCTGAAGCTAGGGCTGTCCAAGATGGGGAGTTTGTAGCAACGTAATGAGTGTTCACCAACGATCTGAAGCTAGGTCTGTCCAAGCTGGGGAAATTGTAGTAACGTAATGAGTGTTCACCAACGATCTGAAGCTAGGGCTGTCCAAGCTGCGGAGTTTGTAGTAACGTAATGTGTGTTCACCAACGATCTGAAGCTAGGGCTGTCCAAGCTGGGGAGTATGTAGTAACGTAATGTGTGTTCACCAACGATCTGAAGCTAGGGCTGTCCAAGCTGGGGAGTTTGTAGTAACGTAATGTGTATTCACCAACAATCTGAAGCTAGGGCTGTC
Source organism: Meconema thalassinum (assembly GCA_946902985.2). Classification (NCBI taxonomy): domain Eukaryota; kingdom Metazoa; phylum Arthropoda; class Insecta; order Orthoptera; family Tettigoniidae; genus Meconema; species Meconema thalassinum. The sequence goes on from OX336388.2 coordinate 276,080,350, forward strand.
CAAGCTGGGGAGTTTGTAGTAACGTAATGTGTGTTCACCAACGATCTGAAGCTAGGGCTGTCCAAGCTGGGGAGTTTGTAGTAACGTAATGTGTGTTCACCAACGATCTGAAGCTAGGGCTCTCCAAGCTGGGGAGTATGTATCAACGTAATGAGTGTTCACCAACGATCTGAAGCTAGGGCTGTCCAAGCTGAGGAGTTTGTAGTAACGTAATGTGTGTTCACCAACGATCTGAAGCTAGGGCTGTCCAAGTTGAGGAGTTTGTAGAAACCTAATGTGTGTTCACCAACGATCTGAAGCTAGGGCTGTCCAAGCTGAGGAGTTTCTAGTAACCTAATGTGTGTTCACCAACGATCTGAAGCTAGGGCTGTCCATGCTGGGGAGTTTGTAGCAACGTAATTTGTGTTCACCAACGATCTGAAGCTAGGGCTGTCCATGCTGCGGAGTTAGTAGTAACGTAATTTATGTTCACCAACGATCTGAAGCTAGGGCTGTCCATGCGTGGGAGTTTGTAGCAACGTAATTTGTGTTCACCAACGATCTGAAGCTAGGGCTGTCCATGCTGAGGAGTTTGTAGCAACGTAATTTGTGTTCACCAACGATCTGAAGCTAGGGCTCTCCATGCTGAGGAGTTTGTAGCAACGTAATTTATGTTCACCAACGATCTGAAGCTAGGGCTGTCCAAGCTGAGGAGTTTGTAGCAACGTAATGATTGTTCACCAACGATCTGAAGCTAGGGCTGTCCAAGCTGGGGAGTTTGTAGCAACGTAATGTGTGTTCACCAAAGAGCTGAAGCTACGGCTGTCCATGCTGGGGAGTATGTAGCAACGTAATGTGTGTTCACCAACAGTCTGAAGCTAGGACTGTCCAAGCTGGGGAGTTTGTAGCAACGTAATGTGTGTTCACCTACGATCTGAGGCTAGGGCTGTCCAAGATGGGGAGTGTGTAACAACGTAATGTGTGTTCACCAACGATCTGAAGGTAGGGCTGTCCAAGATGGGGAGTTTGTAGCAACGTAATGTGTGTTCACCAACGATCTGAAGGTAGGGCTGTCCAAGATGGGGAGTTTGTAGCAACGTAATGTGTGTTCACCAACGATCTGAAGGTAGGGCTGTCCAAGCTGGGGTGTATGTAGCAACGTAATGTGTGTTCACCAACGATCTGAAGCCAGGGCTGTCCAACTTGGGGACTTTGTAGCAACGTAATGAGTGTTCACCAACGATCTGAAGCTAGGGCTGTCCAACTTGGGGAGTTTGTAGCAACGTAATGTGTGTAACCAACGATCTGAAGCTAGGGCTGTCCAAGCTAGGGAGTATGTAACAACGTAATGTGTGTTCACCAACGATCTGAAGCTAGGGCTGTCCAACTTGGGGAGTTTGTAACAACGTAATGTGTGTTCACCAACGATCTGAAGCTAGGGCTGTCCAAGCTGTGGAGTTTGTAGTAACCTAATGTCTGTTCACCAACGATATGAAGCTAGGGCTGTCCAAGCTAGGGAGTTTGTAGCAACGTTATGTGTGTTCACAAACGATCTGAAGCTAGGGCTGTCCAGGCTGGGGAGTATGTAGCAACGTAATGTGTGTTCACCAACGATCTGAAGCTAGGGCTGTCCAACTTGGGGACTTTGTAGCAACGTAATGAGTGTTCACCAACGATCTGAAGCTAGGGCTGTCCAAGCTGGGGAGTATGTAGCAACATAATGTGTGTTCACCAACGATCTGAAGCTAGGGCTGTCCAACTTGGGGAGTTTGTAACAACGTAATGTGTGTTCACCAACGATCTGAAGCTAGGGCTGTCCAAGCTGTGGTGTTTGTAGTAACCTAATGTGTGTTCACCAACGATCTGAAGCTAGGGCTGTCCAAGCTGGGGAGTATGTAGCAACGTAATGTGTGTTCACCAACGATCTGAAGCTAGGGCTGTCCAACTTGGGGAGTTTGTAACAACGTAATGTGTGTTCACCAACGATCTGAAGCTAGGGCTGTCCAAGCTAGGGAGTATGTAACAACGTAATGTGTGTTCACCAACCATATGAAGCTAGGGCTGTCCAAGCTGGGGAGTTTGTAGTAACGTAATGTGTGTTCACCAACGATCTGAAGCAAGGGCTGTCCAAGCTAGGGAGTTTGTAGCAACGTAATGTGTGTTCACCAACGATCTGAAGCTAGGGCTGTCCAAGATGGGGAGTTTGTAGCAACGTAATGAGTGTTCACCAACGATCTGAAGCTAGGGCTGTCCAAGCTGGGGAAATTGTAGTAACGTAATGAGTGTTCACCAACGATCTGAAGCTAGGGCTGTCCAAGCTGGGGAGTTTGTAGCAACGTAATGTGTGTTCACCAACGATCTGAAGCTAGGGCTGTCCAAGCTGGGGAGTATGTAGTAACGTAATGTGTGTTCACCAACGATCTGAAGCTAGGGCTGTCCAAGCTGGGGAGTTTGTAGTAACGTAATGTGTGTTCACCTACGATCTGAAGCTAGGGCTGTCCAAGCTGGGGAGTTTGTAGTAACGTAATGTGTGTTCACCAACGATCTGAAGCTAGGGCTGTCCAAGCTGGGGAGTTTGTAGTAACGTAATGTGTGTTCAGCAACAATCTGAAGCTAGGGCTCTCCAAGCTGGGGAGTATGTATCAACGTAATGAGTGTTCACCAACGATCTGAAGCTAGGGCTGTCCAAGCTTAGGAGTTTGTAGTAACGTAATGTGTGTTCACCAACGATCTGAAGCTAGGGCTGTCCAAGCTGAGGAGTTTGTAGTAACCTAATGTGTGTTCACCAACGATCTGAAGCTAGGGCTGTCCAAGCTGAGGAGTTTCTAGTAACCTAATGTGTGTTCACCAACGATCTGAAGCTAGGGCTGTCCATGCTGGGGAGTTTGTAGCAACGTAATTTGTGTTCACCAACGATCTGAAGCTAGGGCTGTCCATGCTGGGGATTTAGTAGTAACGTAATTTGTGTTCACCAACGATCTGAAGCTAGGGCTGTCCATGCGTGGGAGTTTGTAGCAACGTAATTTGTGTTCACCAACGATCTGAAGCAAGGGCTGTCCAAGCTAGGGAGTTTGTAGCAACGTAATGTGTGTTCACCAACGATCTGAAGCTAGGGCTGTCCAAGCTGAGGAGTTTCTAGTAACCTAATGTGTGTTCACCAACGATCTGAAGCTAGGGCTGTCCATGCTGGGGAGTTTGTAGCAACGTAATTTGTGTTCACCAACGATCTGAAGCTAGGGCTGTCCAAGCTAGGGAGTATGTAACAACGTAATGTGTGTTCACCAACCATATGAAGCTAGGGCTGTCCATGCTGGGGAGTTTGTAGTAACGTAATGTGTGTTCACCAACGATCTGAAGCAAGGGCTGTCCAAGCTAGGGAGTTTGTAGCAACGTAATGTGTGTTCACCAACGATCTGAAGCTAGGGCTGTCCAAGATGGGGAGTTTGTAGCAACGTAATGAGTGTTCACCAACGATCTGAAGCTAGGTCTGTCCAAGCTGGGGAAATTGTAGTAACGTAATGAGTGTTCACCAACGATCTGAAGCTAGGGCTGTCCAAGCTGGGGAGTTTGTAGTAACGTAATGTGTGTTCACCAACGATCTGAAGCTAGGGCTGTCCAAGCTGGGGAGTATGTAGTAACGTAATGTGTGTTCACCAACGATCTGAAGCTAGGGCTGTCCAAGCTGGGGAGTTTGTAGTAACGTAATGTGTGTTCACCAACAATCTGAAGCTAGGGCTGTCCAAGCTGGGGAGTTTGTAGTAACGTAATGTGTGTTCACCAACGATCTGAAGCTAGGGCTGTCCAAGCTGGGGAGTTTGTAGTAACGTAATGTGTGTTCACCAACGATCTGAAGCTAGGGCTCTCCAAGCTGGGGAGTATGTATCAACGTAATGAGTGTTCACCAACGATCTGAAGCTAGGGCTGTCCAAGCTGAGGAGTTTGTAGTAACGTAATGTGTGTTCACCAACGATCTGAAGCTAGGGCTGTCCAAGTTGAGGAGTTTGTAGTAACCTAATGTGTGTTCACCAACGATCTGAAGCTAGGGCTGTCCAAGCTGAGGAGTTTCTAGTAACCTAATGTGTGTTCACCAACGATCTGAAGCTAGGGCTGTCCATGCTGGGGAGTTTGTAGCAACGTAATTTGTGTTCACCAACGATCTGAAGCTAGGGCTGTCCATGCTGCGGAGTTAGTAGTAACGTAATTTGTGTTCACCAACGATCTGAAGCTAGGGCTGTCCATGCGTGGGAGTTTGTAGCAACGTAATTTGTGTTCACCAACGATCTGAAGCTAGGGCTGTCCATGCTGAGGAGTTTGTAGCAACGTAATTTGTGTTCACCAACGATCTGAAGCTAGGGCTCTCCATGCTGAGGAGTTTGTAGCAACGTAATTTATGTTCACCAACGATCTGAAGCTAGGGCTGTCCAAGCTGAGGAGTTTGTAGCAACGTAATGATTGTTCACCAACGATCTGAAGCTAGGGCTGTCCAAGCTGGGGAGTTTGTAGCAACGTAATGTGTGTTCACCAAAGAGCTGAAGCTACGGCTGTCCATGCTGGGGAGTATGTAGCAACGTAATGTGTGTTCACCAACAGTCTGAAGCTAGGACTGTCCAAGCTGGGGAGTTTGTAGCAACGTAATGTGTGTTCACCTACGATCTGAGGCTAGGGCTGTCCAAGATGGGGAGTGTGTAACAACGTAATGTGTGTTCACCAACGATCTGAAGGTAGGGCTGTCCAAGATGGGGAGTTTGTAGCAACGTAATGTGTGTTCACCAACGATCTGAAGGTAGGGCTGTCCAAGATGGGGAGTTTGTAGCAACGTAATGTGTGTTCACCAACGATCTGAAGGTAGGGCTGTCCAAGCTGGGGTGTATGTAGCAACGTAATGTGTGTTCACCAACGATCTGAAGCTAGGGCTGTCCAAGCTGGGGAGTTTGTAGCAACGTAATGTGTGTTCACCAACGATCTGAATCTAGGGCTGTCCAAGCTGGGGAGTTTGTAGTAACGTAATGAGTGTTCTCCAACGATCTGAAGCTAGGGCTGTCCAAGCTAGGGAGTATGTAACAACGTAATGTGTGTTCACCAACGATCTGAAGGTAGGGCTGTCCAAGCTGGGGAGTATGTAGCAACGTAATGTGTGTTCACGAACGATCTGAGGCTAGGGCTGTCCAAGATTGGGAGTTTGTAGCAACGTAATTTGTGTTCACCAATGATCTGAAGCTAGGACTGTCCAAGCTGGGGAGTTTGTAGTAACGTAATGAGTGTTCACCAACGATCTGAAGCTAGGACTGTCCAAGCTGGGGAGTTTGTAGCTACGTAATGTGTGTTCACCAACGATCTGAAGCTAGTGCTGTCCATGCTGGGGAGTTTGTAGCAACGTAATTTGTGTTCACCAACGATCTGAAGCTAGGGCTGTCCAAGCTGGGGAGTACGTAGCAACGTAATGTGTGTTCACCAACGATCTGAGGCTAGGGTTGTCCAAGATTGGGAGTTTGTAGCAACGTAATTTGTGTTCACCAATGATCTGAAGCTAGGGCTGTCCAAGCTGGGGAGTATGTAGCAACGTAATGAGTGTTCACCAACGATCTGAAGCTAGGGCTGTCCAAGCTGTGGAGTTTGCAGTAACCTAATGTGTGTTCGCCAATGATCTGAGGCTAGGACTGTCCAAGCTGGGGAGTTTTTTAGTAACGTAATTTGTGTTCACTAACGATCTGAAGCTAGGACTGTCCAAGCTGGGGAGTATGTAGCAACGTAATTTGAGTTCACCAACGATCTGAAGCTAGGGCTGTCCAGGCTGGGGAGTATGTAGCAACGTAATGTGTGTTCACCAACGATCTGAGGCTAGGGCTGTCCAAGATTGGGAGTTTGTAGCAACGTAATATGTGTTCACCAATGATCTGAAGCTAGGACTGTCCAAGCTGGGGAGTTTGTAGTAACGTAATGAGTGTTCACCAACGATCTGAGGCTAGGGCTGTCCAAGATGGGGAGTTTGTAGCTACGTAATGTGTGTTCACCAACGATCTGAAGCTAGGGCTGTCCATGCTGGGGAGTTTGTAGCAACGTAATTTGTGTTCACCAACGATCTGAAACTAGGACTGTCCATGCTGGGGAGTTTGTAGCAACGTAATTTGTGTTCACCAACGATCTGAAGCTAGGACTGTCCAAGCTGGGGAGTACGTAGCAACGTAATGAGTGTTCACCAACGATCTGAAGCTAGGGCTGTCCAAGCTGAGGAGTTTGTAGCAACGTAATGATTGTTCACCAACGATCTGAAGCTAGGGCTGTCCAAGCTGGGGAGTTTGTAGCAACGTAATGTGTGTTCACCAACGATCTGAAGCTAGGGCTGTCCAAGCTGGGGAGTTTGTAGCAACGTAATGTGTGTTCACCATAGAGCTGAAGCTACGGCTGTCCATTCTGGGGAGTTTGTAGCAACGTAATGTGTGTTCACCAACGAGCTGAAGCTAGGCCTGTCCAAGCTGGGGAGTTTGTAGTAACGTAATGTGTGTTCACCAACGATCTGAGGCTAGGGCTGTCCAAGCTGGGGAGTTTGTAGTAACGTAATGTGTGTTCACCTACGATCTGAAGCTAGGACTGTCCAAGCTGGGGAGTTTGTAGTAACGTAATGAGTGTTCACCAACGATCTGAGGCTAGGGCTGTCCAAGCTGGGGAGTTTGTAGTAACGTAATGTGTGTTCACCAACGATCTGAGGCTAGGGCTGTCCAAGCTGGGGAGTTTGTAGTAACGTAATGTGTGTTCACCAACGATCTGAGGCTAGGGCTGTCCAAGCTGGGGAGTTTGTAGTAACGTAATGTGTGTTCACCTACGATCTGAAGCTAGGACTGTCCAAGCTGGGGAGTTTGTAGTAACGTAATGAGTGTTCACCAACGATCTGAGGCTAGGGCTGTCCAAGATGGGGAGTATGTAATAACGTAATGTGTGTTCACCAACGATCTGAAGCTAGGGCTGTCCAAGATGTGGAGTATGTAATAACGTAATGTGTGTTCACCAACGAGCTGAAGCTAGGGCTGTCCAAGCTGGGGAGTTTGTAGTAACGTAATGTGTGTTCACCAACGATCTGAAGCTAGGGCTGTCCAACATGGGGACTTTGTAGCAACGTAATGTGTGTTCACCAACGATCTGAAGCTAGGGCTGTCCAAGCTGGGGAGTTTGTAGTAACGTAATGTGTGTTCACCAACGATCTGAAGCTAGAGCTGTCCAACTTGGGGACTTTGTAGCAACGTAATGAGTGTTCACCAACGATCTGAAGCTAGGGCTGTCCAAGCTGGGGAGTTTGTAGCAACGTAATGTGTGTTCACCAACGATCTGAAGCTAGGGCTGTCCAAGCTAGGGTGTATGTAACAACGTAATGTGTGTTCACCAACGATCTGAAGCTAGGGCTGTCCAACTTGGGGAGTTTGTAACAACGTAATGTGTGTTCACCAACGATCTGAAGCTAGGGCTGTCCAAGCTGTGGAGTTTGTAGTAACCTAATGTGTGTTCACCAACGATCTGAAGCTAGGGCTGTCCAAGCTCGGGAGTATGTAGCAACGTAATGTGTGTTCACCAACGATCTGAAGCTAGGGCTGTCCAACTTGGGGACTTTGTAACAACGTAATGAGTGTTCACCAACGATCTGAAGCTAGGGCTGTCCAACTTGGGGAGTTTGTAGCGACGTAATGTGTGTAACCACCGATCTGAAGCTAGGGCTGTCCAAGCTAGGGAGTTTGTAGCAACGTTATGAGTGTTCACCAACGATCTGAAGCTAGGGCTGTCCAGGCTGGGGAGTATGTAACAACGTAATGTGTGTTCACCAACGATCTGAAGCTAGGGCTGTCCAACTTGGGGACTTTGTAGCAACGTAATGAGTGTTCACCAACGATCTGAAGCTAGGGCTGTCCAAGCTGGGGAGTATGTAGCAACGTAATGTGTGTTCACCAACGATCTGAAGCTAGGGCTGTCCAAATTGGGGACTTTAAAGCAACGTAATGAGTGTTCACCAACGATCTGAAGCTAGGGCTGTCCAACTTGGGGAGTTTGTAGCAACGTAATGTGTGTAACCAACGATCTGAAGCTAGGGCTGTCCAAGCTAGGGAGTATGTAACAACGTAATGTGTCTTCACCAACGATCTGAAGCTAGGGCTGTCCAACTTGGGGAGTTTGTAACAACGTAATGTGTGTTCACCAACGATCTGAAGCTAGGGATGTCCAAGCTGTGGAGTTTGTAGTAACCTAATGTGTGTTCACCAACGATCTGAAGCTAGGGCTGTCCAAGCTAGGGAGTTTGTAGCAACGTAATGTGTGTTCACCAACGATCTGAAGCTAGGGCTGTCCAGGCTGAGTATGTAGCAACGTAATGTGTGTTCACCAACGATCTGAAGCTAGGGCTGTCCAACTTGGGGACTTTGTAGCAACGTAATGAGTGTTCACCAACGATCTGAAGCTAGGGCTGTCCAAGCTGGGGAGTATGTAGCAACGTAATGTGTGTTCACCAACGATCGGAAGCTAGGGCTGTCCAACTTGGGGAGTTTGTAACAACGTAATGTGTGTTCACCAACGATCTGCAGCTAGGGCTGTCCAAGCTGTGGAGTTTGTAGTAACCTAAAGTGTGTTCACCAACGATCTGAAGCTAGGGCTGTCCAAGCTGGGGAGTATGTAGCAACGTAATGTGTGTTCACCAACGATCTGAAGCTAGGGCTGTCCAACTTGGGGAGTTTGTAACAACGTAATGTGTGTTCACCAACGATCTGAAGCTAGGGCTGTCCAAGCTAGGGAGTATGTAACAACGTAATGTGTGTTCACCAACCATATGAAGCTAGGGCTGTCCAAGCTGGGGAGTTTGTAGTAACGTAATGTGTGTTCACCAACGATCTGAAGCAAGGGCTGTCCAAGCTAGGGAGTTTGTAGCAACGTAATGTGTGTTCACCAACGATCTGAAGCTAGGGCTGTCCAAGATGGGGAGTTTGTAGCAACGTAATGAGTGTTCACCAACGATCTGAAGCTAGGGCTGTCCAAGCTGGGGAGTATGTAGTAACGTAATGTGTGTTCACCAACGATCTGAAGCTAGGGCTGTCCAAGCTGGGGAGTTTGTAGTAACGTAATGTGTGTTCACCAACGATCTGAAGCTAGGGCTGTCCAAGCTGGGGAGTTTGTAGTAACGTAATGTGTGTTCACCAACGATCTGAAGCTAGGGCTGTCCAAGCTGGGGAGTTTGTAGTAACGTAATGTGTGTTCACCAACGATCTGAAGCTAGGGCTGTCCAAGCTAGGGAGTATGTATCAACGTAATGAGTGTTCACCAACGATCTGAAGCTAGGGCTGTCCAAGCTGAGGAGTTTGTAGTAACGTAATGTGTGTTCACCAACGATCTGAAGCTAGGGCTGTCCATGCTGAGGAATTTGTAGCAACGTAATTTGTGTTCACCAACGATCTGAAGCTAGGGCTGTTCATGCTGAGGAGTTTGTAGCAACGTAATTTGTGTTCACCAACGATCTGAAGCTAGGGCTGTCCATGCTGGGGAGTTTGTAGTAACCTAATGTGTGTTCACCAACGATCTGAAGCTAGGACTGTCCAAGCTGAGGTGTTTGTAGTAACGTAATGAGTGTTCACCAACGACCTGATGCTAGGGCTGTCCAAGCTGGGGAGTATGTAGCAACGTAATATGTGTTCACCAACAGTCTGAAAACTAGGGCTGTCCAAGCTGGGGAGTTTGTAGCAACGTAATGTGTGTTCACCTACGATCTGAGGCTAGGGCTGTCCAAGATGGGGAGTGTGTAACAATGTAATGTGTGTTCACCAACGATCTGAAGGTAGGGCTGTCCAAGATGGGGAGTTTGTAGCAACGTAATGTGTGTTCACCAACGATCTGAAAGTAGGGCTGTCCAAGATGGGGAGTTTGTAGCAACGTAATGTGTGTTCACCAACGATCTGAAGGTAGGGCTGTCCTAGCTGGGGTGTATGTAGCAACGTAATGTGTGTTCACCAACGATCTGAAGCTAGGGCTGAACAAGCTGGGGAGTTTGTAGCAACGTAATGTGTGTTCACCAACGATCTGAAGCTAGGGCTGTCCAAGCTGGGGAGTTTGTAGTAACGTAATGAGTGTTCACCAACGATCTGAAGCTAGGGCTGTCCAAGCTAGGGAGTATGTACCAACGTAATGTGTGTTAACCAACGATCTGAAGGTAGGGCTGTCCAAGCTGGGGAGTATGTAGCAACGTAATGTGTATTCACCAACGATCTGAGGCTAGGGCTGTCCAAGATTGGGAGTTTGTAGCAACGTAATTTGTGTTCACCAATGATCTGAAGCTAGGACTGTCCAAGCTGGGGAGTTTGTAGTAACGTAATGAGTGTTCACCAACGATCTGAAGCTAGGACTGTCCAAGCTGGGGAGTTTGTAGCTACGTAATGTGTGTTCACCAACGATCTGAAGCTAGGGCTGTCCATGCTGGGGAGTTTGTAGCAACGTAATTTGTGTTCACCAACGATCTGAAGCTAGGGCTGTCCAAGCTGGGGAGTATGTAGCAACGTAATGTGTGTTCACCAATGATCTGAGGCTAGGGCTGTCCAAGATTGGGAGTTTGTAGCAAAGTAATTTGTGTTCACCAATGATCTGAAGCTAGGGCTGTCCAAGCTGGGGAGTATGTAGCAACGTAATGAGTGTTCACCAACGATCTGAAGCTAGGGCTGTCCAAGCTGTGGAGTTTGCAGTAACCTAATGTGTGTTCACCAACGGTCTGAGGCTAGGACTGTCCAAGCTGTGGAGTTTGTAGTAACGTAATTTGTGTTCACTAACGATCTGAAGCTAGGACTGTCCAAGCTGGGGAGTTTGTAGTAACGTAATTTGTGTTCACCAACGATCTGAAGCTAGGACTGTCCAAGCTGGGGAGTATGTAGCAACGTAATGTGTGTTCACCAACGATCTGAGGCTAGGGCTGTCAAAGATTGGGAGTTTGTAGCAACGTAATTTTTGTTCACCAACGGTCTGAAGCTAGGACTGTCCAAGCTGGGGAGTATGTAGCAACGTAATGAGTGATCACCAACGATCTGAAGCTAGGGCTGTCCAAGCTGAGGAGTTTGTAGCAACGTAATGATTGTTCACCAACGAGCTGAAGCTACGGCTGTCCATGCTGGGGAGTTTGTAGCAACGTAATGTGTATTCACCAACGAGCTGAAGCTAGGCCTGTCCAAGCTGGGGAGTTTGTAGTAACGTAATGAGTGTTCACCAACGATCTAAGGCTAGGGCTGTCCAAGCTGGGGAGTTTGTAGTAACGTAATGTGTGTTCACCAACGATCTGAGGCTAGGGCTGTCCAAGCTGGGGAGTTTGTTGTAACGTAATGTCTGTTCACCTACGATCTGAAGCTAGGACTGTCCAAGCTGGGGAGTTTGTAGTAACGTAATGAGTGTTCACCAACGATCTGAGGCTAGGGCTGTCCAAGATGGGGAGTATGTAATAACGTAATGTGTGTTCACCAACGATCTGAAGCTAGGGTTGTCCAAGATGTGGAGTATGTAATAACGTAATGTGTGTTCACCAACTATCTGAAGCTAGGGCTGTCCAAGCTGGGGAGTTTGTAGTAACGTAATGTGTGTTCACCAACGATCTGAAGCTAGGGCTGTCCAACTTGGGGACTTTCTGGCAACGTAATGTGTGTTCACCAACGATCTGAAGCTAGGGCTGTCCAAGCTGGGGAGTTTGTAGTAACGTAATATGTGTTCACCAACGATCTGAAGCTAGGGTTGTCCAACTTGGGGACTTTGTAGCAACGTAATGTATGTTCACCAACGATCTGAAGCTAGGGCTGTCCAAGCTGGGGAGTTTGTTGCAACGTAATGTGTGTTCACCAACGATCTGAAGCTAGGGCTGTCCAAGCTGGGGAGTATGTAGCAACGTAATGTGTGTACACCAACGATTTGAAGCTAGAGCTGTCCAACTTGGGGACTTTGTAGCAACGTAATGAGTGTTCACCAACGATCTGAAGCTAGGGCTGTCCAAGCTGGGGAGTTTGTAGCAACGTTATGTGTGTTCACCAACGATCTGAAGCTAGGGCTGTCCAGGCTGGGGAGTATGTACCAACGTAATGTGTGTTCACCAACGATCTGAAGCTAGGGCTGTCCAACTTGGGGACTTTGTAGCAACGTAATGAGTGTTCACCAACGATCTGAAGCTAGGGCTGTCGAAGCTGTGGAGTTTGTAGTAACCTAATGTGTGTTCACCAACGATCAGAAGCTAGGGCTGTCCAAGCTGGGGAGTATGTAGCAACGTAATGTGTGTTCACCAACGATCTGAAGCTAGGGCTGTCCAACTTGGGGACTTTGTAGCAACGTAATGAGTGTTCACCAACGATCTGAAGCTAGGGCTGTCCAACTTTTGGAGTTTGTAGCAACGTAATGTGTGTAACCAACGATCTGAAGCTAGGGCTGTCCAAGCTAGGGAGTATGTAACAACGTAATGTGTGTTCACCAACGATCTGAAGCTAGGTCTGTCCAACTTGGGGAGTTTGTAACAACGTAATGTGTGTTCACCAACGATCTGAAGCTAGGGCTGTCCAAGCTGTGGGGTTTGTAGTAACCTAATGTGTGTTCACCAACGATCTGAAGCTAGGGCTGTCCAAGCTAGGGAGTTTGTAGCAACGTTATGTGTGTTCACCAACGATCTGAAGCTAGGGCTGTCCAGGCTGGGGAGTATGTAGCAACGTAATGTGTGTTCACCAACGATCTGAAGCTAGGGCTGTCCAACTTGGGGACTTTTTAGCAACGTAATGAGTGTTCACCAACGATCTGAAGCAAGGGCTGTCCAAGCTGGGGAGTATGTAGCAACATAATGTGTGTTCACCAACGATCTGAAGCTAGGGCTGTCCAACTTGGGGAGTTTGTAACAACGTAATGTGTGTTCACCAACGATCTGAAGTTAGGGCTGTCCAAGCTGTGGAGTTTGTAGTAACCTAATGTGTGTTCACCAACGATCTGAAGCTAGGGCTGTCCAAGCTGGGGAGTATGTAGCAAAGTAATGTGTGTTCACCAACGATCTGAAGCTAGGGCTGTCCAACTTGGGGAGTTTGTAACAACGTAATGTGTGTTCACCAACGATCTGAAGCTAGGGCTGTCCAAGCTGGGGAGTATGTAGCAACGTAATATGTGTTCACCAACAGTCTGAAAACTAGGACTGTCCAAGCTGGGGAGTTTGTAGCAACGTAATGTGTGTTCACCTACGATCTGAGGCTAGGGCTGTCCAAGATGGGGAGTGTGTAACAATGTAATGTGTGTTCACCAACGATCTGAAGGTAGGGCTGTCCAAGATGGGGAGTTTGTAGCAACGTAATGTGTGTTCACCAACGATCTGAAGGTAGGGCTGTCCTAGCTGGGGTGTATGTAGCAACGTAATGTGTGTTCACCAACGATCTGAAGCTAGGGCTCTCCAAGCTGGTGAGTTTGTAGCAACGTAATGTGTGTTCACCAACGATCTGAAGCTAGGGCTGTCCAAGCTGGGGAGTTTGTAGTAACGTAATGAGTGTTCACCAACGATCTGAAGCTAGGGCTGTCCAAGCTAGGGAGTATGTACCAACGTAATGTGTGTTAACCAACGATCTGAAGGTAGGGCTGTCCAAGCTGGGGAGTATGTTGCAACGTAATGTGTATTCACCAACGATCTGAGGCTAGGGCTGTCCAAGATTGGGAGTTTGTAGCAACGTAATTTGTGTTCACCAATGATCTGAAGCTAGGACTGTCCAAGCTGGGGAGTTTGTAGTAACGTCATGAGTGTTCACCAACGATCTGAAGCTAGGACTGTCCAAGCTGGGGAGTTTGTAGCTACGTAATGTGTGTTCACCAACGATCTGAAGCTAGGGCTGTCCAAGCTGGGGAGTTTGTAGCAACGTAATGTGTGTTCACCAACGATCTGAAGCTAGGGCTGTCCAAGCTGGGGAGTTTGTAGTAACGTAATGAGTGTTCACCAACGATCTGAAGCTAGGGCTGTCCAAGCTAGGGAGTATGTACCAACGTAATGTGTGTTAACCAACGATCTGAAGGTAGGGCTGTCCAAGCTGGGGAGTATGTAGCAACGTAATGTGTGTTCACCAACGATCTGAGGCTAGGGCTGTCCAAGATTGGGAGTTTGTAGCAACATAATTTGTGTTCACCAATGATCTGAAGCTAGGGCTGTCCAAGCTGGGGAGTATGTAGCAACGTAATGAGAGTTCACCAACGATCTGAAGCTAGGGCTGTCCAAGCTGTGGAGTTTGCAGTAACCTAATGTGTTTTCACCAACGGTCTGAGGCTAGGACTGTCCAAGCTGTGGAGTTTGTAGTAACGTAATTTGTGTTCACTAACGATCTGAAGCTAGGACTGTCCAAGCTGGGGAGTTTGTAGTAACGTAATTTGTGTTCACCAACGATCTGAAGCTAGGACTGTCCTAGCTGGTGAGTATGTAGCAACGTAATTTGTGTTCACCAACGATCTGAAGCTAGGGCTGTCCAGGCTGGGGAGTATGTAGCAACGTAATGTGTGTTCACCAACGATCTGAGGCTAGGGCAGTCCAAGATTGGGAGTTTGTAGCAACGTAATATGTGTTCACCAATGATCTGAAGCTAGGACTGTCCAAGCTGGGGAGTTTGTAGTAACGTAATGAGTGTTCACCAACGATCTGAAGCTAGGGCTGTCCAGGCTGGGGAGTATGTAGCAACGTAATGTGTGTTCACCAACGATCTGAAGCTAGGGATGTCCAACTTGGGGACGTTGTAGCAACGTAATGAGTGTTCACCAACGATCTGAAGCTAGGGCTGTCCAACTTGGGGAGTTTGTAACAACGTAATGTGTGTTCACCAACGATCGGAAGCTAGGGCTGTCCAAGCTGTGGAGTTTGTAGTAACCTACTGCGTGTTCACCAACGATCTGAAGCTAGGACTGTCCAAGCTGGGGAGTATGTAGCAACGTAATGTGTGTTCACCAACGATCTGAGTTAGGGCTGTCCGACTTGGGGAGTTTGTAACAACGTAATGTGTGTTCACCAACGATCTGAAGCTAGGGCTGTCCAAGCTAGGGAGTATGTAACAACGTAATGTGTGTTCACCAACCATATGAAGCTAGGGCTGTCCAAGCTGGGGAGTTTGTAGTAACGTAATGTGTGTTCACCAACCATCTGAAGCAAGGGCTGTCCAAGCTAGGGAGTTTGTATCAACGTAATGTGTGTTCACCTACGATCTGAAGCTAGGGCTGTCCAAGATGGGGAGTTTGTAGCAACGTAATGAGTGTTCACCAAAGATCTGAAGCTAGGGCTGTCCAACTTGGGGAGTTTGTAACAACGTAATGTGTGTTCACCAACGATCTGAGGCTAGGGCTGTCCAAGATTGGGAGTTTGTAGCGACGTAATTTGTGTTCACCAATGAACTGAAGCTAGGACTGTCCAAGCTGTGGAGTTTGTAGTAACGTAATGAGTGTTCACCAACGATCTGAAGCTAGGACTGTCCAAGCTGGGGAGTTTGTAGCTACGTAATGTGTGTTCACCAACTATCTTAAGCTAGGGCTGTCCATGCTGGGGAGTTTGTAACAACGTAATTTGTGTTCACCAACGATCTGAAGCTAGGGCTGTCCAAGCTGGGGAGTATGTAGCAACGTAATGTGTGTTCACCAACGATCTGAGGCTAGGGCTGTCCAAGATTGGGAGTTTGTAGCAACGTAATTTGTGTTCACCAATGATCTGAAGCTAGGGCTGCCCAAGCTGGGGAGTATGTAGCAACGTAATGAGTGTTCACCAACGATCTGAAGCTAGGGCTGTCCAAGCTGTGGAGTTTGCAGTAACCTAATGTGTGTTCACCAACGGTCTGAGGCTAGGACTGTCCAAGCTGTGGAGTTTGTAGTAACGTAATTTGTGTTCACTAACGATCTGAAGCTAGGACTGTCCAAGCTGGGGAGTTTGTAGTAACGTAATTTGTGTTCACCAACGATCTGAAGCTAGGACTGTCCAAGCTGGGGAGTATGTAGCAACGTAATTGGTGTTCACCAACGATCTGAAGACAGGGCTGTCCAGGCTGGGGAGTATGTAGCAACGTAATGAGTGTTCACCAACGATCTGAGGCTAGGGCTGTCCAAGATTGGGAGTTTGAAGCAACGTAATATGTGTTCACCAATGATCTGAAGCTAGGACTGTCCAAGCTGGGGAGTTTGTAGTAACGTAATGAGTGTTCACCAACGATCTGAGGCTAGGGCTGTCCAAGATGGGGAGTTTGTAGCTACGTAATGTGTGTTCACCAACGATCTGAAGCTAGGGCTGTCCATGCTGGGGAGTTTGTAGCAACGTAATTTGTGTTCACCAACGATCTGAAGCTAGGACTGTCCAAGCTGGGGAGTTTGTAGCAACGTAATTTTTGTTCACCAACGATCTGAAGCTAGGACTGTCCAAGCTGGGGAGTATGTAGCAACGTAATGAGTGATCACCAACGACCTGAAGCTAGGGCTGTCCAAGCTGAGGAGTTTGTAGCAACGTAATGATTGTTCACCAACGTTCTGAAGCTATGGCTGTCCAAGCTG
Organism: Meconema thalassinum; assembly: GCA_946902985.2. Classification (NCBI taxonomy): domain Eukaryota; kingdom Metazoa; phylum Arthropoda; class Insecta; order Orthoptera; family Tettigoniidae; genus Meconema; species Meconema thalassinum. The sequence continues at coordinate 276,096,844 of OX336388.2, forward strand.
GGGAGTTTGTAGCAACGTAATGTGTGTTCACCAACGAGCTGAAACTACGGCTGTCCATGCTGGGGAGTTTGTAGCAACGTAATGTGTGTTCACCAACGAGCTGAAGATAGGCCTGTCCAAGCTGGGGAGTTTGAAGTAACGTAATGAGTGTTCACCAACGATATGAGGCTAGGGCTGTCCAAGCTGGGGAGTTTGTAGTAACGTAATGTGTGTTCACCAACGATCTGAGGCTAGGGCTGTCCAAGCTGGGGAGTTTGTAGTAACGTAATGTCTGTTCACCTACGATCTGAAGCTAGGACTGTCCAAGCTGGGGAGTTTGTAGTAACGTAATGAGTGTTCACCAACGATCTGAGGCTAGGGCTGTCCAAGATGGGGAGTATGTAATAACGTAATGTGTGTTCACCAACGATCTGAAGCTAGGGCTGTCCAAGATGTGGAGTATGTAATAACGTAATGTGTGTTCACCAACGATCTGAAGCTAGGGCTGTCCAAGCTGGGGAGTTTGTAGTAACGTAATGTGTGTTCACCAACGATCTGAAGCTAGGGCTGTCCAACTTGGGGACTTTGTAGCAACGTAATGTGTGTTCCCCAACGATCTGAAGCTAGGGCTGTCCAAGCTGGGGAGTTTGTAGTAACGTAATGTGTGTTCTCCAACGATCTGAAGCTAGGGCTGTCCAACTTGGGGACTTTGTAGCAACGTAATGTGTGTTCACCAACGATCTGAAGCTAGGGCTGTCCAAGCTGGGGAGTTTGTAGCAACGTAATGTGTGTTCACCAACGATCTGAAGCTAGGGCTGTCCAAGCTGGGGAGTATGTACCAACGTAATGTGTGTACACCAACGATCTGAAGCTAGAGCTGTCCAACTTGGGGACTTTGTAGCAACGTAATGAGTGTTCACCAACGATCTGAAGCTAGGGCTGTCCAAGCTGGGGAGTATGTAGCAACGTAATGTGTGTTCACCAACGATCTGAAGCTAGGGCTGTCCAACTTGGGGAGTTTGTAGCAACGTAATGTGTGTTCACCAACGATCTAAAGCTAGGGCTGTCCAAGCTAGGGAGTATGTAACAACGTAATGTGTGTTCACCAACGATCTGAAGCTAGGGCTGTCCAACTTGGGGAGTTTGTCACATCGTAATGTGTGTTCACCAACGATCTGAAGCTAGGGCTGTCCAAGCTGTGGAGTTTGTAGTAACCTAATGTGTGTTCACCAACGATCAGAAGCTAGGGCTGTCCAAGCTTGGGAGTATGTAACAACGTAATGTGTGTTCACCAACGATCTGAAGCTAGGGCTGTCCAACTTGGGGACTTTGTAGCAACGTAATGAGTGTTCACCAACGATCTGAAGCTAGGGCTGTCCAACTTGGGGAGTTTGTAGCAACGTAATGTGTGTAACCAACGATCTGAAGCTAGGGCTGTCCAAGCTAGGGAGTATGTAACAACGTAATGTGTGTTCACCAACGATCTGAAGCTAGGGCTGTCCAACTTGGGGAGTTTGTAACAACGTAATGTGTGTTCACCAACGATCTGAAGCTAGGGCTGTCCAAGCTGTGGAGTTTGTAGTAACCTAATGTGTGTTCACCAACGATCGGAAGCTAGGGCTGTCCAAGCTAGGGAGTTTGTAGCAACGTTATGTGTGTTCACCAACGATCTGAAGCTAGGGCTGTCCAGGCTGGGGAGTATGTAGCAACGTAATGTGTGTTCACCAACGATCTGAAGCTAGGGCTGTCCAACTTGGGGACTTTGTAGCAACGTAATGAGTGTTCACCAACGATCTGAAGCTAGGGCTGTCCAAGCTAGGGAGTATGTAACAACGTAATGTGTGTTCACCAACCATATGAAGCTAGGGCTGTCCAAGCTTTGGAGTTTGTAGTAACGTAATGTGTGTTCACCAACGATCTGAAGCAAGGGCTGTCCAAGCTAGGGAGTTTGTAGCAACGTAATGTGTGTTCACCAAAGATCTGAAGCTGGGACTGTCCAAGATGGGGAGTTTGTAGCAACGTAATGAGTGTTCACCAACGATCTGAAGCTAGCGCTGTCCAAGCTGGGGAAATTGTAGTAACGTAATGAGTGTTCACCAACGATCTGAAGCTAGGGCTGTCCAAGCTGGGGAGTTTGTAGTAACGTAATGTGTGTTCACCAACGATCTGAAGCTAGGGCTGTCCAAGCGGGGTAGTATGTATCAACGTAATGAGTGTTCACCAACGATCTGAAGCTGGGGCAGTCCAAGCTTAGGAGTTTGTAGTAACGTAATGTGTGTTCACCAACGATCTGAAGCTAGGGCTGTCCAAGCTGAGGAGTTTGTAGTAACCTAATGTGTGTTCACCAACGATCTGAAGCTAGGGCTGTCCAAGTTGAGGAGTTTCTAGTAACCTAATGTGTGTTCACCAACGATCTGAAGCTAGGGCTGTCCATGCTGGGGAGTTTGTAGCAACGTAATTTGTGTTCACCAACGATCTGAAGCTAGGGCTGTCCATGCTGTGGAGTTAGTAGTAACGTAATTTGTGTTCACCTACGATCTCAAGCTAGGGCTGTCCATGCGTGGGAGTTTGTAGCAACGTAATTTGTGTTCACCAACGATCTGAAGCAAGGGCTGTCCAAGCTAGGGAGTTTGTAGCAACGTAATGTGTGTTCACCAACGATCTGAAGCTAGGGCTGTCCAAGCTGGGGAAATTGTAGTAACGTAATGAGTGTTCACCAACGATCTGATGCTAGGGCTGTCCAAGCTGGGGAGTTTGTAGTAACGTAATGTGTGTTCACCAACGATCTGAAGCTAGGGCTGTCCAAGCTGGGGAGTATGTAATAACGTAATGTGTGTTCACCAACGATCTGAAGCTAGGGCTGTCCAAGCTGGGGAGTTTGTAGTAACGTAATGTGTGTTCACCAACGATCTGAAGCTAGGGCTGTCCAAGCTGGGGAGTTTGTAGTAACGTAATGAGTGTTCACCAACGATCTGAAGCTAGGGCTGTCCAAGCTGGGTAGTTTGTAGTAACGTACTGTGTGTTCACCAACGATCTGAAGCTAGGGCTGTCCAAGCTGGGGAGTATGTATCAACGTAATGAGTGTTCACCAACGATCTGAAGCTAGGGCTGTCCAAGCTGAGGAGTTTGTATTAACGTAATGTGTGTTCACCAACGATCTGAAGCTAGGGCTGTCCAAGCTGAGGAGTTTTTAGTAACCTAATGTGTGTTCACCAACGATCTGATGCTAGGGATGTCCAAGCTGAGGAGTTTCTAGTAACCTAATGTGTGTTCACCAACGATCTGAAGCTAGGGCTGTCCATGCTGGGGAGTTTGTAGCATGGTAATTTGTGTTCACCAACGATCTGAAGCTAGGGCTGTCCATGCTGGGGAGTTAGTAGTAACGTAATTTGTGTTCACCAACGATCTGAAGCTAGGGCTGTCCATGCGTGGGAGTTTGTAGCAACGTAATTTGTGTTCACCAACGATCTGAATCTAGGGCTGTCCATGCTGAGGAGTTTGTAGCAACGTAATTTGTGTTCACCAACGATCTAAAGCTAGGGCTGTCCATGCTGGGGAGTTTGTAGTAACCTAATGTGTGTTCACAAACGATCTGAAGCTAGGACTGTCCAAGCTGGGGAGTATGTAGCAACGTAATGTGTGTTCACCAACAGTCTGAAGCTAGGACTGTCCAAGCTGGGGTTTTGTAGCAACGTAATGTGTGTTCACCTACGATCTGAGGCTAGGGCTGTCCAAGATGGGGAGTGTGTAACAACGTAATGTGTGTTCACCAAAGATCTGAAGGTAGGGCTGTCCAAGATGGGGAGTTTGTAGCAACGTAATGTGTGTTCACCAACGATCTGAAGGTAGGGCTGTCCAAGATGGGGAGTTTGTAGCAACGTAATGTGTGTTCACCAACGATCTGAAGGTAGGGCTGTCCAAGCTGGGGTGTATGTAGCAACGTAATGTGTGTTCACCAACGATCTGAAGCTAGGGCTGTCCAAGCTGGGGAGTTTGTAGCAACGTAATGTGTGTTCACCAACGATCTGAATCTAGGGCTGTCCAAGCTGGGGAGTTTGTAGTAACGTAATGAGTGTTCTCCAACGATCTGAAGCTAGGGCTGTCCAAGCTAGGGAGTATGTAACAACGTAATGTGTGATCACCAACGTTCTGAAGGTAGGGCTGTCCAAGCTGGGCAGTATGTAGCAACGTAATGTGTGTTCACCAACGATCTGAGGCTAGGGCTGTCCAAGATTGGGAGTTTGTTGCAACGTAATTTGTGTTCACCAATGATCTGAAGCTAGGACTGTCCAAGCTGGGGAGTTTGTAGTAACGTAATGAGTGTTCACCAACGATCTGAAGCTAGGACTGTCCAAGCTGGGGAGTTTGTAGCTACGTAATGTGTGTTCACCAACGATCTGAAGCTAGGGCTGTCCATGCTGGGGAGTTTGTAGCAACGTAATTTGTGTTCACCAACGATCTGAAGCTAGGGCTGTCCAAGCTGGGGAGTATGTAGCAACGTAATGTGTGTTCACCAACGATCTGAGGCTAGGGCTGTCCAAGATTGGGAGTTTGTTGCAACGTAATTTGTGTTCACCAATGATCTGAAACTAGGGCTGTCCAAGCTGGGGAGTATGTAGCAACGTAATGAGTGTTCACCAACGATTTGAAGCTAGGGCTGTCCAAGCTGTGGAGTTTGCAGTAACCTAATGTGTGTTCACCAACGATCTGAGGCTAGGACTGTCCAAGCTGGGGAGTTTGTAGTAACGTAATTTGTGTTCACTAACGATCTGAAGCTAGGACTGTCCAAGCTGGGGAGTTTGTAGTAACGTAATTTGTGTTCACCAACGATCTGAAGCTAGGACTGTCCAAGCTGGGGAGTATGTAGCAACGTAATTTGTGTTCACCAACGATCTGAAGCTAGGGCTGTCCAGGCTGGGGAGTATGTAGCAACGTAATGTGTGTTCACCAACGATCTGAAGCTAGGGCTGTCCATGCTGGGGAGTTTGTAGCAACGTAATTTGTGTTCACCAACGATCTGAAGCTAGGACTGTCCAAGCTGGGGAGTTTGTAGCAACGTAATTTGTGTTCACCAACGATCTGAAGCTAGGACTGTCCAAGCTGGGGAGTATGTAGCAACGTAATGAGTGTTCACCAACGATCTGAAGCTAGGGCTGTCCAAGCTGAGGAGTTTGTAGCAACGTAATGATTGTTCACCAACGATCTGAAGCTAGGGCTGTCCAAGCTGGGGAGTTTGTAGCAACGTAATGTGTGTTCACCAACGAGCTGAAGCTACGGCTGTCCATGCTGGGGAGTTTGTAGCAACGTAATGTGTGTCCACCAACGAGCTGAAGCTAGGCCTGTCCAAGCTGGGGAGTTTGTAGTAACGTAATGAGTGTTCACCAACGATCTGAGGCTAGGGCTGTCCAAGCTGGGGAGTTTGTAGTAACGTAATGTGTGTTCACCAACGATCTGAGGCTAGGGCTGTCCAAGCTGGGGAGTTTGTAGTAACGTAATGTGTGTTCACCTACGATCTGAAGCTAGGACTGTCCAAGCTGGGGAGTTTGTAGTAACGTAATGAGTGTTCACCAACGATCTGAGACTAGGGCTGTCCAAGATGGGGAGTATGTAATAACGTAATGTGTGTTCACCAACGATCTGAAGCTAGGGCTGTCCAAGATGTGGAGTATGTAATAACGTAATGTGTGTTCACCAACGAGCTGAAGCTAGGTCTGTCCAAGCTGGGGAGTTTGTAGTAACGTAATGTGTGTTCACCAACGATCTGAAGCTAGGGCTGTCCAACTTGGGGACTTTGTAGCAACGTAATGTGTGTTCACCAACGATCTGAAGCTAGGGCTGTCCAAGCTGGGGAGTTTGTAGTAACGTAATGTGTGTTCACCAACGATCTGAAGCTAGGGCTGTCCAACTTGGGGACTTTGTAGCAACGTAATGTGTGTTCACCAACCATCTGAAGCTAGGGCTGTCCAAGCTGGGGAGTTTGTAGCAACGTAATGTGTGTTCACCAACGATCTGAAGCTAGGGCTGTCCAAGCTGGGGAGTATGTAGCAACGTAATGTGTGTTCACCAACGATCTGAAGCTAGAGCTGTCCAACTTGGGGACTTTGTAGCAACGTAATGAGTGTTCACCAACGATCTGAAGCTAGGGCTGTCCAAGCTGGGGAATATGTAGCAACGTAATGTGTGTTCACCAACGATCTGAAGCTAGGGCTGTCCTACTTGGGGAGTTTGTAGCAACGTAATGTGTGTTCACCAACGATCTGAAGCTAGGGCTGTCCAAGCAAGGGAGTATGTAACAACGTAATGTGTGTTCACCAACGATCTGAAGCTAGGGCTGTCCAACTTGGGGAGTTTGTAACAACGTAATGTGTGTTCACCAACGATCTGAAGCTAGGGCTGTCCAAGCTGTGGAGTTTGTAGTAACCTAATGTGTGTTCACCAACGATCTGAAGCTAGGGCTGTCCAAGCTGGGGAGTATGTAGCAACGTAATGTGTGTTCACCAACGATCTGAAGCTAGGGCTGTCTAACTTGGGGACTTTGTAGCAACGTAATGTGTGTAACCAACGATCTGAAGCTAGGGCTGTCCAAGCTAGGGAGTATGTAACAACGTAATGTGTGTTCACCAACGATCTGAAGCTAGGGCTGTCCAACTTGGGGAAATTATAACAACGTTATGTGTGTTCACCAACGATCTGAAGCTAGGGCTGTCCAAGCTGTGGAGTTTGTAGTAACCTAATGTGTTTTCACCAACGATCTGAAGCTAGGGCTGTCCAAGCTAGGGAGTTTGTAGCAACGAAATGAGTGTTCACCAACGTTCTGAAGCTAGGGCTGTCCAGGCTGGGGAGTATGTAGCAACGTAATGTGTGTTCACCAACGATCTGAAGCTAGGGCTGTCCAAATTGGGGACGTTGTAGCAACGTAATGAGTGTTCACCAACGATCTGAAGCTAGGGCTGTCCAAGCTGGGGAGTATGTAGCAACGTAATGTGTGTTCACCAACGATCTGAAGCTAGGGCTGTCCAACTTGGGGAGTTTGTAACAACGTAATGTGTGTTCTCCAACGATCTGAAGCTAGGGCTGTCCAAGCTGTGGAGTTTGTAGTAACCTACTGTGTGTTCACCAACGATCTGAAGCTAGGGCTGTCCAAGCTGGGGAGTATGTAGCAACGTAATGTGTGTTCACCAACGATCTGAAGCTAGGGCTGTCCAACTTGGGGAGTTTGTAACAACGTAATGTGTGTTCACCAACGATCTGAAGCTAGGGCTGTCCAAGCTAGGGAGTATGTAACAACGTAATGTGTGTTCACCAACCATATGAAGCTAGGGCTGTCCAAGCTGGGGAGTTTGTAGTAACGTAATGTGTGTTCACCAACCATCTGAAGCAAGGGCTGTCCAAGCTAGGGAGTTTGTAGCAACGTAATGTGTGTTCACCAACGATCTGAAGCTAGGGCTGTCCAAGATGGGGAGTTTGTAGCAACGTAATGAGTGTTCACCAACGATCTGAAGCTAGGGCTCTCCAAGCTGGGGTGTATGTAGCAACGTAATGTGTGTTCACCAACGATCTGAAGCTAGGGCTGTCCAAGCTGGGGAGTTTGTAGCATCGTAATGTGTGTTCACCAACGATCTGAAGCTAGGGCTGTCCAAGCTGGGGAGTATGTAGTAACGTAATATGTGTTCACCAACGATCTGAAGCTAGGGCTGTCCAACCTGGGGAGTTTGTAGTAACGTAATGTGTGTTCACCCACGATCTGAAGCTAGGGCTGTCTAAGCTGGGGAGTTTGTAGTAACGTAATGTGTGTTCACCAACGATCTGAAGCTAGGGCTGTCCAAGCTGGGGAGTTTGTAGTAACGTAATGTGTGTTCACCAACGATCTGAAGCTAGGGCTGTCCAAGCTGGGGAGTATGTATCAACGTAATGAGTGTTCACCAACGATCTGAAGCTAGGGCTGTCCAAGCTGAGGAGTTTGTAGTAACGTAATGTGTGTTCACCAACGATCTGAAGCTAGGGCTGTCCAAGCTGAGGAGTTTGTAGTAACCTAATGTGTGTTCACCAACGATCTGAAGCTAGGGCTGTCCAAGCTGAGGAGTTTCTAGTAACCTAATGTGTGTTCACCAAGTATCTGAAGCTAGGACTGTCCATGCTGGGGAGTTTGTAGCAACGTAATTTGTGTTCACCAACGATCTGAAGCTAGGGCTGTCCATGCTGGGGAGTTAGTAGTAACGTAATTTGTGTTCACCAACGATCTGAAGCTAGGGCTGTCCATGCGTGGGAGTTTGTAGCAACGTAATTTGTGTTCACCAACGATCTGAAGCTAGGGCTGTCCATGCTGAAGAGTTTGTAGCAACGAAATTTGTGTTCACCAACGATCTGAAGCTAGGGTGTCCATGCTGAGGAGTTTGTAGCAACGTAATTTGTGTTCACCAACGATCTGAAGCTAGAGCTGTCCATGCTGGGGAGTTTGTAGTAACCTAATGTATGTTCACCAACGATCTGAAGCTAGGACTGTCCAAGCTGAGGTGTTTGTAGTAACGTAATGAGTGTTCACCAACGACCTGATGCTAGGGCTGTCCAAGCTGGGGAGTATGAAGCAACGTAATGTGTGTTCACCAACGATCTGAAGCTAGGACTGTCCAAGCTGGGGAGTTTGTAGCAACATAATGTGTGTTCACCTACGATCTGAGGCTAGGGCTGTCCAAGATGGGGAGTGTGTAACAACGTAATGTGTGTTCACCAACGATCTGAAGGTAGGGCTGTCCAAGATGGGGAGTTTGTAGCAACGTAATGTGTGTTCACCAACGATCTGAAGGTAGGGCTGTCCAAGATGGGGAGTTTGTAGCAACGTAATGTGTGTTCACCAACGATCTGAAGGTAGGGCTGTCCAACTTGGGGAGTTTGTAACAACGTAATGTGTGTTAACCAACGATCTGAAGGTAGGGCTGTCCAAGCTGGGGAGTATGTTGCAACGTAATGTGTATTCACCAACGATCTGAGGCTAGGGCTGTCCAAGATTGGGAGTTTGTAGCAACGTAATTTGTGTTCACCAATGATCTGAAGCTAGGACTGTCCAAGCTGGGGAGTTTGTAGTAACGTAATGAGTGTTCACCAACGATCTGAAGCTAGGACTGTCCAAGCTGGGGAGTTTGTAGCTACGTAATGTGTGTTCACCAACGATCTGAAGCTAGGGCTGTCCATGCTGGGGAGTTTGTAGCAACGTAATTTGTGTTCACCAACGATCTGAAGCTAGGGCTGTCCAAGCTGGGGAGTATGTAGCAACGTAATGTGTGGTCACCAACGATCTGAGGCTAGGGCTGTCCAAGATTGGGAGTTTGTAGCAACATAATTTGTGTTCACCAATGATCTGAAGCTAGGGCTGTCCAAGCTGGGGAGTATGTAGCAACGTAATGAGTGTTCACCAACGATCTGAAGCTAGGGCTGTCCAAGCTGTGGAGTTTGCAGTAACCTAATGTGTGTTCACCAACGGTCTGAGGCTAGGACTGTCCAAGCTGTGGAGTTTGTAGTAACGTAATTTGTGTTCACTAACGATCTGAAGCTAGGACTGTCCAAGCTGGGGAGTTTGTAGTAACGTAATTTGTGTTCACCAACGATCTGAAGCTAGGACTGTCCTAGCTGGGGAGTATGTAGCAACGTAATTTGTGTTCACCAACGATCTGAAGCTAGGGCTGTCCAGGCTGGGGAGTATGTAGCAACGTAATGTGTGTTCACCAACGATCTGAGGCTAGGGCTGTCCAAGATTGGGAGTTTGTAGCAACGTAATATGTGTTCACCAATGATCTGAAGCTAGGGCTGTCCAAGCTGGGGAGTTTGTAGTAACGTAATGAGTGTTCACCAACGATCTGAAGCTAGGGCTGTCCAGGCTGGGGAGTATGTAGCAACGTAATGTGTGTTCTCCAACGATCTGAAGCTAGGGATGTCCAACTTGGGGACGTTGTAGCAACGTAATGAGTGTTCACCAACGATCTGAAGCTAGGGCTGTCCAACATGGGGAGTTTGTAACAACGTAATGTGTGTTCACCAACGATCTGAAGCTAGGGCTGTCCAAGCTGTGGAGTTTGTAGTAACCTACTGCGTGTTCACCAACGATCTGAAGCTAGGACTGTCCAAGCTGGGGAGTATGTAGCAACGTAATGTGTGTTCACCAACGATCTGAGCTAGGGCTGTCCAACTTGGGGAGTTTGTAACAACGTAATGTGTGTTCACCAACGATCTGAAGCTAGGGCTGTCCAAGCTAGGGAGTATGTAACAACGTAATGTGTGTTCACCAACCATATGAAGCTAGGGCTGTCCAAGCTGGGGAGTTTGTAGTAACGTAATGTGTGTTCACCAACCATCTGAAGCAAGGGCTGTCCAAGCTAGGGAGTTTGTAGCAACGTAATGTGTGTTCACCAACGATCTGAAGCTAGGGCTGTCCAAGATGGGGAGTTTGTAGCAACGTAATGAGTGTTCACCAAAGATCTGAAGCTAGGGCTGTCCAACTTGGGGAGTTTGTAACAACGTAATGTGTGTTCACCAACGATCTGAGGCTAGGGCTGTCCAAGATTGGGAGTTTGTAGCGACGTAATTTGTGTTCACCAATGAACTGAAGCTAGGACTGTCCAAGCTGGGGAGTTTGTAGTAACGTAATGAGTGTTCACCAACGATCTGAAGCTAGGACTGTCCAAGCTGGGGAGTTTGTAGCTACGTAATGTGTGTTCACCAACGATCTGAAGCTAGGGCTGTCCATGCTGGGGAGTTTGTAACAACGTAATTTGTGTTCACCAACGATCTGAAGCTAGGGCTGTCCAAGCTGGGGAGTATGTAGCAACGTAATGTGTGTTCACCAACGATCTGAGGCTAGGGCTGTCCAAGATTGGGGGTTTGTAGCAACGTAATTTGTGTTCACCAATGATCTGAAGCTAGGGCTGTCCAAGCTGGGGAGTATGTAGCAACGTAATGAGTGTTCACCAACGATCTGAAGCTAGGGCTGTCCAAGTTGTGGAGTTTGCAGTAACCTAATGTGTGTTCACCAACGGTCTGAGGCTAGGACTGTCCAAGCTGTGGAGTTTGTAGTAACGTAATTTGTGTTCACTAACGATCTGAAGCTAGGACTGTCCAAGCTGGGGAGTTTGTAGTAACGTAATTTGTGTTCACCAACGATCTGAAGCTAGGACTGTCCAAGCTGGGGAGTATGTAGCAACGTAATTGGTGTTCACCAACGATCTGAAGCTAGGGCTGTCCAGGCTGGGGAGTATGTAGCAACGTAATGAGTGTTCACCAACGATCTGAGGCTAGGGCTGTCCAAGATTGGGAGTTTGTAGCAACGTAATATGTGTTCACCAATGATCTGAAGCTAGGACTGTCCAAGCTGGGGAGTTTGTAGTAACGTAATGAGTGTTCACCAACGATCTGAGGCTAGGGCTGTCCAAGATGGGGAGTTTGTAGCTACGTAATGTGTGTTCACCAACGATCTGAAGCTAGGGCTGTCCATGCTGGGGAGTTTGTAGCAACGTAATTTGTGTTCACCAACGATCTGAAGCTAGGACTGTCCAAGCTGGGGAGTTTGTAGCAACGTAATTTTTGTTCACCAACGATCTGAAGCTAGGACTGTCCAAGCTGGGGAGTATGTAGCAACGTAATGAGTGATCACCAACGATCTGAAGCTAGGGCTGTCCAAGCTGAGGAGTTTGTAGCAACGTAATGATTGTTCACCAACGTTCTGAAGCTATGGCTGTCCAAGCTGGGGAGTTTGTAGCAACGTAATGTGTGTTCACCAACGAGCTGAAACTACGGCTGTCCATGCTGGGGAGTTTGTAGCAACGTAATGTGTGTTCACCAACGAGCTGAAGCTAGGCCTGTCCAAGCTGGGGAGTTTGAAGTAACGTAATGAGTGTTCACCAACGATCTGAGGCTAGGGCTGTCCAAGCTGGGGAGTTTGTAGTAACGTAATGTGTGTTCCCCAACGATCTGAGGCTAGGGCTGTCCAAGCTGGGGAGTTTGTAGTAACGTAATGTCTGTTCACCTACGATCTGAAGCTAGGACTGTCCAAGTTGGGGAGTTTGTAGTAACGTAATGAGTGTTCACCAACGATCTGAGGCTAGGGCTGTCCAAGATGGGGAGTATGTAATAACGTAATGTGTGTTCACCAACGATCTGAAGCTAGGGCTGTCCAAGATGTGGAGTATGTAATAACGTAATGTGTGTTCACCAACGATCTGAAGCTAGGGCTGTCCAAGCTGGGGAGTTTGTAGTAACGTAATGTGTGTTCACCAACGATCTGAAGCTAGGGCTGTCCAACTTGGGGACTTTGTAGCAACGTAATGTGTGTTCCCCAACGATCTGAAGCTAGGGCTGTCCAAGCTGGGGAGTTTGTAGTAACGTAATGTGTGTTCTCCAACGATCTGAAGCTAGGGCTGTCCAACTTGGGGACTTTGTAGCAACGTAATGTGTGTTCACCAACGATCTGAAGCTAGGGCTGTCCAAGCTGGGGAGTTTGTAGCAACGTAATGTGTGTTCACCAACGATCTGAAGCTAGGGCTGTCCAAGCTGGGGAGTATGTACCAACGTAATGTGTGTACACCAACGATCTGAAGCTAGAGCTGTCCAACTTGGGGACTTTGTAGCAACGTAATGAGTGTTCACCAACGATCTGAAGCTAGGGCTGTCCAAGCTGGGGAGTATGTAGCAACGTAATGTGTGTTCACCAACGATCTGAAGCTAGGGCTGTCCAACTTGGGGAGTTTGTAGCAACGTAATGTGTGTTCACCAACGATCTAAAGCTAGGGCTGTCCAAGCTAGGGAGTATGTGACAACGTAATGTGTGTTCACCAACGATCTGAAGCTAGGGCTGTCCAACTTGGGGACTTTGTAGCAACGTAATGAGTGTTCACCAACGATCTGAAGCTAGGGCTGTCCAACTTGGGGAGTTTGTAGCAACGTAATGTGTGTAACCAACGATCTGAAGCTAGGGCTGTCCAAGCTAGGGAGTATGTAACAACGTAATGTGTGTTCACCAACGATCTGAAGCTAGGGCTGTCCAACTTGGGGAGTTTGTAACAACGTAATGTGTGTTCACCAACGATCTGAAGCTAGGGCTGTCCAAGCTGTGGAGTTTGTAGTAACCTAATGTGTGTTCACCAACGATCTGAAGCTAGGGCTGTCCAAGCTAGGGAGTTTGTAGCAACGTTATGTGTGTTCACCAACGATCTGAAGCTAGGGCTGTCCAGGCTGGGGAGTATGTAGCAACGTAATGTGTGTTCACCAACGATCTGAAGCTAGGGCTGTCCAACTTGGGGACTTTGTAGCAACGTAATGAGTGTTCACCAACGATCTGAAGCTACGGCTGTCCAAGCTGGGTAGTATGTAGCAACGTAATGTGCGTTCACCAACGATCTGAAGCTAGGGCTGTCCAACTTGGGGAGTTTGTAACAACGTAATGTGTGTTCACCAACGATCTGAAGCTAGGGCTGTCCAAGCTAGGGAGTATGTAACAACGTAATGTGTGTTCACCAACCATATGAAGCTAGGGCTGTCCAAGCTTTGGAGTTTGTAGTAACGTAATGTGTGTTCACCAACGATCTGAAGCAAGGGCTGTCCATGCTAGGGAGTTTGTAGCAACGTAATGTGTGTTCACCAACGATCTGAAGCTGGGACTGTCCAAGATGGGGAGTTTGTAGCAACGTAATGAGTGTTCACCAACGATCTGAAGCTAGCGCTGTCCAAGCTGGGGAAATTGTAGTAACGTAATGAGTGTTCACCAACGATCTGAAGCTAGGGCTGTCCAAGCTGGGGAGTTTGTAGTAACGTAATGTGTGTTCACCAACGATCTGAAGCTAGGGCTGTCCAAGCGGGGTAGTATGTATCAACGTAATGAGTGTTCACCAACGATCTGAAGCTGGGGCTGTCCAAGCTTAGGAGTTTGTAGTAACGTAATGTGTGTTCACCAACGATCTGAAGCTAGGGCTGTCCAAGCTGAGGAGTTTGTAGTAACCTAATGTGTGTTCACCAACGATCTGAAGCTAGGGCTGTCCAAGTTGAGGAGTTTCTAGTAACCTAATGTGTGTTCACCAACGATCTGAAGCTAGGGCTGTCCATGCTGGGGAGTTTGTAGCAACGTAATTTGTGTTCACCAACGATCTGAAGCTAGGGCTGTCCATGCTGTGGAGTTAGTAGTAACGTAATTTGTGTTCACCTACGATCTCAAGCTAGGGCTGTCCATGCGTGGGAGTTTGTAGCAACGTAATTTGTGTTCACCAACGATCTGAAGCAAGGGCTGTCCAAGCTAGGGAGTTTGTAGCAACGTAATGTGTGTTCACCAACGATCTGAAGCTAGGGCTGTCCAAGCTGGGGAAATTGTAGTAACGTAATGAGTGTTCACCAACGATCTGAAGCTAGGGCTGTCCAAGCTGGGGAGTTTGTAGTAACGTAATGTGTGTTCACCAACGATCTGAAGCTAGGGCTGTCCAAGCTGGGGAGTATGTAGTAACGTAATGTGTGTTCACCAACGATCTGAAGCTAGGGCTGTCCAAGCTGGGGAGTTTGTAGTAACGTAATGTGTGTTCACCAACGATCTGAAGCTAGGGCTGTCCAAGCTGGGGAGTTTGTAGTAACGTAATGAGTGTTCACCAACGATCTGAAGCTAGGGCTGTCCAAGCTGGGTAGTTTGTAGTAACGTACTGTGTGTTCTCCAACGATCTGAAGCTAGGGCTGTCCAAGCTGGGGAGTATGTATCAACGTAATGAGTGTTCACCAACGATCTGAAGCTAGGGCTGTCCAAGCTGAGGAGTTTGTATTAACGTAATGTGTGTTCACCAACGATCTGAAGCTAGGGCTGTCCAAGCTGAGGAGTTTTTAGTAACCTAATGTGTGTTCACCAACGATCTGATGCTAGGGATGTCCAAGCTGAGGAGTTTCTAGTAACCTAATGTGTGTTCACCAACGATCTGAAGCTAGGGCTGTCCATGCTGGGGAGTTTGTAGCATGGTAATTTGTGTTCACCAACGATCTGAAGCTAGGGCTGTCCATGCTGGGGAGTTAGTAGTAACGTAATTTGTGTTCACCAACGATCTGAAGCTAGGGCTGTCCATGCGTGGGAGTTTGTAGCAACGTAATTTGTGTTCACCAACGATCTGAAGCTAGGGCTGTCCATGCTGAGGAGTTTGTAGCAACGTAATTTGTGTTCACCAACGATCTAAAGCTAGGGCTGTCCATGCTGGGGAGTTTGTAGTAAGCTAATGTGTGTTCACAAACGATCTGAAGCTAGGACTGTCCAAGCTGGGGAGTATGTAGCAACGTAATGTGTGTTCACCAACAGTCTGAAGCTAGGACTGTCCAAGCTGGGGTTTTGTAGCAACGTAATGTGTGTTCACCTACGATCTGAGGCTAGGGCTGTCCAAGATGGGGAGTGTGTAACAACGTAATGTGGTTCACCAACGATCTGAAGGTAGGGCTGTCCAAGATGGGGAGTTTGTAGCAACGTAATGTGTGTTCACCAACGATCTGAAGGTAGGGCTGTCCAAGATGGGGAGTTTGTAGCAACGTAATGTGTGTTCACCAACGATCTGAAGGTAGGGCTGTCCAAGCTGGGGTGTATGTAGCAACGTAATGTGTGTTCACCAACGATCTGAAGCTAGGGCTGTCCAAGCTGGGGAGTTTGTAGCAACGTAATGTGTGTTCACCAACGATCTGAATCTAGGGCTGTCCAAGCTGGGGAGTTTGTAGTAACGTAATGAGTGTTCTCCAACGATCTGAAGCTAGGGCTGTACAAGCTAGGGAGTATGTAACAACGTAATGTGTGATCACCAACGATCTGAAGGTAGGGTTGTCCAAGCTGGGGAGTATGTAGCAACGTAATGTGTGTTCACCAACGATCTGAGGCTAGGGCTGTCCAAGATTGGGAGTTTGTTGCAACGTAATTTGTGTTCACCAATGATCTGAAGCTAGGACTGTTTAAGCTGGGGAGTTTGTAGTAACGTAATGAGTGTTCACCAACGATCTGAAGCTAGGACTGTCCAAGCTGGGGAGTTTGTAGCTACGTAATGTGTGTTCACCAACGATCTGAAGCTAGGGCTGTCCATGCTGGGGAGTTTGTAGCAACGTAATTTGTGTTCACCAACGATCTGAAGCTAGGGCTGTCCAAGCTGGGGAGTATGTAGCAACGTAATGTGTGTTCACCAACGATCTGAAGCTAGGGCTGTCCATGCTGGGGAGTTTGTAGCAACTTAATTTGTGTTCACCAACGATCTGAAGCTAGGGCTGTCCATGCTGTGGAGTTAGTAGTAACGTAATTTGTGTTCACCTACGATCTCAAGCTAGGGCTGTCCATGCGTGGGAGTTTGTAGCAACGTAATTTGTGTTCACCAACGATCTGAAGCAAGGGCTGTCCAAGCTAGGGAGTTTGTAGCAACGTAATGTGTGTTCACCAACGATCTGAAGCTAGGGCTGTCCAAGCTGGGGAAATTGTAGTAACGTAATGAGTGTTCACCAACGATCTGAAGCTAGGGCTGTCCAAGCTGGGGAGTTTGTAGTAACGTAATGTGTGTTCACCAACGATCTGAAGCTAGGGCTGTCCAAGCTGGGGAGTATGTAGTAACGTAATGTGTGTTCACCAACGATCTGAAGCTAGGGCTGTCCAAGCTGGGGAGTTTGTAGTAACGTAATGTGTGTTCACCAACGATCTGAAGCTAGGGCTGTCCAAGCTGGGGAGTTTGTAGTAACGTAATGAGTGTTCACCAACGATCTGAAGCTAGGGCTGTCCAAGCTGGGTAGTTTGTAGTAACGTACTGTGTGTTCACCAACGATCTGAAGCTAGGGCTGTCCAAGCTGGGGAGTATGTATCAACGTAATGAGTGTTCACCAACGATCTGAAGCTAGGGCTGTCCAAGCTGAGGAGTTTGTATTAACGTAATGTGTGTTCACCAACGATCTGAAGCTAGGGCTCTCCAAGCTGAGGAGTTTTTAGTAACCTAATGTGTGTTCACCAACGATCTGATGCTAGGGATGTCCAAGCTGAGGAGTTTCTAGTAACCTAATGTGTGTTCACCAACGATCTGAAGCTAGGGCTGTCCATGCTGGGGAGTTTGTAGCATGGTAATTTGTGTTCACCAACGATCTGAAGCTAGGGCTGTCCATGCTGGGGAGTTAGTAGTAACGTAATTTGTGTTCACCAACGATCTGAAGCTAGGGCTGTCCATGCGTGGGAGTTTGTAGCAACGTAATTTGTGTTCACCAACGATCTGAAGCTAGGGCTGTCCATGCTGAGGAGTTTGTAGCAACGTAATTTGTGTTCACCAACGATCTAAAGCTAGGGCTGTCCATGCTGGGGAGTTTGTAGTAAGCTAATGTGTGTTCACAAACGATCTGAAGCTAGGACTGTCCAAGCTGGGGAGTATGTAGCAACGTAATGTGTGTTCACCAACAGTCTGAAGCTAGGACTGTCCAAGCTGGGGTTTTGTAGCAACGTAATGTGTGTTCACCTACGATCTGAGGCTAGGGCTGTCCAAGATGGGGAGTGTGTAACAACGTAATGTGGTTCACCAACGATCTGAAGGTAGGGCTGTCCAAGATGGGGAGTTTGTAGCAACGTAATGTGTGTTCACCAACGATCTGAAGGTAGGGCTGTCCAAGATGGGGAGTTTGTAGCAACGTAATGTGTGTTCACCAACGATCTGAAGGTAGGGCTGTCCAAGCTGGGGTGTATGTAGCAACGTAATGTGTGTTCACCAACGATCTGAAGCTAGGGCTGTCCAAGCTGGGGAGTTTGTAGCAACGTAATGTGTGTTCACCAACGATCTGAATCTAGGGCTGTCCAAGCTGGGGAGTTTGTAGTAACGTAATGAGTGTTCTCCAACGATCTGAAGCTAGGGCTGTCCAAGCTAGGGAGTATGTAACAACGTAATGTGTGATCACCAACGATCTGAAGGTAGGGTTGTCCAAGCTGGGGAGTATGTAGCAACGTAATGTGTGTTCACCAACGATCTGAGGCTAGGGCTGTCCAAGATTGGGAGTTTGTTGCAACGTAATTTGTGTTCACCAATGATCTGAAGCTAGGACTGTCCAAGCTGGGGAGTTTGTAGTAACGTAATGAGTGTTCACCAACGATCTGAAGCTAGGACTGTCCAAGCTGGGGAGTTTGTAGCTACGTAATGTGTGTTCACCAACGATCTGAAGCTAGGGCTGTCCATGCTGGGGAGTTTGTAGCAACGTAATTTGTGTTCACCAACGATCTGAAGCTAGGGCTGTCCAAGCTGGGGAGTATGTAGCAACGTAATGTGTGTTCACCAACGATCTGAGGCTAGGGCTGTCCAAGATTGGGAGTTTGTTGCAACGTAATTTGTGTTCACCAATGATCTGAAACTAGGGCTGTCCAAGCTGGGGAGTATGTAGCAACGTAATGAGTGTTCACCAACGATTTGAAGCTAGGGCTGTCCAAGCTGTGGAGTTTGCAGTAACCTAATGTGTGTTCACCAACGATCTGAGGCTAGGACTGTCCAAGCTGGGGAGTTTGTAGTAACGTAATTTGTGTTCACTAACGATCTGAAGCTAGGACTGTCCAAGCTGGGGAGTTTGTAGTAACGTAATTTGTGTTCACCAACGATCTGAAGCTAGGACTGTCCAAGCTGGGGAGTATGTAGCAACGTAATTTGTGTTCACCAACGATCTGAAGCTAGGGCTGTCCAGGCTGGGGAGTATGTAGCAACGTAATGTGTGTTCACCAACGATCTGAAGCTAGGGCTGTCCATGCTGGGGAGTTTGTAGCAACGTAATTTGTGTTCACCAACGATCTGAAGCTAGGACTGTCCAAGCTGGGGAGTTTGTAGCAACGTAATTTGTGTTCACCAACGATCTGAAGCTAGGACTGTCCAAGCTGGGGAGTATGTAGCAACGTAATGAGTGTTCACCAACGATCTGAAGCTAGGGCTGTCCAAGCTGAGGAGTTTGTAGCAACGTAATGATTGTTCACCAACGATCTGAAGCTAGGGCTGTCCAAGCTGGGGAGTTTGTAGCAACGTAATGTGTGTTCACCAACGAGCTGAAGCTACGGCTGTCCATGCTGGGGAGTTTGTAGCAACGTAATGTGTGTCCACCAACGAGCTGAAGCTAGGCCTGTCCAAGCTGGGGAGTTTGTAGTAACGTAATGAGTGTTCACCAACGATCTGAGGCTAGGGCTGTCCAAGCTGGGGAGTTTGTAGTAACGTAATGTGTGTTCACCAACGATCTGAGGCTAGGGCTGTCCAAGCTGGGGAGTTTGTAGTAACGTAATGTGTGTTCACCTACGATCTGAAGCTAGGACTGTCCAAGCTGGGGAGTTTGTAGTAACGTAATGAGTGTTCACCAACGATCTGAGACTAGGGCTGTCCAAGATGGGGAGTAATGTAATAACGTAATGTGTGTTCACCAACGATCTGAAGCTAGGGCTGTCCAAGATGTGGAGTATGTAATAACGTAATGTGTGTTCACCAACGAGCTGAAGCTAGGTCTGTCCAAGCTGGGGAGTTTGTAGTAACGTAATGTGTGTTCACCAACGACCTGAAGCTAGGGCTGTCCAACTTGGGGACTTTGTAGCAACGTAATGTGTGTTCACCAACGATCTGAAGCTAGGGCTGTCCAAGCTGGGGAGTTTGTAGTAACGTAATGTGTGTTCACCAACGATCTGAAGCTAGGGCTGTCCAACTTGGGGACTTTGTAGCAACGTAATGTGTGTTCACCAACCATCTGAAGCTAGGGCTGTCCAAGCTGGGGAGTTTGTAGCAACGTAATGTGTGTTCACCAACGATCTGAAGCTAGGGCTGTCCAAGCTGGGGAGTATGTAGCAACGTAATGTGTGTTCACCAACGATCTGAAGCTAGAGCTGTCCAACTTGGGGACTTTGTAGCAACGTAATGAGTGTTCACCAACGATCTGAAGCTAGGGCTGTCCAAGCTGGGGAATATGTAGCAACGTAATGTGTGTTCACCAACGATCTGAAGCTAGGGCTGTCCAACTTGGGGAGTTTGTAGCAACGTAATGTGTGTTCACCAACGATCTGAAGCTAGGGCTGTCCAAGCAAGGGAGTATGTAACAACGTAATGTGTGTTCACCAACGATCTGAAGCTAGGGCTGTCCAACTTGGGGAGTTTGTAACAACGTAATGTGTGTTCACCAACGATCTGAAGCTAGGGCTGTCCAAGCTGTGGAGTTTGTAGTAACCTAATGTGTGTTCACCAACTATCTGAAGCTAGGGCTGTCCAAGCTGGGGAGTATGTAGCAACGTAATGTGTGTTCACCAACGATCTGAAGCTAGGGCTGTCTAACTTGGGGACTTTGTAGCAACGTAATGTGTGTAACCAACGATCTGAAGCTAGGGCTGTCCAAGCTAGGGAGTATGTAACAACGTAATGTGTGTTCACCAACGATCTGAAGCTAGGGCTGTCCAACTTGGGGAGTTTATAACAACGTAATGTGTGTTCACCAACGATCTGAAGCTAGGGCTGTCCAAGCTGTGGAGTTTGTAGTAACCTAATGTGTTTTCACCAACGATCTGAAGCTAGGGCTGTCCAAGCTAGGTAGTTTGTAGCAACGAAATGTGTGTTCACCAACGATCTGAAGCTAGGGCTGTCCAGGCTGGGGAGTATGTAGCAACGTAATGTGTGTTCACCAACGATCTGAAGCTAGGGCTGTCCAACTTGGGGACGTTGTAGCAACGTAATGAGTGTTCACCAACGATCTGAAGCTAGGGCTGTCCAAGCTGGGGAGTATGTAGCAACGTAATGTGTGTTCACCAACGATCTGAAGCTAGGGCTGTCCAACTTGGGGAGTTTGTAACAACGTAATGTGTGTTCTCCAACGATCTGAAGCTAGGGCTGTCCAAGCTGTGGAGTTTGTAGTAACCTACTGTGTGTTCACCAACGATCTGAAGCTAGGGCTGTCCAAGCTGGGGAGTATGTAGCAACGTAATGTGTGTTCACCAACGATCTGAAGCTAGGGCTGTCCAACTTGGGGAGTTTGTAACAACGTAATGTGTGTTCACCAACGATCTGAAGCTAGGGCTGTCCAAGCTAGGGAGTATGTAACAACGTAATATGTGTTCACCAACCATATGAAGCTAGGGCTGTCCAAGCTGGGGAGTTTGTAGCAACGTAATGTGTGTTCACCAACGATCTGAAGCTAGGGCTGTCCAAGATGGGGAGTTTGTAGCAACGTAATGAGTGTTCACCAACGATCTGAAGCTAGGGCTCTCCAAGCTGGGGTGTATGTAGCAACGTAATGTGTGTTCACCAACGATCTGAAGCTAGGGCTGTCCAAGCTGGGGAGTTTGTAGCATCGTAATGTGTGTTCACCAACGATCTGAAGCTAGGGCTGTCCAAGCTGGGGAGTATGTAGTAACGTAATATGTGTTCACCAACGATCTGAAGCTAGGGCTGTCCAAGCTGGGGAGTTTGTAGTAACGTAATGTGTGTTCACCCACGATCTGAAGCTAGGGCTGTCTAAGCTGGGGAATTTGTAGTAACGTAATGTGTGTTCACCAACGATCTGAAGCTAGGGCTGTCCAAGCTGGGGAGTTTGTAGTAACGTAATGTGTGTTCACCAACGATCTGAAGCTAGGGCTGTCCAAGCTGGGGAGTATGTATCAACGTAATGAGTGTTCACCAACGATCTGAAGCTAGGGCTGTCCAAGCTGAGGAGTTTGTAGTAACGTAATGTGTGTTCACCAACGATCTGAAGCTAGGGCTGTCCAAGCTGAGGAGTTTGTAGTAACCTAATGTGTGTTCACCAACGATCTGAAGCTAGGGCTGTCCAAGCTGAGGAGTTTCTAGTAACCTAATGTGTGTTCACCAAGTATCTGAAGCTAGGGCTGTCCATGCTGGGGAGTTTGTAGCAACGTAATTTGTGTTCACCAACGATCTGAAGCTAGGGCTGTCCATGCTGGGGAGTTAGTAGTAACGTAATTTGTGTTCACCAACGATCTGAAGCTAGGGCTGTCCATGCGTGGGAGTTTGTAGCAACGTAATTTGTGTTCACCAACGATCTGAAGCTAGGGCTGTCCATGCTGAGGAGTTTGTAGCAACGTAATTTGTGTTCACCAACGATCTGAAGCTAGGGCTGTCCATGCTGAGGAGTTTGTAGCAACGTAATTTGTGTTCACCAACGATCTGAAGCTAGGGCTGTCCATGCTGGGGAGTTTGTAGTAACCTAATGTATGTTCACCAACGATCTGAAGCTAGGACTGTCCAAGCTGAGGTGTTTGTAGTAACGTAATGAGTGTTCACCAACGACCTGATGCTAGGGCTGTCCAAGCTGGGGAGTATGAAGCAACGTAATGTGTGTTCACCAACGATCTGAAGCTAGGACTGTCCAAGCTGGGGAGTTTGTAGCAACATAATGTGTGTTCACCTACGATCTGAGGCTAGGGCTGTCCAAGATGGGGAGTGTGTAACAACGTAATGTGTGTTCACCAACGATCTGAAGGTAGGGCTGTCCAAGATGGGGAGTTTGTAGCAACGTAATGTGTGTTCACCAACGATCTGAAGGTAGGGCTGTCCAAGATGGGGAGTTTGTAGCAACGTAATGTGTGTTCACCAACGATCTGAAGGTAGGGCTGTCCATGCCGGGGTGTATGTAGCAACGTAATGTGTGTTCACCAACGATCTGAAGCTAGGGCTGTCCAAGATGGGGAGTTTGTAGCAACGTAATGTGTGTTCACCAACGATCTGAAGCTAGGGCTGTCCAAGCTGGGGAGTTTGTAGTAACGTAATGAGTGTTCACCAACGATCTGAAGCTAGGGCTGTCCAAGCTAGGGAGTATGTAACAACGTAATGTGTGTTCACCAACGATCTGAAGGTAGGGCTGTCCAAGCTGGGGAGTATGTAGCAACGTAATGTGTGTTCACCAACGATCTGAGGCTAGGGCTGTCCAAGATTGGGAGTTTGTAGCAACGTAATTTGTGTTCACCAATGATCTGAAGCTAGGACTGTCCAAGCTGGGGAGTTTGTAGTAACGTAATGAGTGTTCACCAACGATCTGAAGCTAGGACTGTCCAAGCTGGGGAGTTTGTAGCTACGTAATGTGTGTTCACCAACGATCTGAAGCTAGGGCTGTCCATGCTGGGGAGTTTGTAGCAACGTAATTTGTGTTCACCAACGATCTGAAGCTAGGACTGTCCAAGCTGGGGAGTTTGTAGTAACGTAATGAGTGATCACCAACGATCTGAGGCTAGGGCTGTCCAAGATGGGGAGTTTGTAGCAACGTAATTTGTGTTCACTAACGATCTGATGCTAG
Source organism: Meconema thalassinum (assembly GCA_946902985.2). NCBI lineage: Eukaryota > Metazoa > Arthropoda > Insecta > Orthoptera > Tettigoniidae > Meconema > Meconema thalassinum. The sequence continues at coordinate 276,120,070 of OX336388.2, forward strand.
GACTGTCCAAGCTGGGGAGTTTGTTGTAACGTAATTTGTGTTCACCAACGATCTGAAGCTAGGACTGTCCAAGCTGGGGAGTATGTAGCAACGTAATTTGTGTTCACCAACGATCTGAAGCTAGGGCTGTCCAAGCTGGGGAGTATGTAGCAACGTAATGAGTGTTCACCAACGATCTGAAGTTAGGGCTGTCCAAGCTGTGGAGTTTGCAGTAACCTAATGTGTGTTCACCAACGATCTGAGGCTAGGACTGTCCAAGCTGGGGAGTTTGTAGTAACGTAATGTGTGTTCACCAACGATCTGAAGCTAGGGCTGTCCAAGCTGTGGAGTTTATAGTAACCTAATGTGTGTTCACCAACGATCTGAGGCTAGGACTGTCCAAGCTGGGGAGTTTGTAGTAACGTAATGTGTGTTCACCAACGATCTGAGGCTAGGGCTGTCCAAGCTGTGGAGTTTGCAGTAACCTAATGTGTGTTCACCAACGATCTGAGGCTAGGGCTGTCCATGATGGGGAGTTTGTAGTAATGTAATGAGTGTTCACCAACGATCTGAAGCTAGGGCTGTCCAAGCTGTGGAGTTTATAGTAACCTAATGTGTGTTCACCAACGATCTGAGGCTAGGACTGTCCAAGCTGGGGAGTTTGTAGTAACGTAATGTGTGTTCACCGACGATCTGAGGCTAGGGCTGTCCAAGATGAGGAGTTTGTAGTAACGTAATGTGTGTTCACCAACGATCTGAAGCTAGGGCTGTCCAAGCTGGGGAGTTTGTAGTAACGTAATGACTGTTCACCAACGATCTGAGGCTAGGGCTGTCCAAGCTGGGGAGTTTGTAGTAACGTAATGAGTGTTCACCAACGATCTGAAGCTAGGACTGTCCAAGCTGGGGAGTTTGTAGCAACGTAATTTGTGTTCACCAACGATCTGAAGCTAGGGCTGTACAAGCTAGGGAGTATGTAGCAACGTAATGAGTGTTCACCAACGATCTGAAGCTAGGGCTGTCCATGCTGGGGAGTTTGTAGCAACGTAATGTGTGTTCACCAACGATCTGAAGCTAGGGCTGTCCAAGCTGGGGAGTATGTAATAACGTAATGTGTGTTCACCAACGATCTGAAGCAAGGGCTGTCCAAGCTGGGGAGTATTTAATAACGTAATGTGTGTTCACCAACGATCTGAAGCAAGGGCTGTCCAAGCTGTGGAGTTTGTGGCAATGTAATGAGTGTTCACCAACGATCTGAGGCTAGGGCTGTCCAAGATGGGGAGTTTGTAGCAACGTAATTTGTGTTCACCAACGATCTGAAGCTAGGGTTGTCCAAGCTGGGGAGTATGTAATAACGTAATGTGTGTTCACCAACGATCTGAAGCTAGGGCTGTCCAAGCTGGGGAGTTTGTAGTAAGGTAATGAGTGTTCACCAACGATCTGAGGCTAGGGCTGTCCAAGATGGGGAGTATGTAATAACGTAATGTGTGTTCACCAACGATCTCAAGCTAGGGCTGTCCAAGATGTGGAGTATGTAATAACGTAATGAGTGTTCACCAACGATCTGAGGCTAGGGCTGTCCAAGATGGGGAGTTTGTAGCAACGTAATTTGTGTTCACCAACGATCTGAAGCTAGGGCTGTCCAAGCTGGGGAGTATGTAATAACGTAATGTGTGTTCACCAACGATCTGAAGCTAGGGCTGACCAAGCTGGGGAGTTTGTAGCAACGTAATGTGTGTTCACCAACGATCTGAAGCTAGGGCTGTCCAAGCTGGGGAGTTTGTAGCAACGTAATATGTGTTCACCAACGATCTGAAGCTAGGGCTGTCCAAGCTAGGGAGTATGTAGCAACGTAATGAGTGTTCACCAACGATCTGAAGCTAGGGCTGTCCAAGCTGAGGAGTTTGTAGCAACGTAATGATTGTTCACCAACGATCTGAAGCTAGGGCTGTCCAAGCTGGGGAGTTTGTAGCAACGTAATGTGTGTTCACCAACGAGCTGAAGCTAGGGCTGTCCATGCTGGGGAATTTGTAGCAACGTAATGTGTGTTCACTAACGAGCTGAAGCTAGTCCTGTCCAAGCTGGGGAGTTTGTAGTAACGTAATGTGTGTTCACCTACGATCTGACGCTAGGACTGTCCAAGCTGGGGAGTTTGTAGTAACGTAATGAGTGTTCACCAACGATCTGAGGCTAGGGCTGTCCAAGATGGGGAGTATGTAATAACGTAATGTGTGTTCACCAACGATCTGAAGCTAGGGCTGTCCAAGATGTGGAGTATGTAATAACGTAATGTGTGTTCACCAATCGTCTGAAGCTAGGGCTGTCCAAGATGGGGAGTTTGTAGCAACGTAATTTGTGTTCACCAACGATCTGAAGCTAGGGCTGTCCATGCTGGGGAGTTTGTAGCAACGTAATGTGTGTTCACCAACGATCTGAAGCTAGGGCTGTCCAAGCTGGGGAGTATGTAATAACGTAATGAGTGTTCACCAACGATCTGAAGCTAGGGCTGTCCAAGCTGTGGAGTTTGCAGCTACGTAATGTGTCTTCACCAACGATCTGAAGCTAGGGCTGTCCAAGTTGGGGAGTTTGTAGCAATGTAATGAGTGTTCACCAACCATCTGAAGCAAGGGCTGTCCAAGCTAGGGAGTTTGTAGCAACGTAATGAGTGTTCACCAACGATCTGAAGCTAGGGCTGTCCAAGCTGGGGAGTTTGTAATAACGTAATGAGTGTTTACCAACGATCTGAAGCTAGGTCTGTCCAGCTGGGGAGTATGTAGCAACGTAATTTGTGTTCACCAACGATCTGAAGCTAGGGCTGTCCAGCTGGGGAGTATGTAGCAACGTAATTTATGTTTACCAACGATCTGTAGCTAGGGCTGTCCAAGATGGGGAGTTTGTAGCAACGTAAATTGTGTTCACCAATGATCTGAAGCTGGGGCTGTCCATGCTGAAGAGTTTGTAGCAACGTAATTTGTGTTCACCAACGACCTGATGCTAGGGCTGTCCAAGCTGGGGAGTATGTAGCAACGTAAGGTGTGTTCACCAACGATCTGAATCTAGGACTGTCCAAGCTGGGGAGTTTGTAGCAACGTAATGTGTGTTCACCTACGATCTGAGGCTAGGGCTGTCCAAGATGGGGAGTGTGTAACAACGTAATGTGTGTTCACCAACGATCTGAAGATAGGGCTGTCCAAGATGGCTGTTTGTAGCAACGTAATGTTTGTTCACCTACGATCTGAAGGTAGGGCTGTCCAAGCTGGGGTGTATGTAGCAACGTAATGTGTGTTCACCAACGATCTGAAGCTAGGGCTGTCCAAGATTGGGAGTTTGTAGCAACGTGATGTGTGTTCACCAACGATCTGAAGCTAGGGCTGTCCAAGCTGGGGAGTTTGTAGCAACGTAATGTGTGTTCACCAACGATCTGAAGCTAGGGCTGTCCAAGCTGGGGAGTTTGTAGTAACGTAATGTGTGTTCACCAACGATCTGAGGCTAGGGCTGTCCCAGATTGGGAGTTTGTAGCAACGTAATTTGTGTTCACCAATGATCTGAAGCTAGGACTGTCCAAGCTGGGGAGTTTGTAGCTACGTAATGTGTGTTCACCAACGATCTGAAGCTAGGGCTGTCCATGCTGGGGAGTTTGTAGCAACGTAATTTGTGTTCACCAACGATCTGAAGCTAGGACTGTCCAAGCTGGGGAGTTTGTAGTAACGTAATGAGTGATCACCAACGATCTGAGGCTAGGGCTGTCCAAGATGGGGAGTTTGTAGCAACGTAAATTGTGTTCACTAACGATCTGATGCTAGGACTGTCCAAGCTGGGGAGTTTGTAGTAACGTAATTTGTGTTCACCAACGATCTGAAGCTAGGACTGTCCAAGCTGGGGAGTATGTAGCAACGTAATTTGTGTTCACCGACGATCTGAAGCTAGGGCTGTCCAAGCTGGGGAGTATGTAGCAACGTAATGAGTGTTCACCAACGATCTGAAGTTAGGGCTGTACAAGCTGTGGAGTTTGCAGTAACCTAATGTTTGTTCACCAACGACCTGAGGCTAGGACTGTCCAAGCTGGGGTGTTTGTAGTAACGTAATGTGTGTTCACCAACGATCTGAGGCTAGGGCTGTCCAAGATGGGGAGTTTGTAGTAACGTAATGAGTGTTCACCAACGATCTGAAGCTAGGGCTGTCCAAGCTGTGGAGTTTGTAGTAACCTAATGTGTGTTCACCAACGATCTGAGGCTAGGACTGTCCAAGCTGGGGAGTTTGTAGTAACGTAATGTGTGTTCCCCGACGATCTGAGGCTAGGGCTGTCCAAGATGGGGAGTTTGTAGTAACGTAATGTGTGATCACCAACGATCTGAAGCTAGGGCTGTCCATGCTGGGGAGTTTGTAGTAACGTAATGAGTGTTCACCAACGATCTGAGGCTAGGGCTGTCCAAGCTGTGGAGTTTGTAGTAACGTAATGAGTGTTCACCAACGATCTGAGGCTAGGGCTGTTTAAGATGGGGAGTTTGTAGCAACGTAATGTGTGTTCACCAACGATCTGAAGCTAGGACTGTCCAAGCTGGGGAGTTTGTAGCAACGTAATTTGTGTTCTCCAACGATCTGAAGCTAGGGCTGTACAAGCTAGGGAGTATGTAGCAACGTAATGAGTGTTCACCAACGATCTGAAGCTAGGGCTGTCCATGCTGGGGAGTTTGTAGCAACGTAATGTGTGTTCACCAACGATCTGAAGCTAGGGCTGTCCAAGCTGGGGAGTATGTAATAAAGTAATGTGTGTTCACCAATGATCTGAAGCAAGGGCTGTCCAAGCTGGGGAGTATGTAATAACGTAATGTGTGTTCACAAACGATCTGAAGCAAGGGCTGTCCAAGCTGTGGAGTTTGTGGCAATGTAATGAGTGTTCACCAACGATCTGAGGCTAGGGCTGTCCAAGATGGGGAGTTTGTAACAACGTAATTTGTGTTCACCAACGATCTGAAGCTAGGGTTGTCCAAGCTGGGGAGTATGTAATAACGTAATGTGTGTTCACCAACGATCTGAAGCTAGGGCTGTCCAAGCTGGGGAGTTTGTAGTAAGGTAATGAGTGTTCACCAACGATCTGAGGCTAGGGCTGTCCAAGATGGGGAGTATGTAATAACGTAATGTGTGTTCACCAACGATCTGAAGCTAGGGCTGTCCAAGATGGGGAGTATGTAATAACGTAATGAGTGTTCACCAACGATCTGAGGCTAGGGCTGTCCAAGATGGGGAGTTTGTAGCAACGTAATTTGTGTTCACCAACGATCTGAAGCTAGGGCTGTCCAAACTGGGGAGTATGTAATAACGTAATGTGTGTTCACCAACGATCTGAAGCTAGGGCTGACCAAGCCGGGGAGTTTGTAGCAACGTAATGTGTGTTCACCAACGATCTCAAGCTAGGGCTGTCCAAGCTGGGGAGTTTGTAGCAACGTAATGTGTGTTCACCAACGATCTGAAGATAGGGCTGTCCAAGCTAGGGATTATGTAGCAACGTAATGAGTGTTCACCAGCGATCTGAAGCTAGGGCTGTCCAAGCTGAGGAGTTTGTAGCAACGTAATGATTGTTCACCAACGATCTGAAGCTAGGGCTGTCCAAGCTGGGGAGATTGTAGCAACGTAATGTGTGTTCACCAACGAGCTGAAGCTAGGGCTGTCCATGCTGGGGAATTTGTAGCAACGTAATGTGTGTTCACCAACGAGCTGAAGCTAGTCCTGTCCAAGCTGGGGAGTTTGTAGTAACGTATTGTGTGATCACCTACGATCTGAAGCTAGGACTGTCCAAGCTGGGGAGTTTGTAGTAACGTAATGAGTGTTCACAAACGATCTGAGGCTAGGGCTGTCCAAGATGGGGAGTATGTAATAACGTAATGTGTGTTCACCAACGATCTGAAGCTAGGGCTGTCCAAGATGTGGAGTATGTAATAACGTAATGTGTGTTCACCAACGGTCTGAAGCTAGGGCTGTCCATGATGGGGAGTTTGTAGCAACGTAATTTGTGTTCACCAACGATCTGAAGCTAGGGCTGTCCATGCTGGGGAGTTTGTAGCAACGTAATGTGTGTTCACCAACGATCTGAAGCTAGGGCTGTGCAAGCTGGGGAGTATGTAATAACGTAATGAGTGTTCACCAACGATCTGAAGCTAGGGCTGTCCAAGTTGTGGAGTTTGCAGCTACGTAATGTGTCTTCACCAACGATCTGAAGCTAGGGCTGTCCAAGATGGGGAGTTTGTAGCAATGTAATGAGTGTTCACCAACCATCTGAAGCAAGGGCTGTCCAAGCTAGGGAGTTTGTAGCAACGTAATGAGTGTTCACCAACGATCTGAAGCTAGGGCTGTCCAAGCTGGGGAGTTTGTAGTAACGAAATGAGTGTTCACCAACGATCTGAAGCTAGGTCTGTCCAGCTGGGGAGTATGTAGCAACGTCATTTGTGTTCACCAACGATCTGAAGCTAGGGCTGTCCAAGATGGGGAGTTTGTAGCAACGTAATTTGTGTTCACCAATGATCTGAAGCTGGGGCTGTCCATGCTGAAGAGATTGTAGCAACGTAATTTGTGTTCACCAACGACCTGATGCTAGGGCTGTCCAAGCTGGGGAGTATGTAGCAACGTAATGTGTGTTCACCAACGATCTGAAGCTAGGACTGTCCAAGCTGGGGAGTTTGTAGCAACGTAATGTGTGTTCACCTACGATCTGAGGCTAGGGCTGTCCAAGATGGGGAGTGTGTAACAACGTAATGTGTGTTCACCAACGATCTGAAGGTAGGGCTGTCCAAGATGGGGAGTTTGTAGCAACGTAATGTGTGTTCACCAACGATCTGAAGGTAGGGCTGTCCAAGATGGGGAGTTTGTAGCAACGTAATGTGTGTTCACCAACGATCTGAAGGTAGGGCTGTCCAAGCTGGGGTGTATGTAGCTACGTAATGTGTGTTCACCAACGATCTGAAGCTAGGGCTGTCCAAGATGGGGAGTTTGTAGCAACGTAATGTGTGTTCACCAACGATCTGAAGCTAGGGCTGTCCAAGCTGGGGAGTTTGTAGTAACGTAATGAGTGTTCACCAACGATCTGAAGCTAGGGCTGTCCAAGCTAGGGAGTATGTAACAACGTAATGTGTGTTCACCAACGATCTGAAGGTAGGGCTGTCCAAGCTGGGGAGTATGTAGCAACGTAATGTGTGTTCACCAACGATCTGAGGCTAGGGCTGTCCAAGATTGGGAGCTTATAGCAACGTAATTTGTGTTCACCAATGATCTGAAGCTAGTACTGTCCAAGCTGGGGAGTTTGTAGTAACGTAATGAGTGTTCACCAACGATCTGAAGCTAGGACTGTCCAAGCTGGGGAGTTTGTAGCTACGTAATGTGTGTTCACCAACGATCTGAAGCTAGGGCTGTCCATGCTGGGGAGTTTGTAGCAACGTAATTTGTGTTCACCAACGATCTGAAGCTAGGACTGTCCAAGCTGGGGAGTTTGCAGTAACGTAATGAGTGATCACCAACGATCTGAGGCTAGGGCTGTCCAAGATGGGGAGTTTGTAGCAACGTAAATTGTGTTCACTAACGATCTGATGCTAGGACAGTCCAAGCTGGGGAGTTTGTAGTAAAGTAATTTGTGTTCACCAACGATCTGAAGCTAGGACTGTCCAAGCTGGGGAGTATGTAGCAACGTAATTTGTGTTCACCAACGATCTGAAGCTAGGGCTGTCCAAACTGGGGAGTATGTAGCAACGTAATGAGTGTTCACCAACGATCTGAAGTTAGGGCTGTCCAAGCTGTGGAGTTTGCAGTAACCTAATGTGTGTTCACCAACGATCTGAGGCTAGGACTGTCCAAGCTGGGGAGTTTGTAGTAACGTAATGTGTGTTCACCAACGATCTGAGGCTAGGGCTGTCCAAGATGGGGAGTTTGTAGTAACGTAATGAGTGTTCACCAACGATCTGAAGCTAGGGCTGTCCAAGCTGTGGAGTTTGTAGTAACCTAATGTGTGTTCACCAACGATCTGAGGCTAGGACTGTCCAAGCTGGGGAGTTTGTAGTAACGTAATGTGTGTTCACCGACGATCTGAGGCTAGGGCTGTCCAAGATGGGGAGTTTGTAGTAACGTAATGTGTGTTCACCAACGATCTGAAGCTAGGGCTCTCCAAGCTGGGGAGTTTGTAGTAACGTAATGAGTGTTCACCAACGATCTGAGGCTAGGGCTGTCCATGCTGGGGAGTTTGTAGTAACGTAATGAGTGTTCACCAACGATCTGAGGCTAGGGCTGTCCAAGATGGGGAGTTTGTAGCAACGTAATGTGTGTTCACCAACGATCTGAAGCTAGGACTGTCCAAGCTGGGGAGTTTGTAGCAACGTAATTTGTGTTCACCAACGATCTGAAGCTAGGGCTGTACAAGCTAGGGAGTATGTAGCAACGTTATGAGTGTTCACCAACGATCTGAAGCTAGGGCTGTCCAAGCTGTGGAGTTTGCAGCTACGTAATGTGTCTTCACCAACGATCTGAAGCTAGGGCTGTCCAAGTTGGGGAGTTTGTAGCAATGTAATGAGTGTTCACCAACCATCTGAAGCAAGGGCTGTCCAAGCTAGGGAGTTTGTAGCAACGTAATGAGTGTTCACCAACGATCTGAAGCTAGGGCTGTCCAAGCTGGGGAGTTTGTAATAACGTAATGAGTGTTCACCAACGATCTGAAGCTAGGTCTGTCCAGCTGGGGAGTATGTAGCAACGTAATTTGTGTTCACCAACGATCTGAAGCTAGGGCTGTCCAGCTGGGGAGTATGTAGCAACGTAATTTATGTTCACCAACGATCTGTAGCTAGGGCTGTCCAAGATGGGGAGTTTGTAGCAACGTAAATTGTGTTCACCAATGATCTGAAGCTGGGGCTGTCCATGCTGAAGAGTTTGTAGCAACGTAATTTGTGTTCACCAACGACCTGATGCTAGGGCTGTCCAAGCTGGGGAGTATGTAGCAACGTAAGGTGTGTTCACCAACGATCTGAATCTAGGACTGTCCAAGCTGGGGAGTTTGTAGCAACGTAATGTGTGTTCACCTACGATCTGAGGCTAGGGCTGTCCAAGATGGGGAGTGTGTAACAACGTAATGTGTGTTCACCAACGATCTGAAGATAGGGCTGTCCAAGATGGCTGTTTGTAGCAACGTAATGTTTGTTCACCAACGATCTGAAGGTAGGGCTGTCCAAGCTGGGGTGTATGTAGCAACGTAATGTGTGTTCACCAACGATCTGAAGCTAGGGCTGTCCAAGATTGGGAGTTTGTAGCAACGTAATGTGTGTTCACCAACGATCTGAAGCTAGGGCTGTCCAAGCTGGGGTGTTTGTAGCAACGTAATGTGTGTTCACCAACGATCTGAAGCTAGGGCTGTCCAAGCTGGGGAGTTTGTAGTAACGTAATGTGTGTTCACCAACGATCTGAGGCTAGGGCTGTCCCAGATTGGGAGTTTGTAGCAACGTAATTTGTGTTCACCAATGATCTGAAGCTAGGACTGTCCAAGCTGGGGAGTTTGTAGCTACGTAATGTGTGTTCACCAACGATCTGAAGCTAGGGCTGTCCATGCTGGGGAGTTTGTAGCAACGTAATTTGTGTTCACCAACGATCTGAAGCTAGGACTGTCCAAGCTGGGGAGTTTGTAGTAACGTAATGAGTGATCACCAACGATCTGAGGCTAGGGCTGTCCAAGATGGGGAGTTTGTAGCAACGTAAATTGTGTTCACTAACGATCTGATGCTAGGACTGTCCAAGCTGGGGAGTTTGTAGTAACGTAATTTGTGTTCACCAACGATCTGAAGCTAGGACTGTCCAAGCTGGGGAGTATGTAGCAACGTAATTTGTGTTCACCGACGATCTGAAGCTAGGGCTGTCCAAGCTGGGGAGTATGTAGCAACGTAATGAGTGTTCACCAACGATCTGAAGTTAGGGCTGTACAAGCTGTGGAGTTTGCAGTAACCTAATGTTTGTTCACCAACGATCTGAGGCTAGGGCTGTCCAAGCTGTGGAGTTTGTAGTAACGTAATGAGTGTTCACCAACGATCTGAGGCTAGGGCTGTCCAAGATGGGGAGTTTGTAGTAACGTAATGAGTGTTCACCAACGATCTGAAGCTAGGGCTGTCCAAGCTGTGGAGTTTGTAGTAACCTAATGTGTGTTCACCAACGATCTGAGGCTAGGACTGTCCAAGCTGGGGAGTTTGTAGTAACGTAATGTGTGTTCCCCGACGATCTGAGGCTAGGGCTGTCCAAGATGGGGAGTTTGTAGTAACGTAATGTGTGTTCACCAACGATCTGAAGCTAGGGCTGTCCATGCTGGGGAGTTTGTAGTAACGTAATGAGTGTTCACCAACGATCTGAGGCTAGGGCTGTCCAAGCTGTGGAGTTTGTAGTAACGAAATGAGTGTTCACCAACGATCTGAAGCTAGGGCTGTCCAAACTGGGGAGTATGTAATAACGTAATGTGTGTTCACCAACGATCTGAAGCTAGGGCTGACCAAGCCGGGGAGTTTGTAGCAACGTAATGTGTGTTCACCAACGATCTCAAGCTAGGGCTGTCCAAGCTGGGGAGTTTGTAGCAACGTAATGTGTGTTCACCAACGATCTGAAGATAGGGCTGTCCAAGCTAGGGATTATGTAGCAACGTAATGAGTGTTCACCAGCGATCTGAAGCTAGGGCTGTCCAAGCTGAGGAGTTTGTAGCAACGTAATGATTGTTCACCAACGATCTGAAGCTAGGGCTGTCCAAGCTGGGGAGATTGTAGCAACGTAATGTGTGTTCACCAACGAGCTGAAGCTAGGGCTGTCCATGCTGGGGAATTTGTAGCAACGTAATGTGTGTTCACCAACGAGCTGAAGCTAGTCCTGTCCAAGCTGGGGAGTTTGTAGTAACGTATTGTGTGATCACCTACGATCTGAAGCTAGGACTGTCCAAGCTGGGGAGTTTGTAGTAACGTAATGAGTGTTCACAAACGATCTGAGGCTAGGGCTGTCCAAGATGGGGAGTATGTAATAACGTAATGTGTGTTCACCAACGATCTGAAGCTAGGGCTGTCCAAGATGTGGAGTATGTAATAACGTAATGTGTGTTCACCAACGGTCTGAAGCTAGGGCTGTCCATGATGGGGAGTTTGTAGCAACGTAATTTGTGTTCACCAACGATCTGAAGCTAGGGCTGTCCATGCTGGGGAGTTTGTAGCAACGTAATGTGTGTTCACCAACGATCTGAAGCTAGGGCTGTGCAAGCTGGGGAGTATGTAATAACGTAATGAGTGTTCACCAACGATCTGAAGCTAGGGCTGTCCAAGTTGTGGAGTTTGCAGCTACGTAATGTGTCTTCACCAACGATCTGAAGCTAGGGCTGTCCAAGATGGGGAGTTTGTAGCAATGTAATGAGTGTTCACCAACCATCTGAAGCAAGGGCTGTCCAAGCTAGGGAGTTTGTAGCAACGTAATGAGTGTTCACCAACGATCTGAAGCTAGGGCTGTCCAAGCTGGGGAGTTTGTAGTAACGAAATGAGTGTTCACCAACGATCTGAAGCTAGGTCTGTCCAGCTGGGGAGTATGTAGCAACGTCATTTGTGTTCACCAACGATCTGAAGCTAGGGCTGTCCAAGATGGGGAGTTTGTAGCAACGTAATTTGTGTTCACCAATGATCTGAAGCTGGGGCTGTCCATGCTGAAGAGATTGTAGCAACGTAATTTGTGTTCACCAACGACCTGATGCTAGGGCTGTCCAAGCTGGGGAGTATGTAGCAACGTAATGTGTGTTCACCAACGATCTGAAGCTAGGACTGTCCAAGCTGGGGAGTTTGTAGCAACGTAATGTGTGTTCACCTACGATCTGAGGCTAGGGCTGTCCAAGATGGGGAGTGTGTAACAACGTAATGTGTGTTCACCAACGATCTGAAGGTAGGGCTGTCCAAGATGGGGAGTTTGTAGCAACGTAATGTGTGTTCACCAACGATCTGAAGGTAGGGCTGTCCAAGATGGGGAGTTTGTAGCAACGTAATGTGTGTTCACCAACGATCTGAAGGTAGGGCTGTCCAAGCTGGGGTGTATGTAGCTACGTAATGTGTGTTCACCAACGATCTGAAGCTAGGGCTGTCCAAGATGGGGAGTTTGTAGCAACGTAATGTGTGTTCACCAACGATCTGAAGCTAGGGCTGTCCAAGCTGGGGAGTTTGTAGTAACGTAATGAGTGTTCACCAACGATCTGAAGCTAGGGCTGTCCAAGCTAGGGAGTATGTAACAACGTAATGTGTGTTCACCAACGATCTGAAGGTAGGGCTGTCCAAGCTGGGGAGTATGTAGCAACGTAATGTGTGTTCACCAACGATCTGAGGCTAGGGCTGTCCAAGATTGGGAGCTTATAGCAACGTAATTTGTGTTCACCAATGATCTGAAGCTAGTACTGTCCAAGCTGGGGAGTTTGTAGTAACGTAATGAGTGTTCACCAACGATCTGAAGCTAGGACTGTCCAAGCTGGGGAGTTTGTAGCTACGTAATGTGTGTTCACCAACGATCTGAAGCTAGGGCTGTCCATGCTGGGGAGTTTGTAGCAACGTAATTTGTGTTCACCAACGATCTGAAGCTAGGACTGTCCAAGCTGGGGAGTTTGCAGTAACGTAATGAGTGATCACCAACGATCTGAGGCTAGGGCTGTCCAAGATGGGGAGTTTGTAGCAACGTAAATTGTGTTCACTAACGATCTGATGCTAGGACAGTCCAAGCTGGGGAGTTTGTAGTAAAGTAATTTGTGTTCACCAACGATCTGAAGCTAGGACTGTCCAAGCTGGGGAGTATGTAGCAACGTAATTTGTGTTCACCAACGATCTGAAGCTAGGGCTGTCCAAACTGGGGAGTATGTAGCAACGTAATGAGTGTTCACCAACGATCTGAAGTTAGGGCTGTCCAAGCTGTGGAGTTTGCAGTAACCTAATGTGTGTTCACCAACGATCTGAGGCTAGGACTGTCCAAGCTGGGGAGTTTGTAGTAACGTAATGTGTGTTCACCAACGATCTGAGGCTAGGGCTGTCCAAGATGGGGAGTTTGTAGTAACGTAATGAGTGTTCAGCAACGATCTGAAGCTAGGGCTGTCCAAGCTGTGGAGTTTGTAGTAACCTAATGTGTGTTCACCAACGATCTGAGGCTAGGACTGTCCAAGCTGGGGAGTTTGTAGTAACGTAATGTGTGTTCACCGACGATCTGAGGCTAGGGCTGTCCAAGATGGGGAGTTTGTAGTAACGTAATGTGTGTTCACCAACGATCTGAAGCTAGGGCTCTCCAAGCTGGGGAGTTTGTAGTAACGTAATGAGTGTTCACCAACGATCTGAGGCTAGGGCTGTCCATGCTGGGGAGTTTGTAGTAACGTAATGAGTGTTCACCAACGATCTGAGGCTAGGGCTGTCCAAGATGGGGAGTTTGTAGCAACGTAATGTGTGTTCACCAACGATCTGAAGCTAGGACTGTCCAAGCTGGGGAGTTTGTAGCAACGTAATTTGTGTTCACCAACGATCTGAAGCTAGGGCTGTACAAGCTAGGGAGTATGTAGCAACGTTATGAGTGTTCACCAACGATCTGAAGCTAGGGCTGTCCAAGCTGTGGAGTTTGCAGCTACGTAATGTGTCTTCACCAACGATCTGAAGCTAGGGCTGTCCAAGTTGGGGAGTTTGTAGCAATGTAATGAGTGTTCACCAACCATCTGAAGCAAGGGCTGTCCAAGCTAGGGAGTTTGTAGCAACGTAATGAGTGTTCACCAACGATCTGAAGCTAGGGCTGTCCAAGCTGGGGAGTTTGTAATAACGTAATGAGTGTTCACCAACGATCTGAAGCTAGGTCTGTCCAGCTGGGGAGTATGTAGCAACGTAATTTGTGTTCACCAACGATCTGAAGCTAGGGCTGTCCAGCTGGGGAGTATGTAGCAACGTAATTTATGTTCACCAACGATCTGTAGCTAGGGCTGTCCAAGATGGGGAGTTTGTAGCAACGTAAATTGTGTTCACCAATGATCTGAAGCTGGGGCTGTCCATGCTGAAGAGTTTGTAGCAACGTAATTTGTGTTCACCAACGACCTGATGCTAGGGCTGTCCAAGCTGGGGAGTATGTAGCAACGTAAGGTGTGTTCACCAACGATCTGAATCTAGGACTGTCCAAGCTGGGGAGTTTGTAGCAACGTAATGTGTGTTCACCTACGATCTGAGGCTAGGGCTGTCCAAGATGGGGAGTGTGTAACAACGTAATGTGTGTTCACCAACGATCTGAAGATAGGGCTGTCCAAGATGGCTGTTTGTAGCAACGTAATGTTTGTTCACCAACGATCTGAAGGTAGGGCTGTCCAAGCTGGGGTGTATGTAGCAACGTAATGTGTGTTCACCAACGATCTGAAGCTAGGGCTGTCCAAGATTGGGAGTTTGTAGCAACGTAATGTGTGTTCACCAACGATCTGAAGCTAGGGCTGTCCAAGCTGGGGTGTTTGTAGCAACGTAATGTGTGTTCACCAACGATCTGAAGCTAGGGCTGTCCAAGCTGGGGAGTTTGTAGTAACGTAATGTGTGTTCACCAACGATCTGAGGCTAGGGCTGTCCCAGATTGGGAGTTTGTAGCAACGTAATTTGTGTTCACCAATGATCTGAAGCTAGGACTGTCCAAGCTGGGGAGTTTGTAGCTACGTAATGTGTGTTCACCAACGATCTGAAGCTAGGGCTGTCCATGCTGGGGAGTTTGTAGCAACGTAATTTGTGTTCACCAACGATCTGAAGCTAGGACTGTCCAAGCTGGGGAGTTTGTAGTAACGTAATGAGTGATCACCAACGATCTGAGGCTAGGGCTGTCCAAGATGGGGAGTTTGTAGCAACGTAAATTGTGTTCACTAACGATCTGATGCTAGGACTGTCCAAGCTGGGGAGTTTGTAGTAACGTAATTTGTGTTCACCAACGATCTGAAGCTAGGACTGTCCAAGCTGGGGAGTATGTAGCAACGTAATTTGTGTTCACCGACGATCTGAAGCTAGGGCTGTCCAAGCTGGGGAGTATGTAGCAACGTAATGAGTGTTCACCAACGATCTGAAGTTAGGGCTGTACAAGCTGTGGAGTTTGCAGTAACCTAATGTTTGTTCACCAACGATCTGAGGCTAGGGCTGTCCAAGCTGTGGAGTTTGTAGTAACGTAATGAGTGTTCACCAACGATCTGAGGCTAGGGCTGTCCAAGATGGGGAGTTTGTAGTAACGTAATGAGTGTTCACCAACGATCTGAAGCTAGGGCTGTCCAAGCTGTGGAGTTTGTAGTAACCTAATGTGTGTTCACCAACGATCTGAGGCTAGGACTGTCCAAGCTGGGGAGTTTGTAGTAACGTAATGTGTGTTCCCCGACGATCTGAGGCTAGGGCTGTCCAAGATGGGGAGTTTGTAGTAACGTAATGTGTGTTCACCAACGATCTGAAGCTAGGGCTGTCCATGCTGGGGAGTTTGTAGTAACGTAATGAGTGTTCACCAACGATCTGAGGCTAGGGCTGTCCAAGCTGTGGAGTTTGTAGTAACGTAATGAGTGTTCACCAACGATCTGAGGCTAGGGCTGTTTAAGATGGGGAGTTTGTAGCAACGTAATGTGTGTTCACCAACGATCTGAAGCTAGGACTGTCCAAGCTGGGGAGTTTGTAGCAACGTAATTTGTGTTCTCCAACGATCTGAAGCTAGGGCTGTACAAGCTAGGGAGTATGTAGCAACGTAATGAGTGTTCACCAACGATCTGAAGCTAGGGCTGTCCATGCTGGGGAGTTTGTAGCAACGTAATGTGTGTTCACCAACGATCTGAAGCTAGGGCTGTCCAAGCTGGGGAGTATGTAATAAAGTAATGTGTGTTCACCAATGATCTGAAGCAAGGGCTGTCCAAGCTGGGGAGTATGTAATAACGTAATGTGTGTTCACAAACGATCTGAAGCAAGGGCTGTCAAGCTGTGGAGTTTGTGGCAATGTAATGAGTGTTCACCAACGATCTGAGGCTAGGGCTGTCCAAGATGGGGAGTTTGTAGCAACGTAATTTGTGTTCACCAACGATCTGAAGCTAGGGTTGTCCAAGCTGGGGAGTATGTAATAACGTAATGTGTGTTCACCAACGATCTGAAGCTAGGGCTGTCCAAGCTGGGGAGTTTGTAGTAAGGTAATGAGTGTTCACCAACGATCTGAGGCTAGGGCTGTCCAAGATGGGGAGTATGTAATAACGTAATGTGTGTTCACCAACGATCTGAAGCTAGGGCTGTCCAAGCTGGGGAGTTTGTAATAACGTAATGTGTGTTCACCAACGAGCTGAAGCTAGGGCTGTCCATGCTGGGGAGTTTGTAGCAACGTAATTTGTGTTCACCAACGATCTGAAGCTAGGACTGTCCAAGCTGGGGTGTTTGTAGTAACGTAATGTGTGTTCACCAACGATCTGAGGCTAGGGCTGTCCAAGATGGGGAGTTTGTAGTAACGTAATGAGTGTTCACCAACGATCTGAAGCTAGGGCTGTCCAAGCTGTGGAGTTTGTAGTAACCTAATGTGTGTTCACCAACGATCTGAGGCTAGGACTGTCCAAGCTGGGGAGTTTGTAGTAACGTAATGTGTGTTCCCCGACGATCTGAGGCTAGGGCTGTCCAAGATGGGGAGTTTGTAGTAACGTAATGTGTGTTCACCAACGATCTGAAGCTAGGGCTGTCCATGCTGGGGAGTTTGTAGTAACGTAATGAGTGTTCACCAACGATCTGAGGCTAGGGCTGTCCAAGCTGTGGAGTTTGTAGTAACGTAATGAGTGTTCACCAACGATCTGAGGCTAGGGCTGTTTAAGATGGGGAGTTTGTAGCAACGTAATGTGTGTTCACCAACGATCTGAAGCTAGGACTGTCCAAGCTGGGGAGTTTGTAGCAACGTAATTTGTGTTCTCCAACGATCTGAAGCTAGGGCTGTACAAGCTAGGGAGTATGTAGCAACGTAATGAGTGTTCACCAACGATCTGAAGCTAGGGCTGTCCATGCTGGGGAGTTTGTAGCAACGTAATGTGTGTTCACCAACGATCTGAAGCTAGGGCTGTCCAAGCTGGGGAGTATGTAATAAAGTAATGTGTGTTCACCAATGATCTGAAGCAAGGGCTGTCCAAGCTGGGGAGTATGTAATAACGTAATGTGTGTTCACAAACGATCTGAAGCAAGGGCTGTCAAGCTGTGGAGTTTGTGGCAATGTAATGAGTGTTCACCAACGATCTGAGGCTAGGGCTGTCCAAGATGGGGAGTTTGTAGCAACGTAATTTGTGTTCACCAACGATCTGAAGCTAGGGTTGTCCAAGCTGGGGAGTATGTAATAACGTAATGTGTGTTCACCAACGATCTGAAGCTAGGGCTGTCCAAGCTGGGGAGTTTGTAGTAAGGTAATGAGTGTTCACCAACGATCTGAGGCTAGGGCTGTCCAAGATGGGGAGTATGTAATAACGTAATGTGTGTTCACCAACGATCTGAAGCTAGGGCTGTCCAAGATGGGGAGTATGTAATAACGTAATGAGTGTTCACCAACGATCTGAGGCTAGGGCTGTCCAAGATGGGGAGTTTGTAGCAACGTAATTTGTGTTCACCAACGATCTGAAGCTAGGGCTGTCCAAGCTGGGGAGTATGTAATAACGTAATGTGTGTTCACCAACGATCTGAAGCTAGGGCTGACCAAACCGGGGAGTTTGTAGCAACGTAATGTGTGTTCACCAACGATCTCAAGCTAGGGCCGTCCAAGCTGGGGAGTTTGTAGCAACGTAATGTGTGTTCACCAACGATCTGAAGATAGGGCTGTCCAAGCTAGGGATTATGTAGCAACGTAATGAGTGTTCACCAGCGATCTGAAGCTAGGGCTGTCCAAGCTGAGCAGTTTGTAGCAACGTGATGTGTGTTCAGCAACGATCTGAAGCTAGGGCTGACCAAGCTGGGGAGTTTGTAGCAACGTAATGTGTGTTCACCAACGATCTGAAGCTAGGGCTGTCCAAGCTGGGGAGTATGTAGCAACGTAATGAGTGTTCACCAACGATCTGAAGTTAGGGCTGTACAAGCTGTGGAGTTTGCAGTAACCTAATGTTTGTTCACCAACGATCTGAGGCTAGGGCTGTCCAAGCTGTGGAGTTTGTAGTAACGTAATGAGTGTTCACCAACGATCTGAGGCTAGGGCTGTCCAAGATGGGGAGTTTGTAGTAACGTAATGAGTGTTCACCAACGATCTGAAGCTAGGGCTGTCCAAGCTGTGGAGTTTGTAGTAACCTAATGTGTGTTCACCAACGATCTGAGGCTAGGACTGTCCAAGCTGGGGAGTTTGTAGTAACGTAATGTGTGTTCCCCGACGATCTGAGGCTAGGGCTGTCCAAGATGGGGAGTTTGTAGTAACGTAATGTGTGTTCACCAACGATCTGAAGCTAGGGCTGTCCATGCTGGGGAGTTTGTAGTAACGTAATGAGTGTTCACCAACGATCTGAGGCTAGGGCTGTCCAAGCTGTGGAGTTTGTAGTAACGTAATGAGTGTTCACCAACGATCTGAGGCTAGGGCTGTTTAAGATGGGGAGTTTGTAGCAACGTAATGTGTGTTCACCAACGATCTGAAGCTAGGACTGTCCAAGCTGGGGAGTTTGTAGCAACGTAATTTGTGTTCTCCAACGATCTGAAGCTAGGGCTGTACAAGCTAGGGAGTATGTAGCAACGTAATGAGTGTTCACCAACGATCTGAAGCTAGGGCTGTCCATGCTGGGGAGTTTGTAGCAACGTAATGTGTGTTCACCAACGATCTGAAGCTAGGGCTGTCCAAGCTGGGGAGTATGTAATAAAGTAATGTGTGTTCACCAATGATCTGAAGCAAGGGCTGTCCAAGCTGGGGAGTATGTAATAACGTAATGTGTGTTCACAAACGATCTGAAGCAAGGGCTGTCAAGCTGTGGAGTTTGTGGCAATGTAATGAGTGTTCACCAACGATCTGAGGCTAGGGCTGTCCAAGATGGGGAGTTTGTAGCAACGTAATTTGTGTTCACCAACGATCTGAAGCTAGGGTTGTCCAAGCTGGGGAGTATGTAATAACGTAATGTGTGTTCACCAACGATCTGAAGCTAGGGCTGTCCAAGCTGGGGAGTTTGTAGTAAGGTAATGAGTGTTCACCAACGATCTGAGGCTAGGGCTGTCCAAGATGGGGAGTATGTAATAACGTAATGTGTGTTCACCAACGATCTGAAGCTAGGGCTGTCCAAGCTGGGGAGTTTGTAATAACGTAATGTGTGTTCACCAACGAGCTGAAGCTAGGGCTGTCCATGCTGGGGAGTTTGTAGCAACGTAATTTGTGTTCACCAACGATCTGAAGCTAGGACTGTCCAAGCTGGGGTGTTTGTAGTAACGTAATGTGTGTTCACCAACGATCTGAGGCTAGGGCTGTCCAAGATGGGGAGTTTGTAGTAACGTAATGAGTGTTCACCAACGATCTGAAGCTAGGGCTGTCCAAGCTGTGGAGTTTGTAGTAACCTAATGTGTGTTCACCAACGATCTGAGGCTAGGACTGTCCAAGCTGGGGAGTTTGTAGTAACGTAATGTGTGTTCCCCGACGATCTGAGGCTAGGGCTGTCCAAGATGGGGAGTTTGTAGTAACGTAATGTGTGTTCACCAACGATCTGAAGCTAGGGCTGTCCATGCTGGGGAGTTTGTAGTAACGTAATGAGTGTTCACCAACGATCTGAGGCTAGGGCTGTCCAAGCTGTGGAGTTTGTAGTAACGTAATGAGTGTTCACCAACGATCTGAGGCTAGGGCTGTTTAAGATGGGGAGTTTGTAGCAACGTAATGTGTGTTCACCAACGATCTGAAGCTAGGACTGTCCAAGCTGGGGAGTTTGTAGCAACGTAATTTGTGTTCTCCAACGATCTGAAGCTAGGGCTGTACAAGCTAGGGAGTATGTAGCAACGTAATGAGTGTTCACCAACGATCTGAAGCTAGGGCTGTCCATGCTGGGGAGTTTGTAGCAACGTAATGTGTGTTCACCAACGATCTGAAGCTAGGGCTGTCCAAGCTGGGGAGTATGTAATAAAGTAATGTGTGTTCACCAATGATCTGAAGCAAGGGCTGTCCAAGCTGGGGAGTATGTAATAACGTAATGTGTGTTCACAAACGATCTGAAGCAAGGGCTGTCAAGCTGTGGAGTTTGTGGCAATGTAATGAGTGTTCACCAACGATCTGAGGCTAGGGCTGTCCAAGATGGGGAGTTTGTAGCAACGTAATTTGTGTTCACCAACGATCTGAAGCTAGGGTTGTCCAAGCTGGGGAGTATGTAATAACGTAATGTGTGTTCACCAACGATCTGAAGCTAGGGCTGTCCAAGCTGGGGAGTTTGTAGTAAGGTAATGAGTGTTCACCAACGATCTGAGGCTAGGGCTGTCCAAGATGGGGAGTATGTAATAACGTAATGTGTGTTCACCAACGATCTGAAGCTAGGGCTGTCCAAGATGGGGAGTATGTAATAACGTAATGAGTGTTCACCAACGATCTGAGGCTAGGGCTGTCCAAGATGGGGAGTTTGTAGCAACGTAATTTGTGTTCACCAACGATCTGAAGCTAGGGCTGTCCAAGCTGGGGAGTATGTAATAACGTAATGTGTGTTCACCAACGATCTGAAGCTAGGGCTGACCAAACCGGGGAGTTTGTAGCAACGTAATGTGTGTTCACCAACGATCTCAAGCTAGGGCCGTCCAAGCTGGGGAGTTTGTAGCAACGTAATGTGTGTTCACCAACGATCTGAAGATAGGGCTGTCCAAGCTAGGGATTATGTAGCAACGTAATGAGTGTTCACCAGCGATCTGAAGCTAGGGCTGTCCAAGCTGAGCAGTTTGTAGCAACGTGATGTGTGTTCAGCAACGATCTGAAGCTAGGGCTGACCAAGCTGGGGAGTTTGTAGCAACGTAATGTGTGTTCACCAACGATCTGAAGCTAGGGCTGTCCAAGCTGGGGAGTTTGTAGCAACGTAATGTGTGTTCACCAACGATCTGAAGCTAGGGCTGTCCAAGCTAGGGATTATGTAGCAACGTAATGAGTGTTCACCAGCGATCTGAAGCTAGGGCTGTCCAAGCTGAGGAGTTTGTAGCAACGTAATGATTGTTCACCAACGATCTGAAGCTAGGGCTGTCCAAGCTGGGGAGATTGTAGCAACGTAATGTGTGTTCACCAACGAGCTGAAGCTAGGGCTGTCCATGCTGGGGAATTTGTAGCAACGTAATGTGTGTTCACCAACGAGCTGAAGCTAGTCCTGTCCAAGCTGGGGAGTTTGTAGTAACGTATTGTGTGATCACCTACGATCTGAAGCTAGGACTGTCCAAGCTGGGGAGTTTGTAGTAACGTAATGAGTGTTCACAAACGATCTGAGGCTAGGGCTGTCCAAGATGGGGAGTATGTAATAACGTAATGTGTGTTCACCAACGATCTGAAGCTAGGGCTGTCCAAGATGTGGAGTATGTAATAACGTAATGTGTGTTCACCAACGGTCTGAAGCTAGGGCTGTCCATGATGGGGAGTTTGTAGCAACGTAATTTGTGTTCACCAACGATCTGAAGCTAGGGCTGTCCATGCTGGGGAGTTTGTAGCAACGTAATGTGTGTTCACCAACGATCTGAAGCTAGGGCTGTGCAAGCTGGGGAGTATGTAATAACGTAATGAGTGTTCACCAACGATCTGAAGCTAGGGCTGTCCAAGTTGTGGAGTTTGCAGCTACGTAATGTGTCTTCACCAACGATCTGAAGCTAGGGCTGTCCAAGATGGGGAGTTTGTAGCAATGTAATGAGTGTTCACCAACCATCTGAAGCAAGGGCTGTCCAAGCTAGGGAGTTTGTAGCAACGTAATGAGTGTTCACCAACGATCTGAAGCTAGGGCTGTCCAAGCTGGGGAGTTTGTAGTAACGAAATGAGTGTTCACCAACGATCTGAAGCTAGGTCTGTCCAGCTGGGGAGTATGTAGCAACGTCATTTGTGTTCACCAACGATCTGAAGCTAGGGCTGTCCAAGATGGGGAGTTTGTAGCAACGTAATTTGTGTTCACCAATGATCTGAAGCTGGGGCTGTCCATGCTGAAGAGATTGTAGCAACGTAATTTGTGTTCACCTACGATCTGAGGCTAGGGCTGTCCAAGATGGGGAGTGTGTAACAACGTAATGTGTGTTCACCAACGATCTGAAGGTAGGGCTGTCCAAGATGGGGAGTTTGTAGCAACGTAATGTGTGTTCACCAACGATCTGAAGGTAGGGCTGTCCAAGATGGGGAGTTTGTAGCAACGTAATGTGTGTTCACCAACGATCTGAAGGTAGGGCTGTCCAAGCTGGGGTGTCTGTAGCTACGTAATGTGTGTTCACCAACGATCTGAAGCTAGGGCTGTCCAAGATGGGGAGTTTGTAGCAACGTAATGTGTGTTCACCAACGATCTGAAGCTAGGGCTGTCCAAGCTGGGGAGTTTGTAGTAACGTAATGAGTGTTCACCAACGATCTGAAGCTAGGGCTGTCCAAGCTAGGGAGTATGTAACAACGTAATGTGTGTTCACCAACGATCTGAAGGTAGGGCTGTCCAAGCTGGGGAGTATGTAGCAACGTAATGTGTGTTCACCAACGATCTGAGGCTAGGGCTGTCCAAGATTGGGAGCTTATAGCAACGTAATTTGTGTTCACCAATGATCTGAAGCTAGTACTGTCCAAGCTGGGGAGTTTGTAGTAACGTAATGAGTGTTCACCAACGATCTGAAGCTAGGACTGTCCAAGCTGGGGAGTTTGTAGCTACGTAATGTGTGTTCACCAACGATCTGAAGCTAGGGCTGTCCATGCTGGGGAGTTTGTAGCAACGTAATTTGTGTTCACCAACGATCTGAAGCTAGGACTGTCCAAGCTGGGGAGTTTGCAGTAACGTAATGAGTGATCACCAACGATCTGAGGCTAGGGCTGTCCAAGATGGGGAGTTTGTAGCAACGTAAATTGTGTTCACTAACGATCTGATGCTAGGACAGTCCAAGCTGGGGAGTTTGTAGTAAAGTAATTTGTGTTCACCAACGATCTGAAGCTAGGACTGTCCAAGCTGGGGAGTATGTAGCAACGTAATTTGTGTTCACCAACGATCTGAAGCTAGGGCTGTCCAAACTGGGGAGTATGTAGCAACGTAATGAGTGTTCACCAACGATCTGAAGTTAGGGCTGTCCAAGCTGTGGAGTTTGCAGTAACCTAATGTGTGTTCACCAACGATCTGAGGCTAGGACTGTCCAAGCTGGGGAGTTTGTAGTAACGTAATGTGTGTTCACCAACGATCTGAGGCTAGGGCTGTCCAAGATGGGGAGTTTGTAGTAACGTAATGAGTGTTCACCAACGATCTGAAGCTAGGGCTGTCCAAGCTGTGGAGTTTGTAGTAACCTAATGTGTGTTCACCAACGATCTGAGGCTAGGACTGTCCAAGCTGGGGAGTTTGTAGTAACGTAATGTGTGTTCACCGACGATCTGAGGCTAGGGCTGTCCAAGATGGGGAGTTTGTAGTAACGTAATGTGTGTTCACCAACGATCTGAAGCTAGGGCTCTCCAAGCTGGGGAGTTTGTAGTAACGTAATGAGTGTTCACCAACGATCTGAGGCTAGGGCTGTCCATGCTGGGGAGTTTGTAGTAACGTAATGAGTGTTCACCAACGATCTGAGGCTAGGGCTGTCCAAGATGGGGAGTTTGTAGCAACGTAATGTGTGTTCACCAACGATCTGAAGCTAGGACTGTCCAAGCTGGGGAGTTTGTAGCAACGTAATTTGTGTTCACCAACGATCTGAAGCTAGGGCTGTACAAGCTAGGGAGTATGTAGCAACGTTATGAGTGTTCACCAACGATCTGAAGCTAGGGCTGTCCAAGCTGTGGAGTTTGCAGCTACGTAATGTGTCTTCACCAACGATCTGAAGCTAGGGCTGTCCAAGTTGGGGAGTTTGTAGCAATGTAATGAGTGTTCACCAACCATCTGAAGCAAGGGCTGTCCAAGCTAGGGAGTTTGTAGCAACGTAATGAGTGTTCACCAACGATCTGAAGCTAGGGCTGTCCAAGCTGGGGAGTTTGTAATAACGTAATGAGTGTTCACCAACGATCTGAAGCTAGGTCTGTCCAGCTGGGGAGTATGTAGCAACGTAATTTGTGTTCACCAACGATCTGAAGCTAGGGCTGTCCAGCTGGGGAGTATGTAGCAACGTAATTTATGTTCACCAACGATCTGTAGCTAGGGCTGTCCAAGATGGGGAGTTTGTAGCAACGTAAATTGTGTTCACCAATGATCTGAAGCTGGGGCTGTCCATGCTGAAGAGTTTGTAGCAACGTAATTTGTGTTCACCAACGACCTGATGCTAGGGCTGTCCAAGCTGGGGAGTATGTAGCAACGTAAGGTGTGTTCACCAACGATCTGAATCTAGGACTGTCCAAGCTGGGGAGTTTGTAGCAACGTAATGTGTGTTCACCTACGATCTGAGGCTAGGGCTGTCCAAGATGGGGAGTGTGTAACAACGTAATGTGTGTTCACCAACGATCTGAAGATAGGGCTGTCCAAGATGGCTGTTTGTAGCAACGTAATGTTTGTTCACCAACGATCTGAAGGTAGGGCTGTCCAAGCTGGGGTGTATGTAGCAACGTAATGTGTGTTCACCAACGATCTGAAGCTAGGGCTGTCCAAGATTGGGAGTTTGTAGCAACGTAATGTGTGTTCACCAACGATCTGAAGCTAGGGCTGTCCAAGCTGGGGTGTTTGTAGCAACGTAATGTGTGTTCACCAACGATCTGAAGCTAGGGCTGTCCAAGCTGGGGAGTTTGTAGTAACGTAATGTGTGTTCACCAACGATCTGAGGCTAGGGCTGTCCCAGATTGGGAGTTTGTAGCAACGTAATTTGTGTTCACCAATGATCTGAAGCTAGGACTGTCCAAGCTGGGGAGTTTGTAGCTACGTAATGTGTGTTCACCAACGATCTGAAGCTAGGGCTGTCCATGCTGGGGAGTTTGTAGCAACGTAATTTGTGTTCACCAACGATCTGAAGCTAGGACTGTCCAAGCTGGGGAGTTTGTAGTAACGTAATGAGTGATCACCAACGATCTGAGGCTAGGGCTGTCCAAGATGGGGAGTTTGTAGCAACGTAAATTGTGTTCACTAACGATCTGATGCTAGGACTGTCCAAGCTGGGGAGTTTGTAGTAACGTAATTTGTGTTCACCAACGATCTGAAGCTAGGACTGTCCAAGCTGGGGAGTATGTAGCAACGTAATTTGTGTTCACCGACGATCTGAAGCTAGGGCTGTCCAAGCTGGGGAGTATGTAGCAACGTAATGAGTGTTCACCAACGATCTGAAGTTAGGGCTGTACAAGCTGTGGAGTTTGCAGTAACCTAATGTTTGTTCACCAACGATCTGAGGCTAGGGCTGTCCAAGCTGTGGAGTTTGTAGTAACGTAATGAGTGTTCACCATCGATCTGAGGCTAGGGCTGTCCAAGATGGGGAGTTTGTAGTAACGTAATGAGTGTTCACCAACGATCTGAAGCTAGGGCTGTCCAAGCTGTGGAGTTTGTAGTAACCTAATGTGTGTTCACCAACGATCTGAGGCTAGGACTGTCCAAGCTGGGGAGTTTGTAGTAACGTAATGTGTGTTCCCCGACGATCTGAGGCTAGGGCTGTCCAAGATGGGGAGTTTGTAGTAACGTAATGTGTGTTCACCAACGATCTGAAGCTAGGGCTGTCCATGCTGGGGAGTTTGTAGTAACGTAATGAGTGTTCACCAACGATCTGAGGCTAGGGCTGTCCAAGCTGTGGAGTTTGTAGTAACGTAATGAGTGTTCACCAACGATCTGAGGCTAGGGCTGTTTAAGATGGGGAGTTTGTAGCAACGTAATGTGTGTTCACCAACGATCTGAAGCTAGGACTGTCCAAGCTGGGGAGTTTGTAGCAACGTAATTTGTGTTCTCCAACGATCTGAAGCTAGGGCTGTACAAGCTAGGGAGTATGTAGCAACGTAATGAGTGTTCACCAACGATCTGAAGCTAGGGCTGTCCATGCTGGGGAGTTTGTAGCAACGTAATGTGTGTTCACCAACGATCTGAAGCTAGGGCTGTCCAAGCTGGGGAGTATGTAATAAAGTAATGTGTGTTCACCAATGATCTGAAGCAAGGGCTGTCCAAGCTGGGGAGTATGTAATAACGTAATGTGTGTTCACAAACGATCTGAAGCAAGGGCTGTCAAGCTGTGGAGTTTGTGGCAATGTAATGAGTGTTCACCAACGATCTGAGGCTAGGGCTGTCCAAGATGGGGAGTTTGTAGCAACGTAATTTGTGTTCACCAACGATCTGAAGCTAGGGTTGTCCAAGCTGGGGAGTATGTAATAACGTAATGTGTGTTCACCAACGATCTGAAGCTAGGGCTGTCCAAGCTGGGGAGTTTGTAGTAAGGTAATGAGTGTTCACCAACGATCTGAGGCTAGGGCTGTCCAAGATGGGGAGTATGTAATAACGTAATGTGTGTTCACCAACGATCTGAAGCTAGGGCTGTCCAAGCTGGGGAGTTTGTAATAACGTAATGTGTGTTCACCAACGAGCTGAAGCTAGGGCTGTCCATGCTGGGGAGTTTGTAGCAACGTAATTTGTGTTCACCAACGATCTGAAGCTAGGACTGTCCAAGCTGGGGTGTTTGTAGTAACGTAATGTGTGTTCACCAACGATCTGAGGCTAGGGCTGTCCAAGATGGGGAGTTTGTAGTAACGTAATGAGTGTTCACCAACGATCTGAAGCTAGGGCTGTCCAAGCTGTGGAGTTTGTAGTAACCTAATGTGTGTTCACCAACGATCTGAGGCTAGGACTGTCCAAGCTGGGGAGTTTGTAGTAACGTAATGTGTGTTCCCCGACGATCTGAGGCTAGGGCTGTCCAAGATGGGGAGTTTGTAGTAACGTAATGTGTGTTCACCAACGATCTGAAGCTAGGGCTGTCCATGCTGGGGAGTTTGTAGTAACGTAATGAGTGTTCACCAACGATCTGAGGCTAGGGCTGTCCAAGCTGTGGAGTTTGTAGTAACGTAATGAGTGTTCACCAACGATCTGAGGCTAGGGCTGTTTAAGATGGGGAGTTTGTAGCAACGTAATGTGTGTTCACCAACGATCTGAAGCTAGGACTGTCCAAGCTGGGGAGTTTGTAGCAACGTAATTTGTGTTCTCCAACGATCTGAAGCTAGGGCTGTACAAGCTAGGGAGTATGTAGCAACGTAATGAGTGTTCACCAACGATCTGAAGCTAGGGCTGTCCATGCTGGGGAGTTTGTAGCAACGTAATGTGTGTTCACCAACGATCTGAAGCTAGGGCTGTCCAAGCTGGGGAGTATGTAATAAAGTAATGTGTGTTCACCAATGATCTGAAGCAAGGGCTGTCCAAGCTGGGGAGTATGTAATAACGTAATGTGTGTTCACAAACGATCTGAAGCAAGGGCTGTCAAGCTGTGGAGTTTGTGGCAATGTAATGAGTGTTCACCAACGATCTGAGGCTAGGGCTGTCCAAGATGGGGAGTTTGTAGCAACGTAATTTGTGTTCACCAACGATCTGAAGCTAGGGTTGTCCAAGCTGGGGAGTATGTAATAACGTAATGTGTGTTCACCAACGATCTGAAGCTAGGGCTGTCCAAGCTGGGGAGTTTGTAGTAAGGTAATGAGTGTTCACCAACGATCTGAGGCTAGGGCTGTCCAAGATGGGGAGTATGTAATAACGTAATGTGTGTTCACCAACGATCTGAAGCTAGGGCTGTCCAAGATGGGGAGTATGTAATAACGTAATGAGTGTTCACCAACGATCTGAGGCTAGGGCTGTCCAAGATGGGGAGTTTGTAGCAACGTAATTTGTGTTCACCAACGATCTGAAGCTAGGGCTGTCCAAGCTGGGGAGTATGTAATAACGTAATGTGTGTTCACCAACGATCTGAAGCTAGGGCTGACCAAGCCGGGGAGTTTGTAGCAACGTAATGTGTGTTCACCAACGATCTCAAGCTAGGGCTGTCCAAGCTGGGGAGTTTGTAGCAACGTAATGTGTGTTCACCAACGATCTGAAGATAGGGCTGTCCAAGCTAGGGATTATGTAGCAACGTAATGAGTGTTCACCAGCGATCTGAAGCTAGGGCTGTCCAAGCTGAGCAGTTTGTAGCAACGTAATGTGTGTTCAGCAACGATCTGAAGCTAGGGCTGACCAAGCTGGGGAGTTTGTAGCAACGTAATGTGTGTTCACCAACGATCTGAAGCTAGGGCTGTCCAAGCTGGGGAGTTTGTAGCAACGTAATGTGTGTTCACCAACGATCTGAAGCTAGGGCTGTCCAAGCTAGGGATTATGTAGCAACGTAATGAGTGTTCACCAGCGATCTGAAGCTAGGGCTGTCCAAGCTGAGGAGTTTGTAGCAACGTAATGATTGTTCACCAACGATCTGAAGCTAGGGCTGTCCAAGCTGGGGAGTTTGTAGCAACGTAATGTGTGTTCACCAACGAGCTGAAGCTAGGGCTGTCCATGCTGGGGAATTTGTAGCAACGTAATGTGTGTTCACCAACGAGCTGAAGCTAGTCCTGTCCAAGCTGGGGAGTTTGTAGTAACGTATTGTGTGATCACCAACGATCTGAAGGTAGGGCTGTCCAAGGTGGGGAGTTTGTAGTAACGTAATGAGTGTTCACAAACGATCTGAGGCTAGGGCTGTCCAAGATGGGGAGTATGTAATAACGTAATGTGTGTTCACCAACGATCTGAAGCTAGGGCTGTCCAAGATGTGGAGTATGTAATAACGTAATGTGTGTTCACCAACGGTCTGATGCTAGGGCTGTCCATGATGGGGAGTTTGTAGCAACGTAATTTGTGTTCACCAACGATCTGAAGCTAGGGCTGTCCATGCTGGGGAGTTTGTAGCAACGTAATGTGTGTTCACCAACGATCTGAAGCTAGGGCTGTGCAAGCTGGGGAGTATTTAATAACGTAATGAGTGTTCACCAACGATCTGAAGCTAGGGCTGTCCAAGTTGTGGAGTTTGCAGCTACGTAATGTGTCTTCACCAACGATCTGAAGCTAGGGCTGTCCAAGATGGGGAGTTTGTAGCAATGTAATGAGTGTTCACCAACCATCTGAAGCAAGGGCTGTCCAAGCTAGGGAGTTTGTAGCAACGTAATGAGTGTTCACCAACGATCTGAAGCTAGGGCTGTCCAAGCTGGGGAGTTTGTAGTAACGAAATGAGTGTTCACCAACGATCTGAAGCTAGGTCTGTCCAGCTGGGGAGTATGTAGCAACGTCATTTGTGTTCACCAACGATCTGAAGCTAGGGCTGTCCAAGATGGGGAGTTTGTAGCAACGTAATTTGTGTTCACCAATGATCTGAAGCTGGGGCTGTCCATGCTGAAGAGTTTGTAGCAACGTAATTTGTGTTCACCAACGACCTGATGCTAGGGCTGTCCAAGCTGGGGAGTATGTAGCAACGTAATGTGTGTTCACCAACGTTCTGAAGCTAGGACTGTCCAAGCTGGGGAGTTTGTAGCAACGTAATGTGTGTTCACCTACGATCTGAGGCTAGAGCTGTCCAAGATGGGGAGTGTGTAACAACGTAATGTGTGTTCACCAACGATCTGAAGGTAGGGCTGTCCAAGATGGGGAGTTTGTAGCAACGTAATGTGTGTTCACCAACGATCTGAAGGTAGGGCTGTCCAAGATGGGGAGTTTGTAGCAACGTAATGTGTGTTCACCAACGATCTGAAGGTAGGGCTGTCCAAGCTGGGGTGTATGTAGCTACGTAATGTGTGTTCACCAACGATCTGAAGCTAGGGCTGTCCAAGATGGGGAGTTTGTAGCAACGTAATGTGTGTTCACCAACGATCTGAAGCTAGGGCTGTCCAAGCTGGGGAGTTTGTAGTAACGTAATGAGTGTTCACCAACGATCTGAAGCTAGGGCTGTCCAAGCTAGGGAGTATGTAACAACGTAATGTGTGTTCACCAACGATCTGAAGGTAGGGCTGTCCAAGCTGGGGAGTATGTAGCAACGTAATGTGTGTTCACCAACGATCTGAGGCTAGGGCTGTCCAAGATTGGGAGCTTGTAGCAACGTAATTTGTGTTCACCAATGATCTGAAGCTAGTACTGTCCAAGCTGGGGAGTTTGTAGTAACGTAATGAGTGTTCACCAACGATCTGAAGCTAGGACTGTCCAAGCTGGGGAGTTTGTAGCTACGTAATGTGTGTTCACCAACGATCTGAAGCTAGGGCTGTCCATGCTGGGGAGTTTGTAGCAACGTAATTTGTGTTCACCAACGATCTGAAGCTAGGACTGTCCAAGCTGGGGAGTTTGCAGTAACGTAATGAGTGATCACCAACGATCTGAGGCTAGGGCTGTCCAAGATGGGGAGTTTGTAGCAACGTAAATTGTGTTCACTAACGATCTGATGCTAGGACTGTCCAAGCTGGGGAGTTTGTAGTAAAGTAATTTGTGTTCACCAACGATCTGAAGCTAGGACTGTCCAAGCTGGGGAGTATGTAGCAACGTAATTTGTGTTCACCAACGATCTGAAGCTAGGGCTGTCCAAGCTGGGGAGTATGTAGCAACGTAATGAGTGTTCACCAACGATCTGAAGTTAGGGCTGTCCAAGCTGTGGAGTTTGCAGTAACCTAATGTGTGTTCACCAACGATCTGAGGCTAGGACTGTCCAAGCTGGGGAGTTTGTAGTAACGTAATGTGTGTTCACCAACGATCTGAGGCTAGGGCTGTCCAAATGGGGAGTTTGTAGTAACGTAATGAGTGTTCACCAACGATCTGAAGCTAGGGCTGTCCAAGCTGTGGAGTTTGTAGTAACCTAATGTGTGTTCACCAACGATCTGAGGCTAGGACTGTCCAAGCTGGGGAGTTTGTAGTAACGTAATGAGTGTTCACCAACGATCTGAGGCTAGGGCTGTCCAAGATGGGGAGTTTGTAGCAACGTAATGTGTGTTCACCAACGATCTGAAGCTAGGACTGTCCAAGCTGGGGAGTTTGTAGCAACGTAATTTGTGTTCACCAACGATCTGAAGCTAGGGCTGTACAAGCTAGGGAGTATGTAGCAACGTAATGAGTGTTCACCAACGATCTGAAGCTAGGGCTGTCCATGCTGGGGAGTTTGTAGCAACGTAATGTGTGTTCACCAACGATCTGAAGCTAGGGATGTCCAAGCTGTCGAGTATGTAATAAAGTAATGTGTGTTCACCAACGATCTGAAGCAAGGGCTGTCCAAGCTGGGGAGTATGTAATAACGTAATGTGTGTTCACCAACGATCTGAAGCAAGGGCTGTCCAAGCTGTGGAGTTTGTGGCAATGTAATGAGTGTTCACCAACGATCTGAGGCTAGGGCTGTCCAAGATGGGGAGTTTGTAGCAACGTAATTTGTGTTCACCAACGATCTGAAGCTAGGGTTGTCCAATCTGGGGAATATGTAATAACGTAATGTGTGTTCACCAACGATCTGAAGCTAGGGCTGTCCAAGCTGGGGAGTTTGTAGTATGGTAATGAGTGTTCACCAACGATCTGAGGCTAGGACTGTCCAAGATGGGGAGTATGTAATAACGTAATGTGTGTTCACCAACGATCTGAAGCTAGGGCTGTCCAAGATGGGGAGTATGTAATAACGTAATGAGTGTTCACCAACGATCTCAGGCTAGGGCTGTCCAAGATGGGGAGTTTGTAGCAACGTAATTTGTGTTCACCAACGATCTGAAGCTAGGGCTGTCCAAGCTGGGGAGTTTGTAGCAACGTAATGTGTGTTCACCAACGATCTGAAGCTAGGGCTGTCCAAGCTAGGGAGTATGTAGCAACGTAATGAGTGTTCACCAACGATCTGAAGCTAGGGCTGTCCAAGCTGAGGAGTTTGTAGCAACGTAATGATTGTTCACCAACGATCTGAAGCTAGGGCTGTCTAAGCTGGGGAGTTTGTAGCATCGTAATGTGTGTTCACCAACGAGCTGAAGCTAGGGCTGTCCATGCTGGGGAATTTGTAGCAACGTAATGTGTGTTCACCAACGAGCTGAAGCTAGGCCTGCCCAAGCTGGGGAGTTTGTAGTAACGTAATGAGTGTTCAGCAACGATCTGAGGCTAGGGCTGTCCAAGATGGGGAGTATGTAATAACGTAATGTGTGTTCACCAACGATCTGAAGCTAGGGCTGTCCAAGATGTGGAGTATGTAATAACGTAATGTGTGTTCACCAACGGTCTGAAGCTAGGGCTGTCCAAGATGGGGAGTTTGTAGCAACGTAATTTGTGTTCACCAACGATCTGAAGCTAGGGCTGTCCATGCTGGGGAGTTTGTAGCAACGTAATGTGTGTTCACCAACGATCTGAAGCTAGGGCTGTCCAAGCTGGGGAGTATGTAATAACGTAATGGGTGTTCACCAACGATCTGAAGCTAGGGCTGTCCAAGCTGTGGAGTTTGTAGCTACGTAATGTGTCTTCACCAACGATCTGAAGCTAGGGCTGTCCAAGATGGGGAGTTTGTAGCAATGTAATGAGTGTTCACCAACGATCTGAGGCTAGGGCTGTCCAAGATGGGGAGTATGTAATAACGTAATGTGTGTTCACCAACGATCAGAAGCTAGGGCTGTCCAAGCTGGGGAGTTTGTAGTAACGTAATGAGTGTTCACCAACGATCTGAAGCTAGGTCTGTCCAGCTGGGGAGTATGTAGCAACGTAATTTGTGTTCACCAACGATCTGAAGCTAGGGCTGTCCAGCTGGGGAGTATGTAGCAACGTAATTTATGTTCACCAACGATCTGTAGCTAGGGCTGTTCAAGATGGGGAGTTTGTAGCAACGTAATTTGTGTTCACCAATGATCTGAAGCTGGGGCTGTCCATGCTGAAGAGTTTGTAGCAATGTAATTTGTGTTCACCAACGATCTGAAGCTAGGGCTGTCCAAGATGGGGAGTTTGTAGCAATGTAATGAGTGTTCACCAACGATCTGAAGCAAGGGCTGTCCAAGCTGGGGAGTTTGTAGCAACGTAATGAGTGTTCACCAACGATCTGAAGCAAGGGCTGTCCAAGCTGGGGAGTTTGTAGTAACGTAATCTGTGTTCACCAACGATCTGAAGCTAGGGCTGTCCAACATGGGGAGTTTGTAGCAACGTAATTTATGTTCACCAACGATCTGTAGCTAGGGCTGTCCAAGATGGGGAGTTTGTAGCAACGTAATTTGTGTTCACCAATGATCTGAAGCTGGGGCTGTCCATGCTGAAGAGTTTGTAGCAATGTAATTTGTGTTCACCAACGATCTGAAGCTAGGGCTGTCCAAGATGGGGAGTATGTAGCAACGTAATTTGTGTTCACCAACGATCTGAAGCTAGGGCTGTCCATGCTGGGGAGTTTGTAGTAACCTAATGTATGTTCACCAACGATCTGAAGCTAGGACTGTCCAAGCTGAGGTGTTTGTAGTAACGTAATGAGTGTTCACCAACGACCTGATGCTAGGGCTGTCCAAGCTGGGGAGTATGAAGCAACGTAATGTGTGTTCACCAACGATCTGAAGCTAGGACTGTCCAAGCTGGGGAGTTTGTAGCAACATAATGTGTGTTCACCTACGATCTGAGGCTAGGGCTGTCCAAGATGGGGAGTGTGTAACAACGTAATGTGTGTTCACCAACGATCTGAAGGTAGGGCTGTCCAAGATGGGGAGTTTGTAGCAACGTAATGTGTGTTCACCAACGATCTGAAGGTAGGGCTGTCCAAGGTGGGGAGTTTGTAGCAACGTAATGTGTGTTCACCAACGATCTGAAGGTAGGGCTGTCCAAGCCGGGGTGTATGTAGCAACGTAATGTGTGTTCACCAACGATCTGAAGCTAGGGCTGTCCAAGATGGGGAGTTTGTAGCAACGTAATGTGTGTTCACCAACGATCTGAAGCTAGGGCAGTCCATGCTGGCGAGTTTGTAGTAACGTAATGAGTGTTCACCAACGATCTGAAGCTAGGGCTGTCCAAGCTAGGGAGTATGTAACAACGTAATGTGTGTTCACCAACGATCTGAAGGTAGGGCTGTCCAAGCTGGGGAGTATGTAGCAACGTAATGTGTGTTCACCAACGATCTGAGGCTAGGGCTGTCCAAGATTGGGAGTTTGTAGCAACGTAATTTGTGTTCACCAATGATCTGAAGCTAGGACTGTCCAAGCTGGGCAGTTTGTAGTAACGTAATGAGTGTTCACCAACGATCTGAAGCTAGGACTGTCCAAGCTGGGGAGTTTGTAGCTACGTAATGTGTGTTCCCCAACGATCTGAAGCTAGGGCTGTCCATGCTGGGGAGTTTGTAGCAACGTAATTTGTGTTCACCAACGATCTGAAGCTAGGACTGTCCAAGCTGGGGAGTTTGTAGTAACGTAATGAGTGATCACCAACGATCTGAGGCTAGGGCTGTCCAAGATGGGGAGTTTGTAGCAACGTAATTTGTGTTCACTAACGATCTGATGCTAGGACTGTCCAAGCTGGGGAGTTTGTTGTAACGTAATTTGTGTTCACCAACGATCTGAAGCTAGGACTGTCCAAGCTGGGGAGTATGTAGCAACGTAATTTGTGTTCACCAACGATCTGAAGCTAGGGCTGTCCATGCTGGGGAGTATGTAGCAACGTAATGAGTGTTCACCAACGATCTGAAGTTAGGGCTGTCCATGCTGTGGAGTTTTCAGTAACCTAATGTGTGTTCACCAACGATCTGAGGCTAGGACTGTCCAAGCTGGGGAGTTTGTAGTAACGTAATGTGTGTTCACCAACGATCTGAGGCTAGGGCTGTCCATGATGGGGAGTTTGTAGTAATGTAATGAGTGTTCACCAACGATCTGAAGCTAGGGCTGTCCAAGCTGTGGAGTTTGTAG
This sequence comes from Meconema thalassinum, assembly GCA_946902985.2. NCBI lineage: Eukaryota > Metazoa > Arthropoda > Insecta > Orthoptera > Tettigoniidae > Meconema > Meconema thalassinum. The sequence continues at coordinate 276,154,915 of OX336388.2, forward strand.
TAACCTAATGTGTGTTCACCAACGATCTGAGGCTAGGACTGTCCAAGCTGGGGAGTTTGTAGTAACGTAATGTGTGTTCACCGACGATCTGAGGCTAGGGCTGTCCAAGATGGGGAGTTTGTAGTAACGTAATGTGTGTTCACCAACGATCTGAAGCTAGAGCTGTCCAAGCTGGGGAGTTTGTAGTAACGTAATGAGTGTTCACCAACGATCTGAGGCTAGGGCTGTCCAAGCTGGGGAGTTAGTAGTAACGTAATGAGTGTTCACCAACGATCTGAAGCTAGGACTGTCCAAGCTGGGGAGTTTGTAGCAACGTAATGTGTGTTCACTAACGAGCTGAAGCTAGTCCTGTCCAAGCTGGGGAGTTTGTAGTAACGTAATGTGTGTTCACCTACGATCTGAAGCTAGGACTGTCCAAGCTGGGGAGTTTGGAGTAACGTAATGAGTGTTCACCAACGATCTGAGGCTAGGGCCGTCCAAGATGGGGAGTATGTAATAACGTAATGTGTGTTCACCAACGATCTGAAGCTAGGGCTGTCCAAGATGTGGAGTATGTAATAACGTAATGTGTGTTCACCAACGGTCTGAAGCTAGGGCTGTCCTAGATGGGGAGTTTGTAGCAACGTAATTTCTGTTCACCAACGATCTGAAGCTAGGGCTGTCCATGCTGGGGAGTTTGTAGCAACGTAATGTGTGTTCACCAACGATCTGAAGCTAGGGCTGTCCAAGCTGGGGAGTATGTAATAACGTAATGAGTGTTCACCAACGATCTGAAGCTAGGGCTGTCCAAGCTGTGGAGTTTGCAGCTACGTAATGTGTCTTCACCAACGATCTGAAGCTAGGGCTGTCCAAGATGGGGAGTTTGTAGCAATGCAATGATTGTTCACCAACCATCTGAAGCAAGGGCTGTCCAAGCTAGGGAGTTTGTAGCAACGTAATGAGTGTTCACCAACGATCTGAAGCTAGGGCTGTCCAAGCTGGGGAGTTTGTAATAACGTAATGAGTGTTCACCAACGATCTGAAGCTAGGTCTGTCCAGCTGGGGAGTATGTAGCAACGTAATTTGTGTTCACCAACGATCTGAAGCTAGGGCTGTCCAGCTGGGGAGTATGTAGCAACGTAATTTATGTTCACCAACGATCTGTCGCTAGGGCTGTCCAAGATGGGGAGTTTGTAGCAACGTAAATTGTGTTCACCAATGATCTGTGGCTGGGGCTGTCCATGCTGAAGAGTTTGTAGCAACGTAATTTGTGTTCACCAACGACCTGATGCTAGGGCTGTCCAAGCTGGGGAGTATGTAGCAACGTAAGGTGTGTTCACCAACGATCTGAATCTAGGACTGTCCAAGCTGGGGAGTTTGTAGCAACGTAATGTGTGTTCACCTACGATCTGAGGCTAGGGCTGTCCAAGATGGGGAGTGTGTAACAACGTAATGTGTGTTCACCAACGATCTGAAGGTAGGGCTGTCCAAGATGGCTGTTTGTAGCAACGTAATGTTTGTTCACCAACGATCTGAAGGTAGGGCTGTCCAAGCTGGGGTGTATGTAGCAACGTAATGTGTGTTCACCAACGATCTGAAGCTAGGGCTGTCCAAGATGGGGAGTTTGTAGCAACGTAATGTGTGTTCACCAACGATCTGAAGCTAGGGCTGTCCAAGCTGGGGATTTTGTAGCAACGTAATGTGTGTTCACCAACGATCTGAAGCTAGGGCTGTCCAAGCTGGGGAGTTTGTAGTAACGTATTGTGTGTTCACCAACGATCTGAGGCTAGGGCTGTCCAAGATTGGGAGTTTGTAGCAACGTAATTTGTGTTCACCAATGATCTGAAGCTAGGACTGTCCAAGCTGGGGAGTTTGTAGTAACGTAATGTGTGTTCACCAGCGATCTGAAGCTAGGGCTGTCCATGCTGGGGAGTTTGTAGCAACGTAATTTGTGTTCACCAACGATCTGAAGCTAGGACTGTCCATGCTGGGGAGTTTGCAGTAACGTAATGAGTGATCACCAACGATCTGAGGCTAGGGCTGTCCAAGATGGGGAGTTTGTAGCAACGTAAATTGTGTTCACTAACGATCTGATGCTAGGACTGTCCAAGCTGGGGAGTTTGTAGTAACGTAATTTGTGTTCACCAACGATCTGAAGCTAGGACTGTCCAAGCTGGGGAGTATGTAGCAACGTAATTTGTGTTCACCAACGATCTGAAGCTAGGGCTGTCCAAGCTGGGGAGTATGTAGCAACGTAATGAGTGTTCACCAACGATCTGAAGTTAGGGCTGTCCAAGCTGTGGAGTTTGCAGTAACCTAATGTGTGTTCACCAACGATCTGAGGCTAGGACTGTCCAAGCTGGGGTGTTTGTAGTAACGTAATGTGTGTTCACCAACGATCTGAGGCTAGGGCTGTCCAAGATGGGGAGTTTGTAGTAACGTAATGAGTGTTCACCAACGATCTGAAGCTAGGGCTGTCCAAGCTGTGGAGTTTGTAGTAACCTAATGTGTGTTCACCAACGATCTGAGGCTAGGACTGTCCAAGCTGGGGAGTTTGTAGTAACGTAATGTGTGTTCACCGACGATCTGAGGCTAGGGCTGTCCAAGATGGGGAGTTTGTAGTAACGTAATGTGTGTTCACCAACGATCTGAAGCTAGGGCTGTCCAAGCTGGGTAGTTTGTTGTAACGTAATGAGTGTTCGCCAACGATCTGAGGCTAGGGCTGTCCAAGCTGGGGAGTTTGTAGTAACGTAATGAGTGTTCACCAACGATCTGAGGCTAGGGCTGTCCAAGATGGGGAGTTTGTAGCAACGTAATGTGTGTTCACCAACGATCTGAAGCTAGGACTGTCCAAGCTGGGGAGTTTGTAGCAACGTAATTTGTGTTCTCCAACGATCTGAAGCTAGGGCTGTACAAGCTAGGGAGTATGTAGCAACGTAATGAGAGTTCACCAACGATCTGAAGCTAGGGCTGTCCATGCTGGGGAGTTTGTAGCAACGTAATGTGTGTTCACCAACGATCTGAAGCTAGGGCTGTCCAAGCTGGGGAGTATGTAATAAAATAATGTGTGTTCACCAACGATCTGAAGCAAGGACTGTCCGAGCTGGGGAGTATGTAATAACGTAATGTGTGTTCACCAACGATCTGAAGCAAGGGCTGTCCAAGCTGTGGAGTTTGTGGCAATGTAATGAGTGTTCACCAACGATCTGAGGCTAGGGCTGTCCAAGATGGGGAGTTTGTAGCAACGTAATTTGTGTTCACCAACGATCTGAAGCTAGGGTTGTCCAAGCTGGGGAGTATGTAATAACGTAATGTGTGTTCACCAACGATCTGAAGCTAGGGCTGTCCAAGCTGGGGAGTTTGTAGTAAGGTAATGAGTGTTCACCAACGATCTGAGGCTACGGCTGTCCAAGATGGGGAGTATGTAATAACGTAATGTGTGTTCACCAACGATCTGAAGCTAGGGCTGTCCAAGATGGGGAGTATGTAATAACGTAATGAGTGTTCACCAACGATCTAAGGCTAGGGCTGTCCAAGATGGGGAGTTTGTAGCAACGTAATTTGTGTTCACCAACGATCTGAAGCTAGGGCTGTCCAAGCTGGGGAGTATGTAATAACGTAATGTGTGTTCACCAACGATCTGAAGCTAGGGCTGACCAAGCCGGGGAGTTTGTAGCAACGTAATGTGTGTTCACCAACGATCTGAAGCTAGGGCTGTCCAAGCTGGGGAGTTTGTAGCAACGTAATGTGTGTTCACCAACGATCTGAAGCTAGGGCTGTCCAAGCTAGGGATTATGTAGCAACGTAATGAGTGTTCACCAGCGATCTGAAGCTAGGGCTGTCCAAGCTGAGCAGTTTGTAGCAACGTAATGTGTGTTCAGCAACGATCTGAAGCTAGGGCTGACCAAGCTGGGGAGTTTGTAGCAACGTAATGTGTGTTCACCAACGATCTGAAGCTAGGGCTGTCCAAGCTGGGGAGTTTGTAGCAACGTAATGTGTGTTCACCAACGATCTGAAGCTAGGGCTGTCCAAGCTAGGGATTATGTAGCAACGTAATGAGTGTTCACCAGCGATCTGAAGCTAGGGCTGTCCAAGCTGAGGAGTTTGTAGCAACGTAATGATTGTTCACCAACGATCTGAAGCTAGGGCTGTCCAAGCTGGGGAGTTTGTAGCAACGTAATGTGTGTTCACCAACGAGCTGAAGCTAGGGCTGTCCATGCTGGGGAATTTGTAGCAACGTAATGTGTGTTCACCAACGACCTGAAGCTAGTCCTGTCCAAGCTGGGGAGTTTGTAGTAACGTATTGTGTGATCACCTACGATCTTTCGCTAGGACTGTCCAAGCTGGGGAGTTTGTAGTAACGTAATGAGTGTTCACAAACGATCTGAGGCTAGGGCTGTCCAAGATGGGGAGTATGTAATAACGTAATGTGTGTTCACCAACGATCTGAAGCTAGGGCTGTCCAAGATGTGGAGTATGTAATAACGTAATGTGTGTTCACCAACGGTCTGAAGCTAGGGCTGTCCATGATGGGGAGTTTGTAGCAACGTAATTTGTGTTCACCAACGATCTGAAGCTAGGGCTGTCCATGCTGGGGAGTTTGTTGCAACGTAATGTGTGTTCACCAACGATCTGAAGCTAGGGCTGTCCAAGCTGGGGAGTATGTAATAACGTAATGAGTGTTCACCAACGATCTGAAGCTAGGGCTGTCCAAGTTGTGGAGTTTGCCGCTACGTAATGTGTCTTCACCAACGATCTGAAGCTAGGGCTGTCCAAGATGGGGAGTTTGTAGCAATGTAATGAGTGTTCACCAACCATCTGAAGCAAGGGCTGTCCAAGCTAGGGAGTTTGTAGCAACGTAATGAGTGTTCACCAACGATCTGAAGCTAGGGCTGTCCAAGCTGGGGAGTTTGTAGTAACGAAATGAGTGTTCACCAACGATCTGAAGCTAGGTCTGTCCAGCTGGGGAGTATGTAGCAACGTCATTTGTGTTCACCAACGATCTGAAGCTAGGGCTGTCCAAGATGGGGAGTTTGTAGCAACGTAATTTGTGTTCACCAATGATCTGAAGCTGGGGCTGTCCATGCTGAAGAGTTTGTAGCAACGTAATTTGTGTTCACCAACGACCTGATGCTAGGGCTGTCCAAGCTGGGGAGTATGTAGCAACGTAATGTGTGTTCACCAACGATCTGAAGCTAGGGCTGTCCAAGCTGGGGAGTTTGTAGCAACGTAATGTGTGTTCACCTACGATCTGAGGCTAGGGCTGTCCAAGATGGGGAGTGTGTAACAACGTAATGTGTGTTCACCAACGATCTGAAGGTAGGGCTGTCCAAGATGGGGAGTTTGTAGCAACGTAATGTGTGTTCACCAACGATCTGAAGGTAGGGCTGTCCAAGATGGGGAGTTTGTAGCAACGTAATGTGTGTTCTCCAACGATCCGAAGGTAGGGCTGTCCAAGCTGGGGTGTATGTAGCTACGTAATGTGTGTTCACCAACGATCTGAAGCTAGGGCTGTCCAAGATGGGGAGTTTGTAGCAACGTAATGTGTGTTCACCAACGATCTGAAGCTAGGGCTGTCCAAGCTGGGGAGTTTGTAGTAACGAAATGAGTGTTCACCAACGATCTGAAGCTAGGGCTGTCCAAGCTAGGTAGTATGTAACAACGTAATGTGTGTTCACCAACGATCTGAAGGTAGGGCTGTCCAAGCTGGGGAGTATGTAGCAACGTAATGTGTGTTCACCAACGACCTGAGGCTAGGGCTGTCCAAGATTGGGAGCTTGTAGCAACGTAATTTGTGTTCACCAATGATCTGAAGCTAGGACTGTCCAAGCTGGGGAGTTTGTAGTAACGTAATGAGTGTTCACCAACGATCTGAAGCTAGGACTGTCCAAGCTGGGGAGTTTGAAGCTACGTAATGTGTGTTCACCAACGATCTGAAGCTAGGGCTGTCCATGCTGGGGAGTTTGTAGTAACGTAATGTGTGTTCACCAACGATCTGAGGCTAGGGCTGTCCAAGCTGGGGAGTTTGTAGTAACGTAATGTGTGTTCACCAACGATCTGAGGCTAGGGCTGTCCAAGATGGGGAGTTTGTAGTAACGTAATGAGTGTTCACCAACGATCTGAAGCTAGGGCTGTCCAAGCTGTGGAGTTTGTTGTAACCTAATGTGTGTTCACCATCGATCTGAGGCTAGGAGTGTCCAAGCTGGGGAGTTTGTAGTAACGTAATGTGTGTTCTCCGACGATCTGAGGCTAGGGCTGTCCAAGATGGGGAGTTTGTAGTAACGTAATGTGTGTTCACCGACGATCTGAAGCTAGGGCTGTCCAAGCTGGGGAGTTTGTAGTAACGTAATGAGTGTTCACCAACGATCTGAGGCTAGGGCTGTCCAAGCTGGGGAGTTTGTAGTAACGTAATGAGTGTTCACCAACGATCTGAGGCTAGGGCTGTCCAAGATGGGGAGTTTGTAGCAACGTAATGTGTGTTCCCCAACGATCTGAAGCTAGGACTGTCCAAGCTGGGGAGTTTGTAGCAACGTAATTTGTGTTCACCAACGATCTGAAGCTAGGGCTGTACAAGCTAGGGAGTATGTAGCAACGTAATGAGTGTTCACCAACGATCTGAAGCTAGGGCTGTCCATGCTGGGGAGTTTGTAGCAACGTAATGTGTGTTCACCAACGATCTGAAGCTAGGGCTGTCCAAGCTGGGGAGTATGTAATAAAGTAATGTGTGTTCACCAACGATCTGAAGCAAGGGCTGTCCAAGCTGGGGAGTATGTAATAACGTAATGTGTGTTCACCAACGATCTGAAGCAAGGGCTGTCCAAGCTGTGGAGTTTGTGGCAATGTAATGAGTGTTCACCAACGACCTGAGGCTAGGGCTGTCCAAGATGGGGAGTTTGTAGCAACGTAATTTGTGTTCACCAACGATCTGAAGCTAGGGTTGTCCAATCTGGGGAATATGTAATAACGTAATGTGTGTTCACCAACGATCTGAAGCTAGGGCTGTCCAAGCTGGGGAGTTTGTAGTATGGTAATGAGTGTTCACCAACGATCTGAGGCTAGGACTGTCCAAGATGGGGAGTATGAAATAACGTAATGTGTGTTCACCAACGATCTGAAGCAAGGGCTGTCCAAGCTGGGGAGTTTGTAGCAATGTAATGAGTGTTCACCAACGATCTGAAGCAAGGGCTGTCCAAGCTGGGGAGTTTGAAGCAACGTAATGAGTGTTCACCAACGATCTGAAGCAAGGGCTGCCCAAGCTGGGGAGTTTGTAGTAACGTAATGTGTGTTCACCAACGATCTGAAGCTAGGGCTGTCCAGCTGGGGAGTATGTAGCAACGTAATTTGTGTTCACCAACGGTCTGAAGCTCGGGCTGACCAACATGGGGAGTATGTAGCAACGTAATCTGTGTTCACCAACGATCTGAAGCTAGGGCTGTCCAACATGGGGAGTTTGTAGCAACGTAATGAGTGTTCACCAACGATCTGAAGGTAGGGCTGTCCAAGATGGGGAGTGTGTAACAACGTAATGTGTGTTCACCAACGATCTGAAGGTAGGGCTGTCCAAGATGGGGAGTTTGTAGCAACGTAATGTGTGTTCACCAACGATCTGAAGGTAGGGCTGTCCAAGATGGGGAGTTTGTAGCAACGTAATGTGTGTTCACCAACGATCTGAAGCTAGGGGTGTCCAAGCTGGGGAGTTTGTAGCAACGTAATGTGTGTTCACCAACGATCTGAAGCTAGGGCTGTCCAAGCTGGGGAGTTTGTAGCAACGTAATGTATGTTCACCTACGATCTGAAGCTAGGGCTGTCCAAGCTGGGGAGTTTATAGTATCGTAATGAGTGTTCACCAACGATCTGAAGCTAGGGCTGTCCAAGCTAGGGAGTATGTAACAACGTAATGTGTGTTCACCAACGATCTGAAGGTAGGGCTGTCCAAGCTGGGGAGTATGTAGCAACGTAATGTGTGTTCACCAACGATCTGAGGCTAGGGCTGTCCAAGATTGGGAGTTTGTAGCAACGTAATTTGTGTTCAACAATGATCTGAAGCTAGGACTGTCCAAGCTGGGGAGTTTGTAGTAACGTAATGACTGTTCACCAACGATCTGAAGCTAGGACTGTCCAAGCTGCGGAGTTTGTAGCTACGTAATGTGTGTTCACCAACGATCTGAAGCTAGGGCTGTCCAAGCTGGGGAGTTTGTAGCAACGTAATTTGTGTTCACCAACGATCTGAAGCTAGGACTGTCCAAGCTGGGGAGTTTGTAGAAACGTAATGAGTGTTCACCAACGATCTGAGGCTAGGGCTGTCCAAGATGGGGAGTTTGTAGCAACGTAATTTGTGTTCACCAACGATCTGAAGCTAGGGCTGTCCAAGCTGTGGAGTTTGTAGTAACCTAATGTGTGTTCACCAACGATCTGAGGCTAGGACTGTCCAAGCTGGGAGTTTGTAGTAACGTAATGTGTGTTCACCAACGATCTGAGGCTAGGGCTGTCCAAGTTGGGGAGTTTGTAGTAACGTAATGAGTGTTCACCAACGATCTCAAGCTAGGGCTGTCCAAGCTGTGGAGTTTGTAGTAACCTAATGTGTGTTCACCAACGATCTGAGGCCAGGACTGTCCAAGCTGGGGAGTTTGTAGTAACGTAATGTGTGTTCACCGACGATCTGAGGCTAGGGCTGTCCAAGATGGGGAGTTTGTAGCAACGTAATGTGTGTTCACCAACGATCTGAAATTAGGACTGTCCAAGCTGGGGAGTTTGTAGCAACGTAATTTGTGTTCACCAACGATCTGAAGCTAGGGCTGTACAAGCTAGGGAGTATGTAGCAACGTAATGAGTGTTCACCAACGATCTGAAGCTAGGGCTGTCCATGCTGGGGAGTTTGTAGCAACGTAATGTGTGTTCACCAACGATCTGAAGCTAGGGCTCTCCAAGCTGGGGAGTATGTAATAAAGTAATGTGTGTTCACCAACGATCTGAAGCAAGGGCTGTCCAAGCAAGGGAGTATGTAATAACGTAATGTGTGTTCACCAACGACCTGAAGCAAGGGCTGTCCAAGCTGTGGAGTTTGTAGCAATGTAATGAGTGTTCACCAACGATCTGAGGCTAGGGCTGTCCAAGATGGGGAGTTTGTAGCAACGTAATTTGTGTTCACCAACGATCTGAAGCTAGGGCTGTCCAAGCTGGGGAGTATGTAATAACGTAATGTGTGTTCACCAACGATCTGAAGCTAGGGCTGTCCAAGCTGGGGAGTTTGTAGTAACGTAATGAGTGTTCACCAACGATCTGAGGCTAGGGCTGTCCAAGATGGGGAGTATGTAATAACATAATGTGTGTTCACCAACGATCTGAAGCTAGGGCTGTCCAAGATGGGGAGTATGTAATAACGTAATGAGTGTTCACCAACGATCTGAGGCTAGGGCTGTCCAAGATGGGGAGTTTGTAGCAACGTAATTTGTGTTCACCAACGATCTGAAGCTAGGGCTGTCCAAACTGGGGAGTATGTAATAACGTAATGTGTGTTCACCAACGATCTGAAGCTAGGGCTGTCCAAGCTGGGGAGTTTGTAGCAACGTAATGTGTGTTCACCAACGATCTGAAGCTAGGGCTGTCCAAGTTAGGGAGTATGTAGCAACGTAATGAGTGTTCACCAACGATCTGAAGCTAGGGCTGTCCAAGCTGAGGAGTTTGTAGCAACGTAATGACTGTTCACCAACGAACTGAAGCTAGGGCTGTCCAAGCTGGGGAGTTTGTAGCAACGTAATGTGTGTTCACCAACGAGCTGAAGCTAGGGATGTCCATGCTGGGGAGTTTGTAGCAACGTAATGTGTGTTCACCAACGAGCTGAAGCTAGGCCTGTCCAAGCTGGGGAGTTTGTAGCAACGTAATTTGTGTTCACCAACGATCTGAAGCTAGTGCTGTCCATGCTGGGGAGTTTGTAGCTACGTAATGTGTGTTCACCAACGATCTGAAGCTAGGGCTGTCCAAGCTGGGGAGTATGTAATAACGTAATGAGTGTTCACCAACGATCTGAAGCTAGGGCTGTCCTAGCTGGGGAGTTTGTAGCTACGTAATGTGTCTTCACCAACGATCTGAAGCTAGGGCTGTCCAAGATGGGGAGTTTGTAGCAATGTAATGATTGTTCACCAACCATCTGAAGCAAGGGCTGTCCAAGCTGGGGAGTTTGTAGCAACGTAATGAGTGTTCACCAACGTTCTGAAGCTAGGACTGTCCAAGCTGGGGAGTTTGTAGTAACGTAATGAGTGTTCACCAACGATCTGAAGCTAGGGCTGTCCAGCTGGGGAGTATGTAGCAACGTAATTTGTGTTCACCAACGATCTGAAGCTAGGGCTGTCCAGCTGGGGAGTATGTAGCAACGTAATTTGTGTTCACCAACGATCTGAAGCAAGGGCTGTCGAAGATGGAGAGTTTGTAGCAACGTAATTTGTGTTCACCAATGATCTGAAGATAGGGCTGTCCATGCTGAAGAGTTTGTAGCAACGTAATTTGTGTTCACCAACGATCTGAAGCTAGGGCTGTCCAAGATGGGGAGTTTGTAGCAATGTAATGATTGTTCACCAACGATCTGAAGCAAGGGCTGTCCAAGCTGGGCAGTTTGTAGCAACGTAATGAGTGTTCACCAACGATCTGAAGCATGGGCTTTCCAAGCTGGGGAGTATGTAATAACGTAATGTGTGTTCGCCAACGATCTGAAGCAAGGGCTGTCCAAGCTGTGGAGTTTGTGGCAATGTAATGAGTGTTCACCAACGATCTGAGGCTAGGGCTGTCCAAGATGGGGAGTTTGTAGCAACGTAATTTGTGTTCACCAACGATCTGAAGCTAGGGCTGTCCAAGCTGGGGAGTATGTAATAACGTAATGTGTGATCACCAACGATCTGAAGCTAGGGCTGTCCAAGCTGGGGAGTTTGTTGTAACGTAATGAGTGTTCACCAACGATCTGAGGCTAGGGCTGTCCAAGCTGGGGAGTATGTATTAACGTAATGAGAGTTCACCAACGATCTGAAGCTAGGGCTGTCCAAGCTGGGGAGTTTGTAGTAAGGTAATGAGTGTTCACCAACGATCTGAGGCTAGGGCTGTCCAAGATGGGGAGTAGGTAATAACGTAATGTGTGTTCACCAACGATCTGAAGCTAGGGCTGTCCAAGATGGGGAGTATGTAATAACGTAATGAGTGTTCACCAACGATCTGAGGCTAGGGCTGTCCAAGATGGGGAGTTTGTAGCAACGTAATTTGTATTCACCAACGATCTGAAGCTAGGGCTGTCCAAGCTGGGGAGTATGTAATAACGTAATGTGTGTTCACCAACGATCTGAAGCTAGGGCTGTCCAAGCTGGGGAGTTTGTAGCAACGTAATGTGTGTTCACCAACGATCTGAAGCTAGGGCTGTCCAAGCTGGGGAGTTTGTAGCAACGTAATGTGTGTTCACCAACGATCTGAAGCTAGGGCTGTCCAAGCTAGGGAGTATGTAGCAACGTAATGAGTGTTCACCAACGATCTGAAGCTAGGGCTGTCCAAGCTGAGGAGTTTGTAGCAACGTAATGATTGTTCACCAACGATCTGAAGCTAGGGCTGTCCAAGCTGGGGAGTTTGTAGCAACGTAATGTGTGTTCACCAACGAGCTGAAGCTAGGGCTGTCCATGCTGGGGTGTTTGTAGCAACGTAATGTGTGTTCACCAACGAGCTGAAGCTAGGGCTGTCCAAGCTGGGGAGTTTGTAGTAACGTAATGTGTGTTCACCTACGGTCTGAAGCTAGGACTGTCCAAGCTGGGGAGTTTGTAGTAATGTTATGAGTGTTCACCAACGATCTGAGGCTAAGGCTGTCCAAGATGGGGAGTATGTAATAACGTAATGTATGTTCACCAACAATCTGTAGCTAGGGCTGTCCAAGATGTGGAGTATGTAATAACGTAATGTGTGTTCACCAACGGTCTGAAGCTAGGGCTGTCCAAGATGGGGAGTTTGTAGCAACGTCATTTGTGTTCACCACCGATCTGAAGCTAGGGCTGTCCATGCTGGGGAGTTTGTAGCTACGTAATGAGTGTTCACCAACGATCTGAAGCTAGGGCTGTCCATGCTGGGGAGTTTGTAGCAACGTAATGTGTGTTCACCAACGATCTGAAGCAAGGGCTGTCCAAGCAGGGGAGTATGTAATAACGTAATGTGTGTTCACCAACGACCTGAAGCAAGGGCTGTCCAAGCTGTGGAGTTTGTAGCAATGTAATGAGTGTTCACCAACGATCTGAGGCTAGGGCTGTCCAAGATGGGGAGTTTGTAGCAACGTAATTTGTGTTCACCACCGATCTGAAGCTAGGGCTGTCCAAGCTGGGGAGTATGTAATAACGTAATGTGTGTTCACCAACGATCTGAAGCTAGGGCTGTCCAAGCTGGGGATTTTGTAGTAACGTAATGAGTGTTCACCAACGATCTGAGGCTAGGGCTGTCCAAGCTGGGGAGTATGTAATAACGTAATGAGTGGTCACCAACGATCTGAAGCTAGGGCTGTCCAAGCTGGGGAGTTTGTAGTAACGTAATGAGTGTTCACCAACGATCTGAGGCTAGGGCTGTCCAAGATGGGGAGTATGTAATAACATAATGTGTGTTCACCAACGATCTGAAGCTAGGGCTGTCCAAGATGGGGAGTATGTAATAACGTAATGAGTGTTCACCAATGATCTGAGGCTAGGGCTGTCCAAGATGAGGAGTTTGTAGCAACGTAATTTGTGTTCACCAACGATCTGAAGCTAGGGCTGTCCAAGCTGGGGAGTATGTAATAACGTAATGTGTGTTCACCAACGATCTGAAGCTAGGGCTGTCCAAGCTGGGGAGTTTGTAGCAACGTAATGTGTGTTCACCAACGATCTGAAGCTAGGGCTGTCCAAGCTGGGGAGTTTGTAGCAACGTAATGTGTGTTCACCAACGATCTGAAGCTAGGGCTGTCCAAGTTAGGGAGTATGTAGCAACGTAATGAGTGTTCACCAACGATCTGAAGCTAGGGCTGTCCAAGCTGAGGAGTGTGTAGCAACGTAATGATTGTTCACCAACGAACAGAAGCTAGGGCTGTCCAAGCTGGGGAGTTTGTAGCAACGTAATGTGTGTTCACCAACGAGCTGAAGCTAGGGCTGTCCAAGCTGGGGAGTTTGTAGCAACGTAATGTGTGTTCACCAACGAGCTGAAGCTAGGCCTGTCCAAGCTGGGGAGTTTGTAGTAACGTAATGTGTGTTCACCTACGATCTGAAGCTAGGACTGTCCAAGCTGGGGAGTTTGTAGTAACGTAATGAGTGTTCACCAACGATCTGAGGCTAGGGCTGTCCAAGATGGGGAGTATGTAATAACGTAATGTGTGTTCACCAACGATCTGAAGCTAGGGCTGTCCAAGATGTGGAGTATGTAATAACGTAATGTGTGTTCACCAACGATCTGAAGCTAGGGCTGTCCAAGATGGGGAGTTTGTAGCAACGTAATTTGTGTTCACCAACGATCTGAAGCTAGGGCTGTCCATGCTGGGGAGTTTGTAGCTACGTAATGTGTGTTCACCAACGATCTGAAGCTAGGGCTGTCCAAGCTGGGGAGTATGTAATAACGTAATGAGTGTTCACCAACGATCTGAAGCTAGGGCTGTCCAAGCTGGGGAGTTTGTAGCAACGTAATGTGTCTTCACCAACGATCTGAAGCTAGGACTGTCCAAGATGGGGAGTTTGTAGCAATGTAATGAGTGTTCACCAACCATCTGAAGCAAGGGCTGTCCAAGCTGGGGAGTTTGTAGCAACGTAATGAGTGTTCACCAACGATCTGAAGCTAGGGCTGTCCAAGATGGGGAGTTTGTAGCAATGTAATGAGTGTTCACCAACGATCTGAAGCAAGGGCTGTCCAAGCTGGGGAGTTTGTAGCAACGTAATGAGTGTTCACCAACGATCTGAAGCAAGGGCTGTCCAAGCTGGGGAGTATGTAATAACGTAATGTGTGTTCACCAACGATCTGAAGCAAGGGCTGTCCAAGCTGTGGAGTTTGTGGCAATGTAATGAGTGTTCACCAACGATCTGAGGCTAGGGCTGTCCAAGATGGGGAGTTTGTAGCAACGTAATTTGTGTTCACCAACGATCTGAAGCTAGGGCTGTCCAAGCTGGGGAGTATGTAATAACGTAATGTGTGTTCACCAACGATCTGAAGCTAGGGCTGTCCAAGCTGGGGAGTTTGTAGTAACGTAATGAGTGTTCACCAACGATCTGAGGCTAGGGCTGTCCAAGCTGGGGAGTATGTAATAACGTAATGAGAGTTCACCAACGATCTGAAGCTAGGGCTGTCCAAGCTGGGGAGTTTGTAGTAAGGTAATGAGTGTTCACCAACGATCTGAGGCAAGGGCTGTCCAAGATGGGGAGTATGTAATAATGTAATGTGTGTTCACCAACGATCTGAAGCTAGGGCTGTCCAAGATCGGGAGTATGTAATAACGTAATGAGTGTTCACCAACGATCTGAGGCTAGGGCTGTCCAAGATGGGGAGTTTGTAACAACGTAATTTGTATTCACCAACGATCTGAAGCTAGGGCTGTCCAAGCTGGGGAGTATGTAATAACGTAATGTGTGTTCACCTACGTTCTGAAGCTAGGGCTGTCCAAGCTGGGGAGTTTGTAGCAACGTAATGTGTGTTCACCAACGATCTGAAGCTAGGGCTGTCCAAGCTGGGGAGTTTGTAGCAACGTAATGTGTGTTCACCAACGATCTGAAGCTAGGGCTGTCCAAGCTAGGGAGTATGTAGCAACGTAATGAGTGTTCACCAACGATCTGAAGCTAGGGCTGTCCAAGCTGAGGAGTTTGTAGCAACGTAATGATTGTTCACCAACGATCTGAAGCTAGGGCTGTCCAAGCTGGGGAGTTTGTAGCAACGTAATGTGTGTTCACCAACGAGCTGAAGCTAGGGCTGTCCATGCTGGGGAGTTTGTAGCAACGTAATGTGTGTTCACCAACGAGCTGAAGCTGGGCCTGTCCAAGCTGGGGAGTTTGTAGTAACGTAATGTGTGTTCACCTACGATCTGAAGCTAGGACTGTCCAAGCTGGGGAGTTTGTAGTAACGTAATGAGTGTTCACCTACGATCTGAGGCTAGGGCTGTCCAGCTGGGGAGTTTGTAGCTACGTAATGTGTGTTCACCAACGATCTGAAGCTAGGGCTGTCCAAGCTGGGGAGTATGTAATAACGTAATGAGTGTTCTCCAACGGTCTGAAGCTAGGGCTGTCCAAGATGGGGAGTTTGTAGCAACGTAATTTGTGTTCACCAACGATCTGAAGCTAGGGCTGTCCATGCTGGGGAGTTTGTAGCTACGTAATGTGTGTTCACCAACGATCTGAAGCTAGGGCTGTCCAAGCTGGGGAGTATGTAATAACGTAATGAGTGTTCACCAACGATCTGAAGCTAGGGCTGTCCAAGCTGTGGAGTTTGTAGCTACGTAATGTGTCTTCACCAACGATCTGAAGCTAGGGCTGTCCAAGATGGGGAGTTTGTAGCAATGTAATGAGTGTTCACCAACCATCTGAAGCAAGGGCTGTCCAAGCTAGGGAGTTTGTAGCAACGTAATGAGTGTTCACCAACGATCTGAAGCTAGGGCTGTCCAAGCTGGGGAGTTTGTAGTAACGTAATGAGTGTTCACCAACGATCTGAAGCTAGGTCTGTCCAGCTGGGGAGTATGTAGCAACGTAATTTGTGTTCACCAACGATCTGAAGCTAGGGCTGTCCAAGCTGGGGAGTTTGTAGCTACGTAATGAGTGTTCACCAACGATCTGAAGCTAGGGCTGTCCAACATGGGGAGTATGTAATAACGTAATGTGTGTTCACCAACCATCTGAAGCTAGGGCTGTCCAAGCTGGGGAGTTTGTAGCAACGTAATGAGTGTTCACAAACGATCTGAGCAAGGGCTGTCCAAGCTGGGGAGTTTGTAGTAACGTAATGTGTGTTCACCAACGATCTGAAGCTAGGGCTGTCCAGCTGGGGAGTATGTAGCAACGTAATGTGTGTTCACCAACGATCTGAAGCTAGGGCTGTCCAACATGGGGAGTATGTAATAACGTAATGTGTGTTCACCAACCATCTGAAGCTAGGGCTGTCCAAGCTGGGGAGTATGTAGCAACGTAATCTGTGTTCACCAACGATCTGAAGCTAGGGCTGTCCAACATGGGGAGTATGTAGCAACGTAACGATTGTTCACCAACGATCTGAAGCTAGGGCTGTCCAAGCTGGGGAGTATGTTGCAACGTAATCTGTGTTCACAAACGATCTGAAGCTAGGGCTGTCCAACATGGGGAGTTTGTAGCAACGTAATGAGTGTTCACCAACGATCTGAAGGTAGGGCTGTCCAAGATGGGGAGTGTGTAACAACGTAATGTGTGTTCACCAACGATCTGAAGGTAGGGCTGTCCATGCTGGGGAGTTTGTAGCAACGTAATGTGTGTTCACCAACGAGCTGAAGCTAGGCCTGTCCAAGCTGGGGAGTATGTAGCAACGTAATGATTGTTCACCAACGAACAGAAGCTAGGGCTGTCCAAGCTGGGGAGTTTGTAGCAACGTAATGTGTGTTCACCAACGAGCTGAAGCTAGGGCTGTCCAAGCTGGGGAGTTTGTAGCAACGTAATGTGTGTTCACCAACGAGCTGAAGCTAGGCCTGTCCAAGCTGGGGAGTTTGTAGTAACGTAATGTGTGTTCACCTACGATCTGAAGCTAGGACTGTCCAAGCTGGGGAGTTTGTAGTAACGTAATGAGTGTTCACCAACGATCTGAGGCTAGGGCTGTCCAAGATGGGGAGTATGTAATAACGTAATGTGTGTTCACCAGCGATCTGAAGCTAGGGCTGTCCAAGATGTGGAGTATGTAATAACGTAATGTGTGTTCACCAACGATCTGAAGCTAGGGCTGTCCAAGATGGGGAGTTTGTAGCAACGTAATTTGTGTTCACCAACGATCTGAAGCTAGGGCTGTCCATGCTGGGGAGTTTGTAGCTACGTAATGTGTGTTCACCAACGATCTGAAGCTAGGGCTGTCCAAGCTGGGGAGTTTGTAGCTACGTAATGTGACATCACCAACGATCTGAAGCTAGGGCTGTCCAAGATGGGGAGTTTGTAGCAATGTAATGAGTGTTCACCAACCATCTGAAGCAAGGGCTGTCCAAGCTGGGGAGTTTGTAGCAACGTAATGAGTGTTCACCAACGATCTGAAGCTAGGGCTGTCCAAGCTGGGGAGTTTGTAGTAACGTAATGAGTGTTCACCAACGATCTGAAGCTAGGGCTGTCCAGCTGGGGAGTATGTAGCAACGTAATTTGTGTTCACCAACGATCTGAAGCTAGGGCTGTCGAAGATGGAGAGTTTGTAGCAACGTAATTTGTGTTCACCAATGATCTGAAGCTAGGGCTGTCCATGCTGATGAGTTTGTAGCAACGTAATTTGTGTTCACCAACGATCTGAAGCTAGGGCTGTCCAAGATGGGGAGTTTGTAGCAATGTAATGAGTGTTCACCAACGATCTGAAGCAAGGGCTGTCCAAGCTGGGGAGTTTGTAGCAACGTAATGAGTGTTCACCAACGATCTGAAGCAAGGGCTGTCCAAGCTGGGGAGTATGTAATAACGTAATGTGTGTTCACCAACGATCTGAAGCAAGGGCTGTCCAAGCTGTGGAGTTTGTGGCAATGTAATGAGTGTTCACCAACGATCTGAGGCTAGGGCTGTCCAAGATGGGGAGTTTGTAGCAACGTAATTTGTGTTCAACAATGATCTGAAGCTAGGGCTGTCCAAGCTGGGGAGTATGTAATAACGTAATGTGTGTTCACCAACGATCTGAAGCTAGGGCTGTCCAAGCTGGGGAGTTTGTAGTAACGTAATGAGTGTTCACCAACGATCTGAGGCTAGGGCTGTCCAAGCTGGGGAGTATGTAATAACGTAATGAGAGTTCACCAACGATCTGAAGCTAGGGCTGTCCAAGCTGGGGAGTTTGTAGTAAGGTAATGAGTGTTCACCAACGATCTGAGGCTAGGGCTGTCCAAGATGGGGAGTATGTAATAACGTAATGTGTGTTCACCAACGATCTGAAGCTAGGGCTGTCCAAGATGGGGAGTATGTAATAACGTAATGAGTGTTCACCAACGATCTGAGGCTAGGGCTGTCCAAGATGGGGAGTTTGTAGCAACGTAATTTGTATTCACCAACGATCTGAAGCTAGGGCTGTCCAAGCTGGGGAGTATGTAATAACGTAATGTGTGTTCACCTACGATCTGAAGCTAGGGCTGTCCAAGCTGGGGAGTTTGTAGCAACGTAATGTGTGTTCACCAACGATCTGAAGCTAGGGCTGTCCAAGCTGGGGAGTTTGTAGCAACGTAATGTGTGTTCACCAACGATCTGAAGCTAGGGCTGTCCAAGCTAGGGAGTATGTAGCAACGTAATGAGTGTTCACCAACGATCTGAAGCTAGGGCTGTCCAAGCTGAGGAGTTTGTAGCAACGTAATGATTGTTCACCAACGATCTGAAGCTAGGGCTGTCCAAGCTGGGGAGTTAGTAGCAACGTAATGTGTGTTCACCAACGAGCTGAAGCTAGGGCTGTCCATGGTGGGGAGTTTGTAGCAACGTAATGTGTGTTCACCAACGAGCTGAAGTTAGGCCTGTCCAAGCTGGGGAGTTTGTAGTAAAGTAATGTGTGTTCACCTACGATCTGAAGCTAGGACTGTCCAAGCTGGGGAGTTTGTAGTAACGTTATGAGTGTTCACCAACGATCTGAGGCTAGGGCTGTACAAGATGGGGAGTATGTAATAACGTAATGTGTGTTCACCAACGATCTGTAGCTAGGGCTGTCCAAGATGTGGAGTATGTAATAACGTAATGTGTGTTCACCAACGGTCTGAAGCTAGGGCTGTCCAAGATGGGGAGTTTGTAGCAACGTAATTTGTGTTCACCAACGATCTGAAGCTAGGGCTGTCCATGCTGGGGAGTTTGTAGCTACGTAATTTGTGTTCACCAACGATCTGAAGCTAGGGCTGTCCAAGCTGGGGAGTATGTAATAACGTAATGAGTGTTCACCAACGATCTGAAGCTAGGGCTGTCCAAGCTGGGGAGTTTGTAGTAACGTAATGAGTGTTCACCAACGATCTGAAGCTAGGTCTGTCCAGCTGGGGAGTTTGTAGCAACGTAATTTGTGTTCACCAACGATCTGAACCTGGGGCTGTCCAAGCTGTGGAGTTTGTAGCTACGTAATGTGTCTTCACCAACGATCTGAAGCTAGGGCTGTCCAAGATGGGGAGTTTGTAGCAATGTAATGAGTGTTCACCAACCATCTGAAGCAAGGGCTGTCCAAGCTAAGGAGTTTGTAGCAACGTAATGAGTGTTCACCAACGATCTGAAGCTAGGGCTGTCCAAGCTGGGGAGTTTGTAGTAACGTAATGAGTGTTCACCAACGATCTGAAGCTAGGTCTGTCCAGCTGGGGAGTATGTAGCAACGTAATTTGTGTTCACCAACGATCTGAAGCTAGGGCTGTCCAGCTGGGGAGTATGTAGCAACGTAATTTATGTTCACCAACGATCTGAAGCTAGGACAGTCCAAGATGGGGAGTTTGTAGCAACGTAATTTGTGTTCACCAATGATCTGAAGCTAGGGGTGTCCATGCTGAAGAGTTTGTAGCAACGTAATTTGTGTTCACCAACGATCTGAAGCTAGGGCTGTCCAAGATGGGGAGTTTGTAGCAATGTAATGAGTGTTCACCAACGATCTGAAGCAAGGGCTGTCCAAGCTGGGAAGTTTGTAGCAACGTAATGAGTGTTCACCAACGATCTGAGCAACGGCTGTCCAAGCTGGGGAGTTTGTAGTAACGTAATGTGTGTTCACCAACGATCTGAAGCTAGGGCTGTCCAGCTGGGGAGTATGTAGCAACGTAATGTGTGTTCACCAACGATCTGAAGCTAGGGCTGTCCAACATGGGGAGTATGTAATAACGTAATGTGTGTTCACCAACCATCTGAAGCTAGGGCTGTCCAAGCTGGGGAGTATGTAGCAACGTAATCTGTGTTCACCAACGATCTGAAGCTAGGGCTGTCCAACATGGGGAGTATGTAGCAACGTAACGATTGTTCACCAACGATCTGAAGCTAGGGCTGTCCAAGCTGGGGAGTATGTTGCAACGTAATCTGTGTTCACCAACGATCTGAAGCTAGGGCTGTCCAACATGGGGAGTTTGTAGCAACGTAATGAGTGTACACCAACGATCTGAAGGTAGGGCTGTCCAAGATGGGGAGTGTGTAACAACGTAATGTGTGTTCACCAACGATCTGAAGGTAGGGCTGTCCAAGATGGGGAGTTTGTAGCAACGTAATGTGTGTTCACCAACGATCTTAAGGTAGGGCTGTCCAAGATGGGGAGTTTGTAGCAACGTAATGTGTGTTCACCAACGATCTGAAGGTAGGGCTGTCCAAGCTGGGGAGTATGTAGCAACGTAATGTGTGTTCACCAACGATCTGAAGGTAGGGCTGTCCAAGCTGGGGAGTATGTAGCAACGTAATGTGTGTTCACCAACTATCTGAAGCTAGGGCTGTCCAAGCTAGGGAGTATGTGGCAACGTAATGAGTGTTCACCAACGATCTGAAGCTAGGGCTGTCCAAGCTGGGGAGTTTGTAGCAACGTAATGTGTGTTCACCAACGATCTGAAGCTAGGGCTGTCCAAGCTGGGGAGTTTGTAGCAACGTAATGTGTGTTCACCAACGATCTGATGCTAGGGCTGTCCAAGCTGGGGAGTTTATAGTAACGTAATGAGTGTTCACCAACGATCTGAAGCTAGGGCTGTCCAAGCTAGGGAGTATGTTACAACGTAATGTGTGTTCACCAACGATCTGAAGGTAGGGCTGTCCAAGCTGGGGAGTATGTAGCAACGTAATGTGTGTTCACCAACGATCTGAGGCTAGGGCTGTCCAAGATTGGGAGTTTGTAGCAACGTAATTTGTGTTCACCAATGATCTGAAGCTAGGATTGTCCAAGCTGGGGAGTTTGTAGTAACGTAATGACTGTTCACCAACGATCTGAAGCTAGGACTGTCCAAGCTGGGGAGTTTGTAGCTACGTAATGTGTGTTCACCAACGATCTGAAGCTAGGGCTGTCCAAGCTGGGGAGTTTGTAGCAACGTAATTTGTGTTCACCAACGATCTGAAGCTAGGACTGTCCAAGCTGGGGAGTTTGTAGAAACGTAATGAGTGTTCACCAACGATCTGAGGCTAGGGCTGTCCAAGATGGGGAGTTTGTAGCAACGTAATGTGTGTTCACCAACGATCTGAAGCTAGGGCTGTCCAACATGGGGAGTATGTAGCAACGTAACGATTGTTCATCAACGATCTGAAGCTAGGGCTGTCCAAGCTGGGGAGTATGTTGCAAAGTAATCTGTGTTCACCAACGATCTGAAGCTAGGGCTGTCCAACATGGGGAGTTTGTAGCAACGTAATGAGTGTTCACCAACGATCTGAAGGTAGGGCTGTCCAAGATGGGGAGTGTGTTTCAACGTAATGTGTGTTCACCAACGATCTGAAGGTAGGGCTGTCCAAGATGGGGAGTTTGTAGCAACGTAATGTGTGTTCACCAACGATCTGAAGGTAGGGCTGTCCAAGATGGGGAGTTTGTAGCAACGTAATGTGTGTTCACCAACGATCTGAAGGTAGGGCTGTCCAAGCTGGGGAGTATGTAGCAACGTAATGTGTGTACACCAACGATCTGAAGGTAGGGCTGTCCAAGCTGGGGAGTATGTAGCAACGTAATGTGTGTTCACCAACGATCTGAAGCTAGGGCTGTCCAAGCTAGGGAGTATGTGGCAACGTAATGAGTGTTCACCAACGATCTGAAGCTAGGGCTGTCCAAGCTGGGGAGTTTGTAGCAACGTAATGTGTGTTCACCAACGATCTGAAGCTAGGGCTGTCCAAGCTGGGGAGTTTGTAGCAACGTAATGTGTGTTCACCAACGATCTGAAGCTAGGGCTGTCCAAGCTGGGGAGTTTATAGTAACGTGATGAGTGTTCACCAACGATCTGAAGCTAGGGCTGTCCAAGCTAGGGAGTATGTAACAACGTAATGTGTGTTCACCAACGATCTGAAGGTTGGGCTGTCCAAGCTGGGGAGTATGTAGCATCGTAATGTGTGTTCACCAACGATCTGAGGCTAGGGCTGTCCAAGATTGGGAGTTTGTAGCAACGTAATTTGTGTTCACCAATGATCTGAAACTAGGACTGTCCAAGCTGGGGAGTTTGTAGTAACGTAATGACTGTTCACCAACGATCTGAAGCTAGGACTGTCCAAGCTGGGGAGTTTGTAGCTACGTAATGTGTGTTCACCAACGATCTGAAGCTAGGGCTGTCCAAGCTGGGGAGTTTGTAGCAACGTAATTTTGTTCACCAACGATCTGAAGCTAGGACTGTCCAAGCTGGGGAGTTTTTAGAAACGTAATGAGTGTTCACCAACGATCTGAGGCTAGGGCTGTCCAAGATGGGGAGTTTGTAACAACGTAATTTGTGTTCACCAACGATCTGAAGCTAGGGCTGTCCAAGCTGTGGAGTTTGTAGTAACCTAATGTGTGTTCACCAACGATCTGAGGCTAGGACTGTCCAAGCTGGGAGTTTGTAGTAACGTAATGTGTGTTCACCAACGATATAAGGCTAGGGCTGTCCAAGTTGGGGAGTTTGTAGTAACGTAATGAGTGTTCACCAACGATCTGAAGCTAGGGCTGTCCAAGCTGTGGAGTTTGTAGTAACCTAATGTGTGTTCACCAACGATCTGAGGCTAGTACTGTCCAAGCTGGGGAGTTTGTAGTAACGTAATGTGTGTTCACCGACGATCTGAGGCTAGGGCTGTCCAAGATGGGGAGTTTGTAGCAACGTAATGTGTGTTCACCAACGATCTGAAGATAGGACTGTCCAAGCTGGGGAGTTTGTAGCAACGTAATTTGTGTTCACCAACGAACTGAAGCTAGGGCTGTACAAGCTAGGGAGTATGTAGCAACGTAATGAGTGTTCACCAACGATCTGAAGCTAGGGCTGTCCATGCTGGGGAGTTTGTAGCAACGTAATGTGTGTTCACCAACGATCTGAAGCTAGGGCTCTCCAAGCTGGAGAGTATGTAATAAAGTAATGTGTGTTCACCAACGATCTGAAGCAAGGGCTGTCCAAGCAGGGGAGTATGTAATAACGTAATGTGTGTTCACCAACGATCTGAAGCTAGGGCTGTCCAAGCTGGGGAGTTTGTAGCAACGTAATGTGTGTTCACCAACGATCTGAAGCTAGGGCTGTCCAAGCTGGGGAGTTTGTAGCAACGTAATGTGTGTTCACCAACGATCTGAAGCTAGGGCTGTCCAAGCTAGGGAGTATGTAGCAACGTAATGAGTGTTCACCAACGATCTGAAGCTAGGGCTGTCCAAGCTGAGGAGTTTGTAGCAACGTAATGATTGTTCACCAACGAACTGAAGCTAGGGCTGTCCAAGCTGGGGAGTTTGTAGCAACGTAATGTGTGTTCACCAACGAGCTGAAGCTAGGGCTGTCCATGCTGGGGAGTTTGTAGCAACGTAATGTGTGTTCACCAACGAGCTGAAGCTAGGCCTGTCCAAGCTGGGGAGTTTGTAGTAACGTAATGTGTGTTCACCTACGATCTGAAGCTAGGACTGTCCAAGCTGGGGAGTTTGTAGTAACGTAATGAGTGTTCACCAACGATCTGAGGCTAGGGCTGTCCAAGATGGGGAGTATGTAATAACGTAATGTGTGTTCACCAACAATCTGAAGCTAGGGCTGTCCAAGATGTGGAGTATGTAATAACGTAATTTGTGTTCACCAACGATCTGAAGCTAGGGCTGTCCAAGATGGGGAGTTTGTAGCAACGTAATTTGTGTTCACCAACGATCTGAAGCTAGGGCTGTCCATGCTGGGGAGTTTGTAGCTACGTAATGTGTGTTCACCAACGATCTGAAGCTAGGGCTGTCCAAGCTGGGGAGTATGTAATAACGTAATGAGTGTTCACCAACGATGTGAAGCTAGGGCTGTCCAAGCTGGGGAGTTTGTAGCTACGTAATGTGTCTTCACCAACGATCTGAAGCTAGGGCTGTCCAAGCTGGGGAGTTTGTAGTAACGTAATGAGTGTTCACCAACGATCTGAAGCTAGGGCTGTCCAGCTGGGGTGTATGTAGCAACGTAATTTGTGTTCACCAACGATCTGAAGCTAGGGCTGTCCAGCTGGGGAGTATGTAGCAACGTAATTTGTGTTCACCAACGATCTGAAGCTAGGGCTGTCGAAGATGGAGAGTTTGTAGCAACGTAATTTGTGTTCACCAATGATCTGAAGCTGGGGCTGTCCATGCTGAAGAGTTTGTAGCAACGTAATTTGTGTTCACCAACGATCTGAAGCTAGGGCTGTCCAAGATGGGGAGTTTGTAGCAATGTAATGAGTGTTCACCAACGATCTGAAGCAAGGGCTGTCCAAGCTGGGGAGTTTGTAGCAACGTAATGAGTGTTCACCAACGATCTGAAGCAAGGGGTGTCCAAGCTGGGGAGTTTGTAGCAACGTAATGTGTGTTCACCAACGATCTGAAGCTAGGGCTGTCCAGCTGGGGAGTATGTAGCAACGTAATGTGTGTTCACCAACGATCTGAATCTAGGGCTGTCCAAGCTGGGGAGTCTGTAGTAACGTAATGATTGTTCACCAACGATCTGAAGCTAGGGCTGTCCAAGCCGAGGAGTTTGTAGCAACGTAATGAGTGTTCACCAACGATCTGAAGCTAGGGCTGTCCAAGATGTGGAGTTTGTAGCAACGTAATGAGTGTTCACCAACGATCTGAAGGTAGGGCCGTCCAAGCTGAGGAGTTTATAGCAACGTAATGTGTGCTCACCATCGATCTGAAACTAGGGCTGTCCATGGTGGGGAGTATGTAGCAACGTAATGACTGTTCAACAACGCTCTGAAGCGAGGGCTGTCCAAGCTGGGGAGTATGTAGCAACGTAATGAGTGTTCACCAACGATCTGAAGCTAGGGCTGTCCAAGCTGGGGAGTCTCTAGTAACGTAATGTGTGTTCACCAACGATCTGAAGCTTGGGCTGTCCAAGCTGAGCAGTTTGTAGCAACGTAAAGTGTGTTCACCATCGATCTGAAGCTAGGGCTGTCCAAGCTGGGGAGTTTGTAGCAACGTAATGATTGTTCACCAACGATCTGAAACTAGGGCTGTCCAAGCTGCGGAGAATGTAGCAACGTAATGTGTGTTCACCAACGATCTGAAGCTAGGGCTGTCGAAGATGGAGAGTTTGTAGCAACGTAATTTGTGTTCACCAATGATCTGAAGCTGGGGCTGTCCATGCTGAAGAGTTTGTAGCAACGTAATTTGTGTTCACCAACGATCTGAAGCTAGGGCTGTCCAAGATGGGGAGTTTGTAGCAATGTAATGAGTGTTCACCAACGATCTGAAGCAAGGGCTGTCCAAGCTGGGGAGTTTGTAGCAACGTAATGAGTGTTCACCAACGATCTGAAGCAAGGGGTGTCCAAGCTGGGGAGTTTGTAGTAACGTAATGTGTGTTCACCAACGATCTGAAGCTAGGGCTGTCCAGCTGGGGAGTATGTAGCAACGTAATGTGTGTTCACCAACGATCTGAATCTAGGGCTGTCCAAGCTGGGGAGTCTGTAGTAACGTAATGATTGTTCACCAACGATCTGAAGCTAGGGCTGTCCAAGCCGAGGAGTTTGTAGCAACGTAATGAGTGTTCACCAACGATCTGAAGCTAGGGCTGTCCAAGATGTGGAGTTTGTAGCAACGTAATGAGTGTTCACCAACGATCTGAAGGTAGGGCCGTCCAAGCTGAGGAGTTTATAGCAACGTAATGTGTGCTCACCATCGATCTGAAACTAGGGCTGTCCATGGTGGGGAGTATGTAGCAACGTAATGACTGTTCAACAACGCTCTGAAGCGAGGGCTGTCCAAGCTGGGGAGTATGTAGCAACGTAATGAGTGTTCACCAACGATCTGAAGCTAGGGCTGTCCAAGCTGGGGAGTCTCTAGTAACGTAATGTGTGTTCACCAACGATCTGAAGCTTGGGCTGTCCAAGCTGAGCAGTTTGTAGCAACGTAAAGTGTGTTCACCATCGATCTGAAGCTAGGGCTGTCCAAGCTGGGGAGTTTGTAGCAACGTAATGATTGTTCACCAACGATCTGAAACTAGGGCTGTCCAAGCTGCGGAGAATGTAGCAACGTAATGTGTGTTCACCAACGATCTGAAGCTAGGGCTGTCCAAGCTGGGGAGTATGTAGCAATGTAGTGAGTGTTCACCAACGATCTGGAGCTAGGGCTGTCCAAGCTGGGGAGTATGTAGTAACGTAATGAGTGTTCACCAACGATCTGAAGCTAGGGCTTGGGTAGATTATTGGCTGAGGAATAACCTAACCACCAAGGGAAGATGATTAAGAAAAGGAGGTAGGTTTCGGACTGGAGAAAAGGGATAGAAAAATGGGAGGAGGGTCACACAAAAGTTATGAATTTAACTTTAAATGCACTTAGAGGCGGTTGCCACTGAAAATCCGTTCTTTGATACCTAAAATGGGTAAGTGCTTGGTCTAAGCTGACGGGAAACACAGCTAGGACTTGGGCGGTTTGCAAGAGAGTGGCTTTAGTATATTCCCTCTCATGCATGCATCTGCTTACTATGGGGAAGGGTGATGGTCTGGCAAGACTGAGAGTAACAGATTTATTGTATGTCTGTTCAAAGAAATTCGTTTTTGCAAAGTAATTCGAAGAATGCCAATAATTTAAATCAGGTTTTGTATTTCCAGTTTTCGAAGTTATAGAGTTCCTGAAAAAGCGACCAAATGCTTCTAAGAAGGATAGTGATAAAAAATGAAGCCATGAATTCCAAAACAGCACAAGTCCACTTAGCAAAGTTTTGAGATAAACGATTTTTTTGTGTATCTTTAAACATACTGAAGCTATTACTTCGATTTTTTTTCTATACATACATATTACAAGGCTTTTGAGTCTTGCAAAATATTACATTAAAACTATGAACAGTTTCAGAGTAAAAAAAATATGAAAATGGTGTTTTTGTGCTGTTTTGGAAATCATTGGAATTCTTTTTAATATTACTTTTATTAACGTTTGTTTAATTGCACTCAAATACATGTCAAAACTTAAATTTTTGGTGAAATCGTATTCACAAAGATATCAGTGAATAGATGACCCTAAAAATTTTCAGTCTGAATCCCAGGCTTCACTTTCTGAGGCAGCAATGTCACTGTCTGAGTTTCCATAAGCAAGTAGACGCTCAAAGTATGGCTGATGCTGTACATCAATGGATAGTATATATTTCGAAATGTCTCTTGCTTTCGCAGGTTTCAAACTAATTTCACTGTTGTAGGCATTCTTTAAAGCTGTCAAATCAAAAACACGCTTTTCTTTAAATTGAAATGTATGTGTCACTAGTCCACTAGCTGATGTGCTAGCAGTCACATCATTGATGCGATACTGAATGATCTTGTATGATGTGACTTTCCACTTTCCTTCATGTTTAGATAGAGGCACAGGTTCTTTCACTTTTGCAAAGAAGGTTTTGTAATCCTTAATCATGGATTGATTGACGTGAACAATGTGTATATTACTTGCACTCTTCTCCATTATGTTGATCCATTGTTGAGGAGTGTACACAGTGTCCTGCTTCCTCTTCTTCAACTCTATGCGAGCAAAATCTCTGTCGCAGGGCAGATAGGAGTGGCCTTTTGTCGGATAAACGTGTCTTATGTATTCAAAACGTCCACTTTTCACTAAGTGATGTAGATATTTGACAACAGTGTTGTTTCGGTTTTGAGCTGTACATGCATCTGTGAAAATGTACAGGTTCCTCACACTCGGGCCAACGTGATGTTTGATGAAATGATCCAAAAAAGAAACAGTTTCATTTGGCGTTTTTCTTCCTGTAAGTTCTGTGTACGGAAACATGAAAGCTTGATTGTCCGACATACGATGGAATCCTATAACATATAACCAAAGCTTCCTTGCATAGAACATCTCAGTTATAGGCATGAATGGGAAGGGAATATTCTGCATGTAATCAAACACCACACATTCTGACTTGCCATATTCCTCTCCTCCCTCTTTGACTAAGAATTCACATTGTTTCATTTCAGTGTAAAAACTTTTAGCTTTACGTTTATGTAATTCAAGCTGTGTCTTTAAACCATCCCTCACTGCAGCAATATTTTCACACTGTATTTTGAGTTTTAACTGTTCGCACTGTGCACAGATGTCTGTCCTTGGACGTCCGAAAGGATAGTTAAAAGTCTCTTTATAGTAGCGGAAAAAATATTCATAATTTATTAGAGGCTTGAATTCTTTTGTATCAAAACACATATATGCCTCAGGTTCATATTTCTGTAGATACATCTTCCACATTGTTTTAACATTCAGGTCTGAAGCCAAGTACCTAGTTTTCTTGCCACTCTTGCCGTAATGTGCCACCCGGAAGGGATACGACATAATGTGTGTCTTCATTTGGTCTTTGCAACTTTCAGATTTGCACCAAGTTTCACGACGTCCTCCACGTTCGTCAACAGGAGAAAGTACTCCTTCACACACCAGGAATGTGATCCGTCTTAAACGTGATGCAGTGATCCCGTGTAATGAAATGAAGGCTTGCTTGCACATTATCTTCTGGAAATCGCCTATTTTCACCTAAAGAGAAGAGAGATTTATTACTACTTGAAAACATTGCTAAAATACCGAAAGGGGAATATATAGATAATGATCATTTGTAGGTAATATCTGATTATTAACCTTTGAGTAGGCTATATGTTATATTAAAATATATTGAAATCACTCACTCTGTAGTAAAAAACAGCTGAATGAGGCTTTGTAGCTTCATGAAGCCGATACCGTTTTCTTCCTGGCTGGGTTACACTTACTAGTCCAACCAGATACCTGTCTTGTGCATTTTTAGACTCCATGTTATTAAACTGTGTTATTATATTGTCCTTGGCAGCCTGTGAGAGGTCCGACATGCATTGTCTTCTACATCTAGAACAAATAAAGCAAATATTAGGAAATGTATATGTTTTAATATATTACGCCAGTTGCTACTGTGGTTTTGAAACCATGCTCTTTACTTACTTGCAATCCTTTCCTGTTTCCTGTCCAGACAATCTCTTCTTTTTAGAATGTTTTTCTTCCAGTTTTGGGGATCACATTTCCGTTTAGGAACTGGTATACCATCTGAACCATCGTCATCCATTTTCCAACTCTTTTTCACAAAACACTACACAAAAACCAATAATATTTTCAGTATTAACACTCCACAGTTCACGCGGGAACACAACGTAACAGCTGATGCGAAAGCAGCTCTGCCTAGTGAGAGCGAGAGGAGATAAGGACTTGTGCTGTTCTGGAAGTCAGGCGCGCTCATTTAAAGTATTTGAGTTTAGAGTCAGAACAGCATTTGTTCATGCTCTTGTGATGTTTTGATTATCATTACTTGAAATACAGGTTCAAAAAGCAAATATTTTGTGCTGTTCTGATTACCAAGTGGTAGCTTACGACGAGACGATTCCAGTGATACCCATAACTCATATAGCGTCAAAATGTGGACTTGTGCTGTTTTGGAATTCATGGCTTCAAATTATACCTTGGGGAGTAATTTTGGTAAGTGGACCAATGGTTGCATTTGGAAATGGCTAAGCTTTTACTCAGCAAGGAGCCGGCTAAAAGTTTAGACAAAAAGAAACACTTATCTTTTGGAAAACCAACCATAAGTTTTCGGAGAGGATCTCCACAAGCAGGTAGCTGGCGTAGCAAGCTTTACTTGCCTTACTGGCCAGTTAGAATTAGCTTTTAAAGCTAAGAGAAACTTTGACGAGATTACCACTAAGAGTTCTTGCTCAAATGCAACGAGTGGTGAAAGCCCTATCAATAGATTTAATGGCATTCAGTTGGGAGAGCCAAGGAAGACAGGATCTTGCCTAACCGTTGTATATGCGAAATGATAAATCCAAAAACAAATATTTAATTTATTTAACAAGGCAAAAGAAGTTGATAACTTTAACAAATATATTTTCAATTTGGTTAACAGTTTTGGGGTCACAGACCTCAGAAAGCATTAAACGATTGCGCCAGGCAATTAACAATTTATGAGCTTTCAAACCTTATATATTTTCTAAAATCTTTGTAAGAAAAAAAACCAAATGAAGTGATTAAATTTAACAATAAATAGAGTACAAGGTGTGTACTTTAAGAAACTCCTGAGAGAATATTCTAGAAAGAGTGACAACTTCGAAAATAACAATAAGAAAAACATGAAGAATAAGATAGAAGTTCCTACAACTTCTTATATTTAAGCTGAATTACTTTTGGTTATTATACAAATAAGGGCAGGTCACTTACTGTGAAACCTGAAGAGAAAATCAAAAGGAAGGTTCTCGACCTCCTATGTTTAAGTATTAATCACGAGCCAAATGGGGCAGTTTCCATTTCGTGAGACCTAGAAATAACTCACTCAAGAGTTGAAAGAATTGGTTTCCCTGATTATAAGGTAGAAACAGTGTAAGCTTGAACCGTGTATAAAACACGTAGTTATGCAGGAATTAATTAATGATAAACAAGCAAGATGGAAGGGCACTTCGTTAGAGTGACACCTCATAGAAAATGATTTAGATTTGCAATTTTATTAATATGGTTTGTTAGTAGAAGGTTTAGGAAAGATCAATTGGGATTGAGGAAAAATGTTCATGGCCTTATTTAATGTAAACGGACGATCGCGACGCGGTAGAAAAGTTGAACAAGCACTAGTTTTCACTATAGTCTGTTAAATAGATGAAAAGTTCACTGTAGAAACACGAAAGTTTATGGGAAAGAAAGTTATTGCAATGATGAAAATAACAGGTTGCACTAGGTAGGCGAGAGTCTATTTCTTGAGAAGGTTGTGAATTACAATTAAATGCGCCATAGAACATTCCAACGGTGGAAGAAAATTCGCTATTGCAGTAATTTATAAGGAAGATTCCTCATTTTAAATAGTATTCCCACAAGTGAGTGAAAAATACATGACGGCAAGACTTGTAGATAGAGTACAGAATCTGGAAGGTTCCAGAACAGTCCTAATAGAAGAATGGGGCCAAAGTTTATCCAGCGGTGGAACGAGCTTAATATTTTATGGACAGCGGGTATTAGATAATATCCCACGTCGTGAGAAGATCTCTCATTTAAATAGCTTAAGAAATGCTACTTTCTAGTAAGGTTGGCTTAGACAGACAAAAGCCCAACATAGCAAATCCCGCGAAGAATGATTACCGCCCCAAAGAAGTAATCTCACGCTGTCTATAAAATAATCAATAAAAGCGTGTGGATAATAAAATTGATGAAGATGAGGTTAAAACCTTAAGTCTGTACTTATCTTGATTGCATGTCGAAGGTGAAGTTCCCTTTGACGGATCCCTAATGTGCCAACATGGCGTAGAATGTAGAGAGTTTAAGGAGACTGGCTCTA
This sequence comes from Meconema thalassinum, assembly GCA_946902985.2. NCBI lineage: Eukaryota > Metazoa > Arthropoda > Insecta > Orthoptera > Tettigoniidae > Meconema > Meconema thalassinum. The sequence continues at coordinate 276,186,392 of OX336388.2, forward strand.
GTTGAGCCTTGACTGACCGAGTCAACTGCCGACTTACAAGTGAGACCCACTCAGCGAAGCGCGGAGGGTCCAAGGAAGGGAAAGAGTGGGGGTAGGAGACAAAAGGAGAACATAAGCATGACCAATATTGTAAACTTAAATTCTCTTGAGGAAATGGTCTTCAAAGAGTTGATAGCAGGCGATACTAGCACAGCATGTTGAGTGAAAAAGTAGACGAAGTTCTCTTGATCACGGAGATAATAGCTGGCGATAGCAACGAGAACTGGTGGCCAGATGGAGAAGGAAGTCCTCTTGCACCAGGAAGAATTAAGGAGTTTCAGAGATTCGCTGCTAGATGACGCTAGGTGGGTCATGGAAGATATATATCTAGAACAGACTCACAATGACATAAGAGGCATGACCTTCAAAGAGAAAATAGAAGATCACCGTTGGTGTTTGATAAAGAGGAAGGAATGAACAAGCAAAGAGCATTAAACTTTATATTCTCTCGTACCGTGTATTCCAAGAATACACCATACTGGGAGGGGACAACACCAACAGAGAACAATAAGCAGTTAAACATTTAAAGGTAATGGAGCGATCAAAGACAGTGGTCTTGTGATCGGACCATTAGTGGTCAAGGTTTTGGCCACCCTGACTCTCCCATCCCTTCCAGGATAACACTCGGTCACTCTACCAGAAGTCCAAACTAGGGGGGGAGAAACATCCCTAACCAAGACCAAGTCCCCCACTTTAATGTCGGGACTGGAAAGAAACCACTTCTGTCTCCGTTGCAAGGAAGTTAAATATTCCAAGTTCCACCTCTTCCAAAAAGAATTACGGAGGACTTCAAGTTTACGCCAAACGATAGGTAGATTAGAATCCCTGTAAGAATTGGGAAGAGGAGGAGGGGCAGAAAGAGAAGTGCCGATAAGGAAATGACCAGGTGTAAGTGGAAGCAGGTCCTCAGGGTCATTGGAAAGCGGAGTTAAAGGGCGAGAATTAACAACACCTTCAATCAGAACGGATAGTGAATTGAATTCCTCGTAAGTCAAAATGCGATTACCTAAGACTTTTCTTAAATGACGTTTAGTGAGCTTTACGCAAGATTCCCACCTACCACCGTGATGAGGAGCGTAGGGAGGTATAAAGCGCCATTTGAAACCCTTTGAGTAGGAAAAATTAGAAATTTGTTCCATGGCAGGAGAGGAGATGTGTTCATCTTTGTCAATGAGTACCATAGTGTTTCCTTTGTCTGCTTTAGTTACAATTATATTATTATTTATAAGCTTCTTTTTTAATTTATAGATATCGTGATTATTGGAACTAGTGTCTATTATTCTTATTAACAATCTTGTGAATTTCTTTGTTGGTTTCGTGTCTTATTCCGTTTTGTTCATTAATGGGTAGTTTCCTTATTGCGGTTTCAGTTTCAGCTACTATCGTGGTGAGGATTTCATTATTTAATTTAGTATCCCAATTATGCTTTGGGCCTTTGTTCAGAATGTTAAGTTCATGGTCATTGAGCTTAATTTTCGTTAGATTTTTCAAAGGATCCTGAAATTTGTGAAGACCTTTATTTACCAAGTGTTTATGCACTGTGCTGTCATTATTATGTAAATTAGTCAGTTTATTATCTAAAATAGCTAATTTCTGTGACATTTTCGTGTGGACAATATGATTAACGATGAGAGAATATTTGTCCCAGGAAGAAATTTCACCACAAGATATAATGATCACTTAAATGCTACTAAATATAGAAAGTATTCAGCTATGGCCGCACATATGGAGGATTCAGGCCACAAATTCACTAGTATAGAGAATGATTTAGAAATCTTACATTACACTAGCAAGGGTACTATGATGAATGTTCTCGAATCCATTGAAATCAACACAGCACACAGTATTTCACACCCAGTGAATCTTAATGAAGTCATTTTCGATTCTAATATCTTATTTGACACTCTCAAGAATAACTTAACTAGTAAGTCCAATAATAAACCACCTTAGATACTCTTTAGTATAACTTTTCTACATCACATATTTATACATAATTACATACTTATTAATATACTGTTACACCCCTCTGCCATTACAATTCCCTACAACTTGATTTTTATTATATTACATTATTTAATTTCCACTTTGAACATTTTTTCCCCAAAGAATCTATTTTTTCATAGTAGCGCTCCACTCATACATACGTCCTATTACAGAACTAGCTATGGCAATATTTATCATCTACTGCTACCATATATATGAGTGTTGGAATTGGCTACACCCATAAATTATTTACAATAATTTTCAAACATAAGACAATCTCTTCAAAATTGATACCTTGACTTAAACTGAAGTAAGTTTTTCGAATATTATTAAGTTTGCATTCGTTCTATATCATTATAAATTAATTTTTAAAGTTGTTCATAATTATTTCAGTCTATAAATTTCCCCTTTGTCCCTTTTATTATGGTGTTTGTTTTTCCTTTGCTTCCTTCAGGTTATGCATTGAGCTAACCTCATTGCTATTTGAAGTTTTTCCTTCCACGCTCGTCTAGTTCGTGTGCAGGCATTTGATTTTGGACCTGTTGAGCATAAGGCTTCTTCATTGGTTGTGTCCATATGGTGAAGTATTGTGATTTTTGCCAATTCAAGCTTCGACCAGTGTTTTGGAGCGGATTTACGAATTAACTGTCCACTGATTCTCTCTGTTATGATGGCTGAATATCTTCGCTGTTACATATATGTTTTTAGTTTTGCTCAACATTTTCCTGTGACCTACTTATATGGTGCACCATATTAAGTTAAATAGCCATTTATTTTTGAATGCTACGCTATCTTATATCTTTCTTCGAATATTTGTCTTGGCTGATGAAGGGGATAAAAGCAATTAATCCCCGAAATATGTACCAGGAGCAAGTGTAATTATAATTTATTTTCGTTTATGTATTGACTAAGGCGGATATACAATTTGTTGTTAAAACTTTTGGTATGGTACAACACAGTTTCTTATCCTATACCACGCTGAAGAAGGTCTAATTTTTGACTTTAGGGAATAAATAGTTAATCATACTTTATTAACTCATTATGAATATATCTAATCGCTGAGAAGACCACCATTAGGAAGAAGATATACATGTATATATATACATGAAGAAAATTAGTATAAATTGCAATTATGATGGACATTACGAAGAATATTGCGAAATATGTTAGGAGTTGTTGTATCCATTTGCATTATTTAGTGAACTGTTTGATTGTAGAATTTTGATTGGAAATCGCATTCATGAACTCTTATTATGAGAATTTTGCCTTTGTGAAATAGGTGTTTGACCTATCTCATGACTCTTTTGGGGTGGATCAGTCATTGAAATGCTCTAATGAATTACAGTGAGTAACTCTGTTAACGTGAGATTCATGGTGTAGAGTTGAGTAGAGATCTTTGATCTTGCTTTACAACTTGTCACAGTAAGGATTGTACAGTATATCTAATTTCAGGATATAGGTTTATACTTCTGATCGTTGGTATAGTTTACGATTTGAGGATATAATTTTGATTAACATTTTTCTTGTCGAACAACATTTATGAGTTTATAAGCTTATTAGTCTATTTTCATTTTATGAAAAAAAAAAGGCTTATGAGATCACCTTTTGTTCCAGTGTCTGTGTGTGCGTGTGCGTGTGTGTGCGTGTGTGTGTCCCTAATAACTTCTAAACGGCTGGAGCGATTACAATGAAACTCGGTAAGGTCATAGCACCATTCCGGCCGACCTCGACTGTGCCCTTCAAATTTTATTGTGTCTCAACAATCTAACATGGCGGCTGTGCGAATTATTTCACCAGCATTCAGTATCTCCGAAACTATTACCGATATCGGTCTGAAATTTTGTACGATGATAAAGGGTACTACTATAAGTTCACCTATAAGACTTTCAGAAACCTGGTAACTACAAAACCAACATGGCGGCCAAGCGAAGTTGAGACTTTTAAATAGACTTTTCTCGCGATTTAACCATCCAAACGTAATGAAACTTGGTACAGCAAATGTTTATACACATTGTATTGCACTGGAGTCTAATTTAGTTCAATGGTTTACATAACCTCAAAATTGCGTCTGTGCGAAATATTTCACTGACATTCTATATCTCCGAAACGATTACAGATATCGCCCTGAAATATTGTACGGTGATGAAGGGTACTGATACAAGTTTATCTATGTAACTTTCATAAACCTGTAAAGTACAAGACGAACATGGCGGCCAAGCGAAGTAGAAAAATTTTAATAGACTTTCTCGTGATTTAACTCTCTGAGCGCAGTGAAATGTGGTACAGTAAATGATTATACATATTGTAATGCACTGGCATCTAATTTAGTTCAATTGTTTACATAACCTCAAGATGGCGGCTGTGCGAAATTTTAAAAATAAGTTTTTATTTCTTGTGTCGTAATCATGCGATTGAAGTGAAAGTTTGAATAATGAACCTATGCAATATTTTTCCTTGAATGGTACATAACTCTATGTCCTATATATATATAACAATCCAAAATGGCGAGCATCCAAAATATTTAGACGGTTCTCAATATCTACGAATCTATCACAACCTTCAAACTGAAATGTTGTGTGTTGATAGGGGCTATGAACATACGTTCACCTATAGGACTTTCAGTAACCTGGTGAGCACAAATCCAACATGGTGGTGACGCGAAGTATAAATATTTAAATGGACGTTTCTCGCGATTTAACTTTCCGAGTGCAGTGGAACGTTGCACGTTAAATGCTTATACAAATGTTAATCCACTGGCTTCTAATTTATTTCAATTGTTTGCATAACCAGAAGATGGCAGCTGTGCGAAATTTTAAAATCTCGTTTTTACTTCTTGTGTTCTAATCTTGCGATTGAAGTTTGAATACCACACGTACACAATAATCTTAATGTAGTACATAAATAAAAATCCATCCTGGCGACCATCTGAAATATTTAGATGGTTCTCAATATCTACGAATCTATCTCAAACTTCAAACTGAAATGTTGTATGTTGAAGGAAGAAGGAAGATTGTAGTTTTACGTGACCGTGAATCTTGTGATTAAGAGCCACGGGACCTCCTTTTTACGTGGAATCCGAACCACAGGACATGGCATTTCACTTCGAAAATCTCACATGCATTGTCCGGGAATTGTATGTTGATAGAGCCAATTAATACGAGTAGGATATATGAAAATAGGCTGTATAGTTCTTCACGGAACTACTTGTTTTTCATAGGTGATGCGACTTAAATTACCTGGAATAATCATGTAACCATTATTTAACAATTTGAACAATGTGGGATGGTGTTAAGAATGTCAATTGGCATATTTATTTGCGGAATGTTTGTTGAAGTTAGTTGACGCGTGTGAAAATATATTGGGAATTAAGAGAGTGATACACAGAGTCCGCCAGAAAAATGTATACACTCATTACGGAACAAAAACAATTTATTGTGTGTTTCTTTTACATTTAAATTTTGAATACACATGTAGTACTGTCTTCAGTTAAACATATGGTTACATGAGATGTTCAAAATGTTCACCGTTGGCTGCCAGACCCATAGCAGAACGACGAGCGGTCGCTGCAACTACGTCCGTCAATGTTTGAATGGGGACCGCTGTAATCTCCTGGCAAAGGGCCTCCAGCGTGCGCGGCTTACGTCGATAGACTTGATTTTTCAAAGTTCCCCACAGGTAAAAGTCCATAGGGGTAAGATCTGGCGACCGTGGGGAGAACTCAATGGACCCTCTTCGTCCAATACAATGTCCCGGCAGGTTGTCATCCAGGAAAGCTCGTACTGCTACAAGGTAGTGTGGTGGCGTCCCGTCCTGTTGGTAGAAGACTTCATCATCGGCTCCATAAAGCGCACGTACAGCTGGTAAAATTAATGTGCTTAACATTCCCAAGTACACTGCTCCAGTGACAGTACCATTAAAGAAAAAGGGTCCTAGTAAGCCCCTCGACGACAGTTCACACCACACATTAACCCCTGGTAGATTGACTGCCTTGTCCACATGAATATGCGGATTTTCCGGAGCCCAGTAGATACAGTTATGTCGATTCACTGTTCCATTAAGTTTAAACTGGGCTTCATCAGACCACACTAACTTCGCCAGAAATTGTTCATCTTGGGTTACCATTTGCTGATACCATTCGCAAAATTGCATTCGACGATCGGGATCATTCTCGTTAAGCGCATGCAGTAATCGTGGGATGTAAACTTTCCACTTAACTGTTTTCACAATTTCTCGTACACTTGTACTGCTAATCCCCACTTCCCGCGCACATTGCGTAGCAGACTTCTGTGGAGAATTAGCAAACCTTTCCAACACGTGAGGGGACAAAGCAGGACTAGTAGCTGTACGCGTTCTTCCCATCTTCCTTTGTGAATATCACAAATCGTTCCATGCGTCTCAAACTTCCCAGTAGCCTAATGCGTTTAATTTTTAGGCGTGTTGGGGGTTCTGTTTCAGACTCCCTCCTCCACTGACGTTGCACTTCAACGGCATTATCGAACCTGATAAACCACTTCAGAATGTACTTTCGCTGCTCGAACATCAAGCGTGCTCCAGCCATTTCGTTTTACCACTATCGTGATGTAAGTACTGACATCTGTTCAGGCGCGGATTCAAAGGGGGGTCACCCCCCCCCCCCCTCCCAAACGGAGACCATTTTTTTTTTCAAACTCATAAAACGAAAACACAATAACCAGACAAATAAAACTTAACGAATTTTAACTGAAAAACAGTATTTTTCATTTATTTTTTTCAATACTGAAAATATCTTTATAGCAATTCTTATGTTCTGTTACAACTGTACATATTTACAACTTCATACCTGTTATATAAAAACGATTATTTATATAACAAAATCAACTCGTCTATTTTGTTTAGCAAACCTTGTGATTTCCGAATCGATGTTTATAGTGATGTCACGATGAATGTGCAGCAATGCTCGGATAGGAATTTGCGGCTTTTTTCGCACCAAACAATTTTGCCGACGTCCAAACTGCAAGCTTGGTTGGTAATTTAAGCTGTGACTTTCTCCCTTTGTCGGTACCAACTCGACTTGCCGAAACCGTAACGTACCTTGATACTTTTCTCGAAGCTCGCTGTAAAAGTAGCAAAACACGCCGTTGCAATTTGTACGAATATTTTTGGTGCGCTAAACGCATCAAATTTCTATCCATGTATCTTGCAAAAAAAAAATGATCTGGTTTTGTACTGTGACCGTTTTTGTATTTCCGATTATGGATGACTGAGAGAGCGCTACATGGTGCGGTCGTATTTTGTGTACCAGAGCGGGCTGTGTTTACAACACCTGATGTGACGTAACGCAGGGGCCATCGCCCTCTCTTGCCTTGTTCGGATTATGTGACTGTGGGTAGACTCGAGGTCGAGTGACGTCAGTAGCTGACGGAGGGGTGAGTTGTCTGGCGAGCTCTGTGAGAGACATTCTTGTTCTTGCTGGCTTGCTTACCAGAGCGGGACGGCAGTGTGTGCGACGCTCGCTGAGTGTGATTCGTAAGTTGCTGCAGGCGGAATTTGCTTCTCGTGGATTGGCGTGACCAGATTATAGCACAGTACGTGAAGTTCGTTATACGCACTCAAGTGGGTCTCTGTACGGTTCAAACCTTCTTTAAGTTTGTTTAAACTTTATTCTTGTTTCGATTTGGATCGACTGATATCCTATTCAGGCATCTCGCCCTTAAAAAAAACAGGACAGAAGTCGACTGTGGAAATTAAACGCTGCTTGATCTTTATCCACAGTCTAACATGCATTCTAAGCGGTCGACCATAGGAACAAGACTTTGGTGCTCGCGCTCCCCGACAATGAACGCTTAAAATGTTATACATGAACACAGTATAATCGAGTGGAGTTATGACATAGTGAAGTAATTGTGGAGTACATCTAGCCAGATATGTTTTAGAGCATTTTCTGAATACCTTCGCCATGAACTGTAACTCACTCAGAGTCATGGATGAGACGAGCGTAAACCGCGGAAGCAATTTGAAGTTACTTCTATGCTATCATATCAAGATTGTCAATGAAGAATGATGTCTACAACATTCGTGTGGGAACTTCTAAATTATACCGGATCTGATGCATAGTTCCACCCGGGGTGTGGTCATAGGGAGACGTGAATCTGGGTTCGACGCCAGGATGTTGAGTCACTACACTCAAGGCCAGGATTCTTCTGGAAGACGGACTCGGGATATTTTGTTCCGAATGAAGCCCCTCCATCATCTGAAATTCAGGTATAAATCTGACAATCTTTGGTAGTAGTCGAGCATTTTCATTTGTTGTATCCAGTTGCCAATTAGTTTGTGTAATTAGTTTATTTGATGACGGGGTTTTAATTCAGATAAATCATTTTCTTTCTTGACCCCAGTTTTTCTTTTTGAGTTCGTTTGACGAACTAGTTTATCCATGTCTTGTTGGGATTTAGTATTTCTTTCTTGCTTCTGCGTCAGTTTTTCCGTTCGTCGTAATTTTCTGAAATTTTCAATCGTTGTGAAGACCACCATTTAGGAAGAAGATTTGCGTTTTAGTATTATGATTATTTTATCAAATTCTTGCACCGTTATGGTCGTGTTACTGTAATTCCCTGCAAGTAAATTTTTCCTTCACATTTAAATCGTTTGACGTTATACTATACTTCAGCATCATGGTTTCGTGATGGGTTTTTGATTAGCATTTACTCTAAAAGATTATTTGATTCCGAACTCAAGGATGTATGTTTAAACCTTGGTGTTTTTCGAAATTGTATTTTTGCTAAGCCATTTAGGAATTTGATCCTTGAAAAATACTGATATAAAAGATTTATCTCGTTAATCAACTGTAATATTAATGTTATTAGTGAAGTAAAATTGATTGTGAAATTGAGCTCGTGGACTATTGGAACCACGTGATATATTGTTAAGCTGGAGAAGGTTTTTTGGATCACTGTGAGTGTTTATGATTGTGAAACTTCTTATAAAATGAAGTCGATAGAAATACTGTGTGACTGACAAGTGGTGGTTGATGTGTAACTAAAGTTTGTGAAATGTTTCGTTGGAGTTTAATGGTGGTTCTTGTTGTACTTAATTTTCGTCTTGTTAGAATACGTCATCGGGTGACGTCTGTGTCATTTTGTTTTCAAATCAATTGGAGATAGTATCTCTAGGATATTTACTGTGGGTTAACTTTAGGTCTACATACTTCAAATTTCATATCTATGAAATTTAATTAGAGCTGTGGCGATTTTCGAGAGATCTCTTTAAGTACAGTCTTTTCTCGGTAATCTTTTTCAAATTTTGCATTTTCGTTTGACACGGTGCAAACATATTTATACTTAACTGAGCTCCTCTTGGCTCAACTGCGTCCTCAGTGGCGATTCCTTTTTGTACAATTTAACCAAATAAGATTGTGTAGTGATGGTGAATGTTGTCATTGGATCTTGTTTCATTAAGAAACATTATATATGTATATACGTGTACATTATTGTATTATATTCAGGTGAGGGATTCTTTCAGTAACATTTTTACTGAATAAATATTTTATTTTACAGCAGTTCAATCCGAGAGTCATAATTCATAATAACTACATAAATTGTGCCGGGAAGATCAATGTGTTTCTTTTTCTTTTCTTAAATTTTCTCACTACTCTCTGAGATTAGTTGTATCTCGTTTGCGTCTCTTGTCACGTTTTGACCTGAGCTAGTTTTTCTTGTTTGCATTTTGGTTTGTCCTTGCCCAATTTAGGTTTGTTGATATGCTCCTTTGTACTTCCTTCTCCTGTTGGTGGGATCTGGGGGGTGTTTACAGCCGGGCAGTTTCAAATCCTACGATCCAGTGTTCCTCGAAGGATTCAACAGGTTTTGGTAAGTTATAAAAGGGTACAGTACGTTTGGTTATTTTGTGATTGCGTTTTTAGTGATACAATTTTTCTTATCAATTTCGATTCTCTGACCCCCCCAAGCCAAACTCTAGATCCGTGCCTGCATCTGTTCAGCGAAAGACCATACTACAACATTTAAAAACAATGATAACAGTTGAGAATATATATATCCCGATATCGTCTGACAAAGAGTGTATACATTTTTCTGGCGGACTCTGTATAATGGTCTCTATGAAAGCAGTACAGTTGGTATGTGAGCTTGCAGTAGCTATTGGTATTTCAAGTTTGAGGAACCTTAGGAAGATGAGAGTGGTATAATAATGAATTTTGAAGGTGCTATTAATGTCAGGTGTGACATATATGATTATTAAAGCGTTTTAGTCTGCATTTTTATGCAGAATGGGAATATTTGTAACTGAAGCTTTTACGTGTACAGTTTGAAGGGTTGATGATTGATCAATTCTATAAGAGAATTGGAATTGCAAAGCCAATAAAGATATTCTTCATCATCATTATTACATATTTATCAAGATGATGACGTTCATATTTCACTTAGCTTAACTGTCCTGTTGAAATTATTCTGGAATGTGAGCACAATATTGAAATGAACACTAATTGAGTTAAGGCGACACCCCGGAGATAAAAGTCGATATTTTGTTCATTTTGGTGAATTTTTTTTAATGACTGAAATTGAAAGGACAGGGTTTCTTCTTTCTTGTCACAAAGTTATTCCGTTGAATTCAAACAATTTGTCACCTTAATAGTGCTTTGTTTGTCAGTCTGCACACAGCAGAAATGGGTGAGGCATCTGCTGAACTGCTTGGTTAGATTATTTATGATGCCATTGTCATGTTTTCATTCAATCAAATCAATAAAATATCCCTGTTCTTTGCAATTACGCATCCCGGGGATGGGCCAACAGTCCCCCCCCCCCCCCCGCATATATTTCTACAGAATCGAGCTGTAAGATCTACCATGTTTCTGAATGAATTTATAAAGCCTGCAAAGGACTAATATTTCAGTACTTGACTCTACTGTCATTGAGCAACATTGTATGCTTGTATTGGTATTCCTGATATCACTACAATAATGCCGATAACTATAAGTTTTGTTATTCTTGTGTGTTTCTTCTTTCTTGTGAGTTCTGTGGCGGTAGCCAGTCTGTTTACTTTTGTGAAGTTCGCGCGCAAGTAACCTCTTGTAGTTGTGTATCAAGATACTAGACAAGCTTCCAGAATTACTAATATTCGTACAGAAGCTGCTAAGAAACTAAAGGAAGGAAAAACATACGGTGCTGGTGACTTCTAGGTAATTGATCAGGAAGATAACGTCACTTGAACTTTGCTTTAATTTTCCCGCCAATAGTAATTTTACATTTAAATCCTATTTTTCTACCATAATATTCTGCCAAATGTAACAAAATTTGTATGGTATATGCATCACAGCTATATTAGGAAATCTGCGTATGGAATTCTTGACTGCAGAATTCCTCCCAGTAGTAGGGATTTAAAAGTCCAAAATTTTTGAACAAAAAAAATACTCAAATTTAGTACGAATATATCTCATTATATAAATTATTCACAGAAAAATCGATACGTAGTGTTTTTAAAGAAGTATTATCTACCTAATTCCAAATTTCCATTAACATGTCATTTGAAATCTATGAAAAAAATGGAATTAAAAATTCCAAAAATAAAAAATAAAAAATAAATTATTTTGGAAAAACTGTTAATTGTATATGAAACAAATGTTTGTGATATCTCTACTTTTGTTTGGGTGACATTCCCACAAAGTTTCGTGAAAATCCATGCATTAGGTAAAAATATCTGTTTATCTCAGGAGTGTCGCCTTAAATGAGCAAATACATGGATGATGAAACATCGTGTGAAATTATTGATGCGTTTAAGGGTGTACAGCCTGTTGCGATTCAACCCGGAACTGTAAAATGGGTTGCCTATCCACCCGCAATCGGCTTGAAATCTGCTCGCAGCGCGCTAGCGATGGGGCTGAGTTCGATTTCACCGATTGCTGCCTTCTTACGCAGCATTGCAAAGCATTTTGCCCTTTCAAAATATATTTACACAGGCTTCACAATAAGTTTGAAAGATTTCTTTTTCTGAACTTGTTATTTTCTGCTTCTGTTAATGGCTTTTGCAGAGCATTTCTATGAAATAAATATTTTACAACATAGTTTATTACAACACAATGATTTCTTTTGTATTTTATTTACAACACAATTCATTGCTTTCTAACCCAATACCACAAAACGAGATACAATTTCGAAATTATTTGTTACAAAATTGTAATCAGGCTTCGATGCGACTCTTCTTCTTCCTAGCGGGGTCTGCTATTTTGCTATATATCCTCCACTTCTTTCTGTCGTCAACATCTTCTAGTGTTAGACCAACAGCATGCATGTCAGCCCTGATGTTGTCAGTCCACCGCTTTGCAGGTCTTCCACGTGGTCTTGTTCCACCTGGGTTGATATGGAGTGCTGTTTATGCAGCTGAGTTGTTCTGTCTTCTCATGACGTGACCGTACCAGCGTAGATGAGCCTCCCTCACCTCCTCGACAATTGGTGCAACACCAAATCTTCCTTACGTGGTCAAATCGCGTCAGACCCATCGACCATCGGAGCATCTTCATTTCCATTGTATGCAAAATTTGCTCATGTTGTTTGGTCACAAGGCGACATTCAGTTCCATAGATGGCTACTGGGCGTACCACAGACTTATAGACCTTTGCCTTTAAATGCAGAGGCATCTTTTCATCACAGAGAACTCCAGTGACTTGTCTCCACTCGAGCCAGGCTGCGTTTACCCTCATCCTAGTATCTGGAGTGGCGTCACAATTTGAAGTGATAATGGACCCTAAGTACTTAAAATGCATGGTCTTCTGCAGATTTCCTGTGCTGATACTGATGGTACCTCTAGTTTGGGGGCCACATTCCAGGTATTCTGTCTTCTGGATATTGAGGTGTAGTCCATTTTCAGCCAGTCTGTCGTTCCACGTTTGAACCCGGTGCTGGAGTTCAGGGCGGGTTTCTTGAGCAAGTACCCTATCACCCGCATAGAGAAGGGTCCAAGGATGTAAGGTCAGTATGTCTTCCGTTGCTGTATCCAAGCAGAGGAAGAATAACAGTGGTGATAGAGCAGAATCCTGATGAACACCCACAGTGATTTCCAAAGGTGGGGAGACTCCAGCTGGACTCCGAGCTACACTAGTGGTATTGCGATACAGAAGTTGCACCCGGCTTACATATTCCTCATGGACCCCATGACAACGAAGAGCTCGCCGAATAAGCTCATGAGGGATACGGTCAAAAGCTTTCTCTAAATCGAGAAATTAGGGGCCGATAACCTAGATCTTGCTAATGGCAAGCATTACATCCTCAGATGTAATTGAAGGAACGGGTCCTAAGGTAGGATCAGGACTTGCAATTGGGGGGTGTGGAAATTCTTCGTTGCAGATGCCAAAAGAGTAGTCTGCCCAACGTTGGAGGATAGATTGCTGTTCTCGTGGTAGCTTAGCGTTCGCATCCTTGCTATGCATGACATGTCCAATGTCCTGAGTTGAACGATTACGGGACTTAGCAAGACGATATACATTGTTTTCTCCTGATGGTGTGTCAAGCTGGTCGTACAGGTCTTGATAATAATTGTCCTTTGCAGCAGCTACTGCTCTTTTTGCTGCTGATTTCAGGTTACGGTATTGCTGGAGGTCAGTATCAAGACGCGAGTTCCACCAAGTCTTGTAGGCCATCTTTTTCTCCCTGATAACTTGCTTGACTTCATCACTCCACCGCCAGGTCTGTTTATCCATGTATTTTCGTCCGGGTATGGTTTTCCCCACAGTTTCTTTCTCCGCCTGATGTATCTGTTTCACAGCATCCCTCCACATGCCATCAACTGATTGACCAGACTTCACGGAGAAGTTAGCCAAGGCTGTGACCAACTCATTGCGGTGGGCATTCAATCTCCACCACTTGATACGCTCAGGCCCAGTTTTAGGTTTTGTTTTGGGTCGCTTAACGTTTTTCTGAATATCAAGGACATCCAATCGGTGTTGAGGGGCAACGCTGTCAAACGGAATCACTTTGGTACCTGTCACCAGCTTCATATCTTGTTGCCAAACTAGCCAGTAATCGATCTGAGTAGCATGACCTCCACTAGTATAGGTAGCCAGATGTGATAGCCTCTTTTTGAAATATGTGTTGGTCACAATCAAGTTATGAGCTTCTGCACAGTCAAGTATGGCAGATTTTTTTTTAGCGTATGGCTTTTAGTGCCGGAAGTGTCCGAGGACATGCTCGGCTCGCCAGTTTTGTAGCTGCTTCGAGACGGACACCCAATGGGTGAGCTACAAGTACCGTTGGGGAGGAAAGTGGGAATGTAAGGACGAGGAGTTGGAAGGTAGCGGCTGTGGCCTATAGTTAGGGACCAACCCCGGCATTTGCCTGGAAGGAAGATGGGAAACCACAGAAGACCATCTTCAGGGTTGCCGGCGGGAGGATTCGAACCTCCTCACCTCCCGGATGTGAGCGACTGCCAGCAGTCATGCCGTAACGACCACGGCTAACTCACCTGGTAATGTGGGCAGTGATTTCTGTTGAATCAATCTTGATAGACATAAGCCTATCTGACACAATGTTGACATTGGTTGCGGTAGTGCTGGTCTACGATTATTGCTACACCGTTTCGTGCTGCGCTGGAACCGTGATTGATGAGTTTGTAGCCATCTCCAATTTATTTCGCCTTTGAACCCCTCAGCTTGTAGGCAATGTTGACACGTCTGTGTTTAAGCATTTCTGCTAGCTCACGATGTCGACCAGTCAACGTTCCAATATTAACACGTCATCACACGCCCCCTCGGCAGTTTGCCGCGTTTGAACAATAATGCAAATATTTTCCCTATTTGTTTCCAGGAAGTAGAGGGCAGTCAGGTATTCCTCACCCCACATCTATGTATAACGACCGTGCCCTAAACCGGGTTGTCACTGAGTGCTGTCGATGTCAGTTCACACCTATGTCGGTGGTGTCACATTGTGTGAGCAATTTGCTAACGCGCGTGTTCTCGCGTATATTTAATATGAAAGAGTTGTAATATTCGTGTTTTCTTGTTTGTGCTATAACTGGAAATGGATCCGTACGAAGTATAACAAGCTACAGTGAGAGATTTCGTGGACAGTGTTCCAGAATGTCATTCAAGTGAATTAGGCGAAGACAATTATTCTGATTACAGTGACGTTAATGAAAGAGACATTTAAGAGCACGTTGATAGTGGCTCAGAGGAGAATGTTTCAGAAGTAATATTGCAGCCGTTGGAAGATGGTGTCGATCAAAACCCCCGCCAACATCCAATGAAGAGGCACTGAACATCTCAGTAGGCCCTCGGCAAGAACCTCACCATCAGTGTCGTTCGCTTGAATTTGCATTCCATTACTCTATATCCTGCAGTAAGTCATTTGTTGCTTGTAATACCGGTACTTATCGTGTAATGACAATGGTCTTGTGTTAAAATAATGGAATTTATTTGAAAATTACCAATTATATACTTTGCGGCAATTTGCTAACGGGGCGTGCTTTGATGTCACATCACAACCTTGGAATTGCGGCAGTTTGCTAACATAGCGTGCTCTCGCGTTTGTAAAATACTTCATAGTACTTATAATTATATAAAGTTCTAAATAGCATTTTATGGTAAGTAAATTTTGTTTCTAAAGATGATTTTAAAGTTTTAGGATAGTATTTTTCACTTTAAAATTATTGCTACAATGTATTGCGTATGTGAGCAAATTGCCGTAGGGCGTGCTCTCGTGTAAAAAGGAGGGGGCGTGTGATGACGTGTTAAGGGTAGCAAATCTTAGTCTTAGTTGTTTTGGTTGAACTAACTTGTTAAAGGTACCCCGTTGATGAGTAGGTAACCCTCGCTCATTTCTCACGTCACTCGGGCGCAAGTGGCGTGCGTCACTTTGGGGGAACGCCCTAGCATGTTCCGAATTTAGAAGAGACGTAGCCATTGATGCGACAGGAAATACCTCAACCGGCGGGTCGCTTCGTCTGTCGTTGGGGACATTTTAACGCTACTGCCAGCATATACTTCAGCCGCCCCTAACATGGGGTACAGACGCCCGCTCCAGGTCAGACGCTACAACTGATAGCTACCCCCAAAATGAGGATGATACCTTTTACTCAAATAATCCCGAGCACTGGGCTGCCACATCCGCCATCTACACTGTACCAAGGATTATCCTCTCCACTGTAGCTACCGTTGAGGTCTTCTTTGTCTTCGATGCGACTAAAAAAGTTAATTTATCACAGACGTTACATCTGCTGCAAATGGACATTTACATAAGGTGTTCGAAGTGGCGTGCATCATTTTCCTAGCAGAGGGCCACTCGTCGCATGAAGTTCTCTCTTGCGTTCGACAACATCTGAGGATTAATTTTCGCAAAGGCTTCAGTAATGACGAGCTCCATTTCTTCGGGTGTTTGTGGTCATCTTAAAAATACTCTCGACCTGACGTAGCCCCAAATGAAGAAATCCAGGACGGTCAGATCAGGTCAGCGTGGTAGGGATTCTATAAAGCCGCCAATCCCTATCCACCGGCCAGGAAACAAACGGTTTAAAACTTCTCTCGCCAGTCTGGAGGAGTGCGCTGGATGACCATCTTGTTGAAAAAGCATGTTGTTCAACTCCTTCAATGTAAAATTATCCAAGATGTCCTGGAGTTCATTTTCCAGAAAAAGAGAGGAGTACGCTGCTGTGACTCCTTTTCTTGGGAAGATGGGGCCAATCACTCGATCTCCAAAGACTGCTGCCCACACATTAACTGAAAAGTGGCCCTTTAAAAACAAGAAAACGGTTAATTTTAGTGAGAGCGTAATAATCACGGCAATTTTAGATCACTTTGCCTGTTTGACAGGCCAGAGAACATAAGATATGAAAGTGTAAAAGACGTCGAATCGATAGATTCAACATAGATTTGTTCTCATTTCCCTCTGGGTGTTAATAAAAGTTTAAATACAAAATACAACACAAAAATACATTGTGTTGTAATAAACTATGTTGTAAAATAAAATTTTATTTCATAGAAATGCTCTGCAAAAGCCATTAACAGAAGCGTAAAAAAAAAGTTATGAAACAGAAATCGTTCAAACTTATTGTGCAGCCTGTGTAAATATATTTTGAAAGAGCAAACTGATTTGCAATGATGCATAAGAAGGCAGCAATGAGTGAGATTGAGCTCAGCCCCATCGCTAGTGCGCTGCGAGCAGATTTCAAGCCGATTGCGGATGGATAGGCAACCCATTTTACAGTTCCGTTTTGAAGCGTTTAAGGCTGTACTGGTTGGTTTTTTAGTTTTGGCACCAATGTTTCAGTGCCAAGTTGCAACAATGTTGGGCGCTGCCACTTTTACCGACGGTTGCTGCCCTGCATCCCCTTCCTCAGAGCACATGACCTCGCCCATCCTCACCACCGCTCGTGAGCAGTCGCGCCTGTTAGATGAGTAGTGTGAGACCAGCGCTCGCGAAAGACAGTCGCAATGTTTTCCAAGCAGGAGCAGAGAACGTGGATAAAAATTCAGTGTGCTAGGGGTCGCAGTGCAAAACAGTGTCACCGAGGATTGCAGGAAGCGTGCGGTGCAGCTGCGTTACCGTTCAGAACGGGTTGCAGCCTTTCGAGATGGGCGTGAACGTGTGGAGCACATGCCTCGATGTGGTCACCCACCAGTAAGTGATGACAATGTACAGATGGTGTCCGCGTTAGTAGAGGTGGATCGGAACGTACCGATTCGTCAATTAGAGCAAGATACCGGACTGGCGCATTCAACTGTCCTCCACATCCTGAAGGACTTTCTGAAAATGAGGAAGTTTGCGTCCAAATGGGTTCCGCATGACTTAACCGACATGCACAAATGGCTGCGATATGACGTTTGTCGTATGCACTTGCAGCGTCATGAGCGCGAAGGAGAGGCCTTCTTACGGCGTATCACAACCATTGACGAGACGTGGGCCAGATCTTATGAGCCACAGTTAAAACGCCAATCGAATGAGTGGCGGCACCACGGATCACCACGGAAACAAGCAGTTCGACCAACCCCCACCAATGTGAAGGTAATGTTGATTCTTGCCTATGATTGGGATGGTGTGATCATTCACCATACTGTTCCCCGAGGGCAAACCGTTAATGCGGCTACTATTGTTCGTTTCTGCAAGACCATCTCCGAGGAGCTCTGAGAGGGAAACGGCGCCACCACATGGTTACACCGCCCATCGTTCTGCATGACAATGCTAGGGCACACACAGCAGGGGTTTTGTCGGCAGTGTTGGATCGCTGGGGCTGGGAGGTCTTCTATCACCCCCCCCCCCCCCCCCCACATATTCTCCCGACATCAGTCCCTGCGACTATGATCTCATCCCGAAGATGAAGATGACAATGCGCGGGGAGCGCTTCCGTGCCATTGAAGACGTTAAGCAGGCTGCCGAGCGCTCTTTTCGTACCATCAATAGATTGGGCAGTGCCAACGGGATCCAACGACTTCCGCATCGCTGGGAACACGTTGTACGCAACGGTGGGGATGGGTAGATTATTAGCTTGGGAATAACCTAACCCCCAAGGGAAGATGATGAAGAAAAAGAAGTGGGTTTCGGACTGGAGAAAAAGGATGGAGAAATAGGACGAGAGTCCAAAAGAAGTTATAACTTTAAGTATACTCAAAGGCAGCTGCAACTGCAAATCCGCTTTCCGATACCTAAAGTGGGTAGGGACCTGGGCGAAGCTAACAGGAAACGCAGCTGGAACTTGGGCTGTTCGCAAGAAAGTTGCTATAGCGTATTCCCTCTCAAGCATAAATATGCCTACTATGGGGAAGGGTGGTGGTCTGGTAAGACAAAGAGTAACGGATTTACTGCGTATCTGTTCAAAGGAGTTTGTTTCTAAACAAGTAATTTGAAGAATACAAATAATTTGAATAAGCCTTGATATTTTAGGTCTTGAAATTGTAGAATCTCTAAAGAGCGACCGAATGCTTCCAAGAAGGATAGGGATAAAGCAATTATACCCTTGGGAATAATTTTGGTAAGTGTACCAATAGTTGCATTTAGAAATTACTAAGCTTTTACCCAGCGAGGCGCCGACTAAAAGTTTAGACAATGAGAAACATTTAAATTTTGAAAAACCAACCATAAGTGGCAGAGAGAATCTCCACAAGCAGGAAGCTGGCGTAGCGAGCTATGCTTTCCTTACTGGCCAGTTAGAATCAGCTATTAAAGCTAAGAGAGACTTTACTAAGTTAGTAACTAAGAGTTCTTGCTCAAATGCAACAAGTGGTGAACACCCTATCAATGGATTTATTTTTATTAGAGAGGGCATAAACCTAGGAAGAGTCAAGGAAGCCAGGATCTTGCCTAACCGTTATGTTTGAGAAATGATAAATCAAAAGAACAAATCTTAATTTATTTAACAATGTAAAAGGAAGTAGTTTATGTAACAAATATATAATTGTGATTTTTATAAACAATTGGGGTCGCAGACCTCCGAAAACATCTAAAGCTTGCGCCAGGCAATTGACAATTCTTTTGGTTTTAAACCTTTTATATTCTTTAAAATCTTCGTAAGATTTGGAAATGTTGCTAAGATGAATAAGTGGAAAATTTTAAGATAATTAAAGTAATTAGGATTAAACAATAAATCAAGTACAAGATGTGTGCTTTAAGGATTTCTAGATAAGTACCTTAGAAATATGAACAAATAACAATTTCGAAAGTAACAACAACAAAAAAGGAAGAAATGAAATAGAAGTTTCTATAACTTCTTGTATTAATACAGAGCTACGTGGGTAGATTATACATAGGATATTATACAAATAGGGCAGGTCACTTATTGTGAAACCTGAAGAGAACAATTGAAAGGAAGTTTCTAGAACTCCTATGTTTAAGTATGGATCACGAGAAAAATGGGGCAAATTTCCCTTTCGTGAAACCTAGAGATAACTCACTTTTAAGTAGAAAGAATTGTATTCCCTAATTAGAAGGGAGAAACAATATAATTTAAGGCGTGTACTAGACACGAAGTTTTACAGACATTAATTCGTTATACGTGGAGCAAGTATGGGAGGGCACTTATGGAGAGTGACACCTCATTGAAAAAAAGACCGAAAGTAACAATTTTATTATTTTAGTTTGTTAGTAAAGGAGTTGGGAAAGATCAAATGGGATTGTGGAAAAATGTTAATGGCCGTATTTATTGTACTCGGACGAGCGCGACGCGGATGAAAAGTTGAACAGGCACTGTTTTCACTATAGTCTGTTGATATAGTTGAAAAGTTCACTGTAGTAGCACAAAACGTTGATGGCAAAGAAAGTTATTGCAATGGTGGAAAATAACTAGTTACACTAGATTTACGAGAGTCTATTGCTTGAAAAACTTGTAGGTTATAGTTGAATGCACCAGAAAAATCCCAACGGAGGAAGAAAGATTAGATATTGATTAGCAGTTCATAAGGAAGATTCCTTAGTATGAAAAAGTATTCCCATATGTGAGTGGAAAATACATGACAGTATAACTAGTAGATAGAGTGTAGGTTCTGGAAGGTTCCAGAGCAATGATGAGTTGTTTAAATTGGGTAGAGAATCCCTCGGCGGAAAACTAGATTATATAGACAGTGGGTATTTTAGAAATATCCCTCGATGTGAGATAGCATCTCAGAAAATCTTTCATTTTGAAAGTTAGACTTGATAGATTGAGTTTGATCAAGAAGATCTCTTGAAAGCAGTTATTTTATCACATAGCAACTTTCACTGTCTATAAAATCCAAATAAAAGCATTAAGCCTTTTAAAAGCGATGAGAATGTGGTTAAAACATGAAGTCAGTACTTATCTTTGCTTCATGAAGAAGGCGATGTTGCTGTTGACGGTTGGTTCTAAAATTCGAACATGGCGTCGAATTTAAAAGTTTGCCTCTTGAGGAGAGGAGGCGAGCTTTAGTTAAGCTCTAACTGACTGGTTTGACTTCCGACGTACAAGTGAAGGCTGCTAGACGCAGAGAAAGTACACTAGCCTAGACGGCATGTCCAACAAGAAGTTGAGTGAACTTGAGAGGGTGAGCGGTTGCTCACGGCACGGAGACAAGTCGAGAAGAAGTGAACGAGCGAGCGAGCAGCGCGCGCGGAGAAGCAAGCAGTAGGAGGAGGTGAGAAGAGGGGGAAGGGGGCGAGTAAGGGGAGGAAACAAAGAGGTTATACATAAACATGAAAAAACTTTACAAAAACAAAATTCTTCTTGGAGCAGTGTCTTCACGGTGTAGTTGATTGGTGAAGAACACGACGCCATGCGGATTAATATAGAAGTCTTCATGGCTTGAAGCAATGGAAGTTCGGAAGGCAGCGATGGGACGCTGTCAGGCTGGTTCAACGGAATTTGCGTTTCTGTAAAAAGCTGACAGAAAAAATGAACAAATGCACGGAGCAAACAGGAGGTAACAGTTCGATGTTGGTGTGTGCTGGAAAGAAATGTAAATAAATGGACTGATATAAAGTAATGAAGAACAGCAAAAGCTAATTCTTTCTTTCCGTGTATTTCCAAAAATACACCAGGGGACTACATCGAGGGCCTGTGAAACTTGGAACCATCGAAGTGAGTTATTAATCCAGTTATAACTCAGGTGCCAAAACTTATAAAAAACAACCCATGTATGCATGTAAACTGGTGTACAGAAGTTAAAATTATTTCGTAAGACATTGAATATGATGGATCTATGATGCCAATAGCTTGAGTGAATTTTGATTGTAATTCTGGTATGATATCGATGCAATATTAAGTGATATTAGACATATTACAGTCTATGCGTCCAATGGGACAATAAGTTCGTCTATGATATCCGACGGGATAGTCTTTTGACACTTTATTTGCATTTTGTGTTATATCTTTGGTGAATAAAATTTTGGTAATTTTATCCCAATATAATTTTGAAGAGGTGATGAAAGGTTGTGTTAGGATCTTTACCTTCGCTCTGATACTTTTCTTTTGTTTGAGTCTTGTGTGTTTTTCTTGAGCTACTTAATTTTTATCTATGGTTTTCCCTAACGCAATCTTGGTAGGATTAACATGTCCCCTATTCATCCTTTACTTGTTGGTAGGAGCTGGGGAGGTTCTAGCCGGGGAATTTCAGGTTCTACGATCCAGCTGATTTCATCGGATTGAACAAGTACTGGTTCGATATATGCGGGTACAGAACCATCCCGCCATTCACTTGGCGTTGACATGGGAAACCACGGAAAATCACTACGAGGATGGCTGGGGTGGGAATCGAACACCCCTCTACTCATTTGGACCACCCAACGCTGAGTAGGCCCCGTTCCAGTCCTCACACAACTTTTCATATTTGGTGGCACAGCCGGGAATCGAACCTCAGACCACCGGGGTGCCAGGTAAACACGCTGACCACTACACGACTGATGCGGCCTAACTAATGTAATAAAAATATAGTTCTTTGAAAAACCGACTCACTACAAGGATCCTGTAGCTTGCTGTCCAAGGATCTGGTGATCACACAGTGTGCACTACAAGGGTCCTGTAGCTTGCTGTCCAAGGATCTGGTGATCGCACAGGGTGTTAACTACAAGGGTCCTGTAGCCTGCTGTCCAAGGATCTGGTGACCACACAGTGTTCACTACAAGGGTCCTGTAGCCTGCTGTCCAAGGATCTGGTGATCACACAGTGTGTTCACTACAAGGGTCCTGTAGCCTGCTGTCCAAGGATCTGGTGACCAAACAGTGTTCACTACAAGGGTCCTGTAGCCTGCTGTCCAAGGATCTGGTGATCACACAGTGTGCACTACAAGGGTCCTGTAGCTTGCTGTCCAAGGATCAGTTGATCACACAGTGTGTTAACTACAAGGGTCCTGTAGCCTGCTGTCCAAGGATCTGGTGACCACACAGTGTTCACTACAAGGGTCCTGTAGCCTGCTGTCCAAGGATCTGGTGATCACACAGTGTGTTCACTACAAGGGTCCTGTAGCCTGCTGTCCAAGGATCTGGTGACCAAACAGTGTTCACTACAAGGGTCCTGTAGCCTGCTGTCCAAGGATCTGGTGATAACACAGTGTGCACTACAAGGGTCCTGTAGCTTGCTGTCCAAGGATCTGGTGAACACAGTGTGTTCACTACAAGGGTCCTGTAGCCTGCTGTCCAAGGATCTGGTGATCACACAGTGTGTTCACTACAAGGGTCCTGTAGCCTGATGTCCCAGGATCTGGTGATCACACAGTGTTCACTACAAGGTTTCTGTAGCTTGCTGTCCAAGGATCGGGTGACCACACAGTGTTCACTACAATGGCCTTGTAGCTTGCTGTCCAAGGATCTGGTGATCACACAGTGTGTGCACTACAAGGGTCCTGTAGCCTGCTGTCCAAGTATCTGGTGACCACACAGTGTGTGCACTACAAGGGTCTTGTAGCTTGCTGTCCAGGGATCTGGTGATCACACAGTGTGTTCACTACAAGGGTCCTGTAGCTTGCTGTCCAAGGATCTGTTGATCACACAGTGTGAACTACAAGGGTCCTGTAGCCTGCTGTCCAAAGATCTGGTGATCACACAGTGTGCACAACAAGGGTCCTGTAGCCTGCTGTCCAAGGATCTGGTGACCACACAGTGTTCACAACAAGGGTCCTGTAGCCTGCTGTCCAAAGATCTGGTGATCACACAGTGTGCACTACAAGGGTCCTGTAGCCTGCTGTCCAAGGATCTGGTGATCACACAGTGTTCACTACAAGGGTCCTGTAGCCTGCTGTCCAAGGATCTGGTGATCACACAGTGTGCACTACAAGGGTCCTGTACCCTGCTGTCCAAGGATCTGGTGATCACACAGTGTGTGCACTACAAGGGTCCTGTAGCTCGCTGTCCAAGGATCTGTTGATCACACAGTGTGCACTACAAGGGTCCTGTAGCCTGCTGTCCAAGGATCTGGTGATCACACACTGTGTGCACTACCAGGGTCCTGTAGCCTGCTGTCCAAGGATCTGGTGATCACACAGTGTATGCAATACAAGGGTCCTGTAGCCTGCTGTCCAAGGATCTGTTGATCACACAGTGTGTGCACTACAAGGGTCCTGTAGCTTGCTGTCCAAGGATCTGGTGATCACACAGTGTGTGCACTACAAGGGTCCTGTAGCCTGCTTTCCAAGGATCTGGTGATCACACAGTGTGCACTACAAGGGTCCTGTAGCCTGCTGTCCAATGATCTGGTGATCACGCAGTGTGCACTACAAGGGTCCTGTAACCTGCTGTCCAAGGATCTGGTGATCACACAGTGTGTGCACTACAAGGGTCCTGTAGCTTGCTGTCCAAGGATCTGGTGATCACACAGTGTTCACTACAAAGGTCCAGTAGCCTGCTGTCCAAGGATCTGGTGATCACACAGTGTGCACTACAAAGGTCCAGTAGCTTGCTGTCCAAGGATCTGGTGATCACACAGTGTGCACTACAAAGGTCCTGTAGCCTGCTGTCCAAGGATCTGGTGATCACACAGTGTGCACTACAAAGGTCCAGTAGCCTGCTGTCCAAGGATCTGGTGATCACACAGTGTGCACTACAAAGGTCCAGAAGCTTGCTGTCCAAGGATCTGGTGATCACACAGTGTGCACTACAAAGGTCTAGTAGCTTGCTGTCCAAGGATCTGGTGATCACACAGTGTGTGCACTACAAGGGTCCTGTAGCCTGCTGTCCAAGGATCTGGTGATCACACAGTGTGCACTACAAAGGTCCAGTAGCCTGCTGTCCAAGGATCTGGTGATCACACAGTGTGTACTACAAAGGTCCAGTAGCTTGCTGTCCAAGGATCTGGTGATCACACAGTGTGCACTACTAAGGTCCTGTAGCTTGCTGTCCAAGGATCAGGTGATCACACAGTGTGCACTACAAGGGTCCTGTAGCCTGCTGTCCAAGGATCTGGTGATCACACAGTGAGTTAACTACAAGGGTCCTGTAGCCTGCTGTCCAAGGATCTGGTGATCACACAGTGTGCACTACAAAGGTCCAGTAGCCTGCTGTCCAAGGATCTGGTGATCACACAGTGTGCACTACAAAGGTCCTGTAGCCTGCTGTCCAAGGATCTGGTGATCACACAGTGTGCACTACAAAGGTCCAGTAGCCTGCTGTCCAAGGATCTGGTGATCACACAGTGTGCACTACAAAGGTCCAGTAGCCTGCTGTCCAAGGATCTGGTGATCACACAGTGTGCACTACAAAGGTCCAGTAGCCTGCTGTCCAAGGATCTGGTGATCACACAGTGTGTTCACTACAAGGGTCCTGTAGCCTGCTGTCCAAGGATCTGGTGATCACACAGTGTGCACTACAAGGGTCCTGTAGCCTGCTGTCCAAGGATCTGGTGACCACACAGTGTTCACTACAAGGGTCCTGTAGCCTGCTGTCCAAGGATCTGGTGATCACACAGTGTGCACTACAAAGGTCCATTAGCTTGCTATCCAAGGATCTGGTGATCACACAGTGTGCACTACAAAGGTCCTGTAGCCTGCTGTCCAAGGATCTGGTGATCACACAGTGTGCACTACAAGGGTCCTGTAGCTTTCTGTCCAAGGATCTGGTGATCACACAGTGTGCACTACAAAGGTCCAGTAGCCTGCTGTCCAAGGATCTGGTGACCACACAGTGTTCACTACAAGGGTCCTGTAGCCTGCTGTCCAAGGATCTGGTGATCACACAATATGCACTACAAAGGTCCAGTAGCTTGCTGTCCAAGGATCTGATGATCACACAGTGTGCACTACTAAGGTCCAGTAGCCTGCTGTCCAAGGATCTGGTGATCACACAGTGTGCACTACAAGGGTCCTGTAGCTTGCTGTCCAAGGATCTGGTGATCACACAGTGTGCACTACAAAGGTCCAGTTGCCTGCTGTCCAAGGATCTGGTGACCACACAGTGTTCACTACAAGGGTCCTGTAGCCTGCTGTCCAAGGATCTGGTGATCACACAGTGTGCACTACAAAGGTCCAGTAGCTTGCTGTCCAAGGATCTGGTGATCACACAGTGTGCACTACAAAGGTCCAGTAGCCTGCTGTCCAAGGATCTGGTGATCACACAGTGTGCACTACAAGGGTCCTGTAGCTTGCTGTCCAAGGATCTGGTGATCACACTGTGTGCACTACAAAGGTCCAGTAGCCTGCTGTCCAAGGATCTGGTGACCACACAGTGTTCACTACAAGGGTCCTGTAGCCTGCTGTCCAAGGAGCTGGTGATCACACAGTGTGCACTACAAGGGTCCTGTAGCCTGCTGTCCAAGGATCTGGTGATCACACAGTGTGCACTACAAAGGTCCAGTAGCCTGCTGTCCAAGGATCTGGTGATCACACAGTATGTGCAATACAAAGGTCCAGTAGCCTGCTCTCCAAGGATCTGGTGATCACACAGTGTGCACTACAAAGGTCCAGTAGCCTGCTGTCCAAGGATCTGTTGATCACACAGTGTGCACTACAAAGGTCCAGTAGCTTGCTGTCCAAGGATCTGGTGATCACACAGTGTGCACTACAAAGGTCCAGTAGCCTGCTGTCCAAGGATCTGGTGATCACACAGTGTGCACTACAAGAGTCCTGTAGCCTGCTGTCCAAGGATCTGGTGATCACACAGTGTGCAATACAAAGGTCCAGTAGCCTGCTGTCCAAGGATCTGGTGATCACACAGTGTGCACTACAAAGGTCCAGTAGCCTGCTGTCCAAGGATCTGTTGATCACACAGTGTGCACTACAAAGGTCCAGTAGCTTGCTGTCCAAGGATCTGGTGATCACACAGTGTGCACTACAAAGGTCCAGTAGCCTGCTGTCCAAGGATCTGGTGATCACACAGTGTGCACTACAAGAGTCCTGTAGCCTGCTGTCCAAGGATCTGGTGATCACACAGTGTGCAATACAAAGGTCCAGTAGCCTGCTGTCCAAGGATCTGGTGATCACACAGTGTGTGCACTACAAAGGTCCAGTAGCCTGCTGTCCAAGGATCTGGTGATCACACAGTGTGCACTACAAAGGTCCAGTAGCCTGCTGTCCAAGGATCTGGTGATCACACAGTGTGCACTACAAAGGTCCAGTAGCCTGCTGTCCAAGGATCTGTTGATCACACAGTGTGCACAACAAAGGTCCAGTAGCCTGCTGTCCAAGGATCTGGTGATCACACAGTGTGCACTACAAAGGTCCAGTAGCTTGCTGTCCAAGGATCTGGTGATCACACAGTGTGTGCACTACAAGGGTCCTGTAGCCTGCTGTCCAAGGATCTGGTGATCACACAGTGTGCACTACAAAGGTCCAGTAGCCTCCTGTCCAAGGATCTGGTGATCACACAGTGTGCACTACAAAGGTCCAGTAGCCTGCTGTCCAAGGATCTGGTGATCACACAGTGTGCACTACAAAGGTCCAGTAGCTTGCTGTCCAAGGATCTGGTGATCACACAGTGTGCACTACAAAGGTCCTGTAGCCTGCTGTCCAAGGATCTGGTGATCACACAGTGTGCACTACAAAGGTCCAGTAGCCTGCTGTCCAAGGATCTGGTGATCACACAGTGTGTTCACTACAAGGGTCCTGTAGCCTGCTGTCCAAGGATCTGGTGACCACACAGTGTTCACTACAAGGGTCCTGTAGCCTGCTGTCCAAGGATCTGGTGATCACACAGTGTGCACTACAAAGGTCCAGTAGCTTTCTGTCCAAGGATCTGGTGATCACACAGTGTGCACTACAATGGTCCAGTAGCCTGCTGTCCAAGGATCTGGTGATCACACAGTGTGCACTACAAGGGTCCTGTAACTTGCTGTCCAAGGATCTGGTGATCACACAGTGTGCACTACAAAGGTCCAGTAGCCTGCTGTCCAAGGATCTGGTGACCACACAGTGTTCACTACAAGGGTCCTGTAGCCTGCTGTCCAAGTATCTGGTGATCACACAGTGTGCACTACAAAGGTCCAGTAGCTTGCTGTCCAAGGATCTGGTGATCACACAGTGTGCACTACAAAGGTCCAGTAGCCTGCTGTCCAAGGATCTGGTGATCACACAGTGTGCACTACAAGGGTCCTGTAGCTTGCTGTCCAAGGATTTGGTGATCACACAGTGTGCACTACAAAGGTCCAGTAGCCTGCTGTCCAAGGATCTGGTGATCACACAGTGTGTGCACTACAAGGGTCCTGTAGCTTGCTGTCCAAGGATCTGGTGATCACACAGTGTTCACTACAAAGGTCCAGTAGCCTGCTGTCCAAGGATCTGGTGATCACACAGTGTGCACTACAAAGGTCCAGTAGCTTGCTGTCCAAGGATCTGGTGATCACACAGTGTGCACTACAAAGGTCCTGTAGCCTGCTGTCCAAGGATCTGGTGATCACACAGTGTGCACTACAAAGGTCCAGTAGCCTGCTGTCCAAGGATCTGGTGATCACACAGTGTGCACTACAAAGGTCCAGAAGCTTGCTGTCCAAGGATCTGGTGATCACACAGTGTGCACTACAAAGGTCTAGTAACTTGCTGTCCAAGGATCTGGTGATCACACAGTGTGTGCACTACAAGGGTCCTGTAGCCTGCTGTCCAAGGATCTGGTGATCACACAGTGTGCACTACAAAGGTCCAGTAGCCTGCTGTCCAAGGATCTGGTGATCACACAGTGTGTACTACAAAGGTCCAGTAGCTTGCTGTCCAAGGATCTGGTGATCACACAGTGTGCACTACTAAGGTCCAGTAGCTTGCTGTCCAAGGATCTGGTGATCACACAGTGTGCACTACATGGGTCCTGTAGCCTGCTGTCCAAGGATCTGGTGATCACACAGTGAGTTAACTACAAGGGTCCTGTAGCCTGCTGTCCAAGGATCTGGTGATCACACAGTGTGCACTACAAAGGTCCAGTAGCCTGCTGTCCAAGGATCTGGTGATCACACAGTGTGCACTACAAAGGTCCTGTAGCCTGCTGTCCAAGGATCTGGTGATCACACAGTGTGCACTACAAAGGTCCAGTAGCCTGCTGTCCAAGGATCTGGTGATCACACAGTGTGCACTACAAAGGTCCAGTAGCTTGCTGTCCAAGGATCTGGTGATCACACAGTGTGCACTACAAAGGTCCAGTAGCCTGCTGTCCAAGGATCTGGTGATCACACAGTGTGCACTACAAAGGTCCAGTAGCCTGCTGTCCAAGGATCTGGTGATCACACAGTGTGCACTACAAAGGTCCAGTAGCCTGCTGTCCAAGGATCTGGTGATCACACAGTGTGCACTACAAAGGTCCAGTAGCCTGCTCTCCAAGGATCTGGAGATCACACAGTGTGCACTACAAGGGTCCTGTAGCCTGCTGTCCAAGGATCTGGTGATCACACGGTGTGTTAACTACAAGGGCCCAGTAGCCTGCTGTCCAAGGATCTGGTGATCACACAGTGTGCACTACAAAGGTCCAGTAGCCTGCTGTCCAAGGATCTGGTGATCACACAGTGTGCACTACAAAGGTCCAGTAGCCTGCTGTCCAAGGATCTGGTGATCACACAGTGTGTTCACTACAAGGGTCCTGTAGCCTGCTGTCCAAGGATTTGGTGATAACATAGTGTGTTCACTACAAAGGTCCAGTAGCCTGCTATCCATGGATCTGGTGATCACACTGTGTGTGCACTACAAAGGTCCAGTAGCCTGCTGTCCAAGGATCTGGTGATCACACAGTGTGTTAACTACAAGGGTCCTGTAGCCTGCTGTCCAAG
Source organism: Meconema thalassinum (assembly GCA_946902985.2). Taxonomy (NCBI): domain Eukaryota; kingdom Metazoa; phylum Arthropoda; class Insecta; order Orthoptera; family Tettigoniidae; genus Meconema; species Meconema thalassinum. Next base: position 276,215,999 of record OX336388.2, read on the forward strand.
GATCTGGTGATCACACAGTGTGCACTACAAAGGTCCAGTAGCCTGCTGTCCAAGGATCTGGTGATCACACAGTGTGCACTAAAAGGGTCCTGTAGCCTGCTGTCCAAGGATCTGGTGATCACACAGTGTGTTAACTACAAGGGTCCTGTAGCCTGCTGTCCAAGGATCTGGTGATCACACAGTGTGCACTACAAAGGTCCAGTAGCTTGCTGTCCAAGGATCTGGTGATCACACAGTGTTCACTACAAGGGTCCTGTAGCTTGCTGTCCAAGGATCTGGTGATCACACAGTGTGCACTACAAGGGTCCTGTAGCCTGCTGTCCAAGGATCTGGTGATCACACAATGTGCACTACAAAGGTCCAGTAGCTTGCTGTCCAACGATCTGGTGATCACACAGTGTGCACTACAAAGGTCCAGTAGCCTGCTGTCCAAGGATCTGGTGATCACACAGTGTGCACTACAAGAGTCCTGTAGCCTGCTGTCCAAGGATCTGGTGATCACACAGTGTGCACTACAAAGGTCCAGTAGCCTGCTGTCCAAGGATCTGGTGATCACACAGTGTGTGCACTACAAAGGTCCAGTAGCCTGCTGTCCAAGGATCTGGTGATCACAAAGTGTGCACTACAAAGGTCCAGTAGCCTGCTGTCCAAGGATCTGGTGATCACACAGTGTGCACTACAAAGGTCCAGTAGCCTGCTGTCCAAGGATCTGTTGATCACACAGTGTGCACTACAAAGGTCCAGTAGCTTGCTGTCCAAGGATCTGGTGATCACACAGTGTGCACTACAAAGGTCCAGTAGCTTGCTGTCCAAGGATCTGGTGATCACAAAGTGTGTGCACTACAAGGGTCCTGTAGCCTGCTGTCCAAGGATCTGGTGATCACACAGTGTGCACTACAAAGGTCCAGTAGCCTGCTGTCCAAGGATCTGGTGATCACACAGTGTGCACTACAAAGGTCCAGTAGCCTGCTGTCCAAGGATCAGGTGATCACACAGTGTGCACTACAAAGGTCCAGTAGCTTGCTGTCCAAGGATCTGGTGATCACACAGTGTGCTCTACAAAGGTCCTGTATCCTGCTGTCCAAGGATCTGGTGATCACACAGTGTGCACTACAAAGGTCCAGTAGCCTGCTGTCCAAGGATCTGGTGATCACACAGTGTGTTCACTACAAGGGTCCTGTAGCCTGCCGTCCAAGGATCTGGTGATCACACAGTGTGCACTACAAGGGTCCTCTAGCCTGCTGTCCAAGGATCTGGTGACCACACAGTGTTCACTACAAGGGTCCTGTAGCCTGGTGTCCAAGGATCTGGTGATCACACAGTGTGCACTACAAAGGTCCAGTAGCTTTCTGTCCAAGGATCTGGTGATCACACAGTGTGCACTACAAAGATCCAGTAGCCTGCTGTCCAAGGATCTGGTGATCACACAGTGTGCACTACAAGGGTCCTGTAGCTTTCTGTCCAAGGATTTGGTGATCACACAGTGTGCACTACAAAGGTCCAGTAGCCTGCTGTCCAAGGATCTGGTGATCACACAGTGTGCACTACAAGGGTCCTGTAGCTTGCTGTCCAAGGATCTGGTGATCACACAGTGTGCACTACAAAGGTCCAGTAGCCTGCTGTCCAAGGATCTGGTGACCACACAGTGTTCACTACAAGGGTCCTGTAGTATGCTGTCCAAGGATCTGGTGATCACACAGTGTGCACTACAAAGGTCCAGTAGCTTGCTGTCCAAGGATCTGGTGATCACACAGTGTGCACTACAAAGGTCCAGTAGCCTGCTGTCCAAGGATCTGGTGATCACACAGTGTGCACTACAAGGGTCCTGTAGCTTGCTGTCCAAGGATCTGGTGATCACACAGTGTGCACTACAAAGGTCCAGTAGCCTGCTGTCCAAGGATCTGGTGACCACACAGTGTTCACTACAAGGGTCCTGTAGCCTGCTGTCCAAGGATCTGGTGATCACACAGTGTGCACTACAAGGGTCCTGTAGCCTGCTGTCCAAGGATCTGGTGATCACACAGTGTGCACTACAAAGGTCCAGTAGCCTGCTGTCCAAGGATCTGGTGATCACACAGTGTGTGCACTACAAAGGTCCAGTAGCCTGCTGTCCAAGGATCTGGTGATCACAAAGTGTGCACTACAAAGGTCCAGTAGCCTGCTGTCCAAGGATCTGGTGATCACACAGTGTGCACTACAAAGGTCCAGTAGCCTGCTGTCCAAGGATCTGTTGATCACACAGTGTGCACTACAAAGGTCCAGTAGCTTGCTGTCCAAGGATCTGGTGATCACACAGTGTGCACTACAACGGTCCAGTAGCTTGCTGTCCAAGGATCTGGTGATCACAAAGTGTGTGCACTACAAGGGTCCTGTAGCCTGCTGTCCAAGAATCTGGTGATCACACAGTGTGCACTACAAAGGTCCAGTAGCCTGCTGTCCAAGGATCTGGTGATCACACAGTGTGCACTACAAAGGTCCAGTAGCCTGCTGTCCAAGGATCAGGTGATCACACAGTGTGCACTACAAAGGTCCAGTAGCTTGCTGTCCAAGGATCTGGTGATCACACAGTGTGCACTACAAAGGTCCTGTATCCTGCTGTCCAAGGATCTGGTGATCACACAGTGTGCACTACAAAGGTCCAGTAGCCTGCTGTCCAAGGATCTGGTGATCACACAGTGTGTTCACTACAAGGGTCCTGTAGCCTGCCGTCCAAGGATCTGGTGATCACACAGTGTGCACTACAAGGGTCCTCTAGCCTGCTGTCCAAGGATCTGGTGACCACACAGTGTTCACTACAAGGGTCCTGTAGCCTGGTGTCCAAGGATCTGGTGATCACACAGTGTGCACTACAAAGGTCCAGTAGCTTTCTGTCCAAGGATCTGGTGATCACACAGTGTGCACTACAAAGATCCAGTAGCCTGCTGTCCAAGGATCTGGTGATCACACAGTGTGCACTACAAGGGTCCTGTAGCTTTCTGTCCAAGAATTTGGTGATCACACAGTGTGCACTACAAAGGTCCAGTAGCCTGCTGTCCAAGGATCTGGTGATCACACAGTGTGCACTACAAGGGTCCTGTAGCTTGCTGTCCAAGGATCTGGTGATCACACAGTGTGCACTACAAAGGTCCAGTAGCCTGCTGTCCAAGGATCTGGTGACCACACAGTGTTCACTACAAGGGTCCTGTAGCCTGCTGTCCAAGGATCTGGTGATCACACAGTGTGCACTACAAAGGTCCAGTAGCTTGCTGTCCAAGGATCTGGTGATCACACAGTGTGCACTACAAAGGTCCAGTAGCCTGCTGTCCAAGGATCTGGTGATCACACAGTGTGCACTACAAGGGTCCTGTAGCTTGCTGTCCAAGGATCTGGTGATCACACAGTGTGCACTACAAAGGTCCAGTAGCCTGCTGTCCAAGGATCTGGTGACCACACAGTGTTCACTACAAGGGTCCTGTAGCCTGCTGTCCAAGGATCTGGTGATCACACAGTGTGCACTACAAGGGTCCTGTAGCCTGCTGTCCAAGGATCTGGTGATCACACAGTGTGCACTACAAAGGTCCAGTAGCCTGCTGTCCAAGGATCTGGTGATCACACAGTGTGTGCACTACAAAGGTCCAGTAGCCTGCTGTCCGAGGATCTGGTGATCACACAGTGTGCACTACAAAGGTCCAGTAGCCTGCTGTCCAAGGATCTGGTGAACACACAGTGTGCAGTACAAAGGTCCAGTAGCTTGCTGACCAAGGATCTGGTGATCACACAGTGTTCACTACAAAGGTCCAGTAGCCTGCTGTCCAAGGATCTGGTGATCACACAGTGTGCACTACAAAGGTCCAGTAGCCTGCTGTCCAAGGATCTGGTGATCACACAGTGTGCACTACAAAGGTCCAGTAGCCTGCTGTCCAAGGATCTGGTGATCACACAGTGTGCACTACAAAGGTCCAGTAGCCTGCTGTCCAAGGATCTGGAGATCACACAGTGTGCACTACAAGGGTCCTGTAGCCTGCTGTCCAAAGATCTGGTGATCACACAGTGTGTAAACTACAAGGGTCCAGTAGCCTGCTGTCCAAGGATCTGGTGATCACACAGTGTGCACTACAAAGGTCCAGTAGCCTGCTGTCCAAGGATCTGGTGATCACACAGTGTGCACTACAAAGGTCCAGTAGCCTGCTGTCCAAGGATCTGGTGATCACACAGTGTGTTCACTACAAGGGTCCTGTAGCCTGCTGTCCAAGGATTTGGTGATCACACAGTATGTTAACTACAAAGGTCCAGTAGCCTGCTGTCCATGGATCTGGTGATCACACTGTGTGTGCACTACAAAGGTCCAGTAGCCTGCTGTCCAAGGATCTGGTGATCACACAGTGTGTTAACTACAAGGGTCCTGTAGCCTGCTGTCCAAGGATCTGGTGATCACACAGTGTGCACTACAAAGGTCCAGTAGCCTGCTGTCCAAGGATCTGGTGATCACACAGTGTGCACTACATGGGTCCTGTAGCCTGCTGTCCAAGGATCTGGTGATCACACAGTGTGTTAACTACAAGGGTCCTGTAGCCTGCTGTCCAAGGATCTGGTGATCACACAGTGTTCACTACAAAGGTCCAGTAGCTTGCTGTGCAAGGATCTGGTGATCACACAGTGTTCACTACAAAGGTCCTGTAGCTTGCTGTCCAAGGATCTTGTGATCACACAGTGTGCACTACAAGGGCCCTGTAGCCTGCTGTCCAAGGATCTGGTGATCACACAGTGTGCACTACAAAGGTCCAGTAGCTTGCTGTCCAAGGATCTGGTGATCACACAGTGTTCACTACAAGGGTCCTGTAGCTTGCTGTCCAAGGATCGGGTGACCACACAGTGTTCACTACAAAGGTCCAGTAGCCTGCTGTCCAAGGATCTGGTGATCACACAGTGTGCACTACAAAGGTCCAGTAGCCTGCGGTCCAAGGATCTGGTGATCACACAGTGTGCACTACAAAGGTCCAGTAGCCTGCTGTCCAAGGATCTGGAGATCACACAGTGTGTTCACTACAAGGGTCCTGTAGCCTGCTGTCCAAGGATCTGGAGATCACAAAGTGTGCACTACAAAGGTCCAGTAGCCTGCTGTCCAAGGATCTGGTGATCACACAGTGTGCACTACAAGGTTTCTGTAGCTTGCTGTCCAAGGATCGGGTGACCACACAGTGTTCACTACAAGGTTCTTGTAACTTGCTGTCCAAGGATCTGGTGATCACACAGTGTGCACTACAAAGGTCCTGTAGCCTGCTGTCCAAGGATCTGGTGATCACACAGTGTGCACTACAAAGGTCCAGTAGCCTGCGGTCCAAAGATCTGGTGATCACACAGTGTGCACTACAAAGGTCCAGTAGCCTGCTGTCCAAGGATCTGGTGATCACACAGTGTGTGCACTACAAGGGTCCTGTAGCCAGCTGTCCAAGGATCTGGTGATCACACAGTGTTCACTACAAGGTTTCTGTAGCTTGCTGTCCAAGGATCGGGTGACGACACAGTGTTCACTACAAGGGTCTTGTAGCTTGCTGTCCAAGGATCTGGTGATCACACAGTGTGCATTACAAAGGTCCTGTAGCCTGCTGTCCAAGTGTGCCAATTCTATTTGGCACGACTGTAAGACACATGATTTTGACGTTTGCATGCAAATTCTTGGGAGTTGAGATGAGGTAGTGCTCTTTATCTACGCTAGGGTGCAGCAGCGCCTTGGTAAGGCGCTACTACTAAGTTGTGTCCGCCTAGTGGTGAAAACGGTAAGCTTGTCCGCATGTGGTGAGTGTTCTGACTTGCCAAAGAAGATGGTTCCCTTAGTATCGACTGTTAGTAATTGCGCGATGCAATAACGGAGTGTTGGGACATGATCTGTACAAGACGTAACATCATGTAGTCTACAAATATTGAGTAGCTTTCAGCTACTCATTCGGATGTCTTGCTTTGTAAAGTTCGGCGTATCTTGCTCTAACCAAATATGAATCGACATGGAATAGTTTCTCTTCAAATTAATTAATATTTTTATGTAAAATGTGGCAGAAAGATGAGGTAGATTCTCATGTACACCTGGAGTTGTACGACGGTCTGTGCTTCGGTTTGTAACGTATACCTTTGTGGTCTTGTCGACGTGAAAAGATTATGTGTTGCTTCTTTTATATGTTTATATATAGTTGTTGTGGCAACTTTAAAGAAAGCAAACATATATGTCGTAGATGTCTGTAAGAGGCCAAATGTGGTTTATTGGAGTTATGAAGATTTGGTAAAAGGTATTACGTTCCAGAGAGAAGTAAGTGGATTATTATATATTTCTGGGGTGCATGTGTGTCTTGCCTAATTGAGGTCCTGGTAAATTATTTAAAGCTTTTATTTTATTAGAGTGGGAGTTCGTATTTGCTGGCATTGCGTTCGTCTTCTGTTTTAGTTATCGGTTGTTGTGTTCTGGATAACCTTGTTATGATTGTCAGCTGTTAGATGACGAAAGAGAATGGTGGCACCATGTTTAAAAGGGATTGACGTATTGAGATCTTGTTCCGAGTTTGTTCAGGTTAAAAGGAATTATCCATGATTTAATATATTTAGTGTCTTATGGCATTACCTATTAATTGACGGTATTAAAATATTATTGAAGATTGTTTTCCGACTTACCTGAAAGTTATACAATTATGCATATACGAAATTTGTTGCTCAGGCCTATTTCTTGATGTTATCGAGTCAGCTGTTAATTATTTAGAGTGAAAGGATATTCGGTCCTAAGAGAAATATTTTGGGAGCCAATACAAAGTAAGTTTCATCCTACGTCAGGTACCACACCTTTTTATTTTATTTTGAACTGCATGTATTTGTTTATTGTATTTGTATTGTAATATTTGGTTTATGAATAGAAGTGTTGTTTTAAAATATGAATCGTGTGTGTTATTTCTGGATCTGGGATTCTGTAGACAGCTCTCAAGATAGACACCTCGGGTTATGGTTGAAAATGGTCCAGTCGCTTCACTTACCTTCACCTATTAATATCCTGTAGTAAGAAGGGGGTGTGTCACTTGTATCGAGAGCGTGGTTTTACGTGTTTAACACATTAATGTCTATTTTGAGAGTTGTTCAGAGTTAGGAACTAGAAGTGATATACCAAAAATAAATTATAATCAGTGTTATATTCTGTAAATGTTACTAATTTTGTGTGTTTTATGTTTCATGTATACAAACCCACCTGGTAATGGAAAAACGAGTTCTCCCAAACATATATTATCTGAGGAAAGATGAATTGGGGTTCGAGATCTTGATTCGTGGAAGGATTCCACAGGGAAATAGAGTAACTGATTTGGCTGTCTTGAGGTCGTTACGTGATGCTCCTGTAATTATCCCGCCTATTAACAGCGAATATTGGGAATTGGGTAAGTCTGGTGTCATTACATCTGTTTCAAACTTGTTAAGTGATTGTGCTTCGTTGGAGGGTATTATCGATTCGTCTGAATATCAAAGAAATAAATTAAGGTGGCGAGCTCTGCATTGGATATTGAGATTGGCTGATTTAATTAATGTCTGGTCAAAAGTTGAGGACGGTATTTCATTTGCAAATGAATTGTCAAGTTTGCGTGATAGGTTGGCTATTATTTACGAACGTATGTTTTCTGGTGTAACTGGTGATTATAAATGTGAATCTGTGGCGTCGTCAATCAGTGGAGGTTCTGAGAATGGTAATCGGTGTGAGGTGAATGTTGATAATAATTTGGTTGAAGATGTAGAATCTGTGTTGTCTATTAATGATTTACGAATTTATAATCCTGCTGTTATGCAGCACCGGAATGGGTCGTCTAGTCAGCCTTCGAGAAATATGTCATGCTCAGCTAGGCCTAATATTATTGACCAGGTTAATTTAAATAATGAATTCAGATTGTCATCTAGGTCCTTATCGAGAGAAAATAGTGCGAATGCCTCAATTAATCTAACTTCTGGAATTTCTCGTGGTGTGAAGTCTGTACAAACAAGTGAAAGTCTAATTAATGTAACTGATGTTGTCGAGCATAATTTGATGAAGCATAATATGAATTTAGGAGATTCTTCTCAAGTATGCGACCCTGGAAATGTCATGGCAGATATCAATGTTAGATTTGCTACGTTACCCAATCCAATTGCCTTGATTTTAAAGAATTTTCACATCTGTAATGGTACTGAGAATGATTTATTAGTGCAATTTCTTAGGAAATTTGTAGAATTAAAAGACAGTGCTGTGGTGTTTGGACTGTCCGAACGTCAAATATTTAGAATGGTGTTTCCTTGCACTTCAGGTATGCTTCGACAAATCTTAATTAATAACATGTCTGCTGGAAATTCTTTAATTAATTTTCAAATGGAAGTTTTAAATTATTTTATTACCCCGTACACCTTGTCAGACCTTCATCGAAGCTATTTATTCAGAGGACAGAGAATGGATGAAACACTGAACGATTATTTTGTGGATGTTAGGTATTATGCTAAAGTATATGCTGTTCAGTTGTCGGAGGAGCAAATCGTTGCCTCATTAGTCGAAGGAATTAACCCCATTTATAGATTGTGTTTAACCATGTGTGCTAGGCCTAAGACTTATAAGGAGTTTTATGATCTTGTTCTTACTGCTGAGAAGTTCAAAGAGGCAGATGCTGTTCGCATGGCAAATTCATCGATACCATGTTCTTCTATTCAGAGTACCTTTGGGCAAATTGGTTCTCAGCCTGTTTTTCAGTGGACGAGTGCTGTTCAGTCTGGAGGAAGACAACCTGTTCAGGGTTTTAATAATGCTTTATTTCAGGGAGAGGTATGTCAAGATGTTGTTCCTGTTTCTGGTCCATACAATAATTTTCAGGGGCGTTCCAACCGGAGATATGCTGAGGGTGATACATATCAAGGTAGGCGGTGCGACTTATGTGGGTCGTATAATCACCTTAGACGTTGGTGTGATGCCAGAATGAATCATAATTCCTGAAGATGTTGTGATGATCTTGTACGTACTGTATTGTATTTTCAAAATTGTGTTTGATCTTTGGAAACCACACACATGTATGTATGTATGTATGTATGTATGTATGTTGTGTATGAATTGTATTTTTGATGAGCGATGGATGGATTTGTGTGTATTGTGTATAAATGTCTCTATTTGGAATCTTCTGCATTGTGTATGACCAGAGTGACTCATTGTTTTGCGTCAAGTTGGTGTATAGGCGAAAGGTTAGAATTTTCTAAATGGCTTTTGACATTTTGTTGGTACGGAGAGGAATTTTATTTTGTGTTACAGTAATAATTTTGAATTTTCAAGATCGTGTATGACCTACATGATGCTTTAGTGCGTGCTTGTAGTAATGTGACCTTTATTGAATCTTCAAAATTGTATACTGGTTCTGGAGGAAGGTGGTATAATTGTGCGTTAGTGTATTGTGTTGGTATGAATGAGAATCTCTAATTTGTTATTTAATTTGGGGAGGAATTTTGTTCTCGTTTCTTGTTTTAATGGGTAAAGTTATGTTTTATTTTAAAAGTTTTCAATGGTAGCCGAGTATATAAATAGGGTCGTTAAAATATCCTTGTTCAGCTTAAGATCCTAACGTATATGGAGGTATGGGACTCAAATATTAGGTGGCATAAGCTGAATATGTATTTAATGGTAAGTATTTACTAAACATTCCGAAATAGTTTCTCCGAGTAGTGACCTTGTGCACTTATTGTTGCTTGTTGAACTGAGGAAGTAAGTACTTACAGGTGAGTTGTGTGTGTCATGAAGTTAATGTGGTAATGGTCGTTGTTTCGTTGAAGTGAATTTGTTGAAATTCTTATCCGAGGCAGCATAAAGGTAATTGTTTATTTAAAGGGTATTTGTGGTAAAATATCCTTGTTCAGCTTAAGATCCTAACGTATATGGAGGTATGGGACTCAAATATTAGGTGGCATAAGCTGAATATGTATTTGATGGTAAGTATTTACTAACCATTCCGAAATAGTTTCTCCGAGTAGTGACCTTGTGCACTTATCTTTGCTTGTTGAACTGAGGAAGTAGGTACTTACAGGTGAGTTGTGTGTGTCATGAAGTTAATGTGGAAATGGTTGTTGTTTCGTTGAAGTGAATTTGTTGAAATTCTTATCCGAGACAGCCTAAGGTAATTGTTTATTTAAAGGATATTTGTGGTAATGTGTCACGGTTTTAACGAACTCCTATTTATATCGTGGTGGAACATTTTGGGGATATTTGTGGGTAGTAACTGTTTTCTTGGGTGAATTTAGAGGTTATGCAAAGATGTGTGTGTGAATGTGTTGAGGTTTTCTTAGGTCTGCACGTGTGGTCAGTTGATTCTTCGTTTTTTTTGTTGCTTTCTTGGTCTTTCTTTCCTTTTTTCCTTGGGTTTCGAATCTGTTAATGGTTTTCTTGGGTACATTTTTCTTGCTTGTAGACTAAATGAGTTGAGACAGATGTGTGATAAGGGACTTATGCCAACATTCATTTGGGGATATTAATTTTTTTTTAATCCTAAAGAACTCATTTTTCATCTGGGATTTGCTTGCTTCACTGTAATTGTTATGAATTTGGTTTGTCAATTCTACATTTTCTTATATTGCATTGAGTACTCATCAACACTTCTAATTGTTTATTTAAAATATGTGTAAACTTAAATATTTTGTAAAAGGTGTGGATTTTCTGAGATAGGTTTTGCATTAGGAAAATTTCTGCCATATTTTGGATATATGTAATGATATTGTTGGTTTATATTGTTTAATGTCAAACGTTTGTGTAAACTATTCCATGAAAACGATACTCGCCTAGTCGAATTTGGTTTCAGCTGCTATCATCGTTGATGCGTCTGCGTAGAAGATTTCGGATGTACTGTGAAGACTATCTGTGGCCAGGATGGTGGAACTGTCATCTGGAAACTAATGCGAACCTGAACTTATCCTCGAACGAAAGATGAATTATGTATACTATGATGTATTATTGTCTGTACAAGTTATCTGATGTATCATGTTACATGTAAGATGCAATTTTCTTGGCATGAAAAGGGATGTACCATTAGCTACGTTGGCTTCTGCATGAACTATCTTCGACCTGTGGGTAATCAAACTTGTGGTGGTGGATTTTGAACGAACTTGTGAAGAAGTGTTTATTTCTACCTCCTTATTTAATGCATGCCTAAAACTAAACCAGTTTTGAAGTGATGAATTTGGGTACTGAAGGTTGGTATTTGTTGAAGATTGGTATTGGTGCATGTACATTTTCAGTTGGACAATTTCGTTGGCTTGGTACTTTACCGGCGCCAAGTATGAAGGGAGGGAGTATGTGCCAATTCTATTTGGCACGACTGTAAGACACATGATTTTGACGTTTGCATGCAAATTCTTGGGAGTTGAGATGAGGTAGTGCTCTTTATCTACGCTAGGGTGCAGCAGCGCCTTGGTAAGGCGCTACTACTAAGTTGTGTCCGCCTAGTGGTGAAAACGGTAAGCTTGTCCGCATGTGGTGAGTGTTCTGACTTGCCAAAGAAGATGGTTCCCTTAGTATCGACTGTTAGTAATTGCGCGATGCAATAACGGAGTGTTGGGACATGATCTGTACAAGACGTAACATCATGTAGTCTACAAATATTGAGTAGCTTTCAGCTACTCATTCGGATGTCTTGCTTTGTAAAGTTCGGCGTATCTTGCTCTAACCAAATATGAATCGACATGGAATAGTTTCTCTTCAAATTAATTAATATTTTTATGTAAAATGTGGCAGAAAGATGAGGTAGATTCTCATGTACACCTGGAGTTGTACGACGGTCTGTGCTTCGGTTTGTAACGTATACCTTTGTGGTCTTGTCGACGTGAAAAGATTATGTGTTGCTTCTTTTATATGTTTATATATAGTTGTTGTGGCAACTTTAAAGAAAGCAAACATATATGTCGTAGATGTCTGTAAGAGGCCAAATGTGGTTTATTGGAGTTATGAAGATTTGGTAAAAGGTATTACGTTCCAGAGAGAAGTAAGTGGATTATTATATATTTCTGGGGTGCATGTGTGTCTTGCCTAATTGAGGTCCTGGTAAATTATTTAAAGCTTTTATTTTATTAGAGTGGGAGTTCGTATTTGCTGGCATTGCGTTCGTCTTCTGTTTTAGTTATCGGTTGTTGTGTTCTGGATAACCTTGTTATGATTGTCAGCTGTTAGATGACGAAAGAGAATGGTGGCACCATGTTTAAAAGGGATTGACGTATTGAGATCTTGTTCCGAGTTTGTTCAGGTTAAAAGGAATTATCCATGATTTAATATATTTAGTGTCTTATGGCATTACCTATTAATTGACGGTATTAAAATATTATTGAAGATTGTTTTCCGACTTACCTGAAAGTTATACAATTATGCATATACGAAATTTGTTGCTCAGGCCTATTTCTTGATGTTATCGAGTCAGCTGTTAATTATTTAGAGTGAAAGGATATTCGGTCCTAAGAGAAATATTTTGGGAGCCAATACAAAGTAAGTTTCATCCTACGTCAGGTACCACACCTTTTTATTTTATTTTGAACTGCATGTATTTGTTTATTGTATTTGTATTGTAATATTTGGTTTATGAATAGAAGTGTTGTTTTAAAATATGAATCGTGTGTGTTATTTCTGGATCTGGGATTCTGTAGACAGCTCTCAAGATAGACACCTCGGGTTATGGTTGAAAATGGTCCAGTCGCTTCACTTACCTTCACCTATTAATATCCTGTAGTAAGAAGGGGGTGTGTCACCAAGTATCTGGTGATCACACAGTGTGCACTACAAAGGTCCAGTAGCCTGCTGTCCAAGGATCTGGTGATCACACAGTGTGCACTACAAAGGTCCAGTAGCCTGCTGTCCAAGGATCTGGTGATCACACAGTGTGCACTACAAAGGTCCAGTAGCCTGCTGTCCAAGAATCTGGTGATCACACAGTGTGCACTACAAAGGTCCAGTAGCCTGCTGTCCAAGGATCTGGTGATCACACAGTGTGTTCACTACAAGGGTCCTGTAGCCTGCTGTCCAAGGATCTGGTGATCACACAGTGTGTTAACTACAGGGGTCCAGTAGCCTGCTGTCCAAGGATCTGGTGATCACACAGTGTGCACTACAAAGGTCCAGTAGCCTGCTGTCCAAGGATCTGGTGATCACACAGTGTGCACTACAAAGGTCCAGTAGCCTGCTGTCCAAGGATCTGTTGATCACACAGTGTGCACTACAAAGGTCCAGTAGCTTGCTGTCCAAGGATCTGGTGATCACACAGTGTGCACTACAAAGGTCCAGTAGCTTGCTGTCCAAGGATCTGGTGATCACAAAGTGTGTGCACTACAAGGGTCCTGTAGCCTGCTGTCCAAGGATCTGGTGATCACACAGTGTGCACTACAAAGGTCCAGTAGCCTGCTGTCCAAGGATCTGGTGATCACACAGTGTGCACTACAAAGGTCCAGTAGCCTGCTGTCCAAGGATCAGGTGATCACACAGTGTGCACTACAAAGGTCCAGTAGCTTGCTGTCCAAGGATCTGGTGATCACACAGTGTGCACTACAAAGGTCCTGTATCCTGCTGTCCAAGGATCTGGTGATCACACAGTGTGCACTACAAAGGTCCAGTAGCCTGCTGTCCAAGGATCTGGTGATCACACAGTGTGTTCACTACAAGGGTCCTGTAGCCTGCCGTCCAAGGATCTGGTGATCACACAGTGTGCACTACAAGGGTCCTCTAGCCTGCTGTCCAAGGATCTGGTGACCACACAGTGTTCACTACAAGGGTCCTGTAGCCTGGTGTCCAAGGATCTGGTGATCACACAGTGTGCACTACAAAGGTCCAGTAGCTTTCTGTCCAAGGATCTGGTGATCACACAGTGTGCACTACAAAGATCCAGTAGCCTGCTGTCCAAGGATCTGGTGATCACACAGTGTGCACTACAAGGGTCCTGTAGCTTTCTGTCCAAGGATTTGGTGATCACACAGTGTGCACTACAAAGGTCCAGTAGCCTGCTGTCCAAGGATCTGGTGATCACACAGTGTGCACTACAAGGGTCCTGTAGCTTGCTGTCCAAGGATCTGGTGATCACACAGTGTGCACTACAAAGGTCCAGTAGCCTGCTGTCCAAGGATCTGGTGACCACACAGTGTTCACTACAAGGGTCCTGTAGCCTGCTGTCCAAGGATCTGGTGATCACACAGTGTGCACTACAAAGGTCCAGTAGCTTGCTGTCCAAGGATCTGGTGATCACACAGTGTGCACTACAAAGGTCCAGTAGCCTGCTGTCCAAGGATCTGGTGATCACACAGTGGGCACTACAAGGGTCCTGTAGCTTGCTGTCCAAGGATCTGGTGATCACACAGTGTGCACTACAAAGGTCCAGTAGCCTGCTGTCCAAGGATCTGGTGACCACACAGTGTTCACTACAAGGGTCCTGTAGCCTGCTGTCCAAGGATCTGGTGATCACACAGTGTGCACTACAAGGGTCCTGTAGCCTGCTGTCCAAGGATCTGGTGATCACACAGTGTGCACTACAAAGGTCCAGTAGCCTGCTGTCCAAGGATCTGGTGATCACACAGTGTGTGCACTACAAAGGTCCAGTAGCCTGCTGTCCGAGGATCTGGTGATCACACAGTGTGCACTACAAAGGTCCAGTAGCCTGCTGTCCAAGGATCTGGTGAACACACAGTGTGCACTACAAAGGTCCAGTAGCTTGCTGACCAAGGATCTGGTGATCACACAGTGTTCACTACAAAGGTCCAGTAGCCTGCTGTCCAAGGATCTGGTGATCACACAGTGTGCACTACAAAGGTCCAGTAGCCTGCTGTCCAAGGATCTGGTGACCACACAGTGTTCACTACAAGGGTCCTGTAGCCTGCTGTCCAGGGATCTGGTGATCACACAGTGTGCACTACAAGGGTCCTGTAGCCTGCTGTCCAAGGATCTGGTGATCACACAGTGTGCACTACAAAGGTCCAGTAGCCTGCTGTCCAAGGATCTGGTGATCACACAGTGTGTGCACTACAAAGGTCCTGTAGCCTGCTGTCCGAGGATCTGGTGATCACACAGTGTGCACTACAAAGGTCCAGTAGCTTGCTGACCAAGGATCTGGTGATCACACAGTGTTCACTACAAAGGTCCAGTAGCCTGCTGTCCAAGGATCTGGTGATCACACAGTGTGCACTACAAAGGTCCAGTAGCCTGCTGTCCAAGGATCTGGTGATCACACAGTGTGCACTACAAAGGTCCAGTAGCCTGCTGTCCAAGGATCTGGTGATCACACAGTGTGCACTACAAAGGTCCAGTAGCCTGCTGTCCAAGGATCTGGAGATCACACAGTGTGCACTACAAGGGTCCTTAGCCTGCTGTCCAAAGATCTGGTGATCACACAGTGTGTAAACTACAAGGGTCCAGTAGCCTGCTGTCCAAGGATCTGGTGATCACACAGTGTGCACTACAAAGGTCCAGTAGCCTGCTGTCCAAGGATCTGGTGATCACACAGTGTGCACTACAAAGGTCCAGTAACCTGCTGTCCAAGGATCTGGTGATCACACAGTGTGTTCACTACAAGGGTCCTGTAGCCTGCTGTCCAAGGATTTGGCGATCACACAGTATGTTAACTACAAATGTCCAGTAGCCTGCTGTCCATGGATCTGGTGATCACACTGTGTGTGCACTACAAAGGTCCAGTAGCCTGCTGTCCAAGGATCTGGTGATCACACAGTGTGTTAACTACAAGGGTCCTGTAGCCTGCTGTCCAAGGATCTGGTGATCACACAGTGTGCACTACAAAGGTCCAGTAGCCTGCTGTCCAAGGATCTGGTGATCACACAGTGTGCACTACATGGGTCCTGTAGCCTGCTGTCCAAGGATCTGGTGATCACAAAGTGTGTTAACTACAAGGGTCCTGTAGCCTGCTGTCCAAGGATCTGGTGATCACACAGTGTTCACTACAAAGGTCCAGTAGCTTGCTGTGCAAGGATCTGGTGATCACACAGTGTTCACTACAAGGGTCCTGTAGCCTGGTGTCCAAGGATCTGGTGATCACACAGTGTGCACTACAAAGGTCCAGTAGCCTGCTGTCCAAGGATCTGGTGATCACACAGTGTGTTCACTACAAGGGTCCTGTAGCCTGCCGTCCAAGGATCTGGTGATCACACAGTGTGCACTACAAGGGTCCTCTAGCCTGCTGTCCAAGGATCTGGTGACCACACAGTGTTCACTACAAGGGTCCTGTAGCCTGGTGTCCAAGGATCTGGTGATCACACAGTGTGCACTACAAAGGTCCAGTAGCTTTCTGTCCAAGGATCTGGTGATCACACAGTGTGCACTACAAAGATCCAGTAGCCTGCTGTCCAAGGATCTGGTGATCACACAGTGTGCACTACAAGGGTCCTGTAGCTTTCTGTCCAAGGATTTGGTGATCACACAGTGTGCACTACAAAGGTCCAGTAGCCTGCTGTCCAAGGATCTGGTGATCACACAGTGTGCACTACAAGGGTCCTGTAGCTTGCTGTCCAAGGATCTGGTGATCACACAGTGTGCACTACAAAGGTCCAGTAGCCTGCTGTCCAAGGATCTGGTGACCACACAGTGTTCACTACAAGGGTCCTGTAGCCTGCTGTCCAAGGATCTGGTGATCACACAGTGTGCACTACAAAGGTCCAGTAGCTTGCTGTCCAAGGATCTGGTGATCACACAGTGTGCACTACAAAGGTCCAGTAGCCTGCTGTCCAAGGATCTGGTGATCACACAGTGGGCACTACAAGGGTCCTGTAGCTTGCTGTCCAAGGATCTGGTGATCACACAGTGTGCACTACAAAGGTCCAGTAGCCTGCTGTCCAAGGATCTGGTGACCACACAGTGTTCACTACAAGGGTCCTGTAGCCTGCTGTCCAAGGATCTGGTGATCACACAGTGTGCACTACAAGGGTCCTGTAGCCTGCTGTCCAAGGATCTGGTGATCACACAGTGTGCACTACAAAGGTCCAGTAGCCTGCTGTCCAAGGATCTGGTGATCACACAGTGTGTGCACTACAAAGGTCCAGTAGCCTGCTGTCCGAGGATCTGGTGATCACACAGTGTGCACTACAAAGGTCCAGTAGCCTGCTGTCCAAGGATCTGGTGAACACACAGTGTGCACTACAAAGGTCCAGTAGCTTGCTGACCAAGGATCTGGTGATCACACAGTGTTCACTACAAAGGTCCAGTAGCCTGCTGTCCAAGGATCTGGTGATCACACAGTGTGCACTACAAAGGTCCAGTAGCCTGCTGTCCAAGGATCTGGTGACCACACAGTGTTCACTACAAGGGTCCTGTAGCCTGCTGTCCAGGGATCTGGTGATCACACAGTGTGCACTACAAGGGTCCTGTAGCCTGCTGTCCAAGGATCTGGTGATCACACAGTGTGCACTACAAAGGTCCAGTAGCCTGCTGTCCAAGGATCTGGTGATCACACAGTGTGTGCACTACAAAGGTCCAGTAGCCTGCTGTCCGAGGATCTGGTGATCACACAGTGTGCACTACAAAGGTCCAGTAGCTTGCTGACCAAGGATCTGGTGATCACACAGTGTTCACTACAAAGGTCCAGTAGCCTGCTGTCCAAGGATCTGGTGATCACACAGTGTGCACTACAAAGGTCCAGTAGCCTGCTGTCCAAGGATCTGGTGATCACACAGTGTGCACTACAAAGGTCCAGTAGCCTGCTGTCCAAGGATCTGGTGATCACACAGTGTGCACTACAAAGGTCCAGTAGCCTGCTGTCCAAGGATCTGGAGATCACACAGTGTGCACTACAAGGGTCCTTAGCCTGCTGTCCAAAGATCTGGTGATCACACAGTGTGTAAACTACAAGGGTCCAGTAGCCTGCTGTCCAAGGATCTGGTGATCACACAGTGTGCACTACAAAGGTCCAGTAGCCTGCTGTCCAAGGATCTGGTGATCACACAGTGTGCACTACAAAGGTCCAGTAGCCTGCTGTCCAAGGATCTGGTGATCACACAGTGTGTTCACTACAAGGGTCCTGTAGCCTTCTGTCCAAGGATTTGGTGATCACACAGTATGTTAACTACAAAGGTCCAGTAGCCTGCTGTCCAAGGATCTGGTGATCACACAGTGTGTTAACTACAAGGGTCCTGTAGCCTGCTGTCCAAGGATCTGGTGATCACACAGTGTGCACTACAAAGGTCCAGTAGCCTGCTGTCCAAGGATCTGGTGATCACACAGTGTGCACTACATGGGTCCTGTAGCCTGCTGTCCAAGGATCTGGTGATCACAAAGTGTGTTAACTACAAGGGTCCTGTAGCCTGCTGTCCAAGGATCTGGTGATCACACAGTGTTCACTACAAAGGTCCAGTAGCTTGCTGTGCAAGGATCTGGTGATCACACAGTGTTCACTACAAAGGTCCTGTAGCTTGCTGTCCAAGGATCTTGTGATCACACAGTGTGCACTACAAGGGCCCTGTAGCCTGCTGTCCAAGGATCTGGTGATCACACAGTGTGCACTACAAAGGTCCAGTAGCTTGCTGTCCAAGGATCTGGTGATCACACAGTGTTCACTACAAGGGTCCTGTAGCTTGCTGTCCAAGGATCGGGTGACCACACAGTGTTCACTACAAAGGTCCAGTAGCCTGCTGTCCAAGGATCTGGTGATCACACAGTGTGCACTACAAAGGTCCAGTAGCCTGCTGTCCAAGGATCTGGTGATCACACAGTGTTCACTACAAGGGTCCAGTAGCTTGCTGTCCAAGGATCTGGTGATCACACAGTGTTCACTACAAGGGTCCTGTAGCTTGCTGTCCAAGGATCGGGTGACCACACAGTGTTCACTACAAAGGTCCAGTAGCCTGCTGTCCAAGGATCTGGTGATCACACAGTGTGCACTACAAAGGTCCAGTAGCCTGCTGTCCAAGGATCTGGTGATCACACAGTGTGCACTACAAAGGTCCAGTAGCCTGCTGTCCAAGGATCTGGAGATCACACAGTGTGTTCACTACAAGGGTCCTGTAGCCTGCTGTCCAAGGATCTGGAGATCACAAAGTGTGCACTACAAAGTTCCAGTAGCTTGCTGTCCAAGGATCTGGTGATCACACAGTGTGCACTACAAGGTTTCTGTAGCTTGCTGTCCAAGGATCGGGTGACCACACAGTGTTCACTACAAGGTTCTTGTAACTTGCTGTCCAAGGATCTGGTGATCACACAGTGTGCACTACAAAGGTCCTGAAGCCTGCTGTCCAAGGATCTGGTGATCACACAGTGTGCACTACAAAGGTACAGTAGCCTGCTGTCCAAAGATCTGGTGATCACACAGTGTGCACTACAAAGGTCCAGTAGCCTGCTGTCCAAGGATCTGGTGATCACACAGTGTGTGCACTACAAGGGTCCTGTAGCCAGCTGTCCAAGGATCTGGTGATCACACAGTGTTCACTACAAGGTTTCTGTAGCTTGCTGTCCAAGGATCGGGTGACGACACAGTGTTCACTACAAGGGTCTTGTAGCTTGCTGTCCAAGGATCTGGTGATCACACAGTGTGCATTACAAAGGTCCTGTAGCCTGCTTTCCAAGGATCTGGTGATCACACAGTGTGCACTACAAAGGTCCAGTAGCCTGCTGTCCAAGGATTTGGTGATCACACAGTGTGCACTACAAAGGTCCAGTAACCTGCTGTCCAAGGATCTGGTGATCACACAGTGTGCACTACAAAGGTCCAATAGCCTGCTGTCCAAGGATCGGGTGATCACACAGTGTGCACTACAAAGGTCCAGTAGCCTGCTGTCCAAGGATCTGGTGATCACACAGTGTGTTCACTACAAGGGTCCTGTAGCCTGCTGTCCAAGGATCTGGTGATCACACAGTGTGTTAACTACAAGGGTCCAGTAGCCTGCTGTCCAAGGATCTGGTGATCACACAGTGTGCACTACAAAGGTCCAGTAGCCTGCTGTCCAAGGATCTGGTGATCACACAGTGTGCACTGCAAAGGTCCAGTAGCCTGCTGTCCAAGGATCTGGTGATCACACAGTGTGCACTACAAAGGTCCAGTAGCCTGCTGTCCAAGGATCTGGTGATCACACAGTGAGTGCACTACAAGGGTCCTGTAGCCAGCTGTCCAAGGATCTGGTGATCACACAGTGTTCACTACAAGGTTTCTGTAGCTTGCTGTCCAAGGATCGGGTGACGACACAGTGTTCACTACAAGGGTCTTGTAGCTTGCTGTCCAAGGATCTGGTGATCACACAGTGTGCATTACAAAGGTCCTGTAGCCTGCTGTCCAAGGATCTGGTGATCACACAGTGTGCACTACAAAGGTCCAGTAGCCTGCTGTCCAAGGATCTGGTGATCACACAGTGTGCACTACAAGGCTCTTGTAGCTTGCTGTCCAAGGATCTGGTGATCACACAGTGTGCACTACAAAGGATCTGTAGCCTGCTGTCCAAGGATCTGGTGATCACACAGTGTGCACTACAAAGGTCCAGTAGCCTGCTGTCCAAGGATCTGGTGATCACACAGTGTGCACTACAAAGGTCCAGTAGCCTGCTGTCCAAGGATCTGGTGATCACACAGTGTGCACTACAAAGGTCCTGTAGCCTGCTGTCCAAGGATCTGGTGATCACACAGTGTGCACTACAAAGGTCCAGTAGCCTGCTGTCCAAGGATCTGGTGATCACACAGTGTGCACTACAAAGGTCCAGTAGCCTGCTGTCCAAGGATCTGGTGATCACACAGTGTGCACTACAAAGGTCCAGTAGCCTGCTGTCCAAGGATCTGGTGATCACACAGTGTGCACTACAAAGGTCCAGTAGCCTGCTGTCCAAGGATCTGGAGATCACACAGTGTGCACTACAAGGGTCATGTAGCCTGCTGTCCAAGGATCTGGTGATCACACAGTGTGTGAACTACAAGGGTCCAGTAGCCTGCTGTCCAAGGATCTGGTGATCACACAGTGTGCACTACAAAGGTCCAGTAGCCTGCTGTCCAAGGATCTGGTGATCACACAGTGTGCACTACAAAGGTCCAGTAGCCTGCTGTCCAAGGATCTGGTGATCACACAGTGTGTTCACTACAAGGGTCCTGTAGCCTGCTGTCCAAGGATCTGGTGATCACACAGTGTTCACTACTAGGTTTCTGTAGCTTGCTGTCCAAGGATCGGGTGACCACACAGTGTTCACTACAAGGGTCTTGTAGCTTGCTGTCCAAGGAGCTGGTGATCACACAATGTGCACTACAAAGGTCCTGTAGCCTGCTGTCCAAGGATCTGCTGATCACACAGTGTGCACTACAAAGGTCCAGTACCTTGCTGTCCAAGGATCTGGTGATCACACAGTGTTCACTACAAGGGTCCTGTAGCTTGCTGTCCAAGGATCGGGTGACCACACAGTGTTCACTACAAAGGTCCAGTAGCCTGCTGTCCAAGGATCTGGTGATCACACAGTGTGCACTACAAAGGTCCTGTAGCCTGCTGACCAAGGATCTGGTGATCACACAGTGTACACTACAAAGGTCCAGTAGCCTGCTGTCCAAGGATCTGGTGATCACACAGTGTGCACTACAAAGTTCCAGTAGCCTGCTGTCCAAGGATCTGGAGATCACACAGTGTGTTCACTACAAGGGTCCTGTAGCCTGCTGTCCAAGGATCTGGAGATCACAAAGTGTGCACTACAAAGGTCCAGTAGCCTGCTGTCCAAGGATCTGGTGATCACACAGTGTGCACTACAAGGTTTCTGTAGCTTGCTGTCCAAGGATCTGGTGACCACACAGTGTTCACTACAAGGTTCTTGTAGCTTGCTGTCCAAGGATCTGGTAATCACACAGTGTGCACTACCAAGGTCCTGTAGCCTGCTGTCCAAGGATCTGGTGATCACACAGTGTGCACTACAAAGGTCCAGTAGCCTGCTGTCCAAGGATCTGGTGATCACACAGTGTGCACTACAAAGGTCCAGCAGCCTGCTGTCCAAGGATCTGGTGATCACACAGTGTGTGCACTACAAGGGTCCTGTAGCCTGCTGTCCAAGGATCTGGTGATCACACAGTGTTCACTACAAGGTTTCTGTAGCTTGCTGTCCAAGTAACGGGTGACCACACAGTGTTCACTACAAGAGTCTTGTTGCTTGCTGTCCAAGGATCTGGTAATCACACAGTGTGCATTACAAAGGTCCTGTAGCCTGCTGTCCAAGGATCTGGTGATCACACAGTGTGCACTACAAAGGTCCAGTAGCCTGCTGTCCAAGGATCTGGTGATCACACAGTGTGTGCACTACAAGGGCCCTGTAGCTTGCTGTCCAAGGATCTGGTGATCACACAGTGTTCACTACAAGGTTTCTGTAGCTTGCTGTCCAAGGATCGGGTGACCACACAGTGTTCACTACAAGGGTCTTGTAGCTTGCTGTCCAAGGATCTGGTGATCACACAGTGTGCACTACAAAGGTCCTGTAGCCTGCTGTCCAAGGATCTGGTGATCACACAGTGTGCACTACAAAGGTCCAGTAGCCTGCTGTCCAAGGATCTGGTGATCACACAGTGTGCACTACAAAGGTCCAGTAGCCTGCTGTCCAAGGATCTGGTGATCACACAGTGTGCACTACAAAGGTCCAGTAGCCTGCTGTCCAAGGATCTGGTGATCACACAGTGTGCACTACAAGGGTCCTGTAGCTTGCTGTCCAAGGATTTGGTGATCACACAGTGTGCACTACAAAGGTCCAGTAGCCTGCTGTCCAAGGATCTGGTGATCACACAGTGCGCACTACAAGGGTCCTGTAGCTTGCTGTCCAAGGATCTGGTGATCACACAGTGTGCACTACAAAGGTCCAGTAGCCTGCTGTCCAAGGATCTGGTGATCACACAGTGTTCACTACAAGGGTCCTGTAGCCTGCTGTCCAAGGATCTGGTGATCACACAGTGTGCACTTCAAAGGTCCAGTAGCTTGCTGTCCAAGGATCTGGTGATCACACAGTGTGCACTACAAAGGTCCAGTAGCCTGCTGTCCAAGGATCTGGTGATCACACAGTGTGCACTACAAGGGTCCTGTAGCTTGCTGTCCAAGGATCTGGTGATCACACAGTGTGCACTACAAAGGTCCAGTAGCCTGCTGTCCAAGGATCTAGTGACCACACAGTGTTCACTACAAGGGTCCTGTAGCCTGCTGTCCAAGGATCTGGTGATCACACAGGGTGCACTACAAGGGTCCTGTAGCCTGCTGTCCAAGGATCTGGTGATCACACAGTGTGCACTACAAAGATCCAGTAGTCTGCTGTCCAAGGATCTGGTGATCACACAGTGTGTGCACTACAAAGGTCCAGTAGCCTGCTGTCCAAGGATCTGGTGATCACACAGTGTGCACTAAAAAGGTCCAGTAGCCTGCTGTCCAAGGATCTGGTGATCACACAGTGTGCACTACAAAGGTCCAGTAGCTTGCTGTCCAAGGATCTGGTGATCACACAGTGTGCACTACAAAGGTCCAGTAGCCTGCTGTCCAAGGATCTGGTGATCACAGAGTGTGCACTACAAAGGTCCAGTAGCCTGCTGTCCAAGGATCTGGTGATCACACAGTGTGCACTACAAAGGTCCAGTAGCCTGCTGTCCAAGGATCTGGTGATCACACAGTGTGCACTACAAAGGTCCAGTAGCCTGCTGTCCAAGGATCTGGAGATCACACAGTGTGCACTACAAGGGTCCTGTAGCCTGCTGTCCAAGGATCTGGTGATCACACAGTGTGTTAACTACAAGGGTCCAGTAGCCTGCTGTCCAAGGATCTGGTGATCACACAGTGTGCACTACAAAGGTCCAGTAGCCTGCTGTCCAAGGATCTGGTGATCACACAGTGTGCACTACAAAGGTCCAGTAGCCTGCTGTCCAAGGATCTGGTGATCACACAGTGTGTTCACTACAAGGGTCCTGTAGCCTGCTGTCCAAGGATTTGGTGATCACACAGTGTGTTCACTACAAAGGTCCAGTAGCCTGCTGTCCATGGATCTGGTGATCACACTGTGTGTGCACTACAAAGGTCCAGTAGCCTGCTGTCCAAGGATCTGGTGATCACACAGTGTGTTAACTACAAGGGTCCTGTAGCCTGCTGTCCAAGGATCTGGTGATCACACAGTGTGCACTACAAAGGTCCAGTAGCCTGCTGTCCAAGGATCTGGTGATCACACAGTGTGCACTACAAGGGTCCTGTAGCCTGCTGTCCAAGGATCTGGTGATCACACAGTGTGTTAACTACAAGGGTCCTGTAGCCTGCTGTCCGAGGATCTGGTGATCACACAGTGTGCACTACAAAGGTCCAGTAGCTTGCTGTCCAAGGATCTGGTGATCACACAGTGTTCACTACAAGGGTCCTGTAGCTTGCTGTCCAAGGATCTGGTGATCACACATTGTGCACTACAAGGGTCCTGTAGCCTGCTGTCCAAGGATCTGGTGATCACACAGTGTGCACTACAAAGGTCCAGTAGCTTGCTGTCCAAGGATCTGGTGATCACACAGTGTTCACTACAAGGGTCCTGTAGCTTGCTGTCCAAGGATCGGGTGACCACACAGTGTTCACTACAAAGGTCCAGTAGCCTGCTGTCCAAGGATCTGGTGATCACACAGTGTGCACTACAAAGGTCCTGTAGCCTGCTGTCCAAGGATCTGGTGATCACACAGTGTGCATTACAAAGGTCCAGTAGCCTGCTGTCCAAGGATCTGGTGATCACACAGTGTGCACTACAAAGGTCCAGTAGCCTGCTGTCCAAGGATCTGGAGATCACACAGTGTGTTCACTACAAGGGTCCTGTAGCCTGCTGTCCAAGGATCTGGAGATCACAAAGTGTGCACTACAAAGGTCCAGTAGCCTGCTGTCCATGGATCTGGTGATCACACAGTGTGCACTACAAGGTTTCTGTAGCTTGCTGTCCAAGGATCGGGTGACCACACAGTGTTCACTACAAGGTTCTTGTAGCTTGCTGTCCAAGGATCTGGTGATCACACAGTGTGCACTACAAAGGTCCTGTAGCCTGCTGTCCAAGGATCTGGTGATCACACAGTGTGCACTACAAAGGTCCAGTAGCCTGCTGTCCAAGGATCTGGTGATCACACAGTGTGCACTACAAAGGTCCAGTAGCCTGCTGTCCAAGGATCTGGTGATCACACAGTGTGTGCACTACAAGGGTCCTGTAGCCTGCTGTCCAAGGATCTGGTGATCACACAGTGTTCACTACAAGGTTTCTGTAGCTTGCTGTCCAAGGATCGGGTGACCACACAGTGTCCACTACAAGGGTCTTGTAGCTTGCTGTCCAAGGATCTGGTGATCACACAGTGTGCATTACAAAGGTCCTGTAGCCTGCTGTCCAAGGATCTGGTGATCACACAGTGTGCATTACAAAGGTCCTGTAGCCTGCTGTCCAAGGATCTGGTGATCACACAGTGTGCACTACAAAGGTCCAGTAGCCTGCTGTCCAAGGATCTGGTGATCACACAGTGTGCACTACAAAGGTCCAGTAGCCTGCTGTCCAAGGATCTGGTGATCACACAGTGTGCACTACAAAGGTCCAGTAGCCTGCTGTCCAAGGATCTGGTGATCACACAGTGTGTGCACTACAAGGGTCCTGTAGCCTGCTGTCCAAGGATCTGGTGATCACACAGTGTTCACTACAAGGTTTCTGTAGCTTGCTGTCCAAGGATCGGGTGACCACACAGTGTTCACTACAAGGGTCTTGTAGCTTGCTGTCCAAGGATCTGGTGATCACACAGTGTGCACTACAAAGGTCCTGTAGCCTGCTGTCCAAGGATCTGGTGATCACACAGTGTGCACTACAAAGGTCCAGTAGCCTGCTGTCCAAGGATCTGGTGATCACACAGTGTGCACTACAAAGGTCCAGTAGCCTGCTGTCCAAGGATCTGGTGATCACACAGTGTGCACTACAAAGGTCCTGTAGCCTGCTGTCCAAGGATCTGGTGATCACACAGTGTGCACTACAAAGGTCCAGTAGCCTGCTGTCCAAGGATCTGGTGATCACACAGTGTGCACTACAAAGGTCCAGTAGCCTGCTGTCCAAGGATCTGGTGATCACACAGTGTGCACTACAAAGGTCCAGTAGCCTGCTGTCCAAGGATCTGGTGATCACACAGTGTGCACTACAAAGGTCCAGTAGCCTGCTGTCCAAGGATCTGGAGATCACACAGTGTGCACTACAAGGGTCCTGTAGCCTGCTGTCCAAGGATCTGGTGATCACACAGTGTGTTAACTACAAGGGTCCAGTAGCCTGCTGTCCAAGGATCTGGTGATCACACAGTGTGCACTACAAAGGTCCAGTAGCCTGCTGTCCACGGATCTGGTGATCACACAGTGTGCACTACCAAGGTCCAGTAGCCTGCTGTCCAAGGATCTGGTGATCACACAGTGTGTTCACTACAAGGGTCCTGTAGCCTGCTGTCCAAGGATTTGGTGATCACACAGTGTGTTCACTACAAAAGTCCAGTAGCCTGCTGTCCATGGATCTGGTGATCACACTGTGTGTGCACTACAAAGGTCCAGTAGCCTGCTGTCCAAGGATCTGGTGATCACACAGTATGTTAACTACAAGGGTCCTGTAGCCTGCTGTCCAAGGATCTGGTGATCACACAGTGTGCACTACAAAGGTCCAGTAGCCTGCTGTCCAAGGATCTGGTGATCACACAGTGTGTTCACTACAAGGGTCCTGTAGCCTGCTGTCCAAGGATCTGGAGATCACACGTGTTCTCTACAAGGGTCCTGTAGCTTGCTGTCCAAGTTTCTGGTGATGTTTACCTGTTGAAAAGCTTCTATAAGCGATTACTCAGGCAACACGGAAAAATGGCTTCTAATATTTCTGTGCAGACTCTTACAGGCACCGCAATAACACACGTTATCCTTACACACCCAAGTACGAGGGGTACATGTCCACGGGTCAGAAAGTCCCTTGATTAATCATCATCAACAACAACAACAACAACAAACTTCTATCGAACATCGATATATTGAATCGTAGGGGATGTGATATATCGAGCATTCTACTGTGCCTGGTCTTACTCTCCTCTCGTTAGCTCAAATACAGTCATCGCTGAGAAATTCCACTTGCTACCGGAATTAGTTTGGACAGGACCTTCGCGGTGAAGGATGGTCACCTTGTTAGTTAAGGGGCGGAATGCAGGGTCATCCGCGCTGCATTGTCAACATAAAGAACAAGTTTAAGTGCCAGGGATTTGTTTTACTTTCGTGACATCGTATACTTTGAGTTATAACTATTTGACCTAAAGAGATAATATACCGTACCTGATTAATATCCAGTCGGTCGATACACATTTACTGGGATATGTGATATGTGAAGCAGTTACACCCCCACGGGTGTGCGATGGTGCACGGAACACTGCCGTTTGCTGTTGTGCACACTCCCGCAACGGTTTGTGTGTTATTCAACAACTGTGTGCTGGTGCAATAAATTCAGTACCTGGATGGATTTAGGAACCATTGACAAATGTGTAATATTATCTCTACTTAGCATAAAACGAAGTCCCCGATTCTGGGAGGTCACGGGTAATCTCGAGAACCACTGGATGGATTTTGATGCGGTTTTCACCATTCTGTAAAGGATATCTCGAGGAAGATATGATATGTATGATCAAAGGAAGCGGAGCAGTAAAGATTTCAGTGGAAAAGTCGAAACGAAAACCTGGCGTCCGTGCGCTTTTTAAGCTTACGCTGGACAAACCGTTAAAAATATCAATATACTATGAGCGTATGATTGTTGAGCATGGAAAGTTCTACAAAAAAAGTGCCCTAGAGCATATTTCTATCTTCAATACATCGCCCACTATAAGTGTTTTTAGATTGGATGGACGGCGGATTTGTGTTTCATGCACCTCGCCATTCTCAAATTACGTCTGACAAGAATTCATTGCACTTGCATCTCCATGATAATATAATTAATAGTCCAGTCAGTAATTTTAACCCATCATGCCGAGACGTAAAACGGATATCGGTCGTAATTCATTGACATCGAAGAATAACCGCTTATCACTTAATATATTGGTAACTGCTCCCGGGCGAAGCCGGGGCGGGTTGCTAGTAATACATAATTTGATCACGTGTGCAACATCAAATATAATATATCACCAGTTTGTGAGCAAACGTTAGGTCTTAGGTGCCACGGTCCACGTTGTAAACAGATGATCTGGCGAGGAACTTGCGTCTGTGGTGTCCGGAGTTCGAGTGGACGAGGCAGCCTACTTGTGGCACGCAGCGTTGCCAGCCGCCGACATCGATTTTTCCTCGCGTCAAGCTATGGCGGCGCGCCTTGCAGTTAGACCACCCGGGATGCATGCATGTGCAGCATAGTGCAGCGTCGCGGCGGCGGTTAAATGAGGTCACTCCGTGCGATCATGTTTGGCTAGAGGCGTCCAGGCCAGTCATAGAGACACATCCGATCCTTCCCAGTCACAAGATGACACATCCTCCCCTTCCCAGTCCCTAGGCGACACATCCGCACCATCCCAGTCACAAGCTGACACATCCTCCCCTTCCCAGTCCCTAGGCGACACATCCGCACCATCCCAGTCACAAGATGACACATCCGCTCCTTCCCAGTCCCTAGGCGACACATCCGCTCCTTCCCAGTCCCTAGGCGGCACATCCGCACCATCCCAGTCACAAGCTGACACATCCGCTCCATCCCAGTCCCTAGGCGACACATCCGCACCATCCCAGTCACAAGGCGACACATCCACTCCTTCCCAGTCCCTAGGCGACACATCCGCACCATCCCAGTCCCTAGGCGACACATCCGCTCCTTCCCAGTCCCTAGGCGGCACATCCGCACCATCCCAGTCACAAGCTGACACATCCGCTCCTTCCCAGACCCTAGGCGACACATCCGCACCATCCCAGTCACAAGGCGACACATCCACTCCTTCCCAGACCCTAGGCGACACATCCGCACCATCCCAGTCACAAGCTGACACATCCGCTCCTTCCCAGACCCTAGGCGACACATCCGCACCATCCCAGTCACAAGGCGACACATCCACTCCTTCCCAGACCCTAGGCGACACATCCGCACCATCCCAGTCACAAGGCGACACATCCACTCCTTCCCAGTCCCTAGGCGGCACATCCGCACCATCCCAGTCACAAGCTGACACATCCGCTCCTTCCCAGACCCTAGGCGACACATCCGCTCCATCCCAGTCACAAGGCGACACATCCACTCCTTCCCAGACCCTAGGCGACACATCCGCACCATCCCAGTCACAAGATGACACATCCGCTCCTCCCCAGTCCCTAGGCGACACATCCGCTCCTTCCCAGTCCCTAGGCGACACATCCGCACCATCCCAGTCACAAGCTGACACATCCGCTCCTTCCCAGACCCTAGGCGACACATCCGCACCATCCCAGTCACAAGCTGACACATCCGCTCCTTCCCAGACCCTAGGCGACACATCCGCACCATCCCAGTCACAAGATGACACATCCGCTCCTCCCCAGTCCCTAGGCGACACATCCGCTCCTTCCCAGTCACAAGATGACACATCCGCTCCTTCCCTAACACAAGGCGACACATGCGCCCCATCCCAGTCACAAGGCGACACTTCCGCTCCTTCCCAGTCCCTAGGCGACACATCCGCTCCTTCCCAGTCCCCAGACGACACATCCGCTCCTTCCCAGTCCCCAGACGACACATCCGCTCCTTCCCAGTCCCCAGACGACACATCCGCTCCTTCACAGTCCCTAGGCGACACATCCGCCCCATCCCAGTCACAAGGCGACACATCCACTCCTTCCCAGTCCCAAGGCGACACATCCGTCCCTTCCCAGTTCCAAGGCGACACATCCGCTCCTTCCCAGTCCCCAGACGACACATCCGCTCCTTCCCTATCCCCAGACGACACATCCGCTCCTTCACAGTCCCTAGGCGACATATCCGGTCCATCCCAGGCTCTATGAAACACATCTGCTTCTTCCCAGTCCCTAGGCGACACATCCGCTCATTCCCAGTCCCCAGACGACTCATCCGCTCCTTCCCAGTCCCTAGGCGACACATCCGGTCCATCCCAGGCTCTAGGAAACACATCTGCTTCTTCCCAGTCCCTAGGCGACACATCCGCTCCTTCACAGTCCCTAGGTGACACATCCGCTCCTTCACAGTCCCTAGGCGACACATCCGGTCCATCCCAGGCTCTAGGAAACACATCTGCTTCTTCCCAGTCCCTAGGCGACATATCCGGTCCATCCCAGGCTCTAGGAAACACATCTGCTTCTTCACAGTCCCTAGGCGACATATCCGGTTCATCCCACGCTCTAGGAAACACATCTGCTTCTTCCCAGTCCCTAGGCGACACATCCGCTCATTCCCAGTCCCCAGACGACTCATCCGCTCCTTCACAGTCCCTAGGCGACACATCCGGTCCATCCCAGGCTCTAGGAAACACATCTGCTTCTTCCCAGTCCCTAGGCGACACATCCGCTCATTCCCAGTCCCCAGACGACTCATCCGCTCCTTCACAGTCCCTAGGCGACACATCCGGTCCATCCCAGGCTCTAGGAAACACATCTGCTTCTTCACAGTCCCTAGGCGACACATCCGCCCCATCCCAGTCACAAGGCGACACATCCACTCCTTCCCAGTCCCTAGGCGACACATCCGCCCCATCCCTGTCACAAGGCGACACATCCACTCCTTCCCAGTCCCTAGGCGACACATCCGTCCCTTCCCAGTTCCAAGGCGACACATCCACTCCATCCCAGTCCCCAGACGACACATCCGCTCCTTCCCAGTCCCCAGACGACACATCCGCTCCTTCCCAGTCCCCAGACGACACATCCGCTCCTTCACAGTCCCTAGGCGACACATCCGCCCCATCCCAGTCACAAGGCGACACATCCACTCCTTCCCAGTCCCTAGGCGACACATCCGTCCCTTCCCAGTCCCAAGGCGACACATCCGCTCCTTCCCAGTTCCAAGGCGACACATCCACTCCTTCCCTGGCCCTAGGCGACACATCCGCTCATTCCCAGTCCCAAGGCGATACATTCGAATTGTTTCCACTTCCCAGGCGAAACATCCTCTCATTCCCAGTTCCTAGGTGACATACCCGCTCCTTCACAGTCCCCAGGCGACAAATCCGCTCCTTCCAGGTCTCTAGGCGACACCTCCACTTCTTCCCTAACACAAGGTGACATTTGCTCCATCCCAGTCCCCAGGCAACACATCCGCTCCTTCCCAGTCCCTAGGCAACACATCTGTTCCTTCTCAGCCTCTAGGCAACACATCCGCTCCATCCCAGTCCCTAGGCAACACATCCGCTCCATCCCAGTCCCTAGGCGATAAATCCGCTCCTTCCCTGTCCCTAGGCGACACATCCGCTCCATCCCAGTCCCTAGGCAACACATCCGCTCCTTCTCAGTCTCTAGGCTACACATCCGCTTTCTGCCCAGTCCCTAGGCGACACATCCGCTCCTTCCCTGTCCCTAGGCGACACATCCGTTCCTTCCCATTCCCTAGGCGACACATCCACTCTTTTCCAGTCGCTAGATGACAAATCCGGTTCTTCGCAGTCCCTAGGTGACAAATCCGGTTTTTTCCTGTCCCTAGACACACACAGAGAGACACACAATTGTTTGGCCCTGCGTAGATGTCATAAGTCTTCTTTCATTTTTTTTCAAAAATCGAAAGTAAGCTAAAAAACTGTATGATTTAACAAAGGACTATAAATTAACCAGAATGTTCGAGTGCTTTCTGCAGAATAGAAGTTTTTTCTTTGAGTTCAGGGATGAAGGAGTAGATGGAAGAATTCTGAAAATGGTTTACCACAAGGAAGTGTACTGGCTCCCTTACTCCTGAACATTTACACCAGGTGTGTCCAAGCCGCGCCCCGAAGTGATATTTGTAAGTTATAATATTATTTATGAAATAAGTAATTCTATTTGGAATAAGATAACTTAAAAGAGCAAAACTTTTTCCGTTCACAGCACATGTGTTTGTGAAAGTTCGTCTCACTCAAAACATCGAGATATACATCCGGTTTAAGAAATACCCAGCCCAGATTTTTAGCCTACTTTTCACATTTTGCAAAAATGAGGAAAAAGTAGACTTATGAGATCGGGCAAATGTATGTCTGTCTGTCTGTCTGTCCTCTTGTCTGGCTGTCTGTCTGGCTGTGTGTGTGTCCCCCCTATCAACTCCTAAATGGCTGCAGCAATCGAAACAAAATTTGGCAGGAGTAAAGATCTATACCTGAATATCTCTCGGCCATATTAGAAAATGATGTCAACGCTACCATCTGCTGAAAAATAGCAATTGAAATTTGAGCTACATGTTGGATATCTTGGAAGGTATGAATGGGAGCTATTTCAAAATTGGCACACGTATAGATAATAATATTGCAGTTTAATTTTCAGGAGGCCACACATAGCAGTGTTGCCAAAATGATTATAAGCCTGCTGATAGGTCCAAATTTTAAATGCATATAACTTCTACACTATCAATTGGATTTCTACCAAATTTCGTATGTGCTATGTGTACATAAGCAGATATGACTGAGCGTATTCTTAAGAGCCACCAGGGCTGTCAACTGTTAATAAATGGTTTAAATGATTTAACGTCGTAATGTTCAGTTCTTAAAAACAGGAAAAAACTAGTGGTATCGACAAAAATAAAAATCAAGTACCGTAGTTCATTAAAATGGTATCGTTAATCCAGTTCACCAACTTTCTAAATAACTGGACATATTTTCGCATGCTCCCAAATCACTAAGTTAAACTGTGGAAATATCCCAACATCTGAATCAGCCCAATTATTTAAATAGCACTGTTTCCAAATACGGTAGGTATCTAGTTTGTGCTGGCCATTGCAGCAGATCGTCACGTCTTTCCTCTTCTAAACAACCAATCGGAAATGCTTCGCATTACTCTTATTAGAATCATGAAACACTTGTAGCCTACGGACTGATAAACTCGAGCCTATGGTTTTAGTAAAAATTAGTTTTGTCAATAAAAATATTTCGCCTGATTATTACTAACCACTAAGTAAAATGGATAAAAACCACTATATCATGTACTTCCATTATTCGTATTCTCGTCTGAAACAAGAGGAAAGGTGATACGAACGTAAACAAACCACTTCCTTCAATGTGTAATTGAGTCTTATGCTCAAGCTTTTCTCTGTTTATGAAAATAATAGACGATAAAATGAAACTAACAGATATTGTACAATTCCGTAGAGTTTTATAAAATTAACAAGTGATATATTTCGTCGTATTATTGTACCTGTGACGTAAATAATATACTGTCTAACCAATCTAATACAAATACATTTTGAGTCTTTTAAATTTATGTGTGTTAAGGCTACCCTTAAAGAGGGGAAAATTAACCATTTTATATTCAATAACTGGCATTGTTGTCAATGTTGTTGCTTTATTTGTAAACAGACTTAAACCTCACCTCTTGTACTTGACTCTGAGTGAAATTTCGGTTTATATAACGTATCATTAGGCGAGTGTGTATAAGTAATGTTATTTCATAGTACCGATACCGTAGTTTTGAGATGAGTGCCCCGGAACACGAAACATGATACATACGTGGTATTTCCCTGAAGGTAGTGTTGAAAATATCGTAGGCCTACTAGGGATGACTGCTGTCAGCGTCGGCAATCAAATTTCGAATATTTAGGTAACCAGTCTTCATCGTGGAGCTTAAATTGGGGTACTCAACTACACAGATGGGCTTAAAGATCAAATTACTACATTCTGTCCTTTCTTACAATGCATGTCCCGTATGGATTTACGTCGAAATGGTGACATTTTGGCAAAATAGCAGATCTATGGTGTTCATGTCTTCCAGATTTTTGATAGTAGCCTGGAAAAGGAAAGCGCTACTCACGCAGCCGTTTAACTTGGAATGTACATTTTTACACCCTTATTTATAAGTTTTTTTTACACTATTTCCCAGAATTGTCAGGCTAATTAAGGCACATATTAGGCCTAAATATGAAAGTTATGATCTTTATGTTTACTGATGATCAGATATCTTTTTGAATTTGTTGAAGTACCGTACCCATTTCAAATTGCTGGTTGTTACGATTAAGCATCAAGTCGAGCTTAATCTTTATTCTGTGAATAATATACTGTCTAACCAATCTAATACAAATAATTTTTAGTTTTCTTAAATTTATATATTTATGTCTCATAAGTATATGTTACGCATCCAAAATTGCCTGCCTTGCAAGAGGGTTCCATTGAAATCATACACAACATTACGAAGTCTATAACTATTGAATTCACCATTTTGTCTATATTCGGTGAAGAGTGTGAATCTCAGTCAATTTGATTATGGCACAAACTTTGCAGGATAATTTAACTACTGTATTATAAATTGCTTCGATTGTAGAAAATGTAACACTGCAGGTTAAGAATCTACAACTGCAATGTTAGATTGTTGTTCATTCGTAGCAATAATTGCTTTGTTCTCAAGAAATGAGCCACCGTACCTTGCATACCTTTAAAATAAAAATGTACAGCATTTCGCCACACGAATAACGATCGCGGAAAGGCGAGCCGGCGTAATATGGCGATAGTATAATACAGTCAGGCCCATATTTAGGGTTCTTGACGCCCCTGGGATTAAAAAAAAAGACAACTTTGCTGTCACCGACGTGGAATATGCAGATTTATTAAAGTTGTAACCTTCCCAGGTCACAAGGGATCGAACCCTTACTTTCGGGACGTACGATTTTCATAATCGTCCATATATTTTTATTTGATGCCTTTTTATGTTTTATAATTATGTAATGAAGTGTATAATACAGTATCATGTGATTTATTTCCGATTAATTTGTTTAGGTTTTAAGGGATTGTAATTGGCAGGATCTGAGTCTAGTTATATGTGAATATTTTAACATTGGAATCATCTTCAGTCAGAGAGTTTGGAATTGTGTGCAAGAACCAGGAAGTAGGCTTGTTGTCGCCTGGGTTTTTCTCTCGCAAGCTGAAGTGCATGACGACTCATGCAGGTAGGCTTGGCAACCCTGTGCTAGGGGTGTGTCTAGGGTATTTTGAAGACCAAGAAGGCACTCCTTATATGGTAATGTTTTGTTTTGATTGGCTGGACCCGTGAGGGAAGCCAGGTTGGCCAGTGATTTGTGGAGGGGAGATGAATGTTATTAGGACTTGACGAAGCTGTGAGGGTGACTCATTCTTAGGACTCCGTGGGGAGTAGTACTCATCCTTTGGACCGCGTGTAGGGCGGTGTACTAATCCTTTGGACTCCGTGTGGAGTGGTTCGTATTCTTGGTAGGACTCCGTGAGGGAGTGGAACTTGTATTTTGGACTTATGTGTTATTGGTGGAGAAGGAAGGCATTTCAGACGATCACAAATTGGTGTTCGATGTGCAATTACTGAGTTGCGGGCTATATATTCTCAAGGGAATTATGAGCCTAGTTTCAAACAAATAGCCTAGATCGTTTGTCTCGAATCGCATGAAGTATTGTAAACTAAAGTCTGTATACCGAATTTCTGAGACCATAGCGGTAAATTGTTATATGACAAATACTAGCAAAATGTGCTATGTATTAGTAAACTCAGGAGCGAACTAGATGCGATAATCCAAAACACGGATTTAAAGCATCTTTGTATAATCAGATCCACGAAACTAGATAAATCGTTGGATGCTGACCATCAAAGTAATCATGTACATAATGTTCATAGTTGAGAGGCTTGCGTGTGAAATATATAGTAATTGTGCTGCGAGTACGTAGGAGTGATTCTCTGGGAGCAACTATCCCCCGAATCAGTAGAGTGAAGTCGTCACAGCTGAAGTCAAAGCCTCTAAGTACCAGTCATCATTATTTCCGAGGGTCATCAATATGTCATAAGTGTGCCTGCGTGAACATGATAGGGAGTGTTAGATAGTCTGTACGACGAGGATCCTGCGAAGTGTATTTCATGTCTGATGTCTGGTATCAGAATATATTGTACATTTTACCAGATCTATAGTGCTTTTAATTATGAGGTAACCAGTGTAGTTAAGAGTGAATGTTTATTGCTGTTGCTCATACCGTACAGGTGTTTAACCCTCTCGCAACCCGTGAAGCCGAGCAGTTACAAAGTTTCCATAACATATGAGGCTGTTTCTTCGCCTGAGTGTGTATTTAACTATGAGTGGCATACACTATAAATATGCGTTTGCTAAAATTACAAATTTAAAATTATAATACAAAGAATGTACATTAAATTTTAACAGATATCATACACAACCAATGTGCAAAAACAATTATTTAAATACCGGTAACAAGTTTGGAATTTCCTCATTGGTACAATTTCACATTCAAGTCAGATCAACAGCAAGAACACCAAGGTGACTCAGACGATCCTTTTATTTATGTCCTTAAATAATCAACAATACCAAAGTATATTCTCTTGTGGAGGGCTTAAACTTAATCAACTTGACGTTTAATGACCAAGCAGATTTGTACAGTTTTCCAGACATTTTTCCGTCCCTAAAACCGGCCGCCTTGGCAGTTGCAAGTTTGTCCCCCCGTCAATACGGGTCTGAATACAGTAAATTATCCAATATTGTAAGCACGACCTTACAGGATCAGTGTTTTACTAGTCAGCATAGAAAAGCTTATTTTAGGGGTTAAGATACGCTAGCGATGTTGCAATGTCTAAAAATATCTCCAGAACGTGCTTTTCATATCGACACTGCCGAAGTGAGGTGGCAAGATAGTGAAGGGGAAACATACGGTATTTAACCCTAGGCATAACCGTATTGAAATTTGGAGCTTACCTAGATGTTAGGCCCCTTTAAATATCAATTATCATCATCATCATCATCCATTGGTGACAGAGTGCTTGGCATCATTAGAACCATATTTTTATTAAAAAATTGTAATACATATTACGTCATCAACATTACAGAATTCTTTTGTTGTAACAGTTGTCAGTTGACTATCTGTAACTTCCATTTATGAAATAAACTGGTGTGACAATGAACAATCTTAATTCAACATTCTCGGAAATCCAGCCCCCCTAAGGGCGCCCAAGATATTAACCCATGCATGAGTACCAAATGGCCGAACAGACCCACTTAAAGCTTGAATATTCTAAGAACAATTCTTAGTGAGCACCCAGAAACAGAGTAAACAACATACAAAATTTGATTTTCATAACCCTTGTGGTTACAAAGATACTATGATTAACGAGTGAGTACCTCCTTTTTGGATTATATATAATAAGATAAGATTGCATTACTTACCTTTAAATGAAATATAAATCAATTCGTAGAAGATGCACACTAAATTAATAATACTGTAAGCACACAGACACAGTCTAGGCGGCCGTTCATAGTGAACACAATACACACGAATCGAATGTAGGCTACGCGCATATAAATTACAACATTCCTTTGTAATATTACTCAAGTGTCTAATTTAAAGCGAAAGCACACCAGTTCTATTGCATAACTGACATAATATGTAGCATGATTTTAACCTTCCGGTCGGTGCTACTGATCTGACGGGCACACGAGTTGATTCTTATCTCATATTCGTCAACATATTCGTCAACTACCTTTCAGTAGTTACGTCTTTCCACATGGCATTCATGTTCATATCGGCCAGTTTGTCGATGATCCTTCTACACATTTGCTGTTGTTGCAAAAGTGATATGCGAGGCAGATTGCGCCTGATCGAGCACCATTACGTAATAGACTATGTAGAGAACGAATGAGTGTATTCACTAATTGAAGCAAAACTATTATTCAGCAAATATTGTGATTTAAAAAAATTCAGATTTCTGAGGTGTGCCAGACAGGCTTAATGCGCCCATTGCCACTATACAGTATTTAATGTTTGGCCTGTCGGAATGTTAAATATCTGAAGTAATTATATTTAGTACAAATTAATTAGAATACTGTGAGCACTTTTGCAAAAAAAAACTCAGTCTGATTTTCATATCGTTTTATTTTTCAAGGATCCAGGGGGGGTGCCCCCCCGTATGAAAAGGAAGCTTGTAGTTTAACGTGACCGTTAATCTTGAGATCATGAGCCACGGGACCTCCATTTTACGTGGAATCCGAACCACAGGACATGGCATTTCACTTCGAAAATCTCACATGCATTGACCGGGAATCGAACCCGGACCGCCTTGGTGAGAGGCATACAGCTAGACCGCTGAGCCACCACGCCCCCCCCCCGTATGGGCGCCCATGACTTCTATACTATCATTTGGATTTCAATCAAATTTCGTGTGTGCTATGTGTACCGTAACAGATATGACTATGCCGATTCTTAAGAGTAACTAGGGCTGCCAACTGTTAATAAATACCGTCTCTATTTTTGTTACCCTAATATCAATATATCAGAAAGTATGCAAGCCAATAGCTCTAAACTTTGCACACGTATAGTACCTGGCATTCTATATTAATTTCGAGTAACTAATATAGGCGTACGCCAATGCTGCCAACATGATTCTACGCCTGCTGATAGGTCCAATTTTAAAATGCATGTAACTTCTATACTAAATAATGGATTTCATTCAAAATTGACACAACAATATATCATATTATTTCAGATTATTTCTGACCAATACATGTATGTCATTGTGGCCAACATGATTTTACGCGCGCTGTTAGATCCAATGTTTAACTGCATCTAACGTCCATGCTATCCATTGGACTTCAACCAAATGTTGTATTCTGTACCTTAAAAGATGGAACTAAGAATATATTCAGTCACCAGGGCTGCCAACTGTAGTTCTCTATTAGGCTACATTATGCCAGGTATACATTATTTTGAACTAATTAGAAATTTCGATATTACCAACTTAATTTCGTCATTATTCTAGATAGATCCATATAGATTAATCATTGGCATGAATCTTAAATTTTAAGAAAAGTACGCTCTTCAGTTCGTCACGGAACTTCTTGTTTAATTTATGATCTTACCTACCGCGCATCGCTTTGAAGCATTGTTGCCCGAGCGGTAACGTTACTACTTTCAAAGGCGAGTGTGTGCCAGATGTTTTATTGTCGTTACATTGTAGAACTTTCAAGGTAGTTTACCGTTTGCAGTTGTTCCCTCACATTGTATTGTCAGTGCAAGTGAGAGGTTTGAAGAATATAATTAATTCTCTGATTTTATGTGCTCGTGAGAGGTTTGACTAATATAATTAATTCTGTGATTTTTATAAGTGATAATTATGGTTTCTAAGTGTATCGGCAAGAAAAGAAAAGTTTCAGACGAAGGTAGATCATTTCAAATAAAGTGGTAAAATCAGTACTTTTTTACTGAAGTAAACAAGAAAGCAATGTGTTTAATTTGCAGTGAAACAGTTTCAGTGTTTAAGGAGTGTAACATAAAGTGGCATTACGACACCAAGCATGCGTCTTCATATGATATATTTGAGGGTCAATTTCGTAAAGACATGGTATCTGAGCTTATTCTTTAATAATGTGTCACTTCAAACTGAATCTCTGATTAAAGGGAGTTACGCTGTGGCAGAAATTATTGCAAAAGAATCTAAACCATTTTCAGATGGCGAGTTTGTTAAAGAATGCATTGAGACTGTTGCTGATATTATATGTCCTGACAAGAAATTGCAGTTTGCAAAATTAAGCTTGTCCCGACAGACGGGAGCTCGTCGTATTGACGATTTAGCGTCCAATATAGAGCGAGCCACAAATTTCCAGTTCTATTCTCTGGCACTTGATGAGAGTAATGATGCTAGCGATACTGCTAAATTAGCAACTTCTTAAGGGGAATTGATAAAGATTTCAATATTACAGAAGAATTAGCTACTCTTGTCCCACTTAAAGGCACCACTGAAGCCAATGAATTAATGGGGGGTCACAGAAACCTTGAACCGGCTTGGAATATACAAATCTATCTGGTGAAACAACAGACGGAGCTCCTGCATTTTCAGAAAAGCGAGAAGGGTTAGTTAAATCACTACAAGCTGAGACAGCTAAAGTAGGAAACATTTCTGTAATGCAAGAAAATCTTTGTGCTATATCCCTAAATTCAGATAGTGTTTTGAAAGTCGTTGTGAAGGTAGTGAATTTCATTCGTTCACATGGTTTGCGACATAGATAATTTCAAATTTTCTTACAAAATCCGGATTCAGAATTTAAATTGTTAAAATACTGAAATAAGATGGCTGAGCCTTGGTAGAAAGTTGAAGCGAGTGTTGAACCTAAAAACCGAAATACAAACATTTATGGAGGAGAAAGGCAAACCTATTGTTGAATTTAAAAGCTCAGAATGGATGTGTGATTTTGCCTTTCTGGTAGATATAACAACACAACCTAACGAACTTAATTCACGTCTCCAAGGTAAGGACCAATTGATCACTATGTTTGATCAAGTGAAGGCCTTGCGACTTTGCCAATCACAAATTAAAAAACAACAACTTTGTGCATTTCCCAGCCCTACTAAACTGTGATAATCAAAACTCAGCAATTCTTCTAGGTTTGTGCCGTGTCTTGTTTGGAGTTTCGACTAGGACATCAAGCTGGCTCTTGGTGTCCCGACCCAGTCCCCCACAGGAGTAGCGAACTGCGCTCTACCTCCCTTTTTATGAAGCGCTCATGCGCCTCTTTACTGCGAGAACTAAAAGCTCAAGCGGCCATAAACTCCCGATGAAGGCTTCCAAAAAGGCGGTATATTGGCTTTCACGGTCAGTGAATTAAAACTCAGCATTTTTTCTAGGATTGTGCCGTGTCTTCTGTGGGGTTTTGCCTAGGAGTAGTTAAGCAAGGAGAGAGCTGCCCCACTTAGGAGGTTGTGAGTCCTGTGGCTATATGGTTATGTGGTGATATTTGGTTAAGGGTCGAGTGAGCGGTTGTTTTAAGGGTATTTTTTCTGATCTATCTTATGGCGAGCTTATTAGCCTATTTTCATTTTATGAAAAAATAGGCCTATGGGTTCACCTTTTGTCCGTGTGTCTGTGTGTGCGTGTGTGATTCGTGTGTGTGTGTGTCTAATAACTTCTATACCGCTGGAGCGATTTCAATGAAACTCAGTGAGACCATAGCACCATTCAGGCCGACCCCGACCGTGCCCTTCAAATTTTATTGTGTCTCACCAATCCAACATAGCAGCTGTGCGAAATATTTCCCCAGCATTCAGTATCTCCTAAAATATTACCGATATCACCCTGCAATTGTGTACAGGGCACTACTAGAAGTTCACCTATGAGACTTTCAAAAACCTGGTAACTACATAAACAACATGGCGGCCAAGCGGAGTTGAGACTTTTAAATAGACTTTTCTCGCGATTTAACCAACCAAACGTAATGAAACTTGGTACAACGAATGTTTATACACATTGAAATGCACCGACATCTAACTTCGTTCAATTGTTTACATAACCTCAAAATGGCGGCTGTGCGAAATATTTCACTGGCATTCTATATCTCCGAAACCATTACGAATATCACCCTGAAACTTTGTACGGTGATAAAGGGCACTACTACAAGTTTATCTATGTAGCTTTCAAAAACCTGTAAAGTACAAAACGAGCATGGTGGCCAAGTGAAGTTGAAACATTTTAATAGACTTTTCTCGTGATTTAACTCTCTGAGCGCAGTGAAATGTGGTACAGTAAATGATTATACATATTGCAATGCACTGGAATCTTATTTAGTTCAATTGTTTACATAACCTCAAGATGGCGGCTGTGCGAAATTTTAAAATTAACTATTTATTTCTTGTGTCGCAATCATGCGATCGAAGTGAAAGTTGGAATAATGAACCTACGCAATAATTTCCCTTTAATGGTACATGGCCTATACATATAATCCAAAATAGCGAGCATCCGAAATATTTTGACGGTTCTGAATATCTGCGAATCTTTTACAGCAATCAAACTGAAATTTTTAATGTTCATAGAGGCTATGATCATAAGTTCACCTATAGGACTTTCAGTAACCTGGTGAGCACAAATCCAACATGGCGGCGACGCGAAGTATAAATATTTAAATGGACGTTTCTCGCGATTTAACCATCCGAGTGCATTGAAACTTTGCACTTT
The DNA here is from genome assembly GCA_946902985.2 of Meconema thalassinum. NCBI lineage: Eukaryota > Metazoa > Arthropoda > Insecta > Orthoptera > Tettigoniidae > Meconema > Meconema thalassinum. The sequence continues at coordinate 276,257,971 of OX336388.2, forward strand.
AAATGCTTATACAAATGTTAATCCACTAGCATCTAATTTATTCAATTATTTTCATAACCACAACATGGCAGCTGTGCGAAATTTTAAAATCTCGTTTTTACTTGTTGTGTCCTAATCATGCGATTGAAGTTTGAATACCACACGTACACAATAATCTTCATGTAATAGTACATAAATAACAAGTAGTTCCGTGAAGAAAATATTTGAGAATGGATTTTGGAGTAAAATCACGTTTTTAACATTTTCGGTGATATTTCAACAAGGGGTGGTGGTAGGAGGGCGTGCATGGTGACATTTTTATCGGAGTGTTGTCCTCTTTAAGATGATGAATGTGTTGAGAATGAGGGAAACATATTTTGGGGTAAAACCATGTTTTTTTTTACATTTTTTGTGATATTTGGGGAAGGGATGGTTGGATTTAGATGTGTGACATATCATTTTTCTCAGCGTGTTGTCGTCTTTTTTACTATGTATGAAGAGGGTTAGAATTTTGTAAAATGAGGGATACCGAATGTCTTTTTGTGGAAAAAATGATTTTTTGTGCTTGTATATGTTTGCTGACGTTTGTTGAAAGGTTGTTTTAGTATGGGTGAATGTGTTTATAGAATTTGTCTGATAACCTGTGCGAGTGTGTTGCTTGTAGAGGTTTAACATTGGCCCGGCGTACAAGTTGTCGTGGACCACGGAAAATCGAGCAGAGTGGGGAATCGAAACCAGAGTTTTTGTGGTGACAGTCGAGCATGCTAGCCGCTACACTACGAGTACTGAGAACCTGTGTTGATGTACTGTCTGCATGTCTTTACTAAGGTGGTGAGGCACAAAACGCGTTAGATGTTTTGACACAGGTGTATACACGTGAGAGGAAAACCCTGTTTTTTATTAGTATTAGTATTATTAATAATAGGAGTACGTGAGTAGGATGGCGTATCAACATTGAGGCAGCAGTGAATGTAAGACTTGACTAGCGATGTACGTAACATGTTATCATTGCTGATTGAAGAGTGTCAGATGATATTCTTATGTCCTAGCCTTGTGAAAGGTGGCTGTACTCGAATGGAATGTGATGATGGGACAGCCTGCACGCAGATGACACCTGCAACAACAGGATGCGTTTTCGTGCAGACAGAGGTAACTTGAAGCCATGCCCAAGGTCTTTCTCATGCAGATCTCAGCTGAGAAGAGTGTCTTGGCTGTGAGAAAGATGCACGTTACACCCTCTCCCCCCACTACTAGCCCTGATCTGGTGAAAGGTTTAATCTACAACTAATGGATTGATATATGTACTGGCAGCTGAAGAGACCCTTGTGTTGTCATTTCATGGCGAAGGAAGGAAGTGTTCGCAGCTCAGTGACAAAAATTTAAAAAAGGAACAACGTTAACTAGAGGGGCAGATGACCTCGTAGTTCCACCCCTTAAAACAACAATAACTAGCTAACTAACCTTAATTAGTGACAAGGTATGACATATTTTATTGATGTTTTAATGGTATTTAGTTATTTATTTAATGGTGATTGATTGACTTACGGTAATTATTTTTTGTTGTAGAAACGGACAACAGAGGTGGTGAAAGATTGTGTTTCCATAGAGGCAGACTTGCCTAATATTATTATCTGGAAGGTGAGTGCGTCTGATAGGCAACCTATTTAATGGTGATTGATTGAAGTACGATATGTATTTATTTGTTGTAGACCCTGGGTGAATTGGGAGAGAGAGAGAGCCACGCAGCGTGCCCACTAAGCCACAGTTGGAGTCATCAAAAGGTAAGCTATGGTTGTATTTTTTGTACTGACGTTGCTGTTCCTGGCTGTGTGTGTGTGTGAGTATATGTGTTTTACCAACTTATCTTTTCCAAGACAATGTGTGTGTGTTTAACCTATTTTAACCTTAATCTACCTCTACAGTTCTTGTCCTCAACCCTTGCTTTCATAACTAAGCTTGCTATTGCTGACGGTATGTGTGTCCTACCAACCTATGTTTTGTATTTTCTGTTTATTGATTACTGAATGGAATTGTTGGCCCATGTCATTTGAAAAAAAAGAGCTTACATTCTTTTTAACAGGTTTTTAAAAAGTATATTAAATGTATAACTTTTATAGAGTGCTATGAAACAGTGCAAAGATTGAGTGTGTCTTGTTGATGTGTTTACTGTATTATATATATACTTAACTAATGAATGGTTTTGTCAGTTTGCATTACAGACGAATAGTTTGAAAAAACACACCTGGTGGCTGAATGCTGACTGCTGTTCCCAACGTTGCAGGATCAACTGCTGCTACTGTACTGTACTGCTAAAGTGTTCGTGTGTTTGTGTGTGCACGTGTGTGTTACATCTGCTAAACTGCTGTTTGATTAAGGTAAGGTTAACACTTTGATTAATAATAATAAGCATGTCTATGACATAAAATTTAGTGTGGCAACCCATAGGCAGTTGTTTTAAAAGTCGTGTCTGCTCGGGCCAAGTTGAAAACGTCAACCAATGTCTGTCCCCGAATCAATTCGTAGAATCTAGTTTTACTATTTTTAAGAATGAAAGTGAAAGAAACCTGAGATGCCATCATGCTTTGAAAATAAATGTTGAACTACTGTGCGAGTATATTGATCAAAATAACATGGAGGAAAGACATAAGTTTAATCTTGGTACTAAAATGCGGGAATTGCTTGTATCTGATAATTTTGAAAATTGGTATGAGCAATATGCGGTTAAGGCACTCACAAATAAATTAGAGAAATTGGAAGAGGGGCCTAGTGGCTTGGCCTTAGAGATCATTTACCATTTGCAAATCAATATCTTCATATACAACCCGCTAAACGCAGGGTCCAGCTTTTTTGCCGATCGCTTCGAAAAAAGCAATTGTTAATATTCGGAACAATGATGATTATTGCTTTTTGTGAAGCCTTGCTAGTTTTTTGGGGCCGTGTGAAGACCGTCATGTGATAGGCCAGGGATGCACAAAGATGTGTTTGACCCCTTAAAACAAACTCTGGATTTAACGCATGTTTCATTCCCCATGCGTTTAGATAAAATACATCAGTTTGAACAGGATAATACTGAGTATTCATTTATGGTGTATGGCGTTGAAGGGACCAACATTGTGGGTCCATTATACGCCACAAAAGAGCTGAAACAGCATCATATTCATTTGTTGTGTTTATCTGATGGGAATAAAAATCACAATTGTTGGATTGAAAATCTAGGAAACTAGTAAGCAGTCAAGTGTCCAATCATAATGCTAAAAGGCATATTTGCGATTGCTGCCTACAGTATTTTGGAACTCCTGAACTCTTGGAACGACATACGGAGGACTGTAGAACGCAGCCAGCAGTGAAGCTGGTTTTGTCTAAAGGGAATGATACAGTTCTGAAATGTAAAGCCATACATAAGCAGGAGATAGTGCCATTTGTTGTATATGCCGATTTTGAGGCATTAACTGTCCCCATCCAACCTATGAAGTGCAAAAACATGAACCCTTTGCTGAAGGTTATCATGGGGTGTGCAATTTTGATAAGACAAAATCTCAGTATCATAGCTATCAAGGGCGAGATTGTGCACAGTGGTTTGTTAAGCGAATGGCGGCTTTAGCTGACAAGGTACAAAAGTTATAGGACAACCCTGTACCTATCCATTTAAATGATTTACAGCGTAAAGAGTTTGAACAAGCGACGACATGTTATATTTGTGAGAAACCTATTTTATGTGAAGACCAAAAAGTGAAAGACCATTGCCACTTCACAGGGTTGTTTAGAGGGGCAAAGCTGGGATGAGCTTAAAGAGACATGTTTACCTTGACAAGAAAATTTATTTTCGCAGCTTACGCAAAGCACAATATCCGATCAAGAGTACGCTCACGTTTTCCATGTATGGAGAGAGTTTAACGTTAAGATCTTAGGTGAATATGCCATGTATTACCTAAAACTAGATGTACTTTTGTTGACAAACGTATTTGAAAAGTTCCGTCAATTATGCCATACCATATATGGCCTGGACCCCGCCCACTAGTATACCAGTCCAGGCCTGTCATGGGATGCCGCGTTTAAGTACAGGAATATTGAGCTTGGTTTATTAACGGATCCTGACATGGCATTAATGATTGAAAAAGGAATCCGCGGTGACTTTGAATCGCTAAAACAGCGGTATGCAAAGGCGAATAATTCATGCATGCCTACTTATTGTCCTGAGGAGCCTGTCTCCTATGTCATGTATTAAGACATGAATAATTTGTATGGTCATGCAATGAGTCAACCTCTGCCTTAAAAAGACTTTGCCTCGCTTTCCGAGAAACAAGTAGAAAATGTCAATGTCCACACTGCAGCTATGCAGAAAGACGTGGGTTTGATTTTAGAGATAGATTTATTTATTTCAGAGCAACATTGCGATTTCCCTTTTTGTTTAGATAAAATGGTGCCACCTCACAGTAAAGTCAAACAGGAAAATTTAATGGCGACATTGTATGATAAAAATCGCTATGTGATACACATTGACATGTTAGTGGAATGATTAGCGCAGGGTTTAACCTTGAAAAAGAAATCCAGAGAGGTATCTCTTTTGCTCAGAAACCGTGGTTGAAACGGTACGTGGATTTGAACACCACTCACAGGAAAAGTGCAACTCAGAAGTTTGAAATTATTTTTTAAAACTCATGAACAACTGCATGTATGGAAAGAGTCTTGAAAACGTAAGGCAGTATCGGTACATTAAATTGGTGAATACCTGGAAAGGGCGCTATGGGGCTGAAAAGTATATTGCAAAGCTAAATTTCAAATCTTTGAAAATTATTCATAACGACTTGGTCACCATTGAATTGTCAAAAACAAAAGTCGTTATGAATAAACCTATCTATTTGGGGCAAGTCATTTTGGACTCTTCAAAATTACACATGTATCAATTTCACTATGGCTTTGCAAAGCAACTATTTGGCAACGTATCTCTGTTATATTCAGTCACGGATAGCTTTATTTACCATATCCATGGCTGTAACCCGTATGTTGTTATGAAGGAACATAGAGATTACTTTGACACTTCTTCCTTCATTAAGGATAATGTATTTAATAGTCCCATTAAAAACAAGAAGGAAATTGGTTTAATGAAATATGAATGCTCTGACACCATAATGACAGAGTTTGCTGGCTTGGCGCCCAAGATGTATAGTTTTTAGTTAATGGATCAAACCAAATCCAAGCGACCCAAAGGCATCAGCCAACGTGTGGTTGAACGTCTTTGTGTTGAAAATTATTTGCATGTCCTTGAGATCAACACATCTATGTTTCACAGTCAGTTTAGAATCCTATCTAAAAACCACGATTTATTTTTATTGAAAGAGCGAAAGCAAACGCTTGCCTTGTTGGACAATAAACGGGAGTGGAGTCAGGATATGATGACAAGCTTTCCTTTTGGCTACCATTGACGCAGTCAATGACAACAAGTAATTGTTGTTGTTGTTGTTGTTGTTGTGTACAACAAGTCAAGCGTTTTTGTTGTTGTTGATATAAAGCGTGTGATGTCAACTTGGGTTTTTGGTTAAGAAGAAAATTGTAGCGTATCATATAATTTTTTAATGCGTATGCATGTGTGCATGTGTCTGTCTATGCATGTGTTTATATATGTCTTTAAATAGGTAACTGTGTATATATGTATATATTTGCCTGTTGATCCATAAAGAGATGAATGCACTACCTTTTGCATTGGTCAGTTGGCACAGGCTAGAGTAAAATGTTGGCTGTTAGAAAAAATGAAAAGCAAGTATCAACAATAACAAAACAGAGGAAACCATCCACCCTTACTATTGATGTGCCATAGTAGGCCTTGCGCTAGAGCAACCACCCTCCCTCTCTATTCATGTGGCTTAGTAGGCCTCACGCTAGAGCAACCAGCCACCCTTACTATTGATGTGCCTTAGTAGACCTTGCGCTAGAGCAACCACCCTCCCTCACTATTCATGTGGCTTAATAGGCCTCACGCTAGAGCAACCAGTCACCCTTATTATTCATGTGGCTTAGTAGGCCTCACGCTAGAGCAACCAGCCACCCTTACTGCTCACATGACTTAGTAGGCCTGCCACTTTCATATCCACACACGAGTACTGTCATACTCAGGTATTGTAAAGCAATACATGAGTATGACAGTACTCGTGAATTACATGGCAAATTTTTGAGGATCATTCATTTAATGATGCTAGCTTACACGTTAAGCCAACAGACAGAATGATATTTTATTCACTAGTTTTATTTATTTTTCTTCCGCTCAATTTTCATTTTATTTATGCCTTTGAGGTAAGGGACAGACAGTGTGTACAGATTTTCTTTTTTTCATTCACCTAGTAAAAATTAAACTTTACTTTACAGATTGAATGATGACCAATCATGAAGATGGCTTTATAGTGACAAAACATACCACGTTTAATGAATATTCCACCATGGTCTACCTCAATCGAAAAAGAGTCGCTTACCCTTCAGAATATAAAAACACCAACGTACGAGTAGATATTAGTTATTACGACAATATTATTGAACGTGTTGAAATGTTGAACGATCCAGGTCATCATTATTGTCAAACCTGTATGGTGAATTTTGGTTTTCAAAATTATTCATCTGCACAAGTCATTTACAAATCATGGTATGGAATGACGATGGATGAAGTCATTGTCAAATTAGCAGATGAAGATTATTTCCTAGATTTTTGGTGTACCCAGTGTACCAAATCTTTGTTCAATGTTTATTTTCCCATAACATTCAGTATGTTTTGCTTTCATTTTTACAAATTTGCAGCTGATGAAGGTACTACCTGCTTCCGTGAACATGCGTTTAGTCAACTCTCCCTCGCGTCACCTATGAATCAATATTCACCTCATAGAATGAGACCTGTAACAAACAACAAGTAAACAAAATCCTCTATTTGGTTTGAGTCAGCACAACTTTTCAAACATTTGGTTATTTGTTCTTTCTTTCTTTCTTTCTTTCTTTCTTTCTTTTATTCACACACTGTACTATATATTTTTTCTTTTGTTTAGACATGGTTTATTGAATCAATTGTGTTAACTTTACCTTGATGTGCCTGCAACAGCATAGTATCTGTTTGATACTATTTTTTATTTATTTAACAGTATGCAGTGTGCATTCGCAGAAATGAATCGTCATAATATACGACTTGTCCAACAGGGGATTATATGCTAATTCCTATTCAGAACAGAGGAATGAATTTACCTCCAACAAATCTTGAAGATGACCATCGTTTAATCTTATTAAAGCATATGCTGCCAAAATGTACGTTTTAGTTGTTGACCAACAAAATGAATTACAACTTTCAGAAGTAGATTACACGCAGTGGAATGACAGTCTTGTTGTTTTACATATGTTTTACCAAAAGGTGTTGGCATCGTCATGCGGCCATTCTCCATATGCCTACGTTTTTGTAAACATGACAGGTAGGCTTATGACCCAAATTATTGACCCTCCCATGTAAGACAATAATACTAATAAAATGTTTAGATAACAAATAATAATAACTTTACGTTTTTTTTATGTTTTAGAAAAGAAATGTATAAAGCCCTTCGCTCTGAAGTTCAAGATCATTTAATTATGTTAGAACATAAGCAACTGCTTGTTGTGCCAAAACAATAAACAATGTTAGCTGTTAATAAATCTTTAAACAAAGGTCTCATTTTAGATTTAACGATGTCAGAATTGATTAAAAACGATGGAGGCTTAGTCCCTTTTACCTATTTACCAGATTTTGAAAATACACACCGACAGTGGGAATGGCTACTCTTTGTGCTACATCGCTAGCCGATGCACAAGTTATTGTGCCATACCAATAAAAATATGTTGTCTAATTAAACCCCTCTTCAACTCATTCAACTAGCCACCTTTTTGTATGAAGCAACTAAATGTTTGAACCATTTACCAACGGTGTAGACCTTTGTTTAATACATGGAATTTAAATTAAATTTAAAATTTTTAATAGTTTAAAATAATTTTTAAAAAATCTTTTCCATTTTTTTAGAAAACATGAATATGTACCGTCGTGCTAATGAGCATAGTCTAAGTACAGCAAGGAGTGTTGTTGCTTCTTCCAGTGTTAAAAAATGATTCTTTTATGATGAAAGGGCTATGGAATGAAATCCACTTAGCGCTATTAATGGATGTGATAATCACCGCAAGTCAAATTTTTCTTATTCATGATGATTGGCATTTAGAAGAGTACTTGTATTTACGCCACGTGGATGATAAAACGCAGAAAAACAGGCTGTTAATGATTATTCAAAATTTATCGCGTACACCGTACAAGCATTATTATATATTCGTCAATGTATCAAATATGCTATATACACTACTAGGCATTAAAAGCTATGGCTTAAAAAATATAAATCAAAAGACAACACTCTACACACTTTGATGATTGGGCAAAGTTATAGTTATTGTTGTTGTTGTAATAACGTTGAGACTAGAGTGAAATAGTTACGCTCTTTTTGCTTATAGACTACAATGGATGGCCTCAATGCTATTGGTCAAGCCTGTGGTCTTGAACGCAAGAAGATGAGTGACTTGCCCATCCACACACCATTTCGCATTCACAGAATAGGAAAATTGAAAACTAAATTTGGGAACCGCGCTCTTTGCCTTTGTGAAGAGTTTGAAACATTCCTTCCTTCACGTTTTAATAACGTGCCTGATCATGTATTTGAGGATGTCAATACTAGTAGTGAACCTGTTTATTTGATTTATGAAGGTCAAAACAATCATCGATGTATTCTAAGTTAAAAAACATAGAAAACTGACACATAACCGTACTCTATCCATGACTTGATTCATTGATTTTTAATAACTATAATAATAAGTCTTGTACATTAATAATAAATCCAATCTTGGCGCTGTACTGCTAGACGTTTGTTCACTGTTGTTGTTGTTGCTTAACTATCATGATGGTCAAGTCCCACGTATGTTAATTTGCTTTTAGTTGACCATCATGGTGAAATTTTTCACCATTAGGCTGCGTAAATATATGAACATGGCTACGTTCCATGTGTATGTTAATTTGTTTTAAAAGTTCACCATCATGGAGAAAGTTATTGAGCATTAAGCTGCATAAATATAAGAACATGGCTAAATTACATGTGCATGTTAACTGATTTTAAGTTCACCATCATGGAGAATTTTTTTTAGTATTAGGCTGTGTAAATATATAATCATGGCTAAGTTCCATGTGTATGTGTTAATTTGATTTTACTTTTTTCTTTCATGCAAATATATATTAAAATGTCTTTATACATTTTATAGTTCAAAAAAATAAGGGGGAAACGTTATGCGCTTAGGGGCGCTTGAACATGTTGCACCCCCTCATGCAAGACGGCCACAAGTCAAAAAAATAGACACTTAGAAAAAGATTTAGAGCTCATAGGAACAAACAACTATTGAAAATTATTAACTGAATAAAAGTCAAAGTCACCTATCATTCACTTGTAACATGGTTTAGTACTAAACCATAGCCATAACAAAAAAAAGGTCTTTTGCAAATCATCATGTCGTGTTTTCATCAAATACTAATAATACTACTAATAATTTTGAGTACAGTACAAGGACTATGATAACATTGAGAAGTATCCCATACTTTAAAGAAAGTGTCCTTTTTTAAACTTGTGACTGTCTTGCATGAGGGGTTAATCCTATTCCTATATGTGTTTGTTTATATTTATACTAATGATTAAAATAATAATAATAACAATAATGCATTGTTGTCCGTCTCTTTATATGTTTATATACTGTTTATAATAATACTATTCATGCTATTAATAATAATAATAATAATAATAATAATAATAATAATAATAATAATAATAATAATAATAAAGACATATAGACTCTTGTTTTTTAATTTTTTCAAATCATGTCAGTGATGGTATACATTTTTTTAAATCGTAATCCTTAAGTTCATAATTAGATAAAAGTAATTTGCTCTTCATTCCACCAATAACTATCAATGCTGCCAACCTTTCTGATAGACTCGCATCAGAAGCTGTTAATCGTTGCCTGGCAATGTTTAACAAGACTTTATCAGACACACGTCTTAATGATGCCTCAATGTTATGATAAGCTATATCATGATTTCGACATGCCTCATCTAAAGGGTTGATCCCAATGTTCCCACGCCTCAAACGATGATCAAAATTAGTTCCAGGTCCACAAAAGCGGTAACCAGGTAAGTGAATTTCCAAGGGTTGGTATTGTATCACTTTATCAATAATTCCATGGCCAGTACACATCAGACATTTGTTTTTCACTCGGTGAAATACACTTTTATTGTTCTTGTTGGTCTTGGGCAGCCGCCGAGGAGCATAGTTTTCCCCATGACCACCGTGGAATGATGAAATAAGGTCTTTACACTGACTTTTATTACCGTGATACAATTTCATCAGTTTACACGTTGCACACTGACTTATGGATGGTATTTTTGCGATAGTCACTTGTTTATGATGTGAATAATAGGGACATGGTTGCAATTCACTCAACTACATTGCATTCAACTCACCAATTCACAAGGTGCATTTTCCCAAATTTCTTTCACTGCATTCGCTGTCACATAAAAGTTAAAGGACTTTGGAAGCGCCAATAATTCTTGTTGAGTAAAATTCACCAGTTTTGTCTTGCAAACAAAGAATTTACCAATTGGCTTATCTGTCGCACTGCCATCCATCTTACAACGTAGATGTTTGAAGCTCATGTGTAGGAATCTCACTGCTGTTATCAGCAAGTAACCTTGAGTTTTAATTTTATTTAACATGTCCCAACACCGTCAGTAGTTGACCAATGAAACAGGTGCCACGCATGTCCCAAGGCTTTATTTGTAATATCGCCACAGGGACAGCGGTCCATCAATGTTTGCAGTGAGGGACATCCTAAATCCATCAAATCGATACATTTAGCATTTAGCAAGGAGCTAAAACTCTTGCGGCGCTTTTCGGCACCTTTCACAAATACCACATTGGCTGATGACAAATGCGCTTTCATCACCATGTTGAGATATTTATACGAAATGGTCCCCTCTTTCCACTGTAGTTGAAATTTATTTTCAATCCATTGGCTTTGTTTTTTTTATCTTTTTCTCTCAACAAATCGAAAGCATAGGGTGGTTTAAATACGAGATGGGTGGGTTGTGATATCCAAAACGTAGAACAATCAATCATGGCCACCTCTTTAAATATAATTTGTTATCACCAATTTTAAACCCTTGACAATCTACAATCAGTATACGCAACATGGTTTCTTTTTTATTTTACTTGTTGCCTTGTGCACGTCTAAGCATCAACTAACCCATCTCATGTTTATCCAGCATACGGTTACACATACATGGTTTGAATAAAATAGTAAAGAGTAATTCTTTTACATGATGTAGCTCGTTTTATTTATCACCCTCAACATCAAACTCATACACACCCATGTTACAAAGCGTTTTTTTTTAATCTGGCACAACATTCAAATAAACTGTTTGCACATAAGGACCACAGGCATCTCCAGTTTTCGGTGGGTCTGGTACAATGATGCGATAATTCAAACTCCAAGGAATATTACCCACATCATATCGATTCAGGTAAGGACAGGATGGGCTCCAACGTTGATGGTCACTAAACGGGCGATCACCCATCTCCCAGTGGCCAATTTCAATGTTGCAAAAATACACTTGACCACATCTCTTCTGTTTAAATAATAAAAGCCTGCTACGGCCAATTCTCCAGGATCCATTGAAGGGAACTGGCCATGTATTAAAAGTCTTTAGACTATTAAATTCGCATTTTAAATTCGACGGTTTTTCCCTCATGTTGTTGTTGCTTATTAGAGGCTCATGACTTTGTTGTTGTAATTGCAATTGTAATGGCAAGCAATGGTAATTGGTATGAACAGTGACAGAGCACAACAGGAACTGTTGTAACAGCAGCCATTGATGATGAATAATAACTTGTTAAGATATTTCACAGCAGGTGCAGCTGCGGACGATGATAATTACACGCTTGTGGCATAGTTGGAGAGAGGATGATACTTGACTTGTCTTCAGTGAATAATCAAACAGTAGGCTGTAGTATTTGGTGGTACATTTTTTTTGTGTTTCAAAATCTACTCTTAAATCAATGTTGGTGATTTTCATAGATTCTTCCAAATTTATTTATTCGTATCAGAAGTATGCATTTTACATTTTAAAAATTTCTGTCCAAAATTTTGCCAAGTCACGGGCATTAGGTGTCTCAGCCATCAAGTCCTCCATTGTGCAACTTAAAGGGCACTTAATGCAGTTCATGAAATGGACTTTGGTTTGGACTTCACCACAATCACATAGCCTGGATGTGTCAGGAAAACCCCACTTTAACATATTGGTTCTTGTTCCACCAACACCAGTGCGAAGCCTGTTCAGTGACTTCCACGTAGACCAGTGTTCCTCATGTCCTGGAGGGAGATGTTCAATTGGTAGCATCCAGCCATCAAGTTGAGTATTTCTAGATCTCCATAATCTTAACCTTGTGGACTTAGCAGATTCATGTACATCTTCTGCTGTACTCAGGAAACTCCTCCTAGACCTCAGGCGTCGATGGGCAGGTTTATATCCGTACAATGGGGTGCGCATGAGGTAATTGCTTTGGTTTTCTAAGTCCTGGCAGCAACTTCTCTTCTAATATCTGGTGGGGCGATTCCAGCCAAACAGTAGATTCTATCTCGTGATGTTGGTCTCAAACAGCCAGTGATAAGTCGGCATGTTTCATTAATAGAAGTGTCAACTTGTTTAGCATGACTGGAACTGTACCAAACAGGACAAGCGTACTCTGCAGCGGAGTAACACAGAGCCAGGGCTGTAGTTACCTCCAAATAAGAACAGTCGAAAACCGCAAGTGGTGCTCTTGCTTTAAAACGCTTGCGGTGTCAACATGGGACAACCCTGTTTTCATAATTTAGCAAACATATCATAGAGGGGGCCAAACTTATTTTTTGAAAGGTTTATTTCCAACCCCTCATACGTTAAGGAAACATTATTTAAAAACAGACGTGTATCTCTCAAGTTAATGTGATCAAACACAGTGATATCTTTGCTCTGATGATATTTTCGATTAGTTTGAAAACCAATAATAATGTGTAGGGGTCGTCCTGTAGAGCCAGCCGATTTAACACTCAAACTGTGCGTGTCGGTGATAGGTAGCCAAGGGTACTCGTGTAGGGCCCAACTTCTAAATGCTATAGGTAAAACTTTGTCTTTTTGTACCAAGTTTAACATGCTTAGCTTTTTACGGTCAGACAGAGTCACATGTGGAACTTTCCATATTAAACGAAGCAGTTGAATTTTTGAATCCACGACTTCATCATTGGCTCACTTGAGTGCATTATAATCACTTCTGTCTCTCACCGAATACAAACTTTGTCTTGCATTCAGGGGCGTAGCTACAATGGGGCAAGCGGGGCACCGCCCCGGGGCCCCCGAGGTTAGGGGGCCCCCAAACCCTAAAAGAAAAAATATAAATAAATAATAATAAATAAATAAAAGTAGTACTAGAAACCATATTTGAGAACTCAATTTAGTTCAGGGGCCCCAATTGTAGGGAACTACACGTCTAAACTTGTGTTTAGAAACTAGTCACGTTCAGTGCAATCTGTATGTAAGATATATCCATCCATTTGTGTGGTATTCTATGAGTATTTTTTGATAGCCGGGTGCCCGACCCAGGCGCCCGACAGACAATGCATTGTTCCCCATTCAGCGCATGACCATGACTCATCGTTCCACCCCTTCCCCCTCCACTGTGACATCACACCACAGCAATGCACAGTAGCAGAGTAGTAGCAGTAGTGTAGTTGGTAGGTCGCCACAGCGGTTCCCGGTTAAGTGGCTGAACTTAAGTTGTGACTTGCATTGTGCTATTTTTTCCACGAAGCTATGAAACGTACTTATGAAAGTGGAGCTAAAAGAAGGAAGGATAAAAGAAAAAAAAGAGGAGACGGTTCGTGCTTGTACTAAATCGTTAACTGCATGGTTGCACCCTCAAACTCAATCAGGTTTAGAGTACGTTTCGGTGCAGAAACAAGATCAAAACGAAGAAAATGAAAATAATGAAGGCAAGAAGTTAACTATATTGTAAATGTGTTATAAGTTGTTAAGCAAAGTAAAATTATTGTTATTAAGCCGAGTTCCATTAACAATTTGGTCAGGACGTAATATTTTATAACAAACTAATATCATATTACGTTAATATTATAAAAATCAAACAATGAAGCGGTTTGCGAATTGCGACGGTTGATTCACTTCACTTGGACTGAACACATTGGTCTGTTTTTCACTTCACATTAAAAATCACACTGTATCGGGTAAACAGTATGCATCGTTTCAACGGACGACTGTCATTGGTAACACAGTCTTTTTGTCTCGTTAACCAACCAATAATCAGTTAGTTGGCTTAGTTCAACAGTTAGTTGAATCTGTTTCTACAAATAAAACACTGCAATCAACTATAAACCACTACACTACATTGTATTGCTCAATATTATTCACTATGTATTTCTTTCAGATGTTGACACTCATCAACAATCTGAAGTACATAAAATCGATGCTCCGACCACTCATAGTGGCCTTTCATGACTTGATCAGCCAGTCGATAATAACAAGGACGCAGTAAGCTTGACTGAAACTGGACACGTTGAAAATTGTGTTTTGCAAGACAAAATTGAATTTCCCAGTCCCTTCAATAATCCAGAAATGAAAAGGTTTACCATAGCATCAGTACCTTTGTCAATCTCGTGGTCCCTTTCCAAAACAGCGTGATGGACGAGGAAGTAAAAGATCATTTTCAACTAATTACCGGTACTACAGTTTTATATCAGGAGTGATGATTTAGAAAAACAGTTAAAAGAAGAGAAAAATTACTGGAGGAACGTTCTAGAAAGAATAGTTAACGTTTCATTAACTTTGGCCACCTGTAACCTTGCTTTCCTCGGAAGAAGTAGTAAAATGGAAGATCCAAATCAAGGAAATGTCTTGTCTATAATAGAACTTCTGTCTGCCTATGACCCTGTACTAAAAGCCCTTTTGCAAAAGCCAGCAGGAAGTGTAAACTATTTAAGCCCTAGCATCCAAAATGAAGTTATTTCTTTGATGGCAAATGAAGTACTGAAAGAAATCAAATATGAAATACAGAGTTCTCCTTTTTTTTCTCTATTATTATGGATACAACTCAGGATATAAGTAATGTTGATCAGTTAAGTAAAGTTTTCAGGTAAGTCAAAGTGGTAAATGATGAAAAAAAAATACTCAAATAAATAAAGATTTGAATAGCAAGCTGGCTTTAGAAAGGGGAGATCGTGCGCAGAACAAATATTCAACCTCAAGAGCATCCTCAGATCAAGAGCTTTGAGAAGCCAGAACACTGTAGTAATATTCGTTGACTTCAAGAAGGCGTACGACTCAATTGACAGGCAGACTTTATTTAACAGCCTAGAGGAGTTCGGAATTGACAGGAAGACGAGAGAAATAATCAAACAAACTCTAACGGATACCATGTCAAAAGTGAAGTTCTTCGGAGAAATCTCTGATCCTTTTGAAATAAAAACAGGGGTCAGACAAGGAAATGGCTTATCACCTATCCTCTTCAACATTGTTCTGGAGAAAATCATGAGAACCTCGGAGGAAGCTTTGGACAAGAAAGGAGTAAGGGGGATACATCTGGGAAGGAAAGGACAGAACCTGGAAATTAAATGTTTGGCTTTTGCTGATGATCTTGCCCTTTTAGCCCAAAGCCGAGATGATGCCCAAAAAATGCTGGATACTCTGCACGAAATCGCTGAGAAAACGGGTCTTAAAGTCTCCTATGAAAAGACAGAATACATGGAGTACAGACACCTTGGAGAGAGACACATAAAAGTGAAACATGGGACTGTCAAAAGAACTGAGAAGTTTAAATATCTAGGTGAATGGATAGAACCCAATGGGCTAGATAAAGAAGCAAATAGGGCCAGAGCTAGAAAATTGGATTTGGCTTATAGGTTAACCCAGAACAGATACAACAAACGAGCAATATCCTACAAGGCAAAACTCAGACACTATAGCACAGTAGTAAAGCCAGAGGGTCTGTACGCCTCGGAGTGCTTGACACTGAATAAAAAAAGGGGATCTTCAGGAACTGGAAAAAAAAAGGAGAGGAAAATTTTGCGGAAAATTTTAGGACCACAGAAAACTGCTGACGGGACATGGAAGAACAGAAGGAATGATGACCTCTATAAACATACTGAAAAAATTACTGTCACAATGCGGAAGCGAAGGTTGAAATTCTACGGACATTTGGTGAGAATGGACGAGAACCGACTGACTAAGAGGATATTCAAGTATATTACAGAGCTGAAGGCTACAACTAAGTGGGTAGAAGAGGTTAAAAGAGACGCCAAGGAAAGTGGACTCACAGTGGATGTGATCCACAACAGAAAAGAGTTCAGAAACCGAATTGACAACATCAAGATATTCGAGGAGAAAACACCTAAAATTAGAGCCAAACTGGTAATATCCGAGGAGGAGCGAAAGATCAGAAGTGAACGAATGAAGAGGTTTTGGGAAGAGAAGAGGAGATTAACCAGAAAGCCTTAGGTTCCATGCGGTCCACATGCGGCCAAATTCGGAAGAAAGAAGAAAGATTTGCGAGACGTTTACTTCTTTTACAAAAGTTGAAGATCAAAGTGCATTTGGTTTGGCAAGTAAAATAGTGGAATCTATTAAAGATAAAGGTCTTGAATTGAAAAAATGTTGTGGCCAAGGTTATGACGGCGCAAGCGTAATGAGTGGAGTATACAATGGAGTGCAGAAGATTCAAGAAGTTGCGCCACATGCATATTTTTTACATTGTGCAAGTCACAATTTAAATCTGGTGTTCATAGACGCTGTAGAAGCCAATCGTGAAATATCACAGCCTTTTGAGGATGTACAAAATGTCTACAACTTTTATGGACACAGCATCTAACACTGGCCGGGGCTGCAAAATGCATCTGAAAATGCAAACATGACGTTAAAAACACTCAACCCAACAAGATGGTCGGGAATGTACGAATCAGTTTTTTCTTTAAAGAAGACGTTTGGCGATGCACTAAGAGAGCTATCCAAACGTATTTTGACAAGTAATAAGGCAAAAGAAAGGAATGATGCAATAGGATTGAAAGTTTTGAATTTGTGCTTCTGTTAGTTGTACAAACAACGATTTTGTAGCAACCGAACATCGTATCTAAATGTCTCCAAACTGAAAATATGGATATTGTTTCAGCTTTTGATCTATTAGGTGGTGCTCTCTTAGGTGTTACAGAACTAAGAAATTCATTTGAGGACCTTGTAAAAGAAGCTTCAACAATGGGCTCCGAGTGTGGAATACCTTGTGAGTTTTCTGAGAAAATACTAAAGCAAGTTAAAAGAGCATTTTGATGAACTGAGTGTAGACCACCGATTTCTCAATCTTGAAACTAGATTTCGGGTATCTGTGTTGTACCCCGTGATTGATACAATTATGGATCAGTTAAACAGCAGAATTGAAGGCATGGAGTCCGTTATTAATGTCTACAAAGTTGTTCAGCCTTATTTCTTGAACAATGCTTCAGATGACGAACTGATTAAAGAGGCAAAATGTTTCGCCAATACTTTCTCTGTTGATGTGTCACCAACATTTCCTGCACAAATTTCCAGCGTGCGTGCATCTTCTTCCTCTAAAATTAAGAAAATGTCGACTGTTAAGCAACTGATAGACCTCCTCTACATTGAAAATCACATTCTGGTTGCAAGCTATCCTGACGTGTGTAATGCTTGTTTCATGTTCTTGACTGTACCTATCACAGTGGCTATAGCAGAAAGATCCTTTTCCAAGCTGAAAGTTATCAAGTCCTACCTAAGAAGCACAATGAGCCAAGAACGTTTAAGTGGGTTGGCCCTTTTATCGATTGAAAATGAAAGAGCTCGAAAATTTAACTTCTCACATGTAATTAACATGTTTGCAGATGCAAAGAGTAGGATTTTTTGGTGTGTATATTAGGTTAGTTGATAAGTTTATTTGTTTTAAATAGTTTGTTTAATAATAATAACTCAACAAAAAATTTAAACATTGAGTAAAAATGTATAGATTTATTTTATTTCAAGTTATTTGTATGATTCAAGTATAATTTTGAGCTTTCGACCTGGCGTGTATTTTATTTTTAAAGCCTAGTACTTCATAGACGATCCTATCTGTTCCCTCTTGTTTTCTACTCTAGCTTCATTATTGTCAGTGATAAAAGAACAAATATGTGTACTTATAATATCTATTTACATGCAGTTTTCTTCTCTTTCTAATTGATATTTGTGTAGACGTAGTTTTCTTATTACGATATCACAATTCCACAAATTGAAAAGCTATAGCTATTATTTACCATAATTATTTAGGACAGTTTATTGAGCCAACAGACAAAGTATAAATTAAATATTTCTAGAAAAAGGGAAGTGGCAAGGGGGGAGGGGGAATTCAAAAAGTGCATAAAGTCATTTTGATAAGTTCTTATCTTCAAACATTATTAATATTAAAGGCCTGCAGTTAGGTCAGGTTTTCAAAAGATAGTGAGGGCGGCCCCATTTCAACTTCTTGCCCCGGAGCCCCTTCAGGTCTAGCTACGCCACTGCTTGCATTTAAAACAATAGGCTTATGATCTTCAGCAAAGCCTAGTAGTAATTTGAATGGCAAAATCCCTCTAAAGGTGCCATTCCTATGAACTAACCAGTCATTACCGGCGTTGGCACACCAACCTGCCATAGAAAGCGTTTTACATTCTTCCTCACTATACGAAGGGTATAATTTCATAAGACTTGTCATACCGACATTTCGACTCATGTCCACCACGATATCATTAATCACATAACGCACTTCAGAAAACAGAAAAGCAAGAGCATGATTAGCCAATGTGGAAGTGGTGGGAGTGGTTCCATCTGTTTTCATAAATCTACCCTTAATTTTAATAACACTTTCATGGGGTAGGGTGTAAATAAAGTGGTTGTTGATAACAAATTGAATTTCTTCATTGTTATTTAGTCCTGGGACCTGGTGTTGGTACGAATGCATGTCAATTCTTACTACCCCATGGGATTTAATACTTGCAACATGTCCTTGTTCATGTTGGTTTTTTAACATATAACCAAGGTTTTAAATCGTTCTTTGTTTACTCGTGTCAACGGTCGACAACTAACAGCCCTCATAGACAGTGTTGTTGCTTAATAGATACATTTCATATCGACTGTAAAACCAACTCGTAGGTGACTTGTGTGTTTACATCAAGAGCAATCAGTTGTTGCTTTATATTCACTAACCGTAAAGTAATATTACTAATATCACTCACACGCACAGGGTGTTAAAGAACTTCTGAAGGATTTTCACGAATAATATAGCCACAAGGTGACGTCACTATAAAATCATAGAGGGAATGTCTTTCTGCTTCATTCTTAACAAGTCTCTAATAATATTGCATGTCAAAGACACAGTCATGATGATCTTCAATGAATTTTACTTGACGTTCCGAATGATGAGTTTTGTTGGGTTCCAACACTTGTGGTTCAAATCCCAGTAAAGGGCCGATAGATTCTGGTTGTGATTCAAAGTCAATTTTAAACGAGGATAAAATACTACACCGATGGGTAATGGTATTCCCTGTAAGTTCAAATTCGTGTGTCCCATCCGCAAAGGCTTCACACCAAATTGTTTTATCAGCCCCGCAGTGATGGCTTCATGAATATCGTCTATCTTATAACCTGCAGGTTAACATAAAATTATCAAAATAAAACTTGTTATTGATATCTTGTTCTACATTATAAATTCTGTTGTAACTTTCCAGAGAGCTTAATCTCAGCACATACGATTCATGGGCTTCCAATTCAATGGGTGGAAAGGAATCTAAGGAAACTTCAGGCCCGTTTCCATGGACTGTAAATGTCTTGCCTTTCACATTCATAATGATGACACTCGTCTTTTAACGTTGCATCCTATATAAAACAAGAAGTTCCGTGACGAACTAAAGAGCCTGCTTTTCTTAAAATTTATGATTCGTGCCAATGATTAATCTAAATGGATCTATCTAGAATAATGACGAAATTAAGTTGGTAATATCGAAATGTCTAATTAGTTCGAAATATAGTATACCTGGCATAATGTAGGTAGCCTAATAGAGCACTACAGTTGGCAGGCCTGGAGACTGAATATATTCTTAGTTCCATCTCTTAATCTAACGGCGTGCGTAAAATCATGTTGGCAACAATGTCATGCATGTGTTGGTCAGAAATGATCTAAAATAATATGATATATTGAATGAAATCCAATAGTTAGTATAGAAGTTACATGCATATTAAAATTGGACCTATCAGCAAGCTTAGAATCATGTTGGCAGCACTGACGTAAATTAGTTACCCCAAATTAATCTAGAATGCCAGGTACTATACGTGTGCAAAGTTTAGAGCTATTGGCTTGCATACTATCTGATATATTGATATTAGGGTAACAAAAATAGAGAGAGCATTTATTAACAGTTGGCAGCCCTGGTTGCTCTTAAGAAGACGCATAGTCATATCAGATATGGCACACATAGCACATACGAAATTGGGTTGAAATCCAAATGATAGTATAGGAGTTACATGTATTTAAAATTGGACCTATCAGCATGCTTAGAATCATGTTGGTAGCACTGACGTATATTAGTTACTCCAAATTAATATAGAATGTCAGGTACTATACGTGTGCATAGTTTAAAGCTGTCGGCTTGCATACTTTCTGATATACCGGTATTGATATTTTGATAAAAGAAATTGAGAGCATTCATTAACAGTTGGCAGCCCTGGTGGCTCTTAAGAATACCCTCAGTCATATCTGTTTATATACACATAGTACATACGAAGTTTGGTTGAATTCCAATTGATAGTGTAGAAGTTATATGCATTTAGAAATTGGACTTATCAGCAGACTTAGAATCATTTTGGCAACACTGTCATATATGGCCTCCTGGAAATTAACTTGAAATATTATTGTCTATACGTGTAACAATTTTGAAATAGCTCCCATGCATACCTTCCAAGATATCCAACATGGAGCCCAAATTTCAATTGCGATTTTTCAGCAGTTGGTAGCACTGGCATAATTTTCAAATACGGCATTGAGATATTCAGGTATAGATCTTTACTCATAACAAATATTGTTTCGATAGCTGCAGCTGTTTAGGAGTTAATAGGTGGGGGGGAGACATACACACAGCCTGACAGACAGAAGGACAGACAGACACTCATTTGCCCACTCGATTTCATAAGTATACTTTCTCCCCATTTTCGCAAAATGTGAAAAGTAGGCTAAAAATTAAACACAAACGCCCGCACTCTTGCGTGTAGAACTTTTGCTGACGTTTCACGTTATAGCATATCTTTGAGCGGTTTCCAAAATACTTGTCTGGTTCCATGGGCGGAGGGAGATTCCCGAAACTGTCAAAGTAGCACACGGTGGAACCCTTTCTCACATAGGCTACATAATGGGTTCCTGGTCGTCGGTGATCATCTAGATTAATGATGGCACATTCCTGTCTCCATGCTCGTGGGGGTAATTGGTTGCGCATAAACACGCCTCGAAAATAGTAAAGCTGCAGTTGTTTGGCATAGCTTTTGACTTGACTTTTTTATTTGGTGATAGGCAAATAGGCTGGCTTTAAATTATTTGCGTACCTAGCAATGGCTTCTATCGTTTCATTGTGTCGTTGACTCTCTTTCAATTGTTGCTTCCCCTGTTGTACAAATTGTATCGTTTTAGCCACAGCGCTCTCCACCCGGACCCCCACAGGAGTAGCGAACTGCGCTCTACCTCCCTTTTAATGCGTCTCTTCACTGCCTACAAAGGCTTCCTAAAAGATGGTATATTGGCTATCATACTGCATGAGCTTTTCGCTCTCGCAGTGGAGATGCGCAGGTGCTCTTCATAAAAAGGGAGGTAGCGCGCAGTTCGTCACTCCTGTGGGGGTCCGGGCGGGGACTCCAAGAGCCCGCCGATGAGCCAGCTTGGTGTCCTAGGTGAAACTCCACACAAGACACGGCACAAACCTAGAAGAATTGCTGAGTTTTAATTCACTGGCCGTGAAAGCCAATATACCATCATATTTTATTGTTTAATTTAACTTAATCAGTTTTTAAGAGCGTTAAAAATCCCTCAGGATGCCTTCCTTCGGAGGGGAAGTAAAACCGGTGGTCCCATGTCATAGATTTATGGCATGTTAAAGAACTTTCCACTAATTACACCTGTGTGAAACTAAATTGTATAGGTTAAGAATGTAAACAACGCTCTTAGGTTGCTACGTTCGTTGCCAAGAGCCGACTGCGGTGGCGTCTAGTAGCTAAATTCTGAACTAGGCCTAGTAGTCGTTGACGGTGGCGTTTGGCGGCAACAGTAGGAACTATTTGAAAAATTCAAAGTAGCGGTCCATACTTGAATTTAAAAAAAAAACAGTTACACACACTAATACAGTCATCATATGCCGGCCCCGTGGTGTTGGGGTAGCGTGCCTGCCTCTCACCCGGAGGCCCCGGGTTCGATCCCCGGCTCCGTCAGGGATTTTAAAACTGACGTGAGGGTTGGAACCGGGTGCACTCAGCCTCGTGAGGACAATTGAGTAGCTGTCTGACAGTGAGACAGCGCCCCGATCACGAAAACCAAGATTAACGGCCGAGGGGACCCGACGCGCTGATCACCCGCACCCCAATATCTGCAGGCCGAATGGCTGGGCAGCGGTCGCTTGGTCGGCCTTAGCCCGACATGGGCTGTATAGTGCCAGGGGTTGACTTTTTTTTAATACAGTCATCACAATTAACACCAGTTATCAGATTCTACTCACACCCAAAGTACACGGGGCTACATGACTGCGTTGTCGCAGTCCCGAAACTAAGGAACCAACCAACCTAACTTTACCAGTTAAATTAGGTTGGAGGATGTTGTGTTTGCTTAGAAAATGTTGGTAATTCTGTCAGCCGTTCAGGACAAAGGAGAGTTATAACGAGTAGTTCCGTGAGGTACTAAATAGCCTATTTCATATATCCTACTTATATTAATTGCCTCTATCAATATACAAATTTTCAGCTTGATAGATTCGTGTAATAGATTCGTATTTATTGAGAACCGTCTAAATATTTTGGATGGTCACCATTTTGGATTTTTATGTATGGGCCTTAGAGTTATGTACTATTCCATGATGATTATTGTGTATGTAGGTGTTTTATTCAAACTTCAATCGTATGATTAGGTTACAAGAAATAAAGACGAAATTTTAAAATTTCGCTCAGCCGCCATCTTTTGGTTATGAAAATAATTTAAATGAATTAGATGCCAGTGGATTAATATTTATATAAGCATATACCGTATCAAGTTTCACTGTGCTCGGATGGCTAAATCGCGAGAAACGTTCACTTGAATATTTAAATTTCACGTCGCCACCATATCGCATTTGTGAACACCAGGTTATTGAACATCGCATATGTGAACTTATGTTTATAGCCTCTATACACATACAAAATTTCAGTTTGATTGCTGTTATAGATTAATAGATATTGAGAACCGTCCAAATATTTTGGATGGTCGCCATGTTGTATTTTAATACATGTAGGCCGTAGAGTTATGTACTATTAGATGAGGATTATTGTGTAAGTTCATTATTCCAACGTAGATTTCGATCGCATGATTAGAACACATGAAATAAAAAATTAATTTCAAAATTTTGCACAGCCGCCATCTTGAGGTTAGGTAAACATTTGAACTGAATTAGATGTCAGTGCATTGGAATTTGAATACTCATTTATTGTACCAAGTTTCTCTGCGTTCGGATGGTTAAATCGCGAGAAGAGTCTATTTAAATGTTTCAACTTCGCTTGGCCGCCATGTTCGTTTTGTACTTTTTGAAAGTCACATAGGTGAACGTCTAGTAGTACCCTTTATCACCGTATAAAATTTCAGGGTGATAGTTTCGGAGATATAGAATGCCGGTGAGATATTTCGCACAGCCGCCATGTTGGATTGGTGAGACGTAATAAACTTTGAAGGGCACGGTCAGGATCGGCCAAAACCGTACTATAACCTTACCTAGTTTCATTGAAATCGCTCCAGCCGTTTAGAAGTTACTAGGGGGACACACACACGGACTAAAGGTGATCTCATAAGCCTATATTTTAGCTTACTTTTCTCATTTTGCAAAAATTAGGAAAACGTAGACTTATGGGATCGATCCGGGAAAATGTGTGTCTGTCTGTCCTTCTGTCCTTCTGTCTGTCTGTCTGTCTGTCTGTCTGTCTGTCTGTTTAAACGGCTGCAGCTATCGAAACCAAATTTGGTAAGAGTAAAGATCTATACCTGAATATCTCACGGCCATATTTGAAATTGACGTCAGTGCTACCAACTGCTGATAAATCGCATTTGAAATTTGAGCTCTATGTTGGATATCTCAGAAGTTGTGCATGCGAACTACTCCAAAATTGGCACACATATAGATAATAGCATTCCAGATTAATTTTCAAAAGTTCATACATGCCAGTGTTGTCAACATGATTCTAAGCTTGCCGATAGGTCCTATTTCTAAATGCATGTAACTTCTATACTATCGATTGGATATCAACCTAAATTCGTATGTACTTTGTGTACTACAACAGATATGTATGTGCGTATTCTAACGAGCCACCAGGGCTGCCAACTGTTAATAAATTCTATCTCTCTCTCTATGTTTTAACCCTAATATCAATATATCAGAAAGTATGCAAGCCAACAGCTCTAAACTTTGCACACGTTTAGTACCTGCCATTCTAGAGTAATTTTGAGTAACTAATATACCTCAGTGCTGCCAACATGAATCTAAGCTTTCTGATAATTTCAATTGTTAATTACATGTAACTTCTATACCAACATGTGGATTTTATCCAAACTTGGCACTTAAATAGATCGTAACATTTCAGATTAATTGTGAGCATCACATACATGACATTGTTCCCAACATGATTTTACGCGCACTGATAAATCCAATATCAAGCAGCATGTAACGTCCATACTATCCATTAGACTTCAACCAAATTGTGTATGTGCATTCTATACCTTAAGAGATGGAACTAATAATAAATTCGGAGTCACCAGGGCTGACAAGTGTAGTAAGTTCCTCTATTAGGCTACACTATTTCAGGTGTATTTCAAACTGCAGCACTTAGAATTGTTAGTATTGCCAACTTGATTTAATCATTATTCTAGATAGGTAGGCCTATATATACACACATCAAAAAAAGTTTTGCATCACCTCGGTTCCCAGATCTCCGGCATATAGACGTTGACTGTGTATATTGTATCCAAGATACAGTCCCTTTGACTGTTCATAGATGTCACTAAAACTGCTCAAAGATGTAAACAACCATGCATGAGCAGGGCCTATTAGACGGAGGGGGTACGACAGCCGATCAGTTCCAGTCATTCCACCAGGACGAAGGTACGCTGCTCATGTTGTCTGTAGTTCTACCATGCCTAGAAGGTCAATACCGCAGTTCGATCGCGTCCGCATTGTTACTTTGTGTCAAGAAGGGCTCTCAACAAGGGAAGTTTCCAGGCGTCTCAGAGTGAACCAAAGCGATGTTGTTCGGACATGGAGGAGGTACAGAGATACAGGAACTGTCGATGACAGGCCTCGCTCAGGCCGCCCAAGGGCTACTACTGTAGTGGATGACCGCTACTTACGGATTGCCGCTCGGAGGAACCCTGACAGCAATGCCACCATGTTGAATAATGCGTTTCGTTCAGCCACAGGACGTCGTGTTTCAACTCAAACTGTGCGCAATAGGCTGCATGATGCGCAACTTCACTCCCGACGTCCATGGCGAGGTCCAGCTTTGCAACCCCGACACCATGCAGCGCGGTACAGATGGGCCCAACAACATGCTGAATGGACCCCACGGAATTGGCATCACGTTCTCTTCACCGATGAGTGTCGCATATGCCTTCAACCAGAACGTCTTAGACACACAGTCCAGCGAGTGCAGCAAGGTGGTGGTTCCCTGATGTTTTGGGGTGGCATTATGTGGGGCCGACGTACGCCACTGGTGGTCATGGAAGGCTCCGAAACGGCTTTACGATACCTGAATGACATCCTCCGACCCATAGTGCAACCATATCGGCAGAATATTGGAGAGGCATTTGTCTTCATGGACGACAATTCTCGACCTCATCGTGCACATCTTGTGAATGCGTTCCTTCAAGATAACGACATCGCTCGACTACAGTGGCCAGCATGTTCGCCAGACATGAACCCTATCGAACATGCCTGGGATATGTTGAAAAGGGCTGTTTATGGACGTCTTGACCCACCAACCACTCTGAGAGATTTACGCCGAATTGTCGTTGAGGAGTGGGACAATTTGGACCAACAGTGTCTTGATGAACTTGTGGATAGTATGCCACGGCGAATACAGGCATGCATCAATGCAAGAGGACGTGCTACTGGGTATTAGAGGTAGTGGTGTGTACTGCAATCTGGACCACAAATGCTGAAAGTCTAGCTGTATGATGGTACAACATGCAATGTGTGGGTCTCATGAGCAATAAAACGAGCTGAAATGTTGTTTGTGTTGATCTCTATTCCCTTTGTATTTAACGGTTCCGGAACTCTTGGAACCGAGGTGATGCAAAACTTTTTTTGATGTGTGTAGATCGGCATGAATCTTTAATTTTAAGAAAAGTAGGCTCTTTAGTTCGTCACGGAACTACTTGTTCATAAATGAAAGTAGGCTAAAACTGGAGGAGGAGGAGGCTGTATTGTAGCTGATGTTGACATAGCACTGTATCTTACGGGTAAAATAGTCTTATTGAGTTGGTATATTGGCTTTCACGGCCAGTGAATTAAAACTCAGCAATTTTTTCTAGGTCCGTACCGTCTTTTGTGTGGGGTTTCGCCTAGAACACCCAACTGGCTCATCAGCGAGCTCTTGGAGTCCCCACACAAGACACGCCACAAACCTAGAAACATTGCAGAGTTTTATCTTTTCAAATGATCTTGTCGACTTCGTCGTTATGCTTGAGTCTAAAGTTATGCGTTACGGAGACGGAGACGGAGACGGAAGTGACGTCATGCAGCCACGCGGGAAGCCTAAGTTAATGGTTAATGGAGTCTGTTGAAAGAGTCCTGGGGCGTCGAGCGACCTGGGGCTTTGAGCGAAGCGAAAAGAATACAGGGTGACTCCTAAAGAGGTGTACAAGATGTCACACAAGAATACAGGGTGAATCCTAAAGAGGTGTACAAGATGTCACACAAGAATACAGGGTGACTTCTAAAGAGGTGTACAAGATGTCACACAAGAATACAGGGTGAATCCTAAAGAGGTGTACAAGATGTCACACAAGAATACAGGGTGACTCCTAAGGAAGGAAGGAAGGAAGATTGTAGTTTTACGTGACCGTGAATCTTGTGATTATGAGCCACGGGACCTCCTTTTTACGTGGAATCCGAACCACAGGACATGGCATTTCACTTCGAAAATCTCACATGCATTGACCGGGGGGGTGACTCCTAAAGAGGTGCACAAGATGTCACACAAGAATACAGGGTGAATCCTAAAGAGGTGTACAAGATGTCACACAAGAATACAGGGTGACTTCTAAAGAGGTGTACAAGATGTCACACAAGAATACAGGGTGAATCCTAAAGAGGTGCACAAGATGTCACACAAGAATACAGGGTGACTCCGAAAGAGGTGTACAAGATGTCACACAAGAATACAGGGTGACTCCTAAAGAGGTGTACAAGATGTCACACAAGAATACAGGGTGACTCCTAAAGAGGTGCACAAGATGTCACACAAGAATACAGGGTGACTCCGAAAGAGGTGTACAAGATGTCACACAAGAATACAGGGTGACTCCTAAAGAGGTGGACAAGATGTCACACAAGAATACAGGGTGACTCCTAAAGAGGTGTACAAGATGTCCCACAAGACTACAGGGTGACTCCTAAAGAGATGTGCAAGATGTCACACAAGAATACCGGGTGACTCCTAAATAGATGCACAAGATGTCACACAAGAATACAGGGTGACTTCTAAAGAGGTGTACAAGATGTCACACAAGAATACAGGGTGACTCCTAAAGAGGTGTACAAGATGTCACACAAGAATACCGGGTGACTCCTAAATAGATGCACAAGATGTCACACAAGAATACAGGGTGACTCCTAAAGAGGTGTACAAGATGTCACACAAGACTACAGGGTGACTCCTAAAGAGATGTGCAAGATGTCACACAAGAATACCGGGTGACTCCTAAATAGATGCACAAGATGTCACACAAGAATACAGGGTGACTCCTAAAGAGGTGTACAAGATGTCACACAAGACTACAGGGTGACTCCTAAAGAGATGTGCAAGATGTCACACAAGAATACCGGGTGACTCCTAAATAGATGCACAAGATGTCACACAAGAATACAGGGTGACTCCTAAAGAGGTGCACAAGATGTCACACAAGAATACAGGGTGACTCCTAAAGAGGTGTACAAGATGTCACACAAGAATACAGGGTGACTTCTAAAGAGGTGTACAAGATGTCACACAAGAATACAGGGTGACTTCTAAAGAGGTGTACAAGATGTCACACAAGAATACAGGGTGACTTCTAAAGAGGTGTACAAGATGTCACACAAGAATACAGGGTGACTCCTAAAGAGGTGTACAAGATGTCACACAAGAATACAGGGTGACTTCTAAAGAGGTGTACAAGATGTCACACAAGAATACAGGGTGACTTCTAAAGAGATGTACAAGATGTCACACAAGAATACAGGGTGACTCCTAAAGAGGTGTACAAGATGTCACACAAGAATACAGGGTGACTCCTAAAGAGGTGTACAAGATGTCACACAAGAATACAGGGTGACTCCTAAAGGGGTGTACAAGATGTCACACAAGAATACAGGGTGACTTCTAAAGAGGTGTACAAGATGTCACACAAGAATACAGGGTGACTCCTAAAGAGGTGTACAAGATGTCACACAAGAATACAGGGTGACTCCTAAAGTGGTGTACAAGATGTCACACAAGAATACAGGGTGAATCCTAAAGAGGTGCACAAGATGTCAGAGAAGAATACAGGGTGACTTCTAAAGAGGTGTACAAGATGTCACACAAGAATACAGGGTGACTTCTAAAGTGGTGTACAAGATGTCACACAAGAATACAGGGTGACTTCTAAAGAGGTTCACAAGATGTCACACAAGAATACAGGGTGCCTCCTAAAGAGGTTCACAAGATGCCATATAAGAATACAGGGTGACTTCTAAAGAGGTGTACAAGATGTCACACAAGAATACAGGGTGAATCCTAAAGAGGTGCACAAGATGTCAGAGAAGAATACAGGGTGACTTCTAAAGAGGTGTACAAGATGTCACACAAGAATACAGGGTGCCTCCTAAAGAGGTTCACAAGATGTCAGAGAAGAATACAGGGGGACTTCTAAAGAGGTGTACAAGATGTCACACAAGAATACAGGGTGACTTCTAAAGAGGTGTACAAGATGTCACACAAGAATACAGGGTGACTTCTAATGAGGTGTACAAGATGTCACACCAGAATACAGGGTGACTCCTAAAGAGATGTACAAGATGTCACACAAGAATACAGGGTGACTTCTAAAGAGGTGTACAAGATGTCACACAAGAATACAGGGTGACTTCTAAAGAGGTGTACAAGATGTCACACAAGAATACAGGGTGACTCCTAAAGGGGTGTACAAGATGTTACACAAGAATACAGGGTGACTTCTAAAGAGTTGTACAAGATGTCACACAAGAATACAGGGTGACTCCTAAAGAGGTGTACAAGATGTCACACAAGAATACAGGTTGACTTCTAAAGAGGTGTACAAGATGTCACCCAAGAATACAGGGTGAATCCTAAAGAGGTGTACAAGATGTCACACAAGAATACAGGGTGACTTCTAAAGAGGTGTACAAGATGTCACACAAGAATACAGGGTGACACCTAAAGAGGTGCACAAGATGTCAGAGAAGAATACAGGGTGACTTCTAAAGAGGTGTACAAGATGTCACACAAGAATACAGGGTGACTTCTAAAGTGGTGTACAAGATGTCACAAAAGAATACAGGGTGACTTCTAAAGAGGTGTTCAAGATGTCACACAAGAATACAGGGTGACTCCTAAAGAGGTGTACAAGATGTTAGAGAAGAATACAGGGTGACTTCTAAAGTGGTGTACAAGATGTCACACAAGAATACAGGGTGACTCCTAAAGAGGTGTACAAGATGTCACACAAGAATACAGGGTGAATACTAAAGAGGTGTACAAGATGTCACACAAGAATACAGGGTGACTCCTAAAGAGGTGTACAAGATGTCAGAGAAGAATACAGGGTGACTCCTAAAGAGGTGTACAAGATGTCACACAAGAATACAGGGTGACTTCTAAAGAGGTGTACAAGCTGTCACACAAGAATACAGGGTGACTCCTAAAGAGGTGTACAAGATGTCACACAAGAATACAGGGTGCCTCCTAAAGAGGTGTACAAGATGTCACACAAGAATACCAGGTGACTACTAAAGAGGTGTACAAGATGTCACACAAGAATACAGGGTGACTCCTAAAGAGATGTACAAGATGTCACACAAGAATACAGGGTGACTCCTAAAGAGATGTACAAGATGTCACACAAGAATACAGGATGACTTCTAAAGAGGTGTACAAGATGTCACTCAAGAATACAGGGTGACTCCTAAAGAGATGTACAAGATGTCACACAAGAATACCGGGTGACTCCTAAAGAGGTGTACAAGATGTCACACAAGAATACAGGGTGACTCCTAAAGAGGTGTACAAGATGTCACACAAGAATACAGGGTGAATACTAAAGAGGTGTACAAGATGTCACACAAGAATACAGGGTGACTCCTAAAGAGGTGTACAAGATGTCAGAGAAGAATACAGGGTGACTCCTAAAGAGGTGTACAAGATGTCACACAAGAATACAGGGTGACTTCTAAAGAGGTGTACAAGCTGTCACACAAGAATACAGGGTGACTCCTAAAGAGGTGTACAAGATGTCACACAAGAATACAGGGTGCCTCCTAAAGAGGTGTACAAGATGTCACACAAGAATACCAGGTGACTCCTAAAGAGGTGTACAAGATGTCACACAAGAATACAGGGTGACTCCTAAAGAGATGTACAAGATGTCACACAAGAATACAGGGTGACTCCTAAAGAGATGTACAAGATGTCACACAAGAATACAGGATGACTTCTAAAGAGGTGTACAAGATGTCACACAAGAATACAGGGTGACTCCTAAAGAGATGTACAAGATGTCACACAAGAATACCGGGTGACTCCTAAAGAGGTGTACAAGATGTCACACAAGAATACAGGGTGACTCCTAAAGAGGTGTACAAGATGTCACACAAGAATACAGGGTGACTCCTAAAGAGGTGTACAAGATGTCACACAAGAATAAAGGGTGACTCCTAAAGATGTGCACAAGATGTCACACAAGAATACTGGGTGACTCCTAAAGAGGTGTACAAGTTGTCACACAAGAATACAGGGTGACTCCTAAAGAGATGTACAAGATGTCACACAAGAATACAGGGTGACTTCTAAAGAGGTGTACAAGATGGCACACAAGAATACAGGGTGACTCCTAAAGAGGTGTACAAGATGTCACACAAGAATACAGGGTGACTCCTAAAGAGGTGTACAAGATGTCACACAAGACTACAGGGTGAATCCTAAAGAGATGTACAAGATGTCACACAAGAATACAGGGTGACTTCTAAAGAGGTGTACAAGATGTCACACGAGAATACAGGGTGACTTCTAAAGAGGTGTACAAGATGTCACACAAGAATACAGGGTGACTCCTAAAGAGGTGTACAAGATGTCACACAAGAATACAGGGTGACTCCTAAAGAGATGTACAAGATGTCACACAAGAATACAGGGTGAATCCTATAGAGGTGTACAAGATGTCACACAAGAATACAGGGTGACTCCTAAAGAGGTGTACAAGATGTCACACAAGAATACAGGGTGACTCCTAAAGAGGTGTACAAGATGTCACACAAGAATATAGGGTGAATCCTAATGAGGTGTACAAGATGTCACACAAGAATACAGGGTGACTTCTAAAGAGGTGTACAAGATGTCACAAGAATACAGGGTGACTTCTAAAGAGGTGTACAAGATGTCACACAAGAATACAGGGTGACTCCTAAAGAGGTGTACAAGATGTCACACAAGAATACAGGGTGACTCCTAAAGAGGTGTACAAGATGTCACACAAGAATACAGGGTGAATCCTAAAGAGATGTACAAGATGTCACACAAGAATACAGGGTGACTTCTAAAGAGATGTACAAGATGTCACACAAGAATAAAGGGTGACTCCTAAAGAGGTGTACAAGATGTCACACAAGAATACAGGGTGACTCCTAAAGAGGTGTACAAGTTGTCACACAAGAATACAGGGTGAATCCTAAACGGATGTACAAGATGTCACACAAGAATACAGGGTGACTTCTAATGAGGTGTACAAGATGTCACACAAGAATACAGGGTGACTCCTAAAGAGGTGTACAAGATGTCACACAAGAATACAGGGTGACTCCTAAAGAGGTGTACAAAATGTCACACAAGAATACAGGGTGACTTCTAAAGAGGTGTACAAGATGTCACACAAGAATACAGGGTGACTCCTAAAGAGGTGTACAAGATGTCACACAAGAATACAGGGTGACTCCTAAAGAGGTGTACAAGATGTCACACAAGAATACAGGGTGACTCCTAAAGAGATGTACAAGATGTCACACAAGAATACAGGGTGACTTCTAAAGAGGTGTACAAGATGTCACACAAGAATACAGGGTGAATCCTAAAGGGGTGTACAAGATGTCACACAAGAATACAGGGTGACTCCTAAAGAGGTGTACAAGATGTCACACAAGAATACAGGGTGACTCCTAAAGAGGTGTACAAGATGTCACACAAGAATACAGGGTGACTTCTAAAGAGGTGCACAAGATGTCACACAAGAATACAGGGTGAATCCTTAAGAGGTGTACAAGATGTCACACAAGAATACAGGGTGACTTCTAAAGAGGTGTACAAGATGTCACACAAGAATACTGGGTGACTCCTAAAGAGGTGTACAAGATGTCACACAAGAATACAGGGTGACACCTAAAGTGGTGTACAAGATGTCACATAAGAATACAGGGTGACTCCTAAAGAGGTGTACAAGATGTCACACAAGAATACAGGGTGACTCCTAAAGAGGTGTACAAGATGTCACACAAGAATACAGGGTGACTCCTAAAGAGGTGTACAAGATGTCACACAAGAATACAGGGTGACTCCTAAAGAGGTGTACAAGATGTCACACAAGAATACAGGGTGACTCCTAAAGATGTGTACAAGATGTCACACAAGAATACAGGGTGACTCCTAAAGAGGTGTACAAGATGTCACACAAGAATACAGGGTGACTCCTAAAGTGATGTACAAGATGTCACACAAGAATACAGGGTGACTTCTAAAGAGGTGTACAAGATGTCACACAAGAATACAGGGTGACTCCTAAAGAGGTGTACAAGATGTCACACAAGAATACAGGGTGACTCCTAAAGAGGTGCACAAGATGTCAGAGAAGAATACAGGGTGACTTCTAAAGAGGTGTACAAGATGTCACACAAGAATACAGGGTACCTCCTAAGGAGGTTCACAAGATGTCAGAGAAGAATACAGGGGGACTTCTAAAGAGGTGTACAAGATGTCACACAAGAATACAGGGTGACTCCTAAAGAGGTGTACAAGATGTCACACAAGAATACAGGGTGCCTCCTAAAGTGGTGTACAAGATGTCACACAAGAATACCGGGTGACTCTTAAAGAGGTGTACAAGATGTCACACAAGAATACAGGGTGACTCCTAAAGAGATGTACAAGATGTCACACAAGAATACAGGGTGACTCCTAAAGAGATGTACAAGATGTCACACAAGAATACAGGGTGACTTCTAAAGAGGTGTACAAGATGTCACACAAGAATACAAGGTGACTCCTATAGAGATGTACAAGATGTCACACAAGAATACCGGGTGACTCCTAAAGAGGTGTACAAGATGTCACACAAGAATACAGGGTGACTCCTAAAGATGTGTACAAGATGTCACACAAGAATACAGGGTGACTCCTAAAGAGGTGTACAAGATGTCACACAAGAATACAGGGTGACTCCTAAAGATGTGTACAAGATGTCACACAAGAATACAGGGTGACTCCTAAAGAGGTGTACAAGATGTCACACAAGAATACAGGGTGACTCCTAAAGTGATGTACAAGTTGTCACACAAGAATACAGGGTGACTTCTAAAGAGGTGTACATGATGTCACACAAGAATACAGGGTGACTCCTAAAGAGGTGTACAAGATGTCACACAAGAATACAGGGTGACTCCTAAAGAGGTGTACAAGATGTCACACAAGAATACAGGGTGAATCCTAAAGAGAAGTACAAGATGTCACACAAGAATACAGGGTGACTTCTAAAGAGGTGTACAAGATGTCACACAAGAATACAGGGTGACTTCTAAAGAGGTGTACAAGATGTCACACAAGAATACAGGGTGACTCCTAAAGAGGTGTACAAGATGTCACACAAGAATACAGGGTGAATCCTAAAGAGATATATAAGATGTCACACAAGAATACAGGGTGAATCCTATAGAGGTGAACAAGATGTCACACAAGAATACAGGGTGACTCCTAAAGTGGTGTACAAGATGTCACACAAGAATACAGGGTGACTCCTAAAGAGGTGTACAAGATGTCACACAAGAATACAGGGTGAATCCTAAAGAGATGTACAAGATGTCACACAAGAATACAGGGTGACTTCTAAAGAGGTGTACAAGATGTCACAAGAATACAGGGTGACTTCTAAAGAGGTGTACAAGATGTCACACAAGAATACAGGGTGACTCCTAAAGAGGTGTACAAGATGTCACACAAGAATACAGGGTGACTCCTAAAGAGGTGTACAAGATGTCACACAAGAATACAGGGTGAATCCTAAAGTGATGTACAAGATGTCACACAAGAATACAGGGTGACTTCTAAAGAGATGTACAAGATGTCACACAAGAATAAAGGGTGACTCCTAAAGAGGTGTACAAGATGTCACACAAGAATACAGGGTGACTCCTAAAGAGGTGTACAAGATGTCACACAAGAATACAGGGTGAATCCTAAACAGATGTACAAGATGTCACACAAGAATACAGGGTGAATCCTAAAGAGGTGTACAAGATGTCACACAAGAATACAGGGTGACTCCTAAAGAGGTGTACAAGATGTCACACAAGAATACAGGGTGACTCCTAAAGAGGTGTACAAGATGTCAAACAAGAATACAGGGTGACTTCTAAAGAGGTGCACAAGATGTCACACAAGAATACAGGGTGAATCCTAAAGAGGTTTACAAGATGTCACACAAGAATACAGGGTGACTTCTAAAGAGGTGTACAAGATGTCACACAAGAATACAGGGTGACTCCTAAAGAGGTGTACAAGATGTCACACAAGAATACAGGGTGACACCTAAAGTGGTGTACAAGATGTCACACAAGAATACAGGGTGACTCCTAAAGAGGTGTACAAGATGTCACACAAGAATACAGGGTGACTTCTAAAGAGGTGTACAAGATGTCACACAAGAATACAGGGTGACTCCTAAAGAGGTGTACAAGATGTCACACAAGAATACAGGTGACTTTTAAAGAGGTGTACAAGATGTCACACAAGAATACAGGGTGACTTCTAAAGAG
Organism: Meconema thalassinum; assembly: GCA_946902985.2. Classification (NCBI taxonomy): domain Eukaryota; kingdom Metazoa; phylum Arthropoda; class Insecta; order Orthoptera; family Tettigoniidae; genus Meconema; species Meconema thalassinum. The sequence continues at coordinate 276,293,845 of OX336388.2, forward strand.
GTGTACAAGATGTCACACAAGAATACAGGGTGAATCCTAAAGAGGTGTACAAGATGTCACACAAGAATACAGGGTGACTTCTAAAGAGGTGTACAAGATGTCACACAAGAATACAGGGTGAATCCTAAAGAGGTGTACAAGATGTCACACAAGAATACAGGGTGACTCCTAAAGAGGTGCACAAGATGTCACACAAGAATACAGGGTGACTTCTAAAGAGGTGTACAAGATGTCACACAAGAATACAGGGTGACTCCTAAAGAGGTGTACAAGATGTCACACAAGAATACAGGGTGACTTCTAAAGAGGTGTACAAGATGTCACACAAGAATACAGGGTGAATCCTAAAGAGGTGTACAAGATGTCACACAAGAATACAGGGTGACTTCTAAAGAGGTGTACAAGATGTCACACAATAATACAGGGTGAATCCTAAAGAGGTGTACAAGATGTCACACAAGAATACAGGGTGACTCCTAAAGAGGTGCACAAGATATCAGACAAGAATACAGGGTGACTTCTAAAGAGGTGTACAAGATGTCACACAAGAATACAGGGTGACTCCTAAAGAGGTGTACAAGATGTCACACAAGAATACAGGGTGACTTCTAAAGTGGTGTACAAGATGTCACACTAGAATACAGGGTGAATCCTAAAGGGGTGCACAAGATGTCACAAAAGAATACAGGGTGAATCCTAAAGAGGTGTACAAGATGTCACACAAGAATACAGGGTGACTCCTAAAGAGGTGTACAAGATGTAACACAAGAATACAGGGTGACTCCTAAAGAGGTGTAAAAGATGTCACACAAGAATACAGGGTGAATCCTAAAGAGGTGCACAAGATGTCACACAAGAATACAGGGTGACTCCTAAAGAGGTGTACAAGATGTCACACAAGAATACAGGGTGACTCATTAAGAGGTGTACAAGATGTCACACAAGAATACAGGGTGAATCCTAAAGGGGTGTACAAGATGTCACACAAGAATACAGGGTGACTTCTAAAGAGGTGTACAAGATGTCACACAAGAATACAGGGTGACTCCTAAAGAGGTGCACAAGATGTCACACAAGAATACAGGGTGAATCCTAAAGAGGTGTACAATGTGTCACACAAGAATACAGTGTGACTCCAAAATAGGTGTACAAGATGTCACACAAGAATACAGGGTGACTTCTAAAGAGGTGTACAAGATGTCACACAAGAATACAGGGTGACCTCTAAAGAGGTTCACAAGATGTCACACAAGAATACAGGGTGCCTCCTAAAGAGGTTCACAAGATGCCATATAAGAATACAGGGTGACTTTATAAGAGGTGTACAAGATGTCACACAAGAATACAGGGTGAATCCTAAGGAGGTGCACAAGATGTCAGAGAAGAATACAGGGTGACTTCTAAAGAGGTGTACAAGATGTCACACAAGAATACAGGGTACCTCCTAAAGAGGTTCACAAGATGTCAGAGAAGAATACAGGGGGACTTCTAAAGAGGTGTACAAGATGTCACACAAGAATACAGGGTGACTTCTAAAGAGGTGTACAAGATGTTAGAGAAGAATGCAGGGTGACTTCTAAAGCGGTGTACAAGATGTCACACAAGAATACAGGTGACTCCTAAAGAGGTGTACAAGATGTCACACAAGAATACAGGTGACTCCTAAAGAGGTGTACAAGATGTCACACAAAAATACAGGGTGACTCCTAAAGAGGTGTACAAGATGTCACACAAGAATACAGGGTGACTTCTAAAGTGGTGTACAAGATGTCACACAAGAATACAGGGTGAATCCTAAAGGGGTGCACAAGATGTCACAAAAGAATACAGGGTGAATCCTAAAGAGGTGTACAAGATGTAACACAAGAATACAGGGTGACTCCTAAAGAGGTGTACAAGATGTCACACAAGAATACAGGGTGACTCCTAAAGATGTGCACAAGATGTCACACAAGAATACAGGGTGAATCCTAAAGAGATGTACAAGGTGTCACACAAGAATACAGTGTGACTCCTAAATAGGTGTACAAGATGTCACACAAGAATACAGGGTGACTTCAAATGAGGTGTACAAGATGTCACACAAGAATACAGAGTGACTTCTAAAGAGGTTCACAAGATGTCACACAAGAATACAGGGTGCCTCCTAAAGAGGTTCACAAGATGCCATATAAGAATACAGGGTGACTTTATAAGAGGTGTACAAGATGTCACACAAGAATACAGGGTGAATCCTAAAGAGGTGCACAAGATGTCAGAGAAGAATACAGGGTGACTTCTAAAGAGGTGTACAAGATGTCACACAAGAATACAGGGTACCTCCTAAAGAGGTTCACAAGGTGTCAGAGAAGAATACAGGGGGACTTCTAAAGAGGTGTACAAGATGTCACACAAGAATACAGGGTGACTTCTAAAGAGGTGTACAAGATGTTAGAGAAGAATGCAGGGTGACTTCTAAAGCGGTGTACAAGATGTCACACAAGAATACAGGTGACTCCTAAAGAGGTGTACAAGATGTCACACAAGAATACAGGTGACTCCTAAAGAGGTGTACAAGATGTCACACAAGAATACAGGGTGACTCCTAAAGAGGTGTACAAGATGTCACACAAGAATACAGGGTGCCTCCTAAAGAGGTGTACAAGATGTCACACAAGAATACAGGTGAATCCTAAAGAGGTGTACAAGATGTCACACAAGAATACAGGGTGACTTCTAAAGAGGTGTACAAGATGTCACACAAGAATACAGGGTGACTCCTAAAGAGGTGTACAAGATGTCATACACGAATACAGGGTGACTCCTAAAGAGATGTACAAGATGTCACACAAGAATACCGGGTGACTCCTAAAGAGGTGTACAAGATGTCACACAAGAATACAGGGTGCCTCCTAAAGAGGTGTACAAGATATCACACAAGAATACAGGGTGACTCCTAAAGAGGTGTACAAGATGTCACACAAGAATACAGGGTGAATCCTAAAGAGGTGTACAAGATGTCACACAAGAATACAGGGTGACTTCTAAAGAGGTGTACAAGATGTCACACAAGAATACAAGGTGAATCCTAAAGTGATGTACAAGATGTCACACAAGAATACAGGGTGACTTCTAAAGAGGTGTACAAGATGTCACACAAGAATACAGGGTGACTCCTAAAGAGGTGTACAAGATGTCACACAAGAATACAGGGTGACTCCTAAAGAGGTGTACAAGATGTCACACAAGAATAAAGGGTGAATCCTAAAGAGATGTACAAGATGTCACACAAGAATACAGGGTGACTTCTAAAGAGGTGTACAAGATGTCACACAAGAATACAGGGTGACTTCTAAAGAGGTGTACAAGATGTCACACAAGAATACAGGGTGACTCCTAAAGAGGTGTACAAGATGTCACACAAGAATACAGGGTGAATCCTAAAGAGATGTACAAGATGTCACACAAGAATACAGGGTGAATCCTATAGAGGTGTACAAGATGTCACACAAGAATACAGCGTGACTCCTAAAGAGGTGTACAAGATGTCACACAAGAATACAGGGTGACTCCTAAAGAGGTGTACTAGATGTCACACAAGAATACAGGGTGAATCCTAAAGAGATGTACAAGATGTCACACAAGAATACAGGGTGACTTCTAAAGAGGTGTACAAGATGTCACAAGAATACAGGGTGACTTCTAAAGAGGTGTACAAGATGTCACACAAGAATACAGGGTGACTCCTAAAGAGGTGTACAAGATGTCACACAAGAATACAGGGTGACTCCTAAAGAGGTGTACAAGATGTCACACAAGAATACAGGGTGAATCCTGAAGAGATGTACAAGATGTCACACAAGAATACAGGGTGACTTCTAAAGAGATGTACAAGATGTCACACAAGAATAAAGGGTGACTCCTAAAGAGGTGTACAAGATGTCACACAAGAATACAGGGTGACTCCTAAAGAGGTGTACAAGATGTCACACAAGAATACAGGGTGAATCCTAAAGAGATGTACAAGATGTCACACAAGAATACAGGGTGACTTCTAAAGAGATGTACAAGATGTCACACAAGAATAAAGGGTGACTCCTAAAGAGGTGTACAAGATGTCACACACGAATACAGGGTGACTCCTAAAGAGGTGTACAAGATGTCACACAAGAATACAGGGTGAATCCTAAACAGATGTACAAAATGTCACACAAGAATACAGGGTGAATCCTAAAGAGGTGTACAAGATGTCACACAAGAATACAGGGTGACTCCTAAAGAGGTGTACAAGATGTCACACAAGAATACAGGGTGACTCCTAAAGAGGTGTACAAGATGTCAAACAAGAATACAGGGTGACTTCTAAAGAGGTGCACAAGATGTCACACAAGAATACAGGGTGAATCCTAAAGAGGTGTACAAGATGTCACACAAGAATACAGGGTGACTTCTAAAGAGGTGTACAAGATGTCACACAAGAATACAGGGTGACTCATAAAGAGGTGTACAAGATGTCACACAAGAATACAGGGTGACACCTAAAGTGGTGTACAAGATGTCACACAAGAAAACAGGGTGACTCCTAAAGAGGTGTACAAGATGTCACACAAGAATACAGGGTGACTTCTAAAGAGGTGTACAAGATGTCACACAAGAATACAGGGTGACTCCTAAAGAGGTGTACAAGATGTCACACAAGAATACAGGTGACTTTTAAAGAGGTGTACAAGATGTCACACAAGAATACAGGGTGACTTCTAAAGAGGTGTACAAGATGTCACACAAGAATACAGGGTGAATCCTAAAGAGGTGTACAAGATGTCACACAAGAATACAGGGTGACTTCTAAAGAGGTGTACAAGATGTCACACAAGAATACAGGGTGAATTCTAAAGAGGAGTACAAGATGTCACACAAGAATACAGGGTGACTCCTAAAGAGGTGCACAAGATGTCACACAAGAATACAGGGTGACTTCTAAAGAGGTGTACAAGATGTCACACAAGAATACAGGGTGACTCCTAAAGAGGTGTACAAGATGTCACACAAGAATACAGGGTGACTTCTAAAGAGGTGTACAAGATGTCACACAAGAATACAGGGTGAATCCTAAAGAGGTGTACAAGATGTCACACAAGAATACAGGGTGACTTCTAAAGAGGTGTACAAGATGTCACACAATAATACAGGTTGAATCCTAAAGAGGTGTACAAGATGTCACACAAGAATACAGGGTGACTCCTAAAGAGGTGCACAAGATGTCAGACAAGAATACAGGGTGACTTCTAAAGAGGTGTACAAGATGTCACACAAGAATACAGGGTGACTCCTAAAGAGGTGTACAAGATGTCACACAAGAATACAGGGTGACTTCTAAAGTGGTGTACAAGATGTCACACAAGAATACAGGGTGAATCCTAAAGGGGTGCACAAGATGTCACAAAAGAATACAGGGTGAATCCTAAAGAGGTGTACAAGATGTCACACAAGAATACAGGGTGACTCCTAAAGAGGTGTACAAGATGTAACACAAGAATACAGGGTGACTCCTAAAGAGGTGTACAAGATGTCACACAAGAATACAGGGTGAATCCTAAAGAGGTGCACAAGATGTCACACAAGAATACAGGGTGACTCCTAAAGAGGTGTACAAGATGTCACACAAGAATACAGGGTGACTCATAAAGAGGTGTACAAGATGTCACACAAGAATACAGGGTGAATCCTAAAGGGGTGTACAAGATGTCACACAAGAATACAGGGTGACTTCTAAAGAGGTGTACAAGATGTCACACAAGAATACAGGGTGACTCCTAAAGAGGTGCACAAGATGTCACACAAGAATACAGGGTGAATCCTAAAGAGGTGTACAAGGTGTCACACAAGAATACAGTGTGACTCCAAAATAGGTGTACAAGATGTCACACAAGAATACAGGGTGACTTCTAAAGAGGTGTACAAGATGTCACACAAGAATACAGGGTGACTTCTAAAGAGGTTCACAAGATGTCACACAAGAATACAGGGTGCCTCCTATAGAGGTTCACAAGATGCCATATAAGAATACAGGGTGACTTTATAAGAGGTGTACAAGATGTCACACAAGAATACAGGGTGAATCCTAAAGAGGTGCACAAGATGTCAGAGAAGAATACAGGGTGACTTCTAAAGAGGTGTACAAGATGTCACACAAGAATACAGGGTACCTCCTAAAGAGGTTCACAAGATGTCAGAGAAGAATACAGGGGGACTTCTAAAGTGGTGTACAAGATGTCACACAAGAATACAGGGTGACTTCTAAAGAGGTGTACAAGATGTTAGAGAAGAATGCAGGGTGACTTCTAAAGCGGTGTACAAGATGTCACACAAGAATACAGGTGACTCCTAAAGAGGTGTACAAGATGTCACACAAGAATACAGGTGACTCCTAAAGAGGTGTACAAGATGTCACACAAAAATACAGAGTGACTCCTAAAGAGGTGTACAAGATGTCACACAAGAATACAGGGTGACTTCTAAAGTGGTGTACAAGATGTCACACAAGAATACAGGGTGAATCCTAAAGGGGTGCACAAGATGTCACAAAAGAATACAGGGTGAATCCTAAAGAGGTGTACAAGATGTCACACAAGAATACAGGGTGAATCCTAAAGAGGTGCACAAGATGTCAGAGAAGAATACAGGGTGACTTCTAAAGAGGTGTACAAGATGTCACACAAGAATACAGGGTGTCTTCTAAAGAGGTGTACAAGATGTCACACAAGAATACAGGGTGACTTCTAAAGAGGTTCACAAGATGTCACACAAGAATACAGGGTGGCTCCTAAAGAGGTTCACAAGATGCCATATAAGAATACAGGGTGACTTTATAAGAGGTGTACAAGATGTCACACTAGAATACAGGGTGAACCCTAAAGAGGTGCACAAGATGTCAGAGAAGAATACAGGGTGACTTCTAAAGAGGTGTACAAGATGTCACACAAGAATACAGGGTACCTCCTAAAGAGGTTCACAAGATGTCAGAGAAGAATACAGGGGGACTTCTAAAGAGGTGTACAAGATGTCACACAAGAATACAGGGTGACTTCTAAAGAGGTGTACAAGATGTTAGAGAAGAATGCAGGGTGACTTCTAAAGCGGTGTACAAGATGTCACACAAGAATACAGGTGACTCCTAAAGAGGTGTACAAGATGTCACACAAGAATACAGGTGACTCCTAAAGAGGTGTACAAGATGTCACACAAGAATACAGGGTGACTCCTAAAGAGGTGTACAAGATGTCACACAAGAATACAGGGTGCCTCCTAAAGAGGTGTACAAGATGTCACACAAGAATACAGGTGAATCCTAAAGAGGTGTACAAGATGTCACACAAGAATACAGGGTGACTTCTAAAGAGGTGTACAAGATGTCGCACAAGAATACAGGGTGACTCCTAAAGAGGTGTACAAGATGTCATACAAGAATACAGGGTGACTCCTAAAGAGATGTACAAGATGTCACACAAGAATACCGGGTGACTCCTAAAGAGGTGTACAAGATGTCACACAAGAATACAGGGTGCCTCCTAAAGAGGTGTACAAGATGTCACACAAGAATACAGGGTGACTCCTAAAGAGGTGTACAAGATGTCACACAAGAATACAGGGTGAATCCTAAAGAGGTGTACAAGATGTCACACAAGAATACAGGGTGACATCTAAAGAGGTGTACAAGATGTCACACAAGAATACAAGGTGAATCCTAAAGTGATGTACAAGATGTCACACAAGAATACAGGGTGAATCCTAAAGAGATGTACAAGATGTCACACAAGAATACAGGGTGACTCCTAAAGAGGTGTACAAGATGTCACACAAGAATACAGGGTGACTCCTAAAGAGGTGTACAAGATGTCAAACAAGAATACAGGGTGACTTCTAAAGAGGTGCACAAGATGTCACACAAGAATACAGGGTGAATCCTAAAGAGGTGTACAAGATGTCACACAAGAATACAGGGTGACTTCTAAAGAGGTGTACAAGATGTCACACAAGAATACAGGGTGACTCATAAAGAGGTGTACAAGATGTCACACAAGAATACAGGGTGACACCTAAAGTGGTGTACAAGATGTCACACAAGAAAACAGGGTGACTCCTAAAGAGGTGTACAAGATGTCACACAAGAATACAGGGTGACTTCTAAAGAGGTGTACAAGATGTCACACAAGAATACAGGGTGACTCCTAAAGAGGTGTACAAGATGTCACACAAGAATACAGGTGACTTTTAAAGAGGTGTACAAGATGTCACACAAGAATACAGGGTGACTTCTAAAGAGGTGTACAAGATGTCACACAAGAATACAGGGTGAATCCTAAAGAGGTGTACAAGATGTCACACAAGAATACAGGGTGACTTCTAAAGAGGTGTACAAGATGTCACACAAGAATACAGGGTGAATTCTAAAGAGGAGTACAAGATGTCACACAAGAATACAGGGTGACTCCTAAAGAGGTGCACAAGATGTCACACAAGAAGACAGGGTGACTTCTAAAGAGGTGTACAAGATGTCACACAAGAATACAGGGTGACTCCTAAAGAGGTGTACAAGATGTCACACAAGAATACAGGGTGACTTCTAAAGAGGTGTACAAGATGTCACACAAGAATACAGGGTGAATCCTAAAGAGGTGTACAAGATGTCACACAAGAATACAGGGTGACTTCTAAAGAGGTGTACAAGATGTCACACAATAATACAGGTTGAATCCTAAAGAGGTGTACAAGATGTCACACAAGAATACAGGGTGACTCCTAAAGAGGTGCACAAGATGTCAGACAAGAATACAGGGTGACTTCTAAAGAGGTGTACAAGATGTCACACAAGAATACAGGGTGACTCCTAAAGAGGTGTACAAGATGTCACACAAGAATACAGGGTGACTTCTAAAGTGGTGTACAAGATGTCACACAAGAATACAGGGTGAATCCTAAAGGGGTGCACAAGATGTCACAAAAGAATACAGGGTGAATCCTAAAGAGGTGTACAAGATGTCACACAAGAATACAGGGTGACTCCTAAAGAGGTGTACAAGATGTAACACAAGAATACAGGGTGACTCCTAAAGAGGTGTACAAGATGTCACACAAGAATACAGCGTGAATCCTAAAGAGGTGCACAAGATGTCACACAAGAATACAGGGTGACTCCTAAAGAGGTGTACAAGATGTCACACAAGAATACAGGGTGACTCATAAAGAGGTGTACAAGATGTCACACAAGAATACAGGGTGAATCCTAAAGGGGTGTACAAGATGTCACACAAGAATACAGGGTGACTTCTAAAGAGGTGTACAAGATGTCACACAAGAATACAGGGTGACTCCTAAAGAGGTGCACAAGATGTCACACAAGAATACAGGGTGAATCCTAAAGAGGTGTACAAGGTGTCACACAAGAATACAGTGTGACTCCAAAATAGGTGTACAAGATGTCACACAAGAATACAGGGTGACTTCTAAAGAGGTGTACAAGATGTCACACAAGAATACAGGGTGACTTCTAAAGAGGTTCACAAGATGTCACACAAGAATACAGGGTGCCTCCTATAGAGGTTCACAAGATGCCATATAAGAATACAGGGTGACTTTATAAGAGGTGTACAAGATGTCACACAAGAATACAGGGTGAATCCTAAAGAGGTGCACAAGATGTCAGAGAAGAATACAGGGTGACTTCTAAAGAGGTGTACAAGATGTCACACAAGAATACAGGGTACCTCCTAAAGAGGTTCACAAGATGTCAGAGAAGAATACAGGGGGACTTCTAAAGTGGTGTACAAGATGTCACACAAGAATACAGGGTGACTTCTAAAGAGGTGTACAAGATGTTAGAGAAGAATGCAGGGTGACTTCTAAAGCGGTGTACAAGATGTCACACAAGAATACAGGTGACTCCTAAAGAGGTGTACAAGATGTCACACAAGAATACAGGTGACTCCTAAAGAGGTGTACAAGATGTCACACAAAAATACAGAGTGACTCCTAAAGAGGTGTACAAGATGTCACACAAGAATACAGGGTGACTTCTAAAGTGGTGTACAAGATGTCACACAAGAATACAGGGTGAATCCTAAAGGGGTGCACAAGATGTCACAAAAGAATACAGGGTGAATCCTAAAGAGGTGTACAAGATGTCACACAAGAATACAGGGTGAATCCTAAAGAGGTGCACAAGATGTCAGAGAAGAATACAGGGTGACTTCTAAAGAGGTGTACAAGATGTCACACAAGAATACAGGGTGTCTTCTAAAGAGGTGTACAAGATGTCACACAAGAATACAGGGTGACTTCTAAAGAGGTTCACAAGATGTCACACAAGAATACAGGGTGGCTCCTAAAGAGGTTCACAAGATGCCATATAAGAATACAGGGTGACTTTATAAGAGGTGTACAAGATGTCACACTAGAATACAGGGTGAACCCTAAAGAGGTGCACAAGATGTCAGAGAAGAATACAGGGTGACTTCTAAAGAGGTGTACAAGATGTCACACAAGAATACAGGGTACCTCCTAAAGAGGTTCACAAGATGTCAGAGAAGAATACAGGGGGACTTCTAAAGAGGTGTACAAGATGTCACACAAGAATACAGGGTGACTTCTAAAGAGGTGTACAAGATGTTAGAGAAGAATGCAGGGTGACTTCTAAAGCGGTGTACAAGATGTCACACAAGAATACAGGTGACTCCTAAAGAGGTGTACAAGATGTCACACAAGAATACAGGTGACTCCTAAAGAGGTGTACAAGATGTCACACAAGAATACAGGGTGACTCCTAAAGAGGTGTACAAGATGTCACACAAGAATACAGGGTGCCTCCTAAAGAGGTGTACAAGATGTCACACAAGAATACAGGTGAATCCTAAAGAGGTGTACAAGATGTCACACAAGAATACAGGGTGACTTCTAAAGAGGTGTACAAGATGTCACACAAGAATACAGGGTGACTCCTAAAGAGGTGTACAAGATGTCATACAAGAATACAGGGTGACTCCTAAAGAGATGTACAAGATGTCACACAAGAATACCGGGTGACTCCTAAAGAGGTGTACAAGATGTCACACAAGAATACAGGGTGCCTCCTAAAGAGGTGTACAAGATGTCACACAAGAATACAGGGTGACTCCTAAAGAGGTGTACAAGATGTCACACAAGAATACAGGGTGAATCCTAAAGAGGTGTACAAGATGTCACACAAGAATACAGGGTGACATCTAAAGAGGTGTACAAGATGTCACACAAGAATACAAGGTGAATCCTAAAGTGATGTACAAGATGTCACACAAGAATACAGGGTGACTTCTAAAGAGGTGTACAAGATGTCACACAAGAATACAGGGTGACTCCTAAAGAGGTGTACAAGATGTCACACAAGAATACAGGGTGACTCCTAAAGAGGTGTACAAGATGTCACACAAGAATACAGGGTGACATCTAAAGAGGTGTACAAGATGTCACACAAGAATACAAGGTGAATCCTAAAGTGATGTACAAGATGTCACACAAGAATACAGGGTGAATCCTAAAGAGATGTACAAGATGTCACACAAGAATACAGGGTGACTTCTAAAGAGGTGTACAAGATGTCACACAAGTATACAGGGTGACTTCTAAAGAGGTGTACAAGATGTCACACAAGAATACAGGGTGACTCCTAAAGAGGTTACAAGATGTTACACAAGAATACAGGGTGACTTCTAAAGGGGTGTACAAGATGTCACACAAGAATACAGGGTGCCTCCTAAAGAGGTGTACAAGATGTCACACAAGAATACAGGGTGCCTCCTAAAGAGGTGTACAAAATGTCACACAAGAATACAGGGTGACCTCTAAAGAGGTGTACAAGATGTCACACAAGAATACAGGGTGCCTCCTAAATAGGTGTACAAGATGTCACACAAGAATACAGGGTGACTCCTAAAGAGGTGTACAAGATGTCACACAAGAATACAGGGTGACTCCTAAAGAGGTGTACATGATGTCAGACAAGAATACAGGGTGACTCCTAAAGAGGTGTACAAGATGTCACACAAGAATACAGGGTGCCTCCTAAAGAGGTGTACAAGATGTCACACAAGAATACAGGGTGACTTCTATAGAGGTGTACAAGATGTCACCCAAGAATACAGGGTGAATCCTAAAGAGGTGTACAAGATGTCACACAAGAATACAGGGTGACTTCTAAAGAGGTGTACAAGATGTCACACAAGAATACAGGGTGACTCCTAAAGAGGTGCACAAGATGTCAAAGTTGAATACAGGGTGACTTCTAAAGAGGTGTACAAGATGTCACACAAGAATACAGGGTGACTCCTAAAGAGGTGTACAAGATGTCACACAAGAATACAGGGTGAATCCTAAAGAGGTGTACAAGATATCACACAAGAATACAGGGTGAATCCTAAAGAGATGTACAAGATGTCACACAAGAATACAGGGTGACTTCTAAAGGGGTGTACAAGATATCACACAAGAATACAGGGTGACTTCTAAAGAGGTGTACAAGATGTCACACAAGAATACACGGTGACTCCTAAAGTGGTGTACAAGATGTCACACAAGAAAACAAGGTGAATCCTAAAGAGATGTACAAGATGTCACACAAGAATACAGGGTGAATCCTATAGAGGTGTACAAGATGTCACACAAGAATACAGCGTGACTCCTAAAGAGGTGTACAAGATGTCACACACGAATACAGGGTGACTCCTAAAGAGGTGTACAAGATGTCACACAAGAATACAGGGTGAATCCTAAAGAGATGTACAAGATGTCACACAAGAATACAGGGTGACTTCTAAAGAGGTGTACAAGATGTCACAAGAATACAGGGTGACTTCTAAAGAGATGTACAAGATGTCACACAAGAATACAGGGTGACTCCTAAAGAGGTGTACAAGATGTCACACAAGAATACAGGGTGACTCCTAAAGAGGTGTACAAGATGTCACACAAGAATACAGGGTTAATCCTAAAGAGATGTACAAGATGTCACACAAGTATACAGGGTGACTTCTAAAGAGATGTACAAGATGTCACACAAGATTAAAGGGTGACTCCTAAAGAGGTGTACAAGATGTCACACAAGAATACAGGGTGACTCCTAAAGAGGTGTACAAGATGTCACACAAGAATACAAGGTGAATCCTAAACAGATGTACAAGATGTCACACAAGAATACAGGGTGACTTCTAAAGAGGTGTACAAGATGTCACACAAGAATACAGGGTGACTCCTAAAGAGGTGTACAAGATGTCACACAAGAATACAGGGTGACTCCTAAAGAGGTGTACAAGATGTCACACAAAAATACAGGGTGACTTCTAAAGAGGTGTACAAGATGTCACACAAGAATACAGGGTGACTCCTAAAGAGGTGTACAAGATGTCACACAAGAATACAGGGTGACTTCTAAAGAGGTGTACAAGATGTCACACAAGAATACAGGGTGAATCCTAAAGAGGTGTACAAGATGTCACACAAGAATACAGGGTGACTTCTAAAGAGGTGTACAAGATGTCACACAATAATACAGGTTGAATCCTAAAGAGGTGTACAAGATGTCACACAAGAATACAGGGTGACTCCTAAAGAGGTGCACAAGATGTCAGACAAGAATACAGGGTGACTTCTAAAGAGGTGTACAAGATGTCACACAAGAATACAGGGTGACTCCTAAAGAGGTGTACAAGATGTCACACAAGAATACAGGGTGACTTCTAAAGTGGTGTACAAGATGTCACACAAGAATACAGGGTGAATCCTAAAGGGGTGCACAAGATGTCACAAAAGAATACAGGGTGAATCCTAAAGAGGTGTACAAGATGTCACACAAGAATACAGGGTGACTCCTAAAGAGGTGTACAAGATGTAACACAAGAATACAGGGTGACTCCTAAAGAGGTGTACAAGATGTCACACAAGAATACAGGGTGAATCCTAAAGAGGTGCACAAGATGTCACACAAGAATACAGGGTGACTCCTAAAGAGGTGTACAAGATGTCACACAAGAATACAGGGTGACTCATAAAGAGGTGTACAAGATGTCACACAAGAATACAGGGTGAATCCTAAAGGGGTGTACAAGATGTCACACAAGAATACAGGGTGACTTCTAAAGAGGTGTACAAGATGTCACACAAGAATACAGGGTGACTCCTAAAGAGGTGCACAAGATGTCACACAAGAATACAGGGTGAATCCTAAAGAGGTGTACAAGGTGTCACACAAGAATACAGTGTGACTCCAAAATAGGTGTACAAGATGTCACACAAGAATACAGGGTGACTTCTAAAGAGGTGTACAAGATGTCACACAAGAATACAAGGTGACTTCTAAAGAGGTTCACAAGATGTCACACAAGAATACAGGGTGCCTCCTATAGAGGTTCACAAGATGCCATATAAGAATACAGGGTGACTTTATAAGAGGTGTACAAGATGTCACACAAGAATACAGGGTGAATCCTAAAGAGGTGCACAAGATGTCAGAGAAGAATACAGGGTGACTTCTAAAGAGGTGTACAAGATGTCACACAAGAATACAGGGTACCTCCTAAAGAGGTTCACAAGATGTCAGAGAAGAATACAGGGGGACTTCTAAAGTGGTGTACAAGATGTCACACAAGAATACAGGGTGACTTCTAAAGAGGTGTACAAGATGTTAGAGAAGAATGCAGGGTGACTTCTAAAGCGGTGTACAAGATGTCACACAAGAATACAGGTGACTCCTAAAGAGGTGTACAAGATGTCACACAAGAATACAGGGTGACACCTAAAGTGGTGTACAAGATGTCACATAAGAATACAGGGTGACTCCTAAAGAGGTGTACAAGATGTCACACAAGAATACAGGGTGACTCCTAAAGAGGTGTACAAGATGTCACACAAGAATACAGGGTGACTCCTAAAGAGGTGTACAAGATGTCACACAAGAATACAGGGTGACTCCTAAAGATGTGTACAAGATGTCACACAAGAATACAGGGTGACTCCTAAAGATGTGTACAAGATGTCACACAAGAATACAGGGTGACTCCTAAAGAGGTGTACAAGATGTCACACAAGAATACAGGGTGACTCCTAAAGTGATGTACAAGATGTCACACAAGAATACAGGGTGACTTCTAAAGAGGTGTACAAGATGTCACACAAGAATACAGGGTGACTCCTAAAGAGGTGTACAAGATGTCACACAAGAATACAGGGTGACTCCTAAAGAGGTGCACAAGATGTCAGAGAAGAATACAGGGTGACTTCTAAAGAGGTGTACAAGATGTCACACAAGAATACAGGGTACCTCCTAAAGAGGTTCACAAGATGTCAGAGAAGAATACAGGGGGACTTCTAAAGAGGTGTACAAGATGTCACACAAGAATACAGGGTGACTCCTAAAGAGGTGTACAAGATGTCACACAAGAATACAGGGTGCCTCCTAAAGTGGTGTACAAGATGTCACACAAGAATACCGGGTGACTCTTAAAGGGGTGTACAAGATGTCACACAAGAATACAGGGTGACTCCTAAAGAGATGTACAAGATGTCACACAAGAATACAGGGTGACTCCTAAAGAGATGTACAAGATGTCACACAAGAATACAGGGTGACTTCTAAAGTGGTGTACAAGATGTCACACAAGAATACAAGGTGACTCCTATAGAGATGTACAAGATGTCACACAAGAATACCGGGTGACTCCTAAAGAGGTGTACAAGATGTCACACAAGAATACAGGGTGACTCCTAAAGATGTGTACAAGATGTCACACAAGAATACAGGGTGACTCCTAAAGAGGTGTACAAGATGTCACACAAGAATACAGGGTGACTCCTAAAGATGTGTACAAGATGTCACACAAGAATACAGGGTGACTCCTAAAGAGGTGCACAAGATGTCACACAAGAATACAGGGTGAATCCTAAAGAGGTGTACAAGGTGTCACACAAGAATACAGTGTGACTCCAAAATAGGTGTACAAGATGTCACACAAGAATACAGGGTGACTTCTAAAGAGGTGTACAAGATGTCACACAAGAATACAGGGTGACTTCTAAAGAGGTTCACAAGATGTCACACAAGAATACAGGGTGCCTCCTATAGAGGTTCACAAGATGCCATATAAGAATACAGGGTGACTTTATAAGAGGTGTACAAGATGTCACACAAGAATACAGGGTGAATCCTAAAGAGGTGCACAAGATGTCAGAGAAGAATACAGGGTGACTTCTAAAGAGGTGTACAAGATGTCACACAAGAATACAGGGTACCTCCTAAAGAGGTTCACAAGATGTCAGAGAAGAATACAGGGGGACTTCTAAAGTGGTGTACAAGATGTCACACAAGAATACAGGGTGACTTCTAAAGAGGTGTACAAGATGTTAGAGAAGAATGCAGGGTGACTTCTAAAGCGGTGTACAAGATGTCACACAAGAATACAGGTGACTCCTAAAGAGGTGTACAAGATGTCACACAAGAATACAGGTGACTCCTAAAGAGGTGTACAAGATGTCACACAAAAATACAGAGTGACTCCTAAAGAGGTGTACAAGATGTCACACAAGAATACAGGGTGACTTCTAAAGTGGTGTACAAGATGTCACACAAGAATACAGGGTGAATCCTAAAGGGGTGCACAAGATGTCACAAAAGAATACAGGGTGAATCCTAAAGAGGTGTACAAGATGTCACACAAGAATACAGGGTGAATCCTAAAGAGGTGCACAAGATGTCAGAGAAGAATACAGGGTGACTTCTAAAGAGGTGTACAAGATGTCACACAAGAATACAGGGTGTCTTCTAAAGAGGTGTACAAGATGTCACACAAGAATACAGGGTGACTTCTAAAGAGGTTCACAAGATGTCACACAAGAATACAGGGTGGCTCCTAAAGAGGTTCACAAGATGCCATATAAGAATACAGGGTGACTTTATAAGAGGTGTACAAGATGTCACACTAGAATACAGGGTGAACCCTAAAGAGGTGCACAAGATGTCAGAGAAGAATACAGGGTGACTTCTAAAGAGGTGTACAAGATGTCACACAAGAATACAGGGTACCTCCTAAAGAGGTTCACAAGATGTCAGAGAAGAATACAGGGGGACTTCTAAAGAGGTGTACAAGATGTCACACAAGAATACAGGGTGACTTCTAAAGAGGTGTACAAGATGTTAGAGAAGAATGCAGGGTGACTTCTAAAGCGGTGTACAAGATGTCACACAAGAATACAGGTGACTCCTAAAGAGGTGTACAAGATGTCACACAAGAATACAGGTGACTCCTAAAGAGGTGTACAAGATGTCACACAAGAATACAGGGTGACTCCTAAAGAGGTGTACAAGATGTCACACAAGAATACAGGGTGCCTCCTAAAGAGGTGTACAAGATGTCACACAAGAATACAGGTGAATCCTAAAGAGGTGTACAAGATGTCACACAAGAATACAGGGTGACTTCTAAAGAGGTGTACAAGATGTCACACAAGAATACAGGGTGACTCCTAAAGAGGTGTACAAGATGTCATACAAGAATACAGGGTGACTCCTAAAGAGATGTACAAGATGTCACACAAGAATACCGGGTGACTCCTAAAGAGGTGTACAAGATGTCACACAAGAATACAGGGTGCCTCCTAAAGAGGTGTACAAGATGTCACACAAGAATACAGGGTGACTCCTAAAGAGGTGTACAAGATGTCACACAAGAATACAGGGTGAATCCTAAAGAGGTGTACAAGATGTCACACAAGAATACAGGGTGACATCTAAAGAGGTGTACAAGATGTCACACAAGAATACAAGGTGAATCCTAAAGTGATGTACAAGATGTCACACAAGAATACAGGGTGACTTCTAAAGAGGTGTACAAGATGTCACACAAGAATACAGGGTGACTCCTAAAGAGGTGTACAAGATGTCACACAAGAATACAGGGTGACTCCTAAAGAGGTGTACAAGATGTCACACAAGAATACAGGGTGACATCTAAAGAGGTGTACAAGATGTCACACAAGAATACAAGGTGAATCCTAAAGTGATGTACAAGATGTCACACAAGAATACAGGGTGAATCCTAAAGAGATGTACAAGATGTCACACAAGAATACAGGGTGACTTCTAAAGAGGTGTACAAGATGTCACACAAGTATACAGGGTGACTTCTAAAGAGGTGTACAAGATGTCACACAAGAATACAGGGTGACTCCTAAAGAGGTTACAAGATGTTACACAAGAATACAGGGTGACTTCTAAAGGGGTGTACAAGATGTCACACAAGAATACAGGGTGCCTCCTAAAGAGGTGTACAAGATGTCACACAAGAATACAGGGTGCCTCCTAAAGAGGTGTACAAAATGTCACACAAGAATACAGGGTGACCTCTAAAGAGGTGTACAAGATGTCACACAAGAATACAGGGTGCCTCCTAAATAGGTGTACAAGATGTCACACAAGAATACAGGGTGACTCCTAAAGAGGTGTACAAGATGTCACACAAGAATACAGGGTGACTCCTAAAGAGGTGTACATGATGTCAGACAAGAATACAGGGTGACTCCTAAAGAGGTGTACAAGATGTCACACAAGAATACAGGGTGCCTCCTAAAGAGGTGTACAAGATGTCACACAAGAATACAGGGTGACTTCTATAGAGGTGTACAAGATGTCACCCAAGAATACAGGGTGAATCCTAAAGAGGTGTACAAGATGTCACACAAGAATACAGGGTGACTTCTAAAGAGGTGTACAAGATGTCACACAAGAATACAGGGTGACTCCTAAAGAGGTGCACAAGATGTCAAAGTTGAATACAGGGTGACTTCTAAAGAGGTGTACAAGATGTCACACAAGAATACAGGGTGACTCCTAAAGAGGTGTACAAGATGTCACACAAGAATACAGGGTGAATCCTAAAGAGGTGTACAAGATATCACACAAGAATACAGGGTGAATCCTAAAGAGATGTACAAGATGTCACACAAGAATACAGGGTGACTTCTAAAGAGGTGTACAAGATATCACACAAGAATACAGGGTGACTTCTAAAGAGGTGTACAAGATGTCACACAAGAATACACGGTGACTCCTAAAGTGGTGTACAAGATGTCACACAAGAAAACAAGGTGAATCCTAAAGAGATGTACAAGATGTCACACAAGAATACAGGGTGAATCCTATAGAGGTGTACAAGATGTCACACAAGAATACAGCGTGACTCCTAAAGAGGTGTACAAGATGTCACACACGAATACAGGGTGACTCCTAAAGAGGTGTACAAGATGTCACACAAGAATACAGGGTGAATCCTAAAGAGATGTACAAGATGTCACACAAGAATACAGGGTGACTTCTAAAGAGGTGTACAAGATGTCACAAGAATACAGGGTGACTTCTAAAGAGATGTACAAGATGTCACACAAGAATACAGGGTGACTCCTAAAGAGGTGTACAAGATGTCACACAAGAATACAGGGTGACTCCTAAAGAGGTGTACAAGATGTCACACAAGAATACAGGGTTAATCCTAAAGAGATGTACAAGATGTCACACAAGTATACAGGGTGACTTCTAAAGAGATGTACAAGATGTCACACAAGATTAAAGGGTGACTCCTAAAGAGGTGTACAAGATGTCACACAAGAATACAGGGTGACTCCTAAAGAGGTGTACAAGATGTCACACAAGAATACAAGGTGAATCCTAAACAGATGTACAAGATGTCACACAAGAATACAGGGTGACTTCTAAAGAGGTGTACAAGATGTCACACAAGAATACAGGGTGACTCCTAAAGAGGTGTACAAGATGTCACACAAGAATACAGGGTGACTCCTAAAGAGGTGTACAAGATGTCACACAAAAATACAGGGTGACTTCTAAAGAGGTGTACAAGATGTCACACAAGAATACAGGGTGACTCCTAAAGAGGTGTACAAGATGTCACACAAGAATACAGGGTGACTTCTAAAGAGGTGTACAAGATGTCACACAAGAATACAGGGTGAATCCTAAAGAGGTGTACAAGATGTCACACAAGAATACAGGGTGACTTCTAAAGAGGTGTACAAGATGTCACACAATAATACAGGTTGAATCCTAAAGAGGTGTACAAGATGTCACACAAGAATACAGGGTGACTCCTAAAGAGGTGCACAAGATGTCAGACAAGAATACAGGGTGACTTCTAAAGAGGTGTACAAGATGTCACACAAGAATACAGGGTGACTCCTAAAGAGGTGTACAAGATGTCACACAAGAATACAGGGTGACTTCTAAAGTGGTGTACAAGATGTCACACAAGAATACAGGGTGAATCCTAAAGGGGTGCACAAGATGTCACAAAAGAATACAGGGTGAATCCTAAAGAGGTGTACAAGATGTCACACAAGAATACAGGGTGACTCCTAAAGAGGTGTACAAGATGTAACACAAGAATACAGGGTGACTCCTAAAGAGGTGTACAAGATGTCACACAAGAATACAGGGTGAATCCTAAAGAGGTGCACAAGATGTCACACAAGAATACAGGGTGACTCCTAAAGAGGTGTACAAGATGTCACACAAGAATACAGGGTGACTCATAAAGAGGTGTACAAGATGTCACACAAGAATACAGGGTGAATCCTAAAGGGGTGTACAAGATGTCACACAAGAATACAGGGTGACTTCTAAAGAGGTGTACAAGATGTCACACAAGAATACAGGGTGACTCCTAAAGAGGTGCACAAGATGTCACACAAGAATACAGGGTGAATCCTAAAGAGGTGTACAAGGTGTCACACAAGAATACAGTGTGACTCCAAAATAGGTGTACAAGATGTCACACAAGAATACAGGGTGACTTCTAAAGAGGTGTACAAGATGTCACACAAGAATACAAGGTGACTTCTAAAGAGGTTCACAAGATGTCACACAAGAATACAGGGTGCCTCCTATAGAGGTTCACAAGATGCCATATAAGAATACAGGGTGACTTTATAAGAGGTGTACAAGATGTCACACAAGAATACAGGGTGAATCCTAAAGAGGTGCACAAGATGTCAGAGAAGAATACAGGGTGACTTCTAAAGAGGTGTACAAGATGTCACACAAGAATACAGGGTACCTCCTAAAGAGGTTCACAAGATGTCAGAGAAGAATACAGGGGGACTTCTAAAGTGGTGTACAAGATGTCACACAAGAATACAGGGTGACTTCTAAAGAGGTGTACAAGATGTTAGAGAAGAATGCAGGGTGACTTCTAAAGCGGTGTACAAGATGTCACACAAGAATACAGGTGACTCCTAAAGAGGTGTACAAGATGTCACACAAGAATACAGGGTGACACCTAAAGTGGTGTACAAGATGTCACATAAGAATACAGGGTGACTCCTAAAGAGGTGTACAAGATGTCACACAAGAATACAGGGTGACTCCTAAAGAGGTGTACAAGATGTCACACAAGAATACAGGGTGACTCCTAAAGAGGTGTACAAGATGTCACACAAGAATACAGGGTGACTCCTAAAGATGTGTACAAGATGTCACACAAGAATACAGGGTGACTCCTAAAGATGTGTACAAGATGTCACACAAGAATACAGGGTGACTCCTAAAGAGGTGTACAAGATGTCACACAAGAATACAGGGTGACTCCTAAAGTGATGTACAAGATGTCACACAAGAATACAGGGTGACTTCTAAAGAGGTGTACAAGATGTCACACAAGAATACAGGGTGACTCCTAAAGAGGTGTACAAGATGTCACACAAGAATACAGGGTGACTCCTAAAGAGGTGCACAAGATGTCAGAGAAGAATACAGGGTGACTTCTAAAGAGGTGTACAAGATGTCACACAAGAATACAGGGTACCTCCTAAAGAGGTTCACAAGATGTCAGAGAAGAATACAGGGGGACTTCTAAAGAGGTGTACAAGATGTCACACAAGAATACAGGGTGACTCCTAAAGAGGTGTACAAGATGTCACACAAGAATACAGGGTGCCTCCTAAAGTGGTGTACAAGATGTCACACAAGAATACCGGGTGACTCTTAAAGGGGTGTACAAGATGTCACACAAGAATACAGGGTGACTCCTAAAGAGATGTACAAGATGTCACACAAGAATACAGGGTGACTCCTAAAGAGATGTACAAGATGTCACACAAGAATACAGGGTGACTTCTAAAGTGGTGTACAAGATGTCACACAAGAATACAAGGTGACTCCTATAGAGATGTACAAGATGTCACACAAGAATACCGGGTGACTCCTAAAGAGGTGTACAAGATGTCACACAAGAATACAGGGTGACTCCTAAAGATGTGTACAAGATGTCACACAAGAATACAGGGTGACTCCTAAAGAGGTGTACAAGATGTCACACAAGAATACAGGGTGACTCCTAAAGATGTGTACAAGATGTCACACAAGAATACAGGGTGACTCCTAAAGAGGTGTACAAGATGTCACACAAGAATACAGGGTGACTCCTAAAGTGATGTACAAGTTGTCACACAAGAATACAGGGTGACTTCTAAAGAGGTGTACATGATGTCACACAAGAATACAGGGTGACTCCTAAAGAGGTGTACAAGATGTCACACAAGAATACAGGGTGACTCCTAAAGAGGTGTACAAGATGTCACACAAGAATACAGGGTGAATCCTAAAGAGAAGTACAAGATGTCACACAAGAATACAGGGTGACTTCTAAAGAGGTGTACAAGATGTCACACAAGAATACAGGGTGACTTCTAAAGAGGTGTACAAGATGTCACACAAGAATACAGGGTGACTCCTAAAGAGGTGTACAAGATGTCACACAAGAATACAGGGTGAATCCTAAAGAGATGTACAAGATGTCACACAAGAATACAGGGTGAATCCTATAGAGGTGTACAAGATGTCACACAAGAATACAGGGTGACTCCTAAAGTGGTGTACAAGATGTCACACAAGAATACAGGGTGACTCCTAAAGAGGTGTACAAGATGTCACACAAGAATACAGGGTGAATCCTAAAGTGATGTACAAGATGTCACACAAGAATACAGGGTGACTTCTAAATTGATGTACAAGATGTCACACAAGAATAAAGGGTGACTCCTAAAGAGGTGTACAAGATGTCACACAAGAATACAGGGTGACTCCTAAAGAGGTGTACAAGATGTCACACAAGAATACAGGGTGAATCCTAAACAGATGTACAAGATGTCACACAAGAATACAGGGTGAATCCTAAAGAGGTGTACAAGATGTCACACAAGAATACAGGGTGACTCCTAAAGAGGTGTACAAGATGTCACACAAGAATACAGGGTGACTCCTAAAGAGGTGTACAAGATGTCAAACAAGAATACAGGGTGACTTCTAAAGAGGTGCACAAGATGTCACACAAGAATACAGGGTGAATCCTAAAGAGGTTTACAAGATGTCACACAAGAATACAGGGTGACTTCTAAAGAGGTGTACAAGATGTCACACAAGAATACAGGGTGACTCCTAAAGAGGTGTACAAGATGTCACACAAGAATACAGGGTGACACCTAAAGTGGTGTACAAGATGTCACACAAGAATACAGGGTGACTCCTAAAGAGGTGTACAAGATGTCACACAAGAATACAGGGTGACTTCTAAAGAGGTGTACAAGATGTCACACAAGAATACAGGGTGACTCCTAAAGAGGTGTACAAGATGTCACACAAGAATACAGGTGACTTTTAAAGAGGTGTACAAGATGTCACACAAGAATACAGGGTGACTTCTAAAGAGGTGTACAAGATGTCACACAAGAATACAGGGTGAATCCTAAAGAGGTGTACAAGATGTCACACAAGAATACAGGGTGACTTCTAAAGAGGTGTACAAGATGTCACACAAGAATACAGGGTGAATCCTAAAGAGGTGTACAAGATGTCACACAAGAATACAGGGTGACTCCTAAAGAGGTGCACAAGATGTCACACAAGAATACAGGGTGACTTCTAAAGAGGTGTACAAGATGTCACACAAGAATACAGGGTGACTCCTAAAGAGGTGTACAAGATGTCACACAAGAATACAGGGTGACTTCTAAAGAGGTGTACAAGATGTCACACAAGAATACAGGGTGAATCCTAAAGAGGTGTACAAGATGTCACACAAGAATACAGGGTGACTTCTAAAGAGGTGTACAAGATGTCACACAATAGTACAGGGTGAATCCTAAAGAGGTGTACAAGATGTCACACAAGAATACAGGGTGACTCCTAAAGAGGTGCACAAGATATCAGACAAGAATACAGGGTGACTTCTAAAGAGGTGTACAAGATGTCACACAAGAATACAGGGTGACTCCTAAAGAGGTGTACAAGATGTCACACAAGAATACAGGGTGACTTCTAAAGTGGTGTACAAGATGTCACACTAGAATACAGGGTGAATCCTAAAGGGGTGCACAAGATGTCACAAAAGAATACAGGGTGAATCCTAAAGAGGTGTACAAGATGTCACACAAGAATACAGGATGACTCCTAAAGAGGTGTACAAGATGTAACACAAGAATACAGGGTGACTCCTAAAGAGGTGTAAAAGATGTCACACAAGAATACAGGGTGAATCCTAAAGAGGTGCACAAGATGTCACACAAGAATACAGGGTGACTCCTAAAGAGGTGTACAAGATGTCACACAAGAATACAGGGTGACTCATTAAGAGGTGTACAAGATGTCACACAAGAATACAGGGTGAATCCTAAAGGGGTGTACAAGATGTCACACAAGAATACAGGGTGACTTCTAAAGAGGTGTACAAGATGTCACACAAGAATACAGGGTGACTCCTAAAGAGGTGCACAAGATGTCACACAAGAATACAGGGTGAATCCTAAAGAGGTGTACAATGTGTCACACAAGAATACAGTGTGACTCCAAAATAGGTGTACAAGATGTCACACAAGAATACAGGGTGACTTCTAAAGAGGTGTACAAGATGTCACACAAGAATACAGGGTGACTTCTAAAGAGGTTCACAAGATGTCACACAAGAATACAGGGTGCCTCCTAAAGAGGTTCACAAGATGCCATATAAGAATACAGGGTGACTTTATAAGAGGTGTACAAGATGTCACACAAGAATACAGGGTGAATCCTAAAGAGGTGCACAAGATGTCAGAGAAGAATACAGGGTGACTTCTAAAGAGGTGTACAAGATGTCACACAAGAATACAGGGTACCTCCTAAAGAGGTTCACAAGATGTCAGAGAAGAATACAGGGGGACTTCTAAAGAGGTGTACAAGATGTCACACAAGAATACAGGGTGACTTCTAAAGAGGTGTACAAGATGTTAGAGAAGAATGCAGGGTGACTTCTAAAGCGGTGTACAAGATGTCACACAAGAATACAGGTGACTCCTAAAGAGGTGTACAAGATGTCACACAAGAATACAGGTGACTCCTAAAGAGGTGTACAAGATGTCACACAAAAATACAGGGTGACTCCTAAAGAGGTGTACAAGATGTCACACAAGAATACAGGGTGACTTCTAAAGTGGTGTACAAGATGTCACACAAGAATACAGGGTGAATCCTAAAGGGGTGCACAAGATGTCACAAAAGTATACAGGGTGAATCCTAAAGAGGTGTACAAGATGTAACACAAGAATACAGGGTGACTCCTAAAGAGGTGTACAAGATGTCACACAAGAATACAGGGTGACTCCTAAAGATGTGCACAAGATGTCACACAAGAATACAGGGTGAATCCTAAAGAGATGTACAAGGTGTCACACAAGAATACAGTGTGACTCCTAAATAGGTGTACAAGATGTCACACAAGAATACAGGGTGACTTCAAATGAGGTGTACAAGATGTCACACAAGAATACAGAGTGACTTCTAAAGAGGTTCACAAGATGTCACACAAGAATACAGGGTGCCTCCTAAAGAGGTTCACAAGATGCCATATAAGAATACAGGGTGACTTTATAAGAGGTGTACAAGATGTCACACAAGAATACAGGGTGAATCCTAAAGAGGTGCACAAGATGTCAGAGAAGAATACAGGGTGACTTCTAAAGAGGTGTACAAGATGTCACACAAGAATACAGGGTACCTCCTAAAGAGGTTCACAAGGTGTCAGAGAAGAATACAGGGGGACTTCTAAAGAGGTGTACAAGATGTCACACAAGAATACAGGGTGACTTCTAAAGAGGTGTACAAGATGTTAGAGAAGAATGCAGGGTGACTTCTAAAGCGGTGTACAAGATGTCACACAAGAATACAGGTGACTCCTAAAGAGGTGTACAAGATGTCACACAAGAATACAGGTGACTCCTAAAGAGGTGTACAAGATGTCACACAAGAATACAGGGTGACTCCTAAAGAGGTGTACAAGATGTCACACAAGAATACAGGGTGCCTCCTAAAGAGGTGTACAAGATGTCACACAAGAATACAGGTGAATCCTAAAGAGGTGTACAAGATGTCACACAAGAATACAGGGTGACTTCTAAAGAGGTGTACAAGATGTCACTCAAGAATACAGGGTGACTCCTAAAGAGGTGTACAAGATGTCATACACGAATACAGGGTGACTCCTAAAGAGATGTACAAGATGTCACACAAGAATACCGGGTGACTCCTAAAGAGGTGTACATGATGTCACACAAGAATACAGGGTGCCTCCTAAAGAGGTGTACAAGATGTCACACAAGAATACAGGGTGACTCCTAAAGAGGTGTACAAGATGTCACACAAGAATACAGGGTGAATCCTAAAGAGGTGTACAAGATGTCACACAAGAATACAGGGTGACTTCTAAAGAGGTGTACAAGATGTCACACAAGAATACAAGGTGAATCCTAAAGTGATGTACAAGATGTCACACAAGAATACAGGGTGACTTCTAAAGAGGTGTACAAGATGTCACACAAGAATACAGGGTGACTCCTAAAGAGGTGTACAAGATGTCACACAAGAATACAGGGTGACTCCTAAAGAGGTGTACAAGATGTCACACAAGAATAAAGGGTGAATCCTAAAGAGATGTACAAGATGTCACACAAGAATACAGGGTGACTTCTAAAGAGGTGTACAAGATGTCACACAAGAATACAGGGTGACTTCTAAAGAGGTGTACAAGATGTCACACAAGAATACAGGGTGACTCCTAAAGAGGTGTACAAGATGTCACACAAGAATACAGGGTGAATCCTGAAGAGATGTACAAGATGTCACACAAGAATACAGGGTGACTTCTAAAGAGATGTACAAGATGTCACACAAGAATAAAGGGTGACTCCTAAAGAGGTGTACAAGATGTCACACAAGAATACAGGGTTACTCCTAAAGAGGTGTACAAGATGTCACACAAGAATACAGGGTGAATCCTAAAGAGATGTACAAGATGTCACACAAGAATACAGGGTGACTTCTAAAGAGATGTACAAGATGTCACACAAGAATAAAGGGTGACTCCTAAAGAGGTGTACAAGATGTCACACACGAATACAGGGTGACTCCTAAAGAGGTGTACAAGATGTCACACAAGAATACAGGGTGAATCCTAAACAGATGTACAAAATGTCACACAAGAATACAGGGTGAATCCTAAAGAGGTGTACAAGATGTCACACAAGAATACAGGGTGACTCCTAAAGAGGTGTACAAGATGTCACACAAGAATACAGGGTGACTCCTAAAGAGGTGTACAAGATGTCAAACAAGAATACAGGGTGACTTCTAAAGAGGTGCACAAGATGTCACACAAGAATACAGGGTGAATCCTAAAGAGGTGTACAAGATGCCACACAAGAATACAGGGTGACTTCTAAAGAGGTGTACAAGATGTCACACAAGAATACAGGGTGACTCATAAAGAGGTGTACAAGATGTCACACAAGAATACAGGGTGACACCTAAAGTGGTGTACAAGATGTCACACAAGAAAACAGGGTGACTCCTAAAGAGGTGTACAAGATGTCACACAAGAATACAGGGTGACTTCTAAAGAGGTGTACAAGATGTCACACAAGAATACAGGGTGACTCCTAAAGAGGTGTACAAGATGTCACACAAGAATACAGGTGACTTTTAAAGAGGTGTACAAGATGTCACACAAGAATACAGGGTGAATCCTAAAGAGGTGTACAAGATGTCACACAAGAATACAGGGTGACTTCTAAAGAGGTGTACAAGATGTCACACAAGAATACAGGGTGAATTCTAAAGAGGAGTACAAGATGTCACACAAGAATACAGGGTGACTCCTAAAGAGGTGCACAAGATGTCACACAAGAATACAGGGTGACTTCTAAAGAGGTGTACAAGATGTCACACAAGAATACAGGGTGACTCCTAAAGAGGTGTACTAGATGTCACACAAGAATACAGGGTGACTTATAAAGAGGTGTACAAGATGTCACACAAGAATACAGGGTGAATCCTAAAGAGGTGTACAAGATGTCACACAAGAATACAGGGTGACTTCTAAAGAGGTGTACAAGATGTCACACAATAATACAGGTTGAATCCTAAAGAGGTGTACAAGATGTCACACAAGAATACAGGGTGACTCCTAAAGAGGTGCACAAGATGTCAGACAAGAATACAGGGTGACTTCTAAAGAGGTGTACAAGATGTCACACAAGAATACAGGGTGACTCCTAAAGAGGTGTACAAGATGTCACACAAGAATACAGGGTGACTTCTAAAGTGGTGTACAAGATGTCACACAAGAATACAGGGTGAATCCTAAAGGGGTGCACAAGATGTCACAAAAGAATACAGGGTGAATCCTAAAGAGGTGTACAAGATGTCACACAAGAATACAGGGTGACTCCTAAAGAGGTGTACAAGATGTAACACAAGAATACAGGGTGACTCCTAAAGAGGTGTACAAGATGTCACACAAGAATACAGGGTGAATCCTAAAGAGGTGCACAAGATGTCACACAAGAATACAGGGTGACTCCTAAAGAGGTGTACAAGATGTCACACAAGAATACAGGGTGACTCATAAAGAGGTGTACAAGATGTCACACAAGAATACAGGGTGAATCCTAAAGGGGTGTACAAGATGTCACACAAGAATACAGGGTGACTTCTAAAGAGGTGTACAAGATGTCACACAAGAATACAGGGTGACTCCTAAAGAGGTGCACAAGATGTCACACAAGAATACAGGGTGAATCCTAAAGAGGTGTACAAGGTGTCACACAAGAATACAGTGTGACTCCAAAATAGGTGTACAAGATGTCACACAAGAATACAGGGTGACTTCTAAAGAGGTGTACAAGATGTCACACAAGAATACAGGGTGACTTCTAAAGAGGTTCACAAGATGTCACACAAGAATACAGGGTGCCTCCTATAGAGGTTCACAAGATGCCATATAAGAATACAGGGTGACTTTATAAGAGGTGTACAAGATGTCACACAAGAATACAGGGTGAATCCTAAAGAGGTGCACAAGATGTCAGAGAAGAATACAGGGTGACTTCTAAAGAGGTGTACAAGATGTCACACAAGAATACAGGGTACCTCCTAAAGAGGTTCACAAGATGTCAGAGAAGAATACAGGGGGACTTCTAAAGTGGTGTACAAGATGTCACACAAGAATACAGGGTGACTTCTAAAGCGGTGTACAAGATGTTAGAGAAGAATGCAGGGTGACTTCTAAAGCGGTGTACAAGATGTCACACAAGAATACAGGTGACTCCTAAAGAGGTGTACAAGATGTCACACAAGAATACAGGTGACTCCTAAAGAGGTGTACAAGATGTCACACAAAAATACAGAGTGACTCCTAAAGAGGTGTACAAGATGTCACACAAGAATACAGGGTGACTTCTAAAGTGGTGTACAAGATGTCACACAAGAATACAGGGTGAATCCTAAAGGGGTGCACAAGATGTCACAAAAGAATACAGGGTGAATCCTAAAGAGGTGTACAAGATGTCACACAAGGATACAGGGTGAATCCTAAAGAGGTGCACAAGATGTCAGAGAAGAATACAGGGTGACTTCTAAAGAGGTGTACAAGATGTCACACAAGAATACAGGGTGTCTTCTAAAGAGGTGTACAAGATGTCACACAAGAATACAGGGTGACTTCTAAAGAGGTTCACAAGATGTCACACAAGAATACAGGGTGCCTCCTAAAGAGGTTCACAAGATGCCATATAAGAATACAGGGTGACTTTATAAGAGGTGTACAAGATGTCACACTAGAATACAGGGTGAACCCTAAAGAGGTGCACAAGATGTCAGAGAAGAATACAGGGTGACTTCTAAAGAGGTGTACAAGATGTCACACAAGAATACAGGGTACCTCCTAAAGAGGTTCACAAGATGTCAGAGAAGAATACAGGGGGACTTCTAAAGAGGTGTACAAGATGTCACACAAGAATACAGGGTGACTTCTAAAGAGGTGTACAAGATGTTAGAGAAGAATGCAGGGTGACTTCTAAAGCGGTGTACAAGATGTCACACAAGAATACAGGTGACTCCTAAAGAGGTGTACAAGATGTCACACAAGAATACAGGTGACTCCTAAAGAGGTGTACAAGATGTCACACAAGAATACAGGGTGACTCCTAAAGAGGTGTACAAGATGTCACACAAGAATACAGGGTGCCTCCTAAAGCGGTGTACAAGATGTCACACAAGAATACAGGTGAATCCTAAAGAGGTGTACAAGATGTCACACAAGAATACAGGGTGACTTCTAAAGAGGTGTACAAGATGTCACACAAGAATACAGGGTGACTCCTAAAGAGGTGTACAAGATGTCATACAAGAATACAGGGTGACTCCTAAAGAGATGTACAAGATGTCACACAAGAATACCGGGTGACTCCTAAAGAGGTGTACAAGATGTCACACAAGAATACAGGGTGCCTCCTAAAGAGGTGTACAAGATGTCACACAAGAATACAGGGTGACTCCTAAAGAGGTGTACAAGATGTCACACAAGAATACAGGGTGAATCCTAAAGAGGTGTACAAGATGTCACACAAGAATACAGGGTGACATCTAAAGAGGTGTACAAGATGTCACACAAGAATACAAGGTGAATCCTAAAGTGATGTACAAGATGTCACACAAGAATACAGGGTGACTTCTAAAGAGGTGTACAAGATGTCACACAAGAATACAGGGTGACTCCTAAAGAGGTGTACAAGATGTCACACAAGAATACAGGGTGACTCCTAAAGAGGTGTACAAGATGTCACACAAGAATACAGGGTGAATCCTAAAGAGATGTACAAGATGTCACACAAGAATACAGGGTGACTTCTAAAGAGGTGTACAAGATGTCACACAAGTATACAGGGTGACTTCTAAAGAGGTGTACAAGATGTCACACAAGAATACAGGGTGACTCCTAAAGAGGTGTACAAGATGTTACACAAGAATACAGGGTGACTTCTAAAGGGGTGTACAAGATGTCACACAAGAATACAGGGTGCCTCCTAAAGAGGTGTACAAGATGTCACACAAGAATACAGGGTGCCTCCTAAAGAGGTGTACAAAATGTCACACAAGAATACAGGGTGACCTCTAAAGAGGTGTACAAGATGTCACACAAGAATACAGGGTGAATCCTAAATAGGTGTACAAGATGTCACACAAGAATACAGGGTGACTCCTAAAGAGGTGTACAAGATGTCACACAAGAATACAGGGTGACTCCTAAAGAGGTGTACATGATGTCAGACAAGAATACAGGGTGACTCCTAAAGAGGTGTACAAGATGTCACACAAGAATACAGGGTGCCTCCTAAAGAGGTGTACAAGATGTCACACAAGAATACAGGGTGACTTCTAAAGAGGTGTACAAGATGTCACCCAAGAATACAGGGTGAATCCTAAAGAGGTGTACAAGATGTCACACAAGAATACAGGGTGACTTCTAAAGAGGTGTACAAGATGTCACACAAGAATACAGGGTGACTCCTAAAGAGGTGCACAAGATGTCAAAGTTGAATACAGGGTGACTTCTAAAGAGGTGTACAAGATGTCACACAAGAATACAGGGTGACTCCTAAAGAGGTGTACAAGATGTCACACAAGAATACAGGGTGAATCCTAAAGAGGTGTACAAGATATCACACAAGAATACAGGGTGAATCCTAAAGAGATGTACAAGATGTCACACAAGAATACAGGGTGACTTCTAAAGAGGTGTACAAGATATCACACAAGAATACAGGGTGACTTCTAAAGAGGTGTACAAGATGTCACACAAGAATACACGGTGACTCCTAAAGTGGTGTACAAGATGTCACACAAGAAAACAAGGTGAATCCTAAAGAGATGTACAAGATGTCACACAAGAATACAGGGTGAATCCTATAGAGGTGTACAAGATGTCACACAAGAATACAGCGTGACTCCTAAAGAGGTGTACAAGATGTCACACAAGAATACAGGGTGACTCCTAAAGAGGTGTACAAGATGTCACACAAGAATACAGGGTGAATCCTAAAGAGATGTACAAGATGTCACACAAGAATACAGGGTGACTTCTAAAGAGGTGTACAAGATGTCACAAGAATACAGGGTGACTTCTAAAGAGATGTACAAGATGTCACACAAGAATACAGGGTGACTCCTAAAGAGGTGTACAAGATGTCACACAAGAATACAGGGTGACTCCTAAAGAGGTGTACAAGATGTCACACAAGAATACAGGGTTAATCCTAAAGAGATGTACAAGATGTCACACAAGTATACAGGGTGACTTCTAAAGAGATGTACAAGATGTCACACAAGATTAAAGGGTGACTCCTAAAGAGGTGTACAAGATGTCACACAAGAATACAGGGTGACTCCTAAAGAGGTGTACAAGATGTCACACAAGAATACAAGGTGAATCCTAAACAGATGTACAAGATGTCACACAAGAATACAGGGTGACTTCTAAAGAGGTGTACAAGATGTCACACAAGAATACAGGGTGACTCCTAAAGAGGTGTACAAGATGTCACACAAGAATACAGGGTGACTCCTAAAGAGGTGTACAAGATGTCACACAAGAATACAGGGTGACTTCTAAAGAGGTGTACAAGATGTCACACAAGAATACAGGGTGACTCCTAAAGAGGTGTACAAGATGTCACACAAGAATACAGGTGACTTTTAAAGAGGTGTACAAGATGTCACACAAGAATACAGGGTGACTTCTAAAGAGGTGTACAAGATGTCACACAAGAATACAGGGTGAATCCTAATGAGGTGTACAAGATGTCACACAAGAATACAGGGTGACTTCTAAAGAGGTGTACAAGATGTCACACAAGAATACAGGGTGAATTCTAAAGAGGAGTACAAGATGTCACACAAGAATACAGGGTGACTCCTAAAGAGGTGCACAAGATGTCACACAAGAATACAGGGTGACTTCTAAAGAGGTGTACAAGATGTCACACAAGAATACAGGGTGACTCCTAAAGAGGTGTACAAGATGTCACACAAGAATACAGGGTGACTTCTAAAGAGGTGTACAAGATGTCACACAAGAATACAGGGTGAATCCTAAAGAGGTGTACAAGATGTCACACAAGAATACAGGGTGACTTCTAAAGAGGTGTACAAGATGTCACACAATAATACAGGTTGAATCCTAAAGAGGTGTACAAGATGTCACACAAGAATACAGGGTGACTCCTAAAGAGGTGCACAAGATGTCAGACAAGATTACAGGGTGACTTCTAAAGAGGTGTACAAGATATCACACAAGAATACAGGGTGACTCCTAAAGAGGTGTACAAGATGTCACACAAGAATACAGGGTGACTTCTAAAGTGGTGTACAAGATGTCACACAAGAATACAGGGTGAATCCTAAAGGGGTGCACAAGATGTCACAAAAGAATACAGGGTGAATCCTAAATAGGTGTACAAGATGTCACACAAGAATACAGGGTGACTCCTAAAGAGGTGTACAAGATGTAACACAAGAATACAGGGTGACTCCTAAAGAGGTGTACAAGATGTCACACAAGAATACAGGGTGAATCCTAAAGAGGTGCACAAGATGTCACACAAGAATACAGGGTGACTCCTAAAGAGGTGTACAAGATGTCACACAAGAATACAGGGTGACTCATAAAGAGGTGTACAAGATGTCACACAAGAATACAGGGTGAATCCTAAAGGGGTGTACAAGATGTCACACAAGAATACAGGGTGACTTCTAAAGAGGTGTACAAGATGTCACACAAGAATACAGGGTGACTCCTAAAGAGGTGCACAAGACGTCACACAAGAATACAGGGTGAATCCTAAAGAGGTGCACAAGATGTCACACAAGAATACAGGGTGACTCCTAAAGAGGTGTACAAGATGTCACACAAGAATACAGGGTGCCTCCTAAAGAGGTGTACAAAATGTCACACAAGAATACAGGGTGACCTCTAAAGAGGTGTACAAGATGTCACACAAGAATACAGGGTGCCTCCTAAATAGGTGTACAAGATGTCACACAAGAATACAGGGTGACTCCTAAAGAGGTGTACAAGATGTCACACAAGAATACAGGGTGACTCCTAAAGAGGTGTACATGATGTCAGACAAGAATACAGGGTGACTCCTAAAGAGGTGTACAAGATGTCACACAAGAATACAGGGTGCCTCCTAAAGAGGTGTACAAGATGTCACACAAGAATACAGGGTGACTTCTAAAGAGGTGTACAAGATGTCACCCAAGAATACAGGGTGAATCCTAAAGAGGTGTACAAGATGTCACACAAGAATACAGGGTGACTTCTAAAGAGGTGTACAAGATGTCACACAAGAATACAGGGTGACTCCTAAAGAGGTGCACAAGATGTCAAAGTTGAATACAGGGTGACTTCTAAAGAGGTGTACAAGATGTCACACAAGAATACAGGGTGACTCCTAAAGAGGTGTACAAGATGTCACACAAAAATACAGGGTGAATCCTAAAGAGATGTACAAGATATCACACAAGAATACAGGGTGAATCCTAAAGAGATGTACAAGATGTCACACAAGAATACAGGGTGACTTCTAAAGAGGTGTACAAGATATCACACAAGAATACAGGGTGACTTCTAAAGAGGTGTACAAGATGTCACACAAGAATACACGGTGACTCCTAAAGTGGTGTACAAGATGTCACACAAGAAAACAAGGTGAATCCTAAAGAGATGTACAAGATGTCACACAAGAATACAGGGTGAATCCTATAGAGGTGTACAAGATGTCACACAAGAATACAGCGTGACTCCTAAAGAGGTGTACAAGATGTCACACAAGAATACAGGGTGACTCCTAAAGAGGTGTACAAGATGTCACACAAGAATACAGGGTGAATCCTAAAGAGATGTACAAGATGTCACACAAGAATACAGGGTGACTTCTAAAGAGGTGTACAAGATGTCACAAGAATACAGGGTGACTTCTAAAGACATGTACAAGATGTCACACAAGAATACAGGGTGACTCCTAAAGAGGTGTACAAGATGTCACACAAGAATACAGGGTGACTCCTAAAGAGGTGTACAAGATGTCACACAAGAATACAGGGTTAATCCTAAAGAGATGTACAAGATGTCACACAAGTATACAGGGTGACTTCTAAAGAGATGTACAAGATGTCACACAAGATTAAAGGGTGACTCCTAAAGAGGTGTACAAGATGTCACACAAGAATACAGGGTGACTCCTAAAGAGGTGTACAAGATGTCACACAAGAATACAGGGTGACTCCTAAAGAGGTGTACAAGATGTCACACAAGAATGCAGGGTGACTTCTAAAGAGGTGCACAAGATGTCACACAAGAATACAGGGTGAATCCTAAAGAGGTGTACAAGATGTCACACAAGAATACAGGGTGACTTCTAAAGAGGTGTACAAGATGTCACACAAGAATACAGGGTGACTCCTAAAGAGGTGTACAAGATGTCACACAAGAATACAGGGTGACACCTAAAGTGGTGTACAAGATGTCACACAAGAATACAGGGTGACTCCTAAAGAGGTGTACAAGATGTCACACAAGAATACAGGGTGACTTCTAAAGAGGTGTACAAGATGTCACACAAGAATACAGGGTGACTCCTAAAGCGGTGTACATGATGTCACACAAGAATACAGGTGACTTTTAAAGAGGTGTACAAGATGTCACACAAGAATACAGGGTGACTTCTAAAGAGGTGTACAAGATGTCACACAAGAATACAGGGTGAATCCTAAAGTGGTGTACAAGATGTCACACAAGAATACACGGTGACTTCTAAAGAGGTGTACAAGATGTCACACAAGAATACAGGGTGAATCCTAAAGAGGTGTACAAGATGTCACACAAGAATACAGGGTGACTCCTAAAGAGGTGCACAAGATGTCACACAAGAATACAGGGTGACTTCTAAAGAGGTGTACAAGATGTCACACAAGAATACAGGGTGACTCCTAAAGAGGTGTACAAGATGTCACACAAGAATACAGGGTGACTTCTAAAGAGGTGTACAAGATGTCACACAAGAATACAGGGTGAATCCTAAAGAGGTGTACCAGATGTCACACAAGAATACAGGGTGACTTCTAAAGAGGTGTACAAGATGTCACACAATAATACAGGGTGAATCCTAAAGAGGTGTACAAGATGTCACACAAGAATACAGGGTGACTCCTAAAGAGGTGCACAAGATATCAGACAAGAATACAGGGTGACTTCTAAAGAGGTGTACAAGATGTCACACAAGAATACAGGGTGACTCCTAAAGAGGTGTACAGGATGTCACACAAAAATACAGGGTGACTTCTAAAGTGGTGTACAAGATGTCACACTAGAATACAGGGTGAATCCTAAAGGGGTGCACAAGATGTCACAAAAGAATACAGGGTGAATCCTAAAGAGGTGTACAAGATGTCACACAAGAATACAGGGTGACTCCTAAAGAGGTGTACAAGATGTAACACAAGAATACAGGGCGACTCCTAAAGAGGTGTAAAAGATGTCACACAAGAATACAGGGTGAATCCTAAAGAGGTGCACAAGATGTCACACAAGAATACAGGGTGACTCCTAAAGAGGTGTACAAGATGTCACACAAGAATACAGGGTGACTCCTAATGTGGTGTACAAGATGTCACACAAGAATACAGGGTGAATCCTAAAGAGGTGCACAAGATGTCAGAGAAGAATACAGGGTGACTCCTAAAGAGGTGCACAAGATGTCACACAAGAATACAGGGTGAATCCTAAAGAGGTGTACAAGGTGTCACACAAGAATACAGTGTGACTCCAAAATAGGTGTACAAGATGTCACACAAGAATACAGGGTGACTTCTAAAGAGGTGTACAAGATGTCACACAAGAATACAGGGTGACTTCTAAAGAGGTTCACAAGATGTCACACAAGAATACAGGGTGCCTCCTAAAGAGGTTCACAAGATGCCATATAAGAATACAGGGTGACTTGATAAGAGGTGTACAAGATGTCACACAAGAATACAGGGTGAATCCTAAAGAGGTGCACAAGATGTCAGAGAAGAATACAGGGTGACTTCTAAAGAGGTGTACAAGATGTCACACAAGAATACAGGGTACCTCCTAAAGAGGTTCACAAGATGTCAGAGAAGAATACAGGGGGACTTCTAAAGAGGTGTACAAGATGTCACACAAGAATACAGGGTGACTTCTAAAGAGGTGTACAAGATGTTAGAGAAGAATGCAGGGTGACTTCTAAAGCGGTGTACAAGATGTCACACAAGAATACAGGTGACTCCTAAAGAGGTGTACAAGATGTCACACAAGAATACAGGTGACTCCTAAAGAGGTGTACAAGATGTCACACAAAAATACAGGGTGACTCCTAAAGAGGTGTACAAGATGTCACACAAGAATACAGGGTGACTTCTAAAGTGGTGTACAAGATGTCACACAAGAATACAGGGTGAATCCTAAAGGGGTGCACAAGATGTCACAAAAGAATACAGGGTGAATCCTAAAGAGGTGTACAAGATGTCACACAAGAATACAGGGTGACTCCTAAAGAGGTGTACAAGATGTAACACAAGAATACAGGGTGACTCCTAAAGAGGTGTACAAGATGTCACACAAGAATACAGGGTGACTCCTAAAGATGTGCACAAGATGTCACACAAGAATACAGGGTGAATCCTAAAGAGGTGTACAAGGTGTCACACAAGAATACAGTGTGACTCCTAAATAGGTGTACAAGATGTCACACAAGAATACAGGGTGACTTCTAAAGAGGTGTACAAGATGTCACACAAGAATACAGAGTGACTTCTAAAGAGGTTCACAAGATGTCACACAAGAATACAGGGTGCCTCCTAAAGAGGTTCACAAGATGCCATATAAGAATACAGGGTGACTTTATAAGAGGTGTACAAGATGTCACACAAGAATACAGGGTGAATCCTAAAGAGGTGCACAAGATGTCAGAGAAGAATACAGGGTGACTTCTAAAGAGGTGTACAAGATGTCACACAAGAATACAGGGTACCTCCTAAAGAGGTTCACAAGGTGTCAGAGAAGAATACAGGGGTCTTCTAAAGAGGTGTACAAGATGTCACACAAGAATACAGGGTGACTTCTAAAGAGGTGTACAAGATGTTAGAGAAGAATGCAGGGTGACTTCTAAAGCGGTGTACTAGATGTCACACAAGAATACAGGTGACTCCTAAAGAGGTGTACAAGATGTCACACAAGAATACAGGTGACTCCTAAAGAGGTGTACAAGATGTCACACAAGAATACAGGGTGACTCCTAAAGAGGTGTACAAGATGTCACACAAGAATACAGGGTGCCTCCTAAAGAGGTGTACAAGATGTCACACAAGAATACAGGTGAATCCTAAAGAGGTGTACAAGATGTCACACAAGAATACAGGGTGACTTCTAAAGAGGTGTACAAGATGTCACACAAGAATACAGGGTGACTCCTAAAGAGGTGTACAAGATGTCACACAAGAATACCGGGTGACTCCTAAAGAGGTGTACAAGATGTCACACAAGAATACAGGGTGCCTCCTAAAGAGGTGTACAAGATGTCACACAAGAATACAGGGTGACTCCTAAAGAGGTGTACAAGATGTCACACAAGAATACAGGGTGAATCCTAAAGAGGTGTACAAGATGTCACACAAGAATACAGGGTGACTTCTAAAGAGGTGTACAAGATGTCACACAAGAATACAAGGTGAATCCTAAAGTGATGTACAAGATGTCACACAAGAATACAGGGTGACTTCTAAAGAGGTGTACAAGATGTCACACAAGAATACAGGGTGACTTCTAAAGAGGTTCACAAGATGTCACACAAGAATACAGGGTGCCTCCTAAAGAGGTTCACAAGATGCCATATAAGAATACAGGGTGACTTGATAAGAGGTGTACAAGATGTCACACAAGAATACAGGGTGAATCCTAAAGAGGTGCACAAGATGTCAGAGAAGAATACAGGGTGACTTCTAAAGAGGTGTACAAGATGTCACACAAGAATACAGGGTACCTCCTAAAGAGGTTCACAAGATGTCAGAGAAGAATACAGGGGGACTTCTAAAGAGGTGTACAAGATGTCACACAAGAATACAGGGTGACTTCTAAAGAGGTGTACAAGATGTTAGAGAAGAATGCAGGGTGACTTCTAAAGCGGTGTACAAGATGTCACACAAGAATACAGGTGACTCCTAAAGAGGTGTACAAGATGTCACACAAGAATACAGGTGACTCCTAAAGAGGTGTACAAGATGTCACACAAAAATACAGGGTGACTCCTAAAGAGGTGTACAAGATGTCACACAAGAATACAGGGTGACTTCTAAAGTGGTGTACAAGATGTCACACAAGAATACAGGGTGAATCCTAAAGGGGTGCACAAGATGTCACAAAAGAATACAGGGTGAATCCTAAAGAGGTGTACAAGATGTCACACAAGAATACAGGGTGACTCCTAAAGAGGTGTACAAGATGTAACACAGGAATACAGGGTGACTCCTAAAGTGGTGTACAAGATGTCACACAAGAATACAGGGTGACTCCTAAAGATGTGCACAAGATGTCACACAAGAATACAGGGTGAATCCTAAAGAGGTGTACAAGGTGTCACACAATAATACAGTGTGACTCCTAAATAGGTGTACAAGATGTCACACAAGAATACAGGGTGACTTCTAAAGAGGTGTACAAGATGTCACACAAGAATACAGAGTGACTTCTAAAGAGGTTCACAAGATGTCACACAAGAATACAGGGTGCCTCCTAAAGAGGTTCACAAGATGCCATATAAGAATACAGGGTGACTTTATAAGAGGTGTACAAGATGTCACACAAGAATACAGGGTGAATCCTAAAGAGGTGCACAAGATGTCAGAGAAGAATACAGGGTGACTTCTAAAGAGGTGTACAAGATGTCACACAAGAATACAGGGTACCTCCTAAAGAGGTTCACAAGGTGTCAGAGAAGAATACAGGGGGACTTCTAAAGAGGTGTACAAGATGTCACACAAGAATACAGGGTGACTTCTAAAGAGGTGTACAAGATGTTAGAGAAGAATGCAGGGTGACTTCTAAAGCGGTGTACAAGATGTCACACAAGAATACAGGTGACTCCTAAAGAGGTGTACAAGATGTCACACAAGAATACAGGTGACTCCTAAAGAGGTGTACAAGATGTCACACAAGAATACAGGGTGACTCCTAAAGAGGTGTACAAGATGTCACACAAGAATACAGGGTGCCTCCTAAAGAGGTGTACAAGATGTCACACAAGAATACAGGTGAATCCTAAAGAGGTGTACAAGATGTCAAACAAGAATACAGGGTGACTTCTAAAGAGGTGTACAAGATGTCACACAAGAATACAGGGTGACTCCTAAAGAGGTGTACAAGATGTCATACACGAATAAAGGGTGACTCCTAAAGAGATGTACAAGATGTCACACAAGAATACCGGGTGACTCCTAAAGAGGTGTACAAGATGTCACACAAGAATACAGGGTGCCTCCTAAAGAGGTGTACAAGATGTCACACAAGAATACAGGTGAATCCTAAAGAGGTGTACAAGATGTCACACAAGAATACAGGGTGACTCCTAAAGAGGTGTACAAGATGTCACACAAGAATACAGGGTGAATCCTAAAGAGGTGTACAAGATGTCACACAAGAATACAGGGTGACTTCTAAAGAGGTGTACAAGATGTCACACAAGAATACAAGGTGAATCCTAAAGTGATGTACAAGATGTCACACAAGAATACAGGGTGACTTCTAAAGAGGTGTACAAGATGTCACACAAGAATACAGGGTGACTCCTAAAGAGGTGTACAAGATGTCACACAAGAATACAGGGTGGCTCCTAAAGAGGTGTACAAGATGTCACACAAGAATAAAGGGTGAATCCTAAAGAGATGTACAAGATGTCACACAAGAATACAGGGTGACTTCTAAAGAGGTGTACAAGATGTCACACAAGAATACAGGGTGACTTCTAAAGAGGTGTACAAGATGTCACACAAGAATACAGGGTGACTCCTAAAGAGGTGTACAAGATGTCACACAAGAATACAGGGTGAATCCTAAAGAGATGTACAAGATGTCACACAAGAATACAGGGTGAATCCTATAGAGGTGTACAAGATGTCACACAAGAATACAGCGTGACTCCTAAAGAGGTGTACAAGATGTCACACAAGAATACAGGGTGACTCCTAAAGAGGTGTACAAGATGTCACACAAGAATACAGGGTGAATCCTAAAGAGATGTACAAGATGTCACACAAGAATACAGGGTGACTTCTAAAGAGGTGTACAAGATGTCACAAGAATACAGGGTGACTTCTAAAGAGGTGTACAAGATGTCACACAAGAATACAGGGTGACGCCTAAAGAGGTGTACAAGATGTCACACAAGAATACAGGGTGACTCCTAAAGAGGTGTACAAGATGTCACACAAGAATACAGGGTGAATCCTAAAGAGATGTACAAGATGTCACACAAGAATACAGGGTGACTTCTAAAGAGATGTACAAGATGTCACACAAGAATAAAGGGTGACTCCTAAAGAGGTGTACAAGATGTCACACAAGAATACAGGGTGACTCCTAAAGAGGTGTACAAGATGTCACACAAGAATACAGGGTGAATCCTAAAGAGATGTACAAGATGTCACACAAGAATACAGGGTGACTTCTAAAGAGATGTACAAGATGTCACACAAGAATAAAGGGTGACTCCTAAAGAGGTGTACAAGATGTCACACAAGAATACAGGGTGACTCCTAAAGAGGTGTACAAGATGTCACACAAGAATACAGGGTGAATCCTAAACAGATGTACAAAATGTCACACAAGAATACAGGGTGAATCCTAAAGAGGTGTACAAGATGTCACACAAGAATACAGGGTGACTCCTAAAGAGGTGTACAAGATGTCACACAAGAATACAGGGTGACTCCTAAAGAGGTGTACAAGATGTCAAACAAGAATACAGGGTGACTTCTAAAGAGGTGCACAAGATGTCACACAAGAATACAGGGTGAATCCTAAAGAGGTGTACAAGATGTCACACAAGAATACAGGGTGACTTCTAAAGAGGTGTACAAGATGTCACACAAGAATACAGGGTGACTCATAAAGAGGTGTACAAGATGTCACACAAGAATACAGGGTGACACCTAAAGTGGTGTACAAGATGTCACACAAGAAAACAGGGTGACTCCTAAAGAGGTGTACAAGATGTCACACAAGAATACAGGGTGAATCCTAAAGGGGTGCACAAGATGTCACAAAAGAATACAGGGTGAATCCTAAAGAGGAGTACAAGATGTCACACAAGAATACAGGGTGACTCCTAAAGAGGTGCACAAGATGTCACACAAGAATACAGGGTGACTTCTAAAGAGGTGTACAAGATGTCACACAAGAATACAGGGTGACTCCTAAAGAGGTGTGCAAGATGTCACACAAGAATACAGGGTGACTTCTAAAGAGGTGTACAAGATGTCACACAAGAATACAGGGTGAATCCTAAAGAGGTGTACAAGATGTCACACAAGAATACAGGGTGACTTCTAAAGAGGTGTACAAGATGTCACACAATAATACAGGGTGAATCCTAAAGAGGTGTACAAGATGTCACACAAGAATACAGGGTGACTCCTAAAGAGGTGAACAAGATGTCAGACAAGAATACAGGGTGACTTCTAAAGAGATGTACAAGATGTCACACAAGAATACAGGGTGACTCCTAAAGAGGTGTACAAGATGTCACACAAGAATACAGGGTGACTTCTAAAGTGGTGTACAAGATGTCACACAAGAATACAGGGTGAATCCTAAAGGGGTGCACAAGATGTCACAAAAGAATACAGGGTGAATCCTAAAGAGGTGTACAAGATGTCACACAAGAATACAGGGTGACTCCTAAAGAGGTGTACAAGATGTAACACAAGAATACAGGGTGACTCCTAAAGAGGTGTACAAGATGTCACACAAGAATACAGGGTGAATCCTAAAGAGGTGCACAAGATGTCACACAAGAATACAGGGTGACTCCTAAAGAGGTGTACAAGATGTCACACAAGAATACAGGGTGACTCATAAAGAGGTGTACAAGATGTCACACAAGAATACAGGGTGAATCCTAAAGGGGTGTACAAGATGTCACACAAGAATACAGGGTGACTTCTAAAGAGGTGTACAAGATGTCACACAAGAATACAGGGTGACTCCTAAAGAGGTGCACAAGATGTCACACAAGAATACAGGGTGAATCCTAAAGAGGTGTACAAGGTGTCACACAAGAATACAGTGTGACTCCAAAATAGGTGTACAAGATGTCACACAAGAATACAGGGTGACTTCTAAAGAGGTGTACAAGATGTCACACAAGAATACAGGGTGACTTCTAAAGAGGTTCACAAGATGTCACACAAGAATACAGGGTGCCTCCTAAAGAGGTTCACAAGATGACATATAAGAATACAGGGTGACTTTATAAGAGGTGTACAAGATGTCACACAAGAATACAGGGTGAATCCTAAAGAGGTGCACAAGATGTCAGAGAAGAATACAGGGTGACTTCTAAAGAGGTGTACAAGATGTCACACAAGAATACAGGGTACCTCCTAAAGAGGTTCACAAGATGTCAGAGAAGAATACAGGGGGACTTCTAAAGAGGTGTACAAGATGTCACACAAGAATACAGGGTGACTTCTAAAGAGGTGTACAAGATGTTAGAGAAG
This sequence comes from Meconema thalassinum, assembly GCA_946902985.2. Classification (NCBI taxonomy): domain Eukaryota; kingdom Metazoa; phylum Arthropoda; class Insecta; order Orthoptera; family Tettigoniidae; genus Meconema; species Meconema thalassinum. Next base: position 276,338,066 of record OX336388.2, read on the forward strand.
AATGCAGGGTGACTTCTAAAGCGGTGTACAAGATGTCACACAAGAATACAGGTGACTCCTAAAGAGGTGTACAAGATGTCACACAAGAATACAGGTGACTCCTAAAGCGGTGTACAAGATGTCACACAAAAATACAGGGTGACTCCTAAAGAGGTGTACAAGATGTCACACAAGAATACAGGGTGACTTCTAAAGTGGTGTACAAGATGTCACACAAGAATACAGGGTGAATCCTAAAGGGGTGCACAAGATGTCACAAAAGAATACAGGGTGAATCCTAAAGAGGTGTACAAGATGTCACACAAGAATACAGGGTGAATCCTAAAGAGGTGCACAAGATGTCAGAGAAGAATACAGGGTGACTTCTAAAGAGGTGTACAAGATGTCACACAAGAATACAGGGTGTCTTCTAAAGAGGTGTACAAGATGTCACACAAGAATACAGGGTGACTTCTAAAGAGGTTCACAAGATGTCACACAAGAATACAGGGTTACTCCTAAAGAGGTTCACAAGATGCCATATAAGAATACAGGGTGACTTTATAAGAGGTGTACAAGATGTCACACAAGAATACAGGGTGAATCCTAAAGAGGTGCACAAGATGTCAGAGAAGAATACAGGGTGACTTCTAAAGAGGTGTACAAGATGTCACACAAGAATACAGGGTACCTCCTAAAGAGGTTCACAAGATGTCAGAGAAGAATACAGGGGGACTTCTAAAGAGGTGTACAAGATGTCACACAAGAATACAGGGTGACTTCTAAAGAGGTGTACAAGATGTTAGAGAAGAATGCAGGGTGACTTCTAAAGCGGTGTACAAGATGTCACACAAGAATACAGGTGACTCCTAAAGAGGTGTACAAGATGTCACACAAGAATACAGGTGACTCCTAAAGAGGTGTACAAGATGTCACACAAGAATACAGGGTGACTCCTAAAGAGGTGTACAAGATGTCACACAAGAATACAGGGTGCCTCCTAAAGAGGTGTACAAGATGTCACACAAGAATACAGGTGAATCCTAAAGAGGTGTACAAGATGTCACACAAGAATACAGGGTGACTTCTAAAGAGGTGTACAAGATGTCACACAAGAATACAGGGTGACTCCTAAAGAGGTGTACAAGATGTCATACAAGAATACAGGGTGACTCCTAAAGAGATGTACAAGATGTCACACAAGAATACCGGGTGACTCCTAAAGAGGTGTACAAGATGTCACACAAGAATACAGGGTGCCTCCTAAAGAGGTGTACAAGATGTCACACAAGAATACAGGGTGACTCCTAAAGAGGTGTACAAGATGTCACACAAGAATACAGGGTGAATCCTAAAGAGGTGTACAAGATGTCACACAAGAATACAGGGTGACATCTAAAGAGGTGTACAAGATGTCACACAAGAATACAAGGTGAATCCTAAAGTGATGTACAATATGTCACACAAGAATACAGGGTGACTTCTAAAGAGGTGTACAAGATGTCACACAAGAATACAGGGTGACTCCTAAAGAGGTGTACAAGATGTCACACAAGAATACAGGGTGACTCCTAAAGAGGTGTACAAGATCTCACACAAGAATACAGGGTGAATCCTAAAGAGATGTACAAGATGTCACACAAGAATACAGGGTGACTTCTAAAGAGGTGTACAAGATGTCACACAAGTATACAGGGTGACTTCTAAAGAGGTGTACAAGATGTCACACAAGAATACAGGGTGACTCCTAAAGAGGTGTACAAGATGTCACACAAGAATACAGGGTGACTTCTAAAGGGGTGTACTAGATGTCACACAAGAATACAGGGTGCCTCCTAAAGAGGTGTACAAGATGTCACACAAGTATACAGGGTGCCTCCTAAAGAGGTGTACAAGATGTCACACAAGAATACAGGGTGACTTCTAAAGAGGTGTACAAGATGTCACACAAGAATACAGGGTGCCTCCTAAATAGGTGTACAAGATGTCACACAAGAATACAGGGTGACTCCTAAAGAGGTGTACAAGATGTCACACAAGAATACAGGGTGACTCCTAAAGGGGTGTACATGATGTCAGACAAGAATACAGGGTGACTCCTAAAGAGGTGTACAAGATGTCACACAAGAATACAGGGTGCCTCCTAAAGAGGTGTACAAGATGTCACACAAGAATACAGGGTGACTTCTAAAGAGGTGTACAAGATGTCACCCAAGAATACAGGGTGAATCCTAAAGAGGTGTACAAGATGTCACACAAGAATACAGGGTGACTTCTAAAGAGGTGTACAAGATGTCACACAAGAATACAGGGTGACTCCTAAAGAGGTGCACAAGATGTCAAAGAAGAATACAGGGTGACTTCTAAAGAGGTGTACAAGATGTCACACAAGAATACAGGGTGACTCCTAAAGAGGTGTACAAGATGTCACACAAGAATACAGGGTGAATCCTAAAGAGGTGTACAAGATATCACACAAGAATACAGGGTGAATCCTAAAGAGATGTACAAGATGTCACACAAGAATACAGGGTGACTTCTAAAGAGGTGTACAAGATATCACACAAGAATACAGGGTGACTTCTGAAGAGGTGTACAAGATGTCACACAAGAATACACGGTGGCTCCTAAAGAGGTGTACAAGATGTCACACAAGAAAACAAGGTGAATCCTAAAGAGATGTACAAGATGTCACACAAGAATACAGGGTGAATCCTATAGAGGTGTACAAGATGTCACACAAGAATACAGCGTGACTCCTAAAGAGGTGTACAAGATGTCACACAAGAATACAGGGTGACTCCTAAAGAGGTGTACAAGATGTCACACAAGAATACAGGGTGAATCCTAAAGAGATGTACAAGATGTCACACAAGAATACAGGGTGACTTCTAAAGAGGTGTACAAGATGTCACAAGAATACAGGGTGACTTCTAAAGAGGTGTACAAGATGTCACACAAGAATACAGGGTGACTCCTAAAGAGGTGTACAAGATGTCACACAAGAATACAGGGTGACTCCTAAAGAGGTGTACAAGATGTCACACAAGAATACAGGGTTAATCCTAAAGAGATGTACAAGATGTCACACAAGTATACAGGGTGACTTCTAAAGAGATGTACAAGATGTCACACAAGATTAAAGGGTGACTCCTAAAGAGGTGTACAAGATGTCACACAAGAATACAGGGTGACTCCTAAAGAGGTGTACAAGATGTCACACAAGAATACAGGGTGAATCCTAAACAGATGTACAAGATGTCACACAAGAATACAGGGTGACTTCTAAAGAGGTGTACAAGATGTCACATAAGAATACAGGGTGACTCCTAAAGAGGTGTACAAGATGTCACACAAGAATACAGGGTGACTCCTAAAGAGGTGTACAAGATGTCACACAAGAATACAGGGTGACTTCCAAAGAGGTGTACTAGATGTCACACAAGAATACAGGGTGACTCCTATAGAGGTGTACAAGATGTCACACAAGAATACAGGGTGACTCATAAAGAGGTGTACAAGATGTCACACAAAAATACAGGGTGACTCCTAAAGAGATGTACAAGATGTCACACAAGAATACAGGGTGACTCTTAAAGGGGTGTACAAGATGTCACACAAGAATACAGGGTGAATCCTAAAGAGGTGTACAAGATGTCACACAAGAATACAGGGTGACTCCTAAAGAGGTGTACAAGATGTCACACAAGAATACAGGGTGACTCCTAAAGAGGTGTACAAGATGTCACACAAGAATGCAGGGTGACTTCTAAAGAGGTGCACAAGATGTCACACAAGAATACAGGGTGAATCCTAAAGAGGTGTACAAGATGTCACACAAGAATACAGGGTGACTTCTAAAGAGGTGTACAAGATGTCACACAAGAATACAGGGTGACTCCTAAAGAGGTGTACAACATGTCACACAAGAATACAGGGTGACACCTAAAGTGGTGTAAAAGATGTCACACAAGAATACAGGGTGACTCCTAAAGAGGTGTACAAGATGTCACACAAGAATACAGGGTGACTTCTAAAGAGGTGTACAAGATGTCACACAAGAATACAGGGTGACTCCTAAAGCGGTGTACAAGATGTCACACAAGAATACAGGTGACTTTTAAAGAGGTGTACAAGATGTCACACAAGAATACAGGGTGACTTCTAAAGAGGTGTACAAGATGTCACACAAGAATACAGGGTGAATCCTAAAGTGGTGTACAAGATGTCACACAAGAATACAGGGTGACTTCTAAAGAGGTGTACAAGATGTCACACAAGAATACAGGGTGAATCCTAAAGAGGTGTACAAGCTGTCACACAAGAATACAGGGTGACTCCTAAAGAGGTGCACAAGATGTCACACAAGAATACAGGGTGACTTCTAAAGAGGTGTACAAGATGTCACACAAGAATACAGGGTGACTCCTAAAGAGGTGTACAAGATGTCACACAAGAATACAGGGTGACTTCTAAAGAGGTGTACAAGATGTCACACAAGAATACAGGGTGAATCCTAAAGAGGTGTACAAGATGTCACACAAGAATAAAGGGTGACTTCTAAAGAGGTGTACAAGATATCACACAATAATACAGGGTGAATCCTAAAGAGGTGTACAAGATGTCACACAAGAATACAGGGTGACTCCTAAAGAGGTGCACAAGATGTCAGACAAGAATACAGGGTGACTTCTAAAGAGGTGTACAAGATGTCACACAAGAATACAGGGTGACTCCTAAAGAGGTGTACAAGATGTCACACAAGAATACAGGGTGACTTCTAAAGTGGTGTACAAGATGTCACACAAGAATACAGGGTGAATCCTAAAGGGGTGCACAAGATGTCACTAAAGAATACAGGGTGAATCCAAAAGAGGTGTACAAGATGTCACACAAGAATACAGGGTGACTCCTAAAGAGGTGTACAAGATGTCACACAAGAATACAGGGTGACTCCTAAAGAGGTGTACAAGATGTCACACAAGAATACAGGGTGAATCCTAAAGAGGTGCACAAGATGTCACACAAGAATACAGGGTGACTCCTAATGAGGTGTACAAGATGTCACACAAGAATACAGGGTGACTCATAAAGAGGTGTACAAGATGTCACACAAGAATACAGGGTGAATCCTAAAGGGGTGTACAAGATGTCACAAAAGAATACAGGGTGACTTCTAAAGCGGTGTACAAGATGTCACACAAGAATACAGGGTGGCTCCTAAAGAGGTGCACAAGATGTCACACAAGAATACAGGGTGAATCCTAAAGAGGTGTACAAGGTGTCACACAAGAATACAGTGTGGCTCCTAAAGAGGTGTACAAGATGTCACACAAGAATACAGGGTGACTTCTAAAGAGGTGTACAAGATGTCACACAAGAATACAGGGTGACTTCTAAAGAGGTGTACAAGATGTCACACAAGAATACAGGGTGACTCCTAAAGAGGTGTACAAGATGTCACACAAGAATACAGGGTGACTTCTAAAGTGGTGTACATGATGTCACACAAGAATACAGGGTGCCTACTAAAGAGGTGTACAAGATGTCACACAAAATACAGGGTGACTTCTAAAGGGGTGTACAAGATGTCACACAAGAATACAGGGTGACTCCTAAAGAGATGTACAAGATGTCACACAAGAATACAGGGTGCCTTCTAAAGAGATGTACAAGATGTCACACAAGAATACAGGGTGACTCCTAAAGAGATGTACAAGATGTCACACAAGAATACAGGGTGCCTTCTAAAGAGATGTACAAGATGTCACACAAGAATACTGGGTGACTTCTAAAGAGGTGTACAAGATGTCACACAAGAATACAGGGTGCCTTCTAAAGTGGTGTACAAGATGTCACACAAGAATACAGGGTGCCTCCTAAAGGGATGTACAAAATGTCACACAAGAATACAGGGTGACTTCTAAAGAGATGTACAAAATGTCACACAAGAATACTGGGTGACTCCAAAAGAGGTGTACAAGATGTCACACAAGAATACAGGGTGACTCCTAAAGAGGTGTACAAGATGTCACACAAGAATACAGGGTGACTCCTAAAGGGGTGTACAAGATGTCACACAAGAATACAGGGTGACTCCTAAAGTGGTGTACAAGATGTCACACAAGAATACAGGGTGACTTCTAAAGAGGTGTACAAGATGTCACACAAGAATACAGGGTGACTCCTAAAGAGGTTTACAAGATGTCACACAAGAATACAGGGTGACTTCTAAAGTGGTGTACAAGATGTCACACAAGAATACAGGGTGCCTCCTAAAGAGGTGTACATGATGTCACACAAGAATACAGGGTGCCTCCTAAAGAGGTGTACAAGATGACACACAAGAATACAGGGTGACTTCTAAAGAGGTGTACAAGATGTCACACAAGAATACAGGGTGCCTCCTAAATAGGTGTACAAGATGTCACACAAGAATACAGGGTGACTCCTAAAGAGGTGTACAAGATGTCACACAAGAATACAGGGTGACTCCTAAAGAGGTGTACAAGATGTCAGGCAAGAATACAGGGTGACTCCTAAAGAGGTGTACAAGATGTCACACAAGAATACAGGGTGCCTCCTAAAGAGGTGTACAAGATGTCACACAAGAATACAGGGTGACTTCTAAAGAGGTGTACAAGATGTCACACAAGAATACAGGGTGACTTCTAAAGAGGTGTACAAGTTGCCTGATAAGAATACAGGGTGACTCCTAAAGAGATGTACAAGATGTCACACAAGAATACAGGGTGCCTCCTAAAGAGGTGTACAAGATGTCACACAAGAATACAGGGTGACTTCTAAAGAGGTGTACAAGATGTCACACAAGAATACAGGGTGACTCCTAAAGAGGTGTACAAGGTGTCACACAAGAATACAGGGTGACTCCTAAAGAGGTGTACAAGATGTCACACAAGAATACAGGGTGACTTCTAAAGAGGTGTACAAGATGTCACACAAGAATACAGGGTGACTCCTAAAGAGGTGTTCAAGATGTCACACAAGAATACAGGGTGAATCCTAAAGAGGTGTACAAGTTGCCAGATAAGAATACAGCGTGACTCCTAAAGAGGTGTACAAGATGTCACACAAGAATACAGGGTGCCTCCTAAAGAGGTGTACAATATGTCACACAAGAATACAGGGTGACTCCTAAAGAGATGTCACACAAGAATACAAGGTGACTCCTAAAGTGGTGTACAAGATGTCACACAAGAATACAGGGTGACTTCTAAAGAGGTGTACAAAATGTCACACAAGAATACAGGGCTGACTTCTAAAGCGATTTACAAGATGTCACACAAGAATACAGGGTGACTCCTAAAGAGTTATACAAGATGTCACACAAGAATACAGGGTGACTTCTAGAGAGGTGTACAAATGTCACACAAGAATACAGGGAGCCTCCTAAAGAGGTGTACAAGAATAGAGGGTGACTCCTAAAGAGATGTACAAGATGTCACACAAGAATACAGGGTGCCTCCTAAAGAGGTGTACATGATGTCACACAAGAATACAGGGTGACTTCTAAAGAGGTGTACAAGATGTCACACAAGAATACAGGGAGCCTCCTAAAGAGGTGTCCAAGAATAGAGGGTGACTCCTAAAGAGATGTACAAGATGTCACACAAGGATACAGGGTGCCTCCTAAAGAGGTGTACAAGATGTCACACAAGAATACAGGGTGACTTCTAAAGTGGTGTACAAGATGTCACACAAGAATACAGGGTGCCTCCTAAAGAGGTGTACAAGATGTCACACAAGAATACAGGGTGCCTCCTAAAGAGGTTCACAAGATGTCAGAGAAGAATACAGGGTGACTTCTAAAGAGGTGTACAAGATGTCACACAAGAATACAGGGTGACTTCTAAAGAGGTGTACAAGATGCCATATAAGAATACAGGGTGACTTCTAAAGAGATGTACAAGATGTCACACAAGAATACAGGGTGACTTCTATAGAGGTGTACAAGATGTCACACAAGAATACAGGGTGAATCCTAAAGAGATCTACAAGATGTCACACAAGAATACAGGCTGCCTCCTAAAGAGGTGTACAAGATGTCACACAAGAATACAGGGTGACTTCTAAAGAGGTGTACAAGATGTCACACAAGAATACAGGGTGACTCCTAAAGAGATGTACAAGATGTCACACAAGAATACAGGGTGCCTCCTAATGAGGTGTACAAGATGTCACACAAGAATACAGGGTGACTCCTAAAGGGGTGTACAAGATGTCACACAAGAATACAGGGTGACTTCTAAAGAGGTGTACAAGATGTCGCACAAGAATACAGGGTTCCTCCCAAAGAGGTGTACAAGATGTCACACAAGAATACAGGGTGACTCCTAAAGAGGTGTACAAGATGTCACACAAGAATACAGGGTGACTCCTAAAGAGATGTACAAAATGCCACACAAGAATACAGGGTGACTTCTAAAGAGATGTGCATGATGTCACACAAGAATACAGGGTGACTCCTAAAGAGGTGTACAAGATGTCACACAAGAATACAGGGTGACTTCTAAAGAGGTGTACAAGATGTCACACAAGAATACAGGGTGCCTCCTGAAGAGGTGTACAAGATGTCACACAAGAATACAGGGTGACTTCTAAAGAGGTGTACAAGATGTCACACAAGAATACAGGGTGACTTCTAAAGAGGTGTACAAGATGTCACACAAGAATACCGGGTGCCTCCTAAAGAGGGGTACAAGATGTCACACATGAATACAGGGTGCCTCCTAAAGAGGTTCACAAGATGTCAGAGAAGAATACAGGGTGACTTCTAAAGGGGTGTACAAGATGTCACACAAGAATACAGGGTGACTCCTAAAGAGGTGTACAAGATGTCACACAAGAACACAGGGTGACTTCTAAAGAGGTGTACAAGATGCCATATAAGAATACAGGGTGACTTCTAAAGAGATGTACAAGATGTCACACAAGAATACAGGGTGACTTCTAAAGAGGTGTACAAGATGTCACACAAGAATACAGGGTGACTTCTAAAGAGGTGTACAAGATGTCAGACAAGAATACAGGGTGACTTCTAAAGAGGTGTACAAGATGTCACACAAGAATACAGGGTGACTCCTAAAGAGGTGTACAAGAAGTCACACAAGAATCCAGGGTGCCTCCTAAAGAGGTGTACAAGATGTCAGAGAAGAATACAGGGTGACTTCTAAAGAGGTGTACAAGATGTCACACAAGAATACAGGGTGACTCCTAAAGAGGTGTACAAGATGTCACACAAGAATACAGGGTGACTTCTAAAGAGGTGTACAAGATGTCGCACAAGAATACAGGGTGCCTCCTAAAGAGGTGTACAAGATGTCACACAAGAATACAGGGTGACTTCTAAAGAGGTGTACAAGATGTCACACAAGAATACAGGGTGACTCCTAAAGAGGTGTACAAGATGTCACACAAGAATACAGGGTGACTCCTAAAGAGATGTACAAGATGTCACAAAAGAATACAGGGTGCCTCCTAAAGAGGTGTACAAGATGTCACACAAGAATACAGGGTGACTCCTAAAGAGGTGTACAAGATGTCACACAAGAATACAGGGTGACTCCTAAAAAGGTGTACAAGATGTCACACAATAATACAGGGTGACTTCTAAAGAGGTGCACAAGATGTCAGACAAGAATACAGGGTGACTTCTAAAGAGGTGTACAAGATGTCACACAAGAATACAGGGTGACTCCTAAAGAGGTGTACAAGAAGTCACACAAGAATACAGGGTGCCTCCTAAAGAGGTGTACAAGATGTCAGAGAAGAATACAGGGTGACTTCTAAAGAGGTGTACAAGATGTCACACAAGAATACAGGGTGACTTCTAAAGAGGTGTACAAGATGTCACACAAGAATACAGGGTGACTTCTAAAGAGGTGTACAAGATGTCACACAAGAATACAGGGTGACTTCTAAAGAGGTGTACAAGATGTCACACAAGAATACAGGGTGACTCCTAAAGAGGTGTACAAGATGTCACACAAGAATACAGGGTGCCTCCTAAAGAGGTGTACAAGATGTCACACAAGAATACAGGGTGACTTCTAAAGAGGTGTACAAGATGCCATATAAGAATACAGGGTGACTTCTAAAGGGGTGTACAAGATGTCACACAAGAATACAGGGTGACTTCTAAAGAGGTGTACAAGATGCCATATAAGAATACAGGGTGACTTCTAAAGAGGTGTACAAGATGTCACACAAGAATACTGGTTAACTTCTAAAGAGGTGTACAAGATGTCACACAAGAATACAGGGTGACTTCTAAAGAGGTGTACAAGATGTCACACAAGAATACAGGGTGCCTCCTAAAGAGGTTCACAAGATGTCAGAGAAGAATACAGGGTGACTTCTAAAGAGGTGTACAAGATGTCACACAAGAATACAGGGTGACTTCTAAAGAGGTGTACAAGATGTCACACAAGAATACAGGGTGACTCCTAAAGAGTTGTACAAGATGTCACACAAGAATACAGGGTGCCTTCTAAAGAGGTGTACAAGATGTCACACAAGAATACAGGGTGACTCCTAAAGAGATGTACAAGATGTCACACAAGAATACAGGGTGACTTCTAAAGAGGTGTACAAGATGTCACACAGGAATACAGGGTGACTTCTAAAGAGGTGTACAAGATGTCACACAAGAATACAGGGTGACTTCTAAAGAGGTGTACAAGATGTCACACAAGAATACAGGGTGACTTCTAAAGAGGTGTACAAGATGTCACACAAGAATACAGGGTGACTCCTAAAGAGATATACAAGATGTCACACAAGAATACAGGGTGACTTCTAAAGAGGTGTACAAGATGTCACACAAGAATACAGGGTGACTTCTAAAGAGGTGTACAAGATGTCACACAAGAATACAGGGTGACTTCTAAAGAGGTGTACAAGATGTCACACAAGAATACAGGGTGACTTCTAAAGAGGTGTACAAGATGTCACACAAGAATACAGGGTGGCTCCTAAAGAGGTGTACAAAATGTCACACAAGAATACAGGGTGACTTCTAAAGAGGTGTACAAGATGTCACACAAGAATACAGGGTGACTCCTAAAGAGGTGTACAAGATGTCACACAAGAATACAGGGTGACTTCTAAAGGGGTGTACAAGATGTCACACAAGAATACAGGGTGACTTCTAAAGAGGTGTACAAGATGTCACACAAGAATACAGGGTGACTTCTAAAGAGGTGTACTAGATGCCATATAAGAATACAGGGTGACTTCTAAAGAGGTGTATAAGATGTCACACAAGAATACAGGGTGACTTCTAAAGAGGTGTACAAGATGTCACACAAGAATACAGGGTGACATCTAAAGAGGTGTACAAGATGTCACACAAGAATACAGGGTGACTTCTAAAGAGGTGTACAAGATGTCACACAAGAATACAGAGTGACTTCTAAAGAGTTGTACAAGATGTCACACAAGAATGCAGGGTGACTTCTAAAGAGGTGTACAAGATGTCACACAAGAATACAGGGTGACTTCTAAAGAGGTGTACAAGATGTCACACAGGAATACAGGGTGACTCCTAAAGAGGTGTACAAGATGTCACACAAGAATACAGGGTGCCTCCTAAAGAGGTGTACAAGATGTCACACAAGAATACAGGGTGACTCCTAAAGAGGTGTACAAGATGTCACACAAGAATACAGGGTGACTTCAAAATCGGTGAACAAGATGTCACACAAGAATACAGGGTGACTTCTAAAGAGGTGTACAAGATGTCACACAAGAATACAGGGTGACTCCTAAAGAGGTGTACAAGATATCACACAAGAATACAGGGTGACTTCTAAAGAGGTGTACAAGATGTCACACAAGAATACAGGGTGACTTCTAAAGAGGTGTACAAGATGTCACACAAGAATACAGGGTGACTTCTAAAGCGGTGTACAAGATGTCACACAAGAATACAGGGTGACTTCTAAAGAGGTGTACAAGATGTCTCACAAGAATACAGGGTGACTTCTAAAGAGGTGTACAAGATGTCACACAAGAATACAGGGTGACTTCTAAAGAGGTGTACAAGATGTCACACAAGAATACAGGATGACTTCTAAAGAGGTGTACAAGATGTCACACAAGAATACAGGGTGACTTCTAAAGAGGTGTACAAGATGTCACACAAGAATACAGGGTGACTTCTAAAGAGGTGTACAAGATGTCACACAAGAATACAGGTGACTTCTAAAGGGGTGTACAAGATGTCACACAAGAATACAGAGTGACTTCTAAAGAGGTGTACAAGATGTCACACAAGAATACACGGTGACTTCTAAAGAGGTGTACAAGATGTCACACAAGAATACAGGGTGACTCCTTAAGAGGTGTACAAGATGTCACACAAGAATACAGGGTGACTCCTAAAGGGGTGTACAAGATGTCACACAAGAATACAGGGTGACTCCTAAAGAGGTGTACAAGATGTCACACAAGAATACAGGGTGACTTCTAAAGAGGTGTACAAGATGTCACACAAGAATACTGGGTGACTCCTAAAGAGGTGTACAAGATGTCACACAAGAATACAGGGTGACTCCTAATGTGGTGTACAAGATGTCACACAAGAATACAGGGTGAATCCTAAAGAGGTGCACAAGATGTCAGAGAAGAATACAGGGTGACTTCTAAAGAGGTTTACAAGATGTCACACAAGAATACAGGGTGAATCCTAAGGAGGTGCACAAGATGTCAGAGAAGAATACAGGGTGACTTCTAAAGAGGTGTACAAGATGTCATACAAGAATACAGGGTGACTTCTAAAGTGGTGTACAAGATGTCACACAAGAATACAGGGTGACTTCTAAAGAGGTTCACAAGATGTCACACAAGAATACAGGGTGCCTCCTAAAGAGGGTTAACAAGATGTCAGAGAAGAATACAGGGTGACTCCTAAAGAGGTGTACAAGATGTCACACAAGAATACAGGGTGACTTCTAAAGAGGTGTACAAGATGTCACACAAGAATACAGGGTGACTTCTAAAGAGGTGTACAAGATGTCACACAAGAATACAGGGTGACTTCTAAAGAGGTGTACAAGATGTCACACAAGAATACAGGGTGACTCCTAAAGAGGTGTACAAGATGTCACACAAGAATACAGGGTGACTTCCAAAGAGGTGTACAAGATGCCATATAAGAATACAGGGTGCCTCCTAAAGAGGTTCACAAGATGTCAGAGAAGAATACAGGGTGACTCCTAAAGAGGTGTACGAGATGCCACACAAGAATACAGGGTGACTTCTAAAGAGGTGTACGAGATGCCATATAAGAATACAGGGTGACTCCCAAAGAGGTTCACAAGATATCAAAGAAGAATACAGGGTGACTCCTAAAGAGGTGTACAAGATGTCACACAAGAATACAGGGTGACTTCTAAAGAGGTGTACAAGTTGCCATATAAGAATACAGGGTGCCTCCTAAAGAGATGTACAAGATGCCATATAAGAATACAGGGTGCCTCCTAAAGGGCTGTGCAGGATGTCAGAGCAAAATACATTACAAGATGCCAGATAACAATACAGGGTGACTCCTAAAGAGATATACAAGATGCCAGATAAGAATACAAGGTGACTCTTAAAGAGGTGTACAAATGGCTCAGAAGAATACAGGGTGACCCCTAAAGAGGTGCACAAGATGTCAGACAAGAATATAGGGTGACTCCTAAAGAGGTGAACAAGATTTCGCACAAGAATACAGGGTGTGCAGGATGTCAGAGCAAAATACAGTACAAGATGCCAGATAAAAATACATGGTGACTCCTAAAGAGATATAAAAGATGCCAGATAAGAATACAAGGTGACTCTTAAAGAGGTGTACAAGATGTCGCACAAGAATACAGGGAGTGCAGGATGTCAGAGCAAAATACAGTACAAGATGCCAGATAAAAATACAGGGTGACTCCTAAAGAGATATACAAGATGCCAGATAAGAATACAAGGTGACTCTTAAAGAGGTGTACAAGATGGCTCAGAAGAATACAGGGTGACCCCTAAAGTGGTGCACAAGATGTCAGACAAGAATAAAAGGTGACTCCTAAAGAGGTGTACAAGATGTCGCATAAGAATACAGGGTGTGCAGGATGTCAGAGCAAAATACAGTACAAGATGCCAGATAAAAATACAGGGTGACTCCTAAAGAGATATACAAGATGCCAGATAAGAATACAAGGTGACTCTTAAAGAGGTGTACAAGATGGCAGACAAGAATACAGGGTGACTCCTAAAGAGGTGTACAAGATGTCACACAACAATACAGGGTGACTTCTAAAGAGATATACAAGATGCCAGATAAGAATACTGGGTGCCTCCTAAAGAGGTGTGCAGGATGCCAGACCAAATTACAGGGTGACACTTAACGAGGTGTACAGTATGTTAGATTCAATTCAAATACAGGGTGACCCTTAAAGAGGTTTGCAAGATATCAGATTCAAATAATGGGTGACTCTTAAAGAGTTGTAAAAGAAGGCAAACTCTAATACAGGGTGACCCTTAAAGAGGTGCCCGCGCGGGAAGCCTAAGTTAATGTGTAAGGGAGTCTGTTGAAGGAGTCCTGGGGCTTCGAGCGAAGCGAAAAGCCCTCCTGAGCCTTTCTAACATATGTAGCATTTGTAGCATGCGTCATTTGAAATGATATAACGTCTAGTCTTTCAGACTGACTGTAATTTTTTGTCCTATTGAATGTTTTCATTTGTACTCCCGGTCATATAGGAGAGTTGTTACAAGGGCTATTTCGTATTTTAACTGTAGAAGACCGACGGTGACACCCAGTGATACTTTTGTTTTCGTAGCCATCTTCTATACAGGTGCAGCTTTTACCAGGTCGAAAGCCTGCTTGTTGGGGTACCGGTATAAGTAGTGGTTCCACCTTTGCAGATAAACTATCCAATATCATACGGTAGAGAATTTTACCGAGATGGCACAGCAAAGAGATTGGTCTGTAGTTTTTGGGGTCATTCCCAGGTTTGAGAATTGCGATAACTCCGGCTTTCCTCCACCGTTTAGGTATTTTTCAGTTGTTGACACAGTTGTTAAGTAAATCCAAGAGCCACTGTTTACTATCAGGTCCGAATCTTTGGATTTGTCCAATGCACATGTCAACAATATGTGATAATAATAATATTAATTATTAAAGTAAAAAGAAACCCCCTGCAATTTTCTGCTCAGGGTAAGGAGCGCATGACGCACCGGTTGTTGTTGTTGTTGTTGTTGTTGTTGTTGTTGTTTGAGTCTTCAGTCCTTTCACTGGTTTGATGCAGCGCTCCATGGGACCCTGTCCTGAGCTAATCGTTTCATCCCTACATAGCTACCACACCCTACATCCGAGGCAATCTGTTTAACATATTCTAACCTTGGTCTACCCCTACAGTTCTTGTCCTCAACCCTTCCTTCCATAACTAAGCTTGCTATTCCTGGGTGTCTTAGTATGTGTCCTACCAACCTATCTCTTCTCTTCATTAGCAGTCGCCAGAAACATCTCTCCTCTCCCACTCGACTTAATACTTTTTCGTTTGTAACCCTATCTACCCATCTGATCTTCATCATTCTCCTGTAACACCACATTTCAAACGCTTCAATTCTCCTCTTTTCTGCTGCACCAATAGTCCAAGTTTCACTTCCATAGAGCGCCACGGTCTAGACAAAGGCTTCGCTCGCAGCCAGCGGCTAAATTTAGACCATCAAGACCTGCTGCCTTGCAATTTCTGCATTTATTAAGCGCCCTGTTCAGATCATCCAGAGAGAAAGGATTAGAAAGGAGGCTACTGTTCTGTTCTCTCCATCTTTTAATTTTGACTTACATTAATTTTGTATTCAGTTTTATTAGAATTGCCACTTTTCACGAATTGTTGAGCAATTTCATTTTCAGAGATGTTAGTGTGTACTGGGGTTCTAGTAGTGTCGTTATTAAGACGTGAAAGTAACCTCCAAGCGTTGTGTCTGCTTCTGGGTCGCCTCCGTAGCGTAGCGGTCAGCATAGTTAGCAGCCGCCCCGAAGGTCGTGGGTTCGATTCCCGGCTCTGCCACGAAATTTGAAAAGTGGTTTGAGGACTGGAACGGGGTCTACTCAGCCTCGGGTGGCCCAAATGAGTAGAGGAGGTTCGATTCCCACCTCAGCCATCCTCGAAGTGGTTTTCCGTGGTTTCCTACTTCGTCTTTGGGCAAATGCTGGGATGGTTCCTACTGTAAGGCCACGGCCGCCTGCTGCCCACTTCCTTGCCTAACCGTCCCTTTCTTCCCATCCCTTCATCAAGCCCCCTGTTCGCTTTGCAGGTGAGGCCGCCTGGGCGTAGTGCTGGTCACACACCCCAGTTGCATCCCCTACTCAGATCAAGGACACTGCCCTCAGTGGCGATAGAGGTGGGATCCCTCGCTTCGTCCGTGGGAAAAGCCAACCCTGGAGGGTAAAACGATAGCGAAGAAAAGAGCGATTGCGGTTGGATTCGGAAATTGAGGAAATGACGCGCTGTCCGCTTGAGATGGTTTAATCACTTGATATTCTCTAAGTAGATTCCAGGAAGCACCTTGTATTCTACAGCCTCTTGGCGGGAACAATAGTTGACGGTGTCCACAAACGTTTTTATTCCTCTGATTCTCTCATCTAGCATCTTGGAGAAGTTTTGCCAATTTGTTTCTTTGGAATTGTGCCTTCGTGTTTTGCAGAGCTATTTAGATCTGACGATGCTCGCTTGACGAGCGAAACCCCAGTGTGTAAATTAGTTCATACAACACTAACCACCGACGGAACAGCAAGTAACGTTGTTCTTCTGAGGATGCACTCCAACGGTGCTCGGGAACCAATAATAATACTGGAGCTTCCAAGTTACTCGTGCTCAGTTCTTGAGTAAGTGCTGTTTGGTGTCGTTTTGCTTCAACAGCCACCGCCGCCTCCTACCCAAATTACAAACTCACCCACTAGTGCAGCCATCACAATGACACAGGTTGTCAGCCAGATATCACACATACACAAGTACACAGGGCTAGAAGACCACGATCTTCGTTGAGATTTTCGGAAAGCAAGGCAAAACACATCTACAGTATTAACTCTGTCACCTTTTGAATAGCCTATTATTCGGAGGCAGTGGCGATCGATCATACAACCTCATTTTACTCAAAAGAAAGTACATCTTTTAAAATTAAATATTACGCATGTTATATTGTTTTCACCTTATTGATAACCTGTGTTTCTGTGGTGTAGCTGTAATGGACATGGAGGGAAATGCACTGGGACTTGCAATAAGGTGCTATCCCCGCATTTGCCTGGGCGGAATGTGGGGAAAACACGGGGGAAAATTACATTCAAGATAGCCTCGGGATTCGAACCCACAGCTCCCCATCGGGGTCGTGGTACGGATATAGCCTAGTCCTTGGTTGTACATTACTATAAAACTTCGGCTCAATTTAAGCCGATCATGACCGCAGTTTCTAATTTCAGGGAAACAAAATACCGGTACATTAATAATAATAATAATAATAATAATAATAATAATAATATCGCAATACCCCCGCCATGGGTATGACAAAGGGTTCTTTTTAAATGGTTCCTCTTGTAACCAAGGTTCGCCCCTTATATCCAACATGCCCTAAGCTTGTCGATGCCTGGTACTCCTGGTAGTAAATCCTCCCGCATCAGTCAGACTTTGTCTGATTCCCGCTTAAAATTATAGTTTTGAATAGCCAGACTAGTGTGTTAGTAGCCAGAAGATTAAAATTACTACACCTTCTCCTCGCTAGAAAATTACTCTTCAATTTTCATTCCTCACTTTTCGTAGATTAAATATGACGGCATGTGTAATATTGTTGTCAACGTTTGAAATTTGGGTTCTAGGAATAAATCGGTTTTATTCTACTTGGCAACATTGCATCCTCCATCGCTTAAGGGGCTGGGATGGCGCGCAGAGGCTCGCCGACTAACATAAACAAAAAGTGTACAAGGTTGCCATATTGCCGGCTGATGATTCGGCTACTGGATTTTCGTTTCTGGCGGGACGGGCGGGAGACTGAGCCGGCCAGCCAGAGAGAGAAGGATGGTGACAGAGTGAGAAGGAGTGCGGTGTTGTGGAGGGGGAGGAAGGGAGAGCGCTGCTGAGGAATGCCGCTGTTCCAAGCCACCCACCCCAGCAACCTCTCACACGCACCCCACGGTCCATTATGATCCTCATTGCACTTGGTAACTTGGACGAAAAGATTTTGTGAATTTCTCATGCCAATTAGAAGATCTGAAAATAATATTCACCGGTTCTAGTCCAAAATTACGAATATATTAGCTTAATGTGGTCTTTATGAAAATTGGAATAGATTGGTATTGAGTTTTACAGGCACTGACTGTAGAGGAATACTTAAAGGGAGAAATGAGGCTAGAGTGATGCTATGTTGAAAAAAATAATTAGTCTATTCGTAGGACATAGAATATAAAGATAAAATAACTAGGCTATTAGTGGGACATAGAATATAAAGATAAAATAACTAGGCTATTAGTGGGACATAGAATATAAAGATAAAATAACTAGGCTATTAGTGGGACATAGAATATAAAGATAAAATAACTAGGCTATTAGTGGGACATAGAATATAAAGATAAAATAACTAGGCTATTAGTGGGACATAGAATATAAAGATAAAATAACTAGGCTATTAGTGGGACATAGAATATAAAGATAAAATAACTAGGCTATTAGTGGGACATAAAATATAAAGATAAAATAACTAGGCTATTAGCGGGACATAGAATATAAGATTTATTCATCCTGCGTAGCTGCCCTGCGCGGATAAAGGAAACGTCATCCGCATCCGCACGACTGTTATCCGAATCTACTGGCATTACAATAGTATTTTAGATTAGATAAAGCATAAATTACTAAAGCAACATATTTAGGCAATTGAGGGAAAAGTCGTTCGCTTAGACTTGGTATGTCATGTGCTATGTTTTAAATGAATGCTATATCGCCAGAATTGCAAACCTTTCCTGTTCGGAGTGTTAATTATGCTTAATGCTTAATTTGAATGAGTATGCCTCTCACCAAGGCGGTCTGGGTTCGATTCCCGGTCAATGCATGTGAGATTTTCGAAGTGAAATGCCATGTCCTGTGGTTCGGAATCCACGTAAAAAGGAGGTCCCTTGGCTCATGATCTCAAGATTAACGGTCTCGTTAAACTACAAGCTTCCTTCCTTTTAATTTGAATGAGATTAGCTTAAATCATCTTACATTTGTTATGAAAAAAAAAACATAAACGGAACAATATGATGTCATAAACATCCGTGTCCTAATAAAGATATTAAACAAGTTCGGGATGTATTAATCTCCAAACATTATCCGAGCTTATCCGCACAGCCACGCAAACTATATCCGTATAGACACACGAGAGGAAAGATTTTCTAATCTTTATTATAGATATTTATAAATCAGAGATTTCTAGCATTTGATATATCGGTTGTTGTTCAACAACTACTGACGCCTCTTAATTAGTAACAAAATGAGGTGGACACCCTACCACACAAGTTGCGGCCAATGGCAATGTACAGGACGGGTCAGGGAAGTCGACCGTGGATCTATTGAAAGGAACCGTCCCGGCATTTGCTTGGTGGTGAAAATGGGAAAACACGAAAACCATTTTCAGGACGGCTGAGGTGGGATTCGAACCCACACTCCGCCGATGCCAGCGGAGGCACGAGATAGCGCGTCAGTGCTCTCGGCCACCGCTGCCGGTACAGAAGTTTTAATCAGTAAATTATTATCCGTTGAGTAAAACTTTTAAAAACTGCCGACCCCGACCCAGTATGCCCGGGGCTCGATTTCCGGCTGTCAGAAATGCAGGCAGCGATGGGGTTTTCTCAGCCTCACGAGGACAATTGAATAGCTGCTTGATATCGGAAATAGCGCCTCATACCAAGGTAATGCGGCTGAGGGTGTCGTTGTGCCGGCCATGCATCCGTCATAACCAGTGGTGGAGCCTTGATTACATGCAACCCAAATCAAATTCAAAGTAACTTACCGAGCAAGCTAGTGACATAAATAAAAGGTAAAAAAGAGAAGGCTCATTTTGATGACCTCAAATAAAAAGCTATTGTTCCCGATCCACCCCTCCGCTGCATGACATTACTAGTACATATTTATATCGTATATTTATTATCTCTGTATATTCATTCATAACGATCAGTTTCATATAATCTGTGCATTTGAAGATGTGCATAAATGCCCCCAAGGAGTGATTGTTGGAGGCTAATTAGTATTCACTTCACCGATGAAAGTTGTTCCGAAATCTCTTCCCCTCTGGCTATTTATTACGTGTTACTGACACTTGACTAAGTCCCTGAAGTGATTAACAACTTTCGATCTCACCTAACGTGCTTTCAATTGCATATTAACTGTATAGAAAAGGCTTTAACTCAGCATACATTTTTTTTTTTTTTTTTTTTTTAGCTTTGTGTGTGATATTGATTTAGGGCCTGTCGTCTGTGTTTGATGGTGTAACCGTGCATTTCGGTTCCCATGCACGTGAGACACAAATTCGGCAACGTTGCGTCGTGTAGATGGAGCGAGTCTCGGACGTCGAACATGAGGTCGGTTGTCTCCAAGTCGGGAGCTAGCTAGTGCGATCCCCGCCGCAGAGCAAAAACTTCAGCAAAAATTGTATGCAGTGAAACGCTGCGTAGCTTCTCTATAGATGGCTCTTGCGTCTGCGGGTGCAGCCCCGTATGTCAGCTTGTATTATTCAATAGTGCAACGAGCAGCATCTCGATATTTTAAGGAATATTATAGGTCTGGTGAGTTATTTCTGTTTAGTGCGGCGAGATTCCTTTGGATGCGTGCATCCGAAGGAGGGAGGCCAATGTGTGTATCGGGATATGGCATGGGCTCACGCTTAGGGCACCGGATCGCAGCTTTGTTATGAATTGATTTGTTTTGACAGTTCTTTTATGTGCTTTTACTTTTGTTCTTGTTCTATATTTTGGTTCTTTGTGTCTTTCTCGCTCTAATGCTAAGTTAGTTTTTCGTTAATTTGTTTGCGAGAGTTCGTCTACTACTTTGTTCAGTTGGTTATAACTCCCTCCTACAGTCTTCGAGAAGTGAACTTTGTGATTTAATGAGTGTTTTATTTGTACAAAATTGAAATTATATTGAACTATTTTAAGATTCGTCACTAATAATTGTGATATTTGCAATATTAATGGTGTTCAGTAAGGTTAGGTTATATTGATAACCTCCGTATAAGGAATTATAAATTTGTGTTGTTTCTTTGAGGGTGAGTTAACTGAGATATTGCTTCTTTTTCTGCAGGCTAAATAATCTGTCTGAATGGGGCTTGGTCCGTTTAGGCATGTTATGGTGGCACGGTGAAGCTATCTCTTTGACACTTAAAACTGTGATGAGGAGTGGACATGGCAATAAATTTCTCGGCATCGTTTGCGGCATGCTTGGCCGCAGGCCTCAAGGTTCCCAGGCAATTTATGTACTGCATTGCCCAGGGTAAGAAAAGTCAATTTTGAAAGATACACAATGCCTTTACTACATCTAACCTGGCTACATTTTTAAAAAAATTTTGTTAATTTTTGTTTTTGTTTACTTTCTATGCAACTATCTTTG
Organism: Meconema thalassinum; assembly: GCA_946902985.2. Lineage (NCBI taxonomy): Eukaryota > Metazoa > Arthropoda > Insecta > Orthoptera > Tettigoniidae > Meconema > Meconema thalassinum. The sequence continues at coordinate 276,359,665 of OX336388.2, forward strand.
TTTTTGTAGCACACTTTCCCAGTTATGATTTCTTTCAACCTTTGCACGACTCTATTCATGTAATTGTTATTTTTGTTTGCTGCACGGTGTCTAATTTGCATTTTGCTATATTTGACTCTGAGTACCTGTTTATGATAAATATTGACAATACAGGCTCGTTGGGAGAATTTTAATTTCCAGTTTTATCCAAGGATTGTGGGGAAGGAAAATTTGGGGGTGATGGAGGTGTGTAAAGTAGTGGTCGAGGGCTAGCAGAATGTATGTATGTCTACCCATTATTATTTCAGTTTGCAACGGGCTCGGGGATGAGATGCGATGAAAGTTTCTGTGGCGATTGGTTTTTAAGGCCGGATGCCAGGTTCAGACAATGTAAAGAATGACGAACATAGTGCTTTCAGTTTTTCTTCTGGGAACATTCTATTTGATTTAGAATGTATCCAGATTATGATTTCATAACCTTGAATGGTGTACAGGATGCATGCAATCTGTTGTGGTCAGGCAGATGCCAAGAAATTTTCTTTTTTAATGAATATGCCTCCACCACCAACCACCAATTCATTTCGGAGACATGTCAATTTTTTGTGCGATATTGTTACCGATGTAGTTGAAGAATGTATGCAGTTAGCTGCCCTTATAAGTTCGAGAAATCACTGGTGGGGAACGTGGGGTATCAGTTGATTGATCTTGGCATTGTCATCGATTTACATCTTCTTTGGTGGTGACAGCTAGGCCTATATCTATTGACACTGGTAAATTGTTTGATATTGAAATATGAATTGTGCTGGCTGCAAGGAAAACATTAAATGCATTCCGGGCTTGGAAAGTGTAACACAAGAAGAAGTGTGATGCTATGGATCCAGTGGGTGCTGCTTCGTTCGAAGGCAAATAGGGACTTGGGTGATGGAGATTCTAAAAGTTTGAGCGTTCATGATGTGAATCCATATGATGGTAAAGAGATCTTGTAGTTTGAGTGTGTAGGCCACTATCAGAAGAGGCTTAGTATTGCTCTCCAAAAACTGGCAGGAAGGGTGTAACGATCGATAAACTGCAAAATTATTTTGTCATTCTACCGAGATCAAACGCCAGCAGCATACGGACATTTGGGCAACATTGTTTCTTATAAGTGCCAGTGATCTCAATCTTCAGAGGTCAGTGGCTTATGGTAAGCATGGCTTACTATTAGAAATTGAACGCATTATAAAGCCAGTGTATGAGAAACTTTCTGCCTCTGACATGTTGGCGAAGTGTTTTCACGGAAAAACCCAAAATCCCAACGAATCGTTCAATGTTTTGATTCAGCACTGTTATCCTAACACATGTGTGATCCTGCAACTTGGAATAATGGACAGCATTTGGCAGAGCTCGATATCCTGGCATACCTCAATGTGGCTTTGAAGCATCTCATTCAGAGCAAACGCAATGGACCAGGAGAAAGCACCACCAGTCTACAGGAAGTTTTTAGGAGTAGCCAAATGTGGAGGCCTACCTTAACTTGAAATGACTTTTTCGCACAATTTTTTTCTTTCTTTCAATATTTGTCTTTTACTCGGGCAGATAAAATGACCACTTGGAATTAATTGAAAAACTTAAATGCAGACAAATGCAGCCAATGACCATTCAGGGTATTTCACGCCCATAGGCGTTCAGCAAGTTCAATTTCAAGTAGTTCCAACTTTGGCTACCAGATGTCACCACTGTCACTGACACCTAGTGGCGAACGTTGCAACTTGATAGAGTGTTTCTAACCAAATAACCTACAAATTTGGCTACACGCTGCCAATTGCAGTGGTATGTTCTTTTACATGTCATAAATCTGACATGGGCCTGCCGGCTTTACTTGCCCTCTGAAGGAGTTTAGCGCTCTTAAAAATCCGTTGGCTCTGGCCAGGTTTGAACCCGCGAACATGAGTAGAGCCGTTCAGCATGCTACAGACAACGCCACCGAAGCCGATTAGACAAATAATGCAGCTACTCTATGTTGCATAGCAGAGTGATGTACTTGAATAGATAGTAAGGATCTGCCCCTCACCCCCCTCACACACACAATTTGTTCACTCCATCAAAATAATATATTTGCCTCCATCAAAGATACAGAAACTATGCAACACTCGGAACATATTTTAGAGTGATTTAGCTCGAATAGGAGCGAAGATATAGAGTTGAAAAAATGTGTGTTATTTTTGTAATTTATCTTTGAAAAAGACCCCCCAGAAATAAGGTTTTTATTTTATTATTGGCAGAAATCCACTTGTTTATATCCTTGGAATCAGTGATACCAATTTTCAATGAAATAGGATAATGCAATTTCATCATTAGGGTTGATGAAGTACCGTAAACGTTTGCCATCTGGTCTCATGCCTGCAACTGCAGCTGTGCACCCTTGTCTATCGCAATAGTGGCCCAATCCACAATTCGCTAAGAGCCAGTTTTCCGTGGTATGCTAGTGGGAGATTGCACTATTGCACTCGTATAGCAAGTAGTAAGAGGCTAATGCGGGTGAGCCTATTGAAGTGCCCTCTTTCAGCCTGTCATTGCTTGGGTAAGTTATGACGAGAACTGTGGGCAGTTCCTTGTGGCGTCGCACACTTCACGCCTGGCATAGATTGAACTCGCAGGTGAAATGCTGCTTGCAAGTCAGTGCCTTCTCTCCCCAAGATGTACTACCATAAAGATTACCACCCCAAAATGCCTAGTCATTCGGAGGAGCTGGGTTTGCCTCTATTCTTCTATTGCGCGAATGGGTCTCCTAGGACCACGCGGAATCAACACTTCTTGGCCTTTATGTTTGCCGAATAACTCTTCATGTGCAACGATTGAGCGAGTCTTCGTTGCTGCGACCAGACGTGTCGGGTGGGTCTTCCCTCTTCTCCCTCAAAACCCCGTGTATGAGTAATTTTCCTAATTTCCTCTCGATCCTTGAGATTGGGAAAACCTAATTCAGCCAAGTCCTTTTCCGCCTGTTTGTACCAATTGGACCTTGTTGCCTTTTTCTGCAAAAACGTATAGATTTTATTTGTTAACCTAGTTGGGTCCATTCTGTCCAAATGTCCCATGAATTGGATCCTTCTCATACGGATTGTGTCTGTGATTTTAGTAATTTTTAAATAGACGTCAGCATTAGGTTTGGGAAGGTGAATTCCATCTTTGAATCTTGGTCCCAAAATATTTCGCATGATTTTGCGTTCCTTAATCTCCAATTGATTTCTCAGGGTTTTATGTTGTAAATTAAGTGTCTCGGCTGCATAAAGGGCTGCAGGCAAGTCTACTATTTTATAATGTGAATTTTACAATTCCAAGAGAGGCATTTTTTGTTATAAATTTGTTTTGTCAAATGGAAAGCAGTTTCCATTTTCTGTAGTCTTGCTGTAGATTTTCTTTCGTTGCCAGTTTCAGTGATCCATTCACCTTTCACTCGGGACACCTTACAATTACCAATGCGGAGTGTATTCGGAGCAGTTTTAATATCCGTCATAAATTTTGTTTTGTCAAAAGAAATCCGTAAGCTGATTTTTGCTGCTTGTTCTTGGAGTAATTCAAGTTGTTTCTGGGCATCAGAAATGTTTGGAGCAATTAACGCCAGGTCATCCGCAAATGCCAAACAGTCGAGTGTTTTGTTTGCCTCTATTAATATACAGTGGATGCCGTTTATTGGAATCACAGATGTTATCAACCGTATTATATAATCACATTAATTTGACTTAATGAAGTGAAACAAGACTTCAATAACTGATATTCTTGACCATTCCAAATACAGTAGTGTTAACTGTTGGTCCTCACCACCCACCCGACTACCCCTCACACAGGAGAGGAATGACAGGACTGAGGAGATATTGGAGAACAAAGAAGGCCTAGTCATAAGTGCTCCTTAGTGGGCTTAAATCACTAATCATAATCACATTTGTGAAGTCCCGTACAGAAAAATACTGAAACTCTGAAAATCTTCCGTTTATTGTGATCGTGAATTTGGTTTGTTATAGCATTTGTTTTCAAGAATTTCGTTCTCAAATATGCGAGTCGACTGCACTCAAAGAAAACGCTCCCAACACTTAAAAACCTGTTTTTACACTGCGCCTGTCTTCAAGGCCACTTTCAGGCTTGAAGGAAGATGGATGAACCTTGATGAGGGAAACAGGCAGAAGATGACATATGTGACGCAGTTACTTCCGCAGAATCTTATATGAGGCGACGAACATGGAGCAGAAATTTCCTGAACACCAGCGAATGCTGATAAGCGCCAGGCGCTAGATATCTTGCGACGAGGTGTTCCAACGTAAGTCAGTCGACTTCCAAAATCATTATGAATATGAAAGATTCATTAATGGACTTTTGGGAGACAACTAGAAGCAAACACCAATTAGTGACTGTTTTACATCATAGCTGAAAACGGTTAACAATTACTGCGTTTACATGGCGAACTCAAATCGATTTGAGTACACTTAGCGTATTGAATACGATCATGTAAACGGGACTCAGATCGTATCGAGTTTCAAGGTCGATCGGTAAAATTTTGGGATCGAATCGTATCCAATCAGGTCTTCAGGAACATGTAAACGCGGATCGTGTTAAAAGCGATTCTGCTCGCTCTTGAGTTACATTTTTAAACTAATTTAGGTCTACTTTCGTCTGTTGCCTGACTCTCGAATCGCTTGTTTTACTTGCTGCCCATATTCTTCGTTACTGTCTGTGTTCCTGTCGTTGTTGATAAGCTTAGTTTGTTCTCACGCGTTTTTAGCGTTAATGTATTTTTGCCCGTTTTACTTTTAATGTCTGGTGTATCCGTACGTAAAATGTGGTCAACAGAAAAAGTGAAAATACACCATCATACTTTTCCGCTTAATTCGTTCCTTTTCCCATTTGTCCACTAGATTTAATACATTGAACAAAGACTGGCTGAATGGCGCAGTGGTAACTTTATCGCCTGCTTTTCCCAAGGTAGCAGGATCGAATCCTGGCGCAGTCAGGGTGCTTTAGGCCTAAATGCGAGGGAACCATGTCAGTAGATTTACTGGCGCGTTACATATCTTATTCGGGTCAACATTCCGGCAACCCGGCCGGCGTCTCTAAAAGCTTCAGTAATTAAAAGGGACGTGAAACCAATAATATTTTATCATTATTAAACTGGACTTAAACTTGTTAAGAGCAAACAACATCAAAATCTTCCGCGCATCCATTTGTCATGTTGACAAACAACCCGTCAAATAAGACGTCGGATAATAATTACGGGTCTTGAATATTTTGCTGTTTAAAACGAGTTAGCCAACATAACTGCAGGTTGGCCACCATAAATTATATAGTGTATTGAAATCGATTTCAATACGAACTGAAACTGCTCATGTAAACTGGCATTATACTGTACTGAAAACAGGATCGTATTCAAATCGATTTGAGTTAGCCATGTAAACGTAGTATGTATTGTAGTGTGGTTAGGTTATGAACAAATACAGTAGGCTACCTACAATTCTATTTATCTATCGGCTACTGTTATCAAATGATGTGCGTCCCAGAGTGATCATAATAAGGGGCGGAACAGCCTGTCTCATGATTGAAAGCTTAAAGGTCCAAACATACCAGAGCTGGCACGGCGGTAAACTCATAATATCTCTGTTTCTACTACTGGATCAATGCACGCCATTTCTTGCGGTCTGACGCTTCCTGCAGGCCATAGCAGGTTTCTAGCGTCCAGCCACCGTACTGTCTCTGGTTAGATGACTGGTGCTCCCCATTGGAGCCACACCAGCTTGTTAATGTCTCATTCTTAATGACAATTTTAGCATTCCTCTTGATCTCAGTTTTCATATTTATCCCACTAATGAGTTACGTGATAAGGGTGAAACACTGTGCCAGATTTTTTTTTCTACTAATTCATTGGTGTGTTGTGTTGCTCAACTGTGATTTTATCAGAGCCATTTGGTGTAGAATTTATACTTATTAATTGCAGTGAAATTATGAATTCTCAATTTTTTTACTGGACTGATACCAAATGGGAAGTATTAGATTAGACTAGGAAGAATATAAGGAATGCTGAATTTTCTAGTCACAATACGAGAATTCTTGTCTTGGCATACCAGTACGTACTGTTAATGGCAAGGGTTGCATGTGGAGAATATCCTGGCCTCCCCAAGATAATATCCCTCCACCGGTCAAAGAGAAATCATTAGAATTCACTAAATTAGCCATTGTACATGTTAAGCATACGATGAGCACAACTTATATCTGTAGTACAGTCGGCAACATTTTGTGATACCTATCTTCGACTTAGTTCTTCGCTCATTTTGCTCATCTCTTGGCGTAAGGATGGTTCATATCAAAAAGTCTTTCAGACAATACTATTGACCATTTTGAACGGTTTTGATATTGTGCCTGTTAACCCGGGAGGGGGCGTGCAATGTTTTGTAGCACGAAAGAGTGTGCGCGGAACTTTTCTCCGTGTTCGTTTGTACTCACAATAACCAATGTTAAATTTTATCAAAGCTTTAATTATTTGGCTGTAAGTAAAATGACATGTTTTTGTGTCGGGCATAATATTTCTTAGCATTATGATACAATATACCAATTGTTTGTGCATGACATCACCAATCATTAAAATCTCAAACATTAACAATCTATAAATAAAAATATTCACTATAAAAAATTAAAATTATTGAATAACCTTCTAAATATAAAATGAAATCTTCAACCTTTAACTTGTGACTTGCGGAGCTGGTAATGAGACTCGTGCCAAATATATCTCAATACTAGCAGACCCATGCGAGAACACCCGCCTGGCTTGACTACTGTCCTGTAGGCTTCTATAAATATGTTTATTTGTTTAAACAAATTGTTGATATTTATGAAATCAGAGTGCAATTAATCACTGCTGCTAGTTGCACAATGGGTTGTGTGCGCCCCATGTGTATAGACTACCCGCCCGGATCGAGTGTTAAGCGGCTGTACACGACACAGTTCTGTCGGGGGCTATTGTCTTGTTTATTTGCTTAAAAGCACTTTATAAACAAATAAATATCCTGTATTTCTTTTGGCTTTTCAAGAAATGCAAGATTTTTCCTGTACTATTGAGGCGATTTGGAAGATTTTGGTACAAACCCCACCTTCTAACTCCCTCTGGTTTAGGAGCTTGAGTTTTGTGAAACATACATCTTCTTCTTCGTATCCCTTGTGCCTTCAAGTGTCGGGGTAGCCTCGTTCTGTCCATCTCTGCCACTCCGATCTATTTTCACACAATCTCTTCATTTCCAGCATTGTTTTCCCTCGCTTCTGTCCGATTTTCTCAATTCTGTCATCCCAAGTGGTACGGGGTCTTCCTCTTCCTACTCTCCCTTCCACTCGCATTTCAAAAACCTGCTTCGCTTTTCTCTCTTGTTCCATCCTCCTGACATGTCCATACCACTTCAACTGACGTTCCTCAATCACCGTACTTATCGCCTTCTTTTGTCCTGCTTCTTCTCTGATTCTCTCATTCCGGATCCTATCCCTTCTAGTTCTCCCCACTGCTCGCCTTGTATACTTCATTTCAGTGGCAGTGATCTTACTGAGAAGCTTGTCTTGCAGTGCTAAACTCTCTGTGCCATATAGGGTGATCGGGGCCATAACCGTGTTGTAAATCTGCATTTTGGTCTTGATGCTTATCTCATTCTTCCCTACTATTGTATTATTCATCTGATAGTAAGCTGAGATGGCTTTTTTAGTTCTATTGAGTACCTCTTGCTCTATTTTCCCATCACTACTTAATATGGTGCCAAGATATTCAAAAGTTTCTACTTTTTCGAGAGGTCCTCCACAAATTATGTCAAGTTGTTGTTCCTGTCTGTCCAGTTTTGAGACCCACATTACTTTGCTTTTATCTGTATTCACTACCATTCCTTTCCAATTCTTCATACCATTCCACCACGGCCTGCTGAAGTCTTTCTGGTGTATCAGCAATCACTATTATATCATCTGCATAGAGGAGTGCTTGCAAGTATCCAGGTCTTAGTCTCCACATACCAAGCTTGGTCCTATGGGTTCGCCGCTTACATATTTTTGTTATTTCATCCAGGACGATATTAAACAGTAGAGGGCTGAGGCTATCACCTTGTTTTACTCCTCTCTCCATTTGGAATTCTCCAGACATTTCACCATCTATCCGAACTATTCCCACAGGTTGCTGGTATACACCCTTCACAGCATTTAACAGTCTCATTGGTACCTTCTTCGCTGCCAGTGCCTCCCATATGCTCTGCCTCGGTACAGAGTCAAAAGCTGCCTTCAGGTCTAGAAACGCAAGGTACAGGTCACGGTTTTTGGCAATGCTCTTCTCTATTACTGTTCTAATTGTGTAGATGTGATCTTGTGTCTGACGTCCTGGCCTAAAAGCTGCCTGCTCCTCTTCAATGTCATTTTCCACCACCTTCCTAAGTCTCCTTTCCAGTACCCGAGTGTAGATCTTGTACGCTACAGATGATAGACAGATAGCCCTGTAATTATTACTCAGATAGCCCTGTAATTATTACAGTCGTAGCTGTTCCCTTTCTTGTGCAAGGGGATAATTAGATTTCTCTTCCATTCCTCTGGTATTCTGTTCTCTTCCCACATCCTCCTAAACAGCTTAGTAAGTTGCTTCACTATCTCAACACCTCCATATTTCATTAACTCTGGAGAAATTCCATCAGGACCTGCTGCTTTCCCAGTCTTAATTTGTTTAATTGCCATTATGACCTCCATTTCTTCTATTTCTAGATTTTGCACATCTTCATGTGGTCCATAAACAATCCCATCCTCTTGCTCTGCCGCATTTCTCTGGAACTTCTCCTCATAGTGTCTTCTCCACACTTGAAGCACTTCTGCCTTCTCTGATACTAGGTTATTCCCATTCTTGATTGTCCTAGTCTGCTTTCCATACTTCCCTCTTATAGACTTGATGGTTTTCCAAAAGCTTCTTGTATTCTTCTCTCTAGCTTTGCTTTCAACCATATTCCCAAACTCTTCCCAAGATTTTCTCTTAGCTTCCTTCACTACTCTTTTCGTTTCATCCCTTCTTTTGATGTATTCTTGCCTGTTTTCTTCCGTAGGACATCCTATGTATCTTTTCCATGCTTCTTTCTTGCTCTTTACCTTCTCCTTCACTTCTTCATTCCACCAACTTGTTCTTTTCTTTCTGGTATCTACCACTGCCTTTCCACACACTTCTTCTGCTGACTTTAGCAACACTGATTTTATGTCATTCCACATGTCATTGATTTCTTAACATCCATTAGTTCTTATTTGCATCTTCTCCTTCACTAATTTTGCATACTGGGACCTTTTCTCTTCTTTTTGAAGTTCCTTCAATTGGATCACCTCAAACCTTTTGATTCTTGGTTGGATTGGCCTCTTGAATCTGGTGTCCATTACCAGTAATCTGTGATCTGTAGCTAGTTCTGCTCCTCGTATGACCTTCACATCCATGATGTTATTCCTTATGCCATGAGGGTACATAAAGTAGTCCATAACACTCCTAGCATTTCTACCTTTAGCCTCAAAAGTTATCTTATGTACTTCTTTATGGGGGGAAAATGCGTTCCCCAATAACAATTTATTTTCAATGCAGAATTCTATAAGTCGCCTGCCATTTTCATTCAGCGTCCTCTCTCCACCATGCTTGCCCAAGCTTCCATGTGCTATTCTTTTGTCCTGGCCTGTTCTTGCATTTAGGTCCCCTCCTATCAATACATGGCGTCCATTCGCAACCTCTCTATCCACGGTCCTTTGGAGTTGAACATAAAACTCCTCTTTATCGAGTAACTTGGTGTCTTCTGTTGGGGCGTATACTTGTATGAAGGACACTTTCATCTCTATGTCAAGGTTAATAACCATTATTCTCGAGTTTATTGGTTGCCATCCACTCACTTTGGTTTCAGTCTGCTCGCTGGTGACTATGCCCACACCTTCCTTTGCCCTACTGTCCATCCCAACCCCAGAATATCTCAAAACATACCCTTCTTGTAATCTCTTCATGCCACTTCCTTTCTTCTTCACCTCACTAAGTCCCAATACTTCCAGTTTATGACTTTTCATTTCCTGTATTAACTCTACATCTTTTCTAGCGATTATCTTGATATTCCATGTAACAAATCTCATATTCCGTTTCCATTGCGGTCGTTGTCGTCGTGTAGATCCGTCCAATCCGAGGCTACTGTTGTTGCTTTGAATCATTTCTACCCCCACATGGGTGATTAGCCCAATGTGAAGTGGTTTGTTGGGTTGCCTTCCCAGCCTCCTTATTTATGTCCCCAGGAGACAGGGTGGCCCAATTATACCCCCAGGCACCGGGTACCCATTTTCGTCGCCTCTTACGACATGCATGGGCTGCGGTGGGACCATTCTAAACCCCAGTCACCACACGGGGGACATACATCTTAGCGTATTATATATAGAGATTTTGTAAAACTGAACTTTATAAAAGTCACACAAAGCAATAATCACACCATTACACTACATCCAATATTTTATCACAGTTCAGCAAAATGGATGAAGGACAGTTCCTCGTTCACTTTCCTGTATTACAGTAGTTTAAATTCCGTAGTGGCAATACCGGTGTGTAGAAGAAACGGAAAGATAAACTAAACGTATATGGGTTAAAACGTGGGTCGCCCACGTGAAAGTGCATTACGGGCAAAATCTTGGTGAACGAGCTGCAGTACGAGCACTTGAAAAATTACATTATTACCCTTTCACGAATTGATTGCAGGCGGTCGAGATGGGAACTATTCGTTGTTTACTTGTGTCACATGTCAGCCTGCTTCGTTGACAGGTACAGTTGCGCGAGTAGGATATGACTCAGCTCCAGTAGCCTCAGTCATCGTTTAACTGTCCGTGGTGACCTGAGCTCCTGTGATGCGCATTGCTGCTTGACTTATGTGCAGAATGCAATCTGTCATCACTGTGTTCCCCGCTTCGTCCTGCGGGGCAGCTGCTACAATAATTAAAACACTGGCACAGCCAGGCTCGGCGGTAATCAAATCTTAAATAGGTAATAATATTTAATTATTAATAATTCTGATGAAATGATTGATGGTGACGTTTGAAACAACTACTGCCCAAACAAAGAAAATTGAAACATACGAAGTAAAAAAGTATCATTGGGTGAGATTCGATCCCTGGTCCTCTCGTACCAGAGTCGAGCGCTCTACTCATTCCACCAACTAGACACTTGCGTGTCTCCGAATGTTGAGGTAAATGCACCAATAGTCGTCATGTTAAGACTGATTTGTCAAGAATATATATATATTTTATACCTTTTGGTAATTTAAATCAATAAGACCACTGTACCTAACCTCAAACACTAGGAAACTCGCAATGTCGAAAGTATTCCTTTTAGGAAAAATTATGTATTTAAAAAAAAAAATATGTTTTTGCACTGGTAATCGTCACAATGTATTTAGATTTTTCCAATATTCGTCACCCGTTTGCACAAATTGTTGTCATATTTGTTCGTTGTCGTTATCTGCTGTTTATAATGCATTTCTGTCAATATTGTTGCGTAAGGCACCGATTTATTGACATGTAAGCTAACATTTACGAATAATGCAGTACCAGTAATTATTTAAAAAAGGAAAAGACAAAAAATCGGCATCGGGAATGGCGGGTAGACATTCGGGCATGAAAAGATCGTAATTCTGTTCTAAACACATTTATCATAATTTATTTATATATTTCTTAAAGTGATTAGAAGTACCAAATAACTGTAGGTTTTAATTTGATGTTCTGTAGCATTGCAGCATGGTTTACTGTCAAATTTTGAGGGGGTCGTAAAGACAGGCTTGGATTTCTTTTCAGAAAAGATTCACACCATTTCCTTCCTGGCTGCCCATCTTTGAAAGGAGAGTCCCTCTTCAATACTTTTGTGAGGCACTGGACGCTATTTTGCAAATCGTCCTTTGTTACCAGAAACCCTGCTGTTCCTAGTGAGATTACCCATTGAACTAACACCCTTTGGTAAAAAGGAACTTGGCCCCATCTTCCTCTCTCTAGTTTTTCCTTTAATTTTGTCCAAGAGTGCGTTTCTCAGAACATCACCCCTCTCCGCGGCCGTTGTAATACTCATGCCGTCCTCCTCAATGACCTTAATAGCAGCTTCCATTTGCTGAATATCGTAGGCGAATTGAGAAATATGCGTTTCGACATATTACTTGAGAGCAAAGATTTAGTCTTAGGATATATTTGTCATCCTCTTTAGCACACCTAAAAATCCGAGGCTTAGCCCTACTGATAATAATAATAATGTTATTTGCTTTACGTCCCTTTACTGCAACTTTTAGAGAAGCCGGGGTGGCGGAATTTTGCCCTGAAGGGGATCTTTAATGTGCCAGTAAATCTAGGCCACGGCTCCCTCACATTTGCGCACCCTCAAATTCCAGATGACTGTGCCAGGATTCGATCCTGCCACGGCAAGCGAGAACGTTACCACTGAGGCACGCAGTCAGCGTAGATCTACGGCCGTCAAAAAGACAGATCTACATAATAACAGCACACTGTAGATGTTTATTGGTTCTGAAACGTTAACGCAAACTTTAACATTATCGTGCCATAGTGTTCGTCTTGCATGTGTACTAAAGATTGTCAGCTATGGCGACTATTGGACACGATAATCAAACGACGATTTAATTAATGCAGGGTGCTTCAGAACTATATTATAATGCCCCTGTTAGTTGGTCTTACAAGGAGAAATGACAAGTGTGCCAGTTTTCGTCACAAATGACTAGCATTGGTAAAGTGCGTTCACCAGCATTTCTAACCAAACTAGGAACATGAGCACGAAATAGCAAATCCCATATGTTACAGAAATAATTACCAACTATATCACACACACTTGTAACATTTTGAAATGTCGGAACATCACGTATGCACATAATTAGCACATGCGAGAAGCAATACGCCGCATCAAGACAGCTGAACTCTCAGGAGATGTTTGACGCACGATTATGCAAAGTTGCTCCTTATCGGCAACGAAGGTATGACAAATCTCTTAATACTTGGTGCGTTGAGAAAGCCCCCTTATGTATTTATATACGAGAGTGAAGACTATTGGCTCGGTGATGAAAACCGGTACAGGTTTACATGTATTACCTTCCAGTGAAGATTAAGTGCTTATTTACGCTCGCTTGTAATACCATAAGTGAAATTGACGAATTATAACACAAATATTTAACATATAATACACTACTATTCATAGTTTTTTTCAGCCTGTATGCCCGGGAAAACGTAAAAGCACTTATTGAAGATAGAGATATGCTCTGTCGGACTTTTCTGTAGAACTTTGCATGCTGAACAATTCTTACACTCGTAGTATATTGATATTTTTAACGGTGTGCCCAGCGTAAGCTTAAAAAGCGCACGGACACCAGGTTTTTCTTTCTTCTTTTTCACTGAAATTGTTACTGCTTGGCTTCATTTGATCATAAATAAATTATTTTCTACAGAAACCTTCCGCGAGATATTCTTTCCAGAATGCTGAAAACTGCATCATAATCCATCCAATGGTTTTCGAGATTACCCGTGACATCCAAGAATCGGGGACTTTGTTTTATACTAATCCTGAAATGTGCATCCTTATGGGCAGCGCTTATAGCCTCTGCTATTTTTAGCTACACTTTCTATCTGTTATTTATGTTTTACATTGTATACCATTCATTATGTAACATGTTATGTAACATTTCATGCACTTGTTCATCTTTGTTGTGGTATAATTCCAGCTGTTAAGATCCACCATTTTGGTTTGAATCTTTTATCAAAGATAGCATGATGCTCATACATTTTATAAAAGATTTCCCCATTACACTGTCATATCCTTTATAAAAGATCTTTGCTAAATTTCTTTGATAGTGCAAATACCGGCCTAAGAAACATTTGATAATTCATACAACTGCACTGTCATGTTATCTGTTTCAGCATGCAATAATCTCTCGTAATATTATTATGGTCAGGATCTAATAATACAAGGAGTAGTTATTTTGTAATTTTTTACTCTCAGTTTGCAGACATTCTGATAAATTTCTTGGTGCTGGTTGTTGCGACTTAAAATTAAACAAATACACTGCAGATCACTTTTCACTGATTCACTATAATGCAAAGAACGAGAAAATAACAAGTGTAAACAAATACTGTATAATAATATGAATAATACTGTACAACACACTTGGGCATCGAACCGTAACTGGTGACGTGATGTCTGTCAGTCCACTTGCAAACTTCCACCTAACGACTAGGTTCACTAAACTTTCATCAACGAGGATGTGAGGAAGCGTCAGCACACAGATACGAAGGTAACATAAACAACAGCTTCCTGCAAGATTTATTTAAAGAAGCACAGATGTCTTTTTATTTCTTGGGAGTCTGGATGACCTCACGTCACCAGTTAGAGGTTAAAAGAATGTTACAATCGAAAGCAAAAAAAAAGTCATCTTAATACTACCGTACGGGAAAAATTGTTGAAATATTGCGTCTCAAAGAGGCCCACGCAGGGAATAGTTCCGCATCTGAGACCAGTCTAACAATAATACTCGCTGCAGCGGTAGTTTCTGCGATAAAAATAATAATCATAACAATTGGTTCCCAAAATCTTCAACGACAATAAGACAAGCTCACGTGTGAATTGTTCAAGGTCACACACAACTACAAACAAGATTTTAAAAGCGCGGCGCGTCCTCTCGCGGGTTAAGGGAGTAATTTCTTTTCTCAAAAAATTCATTATTTTTTTTCACCCCATTGGTCAATGGTTGGTGCTATCAAAAAAAAACTTGCCAAGACACAGTACGTTTTTGGCTTTTATCCTAAAAATAGTATGAACTTTGAATGGATTCGATTTGTCACATATTAAGAAAAGAACTCGACCGAGATTTCATAGGATAATATTTTCTGTATATACTTGAAAGTGATTGGTGGAAAGTGGCAGTAGTGATACATAGGTAACAGTCATCATGTTAAGACTGATTTAGTCAAGAAAATATATTTATACCTTATAGGCTACCTTTTGGTAATTTAAATCAACAAAACCACTGTACCTAACCTCAATCACTAGGAAACTCTCAATATCAAAAGTATTAGTTTTAGGGAAAATTATGTTTTTCAATGTGTTTTTCCGCTAGTAATCGTCACTATTTCTTTCGATTTTCCCTATATTCGTCACCCGTTTGCACCAATTGTCGTCACATTGTTCGTTGTCCTTAGCTGCTGTTTATAATGCATTTCTGTCAATATTGTTGGCTAACATTTACGAATAATGCAGTACCAGTAATTATTTTTAAGAAGAAAATTCAAACATCGGAATGGAGAATGGCGGGTAGACTTACGGGCATGAAAAGGCCATAATTTGAACATATTTATTGTAAGTAATTTTTGTATTAACAAAGTGGATTAGAAATACAACGATAATAATAATTGAAATTCGAACAATATAAACACAAGAACGTGTATTCATGTAGGCTTCCCTGACGCGACCTGAGTTCAAGAGCGAATGGTCATGCTGTTATGCCATGGTTATGCGTAGTCACATATAAAGTGAGACCAGACAATGCGCAACATAACGTCGCCGAGCTTCTAACAAGATAGACTGTAAGTCGTTTTCCACCAAATAACTGTCGACTTCTGAAAATCAGGTTTTAATTTGATGTTCTGTAATTGCAGCACGGCGTCAAATTTTGAGGGGTTCCTAACGACGGGCCTGGATTTCTCTTTGGGAAAGATTCACACCATTTCCTTCCTGGCCGCCCATCTTTGAAAGGAAAGTCCTTCAATTCTTTTGTGAGGCACTGGAGACTATTTTGGAAATCGTCCTTTGTTACCGGGAACCCCACTTTTCCTAGTGAGATTACCCATTGAAATAGCACCCTTTGGTAAAAAGGAACGTGGCCCCATCTTCCTCTCTCTAAGAGTTTTCCCTTTAATTTTGTCCAAGAGGGCGTTTCTTGGAACACCATTCCTTTCCGTGGCCGTTTTAAAACTCATGCCATCCTCCTCAACGGCCTTAATAACAGCTTCCATTTGCTCCATATCGTAAATGAGAAATGTGCATTTCGACATATTGCTTGAAAGCAAAGATTTAGTCTTAAAATAGACTATATATTTCATCTCGATTAAAAAAAAGAAACCTCCGTAGCACACCGAGCCATAAAAACCCTAGGCCTCGACCTACTGATAATAATGTTATTTGTTTTACGTCACTTTTAATTACTGCAACTTTCAAAGACGCCAAGGTGCCGGAATTTTGCTCCGAAGGGGATCTTTAACGTGCCAGTAATCTACTGATACGGCTCCCTCGCATTTGCGCGTCCTCAAATGTCGGCTGACCGCCAGGATTCGATCCTGCAACCTTGGGAACAGCAAGCGAGAACGTTGCTGCTGAACCTACGGCCGTCAAAAAGCAGACCTACATAATATCTACACACTGTAAATGTTTATTGGTTCTGCAACATTAATGCAAACTTTAACATTATCATGCACTAGTGTGCTCTAAAGATAGCTATGACGACTATGGGACACGATGATCAAATTTAATTTAATTAATACAGGGTCCTTCAGAGCTACATTATAAGTAGGCTATATTGCCACTGTTAGTTAGGTCTTACAAGGAGAAAAGAAAGCGTGCCAGTTTTCGTCACGAATGACTAGCATTGGTAAAGTGCTTTTTTTTTAAATCCAGTGTTCATCACCAGCATTTCTAACGAAACTAGGATCATGAGCACAAAATAAACAAGTAGTTCCGTGAAGAACTATGCAGCCTATTTTCATATATCCTACTCATGTTAATTGTCTCTATCAACATACGAAATTTCAGTTTGAAGGTTGTGATAGATTCGTAGATATTGAGAACCGTCTAAATATTTCGGATGCTCGCATTTTGGATTGTTATATGTATAGGCCATAGAGTTATGTACCATTAAAGGAAAATTATTGCGTAGCTTCATTATTCAAACTTTCACTTCGATCGCATGATTACGACACAAGAAATAAAAACTTAATTTTAAAATTTCGCACAGCCGCCATCTTGAGGTTATGTAAACAATTGAACTAAATTAGATGCCAGTGCATTACAATATGTACAATCATTTACTGTACCACATTTCACTGCGCACAGAGAGTTAAATCACGAGAAAAGTCTATTAAAATGTTTCAACTTTGCTTGGCTGCCATGTTCGTCTTTTACTTTACAGGTTTATGAAAGTTACATAGATAAACTTGTATCAGTACCCTTTATCACCGTACAATATTTCAGGGCAATATCTGTAATCGTTTTGGAGATATAGAATGTCAGTGAAATATTTCGCACAGCCGCCATTTTGAGGTTATGTAAACCATTGAACTAAATTAGACTCCAGTGCAATACAGTGTGTATAAACATTTGCTGTACAGAGTTTCATTACGTTTGGATGGTTAAATCGCGAGAAAAGTCTATTTAAAAGTCTGAACTTCGCTTGGCCACCATGTTAGTTTTGTAGTCACCAGGTTTTTGAAAGTCTCATAGATGAACTTCTAGTACTGCCCTGTACACAATTCCAGGGCGATATCGGTAATAGTTTCGGAGATACTGAATGCTGGTGAAATATTTTGCACAGCCGCCATGTTGGATTGGTGAGAGACAATAAAATTTGAAGGGCACGGTCGTGGTCGGCCAGAATAGTGCTATGATCTTACAGAATTTCATTGTAATCGATCCAGCCGTTCAGAAGTTATTAGGGGGACACACCATCACGCACGGACAAAAGGTGATCTCATAAGTTTTTTTTTTTTTTTTTTTTTCATAAAATGAAAATAGGCTAGAAATCACACATGTTATAGAAACATTTACCAACTATATCACACACTTGTAACCTTTTAAAATGCCGGAACATAACACTAAATGCACATGATTAACTCGCATGCCTGCTTAGCACAAGCGAGAAGCAATGCAGCTCAACTTGCAGGAGATGTTTGCCACTGGGAATCGCCTCTACACCACACGCATGATTTCGCAAAGTTGCTGCTTATCGGCAACGAAGGTATGACGAATCTCGTAAGACTTTGTGCATTGAGAATGACCTTTTGACATGCTTATTATTTGTTCTTATATACGAGAGTGACGACTATTGGCTCAGTGACCAAAACTGGTACGGTGGCCCATAATGCGGGCTTGAAGCTAAGCACTCTCCAGTCCAGTGTGGGGCTACGCAGCACCCACAGATTGCAGATTGTCCAAAATAAAGCTTTACGCATGATATCAGGAGCCCCCTGGTACGCACAACTCCCACATTAAGAAACTGGCAAATCACACATAAGACCACTCAAGAGTGTCTGTAGTTCTATTAGATTTGTGCTACAAAAGTACATAATGTGCTAAAATGTTACCCCTTAAATGTTTAAATCTGAATTATATCTTGCAACTAGAGCTGGTAATAATCGATTTTCAATTAATCGATTAATCGTTTCCGATTAATCGAAGCTCCTGATAGTAGACACGAGATAAGAAAATAAGTTTTGAAAATGGTTTAAATGAGAAGTCATTGCTTAAGTTGAGTTTGGCTCTTTTTCGGAATGATGTATAGAAATCTATAAAAGTTAAATTTTGCGTTAAGATACGTGTCGTTCCTTGTTTATGTTAATAATAACCAAATAACAGTCAGTGACCGTGGAAAGACAAACGTCAATCAAATTGGGAAGGGTTTCAGGAAAAGAAAACGAGGAGTTTTCAGCAATGCTTTTGAATCTTGTTCAATTTTTGTTGGAAAGGCTGTTTACAATTTAGGACAGGAACATTTTTGTTTTATTCTGGTTTAGCCTAATTTCCACAAAGACCTGTAGGTTGTAACTCTTCAGGCGGTCAACTTGAGTTTGCCCAAAGACTGGGCGGAGTCCAATGTATAAACTATATGAATTATAAGTAAACAACACTCCTAGGAACATTACATGTGTTAGTTATGATCGCTATCACTATTACGTCGCCGCACTCGAATGCTCCGAGTGGGTAAGAGATTTCACGAGCCCTTCATCCAGGAAAGCCAACAACAGCAAGAAGGTTCAGTCATGTTTTGGGGTGGAATCATGTTCAGTCGACGTACGCCTCTAATTCCTATCCACGGTAACATGACTGGTCTGGTGTATAGAGACAGCATCCTTGAACTGTCGTTACAGGATTTGCTACCACAATGGGTGAGGGCTTTACACTAGTGGACTATAATGCTCGTGCCCATCGAGCTAGGGTGGTCAATCAGTTCCTTCAGATGCATGTCATACAGAGAATGGAGTGGCCTACCTATTCTGCGGACATGAACTGTAATGAACATGCCTGTAAAGAGCCCAAGAGGGCAATTTCGCACCGTCCCAATCCTCCAACAAACAAAGAGCAACTGATTGAAGCTGCTTTCCAAGAGTGGGGGAATCTACCCCAAACCACGTTGTATTCGTTGGTGCTCAGTATGCCTCGTCATCTGCAAGCATGGATTAGAGGTCGTGGTGGCCATACATGGTATTGATATGCCCCAACATGAAGAGGACGGTTGTGTGCTCAGTCCCACATTATCACTTTTGTTATTCGTCGTGTGTTTCTGTCTCTTTTGCAAAGCAGATTGTGTGTGGTTTTTCTTAGTATATTGTGTATAATATGATAACATACACATAGCAAAATAAACAAGTTACTGAATCACAATATGCGAGACCTTTTTTGAGCATTGTATAAGTTTACTTTGTTTAATAAGGGTTTGTGAATTATTTATGAGTATTATGATCGTGTATACAAATAAAAATAACACAATATAATAAATAAAATATAATGAGAGCATGCACTTGAATTCTATTATGCATAAGTTTACGTATCTCAGCGGAGCCTTGGTCGTACAGTTCTTACGCTTTAGCCTGCCTACTCCCGCCGGGCTCATTGTGATCATAACTAATACGTGTAATTTTTCAAGGAGTTCATTTACTTATTACTCATATTTTATATGGGGGCTGCGTGGCGCAGTCGGTAGAGGCGCTGAGCTTCTAACTGAAAGGGAGTGGGTTCGATCCCCACCCAGGTAGTGGATTTTAGAAACAAAACTACCACTTTCGGAAACGCAAATGGCCCTGGAGTTCACTCAGCCTACACCAGAAATGAGTACCAGGGTAATTCCTGGGAGCAAAGGCGGCCGGGCGTGGAGCTGACAACTCCATCCCATCTAGTGCCGATGTCACAAAAAGTGGAAGCCTCTACCTTCCACTACTCCCAGTGCCTCCATGGCCTGTACGGAGTTGGCTTTGCTTTTGCTTTGCTTTGCTTTGCATATTTTATATACATCGCACCCTGCACAGTCAATGGACAAATTCATGTTGACCGACTGAAGAGTTACAAATGACAGTTTTTGTATAGGCAACACTGAAACATTGGCTTCAACAGTTCACAAACAAGATGCATTATTTAAAAATAAATGTGACAATATAAATAGACGGTCTGTTTTGGTGCAAAAATACTAGCACTCATATTCTGGGACGAGGCAGCTCCGCTTTGCAGTCACAATGTTTCCAGCGGGGAATATCAAGTATTTTGTCGCTAGTTTAGCGGGCCTTTGATATATTGTTTAATCATTTTCCACCTGTGAAAAGGGGTGAGTATGCAAGTCAGGCGGTGAATTCCCAAGATAGACGTCCAGCTCGTCTTTTGCATTGATCACAATATTTACGCTACATCTACAAGATTTCCTATTCTTACCGCGCTTTTTATAACTGCACTACCATGAGATCATTGAGTTTTTATCGAACTTGCCTAAGTGTTGACTTTAGACATACCTTCGTTCGTAAGACGTCACATTTGTATCTTTGGAGTCGAAATTTAATGTTTCTCGGACGGTCAAAGACTTTTTACATGAGATTAATAAATACAATTAGATGATCAGTTTCGATCGTCAAGCGATCATCAGATCTTTACACTTCGGCTATTAATCTGTGTCGACAAGTATGGGTTATGATATTTACAATACATACACTTTTTAGTTGCAGTAGTAATTAATCTAGCACAAATAGTAAAGATATGTTATTTTTTGTTGAGATACTGATACGTAGTTGTGATTGATCTTCAAGTTTGCTTGCTTAGTGCCATTATGTGATTGATATTAAATGGTCAGGTTATTGTGTCAGCATAATCGTCCTCACGCTGTGCACAAAAACGGACCACACATCGCTCAAACTGCGAAGTGCACCATGTAATAACTATCAGTATCTCAACAAAAAGCACATATCTTTAGTTTGGTAGTTTAATTGCTACTGCAAATAAATAAGTGTATATATTGTAATTATCATTCCATACTTCTCCATATGCAGTAGATTTAATAGCCTACGTGTAAAGATCTGATGATGATCACTTGACGATCGAAACTAGTTATCCCAGTGTATTTATTAACATCATGTAGTATTTTTTCAGGATTAGCGAACAAAGTTTGATTTGTAAGGCAAGCCTGAAAAAGGGCTTCCAACACGGTAATCCTTGGAGTGAAGTTAAATTAAACCTCAAAGCAGGCGTTGAGCAGTGGCTAGCATTCTTAGCTGTCTGCACAGAGGTTTGGGTTCGATTCCCGGCTCTGCCAAGAAATTTAATTCTGGTGTGGGGGCTGGAACGTGTACACTCAGCCTCGTGAGGCAAAACTGATAAGAGGAGGGTTTGATTCTTACCTCAGTCATCCTGGAAATGATTTTCCATGGTTTCTCATTTCTACTCAAGGCAAATGCCGGGATGGTACCTAATTCAAGGCCACGGTCGGTTCCTACCCATATTCTACCTGAATTACAAATACACACACTGGTACAGACATCGCAGTGACACATGTAATCAGACTAGTCTTAATCACACCCCAGTACGCGGGGATACGTGACCATCATGTTGCAAAGCCCCTAAAAGAATCAAAAACATCATCCATCATGGGACTGCCCCGGCTAACCATGTCGAGTGATTGCATTAAGAAACCAAGTTGTGTCATAGTTGGTTGATTCTGTGAGAGCGTAGTTAAAAATGCAAAATACATTGATTAATCGGCAAAACAATTCAAAAACCGATTATTCGAATAACCGATTAATCGATTTTTCTAAAACCGATTAATCGACTAATTGATTAATCGATTAATCGTTATTTACGATGATTAATCGATTATTCGGTTTCAATTAATCGATTAAAAGTAACAGCCCTACATGCAACCTGTACAAATGTGCTATCATATTTTATAAAGCAAGATCAAATATCAATTTGACTACCCTCTTAGTGTCTTAATCAACTCAAATGGGGGGACCAACACCTTTAAGCTCCAAAAAATAACATTTTTCAATAATATCATATTCGAATAGAACAACAATTTCATTAGCTGTATCCACCATTCTGTCAGGACGAATAGACAATCGTTCAACGGCCGGGTGCGGCGTGGTGTGCATAATATCGCGAGGACAACGTGTATCTCGTAAAACGGCCGAGAGCAGCAGCGATTACGATACATCGCGATATTTCTCCGCATTCAATGACGAGGAAAGCTGGATTCTTGTCAAACGACAGCAAGTGGCGCCGATTGCGTAATAATGCTATATTTTCTCGTGCCCGACCTCAAGGACAAAGGAAATCTCGTCGAACGACTAAAAGTGACACCGATTATCTAAATCGTGATATTTATCCTTGTTCTATCGCGAAAACTACAGGAATCTCGACAAACGGGTAAGACCAGCGCCGATCATGGAACATCTCGAAATTTCTCCATACTTGACTGCGAAGACAGAATTCCGTTACAATCACGTCATCATCATTATCATCTTGTACAGTTACCAGCCCCAGGTTGGGTCTATTTGGAACATAAGCCTCGCCACTTAGTCCTTTCTTCCCACCACCTCTCCGCTGTCACTCTGGTCCAGTCCTCGCCTCTCTTCTTGACACATTCCTCCACTCCTTTCAGCCATCTATCTCTTGGTCTTCCCCTTGGTCGTTTCTTCTGCATCTGCATCTCATGTATCCTCTTGGGAATCCTCTCATCCATTCTCTTTATGTGTCCATACCACCTCAGTCTTGATGTCTCAATCCTACCTTGCAAGGGCTCCTCTCACCATTTCCCTTACCTTTTCATTCCTCACCCTGTCTCTTCTTGTTACTCCGATCCTACTTCGCAGGAACTTCATTTCACCTGCCTGTATTCTGCTTATGTCTCTTTTCTTCATTGTCCACGTTTCTGAAGCATAGGTCAGTATCGGGATATAGTAGCTTCTGTATAACACTTCCTTGCTTTTTTGTGGGACATCTTTATTCCACACTAAGCTCTTAATGCTTCTCAGAAATGCTTCTGCCTGTCTGCCACGTTCCGTAATCTCTTTGTAATTTCTCCCATTTTCCTCCACTATAATTCCCAAGTACTTGAGACTTTCCACCTTCTTCAGCTGTCCACCTCCAAGTGTTATCCCACTCATTGGTCTGTCCTTTTTCCTGGTCGTTAACAGGATCTCACATTTACTGATGTTGAACTTCCATCCGTACTCTCCCACTGTTTCTTCCCAAGCCTTCAGTTGCTCCTGAATTTCCTCCTCCTTGTTTCCCCAGACCATGAGATCATCTGCAAACACCATTGCTTTCATCTTATCTTCTCCTATCTTTCCTGCTATCCGTGTCATTACCTCGTCCATAACCACAATAAAGAGAAGGGGTGACAGCGCACTACCCTGCTTCAGGCCACTCATTTGTCTGAACCAGTCTGTTCTTTCCCCTCCAACTTTCACACAACTCACACTTCCACAATATATCTCCTTCACTCTGCCTACAGTCCCTTTTTCCACTCCCATGTTATCCATTGCCCTCCAAACCTCCTCCCTACGCACACTATCATAGGCCTTTTCGATGTCCAGGAAGGCCATCAACAGATCCTCTCCAAATTCGTAGTAGTGTTGCTGGAGCTGTCTCACTGAAAATTATGAGATCCACTGTTGATCTCCCAGGTCTGAATCCATACTGCTCCTCTCTCAATTTTCTTTCCACTTTGGCTCGTATTCTACTTTCTAATATCTTTTCATATATCTTGGCACAGTGAGGTATGAGTGTGACTCCCCTGTAATTTCTGCACTCCTTTCTGCTTCCTTTCTTAAATATTGGGACAATTAATCCTTTCTTCCAATCTTCTGGGGTCTTTTTCTCCTTCCATATCACCCTCATCACACGGTACAGCCACTGTTTCCCAACCTCCCCTGCTGCCTTCACCATTTCAACACTCACTTCATCCACACCCGGTGCTCTTCCTCCTTTCATCTTGTCTATAGCCATCTCCAGTTCTCTCAAAGTCAGGTCCTTTTCCATTCCTGTGTTGTCTTCTCCATCTTCCGGGGGCGTGGTGGCTCAGTGGTCTAGCTGTATGCCTCTCACCAAGGCGGTCCGGGTTCGATTCCCGGTCAATGCATGTGAGATTTTCGAAGTGAAATGCCATGTCCTGTGGTTCGGATTCCACGTAAAAAGGAGGTCCCGTGGCTCATGATCTCAAGATTAACGGTCACGTTAAACTACAAGCTTCCTTTCCTTTCCTTTTCTTCTCCATCTTCCAATACATTGTCTTCCTCCCTATGACCATTTGGATTCAGCAAATCCTCAAAGTACTCTTTCCACACTGTCTTGAGTGTCTCTTTGTTGTGTACCTCATTTCCGTTTTTGTCCATCATTACCACATCCTCTCGCAGACCTCTTCTCTTAATTTTGACCATCCCATAAAGTACTTTCTTATTTCCTCTGCTGTCTTCCTCCATCATCTCTGTCCACTTCCATCATCTCTGTCCACTTTACCATCCACTTCTTTCTCTCCTCTGCGACAATCTTGTTTGCTTCTTTCTTCTTTATCTTATAATCTTCCCTTGCCAGATCAGTTCTTTCCTGGAACCACACTCTGAAAGCCTTGTTCTTCCTTCCCACAGCTTCTTTTACTCTCTCATTCCACCATGGTGTCTCTTTACACCGCTTTCTGTTGCTTGTTCTTCCACATACTGCCACTGCAGCTTCCACCATTGTGTTTTTGAATTGCTTCCATTCCTCTTCCCCTGTTTTAGGATTGTCTGTTGGCATCCTTTCCCTTACTATCTTCTGGAATTCTTCCTCGACTTCCTTTTCCTTGAGTTGCCATACTTTGATTCTCCTTTCCTGGTACTCTGTCCTCTTGCTATCCTTAACAACTCCCAGGTTCATTACAAGTATTCTGTGGTCGCTATCTAAGGCCTCTGATGGTATTACCTTTATATCTCTGACACTTCTCTTCATTTCCCAGTCGTACAGCATGTAATCTACCAAAGATTTCTTTGTTAAATCACTGCTGTACCACGTTACCTTGTGGCTTTCTTTCTTCCGGAACCAGGAGTTGCCTACCACTAAACCGTTTCTCTTGCAAAAATCCAGCAACTTTCTCCCTTCTTCATTCCTGCTACCCCATCCTTCTGCTCCCAATACATGTTCATATCCTTGCCTTTCACTTCCTACATGTGCATTCAAATCTCCCATGACAATGATGCTCTGACCATTCAACTGCTGTTGTAGCTCCTCCTCAAAGTCTTCCTTCTCTTGAGCTGTACATCCAACTTGAGGGGCATATACCTGGGCTATCTCCAGGCTTCTTCCCTTTACAGTTACTCTGATCTTCATGATCCTGTCTCTTATTCCCTTTACCTCTTCCTTCATTCCACCTCTCACAACTACTCCTACTCCGCTGCTCCTTCCTTCACTGTTCCCACTCCAGTACAACCGGTACCCTTTCCTCAGTTCTCTGCGACCTTCTCCTTTCCATCTTGTTTCTGCCAAGCCCAGTACATCCAGTTTTCTTCTCTCCATCACATCCACAATCTCCTCCACCTTTCCTGTCAGTGTCTGTATGTTTAATGTCCCAACTCGTAGTCCATTAGCATATCCGGGTTGTCGTCGTTTGCATCCGTCCTTTCCGAGGCCTGTTCCTGTTTTGAAAGCAAATATGATATCCACTACTGGCTTGCTAGGCCTATCGTAGCTTCACCAGAGCCCCGTCAGCCGTCACTTTTCAGGGTTCCCATAGAGCCTTCACAGCTACCGTAGCGGTCCCGGGGCACACAAAGTCCCCACTGTGCTTCACCCCTACAGGCAATCCCCTACTTCATGCCGTACAATGAAGTAAAAATCACGTAACGTCCCATAAATTTCTTCGTGATCTACCGCGGGGATAAAGGAAATCTCGCCAAACGGTCAAGAGCAGAGCAACCTCTTGGCAATTATAAAAACGCCTTGTGCACAAGACGACATATTAGCTGAAACAACTCCTTTGATAATAAATATGTAGTATTTATTTATTATTTTTTACATTTTTATAACTCCCTAAGAGAATTGTATTTACCGCTTTAAACACAGTTCATTGCTGTTTTTCTCCACCGCGTGATGAGCCCCTTTGCTTGCAGACCGCAGACGTATCTTGAATTCAAAGGTAGCTAAAAGGTAACTAAAGAGTAACTAATTTTTACTTCATCCTTACAGTAGGCCTAGACACCCTGAAATTGTATAGGTTAAGAATGTAAACAACACTCTTAGGTTGCTACGTTCGTTGCCAAGAGCAGACTGTGGTGGCGTCTAGTAGCTAAGTTCCGAACTAGGCCTAACAGTCGTTGACGGTGGCGTTTGGCGACAAAAGTAGGAACTATTTGAAAAATTCAAAGTTGCAGTCCTTACTTGAATTATAAAAAAAAAAAACAGATACACACACTAATACAGTCCATCACAATTAACACCGGTTATCAGACAGATTCTACACACACCCAAAGTACACGGGGCTACCCAGCCCCTAAACTAAGGAACTAACCAATCCTGGCGATATTCAGCTGAGTAATGTGGCATGGCAATAATGAAGTGTCGATCACGCCCCTGTCTAAAACTGTTCCATATATTTAAAATGTCAAGAATGTTCTCTGGAGTTTGAATAAATCACTGTAGCATAGATGTGATTGTTCTGATATGGATAATCAATTTTATCTGTGTCATTTAATCATTCATGATCACTAAATATATTGTTGTTCTTTTATCAAAAGATTTCATTATATTTCAACGACTCGAGCAGTCCTCGTGTTTAAACTGTCGAACTATGATAGTTGGTTGACCTTGACAGTGCGGTTCAGGCGTGTGCTTCCCTAACCTGTTATCGTACCATGTAAGTGTTCCGTCTCAAACCAGAAATTTGTAAAGCACTGCTCTACTCGTAAGAATAATTATGTTTGTGAGATTATGATATGTTACTCTAGTACTGTTCGTAGTTCAATTCTACATACCTGCCAACCGGATTTTTGGGGTGTTTTCTGGTTGTCCGGATTAAGTTAAGGTAAATGCACCAATGGTCGTCATGTTAAGACAGATTTAGTCAAGAAAATATATACACCTTACACATCTTGGTAAATTCAATCAACAAAAGCACTGTACCTAACCTCAAACTCTACTCAACCACTAGGAAAGTCCAAATATCGAAGATATTCGTTTTAGGAAAAATTACATATTTAAAAATAGTGTGGTTTTGTGGCAGTGTTCGGCACGATGTATTTGGATTTTGCCTATATTCATCACCCGTTTGCACCAATTCCCGTCACATTGTTAGTTTTTCTTGTCTGCTGTTTATAATGCATTTCTGTCAATTGTTGCATAAGACACCCACTTTCAGGCTAACATTTGCGAATAAAACAGTACCAGTAATTTTTTTTTTTATTAAAAAAAAATGAAATATAAAAAGAAAACGGCATCGGGAAGCGGGAATGGTGGGTAGAAGACATACGAGCATGAAAATATCGTAATTCTGCTCTAAACAAGTGAGACCACGGCATAACAGCCCGGAAAATGACCATTCGCAGAGGCCTAACACCAATTGTTGCCAAACGTTTTGAAAAATCCTTCTTCAGTGCAGTATCTTCGCTATTAGAAACCCTCTGAATTCACCACTCATGTACATTTTTCTTCCAGGCAGTCTTTAGTGGCTTAAAAACCCCTACATCCATGGGTTGAAGTACGTGTGTGGCATTAGGTAGTAAAGCGACCAAAACAATTCCATGATCCTCACAAAATTTACTAGTATGTATGGTCAAGTGTGAGAAGTGCCCGTCTATGAATAGAATGCCAGGGAGAGGAATCTCCTTCTCAACCAATCCAGGATGAAATATGTTACTGAGAAATTCGTAAAACACATC
This sequence comes from Meconema thalassinum, assembly GCA_946902985.2. Classification (NCBI taxonomy): domain Eukaryota; kingdom Metazoa; phylum Arthropoda; class Insecta; order Orthoptera; family Tettigoniidae; genus Meconema; species Meconema thalassinum. The sequence goes on from OX336388.2 coordinate 276,387,799, forward strand.
CACCCGTTTGGCGATTTGCCAATACCCCAGTGTGCTGGCATTGAGGCAATAATGATGTCTTGCGGCTGACGTTCGTACTTGAACACTACATTGGAAGGAGAAATATCGCCGTGGGCATTGCCTGTTACAAGTACCGTCAAGCATTCTTTCTCATACGAATTCACTCGCTGATATATTGTCTTATCACCCCTGTTCGACAGCACTTTGTTACCTTTCGGATTGAGAAAGAAAACTGTCTCGTCAGCGTTGAACAGTCGCCGAGGGTCTGACAAAATAGACTGGAAGTAGTTTTCCACTAAATAGCTGTAGACTTCTGAAACCCAGGTTTTATTTTGACGTTCTGTAATTGCAGCACGGCTTACTGTCAAATTTTGAGGGGTTCGTAAAAGATAGACCTGGATTTCTTTTTATGAAAGATTCATGCCATTTCCTTCCTGGCGGCCATCTTTGAAAGGAAAGTCCCTCTTCAATTCTTGTGTAAGGCACTGGACGCTTTTGCAAATTGTCCTTTGTTACCGGGACCCCGCTTTTCGTAGTGAGATTACCCATTGAACTAGCATAGCCTCAGCTTCCTGTGTTAAAATGGAACATAGCCCCATTTTCCTCTCTCTAGGAGATTTTCCTTTAATTTTGTCCGAGAGGGGGTTTATCGGAACACCATTCCTCTCCGCGGCCTTTTTTAATACTCATGCCGTCCTCCACAACGGCCTTAATAGCAGCTTCCATTTGCTCAATATCATAATTCAAAACTGTGCGTTTCGACATATTGCCTGAAAGCAAAGATTTTGTCTTAGAATAATATAATATTTCTCATCTCAATAAAAAATTCTCTGTAGCACGCCTAGCCAAAAAGTCCTAGGCCTACAGAGGTGCAGCCGTCAAGAAGAGAGACCTACGTAATAATAACAATACCCTGTAAATGTTGATTGGTTGTGAAACGTTAACACAAACATTAACATTATGGTGCACTGGTGGTCGTCACGAGTGTGCTCTAAAGTTCGTCAGCTATGACGACTACTGGACACTATGATCAAATGATAATTTAATTAATACAGGGTGCTTTAGAGATATATTGACAATGTGCCAGAAAATAAAAAATGATGAGACAAGCCATCTTGTTCAAGTCTCTTAATGAGATCTGTGTTGAAGCCAGGCTGAAATGGTTCGGTCATCTCAAAAGAATGGACACACAAAGATCAGCTAGAGTGTGGTTTGAGTAAGAACTGAAAGGCAAGAGACCAAGAGGTCGACCAGGTTAGAAATGATCTTGCAGGGAGAGGTCTGGATTTGCAGCAGGTCGTGGAGGGGGAGACATTCTTGGAGAGTCCTCATTCACCGCACCCGGGAAACTGGAACCGGTTCACGATGATGATGTTTCCGTCCAGTCAATGCTTTAATAAATGGTTTGTTACCACGTAATTCTTAGGTACAGGCTTCACAATTAAAATAGCCCCTTCAATCTTGTTAACCAGTCAATAACAAAAGTTCCGTGACGAACTAAAAAGTCTACTTTTCTTAAAAATTTAAGATTCATGCCAATGATTAATCTATGTGGACCTCTCTAGAATAATGATGGAGTTAAGTTGGTAATATCGAAATTTCTAGTAAGTTCGAAATATACCCGGCATAATGTAGCCTAATAGTGCACTACAGTTGGCAGCCCTGGTGACTGAATACCGGTGTATTCTTAGTTCCGTCTTTTAAGGTACAGAATACAAAATTTGGTTGAAGTCCAATGGATAGCATGGACGTTAGATGCAGTCAGACATTGGATCTACCAGCGCACGTAAAATCATGTTGGCAACCATGTCAGAAATAATCTGAAATATTATAATCTCTTCTGCCAATTTTGGATGAAATCCAATTTTTTGGTATAGATTTTAAAATTGGACCTATCAGCAGGCTTAGAAAATCATGTTGGCAGCACTGACTTATATTAGTTACTTGAAATTGGAGAGACATTTGAAGAGAAATCGCGGTAAGCACGCTATATGACTGACATATGAGCTGCCATAACAAACTACAGTAAGTCGAATCAATATTTGTTTCGGCTACTGTGGTATCGCTGACTGCAGGTTGGCTGTTACGAAGTAGTGAAGTTATAAACTTCATTGCCATTTATCTCAAAACTGCTATTGAGTCTCTTAGTTCACTATGGCACAACACTCCCCAATTAATCTAGAATGTCAGGTGTGTGCAAAGTTTAGAGCTGTTGGCTTGCATACTTTCTCAGGGTGTTTACCGGTAACTAAAAAGTAACGAATTTTACAAACGGGTAAAAAAAGTAACGACTTTTATAAACTGGTAACAAAAATTTTCCGAATGCGGGTTGAATCATTTAAACCCGCGCTCGCTAAGCTGGCCAGTCTCGCGCACGCATGTTCGCCGATTCCACTAGTAGAACACTCTGTAACGTCAAGTCTCACATAGCATAGGCCTTCAAATGGCGGCTTGTGATTGGTGGATGGTTGAGCTACACCAGATTCGTACTTTCGTCTACAGATAGCGCGCCACTCGCGTCTGCTGAGAACGAAAGTAGATGGTAATCAGTGAACGAAAGGGAGTTGCAGATGTACTAATGTCGAATTTCAGGTTTATAGGCTACAAAGTGAGAAGTCGCATCCAGAGGTTCAGAATCCTCGTAGAAAGGACGTTTATAGCTGATAATCGCGGGGTTTAAGAACCATGTACGATCACAAGTCTTTTTTTGTATATAAGTCAATACTGGTACCGTAAACCTGTATACATAGGCATTGTTATCACTGCGGTACTCACACGGAAAAGGGCCGTATCCATAAATTAATATAGAGACAAAGTGGAACATTTCTACATAATAAAGGACAAATACCGTATTACAATCTCATTGCCGTATCTCCGTAACATTTTTTCACGGAGGTTACTTTAAGTTTATAGGCAAATGTTCACGAAATTCAGTTTCTAACGGGAGAGAAATAGGAGCTCAAAAAAAAGGTCTTAAACCTATTGAGTTTCAAACTTAAAAGTTGGCACTCGTGCTCTTTGATAAATTTCAAGGGATACGTGTCCCAGAAATATTTGATTTGCTATATTTTTAGTCGTGAAAACGTGTGTGTCACTGAAACTGCTTGAGTGATAAATCTCAAACTCAGGAAAAATACTCGTTTAATATTCACGTGTGCAGCTCCCTTGCCTTCTCTGTGGACGCGAGTGGCACGCTATTATCTTGGCGAGTGTGCTCTCTTCCACCAATCATAAGCCGTCATTTTAGTACCTATGCTTTATGTGAGACATGCGGAGAACGCCATGCATAGAGGATATAATACATAGAGATGCATCTTAATGTATAAGCCAACTTATTGGCCAACAGGCAGACAGTGGGATGCCGCGGTGATGGATCCATCCACAACCTGCTGCCCCCTCCCCTTTTTTGTCCTACCCACTCCTATTTAGCCTATTTTCATTTATGAAAAAACAGGCTAATGTGATCACCTTTTGTCCACATAAATCTAAACAGCTAGAGCGCTTTCAATGAAACTCAATAAGGTCATAGTATTATTTTGGCCGACTGCGACCGTGCCCTTCAAATTTCATTGAGTCTCACCAATCCAATATGGCAGCTGTGCGAAATATTTCACCAGCATTTTATATCTCCAAATCTATTGCAGATATCGCCCTGAATTTTGTACGGTACTATTGTACTAAAAGTTCACCTATTTGCCTTTCGAAAACCAGTTAAGTACAAAACGAACATGGCGGCCAAGCAAAGTTGAAACATTTAAATGAACTTTTCTCGTGATTTAACCGTCCGAACGCAGTGAAACTTGGTACAGCAAATGTTTATACACTTAGTAATGCACTGACATCTAATTAAGTTCAATTGTTTACCTAACCTCAAGATGGCGGCTGAGCGAAATTTTAAAATTAAGTTTTTATTTCTTGCGTCCTAATCATCTGTTCAAAGTCAACATTTGTATAATGAACCTCCGCATTAATCGTCATCTAAAAGTGCATAACTCTATGGCCTACATGTATAAAAATCCAACATGGCGACCATCCGAATTATTTAGACGGTTCTCAATATCTAAGTTTGAATAATACACCTACACAATAATCTTCATATTTTTGGGAACTTAGCATAACTCTTAATGGCGACCATCCGAAATGTTAAGAAGGTTCTCAATATTCCTCCCCCCCCCCGCCTTATTATGGTCATGCTTTAGTAATTATTCTCTTCCAGTATATTAATAATAATAAGTGGTATTTTTCTCTCTGTGATATAAGTTGATAGTATGTTGCATTTAATGGCATAATATCTCATTTGGCTATTGTATTGTATAAAATGAATGAAGTCGTCATAACCACATAGGCCTGCTTCAAATGAATTGAAAAACATTGAAAATTGCACCTAATAAATCTCATAAGGTACCAGTGCCAATATTACACCATTAGCAACCAAGGGGGGTACAGGTGGAGAAAAGTATAACAATTGCTGTTAGACATTATTAATTGAAAGCAGTCACAATTACTAGTTATTGTTGTTTTAAGGGGCGGAACTACGCGGTCAGCTGCCCGTAGTCACAATAACTCGCTAGACTGTTGTAATCTAAAAAGTTATGTGGAAATGTCTGATAATTCCTCCTATTACTTTATTCTCTCGTTGTGCTGTACTGGAATGTAGCTTTTCCTTCCAATCGGATACAACATTGGGCAGTCTAGATTTAGCAGATAGGTAAATCATGATTTTAAATTTTGCATTTAAATATAATTTTATTGTTACTAGCATGTGTCGAGGATAGTAGCTAACAGAGATATTTTAGCATGTAAGTTCAATCCTTTTGAAAATGATGTTAGACACAAGAGGACTATTTATTGTGTTAATGTTTCCTTGCGTGTGTTTTCATTTTTATCTGCCTCAATGAGGACTTTCCCTTATAGAACATAAACTAGGTCTGTTGTGAGTGAATCCTTGATCCAGATTTACTCACTGCATATGTTGGAAGATGAGTAATAACATTTTCTTTTCCTATCTGTTCTTGATTAAGAAATGCAGGTTCGCGATCAATATTCAGTATTTGTTGGCCTACGTCACTGCTTGCCAGCTCCTTGCTAACTTGTTGTGAATGAATGAGATGTTATTTGCCAGAGCAATGCTTTGTTTACACTTTATCAGCTGCATCTCCTCACACCACGACTGAAATTCTCCATGGCAGAAATGGGAATTAAATCAGGGTCGTGCGCACGATGAGCTCCTATGCTTGTAGATCGCAGAGACGTCGTGAAATAAGAGGTAGCTAAAAAGTAGCTAAAGAACTAAAAAGTAACCACTAATTTGTACTTCATACTTCCAGTAGACACCCTGTTTATGATATATTGATATTAGGGTAAAAAAGAATAGACACAGCATTTATTAACAGTTGGCAGCCCTGGTTGCTCTTAAGAATACGCTCAGTCATATCTGTTTATGTACACATAGTACATACGAAGTTTGGTTGAAATCCAATTGATAGTGTAGAAGTTATATGCATTTAAAATTGGACCTCTCAGCAGGCTTAGAATCGTGTTGGCAGCACTGCCTCCTGGAAATCAAAATGAAATATTATTATCTATATGTGTGCCAATTTTGGAATAGCTTCCATGCATACCTTCCAAGATATCCAACATGGAGCTCAAATTTCAATTGCGGTTTTTCAGCAGTTGGTAGCACTGACATCATTTTCAAATATGGCCTTGATATATTCAGGTATAGATCTTCACTCATACCAAATTTGGTTTTGATTGCTGCAGCCGTTTAGGAGTTGATGGTACACAGACATTTGCCCGGATCGATCTCATGAGTCTACATTTTTGCAAAATGTTAAAAAAAGGCTAAAAATCTTGAGAAATGTGAATACAAAGTTATGAATACAACCTAAAATACTTAAAAACAAACATTAAGACTTCATTGTTGCTAAAAACATTAACATTAAGACTTCATTGTTGCTCGAGCACTGGTTCAGGTTAAAGAAAGCAATAATGTTATTATAGAGTTCTTATATGGCTTATTTATTCGTATCAGAAGTATACATTTTACATTTTTTTTAAATGGTACTTAATAATCCACATATCAAATACTGTCTGTCCAAAATGTTGCCAAGTCACGGGCATTAGGTGTCGCAGCCTCCATTGTGCAACTTAAAGGACACTTAATGCAATTCATGAAATGGACTGTGGTTTGGACTTCACCACAATCACATAGCCTGGATGTGCCAGGAAAACCCCACTTAAACATATTGGTTCTTGATCTACCCTTATATGGCTGCAAGTCACGGGACAACCTACAAAAACATGTGTGAGGTGCCTCAGACATATCTTGAAAGTCACTTGGAGAGATAAACACACAAATACTAACGTTCTGGATGACGCTGGCATTACGAGCAACACCAACTCCGTTGGGTGGGTCACGTGATCCGCATGCCAAATCCTCGCACTCCAAAACAAGTACTATATTCTGAACTTTGTGAGTGCGTTCAGCACTTTGGAGGTCAGAGAAAGAAATATACAGATTGCCTCAAATCCACCCTGAAGAAATGTAACATCAATGTTGGTAACTGGGAAATGCACACGCTGGATCGTCCAACATTGAGAAGCACCATTCATCAAGGGATTGCAGAACCACGCACGAAGAGAAAACTGCGTGAGATCTTGAGGCGGAATGGTCATTTCCCAGCTGGCTGCTCGATATATGTGTGTCGTCACTGCAGTAGAGAGTGTAGCTCACGGATTGGACTGATCAGTCATCTGGAGAATCATCAATAGGAAGAGTAATTCATACTCGTTCGCCAGTGAATGTCAATGACTACCGGACCCGTGCGAGAGATCTCACAGGTTCATAAACCACACTTTCCCCAATAGGTTTATGATGAGAAGGGTGGATAGTTTTAAGGTTTTAGACAACTCATAATTGCAGCATGTTACAGCAACAGTATTTACAAATCGCACACTTCTTACAAAAATCGATATTTATGAAATTAGAATCTTCTTCATCTTCATCATCATCTTATCCCACTTCAAGTGAGGTCGATGTTTCTGGCAAGTCTTTCCATTTTATTGTGTCCCACACATCGTCGTCCCCTAACTGCTTCTCCATTAGGTCTTCATGGATATTGTCAGTCCATCTTCTTCGAGGTCTGCTTCTATTCCTCGTGCCATCCACAACCAGAGACATCGCTCTCCTTCCTACATAGTTGTTATCTCGACGCATACCATGCCCGTACCACAGAATGCAGAAGAGAAACCTGTAAAAGAATTAACGTTTAATAATGTTAAGGTTTTAGACCACAACTCATAATTGCTGCATGTTAGAGCGTCAGTATTTGCATGTCACACACTTCTTACAAAAATTTATATTATTTTATGAATTTAGAATGCAAATGGTCACTGCTAATGTAATTTGTGTGCTGAGTCCATTGATTGACTCGCCGGTTATTCGTTATTTATGAAATTATACGATTTGAGTACTCATTCCTTTGATTTACTGTTTCTGAAATCCATGCAAAATGATAAAGGAAATGCCTCAGAATGTTAAAATGACATGAAACGGCGTCACAGCGGTCAAAATGTGAAGTGGACGGCAATTATGGATCATATTTTACTACATCAACAGTACTTGTACATTTTTAAGTCGTTTTTTAAAGAAATTATAGATATTTATGAAATTATAGTGCAATTGGTCACTGCTAATGTCTATTCTCTTTCATTAGAATGCTCATTTGTCACGATCGGTCTCTTGTGAGCACCACAGGAGGGATGCACACTACTGAAATAATATATATGATGATCAGTTCTTGTATTAAAGCACTTCCCTGCGTATTCAAATGTTAACTTATAATCCCACCGTGGAAATTTCGAATAGAATAACCTCGTAAATTAATGCTCCCTCCTCGGGATTCGAAGCAGAGTGACTTTGTAAATTAATGCTCCCACCTTGGGGATTCAAAACGGCATGAACTGAATTCTCCTTCCGACCATTAGCTTACCTCGGGATGGATGGCCTCGTCATCTGACTTAGGGTAGTGGGGGTCGAGTCTCCCTTCTACCTCTCCTTCAAGTGAGCAGTAAAATGCTATTTAAAAGTGATTCTCTGTTGTACATAAATTAACCAAAAAGCAGTTGATATCCTGTATCTTTATTTGATAATAACTGTCGAAGATTTGGAACTTGAAGACCATAGATAAGGGGAATAGATGGCGTTTCTGTCGTTAAGTTTGACCTGCAGTTCGGTGATTGGTTGATCCTCAATCATGGGCTTTCTTGTAGAAAATAAAATATTTTCTCCCCATGAACTCTGGACTCGCTCCTAAGCTTTACATAATCCGGTGGTCTGCGATCCTACCACCAATAATGTATACGTAGACGTCCTATCATCCAGCTCTGGGGTAGCTGAGCCACATGGATGATTTCGCTTACAGTACATTGATAACACTAGTGCGGCATGCAGATATTCTTCCTGGGGTAAATTTGAATAGAAATCGGGCAGAGTTCAAAATATCCTTTAGTTGAGTGCTACATTGTAAGTGGCTTGACGAATAAATAAAAATCAGATCGAAGTTTTGCAATACAAAACAAACAGCCATAGTCGAGCGTTACATTACTTATTCCCACGATCAATAATCTCAAGTGACACTACAGCTAGAAAGATAAGGAACACTGCCCAGCGAAGGAAGTGAGAGAGACAGACATTATAGTCTTCCCCTACCATTGTTGCAAGGCCGGCGTGAAGCCAGCGCTCCCTGTGTGCTGTTTGGACATCTGTGCCTTAGATGACTCCATCCAGGATTTCCTCGATAACGCAGAGTACAAAGACATTATAACAGCTTGTGAAGAATATCTGGACAGCTCCTTTGTTCGGCATAGAAGATAAAACTGCAGTCATTCTCAGGGAACATTGAAGAATGGCCGGCATTTCAGGTGCATTCTTCAGTGACCCGTCATAAAGAAACTTGTGTTTTTTGGAAGACAAAGCAGTGTTTCGTAGACGGGATATCTATAACGGCAGGAACATACAAACAGGCTAAAGAAATTCTGGTGATAAGAGCAGGATTATCCAGTCTCACTCTATTTGTTGGAAAATCTCGAAGTTGCAGATTCGGAGCCCCCCCCCCCCAGGTTCCAAAGCACCCAACAGCAGTATTACAGAGTTTACCCGAGGCGGGTATCGACATTGTTCCAGAATATACAGTAGTATGGTAGACCTGACCTTGCACAAGCCAACAGCAGTATTACAGGGTTTACCCGAGGCGGGTATCGACATTGTTCCAGAATATACAGTAGTATGGTAGACCTGGCCTTGCACAAGCCAACGGCAGTATTACAGGGTTTACCCGAGGCGGGTATCGACATTGTTCCAGAATATACAGTAGTATGGTAGACCTGGCCTTGCACAAGCCAACAGCAGTATTACAGGGTTTACCCGAGGCGGGTATCGACATTGTTCCAGAATATACAGTAGTATGGTAGACCTGGCCTTGCACAAGCCACCAAAAAACACAAAAGCTGTGCTAGTGTAACCTCAACCTGAAACTGGTTTTCCAAGTGAATTTATTTTCAGGCTTAGGGCATAACAACCAGTACAATCGTGTTGACCAACTGAAAAGCATTTTGCTTACAGTATATGTCTAATCAAACAGTCTGTTGCAAATGTCATACCTAATTATAAATACTATTCTGACGGAGGTTCCAGGGGACCGATATATTGGTCAAGGGAGCTTTTGCTAAAAATCCCACAGGCTCCGTTATTTTAAATTAAACTTTTATTATTATTTCCAAAACTCAAAGGGATAACACTAGACTGTTTGGCATTTGTGGAAGACATGGTGTTAATTGCTCCAAGCATTTCTGATGCCCAGAAATAACTTGAATTACTCAAAGAACAAGCAGCAAAAATCGGCTTACGGATTTCTTTTGACAAAACAAAATTTATGACGGATATTAAAACTGCTCCGAATACACTCCAAGTGTCCAGGTGTCAGGTCTCCCGAGTGAAAGACTTCAAGTATTGAGGTGAATGGATCAATGAAACTGGCAACGAAAGAAAAGCTATAGAAGCAAGACTACAGAAAATGGAAACTGCTTTCCATTTGACAAAACAAGTTTATAACAAAAAATGCCTCTCTTGGAATTGTAAAATTCAACATTATAAAACAGTAGTCTTGCCTGCAGCCCTTTATGCAGCCGAGACACTTAATCTACAACATAAAACATTGAGAAATCAATTGGAGATTAAGGAACGCAAAATCATTCGAAAAATTTTGGGACCAAGAATTAAAGATGGAATTCACCTTCCGAAACCTAATGCTGACATCTATTTAAAAATTACTAAAATCACAGACACAATCCGTATGAGAAGGATCCAATTCATGGGACATTTGGACAGAATGGACCCAACTAGGTTAACAAATAAAATCTATAAGTTTTTGCAGAAAAAGGCAACAAGGTCCAATTGGTACAAACAGGCGGAAAAGGACTTGGCTGAATTAGGTTTTCCCAATCTGAAAGATCGAGAGGAAATTAGGAAAATTACTCATACACGGGGTTTTGAGGCAGAAGAGAGAAGACCTACCAGACACGTCTGGTCGCAGCAACGAAGACTAGCTCAATCGTTACGCAAGAAGTGTTGATTCCGCGTGGTCCTAGGAGACCCATTCGCGCAGAAGATTTCCAGCCATGTATTGGAAACACATTCTCTCTGGATATCCTATCGATATCAGACTTCTCGTGTGTGTTTTACACTGTTGCTCAGACCTCTTTGGACGAAGTTGAAATGGGATAGATTGTGTAGCACTGCTCGCTTTTAGGGAATGTATGTACAAGGAAATACTTGAATGAGTTTGTGTTTTTGTCAAAAAAAAGAGAAGATAAATTGAATGATACGTAATTACGTGATCTATATGAAATAAAGCTATATTATACACTACATTTAGAATTGTTGCTCAAAATTGCAGTCATTATGAAACAGATTCCTCAACTCCTGTTGAGTGTGGTACACTTTGAAACACTTTTCTTTTGCCTCCGTATAATTTAGTTTTATAAAGAATATCTTCAATTACTTCTGTAACGAATCTTCTTTACTTGTAGTAATAGTAGGGGTCAAGACTGGTATTATGCACACACGGAAAACTTGATTTAACCAAACTATTGTGTATTCAAAAATAACTCACATCAGCCAAACTTCAACAAAAACTTAATTACCATACACCATCAAATCATATTGTTATAACTGTAAGAGTCTGTTCATACAATGGTAGTGACATGTCTGTTGAAGAGACCTATAATCCAGTCAAAAATGTATTAACCACACAATCTTCCGAAACTCGAATTCATACTGCCAACATTCATATCTCTGATGATGGCATTTTATATATTCCATATCATCTACATAACCACATCAATTCTCTTCCTCTATCCAACAAGCCTACGCCTACATAACCATTCTCAGATTAAAAAGAAAACATAACACAACCATAAAAGGAATATCAATTTTTTTAAAAACTGCAATGGGCGAAGCCCCCTGCCACCTATTGCTAGGCCAGCACAAAGAATCCAGTAGACTCTCTGTAGTGCCCATCAATAGGCGGCCATGTTTCTAACCTCAATGTGACTACATGAAAAGGAACCGTTACACTTCGTCTTCAAAAAACAAATAAAAAAAATCTACAGGATGTGTATCTACATAAAAGCTCGTCGGTAATATTGGCCCTCGATCAATATTCCGTATGGGGGGGTGGTGGTATTAGTGGGTCCACGATTCCTATTGCTCACCAGCTGTGTCGCTTATACTCTGTGAGCTGCCTGAATAGGATTGACATTTCGCCGGAAATTCCACGTCAGTCATCACCCCTCGGCGTCTTGACCAATCCATGTTCGCATAGTTGATGTCATAATACTCTGCGTTGCAATATTTCAGCCCACGTGCTTCAGTGCCTGGTCAGCCGTATCTCTGGCTTGTACAGTTTGGCAATCTCGTTCTCAGACCACATGGCGAGACGAGAACTGTCAATCCTATTCTGGCAGGTCACAGAGTATATGTAGTTGTTGCTCTCAGATTAGCTGTAGGATGAATTTTCCGTTTCAGAGTCGCAAAAACTTTAGTCTGACAAATCTTCATCTGAACATATACCATAATATCTTTTAGAAGTAGATTCTCACACATTAATGAACGAATATTTGCCATTGGGGCTTAATCCCATATTGACAACTCAGTATCATGTTGTATATCACCGCCATCATAACGAAAAGGATATAGTATCCACCCAAATGTTCTGAGCTTGAATCAAATTATGACTAACCTAATCATCCGATCTCTACCAAATTTTGCAACAATATACAAACTACAAGGTCATAAGCCAAATAGTTTGAAGATAACAGATGTATGAATCGTGCAAATACAAAGTCTGCCAGAAAAATGTATACACTCTTTGTCAGACGATATCCGGATATGGACATGCTCAACTGTTATCATTGTTTTTAAATGTTGTAGAATGGTCTTTCGCTCAACAGATGTCTGTACGTGCATCACAATAGTGGGAAAACGAAATGGCTGGAGCACGCTTGACATTCGAGCAGCGAAAGTACATTCTGAAGTGGTTTATCAGGTTTGATAATGCCGTTGAAGTGCAACATCAGTGGAGAGAGAAGTTTGACACAGAACCCCCAACACTCCTAACAATTAAACTGGGAAGTTTGAGACGCATGGAACGATTTGCGATATTCACAAAGGAAGATCTGGAAGAACGCGTACAGCTACTTGTCATGCTTCGTCGGCTCACGTGTTGAAAGGTTTGCTAATTCTCCACAGAAGTCTGCTACGCAATGTGCGTGGGAAGTGGACATTAGCCGTTCAAGTGTGCGACGAATTGTGAAAATAGCTAAGTGGAAAGTTGCGCTTAATGAGGACGATTCGGATCGTCGAATGCAATTTTGCGAATGGTATCAGCAAATGGTAACTCAAGATGAACAATTTCTGGCGAAGTTAGTGTGGTCTGATGAAGCGCAGTTTAAACCTAATGGAACAGTGAATCGACATAACTGTGTCTACTGGGCTCCGGAAAATCCGCATATTCATGTGGACAAGGCGGTCAATCTACCAGGGGTTAATGTGTGGTGTGAACTGTCGTCGAGGGGCTTACTAGGACCCTTTTTCTTTGATGGTATTGTCACTGGAGCAATGTACTCGGGAATGTCACGCACATTAATTTTACCAGCTGTACGTGCGCTTTATGGAGCCGATGATAAAGTCTTCTACCAACAGGACGCCCGTCACCACACTATCATGTAGCAGTACGAGCTTTCCTGGATGACAATCTGCCGGGACATTGGATTGGACGAAGAGGGCCCATTGCGTTCCCTCCACGGTCGCCAGATCTTACCCCTATGGACAACTGTGAAAAATCAAGTCAATCAACGTAAACCTGGAGGCCCTTTGCCAGGAGATTGCAGCGGTCCCCATTCAAACATTGATGGACGTAGTTGCAGCGACCGCTCGTTCTGCTATGTGTCTGGCAGCCAACGGTGAACATTTTGAACATCTCATGTAACCATATGTTTAACTGAAGACAGTACTACATGTGTAATCAAAATTTAAATGTAAAAGAAACACACAATAAATAGCTTTTGTTCCGTAAAGAGTGTATACATTTTTCTGGCGGACTCTGTATTATAGCCAAACCGTAACTTATGATTCAACAAGGCCTGGTCTTACCAAATACGCTCATCTTACATATAGGTCTGACGTTTGTTTTTGGCCGGTGCTTGCTTGTTGTGTAGAGGTCTCCGGCCAGCCAGGAAGCCTTCTTATAGTGAGCATGTGCAGTAAAATCTGCATGCACGAACGATCAGAAGGAACGAAGGAAGGAGGTTTAATGGTTAGCACAGTGGATGCGTGGATTTCACGGCCACCGGCCAAAAATAAACGGCAGACCTATAGGGAGGTTTAAGCTGTCCTCAAGGAGGTGACCGGTAGGATATTAGCATTTTAAAATAGAATATTATTCTGCAGTAGTGACTAATAGTTCATGCTGATCGTGCTTTTCCGTGCCATCCCGTTGTCAAAATGGCGGCTATTGTTTGTTGCTCGTTAATCTGTATACTTCCGTAACTTCATAAGTTTATATCCTTTTAGGAATGTTCATAAGAAAATAATACATATTTAGTATCGAATGGTTTATGAAAACTGCAAAAAAACGCTAATGAAATTGTTCATTGCAAGACAAAATATTCTAGGCAGTTATACTAAACCTGTTATTAACGCAATGTTAGCATTGAGTGTGATTAGCGTAATGGTAGTGTCTCTGACTCGTAGCTTGGGGGTTCTAGGTTCAAATCCCAACACATTCAATTTGTTTTTACTTCGTTTTTTTTTAAATTTATTTTATTGATTTATAACTACCCACATGTTATAATGTTTAGCATATATAGTGTGTATTTGCAATCGAAAATATTATATAAAGGATGATTCAGCATACTGTAATCAAAATCAAGTCTCTTATGTACGTGTGCCTTCTCTACGTCGTCCTGAATCCTTGCGGAAATGTCTGAAAACACCTTAATGAAGAGAATAAATAAAGTACGGAATTTTTTAGTGCTAGCGGAGCTGTGGCAATGGCTTAATGTACTGTACATAATAAAAATCTGAATTGTAACAAAACGCACCCATTTAGTTCATTGCGAACGTCTCATCTAATGTTAATTCTTAAGAGTCCAGTTAATTATCAAACATTTTGAAAATGAACGCATTGCAGTATGCATAGAATGGAATAAATTCAGTATGTGTGTTTGTCAACAAGGAACATGCACTCCACATTCCAGCAGCTGGCGCATCGCTTTAATATGTCGGTACACATCACTGAACTTGTCACTTGATTCTTAGTTGTTCCAGTGGCTATAGTCCCATTTAAGAAACCAAATATGTGCTGGATGCGTGTTGTATGAGCCCCTTAATACAATTTAAGAATTGGAAAACAGAATGACGATGCCTTAATCGTTAGCTGGCCCTCTTAGCTCAATCATCCTGTATAACACCACACACTCGACTGCAGCCATTACAATTCATTGTCCTTGATCCGCGGTAGAGTCTATTGTCGTTGTTGATTCTTTAGTTTTTTTTGTGGCCCCCATGTACTTGGGTGTGTAGAAGTTGTCAGATAACCTATGTCGCTGTGATGTCTGTAGGCCTTAGCTCAATCATCCTGTATAACACCACACACTCGACTGCAGCCATTACAATTCATTGTCCTTGATCCGCGGTAGAGTCTATTGTCGTTGTTGATTCTTTAGTTTTTTTTGTGGCCCCCATGTACTTGGGTGTGTAGAAGTTGTCAGATAACCTATGTCGCTGTGATGTCTGTAGGCTTACTAGTGTGTGTACTTTTATACGAGGAAGGTTTTGGGTAGGAAGTTGTTTCATTTGAGATGCATGGACATCATGAATATTTAGCCCCGTATACTTGGGTGAGTGTTGAATTTTGTCTGAAAACCTGTGTTATTGTGATGGCTGTATTAGTGTGTGTGTGTGTGTGTGTGTGTATATATATTTCAGGTGGGGATTCAATCAATCAACGTATAATATTGCTCGTAGTATTTCAACAACCAACATTCAATTATACTCGTTGAAAAGGACAGAGAGTTATAACTATACCCATGCATTTAGGAGAAAATAGGCTATATGTTTTTTACAGAACATCTTGTTTTATAATTCTATTCCAGTATACATCGTGGAAACATCATACGCAATATTCCCCCTCCCCCTCCCCTTTTTTTTTTTAAATTTTTCATAATCAAAGATCACAGTAAGAAGAAGCGGAGGATGTTTTATCTGACATGCCCTGGTGTAGGAAAGCCATTTTGTACACGTGCGAGAGCCACAAATAATACATTTTCTTTAATAATTTTTAACATATATTTTCCTTTTAAAGACACTCAGCAAATCTACAAGCCAAGAGCTTTCGTCAGAGTGCTTTACGAAGTGAATCCGATCAGCCATTTTCTCAATCCCGAATATCACGTTAGTGTTTTAAATATATAGATTGTAATGTCAGTGGATTCGGATAACAAACGTGCGGATACGAATAATGTTTTGTTTACCACGCAGGGCTCTAAATGAACCTGTAATACCAGCAACGTTATTTATTTGACCTGTTTTTGGATATAGTGATATCTTCTGTGCATTCAAATTGCCATTAGTATTTGAGTGGCAGTATTTGGCAAAAAGTCTGCGGACAGCCATTGTTTCCAATTTTCCCAAAGCATGGTAAATTGAATGCTCTAGTTCATTCCACAGATGTATGTCGGGGCTTTGAATAGGCCAGTTCGGCTGCCGTGGGCTCTCACGGCCAGGTGAAGAGTCTTCAGAATGGCATTTGGGGTTGTTCCCAGCGATTCCTCTCCAAGCACATGTGTTCGGAATAGTTTGAAGTGAAGGTTATTATTGGTTTCCAGATCTTATTCATATAGAGTCTCTCCACTTTTCTATTAAAATTCGTTGATGTTGATGCATTTTATTGCTTGTCTGTAGATGGTTGTTGTAACCGTACAATCCAACCAAGAATACAATAATCTCCATAGATTTACTAAACAGATACTTCACTTACAATCAAAAAGCTACACTCCTATTAACAAAACAAAACACTCCCGTAAAAAGAAAATCTAAGTGGATATAAAACTTGATTTATCATGGCCCTCTTCCACCTCACTGATGTACTATTTCAAGGAATCTCTATATCTGCTATAAAATATTCCACCAGCAAAGAGTAGCCATGATCCTAACCTAAAAACACTGTAACCACGATACGTTACAATTCGCCCCCAATGTGATTCTCATGTGAGGATCATATACAAAAAATATACAAATGAAAATAATACATATCACACATACACAGTATCAACAAACACACTAACTAAAATTATCAATAAATATTATGTTCACATTAATCGAATATCACTATCAAGTCTCCTGTATCATTGCAAAGATGGAATGTCACTGTTTTCTCTGAGCATATCTCTTCTCTGAACTATGACAAAATCACATGTTTCTGAATTGGGCTAAACATTATCGAGTACAAAATGCCGTAACCCACTGTTCTCAAATCTCTCAATAAGTTGAAACGCGTCATCTTTAGTAACCTTCATTCGAATGTTGTCAACACTTATACCGGAACAAATACCTCCAGCAAACATAACGCTATCATCTTCAGTTGACTCGAAAGAAATATCAAGTTCTACATTAGACCTCTCATATCCATCTTCATTCTCAGCAATACCATCTTCTTCCTCCTTCCACTTTCGTTCTTCCTATTCATCTGTTTCTCCTTCTCCGTTCTTCTTTCTTCCTCTGCCTTCCATCTCGTCTTTTTCTTCATCTGCCATGTCATTCCATACCTTGTACTCCTCTCTTCCATCTCCACCGTTCCTCTCTCCTTCCCTTCCTCATTTTTCTCCTCTTCTTTCTTGTCTGTCTCATAAACAGCTCCTTTCTCTTCGTCTTACATCTCATCCTTTTCATCCCCATCTTCCTTCTCCAACGCTTCTTCACCTTGTCTTTTTCCAGTATGCTGTCTTCTCCATGACTCACTCTTGCACTTTCACCCTCATCTTTAACCTCTTTTTCTTGGCTGCTATTGTCCTCCTCATGACCAACTTCATCTGCTAGTAGTTTCTCTTCTATTTTTTCTTCTTCACCTGCTTCCTCTCCTTCAGTTTTGTCCATATCACCTGCTTTCCTTATTTCTTCCGTTTCATTTTTTCGTTATCCGTTTCACCTTTCTCTTCAACCGTGCCCTCTATCTCATCTTCTTCCTTGTCCTCAGTTTTATCCTCCTCCCTTATCCGCTTCACCTTTCTGTTCTTCAGTTTCTTCCATATCAGCTGCATTCTTACGCCCCACCCCTGCTTTTTATTCCCTTCTTCTTCAACCACTCCAGCATCACATACTATCTCACTAAATTTCTCTTCTACAATTCATATGACCTCCACTCTGTGCTCTTGCAACTTCTCTTTCACCTTCTCCTGCCCCTTCTCTTTCTCCACAGCCACACTCACAGACACTTTCCAAGATTCTATTTCCTTTTTCACACCTATTTCCTTACTTAAAAACTCTTTCAAGGATTCTTCATAGACTCTTCCATCCCTGTGATCTGGCTAAGCAGCATTTGGAGCAGACTATCTGTGCTATTGTGCATGGTAAGGCCGTACTTCGCTGCTATAAAAATGAACGTATTTTCCTTTATCGAGCTCCACGTTGAGGTGCAATATGTAACCGATAACCTAGATGTTAGGCCCCTTAAAACAATTATCATCAACAATTATCACCGTTTTTCTTTTGGGGTTATGGTGGAGTTTGAGGGCCGTGTGTGTATTCACACTAAGGATGTTTAGTTAAAATAAGGTACTTTTTCCTTTTATATACAGTGGAACTTGGATAATTCGAACCTCAAGGGACCAGTAAAAAAATCATCCAAAAATTCGAATTAAGAAAGTTCTTTGAAAAGGGTAGAGAAAATATATTGTATTACGTTCAACAAAGCAGATTAACAGACAGCGGTGCTTTATAAAGACTGTATCGTGAATAACCTAAAAAGTTTCAAGTGATAAAATATAACCAAAATGTACTATTCACCTACAGTATTTAACAACAGTAGTAATCCAGCAATCTAGTTAAGTCTTAGAGAAATCTACTGTTTTTCAAAATAGTTTGAGATTTTTACCCGTTTCCTACAATTAAGTCTCTCGGCCATCACAAGAGAATCTAACAAATTTAAGGAATGAAAAACAGAACTACTTCCGTCATTTCTACTTGAAACAAACCGCGTAAGTTCTGTGATGTGGTTTGTTGCTTGGGGCTGCACTCGGAACAGTTTTTTTCGGGAATTGTCTCAACTGTTTGGCTTCCGATCGACTTTTTATACTCAAAACTTCGAATTATCCAAAATATAATTCGAATTAACCGCGATTTTCTAGCATTGATTGTATATAAAATGCTAGGGACCAAGAGGAAAATTCGAATTAAAGAAGATTTCGAATTATGGAAGTTCGAATTAGCCACGTTCCACTGTATATCTACTTACATATTGACATACACATCACGTCGTGGTCTCTCTCTCTTTTTCTCAATCTAATTCTCCAAATTTTATATCCACTTCATTCATTTAAAAAGCATTTCCATTTTATTTCCTCTTACGTCTCATAAACAATCCAACCAAGAACACAATAATCTCCATAGATTTTCTAAACAGATACTTCACTTACAATCAAAAAACTACAATCCTATTAAAAAAAACACTCCCGTAAAAAGAAAATCTAAGTAGATATAAAACTTAATTTATCATGTCCCTCTTCCACCTCACTGATGTACTATTTCAAGGAATCTCTATATCTCAAACGCTAAGGCCTGCTATAAAATATTCTACCAGCAAAGAGTAGCCATGATCCTAACCTAAAAACACTGTAACCATGATATGTTACAGTGTATTTCGTTGTGTCTATGAATTGGAATGCATGATCTATTTCCCAAGCATGTTGGAGTCTGCAGTGTCTAAAATGTTCGTTAAGTTTTATTTTTCCTGCAGACGTCAGGTAGTCGATGGCATCTTTATGGCCTGTAAATAGTTTATATGGAGTGTTACTTCAGTGTTCTTCTGACTCTCCATTGTCTCTGTGATCTTGTTAGTTGTTGATCCTAGGCGAAACCCAACACAAGACACGGCATAAACCTTGAGTTTTAATCCACTGGCCATGAAAGCTAATATGTTATTTCACGTTCAGTGTAAACACCCTCCCTTGTGAACATACGCGAGCCGTGTGAACAGCTCATGGAAGGAGAGTGCTACATTGTTTCCACGCCAGTACAATGAGCTGAGCTTGGTGCCATCAATCTTGCAGCACAATCTGAAGATTAAAGCTCGGGCAACTCTAGCGTTACTGGTTGTCGCCCATCTCAGCCGTCCTGGAAGTGGTTTTGCACTTCTACTCCAAGAAAATGCCGTGATGGTTCCTAACTTAGGGTACGACCCAATCCTCATCGTACTTACAAATATACATACTAAGTTAGTTATAGTAGTTTTAAGGGGAAGAACAGCGAGGTCATCACACTAATACAGCCAGCACAATACCACATGTTTTCACACATGGGGATAAATCACCAGCATGTCAAACTGAAACAACAACTTTTACTATTTATTTCAGCGACACGTACAGTTCCAGTGCTTGCTACTAGGGTACAATCTTGGCAACTCCTGATCTAGGAGACGGCATGTAGTTCCCTTTTCAAAAGTGTTGCTAGATACCTGTGGTATTGGCAGGCCTACATCGAAGAAGACAGGCGCTGTGTTTACAAACTTGATGTATTTTTTTTTCTTTCTTCTTTTATTGATGAGCAGAACGTTTTTGTGTCACAATGGAAGACCGTCATCTCCATTAAAGAGGAAATTACATTGCAATAAATGAAAATTGGTTTGAGACTAGTGCGTTGCCTCCGACGATGTGGGAGGGATAACATGGTGATTCATTTTGTGATGAACTGGAATGATATTGAATAGTATGTGATCTTTGTGATTTGAATCATTTATATTCTTCATATATGTTACATATTTTGCAGTATGTGAATTTAGATTCCTTCCAGTATGCTTATCAATTATTTCAAGTGTTCTCCATTGATTTAGTTGTACTGTAGGAAAATTGAAAATGCATGGATTAGAATAACATTTGAAGTAATTTGCCACTTCCATTTTGCATGTTGTTATCCATTTCATTTCATATTTATTTATCAGTGCCTTACACTATATTTACAGTACACTGAAGGGAGTCTCTGAAAAGAGCAAAGCCCCACTTCGCATTCGGGATGCGTCAGAGCCCCCAAAATTGTTCTGCTTGTGTATCAGCTCGTCTGTATTTACAAAGATTAACTTCATGTGTCAATCTTACCATTGGTGTACCTGCTGTGCAGAATCTAAACCTGGCACATTGAGTTTACTTTTAACAGAACTTAGAATGTCCCTATTGCAGTAGTGTTTACGTCATCAACGTAAACTATAAAGCTGTGTGCCTTGTCTTGCTTGATTACAGATGAGTTAATTTTTCCCTCAATGTTTGTGTGTTCCAGACACGGGGGCTCCTTACGTATTATATAAGGATGGAATGGACCGGCCGCAAGGGCAGCCCGCCCAGTGGGGACCGGCAGCTCCTCAAGACGGAGGTTATCCACCGCAAGGCTCATCATCTTCTGGCAGCCCCCAGCAGCAGTGTGGCCCAGGCGGCGAGCCGGAGGGGATTCCTGTTCGGGAGCAGCAGCAACAAGGAACCATGACTTCTCCCGTGCCCTCGCCATATGCGGCCCCTCCACCTCAGGAACAGCAACCGCCACCCCCGCAACAGCAACCCCCACCCCCGCCACCGCAAGCACCCCCTCCACCCCCTCAAAGCCACGGAGGAGAGGAGGACCCACAGCAAATACAACAGCAACAACAACAACCTTCGCCCGGGCAGCAACAGCCCCCACCCCCGTCCCATGCCGAAGTGGAACAACAACAGCAGCAGCAGCAACAGCAAAGAGCTGTGCAGTGCTTTCCTCCGACCGTGCCAGGACAGCCGGACATGCAGCACCAGGCATACGCAGCGCAGCATTACTTCAAGGATGCACGGGCGCATCACACTCCGGGAATGCCTCCCCACATGTTGCCCCCTGGAAGTTTTACCGCTCTACATTACCTGAAACAGCCTGGGGTGATGCTCACCTCGTTGGGGCCCATGGGGACCGGAGAGGGGGGAGGGGGGCAGTTGGGAGATGGGAGCGGGAACGGCCACCCGTACAACATGCAGGACATGCGGGCCGTATCCTTGCCAGACATTATCCAGCAGCAGCAACAACAGCAGCAGCAGCAGAATCAGTCGGGCGGTAAGGTGGGTAAGGGGAGTGCGAACGGAGAGCTCAGGCTCTTCAAGTGTCTCACCTGCGGGAAAGACTTCAAGCAGAAATCGACTCTGCTCCAGCACGAACGCATCCACACGGACAGCCGACCTTATGGATGCCCGGAGTGTGGTAAACGGTTCCGTCAACAATCACACTTGACTCAGCACCTGCGGATCCATGCCAACGAGAAGCCGTACGCGTGCGTGTACTGCGAGCGCACGTTCCGGCAGCGGGCCATCCTCAACCAGCACCTTCGCATCCACTCGGGTGAGAAGCCTTACCAATGCCCCGAGTGTGGGAAGCACTTCCGCCAGAAGGCCATCCTCAACCAGCACGTCCGCACACACCAAGGCGAGCGCCCTTCTCACGTTGATATCACGAGTGCAAAGTTGGCCGCGCTCTTAAAGATCTGTAGTAGTCCGAGTCTCCTCTCTTTGCTGGGCGACTCGTTGAAGCTTCAACAGCCCAAGTAAATGTAATTAGAACAAAGTACTGTGCCACTTCATTGGCTATTCCTCTGCCCGGTCTTCAAATTTGGGAAGGGAAATTTTCTATTATTTTTTCGAAATTTTTCAAATGATATCAAACTTCTTAAAAGAATGGTTGTTTTTGTTCTTTATTTTTTAAGTCGTATTAGGGATATACAGTAATAGGTTCATATTGCCGAGTTTCTTACTTCTTTTTTACACATTTGAGTTTTTTTTATGTCAACATTTTTGCTTTGTCCTAATTTATAAGTTACTGCATCTATGTGTTTTATGTGTTTTTTAAATTCTCTTGCAGATGTGAGTCCCCACCTGGTGTTCAAGAATGGCATGACCCCCACCCTGTGGCCGCAGGACGTGCCCTACCCTCCAGATGCGGAAAAGGATGATGCGGCCTCGACCTTTGGAGGCGGTGAAGACGGGGGCTCGCAGCAGCCAGATCAAGCACGTGGTAATGGTCAGTGTTTCTCCCCAGACAGTGCGACCAGCTTGCAGCAGTATCCTGCCTACTTCAAGGATTCCAAGGGAATGAACCATGCAGTGTTTGGGGGTGGTGGGGGGAACTTTGGTGCGTTACAGTACTTGAAGCAGGGACAAGGGAAGGTGGGGTGCCTACCAGATGTCATCCAGCACGGACGAAGTGCAGGGATGCCCTTGTATGTTAGATGTCCTATTTGTCAAAAAGAGTTTAAACAGAAATCAACCCTCCTACAACACGGGTGCATCCACATCGAATCTCGACCCTACCCGTGTCCCGAATGTGGCAAGCGGTTCCGTCAGCAGTCGCACCTGACGCAGCACCTACGGATCCACACGAACGAGAAGCCTTACGGGTGTGTGTACTGCGGACGAAACTTTCGCCAACGGACCATCCTGAACCAGCATCTCCGTATCCACACGGGGGAGAAGCCATACAAGTGTGGGCAGTGCGGCAAGGACTTTCGGCAGAAGGCCATCCTTGACCAACACACACGGACTCACCAAGGAGATCGGCCTTTCTGCTGTCCCATGCCCAACTGTCGGCGGCGGTTTGCCACGGAGCCTGAGGTCAAGAAGCACATAGACAACCACATGAATCCCCATGCAGCCAAGGCTCGCCGGAACAACAACGTGAACGTGGTGGAGTCGAAGCACCATCCCGGCACGCCCATGGGTCCGGTCCTGGCACGGAGCATCCCTCCGACGGCAGTAGTGAAGCCCGAACTGTACTTCCCTCAGTGTTACGCTCCCACATTCAACCACCAGCCGGCAGGACCGGGGACCCAGTTCCCCAACCCTGGCACCCCCACAGAGTTCAAACCCCCTCCCTCTTCGCTCCCGGCCCAGTGACTAGCGGCCCTCCTGTAGCTGCCGGAGCTGCATTATCGGTTGGATTGAAGCGGGTCGAAGACCGGCTCAATAGTATGTGATAGAAATTATTTGCCAAGATTTTAAATCGTGAAAGGATAAAAGCCAAGTACTGTAAATAATAGTAATAATGATAGTGTCTTGCACAGATAGCTGTGCTGTGTATATAAATATATATATAGAGTATATATATATGGATATATACATAGATAACTTTTATATTAATACAGTACTAATAACGCTTGGTCAGAAAGCTCTTGATGAATGACTAAATATAATGTAGATAAATCATATATTTTAAGGATTTTCGCAAGGTGCTGTTGTAGGAACGGGTGTTATATTTCGTCTACAGCATTCATATTTTCAGTCGGAAGAATTTGTTCTGTGGCCCGTATTGTAGATAGGCAGTCCAGGCATAAATATAGGCCTAGTGTTCTTTTTATTTGTTGCTGGTTTGATCTCATTTTGGCATCAGTTGATTCTCTTGTGGAGCCGTCGAGAAGATTGCACAGCTACAAAATACGTAATTGATGAAACATGAGCAGACTGCAGCATACAGGGTCCAGGCTTTAATGTATTCTGTTTATGTACAAATTTGTAATTCTCCCATTTTAGCTAGTGTTTTAATTTACACTTAAACGTTATCGTACTTGAGGACCTTTTTTATACACAAATTTTTACATTGTTTTAAAGGCCAATTTTGATTTTTGAAAAAGAAGTCTTGTAAAATCGTTTGGAATGAAGAATGCCAGGATATTATGCGGCCAGCACTGAAAATAATGTGCCCTTTTTTAATATATATTTATATATATATATATATGAAGAGTGCATCGGAATGTACCTTCTTAGAAAGTTAGTTCTTTAATTTGTGCAGTTTAAACACTTAAGTTTTATAGACGGACATTTCTTTGTACCTGAGTCTTGCCTCTTATTATTTTTAATTTCAAGGATATAAGTATGTTGACACAAATGTTGATTTCCTTAATGATAAGTTCATATCTGGTACAAAGCCGAGGTGATATGCCAATCATTTCATTGTAAAATGTGTGCACTTGACTATATTGAAGATTAATTTAACGTGGAGTTGAATTCTCTGCCAAAGTATATTACTATATTAAGGCAAGCTTGAGCAGATGGGTTGCGTCGCTTCCATGATTTGCACTTCAGATCTGCTTTAACACATTTCTCCTAAAAGTGTTGATATCTATGTTCCTCTGTATCCAATTCATTGGTCTAGGTAATCTCTCTTTGCCCTTATGACTCGCGTTATAGCAATGTGTCGTGCCTGGTATTGAGGGGTACTATGTGGTTACGGCTTCGTTTGAACAATATTGTTTTTATAAGTTATTACACGAGTATGATCCTGTATCCAGGAGTGGCGTTTTGTCCTCCTAGGTGTTGACCGGTGCATACTTATAGGGAGTATGCTGCTGTGGTTCTAACTGAGTTTGTGGTTTTAAAGGCAATACTTGTATGCGTCGTAAATTCACCTACCTTCAGATTACAGCATTATTTATATTTGTTTCATTTTCCCACAACTTAAAACAGCCGTTCTCGAGCCCGTAACGGCATCCCTGCAAGGTGTGCAGAATAATCATGGTCATCCGTCCCATTAGTATATTTGTAACTGAGGGTTGTGCTGGCTTTGATAATTGTTCTGGATTTGAACTGGGAATATGTGGATAGCCATTTCAAGTATGAATGGCAGCAGGATTGAAACCTACCCATTTCCCTTATTTCAAAAATTCTGAGACTGACCTAGTAGTAAGATTCTTCGCCCTATGGTTTTCAGTGCACCCTTTCCCATAGCCACCGTACCTGGCTTTGACATAGCAAAATCATCATCATCATTTCCCCTTATCCAGCTCCTGCCGGGTCGGGGTATTTATGGCACTTCTCCACTTTCCTCTTTCCTTCCACCATTCTTCTTCCACGATCTTGTCCCAGTCCAGATTTCTTTTTCTTATGCTGTTCTTCACTGAATCAATCCACCTACATAAAATCCGATGACATCTTCATTTTCGTCGTTGTATAACTGGTTTATTTATTTCAAAATTGTGTGTGTCCAAGAAACAAAAGTTGTCATAATTTTTGTAAGGTAACTTTTTCTCATCTCGGGGTGGTTTGAAGATGTAGTTCTTGGTCGCGTTGTAATCCTTATACATCAAAAAGGTATGCTGTATGATTGTGAAATACGTAAATTAATTCACTTATTTTATATCGGTTTGTACTTGTATGTGGAATTAAGACATGGCTCACCAGTTAGCCGCTCTGGTGAAAGCTGTACAGCGTTGCCAAGATGGGCTCCATCACGTGTCATGGCGCGCCTCGCTCGGAAGTGATGCGCTCCATATCAGCAACGCTGTACAGCATTTCCCGGAGTGGCTAGCTGGTGAAGCATGTCTCAATTCCCGTACAAATACAAACCGATATAAAATAAGTGACTTAATTTACGTACTTCACAGTCATACAGCATAACCTTTTTGATGTATAAAGATTACAACGCGACCAAGAACTACATTTTCCAACGATCCCGAGCTGAGAAAAAGTTACCTTACAAAAGAATATAACAACTTTCGTTCTTGAACACCCAACATTTTGAAATTAATAAACCAGTTATACAACATTCCAATGTATAAGTTATTGTGTTAAAATTTGGATTCGATCTGATGACGGGTTTGTGAGATAATAATTCTTAATTGTGACGCATGGTTGAAACACTCTTAAAAACGGGCACTTTTTGTGTTTCAACTGCGATTAAAAAAATATAAATTAAAAATTCCAAACCTACATGAACTAATGTAAAATAGAACGACGAAAATGTTGATGTTATTGGATTTTATGTAGGTCTATTGGTTACTTCACAAACAACCTTCAAACTCGAGTGCACATAATATTTTGGTCGACAGTAGTGCAATAGCAAGATTTGTAAACGATTCTCTGTGTCCAACTGAAATTTTAAAAAAAATTTGCTAGGTGCTTGCAGATGCAGTTGCATATTTCTATGTTCAGCAGTAATAACCCTACAAATATCATGCACAATACCTGCTTAGCCCTTGGATTGCACCGTATTGCGGAAGAAATACGCACACCATTTCCAGCTGTTGGCGATTAATTGCAAGTGGAAAAAAGATGATTCTAAAATCACCAACCTGTGTCCAGTTCCATTAGAACCTATCCTAATTAGGTGGGGAACATGGTTATCTGCAGTTTCATGTTACCATGAGAATTTCAATCAAGTAAAAGAAGTCATTGAAGATGATAGTGCATGTGTCTGTGAAGATTAGGATCTACCCCATAACTCACTTGAATTTGGCTAATTTTTAAATGCCTATTATTCAATACTTGTACAAATTAAAATATTTGACATTTGATTGCTATGAAAATGTCAGTGATTATGTAACTACGATTACTTCGAGCTTGAAGCACAAACATCTGTTCGGTCATTAGTTTTGTACATCAGGTATCCACATGGTGATGTCATTTAATAGGTTGAATTGCAACAGTTTGTCTGCATATTGAATTTATTATGCCAAACTGAATTGGCCACAACCTCAGCAGCTATAGCATTGTTCACTCCTTAATAGGAAAAATTTGCTTCAGTTCAGTGAAACCTCAATTGGGCCTCGGAAAATAAACTATGGATGCAGGAAATTAAAAATAAGGGGTTGTGTTGGAAAGATAAACACTTCTTTTAAGAACAGTCTCTCGGATTCATGTCAAATATGTTCTATAGTATTGGGTTGTTTTCGCTGTCACCACTTCTGCAGGTAACTTGAAAGTTGTTAGCAATAACAGATAGTGTGACGTCATTAAGAGTTGCCAATCTTCAGGTAACCTAACTTGACTACATGGTATTGACCTACTAATTAACTTTCAAGACTAGTGCTTAAGCTAGATGATCTCATTATCGTGCTCCCATGAAATGAATATTCAATCATTTCTGTAGATTTCACCCCTCTGATACGATGACCAACATCACCCTTATCTCGATAGTTTGGGCCCCTAAACACATCAGAAAATATCACAAGTTGTTATTCTTGAAAATTTGGCTGCATGTTCCAGTGTATACTGCTTTTTGAGACTACCAACAATTGAAGGAATGATATAAGCAGGTTCCTTCAACCCAGGCTAGGAATATCCATGGGACCCCAACATTTTGACTTGATTATTGAAAAACAATATTTCCAGGAATGATTTGTTGAGGTCTTTGATTTTGGGCAGTTACTAACTTGAGGTTCAGTTCGTTTGGTAAATCGTCCCTTATTGTGCTGGACAGTTACATTGTTCAATATAGTCCTTGGAAGCATGTGAAGACTTCAGTTTCTGGTAGTTCTGTGACATGTTGCTTATATGATCAATATTTTGAAAGATCTGTGCGTTTTGCTTTGAGATGAATAATCCACCCTACATCACAGTTTGACATCACCAACATGACACGAGGAGGAAAACCATTGGTATGTGTAGCAAATTGTATATTTTTTATAAGACGTTAAAGATAATAATGTGCAAATTTTACAATATCCCTCTATAAAGATAGCTTGGAAGCCATTTTTCAGTGTTGCCAACTGATATACATTTGGCACAATTGCAAGCGAGGGTGTCGCCTGTTTTAATGAGTTGATTGTATAGTTTCTCTCCCATAATGCATAACAGAATTGAATTTGCCAAGGGTACTTTTTTACATGAGGATGAATGGCATGTCACTGCACGAGAGGCTAGACTCAGCTCTGTGGCCACATTGTGTGAGTGAGTGAGTGTATGAGCGTGTTGTTATCTCTCTTGAGGATCTGAATAGTTTATCATGTTATCTTTCAGCTTTAATATGCCTAATTCATTTCAAATGAATTTCAGTGCAATATATTGTAGACCCCAGTGACTGAGCATGCCTCTTCTTTCTGTGCTTGCATGCTCTTTACTTTAGGTACCTGTCTTCTTTTCATTTGAAAGGAAATTAGTTTCAAATTATAACCTGGTGGTGTTTTGTTGCTATGGGAGGTAGGTTTCTCCAAATCCTGCAATTTTATGTATTGTATTGTTATCAGTACAGATGTAGGATAAGGCAGAGGTAAAACATTGTGTTTGGTAATTTTTCAGATCACTGGAGAACAATTGTGTTAGACAATAAGATATCAGCCAACTTTTCACGGTTTTCCGTAAAATCACAAGTTGGTTTTTCCTGTATTATTGTGCGATTGTTCAGTATTTGAACTGAAAATGAGCTTCAAAGGCAGGTGTCTTGACTGTGTCTCGTCATGCCTCGTAGTAGAGGTGAACTCCATATCCCATGACTTGTATCTGTTGAGTGCTGGGAGAAGTGACATGGTTAGAAGGGGATCGGTTCAGGAAGGTGAGTCAACACTAGAGTGCACGGATAATACAAACCACCATAACCTTGCCTGAAAATTATACTTCAATTTCCTAAAACAACAATTTCTCTCGGTTCACTTTTGGGAAATGTGTGATTACAACCCGTAATCCCCTCACACTAATTTCACAAGGATTTCAGGATTTTTTTTTTTTTTTTTTTTTTTGCCGAGGGAGCCTATATCGAGATACCACAGCATATGTACGGCCAGAGAATTGTGAATTCGAACAGGCATTATCAACAGCAGTGCATGCATGGCCAGAGGCAAGGCAGGCCGATTGTGATTACCGCCTCTGAATTTGCGTACGGAATTCATGGTAAAATATGCGTTCCACCAGGCATTATTGAGATGGATTTTTGACTGCCGCGTGCACTGATATTTAGGTACTAAAAAGGGCGCACGGCCAGAGGGTCACTCCTGAGCTGGCTGAGATTCTTACCGCCACAAACACAGGGAATTGGTGGTAGGATATAAATTACACAAGCCATCTCTGCGGGAGTCTGTATCGCAATCTTCTGTGCGAGTGCGATGCAGATAGTCTTCTTACAGTATATACAGGGCGTGGCAAGTAAATGACACTCTCAAATTCGGGTAGGAGGAATGCAATACCAACCTTGACTCAAATAATGCCCGTCCCCCATTTTTCACTTTCAAATTTTGGAAAACATGCAGATTGTATTCGCATATATATGGTAATATTCCATTTTTCTAATTAATCTAATTTTCCGAAACTTCGAAAGGTCGGTTGTGTCAAATAGATTAGATTTGGTGCGTACTCTAATAATAAATCAATACATTTCCTCAGTGTTTACTCCATCGCTCTTCCTCCGGTGTGCCTGTGTGCCTGTCTCATTGAATCCCATGCATCACTCTACGGCCGCACAAGTTTTTAACAGTTTTGACACTGATTCACCTGTTTCTAACTTACCGTAACTATGATTTCCATTTTCGTCGATATAGATAGAACAACACGTTTGCTCTTTTTGGCCACGTCTTGTTACAATACTGAATGAAGTGGCAGACTGCCTGAGGCGTGGTAAATAGCATAACAATACACTGCTATTGGTGCTGTTATCAGTGGTGGGACAGAACAGGAGTTTTCTTTTTGGCCAAACTATGCATGTGTTGCCAGTTTCTTACATATCCCTTGTCAGGGCTTCCTAACTCGGTGCTTGAGGAGAGAATAGCTTTAATTCACTTGCTTCTCTGTACTTCGTGCTTTGAGCCTAATCACTCAAAATGTCCCTGGCCTGAAACCTACCTCTTTCTTCAGAGATTGTGTACAGTGCATGAATAAAAATTGCCTTGTCTGTACATTAAGTACGATATATAATAATTCTTTTAAGTATTGTAAATAAAAGTATATATTTCCAGATATTATATGGTTTGTGGAGAGAATGAAGAAACAGTCCTATTATCAGATGTACTAACTATTGTTAAGGCTGTCTTTATTCATCCATTGAGCCAGTTTTCTTCGCATGATATACAGGAGTTGCCTGCAGATGAGAACTGGATGGAGGTGTACCATGAAAATGTCTGCTTTATTTTATATTAGAGTTAAATACATGAAAGGACTGAACAATGTGCCATTCAGCTTTGAGTAGCCCTCTTTGGGATTCCTGGAAACAAGATGCATCTCCCTGGCTCTGTCTCAGGCACCACAATTGTATCCTGCATTTTGAATAGGTAGTACTCTAGACGTTGTGAACTGGACCTCTCCTCGCTGTTGGTTTCTGTTGAAGCTTGCTTGGCTAAGGGTTTGGTTGTTCCAAGAGTTTAACGAGGTAATGCTTTCCCCTGTGTATTGCAGTGCAAGAATCTCATTGGATGAGTGTATGTATGAGTGTGGCTCGGTGAAATGTCTTATTGTAGTTGAAGCTTGTTTTATAGAGAGAGATATGTCTACCTAGTTGACTTCATGAGCTGCTGGAGCACAACCTGACGCGGCAGCATAATCGATTATGTACATAATAGTGACCTTAAAGGAGAACTTCGTTGTTTTATATATATATATAATATAAATTTGTGTGTGTGTTTGTAGAAGTTTGATAGCAAGAATATTTTTTATTTGTAAGTGTTAACTTCTGATTGATATTGTGCAATCTTAGTAGTCCCTGGACTTGAGGCAGCTTGGGAAGTCAGGGAGTATGACATTGTTGCTCTCTACGTGTGTGTGGTTTGTTTTGTTTTATATATATCTATATATATATTGAGAGAGAGAGACACATGTATACTGGCGATGCGAAGCGATGCGTCTGTTGAGGCAGCTCCCGAGCGCTATTGGACTGATAGCTCTCTGTGATAGTTTCTACCCCTTTACGAAGGGGTGTAGTTTTATCTCTTAACTCATATTGGTGCTGATGGAAATTTAGAGTTGTAAATATATAGGAATAAGTCAATTTGACACCAATTTTTCTAAATTGCTTTGTTACCGGACTGGG
Source organism: Meconema thalassinum (assembly GCA_946902985.2). Classification (NCBI taxonomy): domain Eukaryota; kingdom Metazoa; phylum Arthropoda; class Insecta; order Orthoptera; family Tettigoniidae; genus Meconema; species Meconema thalassinum. The sequence goes on from OX336388.2 coordinate 276,419,354, forward strand.
AACATTTAGATAGCTTCATATCTGAATGCAAGAAGTTGGTTTTTGTAAGGTTTTTTACAATTTTGTGTTTTACCCATTTTGCACATATTATTCACTTCCCAATTCTGAAAGGTTTGATAGCTTTTCTTTCTTTAGATATCGTTAAGAAGAGTGGAAAATAAAGCTATATTGACTGTGTACTTGAGCTCGAGAGCTGGCGATTCATACGCATCCTTCCTTCTTTCACCGTTTGATATTGCTTACGTATCTGGGCACTCGTTAGTCAACATTACTTTTAATATTTGTTGTAATACAAGAAGTGGTATTCTCTTAACCTTTATTCCATTTCCCACTTTTGTAATGTTCCTAAACATGTGATTGAGACAGTTCAATGCAAGTTCCTGACAGTGACTCATTTTAACAGTGAAAGGGCAGTTGGTGATAAGTTTGGTTATACGGAATGGAACTGAGGATACTGGTGTCCGAGTCGCTCCTCTAATGAAGCAATAATATTACAACTTCCCAAGCTCATTGTTGAATACCATTTATAATTTCATTATCTGCTCAATGTGTAGTGTTTTATCAATCTCTCTATTTCTTTCAATCTTCAATGTAATAATTAGAATAGATGACTAAACAGCTTGATAATGGGAATGACCTTGGGAAGTCGGTATACCAAAATGACTGCAAGACTCGGCTTTGGATACCACGAGTTTATTTCAATTATTCTATCTTTCTGTGGTTTTTAAATTCTGATGTCAGCTCATTCTCGTTTCCCTCTTTGAAAACAATATGTATACAAATGTTTGTTTGTAACCAACCAAGACAATCTCCTGTTACAATGTTTACGATCTTTACCTTTTAAACTCATCCTAGCCATTGAAGCAAGACCAATTGTGGTCAATCAGTATTGTCTTATCTTGCCATCACATCATCGTGAACTTTTTTTTTTTTTTTCATTTAGAGAAAAATAAAATTTGAAGTTACTTTTAATTGTCTCTTGTTCTTTAGATGTTAAAAATGTTCCTAGCTCTGTTAGATTGAAACCAACAAATACAAAAATTAACACCACACTTGTTTTAAAAGTGTTGCTTTTTTTATTTAGTTACTTGACATCCACTGTCTTTGTCTATATACTATATAAAAATCAATGTTACGTGATAGTTTGTCTGTCTGTCCTTTGTGCATTCATCCGATTGCGATGAAACTTGGGTGAGTTGTTGTGTGCACTCCAGGGAAGGTTTCTAGCTACAAATTATTTCTGTAAAACAAAAGGGTGAGGGACTTTACAGGAACCCTTAAATCCCACAGTAAACCAATTGCACAATCTGTATGCACAATGCCAGGTGTGAGAATGGTTTGCTGATTCATCGCGAAGTGACATGCTATCTCAGCACAGCTCTAATGCCCCCCCCCACAATTAACTACCATACCCTAAGGAATAAAACAAGAACAGAGTGGCTAAGTCTAAGGAAACATATAATTTTATAAATAAACCATAATACATAGTAAAATTACATAAAATTATAACAGGAAGAAAATACAATAATATAGAAATTAAATTAAGCGAGGAATCAGAAGTTAAGAAAATAACTTATTAAAACTAAGAAGGACGTTACTTTAATCTAACCTAACTAAATAAATCAGAACTTAATTATCAATAAATGAACACGGAACATGAAAACCATAAGTTAATATAGGACAGCAAAATGCCGAGTCATCATCATCATCTTGCACAGTTTCCAGCCACTGGCCTGGTCCAAGCCTCTCCAACGTCTTCCTGTCTTCCCACCATTTCTCAGCCTCCACTCTTGTCAGGTCTTCTCTCTTCTTCACGCTTTCTTCCACCCCCTTCAGCCACCTGTCTCTCGGTCTCTTTCCTTCCCACTTCGTCTCGTGTATCCTCCTGGGTATCCTCTTCTCCTCAGTTTGTTTTACATGTCCATACCATCTAAGTCTAGATTTCTCTATACCATCCTGTAATGGTTCCTCCTCCATTAATTCTCTGGTCCTCTCATTTCTTATTTTGTCCATCTTTGTAGCTCCAATACTGCTTCTCAAGAACCTCATCTCACTGGCCTGTCTTTTGCTCTTCTCCCTTCCTTTCATAACCCAGGTCTCCGAGGCATACGTCAGGATAGGGACATAGTATGTCCGATGTATGATCTTTTTGCTGTTCTGAGGGACATCCTTGCTCCATATCATGCTTCTCACAATCCTCCGGAATGCTTCTGCCTGTCTCCCCCGCTCATTTATTTCTCTATCGTTTCTTCCATTATCTTGTATCAGGCTTCCCAAATACTTGAAACTCTCCACTTTCTTCAGCTGTTCCCCACCAATTATTATTCCTGTTGTGGTTCTTTCCTTCTTCCTTGTTTTGATCACCATCTCACTCTTATTTATGCTAAATTTCATCCCATATCCTTGTATTATTCGTTTTATCTGTTCCAACCAGCCCGATCTCTCTCCTCCCACTTTCACACAGCTCACGCTTCCCTTGTACATCTCCTTTATCCTCCTTATAGTCCATTTTTCTACTCTGTCCTCCAGGAACTTCCATACTTTGTTTCTGCATACACTGTCATATGCTTTCTTAATGTCCAGGAAGGCCATCAGTAGATCTGTTCCATACTCATAGTGCTGTTCTTGTAATTGCCTTACAGCAAAATTCAAATCCACTGTGGACCTTCCTGCTCTGAAGCCATGTTGTTCTTCCCTCATCCCTCCTTCTATCCTTGTCCTAATTCTCCTTTCCAAAACTTTCTCAAACATCTTTGCACAATGACTCGTAGTTTCTGCATTCTGTTCTACTACCTTTCTTGAAGATCGGGACAATTATTCCCTTTTTCCAGTCCGCTGGGGTCTTCCTTTCCTTCCATGCTGTCTTCATCACTCGGTACAACCATTGTATCCCCACCTCTCCTGCTGCTCTCACCATCTCCACACTCAACTCATCCACACCCGGTGCCTTCCCTCCTTTCATCTTCCACTTCTTTCCATGTTAAGTCCTTTTCTGTTTGCAGTCCATCTTTCTCTTCCCCGATTTCTTCCTCCTCGCTGTGGTTTCCATTTGGGTTCAGAAGTTCTTCAAAATATTCTTTATACGCCAAGTAAGTTATCTTGACCAGGTCAAGAGTCTTGAGATAATACGGTTCAAATCGAGAACAGAAATTAATAGGTGGGCTTAGAATCATCAATAGATTTGACAGAAGTCAAACGCATAGAAAGTAGACTAGGTTTATAGTCCCAAATATCGGACAGAAATTAATTTTAAAATCATCAATTACCTTTATGGTGTTGAACACACAATAGACCGTGTTATTTTAAGTCTGAAACAAGGATAGAAATCAATTACAATTACTCAAAATCATGGAAATTAATAGCGAGCTCTGCAGAAACACATTCAGTCGGCCGTGCATATCCGAGCCTAGTTCCAGAAATGACCCACAGGTGGAGTCAAATGTCACTTTTAAGATTGTTTTTCAGTTGGTAACGTAACACACGTGTCTCAATGAAGCCTGCAAGATTGTCTATCATTCACTTCACTCTGATTATGTTAAATTTCATTAATGAAAAGAAAAAAAAATTGCTTATGAGATCACTTTTTGTGTGTATGAGGATTTTTGTGCCCCCCCCATTAACTTCTAAACGGCTGGGGGCGATTTCAATGAAACTCGGTAAGTTCATAGCACCCGACCGTGCCCTTTAAATTTTGTTACATCTCACCAATCCAACATGGCAGCTGTGCGGAATATTTCACCAGCATTCAATATCTCCGAAACTATTACCGATATCACCCTGGAATTTTGTACGGTGATAAAGGGAACTACTAGAAGTTCACTTATGTGACTTTTGAAAACCTGGTAACTACCAAACCAACATGACGGCCAAGCGAATTTGCGACTTTTAAATAGACGTTTCTCGCGATAAAAGTTTCAACTAATTTCATCTACTAAAAACTCTGATTTTTTGCTTGAAAACAATACCAGTTTGTGGCATGCGGTGTATTAATCATGTCAGTGCAAACACTCACTGATTTGTCTATAAATGCCAATGATATGACAGTTTGAGTGAGAATAGTGCGACGGGAGCTGCACTGAGAACAACTCATTACCGCGGGAATGGCACTTCGTCCGATACTCCTAAGTCTCGTTCGATCACAAGGTAATATCGTTGCTCTCTCTACCCATGATGCAACGTGTGAGCACGTGCGTAGGAATGCAATTGTAATGGCGGTGATTTAAGCATATGGCAAAGCCATTATGACGAAAGATATAATCAATCTTAATATTATTCTTGAAGGTGAACATTATTTTTTCGTATGCCCGACGACTAGAGAATATTATTCAAACTGGTAGGAGCATTTGAGAAGAGTGTCAGGTATCCAACGCAAAAGTTTTCACCCTGTATGTTTGTACCATTTTCCCTCAGTGTATAATAGTCTCAGTGGCTGAATTGGTTGCGCGCTGGACTCATGAATGGAAGGGCCGGGGCTCGATACTCGGTAGGGGAAGTAATTTTTGTTTCGTTACGTTTTATTGTTTATGACGACCACTTTACCAGTATCTTACTACAAAAATCATACGACAGAACACAGTTGCATCACAGGGGCTTTAGTAATATAGCGAGTGCATGAATTTTCAGGTTTTATTAAGAGAAAGTTTCATACAGTAGTGCTTGAATGTGGCACTACACGGAAAAATCTTAATATATAGCCTACACGTCAAATTGAATTTTCTTTTGCTGAAATTTAATGACTAAAAAATACCGACTGACTATCACAATCTCCTTCCATATGTTATTAGGATGATATGCTCAATATACCTTGGGTACGGTAGTCTGTTAATATGATATCTTTGAAGTTGAGTGGGTTCTTCCAATTCGCAGACTCCAGTCAACGGAATGAACAATTTCCATTGAATCTTTACAGAAACAAGCCTTCAGGCAGCGCCATATTGCCCAAGCGATAATGTCGAGAATAATCGTTATCGAGCCCACATTATCGGTAATGCCAGTTCCGGAACCATCATTTCCGTTTTTTATTCTCGTCCAATGAGACCGATCGGAACTCAAGAGCCTTTTGCCCGGCTCTAGTGCACACACTCATCATTGCTTTTGAATAAGTAAATCCATGGTGCACGAGTAGTTTCAACAAATGCTCACATCACGGGCGCATATAGTTTATATTTTATTTCGGGGGTACCCGACCTAGGGCTAGGGCCATGGTATAGGCCCCAAAGAATGGGGGGGGGGGTCCGGGGTCCTCCCCGTGAAACTGTTGTATAATTTAGTGCCTAATGATGAATTTTAAGGCTATGTGGCATCACTTTTTACCAATTTGTTGTGATGTTTTAAGTTTGGTTAATGTCAAACACAACTAAGACCATTTTATGTTACTTTTTATTAATACATCATCTTGCTCACTTGATAGTGTTTACATGGAAAGAATTAATGTTACTGTTTTGATTTACAACTTACACTATTATATAAAGTCAAGGTTTCTTGAAGCATTACCAAATCAGTTTATAACTTAATCGTCAGTGAGATGTATGTCTCTGTGAATAGATAACAATATTAGACCGTTGAGTCTCTTTTCAGAAGTGGAATTTCTTAAATATGTTTTCAACCAACTCAAACTCCGTTCGGCAGTACCGGTAACTACAGAGAGAGGGAAATTTGCCAAATGTTTGATAAGGGTATCAAAGTTAGGGAAAAGACTTTTGTCAAACGCTTCAAGGGCACTTGTTGCTGTTCTTGGTACTTTCATAAGAGCGAAGGCACTGGAGAGTAAGAAGTGTTGTTACACATAACTTGATTGTCACACTGTTTACATCGCTCTACCGTCGCCTTGCTTTGCAACGTTGCCATACGCCGCTTAGTAACAATAGTACATGATAAGTACGAGTATATTAGTTTTCAATGTTTTAATTCATAAAAAAATAATATATAATACTTATTTACGTCCCTGGCTCACATGGTCAGCTGTATGTGGCGTGCTCACGCGTCGGAAAGCCTTCGGATTTATTTTATACGCACCAGACCGAAAAACAAAGAATATTGTTTATCCAAAGGCGCTTCAGTAAACAAAAATTACAATTCAAACATTTATTTTTATTCTTTCTTTTTTGGGCTGGTTGCGTGGCTCAGCGGCAACGTTCTCGCCTGCTGTGACCAAGGTTGTAGGATCGATTCCTAGCACAGCCAGTTGGCATTTGAGGGAGCGCAAGTGTGAGGGGGCCATGTCAGTATATTGACCGGCATGTTAAAAATCCCCTTTGAGCCAAAATTCCGTCACCCCGGCGTCTCTAAAAGCCGCAGTTGTTAAAAGGGACGTAAAACCAATAACATTATCATCGTCTTCCTTTCTCTGTCTTTGATTGGCATTGCAACGCATGGCTGGTACATCATAAATAAAAATAAATCAAAGTATTTGCTGAAATACAGAGTCCGCCAGAAAAATGTATACACTCTTTACGGAACAAAAGCTATTTATTGTGTGTTTCTTTTACATTTAAATTTTGAATACACATGTAGTACTGCTTTCAGTTAAACATATGGTTACATGAGATGTTCAAATGTTACCGTTGGCTGCCAGACACATAGCAGAACGACGAGCGGTCGCTGCAACTTCGTCCTTCAATGTTTGAATGGGGACCGCTGCACATGCCGCTATAATCTCCGTACACGGCTTACGTCGATAGACTTGATTTTTCACAGTTCCCCACAAGTAAAAGTCCATAGGGGTAAGATCTGGCGACCGTGGGGGGAACTCAATGGGCCCTCTTCGTCAAATCCAATGTCCCGGCAGGTTGTCATCCAGGAAAGCTCGTACTGCTACATGATAGTGTGGTGGCGTCCCGTCCTGTTGGTAGAAGACTTCATCATCGGCTCCATAAAGCGCACGTACAGCTGGTAAAATTAATGTGCGTAACATTCCCAAGTACACTGCTCCAGTGACAGTACCATTAAAGAAAAAGGGTCCTAGTAAGCCCCTCGACGACAGTTCACACCACACATTGTATGTCTACCCCTTATTATTCCCGTTTTCCAACGGGGTCGGGGATGAGATGCGATGGAAGTCTTTGTGGCGATGGTTTTTACGGGCGGATGCCCTTCCTGACGCCAACCTAATGAGAGATGAAATGAATGATGGTGAATGAAACTGGGTATGGATATGGAAGGAAGCGGCCTTGGCCTGTCAGAAGGTACCGTCTCAGCATTTGCCTGGTGTTGAAAATGGGAAACCACGGAAAACCATTTCAAGGACGGCCGACGGTGGGGCTCGAACCCACGCGTCTACCGAGTCAGCAGAGAGCTTGGCCCCATGACCTAATGCTGCGCTTTAGCCAGCGTAGCCACTACTGTCGGTTCACACCACACATTAACCCCTGGTAGATTGGCGCCTTGCCCATATGAACATGCGGATTTTCCGGAGCCCAGTAGACACAGTTATGTCGATTCACTGTTTCATTAATTTTAAACTGGGCTTCATCAGACCACACTAACTTCGCCAGAAATTGTTAATCTTGGGTGTCCATTTGCTGATACCATTCGCAAAATTGCATTCGACGATCGGGATCATCCTCGTTAAGCGCATGCAATAATCGTGGGATGTAAGCTTTCCACTTAGCTGTTTTAAAAATCCGTCGTACACTTGTACTGCTCATCCCCACTTCCCGCACACATTGCGTAGCAGACTTCTATGGAGAATTAGCAAACTTTCCAACACGTGAGCCGACAAAAAGCAGGGCGTTCTTCCCGATCTTCCTTTGTAAATATCACAAATCGTTCATGCGTCTCAAACTTCCCAGTAATGCGTTTAATTGTTAGGCGTGTTGGGGGTTCTGTTTCAACCTCCCTCCTCCACTGACGTTGCACTTCAACGGCATTACCAAACCTGATAAACCACTTCAGAATGTAATTTCGCTGCTCGAACGTCAAGCGTGCTCCAGCCATTTCATTTTCCCACTATCGTGATGCAAGTACCGACAACTGTTGAGCGAAAGACCATACTACAACATTTTAAAACAATAACAGTTGACAATGTCCATATCCCGATATCGTCTGACAAAGGGTGTATACATATTCCTGGCGGACTCTGTACTTATTACAGTGCATAGCATAAAGTCTGAATGTGGTTTTAACAAGTTGTTGTAATCCTTGTACTAATTGCCTTTGCCTTCACTGAAAGGTGAACACGGGTCGTAGAATCTGTAATACTGTTGCACAGTTGTCAGAGTCTGCGTCTTCAAAGAATTCAGCCAACTCGAACACTATCATAGCATGTTTATCAATCATCTTATAACATTAAATTAAAATACCTGGTAAAAAGAAACACTTAGTCAAAACTCTGGTTGGTTCCTCAGTCCAGGGGCTGCAACAACGCGGTCATGTAGCCCCGTGTACTTTGGGTGTGTGTAGAATCTGTCTGATAACCGGTGTTAGTTGCGGTGGCTTGTTATATGTAACCCTTCAGTACTAACATGACAAATCCTTCCATGAGTGCTAACATCGGTCTGTGAGGCCGAAGTTATAAACATGCATATTTCTTATGTTTTACAGCAGGTAAATTATTTATTACACTACAGAAAACGATTACTGGTCACATTCCTACCAGTATTGGCAATAGGTTTCACTAATCTTTCAACTACTGTACTGCTTTAGCGCTGTTATCAACAGAATATGGGCCATCGGGCTGTTTACCAACATATACCACAAGGTTTGACGTATAAAAAAATATTTAAGCACATACTAACGCATAGATTTTAATCCCATATTTACTGAGTTTACTTGTGATATACTGGCGGAAGCCACATCTTCCCTTGAAAGCCTCAAGTTTTTCGTCTACGGTCGTATATTCAGATGGAGTGTAGTTAACTTGACGATTTGCCACAAAACGTCAAATACATGGCGAATTGCAGCCGCTTCTTGTCGGTGCAATCTCGTTTCTTTGTTGTCAAATCTGATACGCCTCAACAGAAACCTAAATCTCTCCAGTGACATAGTGAGCCGAAACATTTGAATTGATGTACCGTTAGTTTCCCATAAGTAATTTCCATTCAAATGGTTTGCCTTACGTAGCCTACACCAGAAAGGCACAAGAGACCTAACAAAGCCTTCATTTCCACTAAGTCAGTAGGTCTTGCAGTTCGATATTTTTGGTCATAAAGTTTCCCGGTTATAGAAAGATTTGTACAATTGACCAGAATGTTTAGAATTCCAGCATCAGAAAGGCAGTTTCATATAGGCTATCTACAATAGAAGTCAAATTTCTTGCCGGTCGTTTCACCCCAGGCAAATGAGTGACGAGATTCACTGAGCGAGTGCTCTCATTTTGAGGAGGAATATGCATTTTCCATTTCGTAACACCGTCTTTTCCAATGAAGTGAGGAACAATAAGTTGTCGTTTTTAGGTAGATTTCATTAGAAAGCTAACTATTGCAATGGGTACCATTTTCGACTTCCGGAAAATTTCGACATATCTTCGCGTTTCACGGACCCCAAAACCACCGCCAGTTCAAAAGTTTATATATAATTTATATATAGATATATGTATGTATATCAGTTTCTTGTGGACACGATAACTGCCGTAATTTTGCACGAATCACTTTGAATTTTTTACCGAATATGTATACCTATAAAATCTCGGTCGAGTTCGTTACTGGGCTAAATCGGTCGAAGGGGGTGAAAATGGGGGGCTTTTTTCGAAAAAGTGAAATATTGCTATAACTCTCTTAATATGTGAAATATCGAATCCGTTCAAAGTTCATACTATGTGTCGGATAAAGCCCAAAATTTTATGTTTGAAGAGTTTTTTTATAGCAGCAACCATTGACCAAAGGGGTGGGAAAAAGTGGGTTTTTCGGGAAACATTAATCATATCTCTCTTAATAGGCACAATATCAAAACCGTACAAAATGGACAATATTCCCCTAATAATTACCTAAAACTTTTGTCTGAAAGAATTTTTGATATGACCCACCATTACGCCAAGACATGAGAAAAATGATTTCGGAATTATAAGAAAATGCCAAGAGCTATCAGAGGTTGCCATGACAACACACTTGCTCGATATCAGATTCAGATTTCCATCTGACTAAGTGTGAAGCGTCTTCGGTGACGTAACTGGTAGCATGCTGAACTTCTATGCCCAAGGTCGCGGGTTCAAAGCCGGCCGAAGTCGTCGGATTTTCTAAGAGCGCTAAAAATCCCTCAGTATGCTTTCCTTTGGAGGGGAAGTTCCAACGTTCGTTGCTGGTTGCGGTGGCATCTAGTAGCCAAGTTCACAGCTAGGTGTCGTTGATGGTAGTATCTGGTAGCAACATTAGGAACTATTGCTTGAAATTGACCGTCTGCAGTCCTTACCTGAATTACAGACTAATACAGCCATCACAATTCACACCGTTTATCAGACAGATTCTACACTCACCCAAAGTACACGGGGTTACATGACCGCGTTGTCGCAGCCCCTAAACTGAGGAACCAACCAAAATCTCTGCGGGAAATATAATTTTGCGTGAAGAAGTAACAGACCGTTACATAGTTACACATCAGTGTCGAAACCTTGCATAAGGACAGTGTGACCACAAGTATAAAAATGGACCCCGAATGACAAGAAGGTTACCGTCCCCATAAGACAATAAAATGTTTAAAATATGCATAAAATGACGAAAAACAAAGTTAATTAAGCTCCAATTATAAAATACTTTCTCGCAATAAATGAGGTCTGATCCTTCTACGAAAACCTGCATATTCTGCCTATTTTCGCCTATCACCAAGTTTGTCCGGTGAAATCTACCTCCGCCTTCCGGCGTGCCGAGAGGACTTTTTGGTTGTGTAGACATCCCATCTTGCTCATCCCGTATCTCCTCCACGTCCTGTTCCGTCACCGAATCTTCTTTGCGACATTCAAGGTGATCTCCTTCCACAAAATCTTCTGAAACCACGTCATTCTCTTCAGATTCCAGTAGTAATTTCAGCACGTACTCGTGTGAGTTGTGTGTAAGCCTCCGTGGCTTAGGCGGCAGCACGCCGGCCTCTCACCGCTGGGTCCGTGGTTCAAATCCCGGTCACTCCATGTGAGATCTGTGCTGGACAAAACGGAGGCAGACAGGTTTTTCTCCGGGTACTCCGGTTTTCCCTGTCAAAATTTCATTCCAGCAACACTCTCCACTATCATTTCATCTGTCATTCATTTAATCATTGCCCCAGAGGAGTGCGTCCGGCCTTGGCAGCCGGCACAGTTCATATCCTCGCCGCTAGATGGGGGGCTTCATTCATTCCATTCCTGACCCGGTCGGAGACTGGAAGCAGACTGTGGATTTTCATTTTTTTTCACTCGTGTGAGTTGTGTGAAAGTTGGAGGGGATAGTACAGACTGGTTCAGACAAATGAGTGGCCTGAAACAGGGTAGTGCGCTGTCACCCCTTCTCTTTATTGTGGTTATGGACGAGGTAGTGACACGGATAGCAGGAAATATAGGAGAAGATAAGATGAAAGCAATGGTGTTTGCAGATGGTCTGGGGAAACAAGGAGGAGGAAATTCAGGAGCAACTGAAGGCTTGGGAAGAAACAGTGGGAGAGTACGGATGGAAGTTCAACATCAGTAAATGTGAGATCCTGTTAACGACCAGGAAAAAGGACAGACCAATGAGTGGGATAACACTTGGAGGTGGGCAGCTGAAGAAGGTGGAAAGTCTCAAGTACTTGGGAAGTATAGTGGAGGAAAATGGGAGAAATGACAGAGAGATTACGGAACGTAGCAAACAGGCAGAAGCATTAGGAGCTTAGTGTAGAATACAGATGCCCCACAAAGAAGCAAGGAAGTGTTATACAGAAGCTACTATATCCCGATACTGACCTATGCTTCAGAAACGTGGACAATGAAGAAAAGAGACATAAGCAGAATACAGGCAGGTGAAATGAAGTTCCTGCGAAGTAGGATCGGAGTAACAAGAAGAGACAGGTTGAGGAATGAAATGGTGAAAGAGGAGCCCTTGCAAGGTAGGATTGAGACATCAAGACTGAGGTGGTATGGACACTTAAAGAGAATGGATGAGAAGAAGATTCCCAAGAGGATACATGAGATGCAGATGCAGAAGAAACGACCAAGGGGAAGACCAAGAGATAGATGGCTGAAAGGAGTGGAGGAATGTGTCAAGAAGAGAGGCGAGGACTGGACCAGAGTGACAGCGGAGAGGTGGTGGGAAGAAAGAACTAAGTGGCGAGGCTTATGTTCCAAACAGACCCTGCCTGGGGCTGGAAACTGTACAAGATGATGATGATGACTCTTGTTCACGTTCGTAATTCATTTAATTTGATTTCCAGCAGATAGTAACACGAGTACTAAGAGACCAAAATAAAGGAATTCTTGCTAAGAACTTGAGCCAGGCAACAATAAGTAAACAGACCGATTTGAAGGTACCAATGAGCAAAGCGTAAGCGAAGCATGCGCACTAAAGTTATAGCAGAATAATTTGGCGGGCGGTCTGGGAGACCGGATGTTATTACTGGAGGGTTTAGGTGAGAACTGCAGACGATCAATAGTCAAGTAGTTCCTACTTTTGCTACCTAATGCTATCGGCCACGACACCTAGCTGTGGACTTACCAGATGCCATCGCAACTAGCACCTGTCGGCGAACGTTGGAATTAATAGAACATTAGTCAAATCTAACCTACAAATTTAGCCTCACACAATTGAAGTTAGTAGAAGGTTCTTTCACATGCCATAAATCTGACATGGGCCCTCCGGCTTCACTTCCAATCCGAAGGAAGGCATACTGGGGGATTTTAACGCTCTTAAAAAAAGACGACTTCGGCCGGGTTTGAACCCGCGATCTTGGGCATAGAAGCTCAACATACCAGTAGTGGCTGGTGCCTTTTCGTTCTGCGTGTTGCACTATTTGTGGCGGGGGGGGCTTTATCAGAGATGCATGTGATAAACAAGTGTGGTTTAACTGGTCTAACTCATTCGTCACGAATGGCGCAGTCCTCACATTCTCCAGTTCTTTCCTTTCACTCAAGCGCGTATCCACAGGGGCCGACCGCAACGATAGTTTGACCCAATCACCTTATTAGCTCACTACATAAACCTACCTGTCGAAATCATACTAATATATTGTTTTAGATCCCTTTATTGGGGGTGGTGGGATCTAAAAGGAAGAGTTATTGTGTTAATTTATAAAGCAGTGCCTAAAAGGGGGTAGCTTCCCTCAGCAGGGTCAGCTGACCAGTGTAGAGTGTTGTTTAGTGTTAGGAACTAGGGGGCGCTCCTATAAGGGATGTAGCTGTATCTTAGGGGATGGCGTTTGGCGTATAGGTCAACGCGCTGGTCTTGCAGCTGACTGGCTTGTTATATAACTGAACGTGCTCGTGTCAGCTATGTGGCGCTCGCTGCTCTTAGCAGTCGAGCCGCCGCGAGAAATACAATGATACCTGAGTTAGCACTGTTGGGCTACCGTATGTCACGTCTAGCCGTGACGGGAATAAGGAAGGGCGTTGGGATGTAAAGAGGCGTATAAATAGTAAGTCGGGTGTAGTGTGTTGACCAAGTGTTTATTGGTCTGTGATGTTGAATTATGAGTCCCTTTCAGGGAATGTAATAATGATCACAATGTAAAAGTACAATCTGAGGGTAAAGGTTACAAATATAGGAGATCTGAACACGTCTGACTCACCTCTGATGATAACGTTGATAGCCTGCGGCCGATGCACTGTAAGACTGGTAATGGAGAGAGAGTTTGTCCTACATAAGGCTCCCTTTTATAGCTTTCGGCGTTGTTCTGTCAGCATACTGCTGCCTAGACGACCTAGTTAATTTGTGTGTCGCTGTTTGTGGTAGTGATGCAATAATTGGTTAAGCTTGCCATACTGGCTAGCTGCCATTGCGGTGTTAATAGATATGTTCTGGTCTTACAAGATTTGCCAGTTAAGGGTGATTTAAATAGATGATGGGGGGATGTCCTCCAGGGGATGCAGAACCCTGGGGGGCTGTACAAGCGTCTTCCTCCATTTGTTCGCGTTCTCGCGAACGGGAACGGAACTTGAGGTTGGGATGTTGATGTAGTTGTTCTTGAAGCCCCCTCGTATCTTCTGGTGGTGTCTTCCTCGTCGTCGTCGTCGTCGTATAGAATGGGTGATGTCGTGTTGAAGTGTAGGTGTGAGATCAGCCCGTGTTCAGAGGGGAGGGTTATGGGATGTACAGATATATATATAACATTGACATTGTAAAAATGGAAATTGACATTGAGAAAAAATTGACATTGCCATTGTTGGCATATTGCGAGTTTCAAAAAGAAGGGAAAAAAACATGGTTTTGATACTTATCCGTTACATAGTTGTGCAGGGAGGAAAAACCCAGCTAGACGAGGAATTGTGTCGTCTGGCTTTATTTTGGGGGAAAAGTGCTCCCTGCTAAGAGAAAGATAGAAGAGAATAGAAAAAATGGGTGTTCCAGGGTATAATTTAAGGGAAATATTCAAAGTATTTATTGGTTTGGGATAAAACGGAACACCCTGACAAATTTGGGCGTTAGTAGAGTAGAAGGGAAAAAACAAAACCGTGTATTCAGTGTTGCCATTATGGCAGTGTTGAATGGCGTGACATATTGTAAGTTTACGTGCATAGGCGTACGCTTGAGCATTAATATATATTTGTGTACGCTTTGGGTTTACATTTAATTTACAAGCATGATATAATATAAAATAATAATCTTATTACTAGACCGGTTTGCTCATGAGCCTGGTACCTCGTCTCATTCTCTAGGCCTTCTGTAGCGCTCTCCTCTGTCGACTCATTCTCCCTTCATTTTGCTATTCGTTGAGCTGTAGGTACCTCTCACCTATGGCTGTGGGTTAGTGGTCATGCCGTTAACCTTACCTTTCGCAAATTTTCCCCGTGGGTGGAAAAATTCACCTTGGCAGCGAGGGTAGGTGCTCACAATCTCTGCACCGCCCCTGGCTACCGTATATTGCTTATTATTGAAGCGTATCCATACGTGTGTTTGCGTCAGCGTCGCTCGGTGCCCCACGTCACCTTACGTCGCTGATCGCGGTGCCGTCACCTTATTGGCGCGACTGAAAAATGATGAGGAGTAGTGTGTTTGTGTGACAGAGATAAGGGTATGTGTAATTTGGTGTGGGAAATATATTTACAATAGACATGCTCATGCTCCTTGCTATATGTAAAAAAAAATGTATTAATGGCAACTCTTTTTCTGTTGTGTATATCCGTGGACGCGTTGCTCCCTGGGTTTCCTGTGTTTGGGAAAACGGATTAGTTGTTAGCAATATATGACAATACATTACAATATATTATATATGACATTTTCGTGGCAGCGCTTAATTTATAGAATTAAGTGTGGCGCCACTGAAGTCTAATTTACTCCTAGGTTAGCCTATGTTAACCTATCTTAGCTTAATGTTGTCGGGCTTACCTTGGTAACGGATTTTTAGTCACCAAGTGCCGAAATTTTACCTTAATATATATATAAAAAAATTGCCTTAAATGTAGACTTATGCTGTATTATAATGAATTATCAATAGTTATCATGAGTTGCCATGAGTTATCATGAGTTGTCGGACTTACCCTGATGCCGGGTTTGTGGGTCATCAGGAGCCGAGCGGCGTTATCTTACCACTACTTATCTTACTAATTAATAAAAAAAATGGCTGCTATTGCTAAACCGAAAGGGTGGCCTTATTCTATTGCCGAAATGTGCTGTGCCACTACCTGGCAACAGCGGTCAGTAAATTTGCTTAATCCTAGGTTGCGTGTCAAATGCAACCGTCTTACAGCTAAGATTTCGACCAGGGCGATCGCCTGAGGCAATTTACTTCCTCAGGACACCACCCGCACGAATCCAGAAACACCGGCTGTCTCCAGATTCGCTGGATTCCGCCCCCTTAATTCTAGATGTCGACGCTTATCAACTAGTATTAACCTAGTCGCATGTGTCTTATTGGCTAAATTTGGACCGGAACGATCGCCTGAGGCAATTTACTTCCTCAGGACACCACCCGCACGAGTCCTAGAAACACCGGTTGTCTCTAGGGTCGCTGGATTCCGTTCCCTTAATTCTAGATGTCGACGCTTATGAACTAGTATTAACCTAGTCGCAGGCGGCTTACGGTGCCCCTGAGCAAACCGTTTCGCCCGCTGTACTTATCAGTTCTTTACCGTTGCCATTGCGTATGTAGTCGTAGTTGGGCCGCCCACGTAACCCTTATGAGGTGCTCGCAATGCCCCTCTCTTAATGCCCATTGGTTGCCCGCTGCGTCGCCATTTATGTGGGCATTGGACATTGTCGTCCAATGGCATAATATTATCTTCGCCTCCGTCGGCAATCGTAGTCTGCTTTTCGCAGTAATATTCGCCTGTATCGGCCGTAGTAGTATGCTTTTCGCATTAATATTTCATTTCGCCTTTATAGGCCGCCGTAGTATGCTTTTCGCATTAATATTTCATTTTGCCTTTATCGGCCGCAGTATTATGTATTTCGCAGTAACATTTCACTCCAACGCACAGGAGTCTTGCTTCCCGCTATGGAAGCCGTACCTACTTAAATTTAACTAGAAGTCTAGTCATAATGGGGTCGTCTCTAGGGATAGCTCTCGAGTCCGGCGCTGAGTGAGCTATTTCTCCCGCCATTCTCAGAAAGTCTCCCTGCAGGTCTTGGCTTCGACGACCGTGGCACAGAGTGGGTGTAGCATCCCTTCCTCCCAGGGGCAGTTGAGGTGCACCTAGGATTCCAGAGCTTGCCCGGCCAGGTCACGAATGCTTTGACCTTACGTGGTTCGTCTGTTCGGTCGGGTCAGTGATTTGTTGAGCCAACTGGGGTAAGGGTCATCATCACCTACCCCAGCTCTGCCCCAGTGTGGTGTCTTTGGCCTTCGGCTTGTGCCGCTATCATCCATCAGAGTGTTACAGATTCCTTTACCTTTAAAAAAATATGGGCGTAACCTGTGTAAATAATGTATTTTTATGTAAAAATGTAAAATTTTCTCAAGTGTTGTGGGGTTGTAGAACTTCTAAGTACATAGACTACTTCTGGTCTACCATTGCTACGTCAGCTTTCCAGCAATAATGCTCTTTTTACCTTAATGGAGGTGTTAGTAGGGTCTGTGGCGTCAGGTACCCTGTTATTATGATCTGGGGGTAGTTATTTGTAGAGTGGGCTTAAAGTATGGTAGGAAGGGGTTGTACATCTTTGGGCTCAAATAAATGGTGGCCTTGAGCCGGTAATGCTACTAGGAGTGCTCCTACAATGAGTGGACTGGGGAGGTAATTCCCGGGATTGCAAAAATATGAAAATTCCATGCAGGTTTGATAGTAATATTCCTGGTAAATGGATGGGATACTCATGCAGGTATCTGGATATGAGGCGTCTGCACTCATGTACGGATAGGTGTAGGTTGAGGCATAACACTAATATATTCCTGTCATGCGGGAGTATTTAATTAACAAAGAATGGTTAATATATATAATTGTGGCCTCATCTCTCATTTGGAGATGCGCATTATGCTTATTTAATGTTTGCCGACCCACCCCTAATACTCAGGTGGTAGCATCGTGATCCAAGGCGTAGCAAGCCTTCTCTTTAGACGCATGAAGTCTATCAACCCCTTGTGTATACTCTGTAATGTAGTGTAGCTGTTTTGGTCGTGTTCATGTGTCTGCGTTGGTTATGTTGGACGTGAGAAGGTTATTGGAAGGGAGTAAGGTGGTACGCTGGTAGCCTGTTCTCCTGTCATCCTCCCTTGGTCCATGTTGGCTTTCTATCCGCGCCTTGGGATAGTAAAGCTTCACGACCTAATCTGGTCTGCCATTTGTAGTGTGAATGTGGCCAGTGGTCGTAGTGCGATTGGCCATGTCCTAATCGCCTGGAATGATTTATTTTAGGAATAGAATCGCGAAAAGAAGTTATTGGGGGGGAGGTCTTGTTTCCTCAGAGCCCCTGTCTGTGTTCGCTCCTAATCGGTGAGCGCGTGTGTGTGTGTGACTATGTTCCGCTACACCACGCGGACGGTTGGTCTGTTGTAGGCTAAGTCCTAATATGCATCGCGTGTATGGGCAAGAGGCGCCCGTGGCCTGTCAACGTCCCTGCGAACGTGCTCCTGTAGGTCCAGGATAAGTTTCGGTCTGTCACGTCTTGTCCATTGCTAAATGTTTTTGCAGTGTTAAAAAACAATGTATGGTGTTGTGATTGTTTTGCGTTTGTAATTTCACGGTCACTGCCGATACACAATAGTGTCTTGTCACCAGCGGTATTGCAGTATGACGAGATCTGCAAGTCAGTATTTTCGTCATGTTGTGTTTACATTTGTCTGCGTACGTGATTTTTCGCCAGTATGTGAGTGTTGTCACCGTTCTAGATTCCGGACGGTCCAATGTGTCAATTTGTACTATTTGCTAATACTATTGTGTGGTCACTATTCCGTAAGACCTTTGTCTTACGAAATTTCTATACTTGTTTCTGGGAAGTCTATTTTCCCTGTCATGTGTCACTGAAATTCTGTGCGTGGCCTTTGACCGAAGGAAATGTGGTATTATCTGGTTGTGTGGTTGTATGGGCTAATTTCAGTGTGATTGGAAGCCTGGATAGCTGTTTTCCTGGTGTCCGATTTTCGCTGGGATTTGAACCCGTGACTTTATGTCATTCACTGTGTTCTATGTTTGCGTTGTTCATGTTTTGTGCGCTCCTTGTATGTATTTTGATTGTGTTTCTCGTACCAAAAATACCGTTGGCTAGTTAGTTTTTGGTACGAGTGTGGTGTGTGATCATGGGTTCGGACCCGGGGTGCTGTAAAGGCTTGTTACGACGGTATTTGTGCCGTCCATTTTATGGCACGTTCCCCGTGTATGTGCAATGCGCGAATGAAAGTATGCATACCTGTGCAGAGTTTGTATGTTTTTAATTTCCCCTCGTAGTGTAATTTGAGGATTTGTGGGGTTCTAGACTTGGCTTAAATGATGGCGTGTGTTCTGCACTGAGAGCTGCTAGTGTATTGCTGTCTGTGAGCGTGCAGGTTATTCATGAGACGTGCGTTATCGCTGAGTGTAGCGGTATTGAATTACAATGTCATGCGTGCTCACTTGTTTCCGGCACGCGTATGTGGGAACTTGATTGCTGTCTCTTGTAATTGTGAGTAGTGCTTCTCGCACTGTAAAAAAAGAAGGAAACTTGTAGTTTAACGTGCCCGTTGATCTGTAGATCATGAGCCACGGGACTTCCGTTTTACGTGGAATCCAAACCACAGGCCATGGCATTTCACTTCGGAAATCTCACATGCCTTGGCCGCACCGTAAAAGAACCTCTCACTAACTACATTTGTGTCCCCAAATTTTGTGTTAACTGTATCGTGGTTTGAGTATGTCCCTATCCGTTGTAAAAAATGTCGTTATACACGAGTGTGTCTGGGCCGCTAGTCGCGTGTTTGGTGACTATGTGCCGGAGGTGATTTTGTTGTTTTTCATTTATGACCATCTGATAGTGGAACTGTCCCAATCTGTGTTAGCTTCCTACTTTTCTATCCTAGACTGGATAGCTACCCGACCTTATATTCCTGGTATTCAGAAAGTTGCGGGTTTTGAGACCGTCTTTTCTCAGAGTAATTGTTTCTGGCGCCCTTCTAGGCTGTGTCTCCGGGACAGTTTGGTAGTGTTAGGATCGTATCCCGGTGCGGTCAGTGAGGTTTGAAGGCTATTTCTTGGCCTTCCTTCCACGTCTGCCATCGGGATCATTTCCTTTTCTTTTGGTAGTGTTTTACTGTCATGTGGCAATGTAAACTGATTGTGTTATTTCAAAAAATATGCAGGGTTTCCCAAAGTCTGGGATTTTCATCCTACGGTGTGATAGCGTTTTAGCTTGCGTGTTGTTGTGGAAGTGAGAAAAAAGTCATATTACAGGCAGTGTAACGTGTCACGTATGCCTATGTATGCAATGTATATAGTTCAACTTGGCCAATTTTTCCTTCATCGGGCCTAATGACTGAGGCAGAGAAGAGAAAAAAAAAAGAGCTATGCCCCGCTCCGTATTAAGAGAGCACTTTGAAAAGGTATAGAAGATATATTGTATGTCGCCTGCACCCTGCCTTATGCTGATTAAAGCGGGTTGCCCGATGGCGATAGTCTGTCAAAATTGTGTCGTAAACACTATGAAAAAATGCTTAAAAATGGTAAGTAGGTCCTGATCGTACTATCCACCTGGTAGGTGACGTTGGCACCATAGTAATCTAGTTACGTCTCAGGGAAATCTACCACCTGTTGGACCGGAACATAGAACACTTAGTCATTTCTACCTAGAAAGACCCGCTTAAGCTCTATGCTGTGATTTGTTGCTTAAGCTGTGTTCGGAATATCTCTTTCCGGCTTTAAGCCGCGTAGCTCACCTGATGGGCTTCTACTTGGCTTTGGATATTAGCACTTTACTTTATCCAAGTTATAATATGGATCCTATGTTCAGTAACCATTGATGGCCTGAGAAAAAAAATGCTAGGTGCCCAAAATAAAAATCAAGAAGGATTTAGAATTATACATCTTTGGTTTAGCCATGTTGTACTGCATATAGATGCAAAAAAAATGTACCGTTTATGTTAGTGAGTCTGTATGTATTTATTGGCGTAATTCCCCCCGTGTAAACGAGCTTATGTGTGTCCCTGGTGGAAGTCGTTACTCCGGTCCGAGCGTCCTTGCTCGGAAAGGTGAAGGGTTCTGCCCTGTTATGAGATTATAGGCCCCTGAAATCCACTGAGGCGCTTCTTTGCCATTTTTCGGGGGATTTTGTAGCAAAGTAAGCCTGGGCCTACTTCCACCGTAGCGCGTGTCTGTAGGTTTGAGTGTGCCTGTTTTCGAGGGCCTAAATGCGCTCTGCGCTATCCTAGTAGAGTTTACGGGGGTGTGTGTGCTTTTGCCTGAGTGGTTTTGTGGGGTAGGTAATAACACCTTTCCTGTACCCCGTGTATTGTGTGTGAGTGCGTGGTCACAATGTGCAGGCGTGTATCGTGCATCCTGAGGGACTGAATGCAACACCCTCTTATGCATTCGCACCTGGGGTGCTAATGCTGGTGTTCGCCTTTGTTCTGGCAAACTTGCCCTTTGAACTGGCGGAAAAGGCCGCTCAATTGCCTGTCTCTGCCCTGGCAATGTGGTGGCGTGTAGCCTGACCGCTTTCTGGCCTGTAGCCACGGCAGACTCCTGCCATTGTGTTAGCCTGTCTGTGTGGGTGTATGTAGGCTTTATGTACTGTAGGGCGGGCTCTACGTCCTCAGCCCATGACGTGGTTACGTCCCGTTGTCTCCCTGGCATATCATATGTGTCTGAGGGTCCTGGCTTCAACTCCCTCTCGTCCCTTTGTTCCGAGGGGGTTGTTCTAGGCTCTGCCCCTTGGTTTGGCAAAATTGCCTTCCGATCCGGAGCTGAAGGACATGTGTTTGTGTAATTTTGTGCTTGTAGCCTATTGGAGCCTAACCTGGCCGTCTTCTGGATTGTAGCCATGGTGACCTCCTTCCCATGTGTGGCAGTACATGGCGAGAGGGACATCCTCGCAAATTGTCGAGTCAGCGTATTCACGCTTATGTCCTCTCTCGGCTGGGCTGGTGGCCCTGCCATGTACTCGAAAATGGCTTAGTGAGCCCGGAGCTCCTTATGTTCGCCCCAAATTTGGGCGCACTGCCTGTTGAGGCTCATGGCCTGTGGACAAATTGTTGTATCAGTGTGCTTGTACTCTGTATAGTTTTGTGGCCGCTAGTTGGAGAAACGCTTGCTCGCGAATTAACTCCCTGTACTGGGTGTGTAAAATCGTGTAGTGCACCCTCAACCTGTCGAGGGTTGCATTATTTATTACGGGACCATGTATGGTGACTAATTGGTCGTGTATTCCGTGCCTTTGGATATGGATCCTATTGAGGTGTTCATGTATGTGATTCAAGAGCGTATGTGCGCATCTTAATCGCGCTGTCCTACCCTCTGACGGGGTGTATGGCTGTTTGCCCTGTATTGCCCCGATTTTTATTTATAGTGCCCGTATTTGTGTTTGCCGGCTTTATATGTGCCTCTGGCATCTGAGCAATAATGCTAATAATATTGGCGTACCCCTACTGCCTCTGTGGCTTTCTGTATGAGGTGCCATTCTAAATGAAATGTATGCGTCTTCTAGAGAGAAAAAAAACTGTGCGTGTTTGTCAGTGTATTCTTATTCTCTCTGATTCTGTCTGGGGCTGGGGGGTTGGTTTACTAAGAATTTCCCCTGTGTAGCTAGTTTGGAGCAAAAATGGTGTTTTTTGTCTGGGGAAAAAAATTTTCACTATTTGCTTGGCTGCGTGCGGTTAGGACCGTTTTGACTACGAGGGCTCGTTGGTTGAGTCCTGTTCTACTGTGCGTAGTACCCGGCCTCCACCAGTGTTTTAGATCCCTTTATTGGGGGTGGTGGGATCTAAAAGGAAGAGTTATTGTGTTAATTTATAAAGCAGTGCCTAAAAGGGGGTAGCTTCCCTCAGCAGGGTCAGCTGACCAGTGTAGAGTGTTGTTTAGTGTTAGGAACTAGGGGGCGCTCCTATAAGGGATGTAGCTGTATCTTAGGGGATGGCGTTTGGCGTATAGGTCAACGCGCTGGTCTTGCAGCTGACTGGCTTGTTATATAACTGAACGTGCTCGTGTCAGCTATGTGGCGCTCGCTGCTCTTAGCAGTCGAGCCGCCGCGAGAAATACAATGATACCTGAGTTAGCACTGTTGGGCTACCGTATGTCACGTCTAGCCGTGACGGGAATAAGGAAGGGCGTTGGGATGTAAAGAGGCGTATAAATAGTAAGTCGGGTGTAGTGTGTTGACCAAGTGTTTATTGGTCTGTGATGTTGAATTATGAGTCCCTTTCAGGGAATGTAATAATGATCACAATGTAAAAGTACAATCTGAGGGTAAAGGTTACAAATATAGGAGATCTGAACACGTCTGACTCACCTCTGATGATAACGTCGATAGCCTGCGGCCGATGCACTGTAAGACTGGTAATGGAGAGAGAGTTTGTCCTACATAAGGCTCCCATTTATAGCTTTCGGCGTTGTTCTGTCAGCATACTGCTGCCTAGACGACCTAGTTAATTTGTGTGTCGCTGTTTGTGGTAGTGATGCAATAATTGGTTAAGCTTGCCATACTGGCTAGCTGCCATTGCGGTGTTAATAGATATGTTCTGGTCTTACAAGATTTGCCAGTTAAGGGTGATTTAAATAGATGATGGGGGGATGTCCTCCAGGGGATGCAGAACCCTGGGGGGCTGTACAATATAAAAATGAGATGGTGTGTGTCTGTCTGTGTGTTACTCAATAACGCAAGAACCACTGGTCCGATTTAAATGAAAGTTTGCATGGATGTAGCTGATTTACCATGTTTACATATAGGATACTTTTAATTTCGATATTTTGCACTATTGAAAAATGGCAACCATTTTAGTGACGTCACTACACCCTTTGGTTTCATATTTCCATATCAAATAAAAAGAGAACGCTAAGAAATAGCAAACTTTTGATGGCACATGCGAGCTTCAAAATTTAATTTTCTATCCGAAAGGTCCTTATCACTTTTCGTGTATCTCCAACGGTTAGCGAGTAAAACCCACATATGTGACGTCACTACACCCTTTGGTTTCAAAATTTCATACTTCCATTTCAAATAAAAAGAGAACGCTAAGAAATAGCAAACTTTTGATGCATACACGAGATTTAACATTTAATTTTCTATCCAAAAGGTCCTTATCACTTTTCGTGTATCTCCAACGGTTAGCGAGTAAAACCTAAATTTGTGCAATAAAACACGGTCAACACCGAGCGGTGCAGTATATCTCTACATACATAAAAATTAAGGTTTGTATGCTTTTTCGCAATTTCTACGGAAATTCGAGTTATTTACGCGTTTCAGACTGTTTTATTATGGATGCGCGCGAAAATATTTTTTTGGTCTGTGTGTCTGTTTGTTTGTTTGTTTGTCTGTGGACAACTTTGTTCCCTTATAACTCGAGAACGGCTGGGTGTATCAACGTAAAATTTGGTACAGATATCCATCAGAGGCACGACACTAATCATTGATGTAACCCTTCTCCGTACCTCTCATAAAAGAGGGCCTACCCCCTTAAAATACATGCTGAAATAGGAGTAGAAGGACGAGACAAAGATCATTTTCAGCCCCTCAAATTTGTCCTGCAACTTGATGACAGTATTGATACGGTATCCTAAACAGCGCCCAGCTTCGTGTTTCTGTACGCTACTGCCATGAAAATGAAATGCTCGAGGATTTTCTATTTTGTAAAGCTCTGGAAGGGCGGACTACAGGCGTCGATATGTTTTCTCTTGTGAATTCCTTTTTTATTGACAACAATCTCTCATGGACAAATTGTGTTGGTATATGCGCCGATGGGGCGTCGGCATTTACTGAAACTAAAAAGGGTTTCAGAGCAAGAGTGAGTGCTGTTACTAATTCTGTAAAATCCACACATTGCATCATACACAGGGAGGCATTGGCTTCAAAAGTACTACAACCGGAAGCCAATAAAGTGCTGAACGATGTAAATAGTGTTGTAAATTTTGTGAAAGCAAGAGCTTTTAAGAGTCGGCTATTTCCATTCTTTGCGAAGAGATGGGATCTACACATGATTCACTTCTATTGCACACGGAGGTACGTTGGTTGTCTCGTGGTCGAGTCCTTCGTCGCGTTGTGGAGTTGAAGAATGAACTTCGTATTTTCCTATTGGACAGCAGTCCTACACTCGCAACCCTGTTTCTGGATAAGAAATGGCTTCTAATACTGTGCTACCAGATTATCATTTTAAATTTTGTAAATATTGTCAATTACAGTACAGTAAGTATGTAGTTAGTTTTAGTTGTAAGTATGAAGTTATTTTGTTTATTAGATATATGTCATTGTTCTATTAGACTGTGGTGTGTGAGTGTGTCTGGTGAGGGTGCATGTGAGTGGGCCTGGTGACAGACTGTTTTAGTGGTAGTATTTGTTGTTGGTGAAACTTTAGTATTTTTTTCGTTAGTAGAATTTTGGTTTTAATTGTTAGTAGAAGGTTAGTATTTTGTAGTAGAATTGCTCTTTACTTATTCTGAAAGGGAGTAGCAGCCTTTCAGAATAAATCAATTCTTTACTAGTCTAATAGACGGTTAAGATATTGATAATATAAGCCAACTAATGGCTACACTGCGTTCTGCTGCACGGCTGAAAGCAACGGGAAACTACAGCCGTAATGCTATTCCCGAGGATATGCACCTCTCTATGCATAATTACATGTGATGATGGCCTCCTCCCTTGTAAAATTTCAATCCGGAGGTAATCTAGTCCCCCGTTCGGATCTCCGGGTGGGGACTACTCGAGAGGGGGTTAACATCACAGAAGTGACAAAGAGGAAATCTGACATTCTACGGATCGGAGCGTGGAATGTTAGAAGTCTGCTAGGAAGTGGAAAGTTAGAAAACTTAGAACGGGAAATGGATAGGTTGAGGTTGGATTTGGTTGGGATTAGTGAAATGCGCTGGCAGGAAGAACAGGACGTTTGGTCAGGAGACTATAGGGTCATTAGCACTAAATCAAACAATGGCCAAGCAGGAGTTGGTCTCATATTGAGTAGGAAACTTGGACAGCGGGTGGAATATTATGAGCAATACAGTGAACGGATTATTGTAGCAAAAATCAATACTAAACCTACGTGCACCACAGTGGTACAAGTCTATATGCCTACCAGTCCAGCTGATGATGAGGATGTTGTAAAGGTCTACGAAGAAATAGATGACATTCTGAGGTATATTAAAGGTGATGAAAATGTTATAGTAATGGGAGATTGGAATGCTGTGGTAGGAAAAGGGAGAGAAGGGAAGATAGTAGGAGATTTCGGATTAGGTGAAAGGAATGATCGAGGAAGAAGGCTGGTAGAATTCTGCACTGAGCATGAGTTGGTCATAGCTAACACCTTATTCAATAACCACAATAGAAGAATATACACATGGATGAGACCAGGAGATACAGGGCGTTACCAAATCGACTTCATTATGGTCAAGCAGAGGTTTCGAAACCAGATTTTGGATTGTAAAACATATCCTGGTGCTGACATAAACTCTGACCACAATCTGGTTGTAATGAAATGCAGATTAAAGTTAAAGAAACTGAAGAAAAGTCAAAAGCCAAAAAGGTGGGCAATAGACGGACTGAAAGTAAAGGATGTAAACGAAAGATTCAAGAAGAGTATAACGGAAGGACTAATGAAAAATCCTAAACGGACTTCAATTGCAGACGAATGGGCACTTTTGAAGAATGAAATAACAAAATCCGCAGAAGAAAACATTGGTAGGAAAGAAAGAATAGGTAGAAAACCGTGGATCACTCAGGATATACTAGAATTGATGGATGAAAGGCGGAAACACAAGAATCTAAGAGATGAAAAGGGGAAAGCAGAATACAGACGTCTGAGAAATGAGGTTAACAAGAAGTGCAAGGAAGCGAAAGAAGAATGGTTGAAAGAGAAATGTGCAGGTATAGAAAATTGTCTGAAATTAGGAAAAGTAGACACAGCTTATCGAAGGACTAAGAATACTTTTGGGGAAAAGAAGACTAAGTGCTGTAATATTAAGGACACAAATGGAAAGCCTGTAACAGATAGGGAAGAAAAGGTTGAGAGATGGAAAGCTTACATAGAGTGCTTGTATAAGGGAAAGGAGATTGAGAATCATGTAATGGAAAGGGAGGAGGAAATTGATGAGGATGCAAAAGGAGATTTAATATTGAGATCAGAATTTGACAGAGCATTAGAGGACTTAGGCAGGAACAAAGCACCAGGCATAGATGATATACCGATTGAGTTGCTACGCTGCATAGGAGATGAAGGTCTGATCAGGTTATTTCACTTGGTGTGTAGGATTTATGAGACAGGTGAGGTACCCCCTGATTTCAAGAAGAATGTAATCATCCCTATACCAAAGAAAGTGGGAGCTGACAGATGTGAAGATTACCGTACAATCAGCTTCATTACTCATGCTTCAAAGATCCTGTCTAGAATAATTTACAAGAGGATTGAAAGCCAGATAGAAACGGAGTTGGGTGAAGACCAGTTTGGTTTCAGGAGAAATGTACTAACCAGTGATGGACGAAGCAAAGAGGATATAAAAAGTAGGTTGGCTCAGGCAAGGGAAGCTGTACTAAGTCTTAGGCTGATTTTGGAAGGTAGAATAAGGAAAGGTAAGAGAACGTTCATGGCATTTGTAGACTTAGAAAAGGCTTTTGATAACGTTGATTGGACTAAATTGTTTGACATTTTGAAATCTATTGGAATAAAGTACAGGGATAGGAGGGTGATCTACAATCTATACAGAAACCAGACAGCAGTCATTTGAGCTGAAGGACATGAGAGAGAAGCTGGTATTCAGAAAGGTGTAAGGTAAGGCTGCAACTTATCACCCATACTTTTCAATCTTTACATTGAACAAGCAATGAAGGAAATTGAAGAAAAATTTAAAGTGGGAGTGAAGATTCAAGGAGAAATAATTTCAACTCTGAGATTTCCTGATGACATCGTCATCTTGGCCGACACGCCTGAGGATTTGAGTCAGTTTTTGAATGGTATGGACTCCGTCTTACACAATGAATACATGATGAAAATTAATAAATGTAAAACAAAAATACTGGAATGCAGCCGAAATAAATCAGAAACTTCTATGGAGATCAAATTGGCAGGTGAAAAGCTGAAGGAAGTTGGAGACTTCTATTACTTAGGAAGCAGAATAACCAGTGATGGACGAAGCAAAGAGGATATAAAAAGTAGGTTGGCTCAGGCAAGGAAAGCCTTCCTACAAAAAAGGAATCTGTTGACATCGAATATAGATTTAGGTATTAGGAAGTCATTTTGAAAGCCTTTGTGTGGAGCGTGGTGCTCTATGGAAGTGAAACTTGGACTATTGGTGCAGCAGAAAAGAGGAGAATTGAAGCATTTGAAATGTGGTGTTACAGGAGAATGATGAAGATCAGATGGGTAGATAGGGTTACAAACGAAGAGGTATTAAGGCGAGTGGGAGAGGAGAGATGTTTCTGGCGACTGCTAATGAAGAGAAGAGATAGGTTGGTAGGACACATACTAAGACACCCAGGAATAGCAAGCTTAGTTATGGAAGGAAGGGTCGAGGACAAGAACTGTAGGGGTAGACCAAGGTTAGAATATGTTAAACAGATTGCCTCGGATGTAGGGTGTGGTAGCTATGTTGAGATGAAACGATTAGCTCAGGACAGGGAGGCATGGAGAGCTGCATCAAACCAGTCAAAAGACTGAAGACTCAAACAACAACAACAATGAACGAATACAAGCCGGTAACCATGGCAACAGATTCTCAGAGGTCCATCTATTGCTCTAAGACGCAATGCAATTCCATTAATTACATTGGTGTGAAAGTTTGCAAACGGCTAGAAAGTTATCACGGAACCAAATTAAGCTGTAAAATTCATCAATACGTATAATGCGCTTAAGGGGGTCAAGGGGTACACTAGAATTTTTTCACGCGATTTACACCTGCGGGTGTGGTACGACAGGTATATTCTATTCCTATCCCTATATTATATTATTATTATTAGTATTATAGTATGGCGTACAACGAGAAGACAAAGCCCCTCGGTGCCAGAAACAAAACTTGGGGGCCTCGAAAACTGCATTATAAGGCTCTAAAACCAACAGTATCTGAAATATTCCCAGAAAACTAATTTAATTTAAATTAACAAACTAATGAAGGAATGGAAATCGATAACCATGACAACGTTATCTCAATTTCTGTAAGAAGCAATGTCACTCCATTTATACCTTGCCACGGTGGGTGAGTGGATAGCGTGTCGGTCTACTAACCCCAAGATTGCAGGTTCACTCCTGGCCGTGGTAAGTGATTTTTGAAAGGCGGCAAAAATTCGACTCGCATGTCATACGATGTTGGCATGTCAAAGAATCCATTTGAATTCAGTAGGCCGTGTTCATAATGGCAAAATTAATCTCGGGAGTTTCCGCCAACACAAAGTTTCTCATTTCTCTGCTAGAAAGCGCTATAGTGTTCAAGGAGCTTAGATATCTACCCTCCTTGACTTTCATAGTGATTCAAGGAACAACGAAATTTCGACATGCAAGCTACCCTCTGGGTGTCAAATTACGAAGCTTGCACCCGGCACCGAGGCCATACGATATTATTATTAGGTTACTCCATTTATTACATTTCTGTGAAAGTTTGCAAATGGCTATAAGGTTATCCAACGTAGGCTGTATAATTCGTCAATGCAATTAAGGGGGTCAAGGGGTAACCTAGAATATTTTCATGCAATTTCACGTGCGACATATAGTACAGAAAGTATATTATATCTGCAAACAACAACATTATTTTCTAAAATTCCTGAATTGAATCAGCATTTTTTGCGGCTTTTAGGAATTTGGGCCATTTGAGGCTAAAGAACCTGAATTGTCATGCACCACAAGCCTTTATAATTTATGAAAGATGTCTTCCTGTGTATTGGGACCTAACACAACGTAGAGGGTCATTTTTTATGTGAGGTGTATTGCGTTTCGTCTACAAGGCTTTCAAATCTATTTCACGTCAGGAAGTACACGTTAGGTGAATTTAGTTTGAGAGCACATTTTAACTAATCTTTTTTTTTTTTTTTTTTTCGACATACGGGTTCATCGTAAGGATGATTTTGTTTGATACTGTATGGTAGATATACCCATATTTGGATATCTGGGTGATATGTTGTAGACAATAGAATTGTCTGTCTGTCTTTCTGTGTACCTTTATGTACGCCTATAAATCGTTTTCGGATGCTTGGTGCATCATAAAATTAGATATGGTAAACATGAGTCAATACAGCAATCATATATAAAAACCCTCACCGTACTTTTCATACAGTAGAAGGGTGGATATAGGGAAAACCTTCTCAAAATACATGCTAAAATAGGCGAAATATAAAAATTATCCTAGAAGGACGATCAAAGCATATGTTGCGCTTCTCATTCTGAGACACAAAATTCGCGAGTCTATAAGGGGTCTCCGAAAACCACATTTTAAGGCCCTTAAATTAACAGTGTGTGTGAAATTCCCAGTAAACTAACTTCGTTCTGATAAACTTATGAAGCAATGACAAACCGCTAACCATTGCAACATTAGCTCAATTGATAATGTATCGTGTTAATATATAACACCGTTCGAAGAACGGGTACTTCAGCTAGTTAATTATAAATATAAGTGAGCTGGGAGTTTGCATTTCAAAGCTATCGACATATAACGTGAAATTTCCAGTTAACGTTTTATAAATATTAACGAGTTGTAAGCAATTTCTATACCGGTACATTCAGGGTTCTGCCCGTTTTCTTGGCGTTCGATCGCGTGCGGGTGCATGTGGATTGTGATTTGTGTCTGTGTTGCAAGCTACGAGTGAAATTGAAACTTTACTTACTGTTAGAACGTTACTACTGTAAGTGTTATGTAATGTAAGATATTTGACATATGTAGATAATAATAATCATACTGCACCCTTCAATAAAGCATGGTTTTCTCAAGATTCATCGACGGGGTCGTGTTCAGTCCAGACTGCGATACACAGCAAAGTTCGCTAAAAACAACATGCTCTAATGAATAGAAAGGTTCATGACAGAGGCTATACTAGAAATAAAATGAATAACAAGTAGAATAAAAGAAATTTAATGACTGAAAAGGTATGTGCATAATAATAATAATAATAAAAGAAATCCTCCCTGACTTTCACCCCCTTAATAAACAATAATAACACTGAGCGGTAGGAACTCGCTCGTCACAACAAGACAATGTGAATGCAGCTTCACATAAATTATAAAAATCATAGCATAAGCATTTGAGCGGTAAGAACTCACTCGTTACAACATATGGATACAAGTCCATTTTTTTCTGGTCAAGAAGTTATATAATGTGTGGTGTACTGTTCGTTAATAAGAAATTGAGTACTGATGCGAGTTCGTTTACAACTGAAAACAGACATGTTGCTTACGGAGTTGCATCTTTTAAATCACACTACGGCTATGGGACCCACCCTTAATTAATATACTATAATTACTACTGACACATGCAAGATCTAAAATATAAACAGAATGAAGAATCTCCCTGAGATCCTACTGGTGCAGGAGCACAGAATGAACACAAAAAGAGCATGCCAGAAAATGGGCCAAAAACGCTCTCATCATAACTTGGGAACATAGCTTCGCGCACCCTAACTTGACACGGGTCAAGGACGCGTAAAAATAAACACACCAAAATTGAACCAACAACAACAAAATACAAGCCTAACGGCTGAAAAACTATGTTTACATTTATATGAAACGCCAGACAAACACGAATTTCGGTGGCTACCTTACAACTATGGACAGCACCCATTTAATCAATCCATACTCATTATAACCGATCAGGTTTTGTGAATTTTAAACAACATCTTAAATTGCAGTACAGGAAGCAGACCTGTTACTAATGACAAGTCACGTTATCTGATTTGAGCGCGCCCTTCTCGTATGAGTCAACACTGCCTCAAATAACTTTCTCAGTCCGGCAAGCTAAGTGCAGTTTCCCTCTGTAAACGTCAACATATCTCACGCATCCCCTGGAGGGCGAGAAACAAATATATACCACAAGTTCACCCTCGCGAGGTCATGAACTGGGCTAATGTGTAACAAGACAGAATAATCACCATAATATATTCTCGCTAGCACATTATAAAAAAAATCACACAACGCACCGAAGCTTGGACTGACTCTCATACACACACACTGGGTCGGCTCAAAACAGATCAACAATATTGCGTCCATTGACACATTAACAAAAATACACAACAAAAACTCGGGTGCAAAGTGCCATCCCGTTCAAATCTGCTGGAAAGCAATTATCAAAAAAAAAATCCTGATCCGTCATAAAATTTTACTCACAAATAATCTTACCCTCCAAATTCTATTTTTAATCTCAAAATTAATTCAGTTCCATTTTTGTTGTAGGGCATACCTCCGAATAATAATGCTTGACCGCGATTTACGCAAGCGAACGCGAGCACGGGCTCCGCGAGTCGCCCCGTACAGTAGAACCAAATACAATCACCATATTTACAAATTACACAACGCTCGGCTAGTCCCATATTTATGTGTCAGTAAAACAAAAACTAATAATCTACATTACCAAGCAAGCAAACGAATATCTACAAAAAAATGTCCCATAATACCATAGCTGATTTAATAAATAAATAAATTCATTTGGTACTCAATCCTTTAAAACAGCGCCAGGAATACGTCTGCAGCCATCTCCTTTAAGATGTGTATCTGGTCATTGACATCTTCAGGCAAATGTCCAGCTGGTTCCCAGATCCGTTCTTGTTCTTAGACGTCATCTCGTGCTGAATTAAATAAAGTTTTGTCAGATACACACACGATATAATTCCTACTATATTCACCTATCAAGTACTATATTCCTTGACAGTCTATTTGGTGAATTTCTTCGATGAACTGGTCCTACTGATAGTGCTGGGACTATAAATAAATCACTGAAGTTACACTTATAATTTGACGACACTGTTCCATGTTCACTAACATAAAAATATGCAGAGTATTAACCTTACGTCCACAGACGTACAAAATGAGTGATCTGTGTTACGTCCTCAGACGCACAGAAATAAGTAATGTGTGTTACGTCCTCAGACGCACAGAAATAAGTAATGATCCTCGAAGAATCTTGGATCCTTATAAATGAAACTGACTAGGGTAGGTGTGGAAGGGGATTTGTTAAAAAAAATATTCCATAATAATTATCAGTCTAGCATGCGATCGGTATCATTGAGTTCGTAGCAGTGTGGAGGTTACGATTATGCTGTAGCCGGCTCGAATCGATCGTGGAATTAATCTGCAGATAACTCCCGCGTTAATTTACCAGTGTGCGTTATCAAGCCGAGTTGCCGCTAAAATAAGGCGTCTTGATATTATTGGCCCAGACTCTTGTATGTCTTTGCGCGCTTTTACATATTTTTCAGCAGTAGGGAGTGGTTAACATGATGATAGACCAATTGCTTCGTAGCATTCGATTTCCTTCTTGGCACCAATCTTCCTAGCAACAGGCCATAATGTGCGTCCCCAAGCCGTCTTCCGCGCTAAAAGTTGCACCTGTCCTATGTCCCAAGAATATATATGCTTCTTCCTAAAATACCACAGGAGCTTAAACCATTGTGTCCTCTTGGCCACTGATTTCTCAATATATCCCAACACTGACTGGCTCTCATATCTGTTGTCTGTAGAAATGTATCAAAAGATGATGAATAATTATTAGAATCCTTTATACAGCCTGTGGATAAAGGGTTCACAATCCCCCTGCATGGAAAAAATCGAACATAACAAATAGTCGATTTTTTTTACAAATACATAACATCTGTAATCCATTTCTGCCAATCCTAGAGAAATCTCCCTCTCATCAGTTTCGTCTAGCCGCCACTGTCGTTGGAGTTTCAACACGCGCTCGTGTTTACTTCAGCTTCCTCATTCATTCAGACATTCCCCAAGCCTGCCTGCTTGTCTGATCGCCCAAGGCTCGTATCTCCCCTTTCCAGTGTCCTTATCTCTCTCGCTCGCTCTCTCGCTGTGTCGTCATCGTCAGAGCTCATTAGTGTATGACCACAGCAGGTTGCTCCCTACTTCCTCGTTCAACTGACGCACTCACTGACCCACGTATAGTTGGATGTGCAAAAAGGACGTCCATACATTCAATTTGCAGCATTATTTCTACGTTCCCAAGGTTCACTAGTAAAATACAATTTTAAATTCGCCGCGTTGTAGACAGACATTGTACCTGTACTCAATTCTTTCACTCTGTAAGCGTTGTTACCAAGATTCCGTACAATACAGAAGGGGCCAATAAATTTTGGACTGAACTTGTTAAATACCTTCTTCTCTGGATCAGATGTCGCTGGCTTCCGTACTAATACAAGCTCGTTGACTAATAGTTCTCTGTGATACCTCTTATTTCTGACACGACGTAATCTGCGATCCACCTGGTTTCTCATATGGACTCTCGTTCTCTCAATTCTCAACTCATGACCAACCATGGGATCTTGTGGGCAATTGATGATGTTGCTCCACGATCTTACTGGATATTCGTCGTTCATGTGCAAGACCATGGGAATCTGGCCTGTCGATTCATGTCTAGTTGTGTTCATACAGGTCTCTACATCTTTGATCCTGTCTACCCACTTGTGATGTTCATTGGGAATGAAGATCCTTAAGTATTTAGTAACACATTTTATAGCGCGTTCACTTGGATTAGCTTGAGGGTGGCGAATGCTACTAAACATGTGTTTTACATCCAAGTCCTCCATACCTTTCTTGAATTCGGCACTCGGAAAATAGCTTCCGTGGTCCGACAATATGAACTCTGGTTTTCCAAGGATTGGAATAACTCTATTTCGAATACGACTGAGTACTTGTTTCGATGTAGTTTTCTGAATGGGACACAATATGACAAACTTAGAAAATACATCAATACACACTAGTAAGTGACGGCAACCTCGTCTACCTTTCGGGATTGGAACGAAACAGTCCAGGGCCACTAGCTCGCAGGGTTTCTGAGGTAGCAATGGTCTAGGATACTGCCTCATTGAGTAATTATTCGGCTTCGTCCTCTGACAAGGATCGCAAGTCTTTATTACGTCACAAATGGTAGTCCTCATTCGCGGCCATGTAAACGTTTCTCCTATTATTTCTCCATTGTTGGTATCCTCGCTGCTGATACCTATTGTTGCCCTGGGTCTGTTTATCATTATTATTTCCATGACGCTGGTATGACCTATTTTCGTCATCCTCCTGACATCGTCTTGGTGTTGTTGACACACTTGTATTTGTGGCCTGCGACCTGGTGTGTATTTGAGCGGGTTTAACCACCTCCGTTGTGTTTACAAGTTCCAGCTGTCGTCCCCCTCTTTGCTGCAAGTGAGATGTTGTCTCGTCAATCTGACGTAAGATTTGTTCGGCTCGAACCGCTGTGTCCACGTTTGCTGCTACTAAAACCTGCTGAACATTTACTGGCAACTGCCGTGCAATCGTCATAACCAGATCCGATTCTTCTAAAGGGTGATCAAGATCCCGAAATTTCAACAATTGTAGCGAAAAGAAATCTGAATATTTCGTCTGTTGAGTCGACTGATATTTTCTCGAATGAAGTTCCATTCTGAGACTTTGTTGTAGAGAAGCCGACCAGTACTTTTTAAGGAACACAATCTTGAAATCATCCATCCCTCCGAAAGTGTACTTGAAGCTCAAGAACCACGTAAGTACATTTCCCGAAAGAAATCGTTCCATCAATCTTAAACGACGCGCGGGCGGTATATTATTATCATAGTGATCCATCTCTTTAAGATACGCCTTCGGTGTGACACCAGAATTTTCTGTGAATTTATTAGGTTTAAATTCATTTGATCGAATTACTTGTACGACTTGAGGGTGCTGATAGCCATGTTGAGGGGTAGAGGTTCCACCAATGTTGTTGTGAAATCCTTCTGTGTTAGTCGTTAATGGGCTGCCTGTCAGTCCGTGGCTACTTTCCGCGCTAATTGCCCCCTGGCTCGTTGAGTCAACTTCCTTATCTTTAGCGTGCGCTGCCTGAAATAACGTGTTCTGTCCTAATGAACGTAACTCTGCTTTTATGATTCTGTCCGACTGTTCTTTCATTTTACTCTTGATTTCTTCCTCAAGTGCTTTAATGCGCGTATGATTATCACCGACGGTCTTTATGATTGTTAACCGTTCTTCTTTAGATTCGCTGCTCATCTTACGCCAATCCTTTCTGATGCTATCTTTAATCGCTCCCAGTTTTTCTTCCATCTGCTGTTTCGTGTCCTCCTGATTCGATTCTATCTTCTCAAGCCTGTCTTCTAGACGTAGATTATTCTCATCTATCGTACTCTTTAAATTATCCTGGTCCGATTCTAGGTTTTGCCATCGCTCTGCTGATTGTATTTCTAATGTATCCATGTCCTTTATTAAGCCCGTAATGCTTTCTTTTACTGCTGACAATTGTCCCTGGATAAACGTAGAATCCTCCTCCATTTTATCAAATCGCTTTTCAAGACCATCCTGTGCCGTTTTAACCTCACTGTTATTTACCGTGCATGCTAATTCTATCTGAGCTAGTTTTGCTAATACAGTTTCGTCCAAATCATTTAATTTACGGTTGAATGTGTCCTCTAGTTTTTGTATCTGACCTAGCTGTTTGTCATTATTTTTACTTACATCAAGCGCGAATTGAACCATCTGCTGTGTAGTGTATTCTTTCATCTCCGCAGATAATGTGGCTAACTGACTCATATTTCTATTTTCTTGCGCTTCTAACTGTTTATTTATATTTTCATTTACTTGCGCTTGTAATGAGTTACCCTGTTCAATTAATTTAATTTCTAATGACCCACTCTGTTCAATTAATTGTGCCTTCTGTTCAGATAATTGTGATTTTATAGTGTCATTCATTTGAGTCTGGAATGACTCATTCTGTTCAGATAATTGTGCCTTCTGTTCATATAATTGTGTTTTTATAGTATCATTCATTTGAGTCTGGAATGACTCATTCTGTTCAGATAATTGTGTTTTTATAGTCTCATTCATTTCAGTCTGGAATGACTCATTTTGTTCCGCTAATTTAATGTCTAACTTTTCACTCTGTTCTTTTAATAGTTTCTGGGTTCGTGCCGTAGCACTTTCAATGATCGCCTGGATCTCTGCGACTGTCGCCATTATCACACACAAAAATATATATCACTGAGAAAACAGGAGTATGGCATGCAAACGTCTCCCTGACACACACATATATAATTCTTGACATACATTTACTTAATTTGACCACATTCAGATCATTTAAACTTATTCCCTTTACTCCCGCAAATCAATCATCACTGAATGGTTCTAACTTTACTTAATAACTTTTTTTTAACCCCGCACATATTCAGACATAAATTACTATCCAGATCTGATGTAACCACTGACTAATTAACAAAGTATTAATTGTCATTTAAGGCTACCAGCCTCCTAACATATTCATGAGTTTGACTTTCTAAACAAATCTAATTTTATATTTAATCAATGGGCGCCCGATTTCACGTACATTACTTTACGAATTACATCAATAAACAAAACGTGAATCGTATTTTAACTTGCAAACTCGTGATTCTACTGTATATTCCATTTTCTTGGCGGTATTTCTCTTCGCCGTATTTACGTTAACAAAATATCACTTCAGGTGATCTCAAACAGTCAAAAACAGCGAAACACCACATGTAGGGTAACAGCTTGTTTATGATCCGCTAGAAAAGCCCAAAACAACGAAACGCTCCACGGTATGACACCAGCTTATCTATGCTGTCTATCCCCCGTGTTCTAGCAGTTAACTAGCAACGAACTAGCCCCACTTGGCGCGCCAGCTTGTCTATGCACCCTTCAATAAAGCATGGTTTTCTCAAGATTCATCTACGGGGTCGTGTTCAGTCCAGACTGCGATACACAGCAAAGTTCGCAAAAACAACATGCTCTAATGAATAGAAAGATTCATGACAGAGGCTATACTAGAAATAAAATGAATAACAAGTAGAATAAAAGAAATTTAATGACTGAAAAGGTATGTGCATAATAATAATAATAATAATAATAATAAAAGAAATCCTCCCTGACTTTCACCCCCTTAATAAACAATAATAACACTGAGCGGTAGGAAGTCGCTCGTCACAACAAGACATTGTGAATGCAGCTTCACATAAATTATAAAAATCATAACATAAGCATTTGAGCGGTAAGAACTCACTCGTTACAACATATGGATACAAGTCCATTTTTTTTCTGGTCAAGAAGTTATATAATGTGTGGTGTACTGTTCGTTAATAAGAAATTTTGTACTGATGCGAGTTCGTTTACAACTGAAAACAGACATGTTGCTTACGGAGTTGCATCTTTTAAATCACACTACGGCTATGGGACCCACCCTTAATTAATATACTATAATTACTACTGACACATGCAAGACCTAAAATATAAACAGAATGAAGAATCTCCCTGAGATCCTACTGGTGCAGGAGCATAGAATGAACACAAAAAGAGCATGCCAGAAAATGGGCCAAAAACGCTCTCATCATAACTTGGGAACATTGCTTCGCGCACCCTAACTTGACACGGGTCAAGGACGCGTAAAAATAAACACACCAAAATTGAACCAACAACAACAAAATACAAGCCTAACGGCTGAAAAACTATGTTTACATTTATATGAAACGCCAGACAAACACGAATTTCGGTGGCTACCTTACAACTATGGACAGCACCCATTTAATCAATCCATACTCATTATAACCGATCAGGTTTTGTGAATTTTAAACAACATCTTAAATTGCAGTACAGGAAGCAGACCTGTTACTAATGACAAGTCACGTTATCTGATTTGAGCGCGCCCTTCTCGTATGAGTCAACACTGCCTCAAATAACTTTCTCAGTCCGGCAAGCTAAGTGCAGTTTCCCTCTGGAAACGTCAACATATCTCACGCATCCCCTGGATGGCGAGAAACAAATATATACCACAAGTTCACCCTCGCGAGGTCATGAACTGGGCTAATGTGTAACAAGACAGAATAATCACCATGATATATTCTCGCTAGCACATTATAAAAAAAATCACACAACGCACCGAAGCTTGCACTGACTCTCATACACACACACTGGGTCGGCTCAAAACAGATCAACAATATTGCGTCCATTGACACATTAACAAAAATACACAACAAAAACTCGGGTGCAAAGTGCCATCCCGTTCAAATCTGCTGGAAAGCAATTAACAAAAAAAATAATCCTGATCCGTCATAAAATTTTACTCACAAATAATCTTACCCTCCAAATTCTATTTTTAATCTCAAAATTAATTCAGTTCCATTTTTGTTGTAAGGCATACCTCCGAATAATAATGCTTGACCGCGATTTACGCAAGCGAACGCGAGCACGGGCTCCGCGAGTCGCCCCGTACAGTAGAACCAAATACAATCACCATATTTGCAAATTACACAACGCTCGGCTAGTCCCATATTTAATGTGTCAGTAAAACAAAAACTAATAATCTACATTACCAAGCAAGCAAACAAATATCTACAAAAATGTCCCATAATACCATAGCTGATTTAATAAATAAATAAATTCATTTGGTACTCAATCCTTTAAAACAGCGCCAGGAATACGTCTGCAGCCATCTCCTTTAAGATGTGTATCTGGTCATTGACATCTTCAGGCAAATGTCCAGCTGGTTCCCAGATCCGTTCTTGTTCTTAGACGTCATCTCGTGCTGAATTAAATAAAGTTTTGTCAGATACACACACGATATAATTCCTACTATATTCACCTATCAAGTACTATATTCCTTGACAGTCTATTTGGTGAATTTCTTCGATGAACTGGTCCTACTGATAGTGCTGGGACTATAAATAAATCACTGAAGTTACACTTATAATTTGACGACACTGTTCCATGTTCACTAACATAAAAATATGCAGAGTATTAACCTTACGTCCACAGACGTACAAAATGAGTGATCTGTGTTACGTCCTCAGACGCACAGAAATAAGTAATGTGTGTTACGTCCTCAGACGCACAGAAATAAGTAATGATCCTCGAAGAATCTTGGATCCTTATAAATGAAACTGACTAGGGTAGGTGTGGAAGGGGATTTATTTAAAAAATATTCCATAATAATTATCAGTCTAGCATGCGATCGGTATCATTGAGTTCGTAGCAGTGTGGAGGTTACGATTATGCTGTAGCCGGCTCGAATCGATCGTGGAATTAATCTGCAGATAACTCCCGCGTTAATTTACCAGTGTGCGTTATCAAGCCGAGTTGCCGCTAAAATAAGGTGTCTTGATATTATTGGCCCAGACTCTTGTATGTCTTTGCGCGCTTTTACATATTTTTCAGCAGTAGGGAGTGGTTAACATGATGATAGACCAATTGCTTCGTAGCATTCGATTTCCTTCTTGGCACCAATCTTCCTAGCAACAGGCCATAATGTGCGTCCCCAAGCCGTCTTCCGCGGTAAAAGTTGCACCTGTCCTATGTCCCAAGAATATATATGCTTCTTCCTAAAATACCACAGGAGCTTAAACCATTGTGTCCTCTTGGCCACTGATTTCTCAATATATCCCAACACTGACTGGCTCTCATATCTGTTGTCTGTAGAAATGTATCAAAAGATGATGAATAATTATTAGAATCCTTTATACAGCCTGTGGATAAAGGGTTCAATACCTAACTTGGTCTAAGTGGGACTATAAGCGAGCAGTATTGTTTAATATTAAAATAATAGTTATTAATAATGTAAAAAGATGTTTGTTATTTACTCTCTACAGGGGAGGGGCGCCACAATGAGATCTCGCACCCCTTGAATATATTACTAGGGAGCCTCTGCGTATCCAGGACTTGTCTTCCTGTGGGAGGTCAACCCAGCATGCAACAATTACAGAATAAGTCAGAATGAGTTTCCTAAACTAATGATAAATCCATAATACAATCAAAATGATACACTGTACGGTACTTCAGCAACAAGGAAACAAATAGATCTAAAGGATGCAAGTGATTGCTTAAAATGAACAGTATTTTTTTCACTAAGCCTGAGTACAAAATTACTTCAGTAAAATACAGTAAAATGAAGTATAATTTCGAAATAATGATTCACTGTAAGACATTTAAAATGTTAATGATTGTTTAAATGTGGGTTCAGACAGTTTTACCCATGCCACAGCCAGGGACTTAAATCGGGTCGACTATACCCCTTGCGAATATGACATTCTTTGATTATTATTATTAATAATAATAGTACACTGTTAGCTCATTCACTAAAGAACTGTGGCACTACAGCCCCTCTCATCAGACAGCAACTCAAGACCTTGACGGAGCCGAGAATGGAGCCTGGGGCTTTTGGTCAAGAGGCAGGTATTGATGGGCCTCTCCGAAGCTTCCTTTTAAACCTGCGTTTCTGAAAACGTTGCCCTTCGCTGTCATATGAGGGAATGTA
This sequence comes from Meconema thalassinum, assembly GCA_946902985.2. Lineage (NCBI taxonomy): Eukaryota > Metazoa > Arthropoda > Insecta > Orthoptera > Tettigoniidae > Meconema > Meconema thalassinum. The sequence goes on from OX336388.2 coordinate 276,460,413, forward strand.
TTGGTAACTTGGCCAGATGAAGATCATCAGCTGACAGATGTACGAAATCGACCTACCTAAAACTCACTTTCTTTTTCTTTTATCTTACTGCGTTGGAAATCTAAGTAATACTGTACTCGGTAGCGTAGCCAGGATCGGCCAATGGGAGGGGGTTTATAGGTACTCGAGCCAAATCCTACAAGTATTTCGTCCCGCGGCGTAGGCGCGCTCGTCAAACGTGCACCATGGCCGCGAGGGCAGCTGTGGTAAGTACAGATATCGTAGGTTCGAATCCCGGTGCTGACAGCGGTTATCCTGAGTGTGTTTTTCCCCGGGTTTTGCCGCACTCCCTACAGAAACTTGCCGGGATAGTACCTTGCTCAAGTCCCGGAGCGTCTACTCCATCCCTGTCCCAGATACATTTACACACACAACTACAATCATCACATTAATACAGGTTGCCAGACAGCTTCAACTACACGGGGCTGATGACCAAGGTGTCTCAAGCATCTCAACTCTACAAGTATTTCCATTTCTATATGACATATTATTACACAAGAAAAGTTTCATGTACTTTGATCCTGAATTTTTCGAGTAATACAATATGCTCAAAAGACAAAAACAAATCAGTTCTTTAAAAAATTAAGTTAATTTTTGACTAAAATGTCTCAACTCAATGGTAAATCTAGAACATTCCTGTTCCCCTGACAGGAACAAAATAAACTCAAATATATCTGTGCAAGACTGCGTATCTCTCAACAAGAGAAATTATTTACAGAGGTCTCAGCAAAAGTGGGAATGTCCTCTCACGATGTATCATGTTGATTTATGAGTAGTACAATACCGGTACTCATTCTCATCTTTATTCAGTTTTTCCAACAAGATCCTGTGCTTTATATTGCAATTAGCCCTGAATGCCTAAGCTATCATTTTCGAAGATATTATTGTAACCTACCAAGGTCCTACTTACCTTACAAATGCTACATGCAGCCGGAAAAAGGTTTATCTGCTTACACTACTCAGGCGACAAATTTCACTCATTCGTAAATGAGAGATAACCGTAATTCGGGGAATTACTGGACATATATTTACGTAATACGAAGCAACTCGGCTGACGGTTATCACATGCTCAAGATGTTAATAATGATCCCTAAATTAGTGTTTATGTACCCATAGAATTGTCTAAGACTTTATTAAAGCGCGTTATTTTAATAAAAACTAGATTAATTTACATAATAACTTCTCTCCCGCCAAGAAAAGAAAAAAAGCTAATATTGTCCCGCTGTGTGGGATTCAAAATTATTTGGCGCTAGCTGCCGATTGAAATAAGCTGTACGTTATTTCGCGAGGGAAAAGTTAGATTGGCAACCATGGGAGGACGGAGTTGTTACCACAGTCTAAAATACACAGTCCTGAAGCTCGCTGCGCTACGAAATTGCATCCTCTTTGGGTGTGTTTCTATCTCCCAAAATTTTAATAATGGCACCCCGTGGCGTTAACGAACAGCTGATTCTTCGCCTCAAGTTAAAACGCAAATGAGAGTGAAACGCGAATTATGATCCGCATCATCCTGGCTTGTTATTGGCTGGCAATTATTAACAGCCATTGGCTGCCCGCTGGTTTGTCTACAAAATAAATCACCAACACGGCGGCGAGAGGAATAGATTTCTACATCAATTAAATTGCTGTTCATGACAGTATGAAGTGCAAATCATTTATTTATGAGGAATTGTATGTACGTTTATATTTAAATTGCAGCGTGACACTTCATCAAAATTTGTGAATATAAAAGTACAAATCAATACTCTTGCTGATCAACTGAAAGTTTCTACTACTTTGCATGTAAATCAATTGGCTGTCGTTTCCAAATTATATGTCATGAAATTGGTAAATATATTCAGACAGCAACATCAATACGCAATAGTCAATAATGTAGTTTTATAGTGCACAAAAAGTTATTGTACTCAATATATTTCGAACTGATGATTAAACTGATGGAAACGACAGCCAATTGATTTACATGCAAAGTAGTAGAAACTTTCAGGGTAGCGCTACAGAACAGGAGACCAAAGGTATAAAAAAATTTAGGTAATGAAATTTAAACAGACCAAGCCTGGGGCTGGAAACTGTACAAGATGATGATGATGAAGTAATGAAATTTGCCAAAGTACCTTTAGTAATGGTATCCGGAGATGTTAAAATAATAGATGTTGACTCGTCTGCTGCCATAAACCCACCAAGCCATCCCAAATAGATACACGACTTATATAGCAGAAATGAAGTCTTTTGGAGCCATCTTGCTTACTAAGTCAGGAATGCCAACCCCACGCATTTGGTACTATTTCACATCAGGTATAGAACGATTAAACAAAAGAGCGTCGATAAAGTAATGTAATGAAAAATTGCGCCAATTGTCAGTGTTTATTTATGTATTTATAATGTTTTACATATAAAAACAGACCTAACTTGGGGCTTACGCCCCAGACCCCTTGCTTGTGGTACTAGCAGTAATTTTCCGCAAGACAGTGCTTAACTTAGTGGAAATTTGTAACAATTTCAAACTTTACGTGTCATATGGTGAATTTTGTATTGGACATGTTGGTAACGTACTCAGATGTTCGTTTTTCGGGTGTCACATGACGTATGACGTGGAATCCAAGATGGCGTCCATAGTGAAATGAAGACAATGCTAAAAGCATTATTTTCGTAAATAATCAATTAAAAGGAATTATTCCGGTGCAGCAGTGGCAATTGAGAAAGTAAAACGACTCCCAACATCTCCGAGAAAGGTTTGTCAATATTTTCAGTAATATATCTTGTTGAAAGTTACGACGGCTTGGTCTCCTGTTCTGTAGTTTTAATCAAATATTATGGTTTAACTAATGAAGCAAGGATTAAAAGTGCAGCTTGCACCGCCACCTTTTTTTTTTAAATATTGATATGTAGTTTCTCAGTCTGGTAATTTCTTGGATTTGCTTGAGATAGATTTATAGTAATATTCTACCTTATCAACCTGCAGGCTGAGTTTTTTTAAACATGTCCAGGTGCATACAGTAGCATAAGACCTACTGCAAGCTATGCCGATCCTAAATGTAGGCCTATTATAGTGCTCATGTCAAAGGTCGTCCTAAAGTTTTAACTATTGAGACTTGATTTGCATCGAAGATACATTCAGCTGAGTCTGGCAAGGCTTCGTAAACTTGGGCGCGAATTCACATTTTCATTTTTCCTATACAACTTTTGATACCAACCACTTAAATCACAGTGTTTCAAGATATGATCTCATTAAACATCACCAACAAGTTGTTTTTTTCCCTGGTGGTAGGCTGTGTTGGAGTCTACAGAAAATAAAGTTGAGAAATAAACAAGATGTTCGGGAAAGAACATATAGCCTACTTTCTCCGAAATGTATGGGTATAGTTATAACTCTCTGTCCTTATCATCTCCTAATTTCTTCCTATTTGAAGTGCAAATTGGCACACAGGATTTGAACAGTGGCGTTCAAACCATAGTTTATAATTTACCCCAGCATTTTGCAATTTCATCAGCAAACACTCCAAACACCGACTACTTACAATAATTGAAACTTCGTTGCTCTAATAAGGCCCATCTACAATGCGCAGTCGGCAGTCCGTAGTTGGTAGTCCTCGGTCGGCAGTCGCGATCGACTCCGTGTATACTATAGGCACCATACACAACATGAAGTTGCAGTTGGTAGCTGGCAGTTGGCAGTCGAGAATTTTATCCTTGACTGCCAACTACCCGACTGCAGCAATGTAATAGCCAATCAGAGCAGATCAGAAACTGACGTCACGTTGTTGTTCTGTGTCGTGTACGAATGATATAGAACTAAGTGAAGTAACTTCGCAACCCGTTAATTTATAGGCTAATCTTAAATACACGGTATAACAAAATAATCCATCTCCAAATCATCCATATTGCAAGTTTTGAGATTATCAACAACGCCTCTGTGCACAAGGAATAAACGAATGTTACTGTCTTATTACTCCTAGCAGTCGTTAAGACTGGGTTCACTAACTGGCCGGTATAGAGCGCTGCTCGAATCTATAGTTTCTGCATAGTACAACTGAAGGCTGGAAGATGTCACTCCAGTGGAGAATGTCGTTTTTTTAATATATAATTTCCATTGCAAAAAGCACCATATAAAGCTTTATTTTATAACGTCTCAGTACTCAAGAAACAATAAATATAAAAACTAGTCGTGATATCTAGTTGTGAAATATCGAACAATATAATCCTAACAGAGCGAGTGCATTCTAGCGGCCAGAAGAAGAAACTTTTCAATAAAATCTGTTACCTTTTTGTCAGCTAGATGTCTCGATTAAATCTGCTGGCGAATTATGTTTTAATTAAGTATATGTTTTGCACCGTAATATGCACAATATAACGCTTAATTTTAAAACGTCTGAGTCATTACAAAGCAACAAATATGTAAAATGTCAAGCAAAAAACTAACTCTGATGGGGTTTGAACCATAGGCATATGAATGACAGACTAACGCTTTACCACTGAGCTAATTGTGTCAACGAATATCGTTCTATATAAAATGACTTACATAGAACTTGTTAGCAAATAATGATTTATACTAAACGATTTCATCACTGAAGTATATTATTTATATATAAAGCATTTCATACAAAGTTTATTTATTTTGTTTCAGTACGCTATATTGCCTGCAATACTCAAATTAGTGAAATATAAGTCAGGCACAAGATATCCGCTGCCATCTTGTCTTATTAATGAATCAGCTGAGCTTTTTAAAATCACGTCTGCACTATAGTATTACAAAATAAACTTTTAATTTCGTACGTGCCTCTTCCTTTAGAACAGTTAAAACGATTCTCGGCTCGATAATCGGAACTGGTGGGTCCCATGATATGGATTATAAAGTTTGCATAATTCGCACGGCCGCCATCCTGAAATGGTATGGCGGACGACCTTGTAGTTTGGTCACAAGACGCATCCTATACGAAGGTATGTTGTTACCAAATTTGGTAGAGATTGGATGATTTGGTTAGTCGTTATTTGATTTTACGTTTTGAACGTTTGAGTGGCCGCCATTCAGTTTTAGTAAAGATGGCGGCGATATAAAACATGACACTGAGGTGTCCTTTGCTAGTGCTACTTTTGTACCAAATTTCGTTCAATTCGCATTCACCGTGTTCGAATTGATAGGGGGGGACAGACATTCAGAGTACACACACTCACACACACACACACATACACACACACAGACTCACACACACACACATACACACACACAGCCAGACACACTTTTTTCGCCCGTGTTGATCTCATAAGTCTACTTTCATTTTTTGCAAAAATCGAAAGTAGGCTAAAAATACATCTTAGGTTTCCATGACACAGTTGCATTTTATCCTATTATATCTCCATTTAATATACCAATCCCACCAATGTTTCCTGATTCCTCATGCTGCATAAATAAACATGACAGATTACAGCATTAGCAATGATGACAGTAACTTATTGTTAAAATGTTTTTAAAAGATGCATAGAAAATGGCTCGATAAACCCTGTTTCATCAATCCGTTTAAACATTCCCACAGAGCTCTAATCAGAAGATCATTTTATGTGCAACTGGTATGTAGAATAAACCTCCCTCCCAATAACTTGTAGGCCTAACCTGAACATAATCCATGTTAAGAGCTGTTTTTGGTTCACAGAAAAACCTACCATTTAAAATCTTGCACATAGGCTACTAATCATATTATGGTGCAATTACCTACGGTAATTTTAAAAATCCTGGCTGTCAACTACTGATTTAAATATTCCAGACATCTTTCTTAACTCCACTTTTACTGACAGCATATAAGTCCTTACTACTGTCTTTCAAGTCATTTACCAGTTATTTTTTGCATGAGGAACTATTTTAGTTATTCTTCTCTATGTGAAATACAGTTGATGACAACTGCCTGGAAGACTCGGGTATTTTTTCTTGTGTTGCTTCTCTGGTTACCTACGACACTTCCTAATTATTAACAGAATGTTTCATCGAATTGTTGTATCCAATTGACCAACTGGTAATATATTATGGCTTGCTTTAATATTCCTATGATACACTTTTAGATCCCATACATTAAAGAAATATACAACATAGGCTGACATGTTGAACCAATTTCCCATTCCCTAACACTCCCAACTAATGGGACATAAGCTACCTAGTGGTTGGTCTCACATTGCTTCCATCTACATGTACACTGTTCCACGAGGACAATCAAGGACAACTTGAACCATTCAAGTGATTTTTCAATTTCATTTTACCAACTAACCAGGTGCCTGGAAATGCTAGTGAAGTAGGCTAGCCTACTGGTATTCACCATTCAGAGAACATTCTCAGCGACTTGTCTATGCATAAGCCTATGCCACAACTTTCAGAAATTGATAATGTAGTTACAGAACACTAATGGTGCCCAGTACGCACAGCTTAGCATAGGAATTAGTGGATTCCAGCCACAGATTAACTCATGATCTGTCAACGGGTTTTCAAACAGATTGAGCACACACCCAAGTACAGGGGTCTTGATCATGATGTTCCAAGCCTCTAAATGAAACACTCCTCTTTAAGACTTTCTGGTCTATCATCCATGGTTGATCAACATTCTCCTGATCTCAGTGTTCTCAAGTTTCTGATGGCTATGGACATGTTTTTTATCCTGACAACTTTATATTGTAAGGGGTTGGGGTACATGCCCTCTTCTTAATTAGTTCAGCATAAGGTCATTGAATCCCCTTAAGAAAAATAGGGAACATCCATGTGTTATTTTACCATAGGAAAGGGAGAATTTAAAAAACTGAACCTCTAGGGATATTGATGCAGATGGCTCAAAGTAAGTAGGCGAGTTCAAAATGAACATTTTTCAGTGTTGCCTTAATAATGTTTGATAACTTTCTACCGTTCAACATGAATAGGCCTATATTGGATGGTAAATATTTTTATTATTTGCAGAGATTACAAGGATGACTTGTTGATGTACGGTATCATTATTTTGTTAAGCGAACATAAGTTCCAAGTCCATATCGTGTTGGAACCCATATTTCAGTGTTGCCTTAGTAAACGAAATATTCAATGTCTTTCAGTCGGTCAACACGGTTGCACTTAATAGTAATGAGCATTATTCCCAAAACCAGAAAGAAAACCTGTACCTGCAGGCCTAACATGTCAAATCAATCATACCTACAAGACAACAAAAATGCTCTATGAAAAACTATTAAAACCCCATAATGGTAGTCAAAAATAATCTCAAACCACCGCCACTATTTCGCGAAGGTGCAGAAAAATCTTCATAAAGTACAGCTATTCGTAATAGTAGGTTACTATTGTGATAAACCGCTACTGAGTGATAAGCCCCCGAAATAGAACTATTTATATTAATGTCTACAAGAGAACTTAACGAGATTCCCAAAAAACCACATTGCCACCCACAAATCTATAGAAAGCAACACTAAAAATGGCTTATCTAATCTACAAGTCACCCACCCTTCACCAACATTAATATTTGTAATTTAAGTAGGCCTAACGTAGGTTATGTTAAATTGAGATTAATGGCGGAATTGATTGCGGCTGTGTGGCGGGAAGGACCCAATAAGTGCTCAGCCCATCAGGGACGTTTTGATTGGAGACCATGCTCGGAAAAATTTTAGAAAGTTTTGATTCACTCGTGTTCGTTAAGCCCCCACCCTAGGCCGTGCCGGCCACCAAAATGGCGGCTTAACGAACACGACGGGGTGCCATTATTAAAATTTTGGAAGATAGAAACACAGCCTTTAAGTGTGTTTCTATCTCCCAAAATTTTAATAAAGGCACCCTGTGGCGTTAACGAACAGCTGATTCCTCACCTCAAGTTAAAACGCAATGAGAGTGAAACGCGAATTATGATCCGCGTCATCCTGGCTTGTTATTGGCTGGCAATTATTACCAGCCATTGGCTGCCCGCGGGTTTGTTTACAATTATCACCAACATGGCGGCGAGAGGAATAGATTTCTACATCAAATTGCTAGAAATCTATTCCAGTTCATGACAGTATGAAGTGCAAATCACTTATTTATGAGGAATTGTATGTACGTTTATATTTAAATTGAAGCGTGACACTGTTCATCAAAATTTGTGAAAATAAAAGTACAAATCAACACTCTTGCCAATCAACTGAAAGTTTCTACTACTTTAGATGCAATGGATGTAAATCAATTGGCTGTCGTTTCCACCAGTTTTATTCATCAGTTCGAAATACATTCAGTACAATAACCTTTTGTGCACTATAAAACTACATTATAGACCATTGCATATTGATGTTGCTGTCTGCTTATATTTACCAATTTCATGACATGTAATTTGTAGGTTATGCCTAATAAGGCATATAATTTAAGTGGCCGTTTGTAATGTGAATTCCTTACTGTATTTATGTACAAATATTATGGTTTAACTAATGAAGCAAGGATTAAAAGTGCAGTTTGCACTGCCACCCTTTTTTTGTTTAAATATTGATATGTAGTTTCTCAGTCTGGTAACTTCTTGGATTTGCTTGAGATAGATTTATAGTAATATAATACCTTATTAACCTGCAGGCTGAGTTTTTTTTAAACATGCCCAGGTGCATACAGTAGCACAAGACCTACTGCAGGCTATGTCGATCCTAAATGTAGGCCTATTATAGTGCTCATGTCAAAGGTCCTAAAGTTTTAACTATTGAGACTTGATTTGCATCGAAGATAATTTCAGCCGAGTCTGGCAAGGCTTCATAAACTTGGGCGTGACTTCACATTTTCATTTTTCCTATACAGCTTTTGATACCAACCACTTAAATCACTGTATTTCAAGATTTGCTCTCATTAAACATCGCCAACACTTTTTTTTTTCCCTGGTGGTGGGCTGTGTTGGGAGTCTACAGAAAATAAAGTTGAGAAATAAAAATACATCTCAGGTTTCCATGACACAGTTGCATTTTATCCTACTATATCTCCACTCAATATACCAATCCTACCAATGTTTCCTAATTCCTCATGCTGCATAAATAAACATGACAGATTACAGCATTAGCAATGATGACAGTAATTTATGAATTGTTAAAATGTTTTTAAAAGATGCATAGAAAAAGGCTTGATAAATCCTGTATCATCAAACCATTTAAACATTCCCACAGAGCTCTAATCAGAAGCTCATTTTATGTGCAACAGGTATGTAAAATAAACGTCCCTCCCAATAACTTGTAGGCCTAACCTGAACATAATCCATGTTAAGAGCTGGTTTTTGGTTCACAGGAAAACCTACCATTTAAAATCTTGCACATACCGGTAGGCTACTAATCATATTAAGGTGCAATTAACTAGGGTAATTTTAAAAATCATGGCTATCAACTACTGATTTAAATATTCCATACATCTTTCTTAACTCCACTTTTACTGACAGCATGTAAGTCCTTACTACTGTCTTTCAAGCCATTGACCAGTTGTTTTTTTCATGAGGAACCATTTTAGTCATTCTTCTCTATGTGAAATACAGTTGATGACAACTGCCTGGAAGACTCAGGTGTTTTTTCTTGTGTCGCTTCTCTGGTTGCCTAAGACACTTCCTAATTATTAAGAGAATGTTTCATTGAATTGTTGTATCCAATTGACCAACTGGTAATATATTATGGTTTGCTTTAATATTCCTATGATACACTTTTAGATCTCATATATTAATGAAATATACAACAACATAGGCTGAAATGTTGAACCAATCTCCCATTCCCTAACACTCCCAACTAATGGGACATAAGCTACCTAGTGGTTGCTTCCATCTACATGTACCGTACTAGGTCTAGTAGTACCATAGGTATTGTGACTGTTTCTCCAACTCCGTCAAGGAAACTAATTCTGAACTAAGATCTGGAATGGGGTACACTGTCCCTCGAGGGCAATCAAGGACAACTTGAATCATTCAAGTGATTTTTCTATTTCATTTTACCAACTAACCAGGTGCCTGGAAATGCTAGTGAAGGAGGCAGCTAAGTAGGCTAGCCTACTGGTATTCACCATTCAGAGAACATTCTCAGCGACTTGTCTATGCATAGGCCTATGACACAATTTTCAGAAATTGATACAGTAGTCACAGAACACTAATGGTGCCCAGTACTCGCAGCTTAGCATAGGACGGAGTGGATTCCAGCCACAGATTAACTTATGATCTGTCAACGGGTTTTCAAACAAATTGAGCACACACCCAAGTACAGGGGTCTTGACCATGATGTTCCAAGCCTCTAAATGAAACACTCCTCTTTAAGACTTTCTGGTCTTGCATCCATGGTCGATCAACATTCTCCTGATCTGTGTTCTCAAGTTTCTGATGGTTATGGACATTATTTTTATCCTGATTACTTCATATTTTAAGGGGTTGGGGTACATGCCCTATTCTTAATTAGTTCAGCATAAGATCATTGAATCCCCTTAAGAAAAATAGGGAACATCCATGTGTTATTTGACCATAGGAAAGGGAGAATTTAAAAAACTGAACCTCTAGGGACATTGATGCAGATGACTCCGAGTAAGTAGGCTAGATCAAAATGAACATTTTTCAGTGTTGCCTTAATAAAGGTTGATAACTTTCTACCGTTCAACATGAATAGGCCTATATTGGATGGGAAATATTTTTATTATTTGCAGAGATTACAAGGATGACTTGTTGATGTATCGTTATTTTGTTAAGTGAACATAAGTTCCAAGTCCATATCGTGTTGCAACCCATATTTCAGTGCTGCCTTAGTAAACGAAATATTCAATGTCTTTCAGTCGGTCAACACGGTTGCACTTAATGGTAATGAGAATGAGCATTATTCCAAAAACCAGAAAAAAAACTGTAGGCTACATGCAGACCTAACATGTCAAATCAATCATGCCTACAAGACAACAAAAATGCTCTATGAAAAACTATTAAAACCCCATAATGGTAGTCAAAAATAATCTCAAACCACCGCCACTATTTCGCGAAGGTGCAGAAAAATCTTACTATAGTACAGCTATTCGTAATAGTTGCTACTGTTGTGATCCGCCCCCGAAATATAACTATTTATCTTAATGTCTACAAGATAACGAGATTGCCAAAAAAACACAAATCTATAGAAGGCAACACTAAAAATGGCTTATCTAATCCACAAGTCACCCACCCTTCACCAACATTATTAATATTTGTAATTTAAGTAACTTAGGTTATGTTAAATTGAGGTTAATGGCGGATTTGATTGCGGCTGTGTGGCGGGAAGGACCCAATAAGTGCTCAGCCAATCAGGGACGTTTTGATTGGCGACCATGCTCGGAAAAATTTTAGATCGTTTTGATTCTCAGGGCTTCGTTAAGCCCCCACCCTAGGCCGTCATCGTGTCCAAAATGGCGGCTTAACGAACACGATGGGGTGCCATTATTAAAATTTTGGGAGATAGAAACACAGCCTATTTTGGATGTAAATCAATTGGCTGTCGTTTCCACCAGTTTTATTCATCAGTTCGAAATACATTCAGTACAATAACCTTTTGTGCACTATAAAACTACATTATAGACTATTGCATATTGATGTTGCTGTCTGCTTATATTTACCAATTTCATGACATGTAATTTGTAGGTTATGCCTAATAAGGCATATAATTTAAGTGGCCGTTTGTAATGTGAAGTCCTTACTGTATTTATGTACAAATATTATGGTTTAAATAATGAAGCAAGGATTAAAAGTGCAGTTGGCACTGCCACCCTTCTTTTTTTTTTTTTTTTTTTTTAATATTGATATGTAGTTTCTCAGTCTGGTAACTTCTTGGATTTGCTTGAGATAGATTTATAGTAATATAATACCTTATTAACCTGCAGGCTGAGTTTTTTTTAAACATGCCCAGGTGCATACAGTAGCATAAGACCTACAGCAAGCTATGTCGATCCTAAATGTAGGCCTATTATAGTGCTCATGTCAAAGGTCGTCCTAAAGTTTTAACTATTGAGACTTGATTTGCATCGAAGATAATTTCAGCCTAGTCTGGCAAGGCTTCATAAATTTGGGCGTGACTTCACATTTTCATTTTTCCTATACAGCTTTTGATACCAACCGCAAATCACAGTGTTTCAAGATTTGCTCTCATTAAACATCACCAATACTTTTTTTTTTCCCTGGTGGTGTTGGAGTCTACAGAAAATAAAGTTGAGAAATAAAAATACATCTTAGGTTTCCATGACACAGTTTCATTTTATCCTACTATATCTCCACTCAATATACCAATCCTACCAATGTTTCCTAATTCCTCATGCTGCATATTGAGTAGGAAACTTGGACAGCGGGTGGAATATTATGAGCAATATAGTGAACGGATTATTGTAGCTAAAATCAATACTAAACCTACCTGCACCACAGTGGTACAAGTCTATATGCCTACCAGTCAAGCTGATGATGAGGATGTTGAAAAGGTCTACGAAGAAATAGACGAAATTCTGAGGTATATCAAGGGTGATGAAAATGTTATAGTAATGGGAGATTGGAATGCTGTGGTAGGAAAAGGGAGAGAAGGGAAGATAGTAGGAGATTTCGGATTAGGTGAAAGGAATGATCGAGGAAGCAGGCTGGTAGAATTCTGCACCGAGCATGAGTTGGTCATAGCTAACACCTTATTCAATAACCACAATAGAAGAATATACACATGGATGAGACCAGGAGATACAGGGCGTTACCAAATCGACTTCATTATGGTCAAGCAGAGGTTTCGAAACCAGATTTTGGATTGTAAAACATATCCTGGTGCTGACATAAACTCTGACCACAATCTGGTTGTAATGAAATGCAGATTAAAGTTGAAGAAAAGTCAAAAGCCAAAAAGGTGGGCAATAGACAGACTGAAAGAGAAGGATGTAAACGAAAGATTCAAGAAGAGTATAAAGGAAGGACTAATGAAAAACCCTAAACAAACTTCAATTGCAGACGAATGGGCACTTTTGAAGAATGAAATAACAAAATCCGCAGAAGAAAACATAGGTAGGAAAGAAAGAATAGGTAGAAAACCGTGGATCACTCAGGATATACTAGAATTGATGGATGAAAGGCGGAAACACAAGAAGTAAGAGATGAAAAGGGGAAAGCAGAATACAGACGTCTGAGAAATGAGGTTAACAAGAAGTGCAAGGATGCAAAAGAAGAATGGTTGAAAGAGAAATGTGCAGGTATAGAAAATTGTCTGAAATTAGGAAAAGTAGACACAGCTTATCGAAGGATTAAGAATACTTTTGGGGAAAAGAAGACTAAGTGCTGTAATATTAAGGACAAAAATGGAAAGCCTCTAACAGATAGGGAAGAAAAGGTTGAGAGATGGAAAGCTTACATAGAGAGTTTGTATAAGGGAAAGGAGATTGAGAATCATGTAATGGAAAGGGAGGAGGAAATTGATGAGGATGCGAAAGGAGATTTAATATTGAGATCAGAATTTGATAGAGCTTTGGAAGACTTAAGCAGGAACAAAGCACCAGGCATAGATGATATACCGATTGAGTTGCTACGCTGCATAGGAGATGAAGGTCTGATCAGGTTATTTCACTTGGTGTGTAGGATTTATGAGACAGGTGAGGTACCCCCTGATTTCAAGAAGAATGTTATCATCCCTATACCAAAGAAAGTGGGAGCTGACAGATGTGAAGATTACCGTACAATCAGCTTGATTACTCATGCTTCAAAGATCCTGTCTAGAATAATTTACAAGAGGATTGAAAGCCAGATAGAAACGGAGTTGGGCGAAGACCAATTTGGTTTCAGGAGAAATGTAGGAACAAGGGAAGCTGTACTAAGTCTTAGGCTGATTTTGGAAGGTAGAATAAGGAAAGATAAGAGAACGTTCATGGCTTTTGTAGACTTAGAAAAGGCTTTTGATAACGTTGATTGGACTAAATTGTTTGACATTTTGAAATCGATTGGAATAAAGTACAGGGATAGGAGGGTGATCTACAATCTATACAGAAACCAGACAGCAGTCATTCGAGTTGAAGGACATGAGAGAAAAGCTGGTATTCAGAAAGGTGTAAGGCAAGGCTGCAACTTATCACCCATACTTTTCAATCTTTACATTGAACAAGCAATGAAGGAAATTAGAGAAAAATTTAAAGTGGGAGTGAAGATTCAAGGAGAAATAATTTCAACTCTGAGATTTGCTGGATGACATCGTCATCTTGGCCGACAAGCCTGAGGATTTGAATGATTTTTTGAATGGTATGGACTCCGTCTTACGGAAAGAATTCATGATGAAAATTAATAAATGTAAAACAAAAATACTGGAATGCAGCCGAAATAAATCAGAAACCTCTATGGAGATCAAATTGGCAGGTGAAAAGCTGAAGGAAGTAGGAGACTTCTGTTACTTAGGAAGCAGAATAACCAGTGATGGACGAAGCAAAGAGGATATAAAAAGTAGGTTGGCTCAGGCAAAGAAAGCATTTCTACAAAAAAGGAATCTGCTGACATCGAATATAGATTTGGGTATTAGGAAGTCATTTTTGAAAGCCTTTGTCTGGAGTGTGGCGCTCTATGGAAGTGAAACTTGGACTATTGGTGCAGCAGAAAAGAGGAGAATTGAAGCATTTGAAATGTGGTGTTACAGGAGAATGATGAAGATCAGATGGGTAGATAGGGTTACAAACGAAGAGGTATTAAGGCGAGTGGGAGAGGAGAGATGTTTCTGGCGACTGCTAATGAAGAGAAGAGATAGGTTGGTAGGACACATACTAAGACACCCAGGAATAGCAAGCTTAGTTATGGAAGGAAGAGTCGAGGACAAGAACTGTAGGGGTAGACCAAGGTTAGAATATGTTAAACAGATTGCCTCGGATGTAGGGTGTGGTAGCTATGTAGAGATGAAACGTTTAGCTCAGGACAGGGAGGCATGGAGAGCTGCATCAAACCAGTCAAAAGACTGAAGACTCAAACAACATGCTGCATAAATAAACATGACAGATTACAGCATTAGCAATGATGACAGTAATTTATGAATTGCTAAAATGTTTTTAAAAGATGCATAGAAAGTGGCTTGATAAACCCTGTATCATCAATCCATTTAAACATTCCCACAGAGCTCTAATGAGAAGCTCATTTTATGTGCAACAGCCATGTAGAATAAACCTCCCTCCCAATAACTTGTAGGCCTGACCTGAACATAATCCATGTTAAGAGCTGTTTTTTGGTTCACAGGAAAACCTACCATTTAAAATCTTGCACATAGGCTACTAATCATAATATGGTGCAATTACCCACAGTAATTTTAAAAATCCTGGCTATCAACTACCGGTACTGATTTAAATATTCCAGACATCTTTCTTAACTCCACTTTTACTGACAGCATGTAAGTCCTTACTACTGTCTTTCAAGCCATTGACCAGTTATTTTTTTCATGAGGAACTATTTTAGTCATTCTTCTCTATGTGAAATGCAGTTGATGACAACTGCCTGGAAGGCTCAGGTGTTTTTTCTTGTGTCGCTTCTCTGGTTGCCTACGACACGTCCTAATTATTAACAGAATGTTTCATTGAATTGTAGTATCCAATTGACCAACTGGTAATATATTATGGCTTGCTTTAATATTCCTATGATACACTTTTAGATCACATACATTAATGAAATATACAACAACATAGGCTGAAATGTTGAACCAGTCTCCCATTCCCTAACACTCCCAACTAATGGGACATAAGCTACCTAGTGGTTGGTCTCACATTGCTTCCATCTTCATGTACCGTACTAGGTCTAGTAATACCATAGGTATGGTGACTGTTTCTTCAACTCCGTCAAGGAAACTAATTCTGAACTAAGATCTGGAATGGGGTACACTGTCCCATGATGGCAATCAAGGACAACTTGAATCATTCAAGTGATTTTTCTATTTCATTTTACCAACTAACCAGGTGCCTGGAAATGCTTATGAAGGAGGCAGCTAAGTAGGCTAGCCTACTAGTATTCACCATTCAGAGAACATTCTCAGCGACTTGTCTATGCATAGGCCTATGACACAATTTTCAGAAATTGATACAGTAGTCACAGAACACTAATGGTGCCCAGTACTCGCAGCTTAGCATAGGACGGAGTGGATTCCAGCCACAGATTAACTTATGATCTGTCAACGGGTTTTCAAACAAATTGAGCACACACCCAAGTACAGGGGTCTTGACCATGATGTTCCAAGCCTCTGAATGAAACCCTCCTCTTTAAGACTTTCTGGTCTTGCATCCATGTTCGATCAACATTCTCCTGATCTGTGTTCTCAAGTTTCTGATGGTTATGGACATTATTTTTATCCTGATTACTTCATATTTTAAGGGGTTGGGGTACATGCCCTATTCTTAATTAGTTCAGCATAAGATCATTGAATCCCCTTAAGAAAAATAGGGAACATCCATGTGTTATTTGACCATAGGAAAGGGAGAATTTAAAAAACTGAACCTCTAGGGACATTGATGCAGATGACTCCGAGTAAGTAGGCTAGATCAAAATGAACATTTTTCAGTGTTGCCTTAATAAAGGTTGATAACTTTCTACCGTTCAACATGAATAGGCCTATATTGGATGGGAAATATTTTTATTATTTGCAGAGATTACAAGGATGACTTGTTGATGTATCGTTATTTTGTTAAGTGAACATAAGTTCCAAGTCCATATCGTGTTGCAACCCATATTTCAGTGCTGCCTTAGTAAACGAAATATTCAATGTCTTTCAGTCGGTCAACACGGTTGCACTTAATGGTAATGAGAATGAGCATTATTCCAAAAACCAGAAAAAAAACTGTAGGCTACATGCAGACCTAACATGTCAAATCAATCATGCCTACAAGACAACAAAAATGCTCTATGAAAAACTATTAAAACCCCATAATGGTAGTCAAAAATAATCTCAAACCACCGCCACTATTTCGCGAAGGTGCAGAAAAATCTTACTATAGTACAGCTATTCGTAATAGTTGCTACTGTTGTGATCCGCCCCCGAAATATAACTATTTATCTTAATGTCTACAAGATAACGAGATTGCCAAAAAAACACAAATCTATAGAAGGCAACACTAAAAATGGCTTATCTAATCCACAAGTCACCCACCCTTCACCAACATTATTAATATTTGTAATTTAAGTAACTTAGGTTATGTTAAATTGAGGTTAATGGCGGATTTGATTGCGGCTGTGTGGCGGGAAGGACCCAATAAGTGCTCAGCCAATCAGGGACGTTTTGATTGGCGACCATGCTCGGAAAAATTTTAGATCGTTTTGATTCTCAGGGCTTCGTTAAGCCCCCACCCTAGGCCGTCATCGTGTCCAAAATGGCGGCTTAACGAACACGATGGGGTGCCATTATTAAAATTTTGGGAGATAGAAACACAGCCTATTTTGGATGTAAATCAATTGGCTGTCGTTTCCACCAGTTTTATTCATCAGTTCGAAATACATTCAGTACAATAACCTTTTGTGCACTATAAAACTACATTATAGACTATTGCATATTGATGTTGCTGTCTGCTTATATTTACCAATTTCATGACATGTAATTTGTAGGTTATGCCTAATAAGGCATATAATTTAAGTGGCCGTTTGTAATGTGAAGTCCTTACTGTATTTATGTACAAATATTATGGTTTAAATAATGAAGCAAGGATTAAAAGTGCAGTTGGCACTGCCACCCTTCTTTTTTTTTTTTTTTTTTTTTAATATTGATATGTAGTTTCTCAGTCTGGTAACTTCTTGGATTTGCTTGAGATAGATTTATAGTAATATAATACCTTATTAACCTGCAGGCTGAGTTTTTTTTAAACATGCCCAGGTGCATACAGTAGCATAAGACCTACAGCAAGCTATGTCGATCCTAAATGTAGGCCTATTATAGTGCTCATGTCAAAGGTCGTCCTAAAGTTTTAACTATTGAGACTTGATTTGCATCGAAGATAATTTCAGCCTAGTCTGGCAAGGCTTCATAAATTTGGGCGTGACTTCACATTTTCATTTTTCCTATACAGCTTTTGATACCAACCGCAAATCACAGTGTTTCAAGATTTGCTCTCATTAAACATCACCAATACTTTTTTTTTCCCCTGGTGGTGTTGGAGTCTACAGAAAATAAAGTTGAGAAATAAAAATACATCTTAGGTTTCCATGACACAGTTTCATTTTATCCTACTATATCTCCACTCAATATACCAATCCTACCAATGTTTCCTAATTCCTCATGCTGCATATTGAGTAGGAAACTTGGACAGCGGGTGGAATATTATGAGCAATATAGTGAACGGATTATTGTAGCTAAAATCAATACTAAACCTACCTGCACCACAGTGGTACAAGTCTATATGCCTACCAGTCAAGCTGATGATGAGGATGTTGAAAAGGTCTACGAAGAAATAGACGAAATTCTGAGGTATATCAAGGGTGATGAAAATGTTATAGTAATGGGAGATTGGAATGCTGTGGTAGGAAAAGGGAGAGAAGGGAAGATAGTAGGAGATTTCGGATTAGGTGAAAGGAATGATCGAGGAAGCAGGCTGGTAGAATTCTGCACCGAGCATGAGTTGGTCATAGCTAACACCTTATTCAATAACCACAATAGAAGAATATACACATGGATGAGACCAGGAGATACAGGGCGTTACCAAATCGACTTCATTATGGTCAAGCAGAGGTTTCGAAACCAGATTTTGGATTGTAAAACATATCCTGGTGCTGACATAAACTCTGACCACAATCTGGTTGTAATGAAATGCAGATTAAAGTTGAAGAAAAGTCAAAAGCCAAAAAGGTGGGCAATAGACAGACTGAAAGAGAAGGATGTAAACGAAAGATTCAAGAAGAGTATAAAGGAAGGACTAATGAAAAACCCTAAACAAACTTCAATTGCAGACGAATGGGCACTTTTGAAGAATGAAATAACAAAATCCGCAGAAGAAAACATAGGTAGGAAAGAAAGAATAGGTAGAAAACCGTGGATCACTCAGGATATACTAGAATTGATGGATGAAAGGCGGAAACACAAGAAGTAAGAGATGAAAAGGGGAAAGCAGAATACAGACGTCTGAGAAATGAGGTTAACAAGAAGTGCAAGGATGCAAAAGAAGAATGGTTGAAAGAGAAATGTGCAGGTATAGAAAATTGTCTGAAATTAGGAAAAGTAGACACAGCTTATCGAAGGATTAAGAATACTTTTGGGGAAAAGAAGACTAAGTGCTGTAATATTAAGGACACAAATGGAAAGCCTCTAACAGATAGGGAAGAAAAGGTTGAGAGATGGAAAGCTTACATAGAGAGTTTGTATAAGGGAAAGGAGATTGAGAATCATGTAATGGAAAGGGAGGAGGAAATTGATGAGGATGCGAAAGGAGATTTAATATTGAGATCAGAATTTGATAGAGCTTTGGAAGACTTAAGCAGGAACAAAGCACCAGGCATAGATGATATACCGATTGAGTTGCTACGCTGCATAGGAGATGAAGGTCTGATCAGGTTATTTCACTTGGTGTGTAGGATTTATGAGACAGGTGAGGTACCCCCTGATTTCAAGAAGAATGTTATCATCCCTATACCAAAGAAAGTGGGAGCTGACAGATGTGAAGATTACCGTACAATCAGCTTGATTACTCATGCTTCAAAGATCCTGTCTAGAATAATTTACAAGGGGATTGAAAGCCAGATAGAAACGGAGTTGGGCGAAGACCAATTTGGTTTCAGGAGAAATGTAGGAACAAGGGAAGCTGTACTAAGTCTTAGGCTGATTTTGGAAGGTAGAATAAGGAAAGATAAGAGAACGTTCATGGCTTTTGTAGACTTAGAAAAGGCTTTTGATAACGTTGATTGGACTAAATTGTTTGACATTTTGAAATCGATTGGAATAAAGTACAGGGATAGGAGGGTGATCTACAATCTATACAGAAACCAGACAGCAGTCATTCGAGTTGAAGGACATGAGAGAAAAGCTGGTATTCAGAAAGGTGTAAGGCAAGGCTGCAACTTATCACCCATACTTTTCAATCTTTACATTGAACAAGCAATGAAGGAAATTAGAGAAAAATTTAAAGTGGGAGTGAAGATTCAAGGAGAAATAATTTCAACTCTGAGATTTGCTGGATGACATCGTCATCTTGGCCGACAAGCCTGAGGATTTGAATGATTTTTTGAATGGTATGGACTCCGTCTTACGGAAAGAATTCATGATGAAAATTAATAAATGTAAAACAAAAATACTGGAATGCAGCCGAAATAAATCAGAAACCTCTATGGAGATCAAATTGGCAGGTGAAAAGCTGAAGGAAGTAGGAGACTTCTGTTACTTAGGAAGCAGAATAACCAGTGATGGACGAAGCAAAGAGGATATAAAAAGTAGGTTGGCTCAGGCAAAGAAAGCATTTCTACAAAAAAGGAATCTGCTGACATCGAATATAGATTTGGGTATTAGGAAGTCATTTTTGAAAGCCTTTGTCTGGAGTGTGGCGCTCTATGGAAGTGAAACTTGGACTATTGGTGCAGCAGAAAAGAGGAGAATTGAAGCATTTGAAATGTGGTGTTACAGGAGAATGATGAAGATCAGATGGGTAGATAGGGTTACAAACGAAGAGGTATTAAGGCGAGTGGGAGAGGAGAGATGTTTCTGGCGACTGCTAATGAAGAGAAGAGATAGGTTGGTAGGACACATACTAAGACACCCAGGAATAGCAAGCTTAGTTATGGAAGGAAGAGTCGAGGACAAGAACTGTAGGGGTAGACCAAGGTTAGAATATGTTAAACAGATTGCCTCGGATGTAGGGTGTGGTAGCTATGTAGAGATGAAACGTTTAGCTCAGGACAGGGAGGCATGGAGAGCTGCATCAAACCAGTCAAAAGACTGAAGACTCAAACAACATGCTGCATAAATAAACATGACAGATTACAGCATTAGCAATGATGACAGTAATTTATGAATTGCTAAAATGTTTTTAAAAGATGCATAGAAAGTGGCTTGATAAACCCTGTATCATCAATCCATTTAAACATTCCCACAGAGCTCTAATGAGAAGCTCATTTTATGTGCAACAGCCATGTAGAATAAACCTCCCTCCCAATAACTTGTAGGCCTGACCTGAACATAATCCATGTTAAGAGCTGTTTTTTGGTTCACAGGAAAACCTACCATTTAAAATCTTGCACATAGGCTACTAATCATAATATGGTGCAATTACCCACAGTAATTTTAAAAATCCTGGCTATCAACTACCGGTACTGATTTAAATATTCCAGACATCTTTCTTAACTCCACTTTTACTGACAGCATGTAAGTCCTTACTACTGTCTTTCAAGCCATTGACCAGTTATTTTTTTCATGAGGAACTATTTTAGTCATTCTTCTCTATGTGAAATGCAGTTGATGACAACTGCCTGGAAGGCTCAGGTGTTTTTTCTTGTGTCGCTTCTCTGGTTGCCTACGACACGTCCTAATTATTAACAGAATGTTTCATTGAATTGTAGTATCCAATTGACCAACTGGTAATATATTATGGCTTGCTTTAATATTCCTATGATACACTTTTAGATCACATACATTAATGAAATATACAACAACATAGGCTGAAATGTTGAACCAGTCTCCCATTCCCTAACACTCCCAACTAATGGGACATAAGCTACCTAGTGGTTGGTCTCACATTGCTTCCATCTTCATGTACCGTACTAGGTCTAGTAATACCATAGGTATGGTGACTGTTTCTTCAACTCCGTCAAGGAAACTAATTCTGAACTAAGATCTGGAATGGGGTACACTGTCCCATGATGGCAATCAAGGACAACTTGAATCATTCAAGTGATTTTTCTATTTCATTTTACCAACTAACCAGGTGCCTGGAAATGCTTATGAAGGAGGCAGCTAAGTAGGCTAGCCTACTAGTATTCACCATTCAGAGAACATTCTCAGCGACTTGTCTATGCATAGGCCTATGACACAATTTTCAGAAATTGATACAGTAGTCACAGAACACTAATGGTGCCCAGTACTCGCAGCTTAGCATAGGACGGAGTGGATTCCAGCCACAGATTAACTTATGATCTGTCAACGGGTTTTCAAACAAATTGAGCACACACCCAAGTACAGGGGTCTTGACCATGATGTTCCAAGCCTCTGAATGAAACCCTCCTCTTTAAGACTTTCTGGTCTTGCATCCATGTTCGATCAACATTCTCCTGATCTGTGTTCTCAAGTTTCTGATGGTTATGGACATTATTTTTATCCTGATTACTTCATATTTTAAGGGGTTGGGGTACATGCCCTATTCTTAATTAGTTCAGCATAAGATCATTGAATCCCCTTAAGAAAAATAGGGAACATCCATGTGTTATTTGACCATAGGAAAGGGAGAATTTAAAAAACGGAACCTCTAGGGACATTGATACAGATGACTCCGAGTAAGTAGGCCAGATCAAAATGAACATTTTTCAGTGTTGCCTTAATAAAGTTTGATAACTTTCTACCGTTCAACATGAATAGGCCTATATTGGATGGGAAATATTTTTATTATTTGCAGAGATTACAAGGATGACTTTTTGATGTATCATTATTTTGTTAAGCGAACATAAGTTCCAAGTCCATATCGTGTTGGAACCCATATTTCAATGCTGCCTTAGTAAACGAAATATTCAATGTCTTTCAGTCGGTCAACACGGTTGCACTTAATGGTAATGAGCATTATTCCAAAAACCAGAAAAACAAATTGTAGGCTACATGCAGACCTAACATGTCAAATCAATCATGCCTACAAGACAACAAAAATGCTCTATGAAAAACTATTAAAACCCCATAATGGTAGTCAAAAATAATCTCAAACCACCGCCACTATTTCGCGAAGGTGCAGAAAAATCTTAATAAAGTACAGCTATTCGTAATAGTTGGTACTGTTGTGTTAAACGGCTACTGAGTGGTAGGCCCCCGAAATATAACTATTTATCTTAATGTCTACAAGATAACGAGATTGCCAAAATCCACAATGCCACCCACAAATCTATAGAAGGCAACACTAAAAAAGGCTCATCTAATCCACAAGTCGCCCACCCTTCACCAACATTAATATTTGTAATTTAAGTAACTTAGGTTATGTTAAATTGAGGTTAATGGCGGAATTGATTGCGGCTGTGTGGCGGGAAGGACCCAATAAGTGCTCAGCCAATCAGGGACGTTTTGATTGGCGACCATGCTCGGAAAAATTTTAGATCGTTTTGATTCACTCGCCTTCGTTAAGCCCCCACCCTAGGCCGTGGCAGCGAACAAAATGGCGGCTTAACGAACACGACGGGGTGCCATTATTAAAATTTTGGGAGATAGAAACACAGCCTTTGTAGGCGAAGCGACACTAGCGCTCGCGGCGGCCGGCAACAGCACGTTATTCGCGGAACAGATGATTTCACTTTTGCAAGTTTTTTTATTTTTATTTTAACTCATCTGAGTGATTATTTCCATTGTAAATATAAGTCACGTTAAATCACCAACTACTGCAGGAAAAAGCCACAATGTTGATATATTGTACACTTTAAATTCATAGAAACATAAAAAGAATGCTTTGGTTTTATTAGTTCAGTCCTCTATAAGTATCCCTAGGTACAGTTGTATGACGTATTTAATGAGTCTTACGTAGAATTCATACTCCATACTAGTTATAAATTCATGTATTTGTTTTAATGATAGTCGCTGGCATCTCTACATAAAACCAAGTCCATGATTCCTGGATGTAACGGGTAATCTCTAAATCCACTGAATGGATTTTGATGCAATTTTCACCATTCAGTAAAGAATTTCTCGAGGAAGGTTTCTGTAGGAAAACATTCATTTATGACCAAAGGAAGCCGAGCAGTAACGATTTCAGTGAATCATGTCGAAGGAAAACCTGCCGTCCATGCGCCTTTTAAGCTTACGCTGGGTAAACAGTTAAACATATCCATATACTATGAGTGTAAGAATTGGTCAGCATGAAAAGTTCTACAAGGAAGTCCGCGACAGCGAATCTTTATCTTTAATACATCGTCAAGTGATTTTACGTTTTAATTTCTTCCAACAATCTCCATTCAGTGGAAATTTAAATCACTAGCTTCGGAGCGAGTTAACGAGCTAGCGAGCGAGCCCATCACCCCAGCTTCAGCCAGCATTAACTGTCGAGTCGTGTCGAGTTAAGACTTCAGAGAAGAGTAGACTATAAGTGTTTGGAGTTTCGCTGTTCACCTCGGCTTTTCTGAATTGCGTCTGAGAACTACCGTCCATGCGCCTTTTAAGCTTACGCTGAGTAACCCCTTTAAGATACCAGGCGAAGCCGGGGCGAGTTGATAGTATGGGTATAATAGAATATCAAATTCTTAACCATATCAAAAGCTAGTTATTCCGTTAACATTATAGTTAATTGGTAAAAAATACCAGTGTGATTTGTGAAACAAAAAGTATAAAAAGATCTTAAGGTCTTAAATGGCTCAATTGTAGGTACTTCGTATTTTTTCTGTGGGTTTGAAACCTTTCATTCCTGAATTTGACAAAATAATACAATGTCAATTTTACAAAATATCGGCAATAACAATTGTGCACCGTACCTTCACAACAGCCATGTGGGAGACCAGGTATTTCATAAGAGAATTAACAAACAGTGTACCACATCTAAGTTTGTGAGCATTATCCTGACGACTTAAATTGGCTTGCTTCCAAAGGATTCGAGAATAAGTTTATATTATTGTACAAAATCTTTATTCATTAAATCAGCTCTCTGACTATTATAAAGCCATTTTCTACATCTGAATATTAAAATGTCGGCCCGGGTTTGAGATGACATGATGGAATAAATAGCATACTCCTTAAGAGATGTGGCGATCATCTGGCTCCATTGCTTGCTGAGATAATTAACTTGTCACTGCAAACAGGAGTAATACCAGATAAATGTAAACTAGCAAGAGTGTACCAATATTTAAAAAGGTGATGTATCTAACCCCAGTAATTACAGACCGTTGTGCATATTATCCTCACTGGAAATAGTAATCAAAAAAAAGTCCTGAATTTCCTAACAAACAACAAATTTTTCTTCAAATATCAGTACGGCTTCCTTCCCAAACATAGCACTGATTCAGTAGCATTTGACGTAGTGTCACTTATATATAAAGCATTAGATAACAATAAAATAGCAGCAGGTCTATTTATAGATCTTGCTAAGGCGTTTGACACTGTTAAGTATAGTGCCTTTGTAAAGTTCAATAGACTACCAGAAAATATAAAAATTGCACCTAGCCTACCTACCAATCTTTAAAAGGAGGCTAAAACAGTTTATGTGGAATTATTATAAAATGTCAGTTTGAAGAAATTCCAAAATCTGAGAAGACAAACGAAGACTGCATTGTGTACAAAAACTTATGAAAGCTACAAAATGTTGTATATATTTTCATACTGAAAACTTTGCAAACTAAACATTGAATTGTAATTTGTCGCCAACAAGATAAAACTGTACGATTCCTTTGTATATGAGTCCTTGACTCAAGGGATTAATAAAATGCATTATTATTTAAAAAAAACATACCTTGTTGCTATGTAAACTATCAAATGCAGGAATTAGAGGAATAGCCTTTGAGTGGTTTAAAAACTACCTGTCTAACAGGAAGCAGTATGTTAATATTAATAAAACTAAAGGGTCCATTTCTGATGTTAAATGCGGTGTCCCACAAGGGACAGTGCTCGGACCATTGCTGTTCCTGATATTTATTAATGATATAGGTTATTTTAGAGTTTACTGGTAAAATATTTCTATTTGCAGATTATATATTTCTACTTTACGAGAGCGCCTGTGAACAAACGATTACGCAGAATATGCAAAAGGATCTAAATATACTAACAACATGGCTTTCAAAAAGTAAATTAATCTTAAGTAGCTCAAAAACAAAATACATGCTATTTCATAAACCAGCTTACAGTCCAAGCACTTGCAACATAGTTAAAATTGGTAATGTACCCATCGAACGGGTGAAGCAATACACATATTTAGGCCTAACTTTGGACAATAACTTAAGTTGGAATGAACATGTCACAAATTTGAAAAATAAAATTGTTAGTGGAATTGGTGTTCTAAAAAGATTAAGGGAGTATGGAATAAGCAATCAACATTTAAGGAGCATATATGCCTCTCTTATTCATTCTCACCTTATGTACATGAACACAATATGGGGTAAATGTGTACAGGAATCAATAAATGAGCTCGAAGTTCTCCAAAAAAGAGCAATTAAAATCATGTATGGTTACGATTTTAGGAAACCAACTGTACAAGTATTTCAGGAGACAAACATATTGCCATTACGAAGCCAGCTCAACTACTCTGAAGCTTTATTTATGTTCAGATATAAACAAGGTCTTATTAATCTTAATATTGAACTTCAATGCAGGAAAGCCATTCATACCCTTAACACAAGCTCAGCAAACCAGTTATACATGGAGTCAACAAACACAACTAGATATGGTATTAAAAGTATTTCCTATTCAGCCAGCACATCTTATAACAACTTACCTCCTAAACTGAGACAAATTGTAAACTTAAACAAATTCAAAAAGGAAGCACGCAGGTTCTTCCTGAAACAATATGTTGAAGAATATAGATGAACCCATCAAGACTTAATAAATGTTCCTACCACCTTAGTATATTCTAGTATTAAGTTAGTTACTAAGCCATATTTGTAAAGGGCAGTCCCCCCTTGAGCTACCAGCTCACTGGGACTTTCTGTACCCCATAAATAAATAAATAAATAAATAAATAAATAAATCTTTTACGTTTACTTAGCCTACCGTATGTCTTAATTTTCAAAATGCATAGATATTTATATTTGATTTTCAGCCAATGGCCATAGCAGGGCATTCCACATGAACGCTCGTAGGTTCTCCAATTTTAATGTCAAGTAGTTCCAATTTAAGCTACCAGTCGCCCCTGTCACTGAGACCAAACGGCATACGTTTGAACTTGATAGAGCGTGTCTAACCCAATAGCCTACACATTTTGACTACATACTACCTAGTGTAGTTGTAAGTTCTTTTACGTGCCATAAATCTATGACATGGGCCCGACGACTTCGGCCGTGTTTGAACCCGTGATCTTGGTCGTAGCAGTTCAGCATGCTACCGACTACGCCACGGAAGCCATGCATAGATATCCTACCGAGACATGCTTCTGATTTATAACAGACTGGCTCCGTGGCTCAGCGGTAACGTTCTCGCCTGCTGTTCCCAAGGTTGCAGGATCTAATCCTGGCGTAGTCACCTGGCATTTAAGGGTGCATAAATGCGAGGGAACAGTGTCTGTAGATTTACTGGCACGTTAAAAATCCCCTTCAGGACAACCTTCCGGCACCCCGGTGTCTCTAACAGCCACAGTAGTTAAAAGGGACCTAAAACCAATAACATTATTATTGA
Source organism: Meconema thalassinum (assembly GCA_946902985.2). NCBI lineage: Eukaryota > Metazoa > Arthropoda > Insecta > Orthoptera > Tettigoniidae > Meconema > Meconema thalassinum. Next base: position 276,487,824 of record OX336388.2, read on the forward strand.
TTTATAACCAGTTAAAGACCTAGTTCCGTTGTTTGATTGAAAAGCTTTATAATACTTTCTACTGCATATCCCAATTAATTGTGGTCGCCGGAGCCAATCAGGCTCATTTTGGTTTTGGCCGGGGATTTAAGGCCGGATGCCCTTCCTGAGGCCACGTAATTTTCAGGGGAAAATTCCACGCCACTGTCTCCGGCATTGGAACTCCGGCCGTCCAGGTGATTGACAAGCAGCTAAGCTACTGCACCATCACGCTCCCCTTGAAAAGCTTTATAATACTAGCCTAAAATCCATAGATCAAATCTTACCTTTTAGGATCCTTTGGAAAATCGGGTGTCGTCTTGCTATTTGAACAGTCTGACTTCCCAGTCGGTCAACACGAATACACCCAATTAGATTGGGCGAGGAATAACAATTAATTTTCCTGTGTAATTCATAATACAATAATTATTTGTACATTTAATAAAATGCTTCTCATACAACCCCTACCCCTTTATGTGAGAAGTGTGTTATTAAGTGTATAAACGATTCATGTATTTTTTAGTTTAGGCATTAGGAGATAAATTGTCACTGCCCACCTAATCTAATTGGGTACCGTACACTCGTGTTGACAGACTGTAAAGCGTCATATAGGTTACTTAGCAACACTGAAATATTTCTTCCAATATTAGATCTGTTTATTGAACTCCCCCCAGGGGCTCACATCTATTGGGGCGTGGGTTGGCAACCACGGGACCCCAGCTGAGTCCGGCATTGCTTCCACTTACTTGTGCCGGGCTCCTCACCGTCTTCTTTCCTGTCGACCTCCCTTGGTCAACTCTTGTTCTCTTCCGACCCCGACGGTATTAGGTTATCCGAGGCATAGGGAGTCTTTCACTTTCCCGCCTTAATTGGCCCGTGTCTCATCTTTCCTGATCCCTCCTTCTGTGAGGGGTCAGCCTTCATTTTCTTTTCCTTTTACCTCCTGCCTTGTGCTCAAGGCCCTTAAGGAGGCAGGGTGTATGTAGCCCCACCACTTCTGGTGCACCCTAGATAATGCTACACCCTCAGGGGCTCACGGCTGGTGAGTTCGGGAGTTGGCGACCCCGAGGGATTCCTGAGCTGGGTCCGTTTTCCCCTTTTGTCCCTTACCTTTGGGGCGGACCTTCTCCTCTCTCCCCTCTCCTCTTTTCATTATATTTACTTTTCTCTTTAAGATTCCCGCACTTTTTTTTGTTACTTGGTTCACCGTGTATCTAAATTCCCTTCTAGCGATTTTTTAAAGGCATTTTTAATCTACGTTGCTTTTTGTATGTTTTTTCGATCTAAATTACATCTCGCGATTGTTTTCGACCTCAATTGCATTTTGTAAAGATTGACAATCTAAATTGCTTTTTAGTAAGTCTTTCAATATGGCGGAGGGACCTTTGTGAGTATTTTGAATTTCAATTGCATTTTGTAAGTATTTTCAACCATAACCGCATTTCGCACGAATTTTGAATCTAAATTGCATTTTGTTTGGCGGGCATTTTGCACATATTTTGATTCTCAATTGCATTTTGTGGGTATTTTGAATCTAAATTACATTTTGTCAAGTATTTTCAATCTAAATTGCTTTTCGTAAGTATTGTCAATCCACATGAGTCCTTTGAATCATTTGTAAGCATTTTCAATTTCAATTGCATTTTGTAAGTATTTTGAATTTCAATTGCACTTGGTGAATAATTTGGATTGGAACTGGGATATTTCAATCTGAATTGCATTGTGTATTTTCAATTTCAATTGCATTTTGTAAGTATTTTGAACCTCAATTGCATTTTGTGCGTATTTTCGATCTCATTTGCATTTTGTAAGTATTTTGAATTTCATCTGCATTTTGTAAGTATTTCGACGCTACATTGCATTTTGTACGTATACTGAATCTAGCCTACGTGTTGTGGGTCTTTTTCAATCTATTCTTTTTGTGCATCTTTTCGTTCTAAATTCCCTTTTGTAAGACCATATTGTGAGTTGTTTCCATCTGAGTTCCTTTATGTACGTATTTTCCGTCTCAGATAATTTTTTTCTGGTTTCCATTTCATTATCATTTTCGCTATCCCCCAGATCATTAGGGGCCGATAACCTAGATGTTAGGCCCCTTAAAACAACAATCATCATCATCATCATCATCATGTTTATTGAACTGCACATCTCCTCTTGTAAAGCACATGTTAAATTAAAGATATAACCTTTTCACAATGCTCACATACAGTAAATCTAGCAACAATAACATACAGCAACATAGCGCAGTCGGCACATTCTTGCTGGCTGCATGAGAGCATTATTGTCTCGCGGTAGAAAAGATGAGCCAAGCTTCGCGATCTGTAGGTAGACTGTGGTTATACGTTGTCATGAAGACGTGTGTAGCCACAAATGGGGGCCCGGGCCGAAAGGCGACAACAGTACATCACCACAGACACAAATCACAACCTGCCGAGTTTCCAATGGGGGGGGTTTCTAACCCCCCCTTGGCTATGCCACTGACTGTACTTATATAATAACATTAATAACGGCAGCTCTTTTCATAATAACAAGGCATGCAATGCAGTTAAAATGAACTGTTGTAATAAGAAGAAGTCGTTATTCAAAGATCGCATGCTGATGTTTGCGGGGTCGAGTCCCGGTTGATATAAATATTGGCAGATGGGGTAGCTTAGACATAAATAAAGTTGATTAAACTAAATTGTACAAAATTCACTTATAACATGGCGGAAATCAATACAGGAAGTGACGTAATAAGTACAAACAAAACACGAGAGAGAACATAGAGAACTTAATAAAGGAAAATGGCTTTAAATTAAATAAATTGTCACATTCTAGCACACCCACCTAATTAAACACATTTCGCACACAAATCATTCTCAAGTTTCTCGTGCTTGACAAAGGGTAAGGCTTTTGTCATCATCATTATTTCCCCTTTTCCAGCCGACACTGGGTGGGGGTAAATATGGTTCCTCTCCACTTTGTTCTGTCGTTCCACCATTCCTCTTCCGACACGGTGTTCCAATCCAGGTTGCGTTTTCGAATGCTATACTTCACCGAGTCCATCCAACGCATTCTTGGTCTTCCTCGTCCTCTCTTCCCTGTCGTTCCAGTACTCGTCTTGGTAGCCTTACTTCATTCATCCGTTTGACATGTCCAAACCATCTCAATCTGTTTTGCTCCAGTTTGTCATTTAGTTTCTGTACTCCCAGTTCTTTCCGTATATCTTCATTTCTCACTCTGTCCCTCCTCGTTTTCTGGTCCATACTTCTCAGGAATCTCATCTCAGCTGCCTGTACTCTGCTCTCATCCCTGTTAGTCATTGTCCAAGTTTCTGCTGCATATATCATTATAGGAACAAAATATGCTTTGTACAGAACTTCTTTAGCCTTAATTGGTCCCCGTACCAGTTGGTAGAAAGCACTCCCGAGTTGTATTCTTCTGCTAATTTCCAAACCTAGTCTTCCATCTTCAGTCAGTTCACTTCCCAAGTATTTGAAGTGCTTCACCACTTACAATTCCTTATCTCCGACTTTGAATCCTCCTTTTCCTTCTTTCTTACCTGTACTCATCACCAGTGTTTTACTCTTCTCCACTTTTATCTTCAATGCCCATTGCTCAATCTTTTCATTTATAACGTCTAACTGTTCTTGTACCTCCATCTCATCCTCGCCCCAGATCACAACGTCGTCTGCAAACAACATTACCTTCATCTTTGCCCTAGTATAGTCTTCCATTGCTGCTTCATGATGACATCCATATCCATTACGAACAATAAGGGTGACAACACACTTCCTTGCTTTAGTCGAGTGTCAATTTTAAGCCATTCCGATGTCCCGACTCTAGTCTTCACACTACTGTAGCACTCCATGCATATTCCTTTTATCATGTCTCTCAGTTCCTTGCCTATCCCCCTATTTGTTAAGCTTTCCCAAACTTTTCTTCTAGGGATGCTATCATAGGCCTTTTCTAGATCAATAAAAGTCATTACCATATCTTTCCCATATTCCCTACTCTTTTCAATGTTCTGTCTCAGAATGAAAATGGGTTCCACTGTTGACCTGCCCCCTCTAAATCCAAACTGCTCCTCCTCTATTTGGCTTTCTACCTTTACTATAATTCTTTTTTCTAGGATTCTTTCCATTACTTTGGCAACATGCAAGAAGATGGTGATTCCTCGGTAGTTACCACACACCTTCCTGTCTCCTTTCTTGAATATTGGCAATACTATTCATTTTTTCCAGTCTACAGGAATTTTCTTCTCTCTCCACACACTCCTGAGAAGTCTGTATGTCCACTGCAGTCCCACTGGTCCTGCCGCCTTGATCATTTCTATTGCCACTTCGTCTATTCCCACAGCTTTCCCCATCTTCATCTTCCTAACTGCCCATTCCACTTCTGCCATAGTAATTTCTGGTTCTTCTTCTATTTTTTCCTCCGCCGTTTTGGCTGCTTTGCGTAACTTCGCATGTCTGGCGTCTCACATTCAACAGCTCGCTGAAATATTCTTTCCATCTGTTCGTTATCTCTTCTGGTTTTGTCAATATTTCACCTTCTTTGGTTTCCATGAACCCAGTGTTCACCTTTTCATTTCTTCTACGTTTTATAATTCCAAACAGCAATTTCTTTCCACAATTTAAATCCTCCCTTATTTCCTGAGTGAATTCTTCCCAGCTTTTCTTCTTTCCCTCTGAAATTACTTTCTTGCAATCTCTGTTTGCTTCTATATATTTTGCTCTACTTTTTCAGTCTTTTTTTGTTTTCCATTCCTTCCAAGTTATCTTCTTCTCCCTTGCCTTATCTTTCACTCTATTATTCCACCATTTTGTCGCCTTTTTCCGTACCTCTCCTGATGTTCTACCACATTTTTTCTCTGCACTGTTTACAAATGCACTCTTGAACTTTTCCCATTCTTGTTCCACATGGGTAATATCCGTCCTTGGTATCTATTCTTGCAATTCTTTCTTAAACTCATCTGCAACATCCTTTTCCTTTAGTCTCCAGACCTTAATCTTTCTTTCCCTTTTTTCTGGTAATCTCATAACTTTTCCTACTGGTACTTTTAATTTCGCTACCACTGCCTTATGGTATCCTCCAAAGGCTTCCTCTGGCATGGCTGTGACATCCATTATCTCTTTCCGATGTCCTTTTTCTACTAAAACATAGTCTATCAGAATTTTCGTTCTTCGATCTCCCCATCCATACCTCGTTATCTTCTGACTATTTTTCTTTCTGAACCACGTATTCCCTATAATTAATTGGTTCCGATGACAGAAGTCCATTAAGAAATACCCTTCTGGATTCTTACTGTCATATCAGCCACTAATTCATTAGTGCCAACATGATATAATTCTCTGACGTTTTCCTTAATGAACAATCTTCTTATATTAATGTGCTTTGTACGCTTATGAGATTGCTCATATTTATCAATACACAAGGCACCATTATCGTCATTGAAAATCTTTACACAAATCTTCTTTAAACCTAGAATCTCAACATTTCTGATGTACAAAGACTCTTTGATACCTTCAGTAAGTCTGACTGAGTACTTGACTGTGTCACAGTTTTTAATTGCTTAAGACTGCCATGCAAACACAGAACCTCCTAACTTCATCACGGAAGCATCAACACTCAAGTTTCCACTTGGAGTGAACACAAGACCACAGTTTTTCGTGTATCTCAGCAATCGTTTACAAACTGACCAGTGTTCATCGCCATCTATTGACTTAACTTACAAACAGTATACATCAAGTCAGGTCTAGTATAAATAGCAATGAACCTATCAGGAATCCCTTCAGTTTTTGTTTCCAACTTTGGTAACTCTGACCTGCAGACATGGGTGTACACTTTGGCAGACAGTTAAACATGTTGAATTTCCTCAACAAATCTGACTTGTACTCACTTTGGTCTAGTTTCAAAATAACACTCTCCTTGTTGTAGTCAACTCTCATCCCTAGACAATTTTTCAACTAACGTAAGAATTTCGTATTTCCTTGCCAATAAACTATACAGGTTTTTCTTTTCAGCACGCCAGTTAGTAAAGACAAATATATCAGCAACATACAAACAGATATACATGGCAAATGATCTTCCTTTTCTATAAAAACACAAGGATCACAGACAGATTGAGTATATCCATGCACGACTAGCCTAAGGCACATACCTCCTGCAGCAAATCCTGCTGGCTGGATGGTTTCACTCAGATCATGCAGTAGTAATGTCTACATTAGGAGGTTGTTGAGCTGGCAGCAAGCACAAGAGTGTAGTGCAGTATCTTTGATCAGTGAAGTTCAGTGTCTAAAAACAATATGGTAAATCGTGTGAATTGTGAACCTTTCCACGACAAATAATAAAATATGCATTCTAGAGGAGTCTATGTGATTTATTGAGAAGTGAACCTAACATTTTATGGCGACCAGTGACACGATTTAGGTGGATTAATATTTCAACAGATGATAGACGACGAGTGTGAGGATGACGAAATAGAAACGGAATGTGAATCAGCTGATGATTACAAACACACATTCCTTAGCTGCACAGCTTAGCTGTAGAACAAAAGCGACACGTTTTATGAATCCCGTTGTTTCCATTACCCCTCCACAAACTGTAGTGAATGACAATATTTGTGATAAAAAGAAATATAGACTTCCAAGTATAGAATTTAAGAAATTTTCTGGTGAAATAATAGATTGGTTATATTTTGGAGCCAGTACCGTAAAATTCACGAGGATGAGGACATTGGGAAGGAAGATAAATTCCAATATTTAGTTCAGGCTATGACAGAAGGTTCCAGAGCATGTGAATTAGTTACTAGTTTTCCACCCACTGCCGAGAATTATGACAAAGCTATAGATAGTCTTCAAGCTCGATTTGGTAGAGAGGACTTGCAGGTGGAAGTTTATGTTCGTGAATTGCTCAAACTAGTATTGACGAATGCAATCAATTCCACAGAAAGGCCAACACTAAGTAGCTTGTATGATAAATTAGAGTCACATCTCAGATCGCTGGAAAGTTTAGGCGTTACTACAGAAAAATGTACTGCAATGCTGTATCCCCTAATTGAATCATCTTTGCCAGAAGACCTATTAAGAACATGGCAGAGGAATACTTCCTTCAGGTGTGATTCCGTATCCAAAGATCGTTTGCAGCAGCTCATGGCTTTTCTTCAAAATGAAGTAGTAAGTGAAGAAAGAATTTCATTGGCTATGAAAGGGTTTAGTATTAGCCCATCCCAAGGATCTAAGATTAAGGGAGACAAGAAACCAAGGATGTCATTGAACCAAATATACCTACTGCTTCTGCTTTGTTTGCTGATGTTTCTAAGAGACAGGAGTGTGTTTTTTGTCTTAAACCTCATTCGAGCCCAGAGTGCATTAAAGCTCAAAAATGACTGTAGGGGTAAAAAGGAAAATCTTAACTGATAAGCACTGTTGCTTCAATTGTTTAAAGAAGGGCCATGCATGTAGAGCTTGTAAATCGATTGTCAGATGCATTGTTTGTGGTGGTAAACATGTGGTATTAATGTGTTATAAGCTCCGTGACAAAGAAAATGAAAGTGTGTCCCAACAGAATTACGAGGGAGACAGGAATTTGGTTCACCAGGATGGCAATAATGTGGATAAGGCTTTAGCTAATGTGTCTTGTTCTCCTGAGGTGTACTTGCAAACCCTGGCAGTTGTCGTTAAAGGAAAGGGTAAACATAAAACTGTACGAGCTGTCATTGATACTGGGTCTACTAAATCCTACATTGCACGTGACCTAGCCGAAGAAATGGGGTATCAGTCAATCAGGAAGGAAACGTTAATACATTCCTTGTTTGGTGGAGTACGTTCTCGAGAAGCAAAACACAACTGTTACAGAATAAGTTTAAAGCGATTGGAGGGAAACTATTCCAAGGAGCTGGAAGTTTTAAGCCAAGAGATTATTTGTGAAGATGTCCCATATATTAAGAATGGTTCTTGGAGTGAGGAGATAAGGGATCTGACAATATGTTTAACTGATGTACGAGAGCGAGGGCCTGTGCAGATTCTGATTGGGGCCGATAAGGCGGGTGAACTGCTCACTGGGAGGAAACATCAACTAAAATGTGGCCTAGTTTTGGTGGAGACTTGCCTAGGGTGGACACTAATGGGAAAAGGCATAGGTAACAAGGCCCAAAGGGATTCGGCATCATTATTAGTGTCATCATTGTTTACCCAACACACAAGAATTTCTAATCTCTGGGACTTAGAAATTCTTGGAATTACTGACCCTGTTGTGAAAGAATCCATCGTCGAGAGGAATGAGCGTGTTAGAAATAACTTCCTTGAGACTGCACGACTGAATGAAGATAACAGATATGAAGTGTGTCTGCCTTGGAGTGAACAACATCCACCTCTCCCTGACAAAACAGAAATTGCTCAGCACAGATTAGAAATCACTACAAAGAAACTACAAGCTGAACAACATTATCAGGAGTACGATAATGTCTTACGAAGTTGGTTGGAGAAAGGAATCATCGAGAGGGTACCTGAGGAAGAACTGAAGAATGGTGGACACTATCTACCTCACCGACCTGTCTTCAAAGAAAACAGCACCACCAAGATCAGGCCTGTTTTTGATGCCTCGGCGAAGCAGAGAAACGCTCCATCTCTGAACGAATGTATTGAAAAAGGGCCTAACTTCATAGAGTTGATCCCTAGTTCGCTACTGAAGTTCAGAGAAAATGAGATCGGTGTGACGGCCGATGTAGAAAAAGCATTTCTTCAAATAAGTGTTAATCCTAGAGACCGTGATTTTCTGAGATTCCTTTGGTAAGAGGAGGAAAGTACAGGGAAGGTAGAAGTGTTCCGTCACAATAGAGTTGTCTTTGGACTTGCATGTTCTCCGTTCCTATTGTCGGCAACCATCAAACTCCACTTGAACGAGTTGAAGAGACAAACAGTCGATAATAGTTCCTACTCAACTTCAACAATAGAAAGATTGGAAGAATGTTTTTATGTGGATAACTGTGCTATTAGTGTTAACAACAGAAATGACCTTCATTCATTCATGCGAGAGGCAAGCTTAATAATGGATAAGGCATCTTTCAATCTCCGAGGGAGGGAGTATTCTCAGGATGGTACAGCTGAAAATCTTACTCATGTGCTAGGGCTCATTTGGAATAAAGGAGAAGATACCATTGAACTGAATCTAACTCATGTTAACGATTTCAAATATGATGTAATCACCAAAAGAGCTATACTAGGAGCTGCACATAAGGTGTTTGACCCTATTGGCTTCTCATGTCCGGTATTTCTCTGTCCAAAATTAATCTTGCAAGAACTATGGGCCACTGACTTGGGTTGGGACACCAGAGTAGACGAAACAACAAAGAGAAGATTCATGAAGTGGTTGGCAGAACTACATCAGCTGTCTGAGATTATGATTCCTAGATGTTTGATCGGTAGTGTCCAGTCGGTTGAAGATATATCTCTTCACGTGTTCTGAGACGCCAGTCAAACTGCGTATGCTGCAGCTATATTCTTGCGAATACAGAGGGTTGACAATATAGAGCTACGATTTGTACAAGCCAAGACAAGAGTGGCACCCAAGAAGATTATCACCATACCACGCCTGGAATTATTAGCAGCTACAATAGGGGTTCGACTAGTGACGTCAGTACTGCCAACATTAACTGCAAAAGAAATCGTTACTTATTATTGGAGTGACTCGTCGACTGTGTTGTCCTGGATCAAGTTAGACGAATCTTGGGGGACCTTCGTGTGGAACAGAGTGCAAGAAATTCGAAGACTGTCCAGAATAGAACAGTGGCGTCATGTTCCAGGAACCATGAAACCGGCTGACCTGGCATCAAGGGGATGTAGCACAAAACAGTTACTTCAACAGAGATGGTGGGAAGGGCTAAAATGGCTAAAACAATCCACTACACAATGGCCTAGCCCCGAAATTTCAACAAACGAAGATGAAGTCTTCCAAGATAGAAAAAAGAAAGTCAACACTATGACGGTGTTAGAAGACAAGTCCAATACCCAAGAATGGCACCTTGACTATTTCTCAAGTTTCCGTAGAACAGTTCGTATGATAGGATGGATCTTGAGGTTTCTGTCTAATTGTCGACAGAAAAATAATAGAAGAACTACCGAACTATCCATTGAAGAAACCACAGAAGCAGAAAAAGTCTTGTTGAAGTTCATACAAAAGGAGTGTTTTGTTGGTGAAAAGGATGAAAGATTCAACTCACTGTGTATTTTCATGGATGATGAGGGAGTGATGAGACTGAAAACAAAAATTATATCGCGCAAAGATGATTATGCTTTCCGTTGTCCTGCTATCCTTCCTGAGAAGCATACAACAGTTCACGCTCTCATTAGGGAGAAGCACAACGACTTATGTCATGCTGGAACCCAGATTCTGCTCAGTGGGCTCAGACAGAAATATTGGATCCTTGGAGGAAGGAGAACAGTGAAGGGTGCAATTAAAACATGTGTTGTCTGCAGAAGGTACCATGGAAAACATCTTGAAGCAGAACAAACTCATCTCCCCATAGACAGAGTGAGAGAAGCCCCAATTTTTGAAATAACAGGGGTCGACTTTGCCGGGCCTCTGATTTTGAAAGGTGGAGAGAAAGCATGGGTCTGTTTGTTCACGTGTGGGTTTTTTCGTGCAGTACACCTGGAGCTAGTAACATCTTTGGCTACTGCAACATTCCTCGAAGCTTTTCGGCACTTCGTGTCCAGACGTGGAAGGCCAATGATTGTCTATAGTGACAATGGGTCAAATTTTCAAGGCACCTGCAATATGTTGGAGACAATTCAGTGGGATAAAATTGCTGAATATAGTTCTGTTCACCAAATAAAATGGAAATGCAATCCTCCCACTGCAGCATGGTGGGGAGGATGGTGGGAGAGGCTGATTGGTGTCCTCAAACAAATGCTCAGGAAAGTTCTGGGAAATTCATGTCTGTCGTACCAAGAAATGATGACTGTTCTGTGTGATATTGAAGCTGTCATGAATTCACGACCACTTACTTACCTGTCCAATGATGGAGAAGACTTGATGGCTATCACCCCTGCAATGTTCCTACAGGAAGTCAAGGAGATTGGAATGCCCGATATCGACATGATAGAGGACATAAAACTTGACAGAAGATTCAGGTACAGACAGAAAGTAAAGGAAACATTAAGGGTAAGATTCAGGAATGAATATCTTGGACAGCCAATACAGAAGAACCACATTAGGAAAAGTCATCACAAACCCTGCGTAGGTGAAGTAGTACTGGTAGCCAGTGACAACACGAAGAGACTAGACTGGCCGCTGGCAAGAGTGACAGAGGTCATCCATGGCCGACTCTCCGTAGAGCCAGCCATGGGTCATCCCTGGCAAAGGTGGTGTCGTGAGAGTTGTTCGCTTGGCGACTACAAAAGGAGAGCTACTGAGGCCAGTACAGAGGGTGTATCCACTTGAAGTGACATCTGGAGAAGATCATGCTTTAAGACTGCAAGTTGAGCGGAATGAAAATGAGAAGAAGGAGAACAATCCAAAGACCGTTAAAACATCTACTAATACTTCTGATCTCATCAGAACCAGTAGTGGGAGAGTGGTGGTTAAACCAAAGAGATATTTTGAGTGACTTATTTATTTTTGTGTTCATTTATTTTGAGAAAAAGAAAAAAATGATATGTTATTGTTTTGTTGAGTTGTTTCCACAACTCAAGGTGGGAGAATGTTGAGTTGGCAGCAAGCACAAGAGTATAGTGCAGTATCTTTGATCAGTGAAGTTCAGTGTCAAAAAACAATATGGTAGATCGTGTGAATTGTGAACCTTTCCACAACAAATAATAAAATATGCATTCTGGAGGAGTCTATATGATTTATTGAGAAGTGAACCTAAAAGAGGTCCTTATTTTGGAAAAGTCCCGAATGTTTTGAGTGCTCCCCTTAAATCAAAAGTAGAGGCCAAAAAAATAATTATGACGCAAAAAAGTCGAAAAAATAATCTGGCATCAGTACATACAAGTGCAAATCTATTTCCAGCTCGCAACCTCGGAAAAGGTCCAATATAATCCACGAATAACTTCTCCATGGGCTTCTTGACAATGTCAGAAGACAACATTCCCACTTTAGTGTTAGTCGCAGGGTTAGCTAACTTATATACTTGACAACCATTTACCAATTTTCTTATATCTGAATCAATCCCCTTCCAAATGAAGTTCTGTCTGATTCTCTGCCTGGTTTTAAAAACTCCGAGGTGAGCACCAATTGGAGATTCGTGAAAGTACCGAAAAATCTCCGGTATCAACACTGCAGGAAGTACAATTTTTTGACTTCGCTCATGCCTAGCCATACAACACAAGGTATTCCCTTTTATTGAATATGGTTTCACCGTTTCCCCTTTCTCAATTTTGTCCATAATTCCTCTTAAAACAGGATCTTCCCTTTGGTATCCTGATACATCGCGAAAAAGCAAAGGACAATTAGATAATATGACGTTACACGACGCTTTCATCTTCTTGGAAATAACGGAGCTTTCTTCCTTGTCACAATTTTCAGAATCGTCGCCATACATACGACTAAGACAATCAGCTATCCTATTATCGCTCCCCTTTATATGTTTAACCGAAAACTTAAAAGGACAAAATTCTTGTCGCCCAGCGCGCTTCCACATTTGAGCCACTACTTAAAGTAATGGAGTTGGGAGGGTTTTGCTGGGCCATAGTGCTACCATACTCAGAGCTAATTGTCTGAAACCACCATTGAACCCCGGAACCCAGAAATGATACTTAAGTCATCTGGTAAGATCATAATATATTAACAAATAACATGCATACAAATACAAGGCGTATCATTTACAAATTACATAGATGTGGATCCTGACACTCACAGTATTCACTTTCTTCCTGCTGACAGTAAGTAAATATTTCACGAAGTCAACTTCAATGTTAATACGACCATGAATAATTAAATAGATTCTCACACAAGGATATCTCTGTTGTCTAGAAGTAATGCCAAGCATATTAATCGTCGAAAGAATAAACATTCCTTTGCTTCATTAGAAGCCTCTATAGAATGCATCATAGCACATGTCACGTCTCACTTCAATAAATAATTAATTCCATAGACATCCAATGTCTGAAGGTAAGGCTTACATATTTTTTAACCTCTAAAAGGTATAATGTCGCCAAACTGAAGAATCAACTTGATCAATCACGTAAAATATGCGGAGCTACTTTTCTATCACGACTGCATTCTGTAATGGCTACCCACTTCGTCCTTTTTTTAACAACAACATAAGATCGCTCATAGTTAAAACCATTGCCTACGCTATATACAAGGCCGGGAAATGCAAGCTGTTTTGCGCTAAAAATGAATCACCTTGAAGTTCCGCCAGTGACCGCTAGGATCGCTTTGTACCACCCTAGTTCCAGCATTCGGGCCAGTTTAACTCAATAGTGACATTGCAAATAGTGGTTGTTTACATGAGTATTTTTAAATGGTTTACTGCTGTGTTCCGTTTTGTACGTCCCGGCAGGGAATGTGCAAATCAGTTTCATTTCACTCGTTTCCTATCAATCAGGAATTAAGAAATAAGTGGATTATAGCTGTTTCTCGACGAGGTGATAAGCCTGGTAGTGTGTGGACTCCAAGGTCGGCAGTTTGTAGTAGGCATTTCAGAGAAGACAATTACAGTGTGAGCACAACTAGAAGATTTCTTCTGCCTAAATCCGTACCTTCAGTACTTACAGACTTCCCTCAGCACAAACAAGTGACAACTACAGCTAGGAAACCACCAAAACGACGACAGTGTCAAACTGACGACACTCTTTCATCCAAAAGAAAATGTGACTCTCCAGGAACTGTGAGTAATTTTGTCCCTATTTGTGAAGACGAGATAAATTGTAGAAGTATAGGGACGCAGTTTTCACCCATTTCAAGGCCAGTTGTTAGGAAGTCTCTTCGAAAGAAACTGCGGAGTGCTACGAAAAAAAACTGCTAAGCGAGACGCTGTAATTCACAAGCTACGAAGAAAACTTCATGATCTTCAGGCCGAATTGAAGAAATACAGAACTAAGAAATATGACATGAACAAGCAGCTGTCTGCAATTCAAAATGACGCCCAACAAGGTAGCCTCAAAGCCATTTTTTTTTGCTCGAACAGCTGCAAGCATTTGGAAAGAAGAAATATAAGTACCAAGAAACTACAATTAAAATTTGTGTTCTTCTATCTACTAGGTCACCGACAGGCAATCGATTGTTACGTGAACTAAGTATCTTGCACCTACCACATCCCAAAACTTTGAAGACATACGTAGGGTACTCGAAAGGAGAGACTGGCATCACCTCATTGATCAGAGCAAGATTGATGGCAGAGGAAAAGTCACTGGAACACAAGAATGCAAAAGTGGGCTCCCTTATCATTGACGAAATGGCTATAAAGCCTAGGCTTGTGTACGATAGGAATTTAGACATGTTTCTCGGCATGACTGACGCAGACTTAGACGCTCTTGGTATTGAAGACAAACTAGCCAACAAGTTACTTTGCATTATTTTCAAAGGACTATCTTCTTCTTACAGAATTCCTGTGTCATTTTATTTTACTTGTTCTATTTCTGGAGCGCACTTGGCAAAATTGGTATTAGATGCTATGAAGGTAGTCGAACAAAGTGGTTTCAGAGTGTTAAGAATTGTAACTGACAACTGTCAAGCGAATGTTTCGATGTTTGAAACGCTATGCGGGGGTGGTATAACGCATGAAATTAAACATCCTCTTGATGAAAATTGACCGCTCTTTATAAGTTTTGATCCCAGTCACATTATCAAGAATGTACGATCGCAGTACTTGTCTAGGTAGTTCTTTGTAAATGGCAACAATGTGACAACTGATCAGTTGAAGATCCTTTATAATCTTCAGAAAACTCAAGTGATAAAACCTGTCAGGAAACTCTCCAGGAAGGTGGTTTATCCTAGTAATTTGGAAAAGATGAATGTTTCCAGGGCCAAAGTTGTGTTTTCACCTGAAGTTGTCACAGGCTTAAAAAGTATGGAAGTCGTATGCTCTGAGAAAATTAATGACAATGGCAGTTTACTTGAGTCTATTAATTTTATGGAACATTTTCAGAAATGGTTTGACATCCATGTCGTCTGTAACACATCCCATGGCACGCACTCCAGAAATTACAATAAGATGATTTTTTGTGAGATGGATGATGAAAGACTGCACTGGTTAACGGACGTATTTCTGCCATACATTGAGGACATTCAGCAACATCACGAAAAGTTCAGGAAATTTACTAAAGAGACTTACCACGCTCTGGAGTTGACAACACTCTCTTCAGTGGCATGCATACGATATTTAATAAGCACCAATTTCCACTATGTCCTAACGAGGAATTTATCGAGTGCCGATGTCGAGCTCTTTTTCAGTCACCTCAGACGAAAGGGGGGGGGGGGGGTCAATGATATGATGGATGTGAGATATTGTATCCATGCTATTGAATCTACCCTTCACACTGGAATTATCGCAGCTTCGAGCCATGGAAACGTGGAACTAAGGAATGAAGACTTAATATCCAGCGTAAGGTCCAGGTTCTTTTCTAGGAACCAACTTCAAGAGCCAGGTGAAGAAGGACAAGTCACTGATTCTGCCTTCGTACCAGAACTTCCCGAACACGTCCTTGCTATAGTTGGAAACCTCGTTGAAGGTATATTTTTAACCTGCCCATTTATTTTCATTGCATTATGTTTTTATCTAAACACGATTACGGTATTTAACAATTTGGTTTTATTTTTGGGAACTCCAGCTACTGCATCCAAAATAGCAGTAGCAATGGTGGCAGGCTACCTAGTGCGCGTAGCAGAAGAAAATAGCAGCTGTGAAGGTTGTTTGCAACATATTTCTCTCCCTGCGAGTGAAAGCCCGGTCCTCAGCCTTATACGATTTCAAGATCGTGGAGGACTGAGGTACCCTAAAACATCATTTGTGGTGTTACTAGAGCAAATTATGCAATGCGTATCACGTGCTGTCCAGTATCTGCCACGGAAGAACTTACTGACAAACTGCACACTTTTATTAAAAGACAAGTCCTGTCAGACAATTAAGTGTGCCCAATGCAACGATTCTGAACCTCCGATTCTCCTTTTGAAGAAGTTCCTGAAGCCGCTCCTGGACAACCTAGCCTTCAATCGCACAAGCAGGAATGAACGATTTTTACAGCTTCACAATAAGCCTCTGAACAGGAAAGTACTGAAGCTCTAAGAAAAGACTGCTTGTTTATGATATTCCGGTGAGTTATAGATATGAATGATAAACCACACTTTCGTAAATGTGCATGAAATATCCCAGGTATTCTCTCATCTCAATACTAAATTCATACAGTGCGCTCATATTGAGGGTGTTACAATGCGATCCTAGCGGCTGAATGCTGAACTCAGTTGCCCCCCAGTCGCGGTGCGGCATCTCCCGGCCTTGTATTATAACGTAGGCAACGGTTAAAACATATAATCGTCAACCATCATGAGAAACAAAGGACGTACGTTAACCCCACCAGCGCTGTTAAAAAATCAAAATACGAACTATATTAATAAAACATTTACAGGCCATGCGGCATCCTACAACGTAATTAAATGCATTTACAAATTAAACAAATACAAGGCGTAACATTTACAAATTACATAGATGTGGATCCTGACACTCACAGTACTCACTTTCTTCCTGCTGACAGTAAGTAAATATTTCACGAAGTCAACCTCAATGTTAATACGACCACGAATATTTAAATAGATTCTCACACAAGGATATCTCTGTTGTCTAGAAGTAATGCCAAGAATATTAATCGTCGAAAGAATAAACATTCCTTTGCTTCAATAGAAGCCTCTATAGAATGCATCATAGCACATGTCACGTCTCACTTCAATAAATAATTAATTCCATAGACATCCAATGTCTGAAGGTAAGGCTTACATATTTTTTAACCTCTAAGGTATAATGTCGCCAAACTGAAGAATCAACTTTATCAATCACGTAAAATATGCGGAGCTACTTTTCTATGACGACTGCATTCTGTAATGGCCACCCACTTCTTTCTTTTTTTAACAACAACATACGATCGCTCATAGTTAAAACATATATATAATCATCAACCATCATGAGAAACAAAGGACGTACGTTAACCCCACCAGCGCTGTTAGAAAATCAAAATACGAACTATATTAATAAAACATTTACAGGCCATGCGGCACCCTACAACGTAATTAAATGCATTTACATATTAAATGAAAACAGAATAATTAAACATTAATCACGCAAACAAATATGAGTGCCAATAACCTACAAGTGTGAACACACGAGGATGACGATAAGTTTCATGCATTACATCTGTCGACCCATTTCATGCAACGTAGCAATAACACAATATAAACACATTACCTTGTCAGTCGATACAGTACCGAATACTCACGTTGACAATAGCCTACCCTTTATTCCATAATATGTAATCATCTTCAGACGTTTATAACCCATAAGATTACCATACAGATCCGCTTCAACTCTGAACCGTAGTTCCATATCTAAGCAAAAATTATTCATGAACTATGTGCATATATACATTCATTTATGGTTCTCACAAATTGTACACTTTATTGTGTCGAAAAGATTGAATTGTCTATCCTTCAATAAGTCTTTCATCTACTCAACTTCCTTAACAATCAAATAACAAACATACACCGCAACTATCGTGTTGAAAGTAATAAATACTCGTCTTAATCAATTGAACATAAGTGACAAACATTTAAGCTAAGCACTGTTCCTCTTTACCTTTTATCTATTCATCATGAAATACTGAAATAAGTTCTGAAATTCTTTACTGTGTTAACAATTTTCTGATAAACGTGAATACTAGAAGTGCGCGGCATTAACCTTCGTTCTCACACTCCTCTTCCATAATTATACAACAATTACCTTCTCTCTTAAACACCCTGTACAGAATCTTCCTTTAATACACTCACATAACTTCACAATCATTGCGATCAATACTAGAAAAACTTAGAGACTCCTCAGCCTCCCTTCGTAAAAATACGTAACTCATTTACGTTTATACCTCCTTAATTTGCACGGTATTTCAACTATAAACTTCCACTTCAATACATATACTTCCTAACTTTAACATTCTTCTCTATATCCTGATATAACTTCGCCTCGTGCTTATAATTCCAATTCTGCAATAAATCTCTGTACTTTTCACTTTCTGATCACCCTGTGATTTAACTTTGTTAACTTTCTTTTTCACGTGTTTAAATTCAGCTTTACATTTTATAACAACTTTTCAAGAAATATCAGCAAGTATTCATATTCTTAACAAAAGATATAAGTTTGACTTCCTTCCATGAATATATTTGTTTAACAAATTCATCTATGCTTTTTAATGCTCTAAATCTCATTAGACATATGTGTATAAGCTTTTCGTAATACTTTCGTTCATAATTAGTTGAAAATAAATTTCTGACACTCGAATCAACATCATGAGTTGTCGAAATATTCTTTACACTTCGTGACATAACTTCTTAAATATGCTGTACTTAAATTTGCTCCAATAAACTTCTTTTTACTTCATTTACAATTTTACTTCTTCTTTAGTTCGTTCAACGTTCTATTCCTCTTATATAGTTCACTCTACAATCTTTTAAACAATTCATTCTACATTCCTTCAAACAATTCGTTCTACATTCCATCGCTGCGATAAAACAGATTTAATTAGATTAAATCTAACGCAAATATGAAAAATTCTACAAGATTTTACTCTGATATGACTTTAGCGTTAATAGCATCATTATGCCAAAATTTCGTCCAAGTGACTGAAATTTTCAAGAACAAGAAAAATAACTCCGAAGAAAAATACGAAAAAATTACTACTACACAAAAACTACACAAATTTAATTACTTTGACAAAATTATACGGTTGAAATAATGCTGTTGAAAAATTAATGCCGTTGAAAATTAATGCAGTTGGTCAATTGGATAATCACAGAACATAACTACAATTCTACATGATATAAAACATTTTCATCCACTACCTTGAGTTGACTCTGGTCTGGAGAATACCTGCGTCTCGCCTGCCAAACCAAACGTGTCGTGGAGCTCATCGTATCGCCCACAGCTATGAAGACCGGTTTGTGTCAGAACCAGCTGGCCTCGTCTCCCAGTAGAACAAGGTCGATGATGTCCTCGGTGAATGACCTCGCCGTGAAACAGCTCGCTCTGGCAACACTTCGTCCCCCGTGCACTGCAAGTAGTCCGGCTTCGACTCTCCATCTCTTCAGAATTGACACCTCGTTTCTTCAGAATTGACATCTCGTCTCAGGTTGAATATTGTCGTTTATGCAAGCGTTTTTCGTAATTCAAGATGTGTTAGAACTCTTGTAGAAAAGTATAAGTTTTGTTCGGTGATGTTGCGCGTCACGTAGATATTCTGTTGCGCCTTCCATATTAGTGAATTCTGGAATTCAACTGTACATCTTTGTAGTCTCCACTTCCCTATGCTTTAGCTTAGCACATAGTAATTCTCATTTCACTGATGATATAATTAAGACTTCCCCGTTGCTGACTTCTAACTTGCATTTTTAATGTAATGTTCAAATATGCGTTCACACGTAGTAATACTGAATATCTTCTTGTCGAAATGTTTCAAGCGATGTGGAACAACTTTGCATTAAGCACTGTAATATTTGGTTATACTGTTCCGTTCTGCTTTATAGATGTAGCTTGCTCCTCAAGTTACAGTCTTTCTGTACTTCACTCTTCTTTGCTTCCAACTTTAATGAAACGTAGCACTGTTATAAGAATACTGGTTTCTTCTCGAGGTCTTGACTCGATGAAATCTCAAATTGGAAAGAACTCTCTCGTCCGATTCTCCACACTCGGCGAGTTCCAGTCTCTCTGCCTCCCCTCTCGTGGTGTGACGTAACTTCTACCACCTCTCCTCGCTTCAGTCCGCAGTTCGACCTTCGTCTCTTCCCCTCTTTCATGACGTAACTCTCGCTTCAAGTGGCGTGATGTCTCTCGCAATATGGACCTCCCACATTCATATGATAGAATATATGTCCGTCTTTAAATCATTCCTTCTTCCTTGCCTTTCATAATTGCATAAGATGTATAGTATTTCACTCATTTCCATACAGTTTTTCCATATTTCTCGAATTTTTAATAAATAAAAATTTTCATCCACTCTTTTATTTTTTCTGGGGTCTTGGTTCATATCCAGATTGGTTCTTTGGTAGTGACCTTAAATAAATTCTGGCGCAGTACCGATACACTGTGTCTTGGAACCCCACTAAAAAAGCTAGTCCCTGGAGTATTTACTAATAACGGAGTTTCTTCGTCACTTTCTGAACTGGACTCACTACAACTATCATCATCGCTAAGTTCGAGCATATCATGAATAGCACATTCACTTGGAATATCTCTCGAACGTTTAGACATACTGTAGTACAATATAAAACAAAATAAATCTCTAACACATTCTAAAAACCACAATAGGAACACATCAAAGCTTCTGTATCTCGCGAACTTAGTACCGTGTAGGAACCATACGGGCTACTAATAACGCACGGCGCACGAGTTGAGTGTGACGCGGCGTTTGAGCGGTTATTGCATTAGCAAATACGTACCAAATAGCAAGGGGATTCCCTATCATAAAACCATAGTAGCTACGTAGTTCAAAAATATCGTAGAGATGGCAGCACCTCCCAGAGCCAGTGAGGAAAGTCCCAAGCCAGGCGCGTAATTATAAAGGCAAGAAAAAAAAACCCGTCGTGCGTCTGGAGACGCGACACCCGCTCTACGGGTACTCCAGTGGTTGTTAGCAAATGTTATTGCTAGCTACGACATGCGGGACAGTGCGATTTCACGGGCGTGTAAGGAAATTCCTGGCATGACTGATGAGGGAACGGAGTGCCAACCGGCGGTTGTCTGTGAGGGTGCGTTTCCGGGTTCGAGTCCCAGATCCAAGGTGGAAGTATGAATTATCTGATGGTAGCGTGGAGGCTAATCAGATTCTTATATCCTTTTTACGACGCTACAAGAGGCAACAAAAGTTACTGGACCAGCTGCTCATTTATCGAGTTTAGTGAGGGTATTTGTAAGCAATCACAATTGTCATATATATTTGCTTTTGTAGATTAAATGGACATGCACAAGTTTAGGTTCGATGTTTCTGTCGAAACTGGCTTGCTGTATATCCGAGATTATTGTTCACTTAATGAATTCATCCCTTGTGTATTTATTGAGTTGATATTTAATTAGTAAATTCAGTAGAGTCATTTAATTAGATGTGCGTATTTTTATTGCCGAGAAGAATGATTAGGAGTAGATCTCCAGATGTTTGTATAAGTATAACTTTAATCGCGTTTCTATTTAACAGTGTTTGGGACACTGTTCTTCTAGTGGCCAGCACATGCTTTCATGTACTCCTTTTGAGTTAGGAACTTTGTTTTTCCTCGCAGCGTTTTGAACTTGGGAAGTTTTTCTTGGTGTTCTATGCCTTGATAGTTTTGATCCAGATTTTTGGATCATTTTCATGGAAAGCACTTAGCTTTTGTGCGTGAAGATCTATCGATGGATTTGCCTAATGATTGTCAATGGATTAACCGGTGAAGTTAACTTGCTTTCATGGTGTAGGTCTTATCCATTGATATTTCTAAATTCACCGAAGTTGGAGGCTATCCTAATTTAGGGAAGGGTAATTTTTACCTTCTATTAGACATTAATTTGAGAGCAGTTTAACATTTAATATCATGCTGAGACATGCATATTCTATAAACATAAGGTAAATAATTGCATTTAGTGCAATTGCGTGTGTGATATTTAGTACAGCATTTTTGAACACCACCCTTAATTTTGATAACATTATTCCCAGGGAAGCTTGACTTTAAGTCAAGAGAGATAAGCAGTATACTCGATGTACACTATTGTAAGGCAAGATTTTTTTTTTGGCTATGAAATACTTTAGTTCCGTAGCTTTGAACAACGTGCTTTAGGTTAGTGTGTATTTTAAGCATGATTGTAGTTTTTTGTGATAGTAAATAGATTTGAGAACAGTTTTTTGAAGGTTGTTGTAACCTGTTCTTTGATATTCGAATGCATATCCGAGATTATGCTGTCTATTTGTGATTTTATGCTGGTTGAAGCATTGTGGTATTTTCGATTGAGCCAGTAAGAGCTTGTGAGCCAGTGAGTGCCAATCTGTTTTTGACTTTGATCGCTTGGTAAAATATAACCCTGTTTAATAAGTTTTTTTCTACGATTTGTAATGATGCGAGTGATATGATCAAGGTCAGCTATAAGACCAAACATTTGAGTGTCCAAAGACACATTCCTGTATAAATTCTTGTCAATTTATTGTACATAATATTTAACGAATGCTACAGCATTAGGGGATCGTTAAGACTATATATTTAATATTAATACGTGCCAATTCATGTTTATTCGTCGTCCAGTCTATTATTTGAATTCCATAATATAATTCTGAGATTGACGCTCAATATTTTTGTATTATCATGCAAGTTATATTTTTATGATCATCCCATCGAGAAGTTGATAGTCATTATCCACTCATGGATTTTTTTCTTGTGACAGATTTTGTTACTGTGACTTTGGTCGTTTGACGACAGGTATTATTTCTTTTTTTTTTGTTGTTGTCATGTCTTTTTGGAATAAAGTTTGTTTTCCCATTTTTAAATTCATTGCGTGACATTTTAACGAAGAGATGGGAGGTCGTGTTAAGAAGGCCATCGCTTGGTATTTTCAGGGTATACCACCCTTGAGATAGTTCTCTTTTGAGTAGTTTTTCGTGTTCTTGAGCTAGATTAATTTTATTTTTCCTTTAAAGCCATGGTCATTCTTAAGACAACCTGTTAGGAAGACTTGTTACCCTATTACTCCTTTACTTGGTGATAGGACCTGGGGGTTCTTTAACCGGGGTTTTTTCAGGTTCTGCGATCCAGTTGTCATCGAGTGATTTCACCAGGTATTGGTAAGTGATTTCGGGGACAGTACGGTAGGGTGGCCAGGGTCTTTCCGCTCCTTATGTTGGCCAACAGCGCGCAGTGCATACCATCCAAGTTCCGACCACGCCCAATGCTGCTTAACTGCGGAGTTCTCATGGGATCCGGTGTTTCAACACCGCTAGGCCGTTGGTCTGAGTAATATTACTAAGGAATATTGTAATTTATATGCACGTACATTCCATTCGTGTGTATTGTGTCGACTATGAACGGTCTCCTAGACTGTGTGCTTATAGTATTATTTCGTGTGCTTCGTCTACGAACGGATTTATATTTCATTTAAAGGTAAGTAATATCTTATTATATACCGGAGTGTCCAAGCCTCTTTAATCCAATTGGTTCAGTTTGCCAAGAAGAACGTGGTCATCACTAAACAGGTTTCGCACTAATTGTGGAAGATCTGCATTCTTCCTTCACCAGTGGGGCTTCAGGGACTCTCCAGCATGTGATTGTGGTGCATTGGACCAGGCCACGCGTCACATAATGAACGGCTGCCCTCTGCGTGCTTATGGTAGAGACCAGAACGACCTTGCTGATGTCTCAGTATCCCTAGTGCAATGGATAAATAATTTAGATATCCATGTGTAATTGTTAACTACTTAGTACCATGTATTCTTTGCAGGTTCCCCCTGTGGGTGGGGTTTAGAATACACCCACGGTATCCCCTGCCTGTCGTAAGAGGCGACTAAAAGGGGCGACCTTGGCTATACTTTATGGACTCCACGTTGTTTTGTGACTTGGACCCCCAGTGGGTGGGAGGAAGCGAATACATTCACGGTAATCCCTGCCCGTCGTAAAAGGCGACTAAAAGGGCTTCTCGGATCGGTCCCCTTTCGAGGGTTTGACAGTCAGCTCTAAAAGACATACATCCGTACGGTATAACTCTCATTAGGTTATATCGCACTTCTTTCCGTTACTGCTTTCAGGGTCTGGCAACCAAAATTTCTATATGTGCGTGCTGTTAGGGGATGGGCCACTTACGCTTGCGACTACGCTCGAAAGCCTGTTCCGGTCTTGGCCGCGCCGACAGGTGGGTGTGCCATGTACCCGTGCAGTAGTATCCGCCTGGCTACGCAGGTCCCCGCACAGCCGAATGTCAGAGCTGTAAAATCCAGTATATGCCAAGGGGTACATGCCGATACGGCATTGTAAAACATCGGACCCCCGGGCAATGCCTTCCAAGCTAGGCGGGCCTTGCCCTGGCTGGGTAGCGCCTACTGTGACGGCCCGTGATCGGATGTCGGTGGCATTCGGGGAGGATGATCTGGCCATGGGTTCAAAAAGAAAAATCCCCAAACAGGGTGGTCATACACCCAAGTCTTTTAACATTTGATTCCCTACGGGGATCAATCCCCTGGGAACAATCTGTGCGTGAAAATCTGGGTGCTAACACCCCCAAGTTTCTGGTAGCTACCAGAACAGGTGGGGGTGATTTCAAGCTGGTAAAGAGTATTTTGTTTTCTCGCCACATAGAAGGTGTCTATGGTGAGCTTGAGAAAGTACAAAATATGAGGAACGGTAGCTTGTTGCTCAAGACTAGGACTGGTGAGCAAGTTGAACAACTTTTGCAATGTGACCACTTTGGCGAAATTCCCGTCAAAGTGGAAAAGCACACGTCCCTGAATCTGGTCCGAGGAGTTATTTTCCACCGGGACCTGATTCTGAACACTGACGAGGAGCTCAAGGAGGATATGCAGGACCGTCACGTGACTGATGTCCGGCGCATTACGCACAAGGTCAATGGTCAAATCGTGGATACTGGTGCTTTCATTATTTCCTTTGAGCTTTCGGTGCTCCCGGAGAAAGTCAAGGTTAGAAGTTACCGTTGTGACGTACGGCCTTATATCCCTCCACCAATGAGGTGTTATAAGTGCCAGAAGTTCGGGCACATGTTATCCCGATGCTCGAGCCCGGAAATCTGCGGAACATGCGGTAAGGTACCGGTACCACACGAAGCGGAAGAGTGCACAACACCTTATCAGTGCACAATTGCCCTGGATTTCATTCTCCCCGGGACAGGAACTGCCCTGTCTTCCTGAGTGAGGAGAAAATCCAGGAGATCAAAACCCTGGATGGTCTCACCTACCAGGAAGCCCGCAAGAAGTACCATACCGCGATTGCTCCTTCGCCTATGATTGATTATCGAGTTATAATACCCAATTTGGTTCCGTCTACATCATCTTTTGTACCAGCTGAGAAACCTGCAACTGAGTTTCCTGTTCCGAAACCAGCACCTATGATTATAACGAAAAGCCCGAAGCTGACTTCAACTCCACCTTCGGCCACCACGAAGGCTGTGCGAGCGAAGGCTGCTCCGCCTGCACAGCAGGGGAGGAAGTTGAAGACTTCGACTTCCTCCCCACCCAAACGGTCGGCGAAAGCTGCGCCGAAGCCGGCGGCATAGTCGACCAGGGTCAGGAATTCGGCTCCTGACCCGTCTATATATCTTAAAGAGGCGGGAAAGAAGGGACCCCGCACTACGCATTCCCTTTCTCCAAAAAAGGGGAAGCCATCCGCCCCACCACTGCGGATGCTTCTGCGCCTGGGGACGTTTCGGTCCCAGATCTGCGCGCTCCCCACGGAGATCCCCCCGCCGCCGAACTGCGTCTAGGAAATCTTCCACCGAGTCGATTCACTCCATGACCTCGCCTGAGGACATGGAGATTATAGTCGACGTAGTGGCTGATGATCCTCCAGAGGATAAGTTGTAGCTTGCTGCTCCAACTTATTCCCTAGTTTATAAGTTCACACTATGGCACTGTTACAGTGGAATTGTAACAGTTATGACAGGCATTTGACAGAGCTCCGTCAGCTCATTGCACAATACCCAGCGAGTATAGTCTGCCTACAGGAAACAAACCTCAGACCTGATCACGAGACTGTTCTGAGAGATTTCCGACTATACTCTAAAGAGCGACAAGACGGCGTTTGTACCTTCGTTCGCTCTGACTGCTATAGTGAGGAGTTTCCACTCGCCACTCCTCTGGAAGCTATTGCAGTTCGCGCGTCCTTGCCTGCTATGACGACTGTTTGTAACGTGTACCTTCCACCGAACCAGCCCCTTGATATTAATGACGTCTTTGATCTTGTTGATCAACTTCCAGTCCCTTTCCTACTCGTGGGTGATTTCAACTCTCATCACCCCCAATGGGGATCACCATCTTCCTGCCCCAGAGGAAGGGACGTGGAGGGCTTAATTCAAGGGTTGGATTTATCTCTATTAAATACAGGGGAAGCTACACATTTTAGCTTAGCGGACGGCACGTACTCACACATTGACTTGAGTGTGTGTAGCCGTGCGCTTGTTCCCCTATTTGGTTGGTATGTACACGACGACCTCTGTGACAGTGACCATTTCCCGATCGTTGTTACCCTTCTGAACCAGACGCCCGTGAAGTTCCCCAGTCGTTGGGTGCTTAAGCGGGCAAATTGGCCCTCGTTTCAAGAACGAGCTGTGTTCGTTGATCTTGGTTGTCGGAGCGTCGATGACGAGGTACAGCTGCCGCCGAAGAGTCCATTCCATCCTTTTCTGGGACTCCTCGTCGCAAACTCATCCCTTGGTGGACAGAGGATATTGCAGCGGCAATAAGAGACCGTCGTCGAGCTCATAAGCACTACCGTCGGCGTCCAACCATGGCCAATTTGGTGGCGTATAAGAAATTTCGTGCCAAGGCACGGATTCTTATTCGCCAGAGTAAGAAACAATTCTGGGAACGGTATGTGTCTTCTAGTATGGCACACACCCCCTCCTCTCAAGTGTGGACTCAACTACGACGCATTTCGGGAATTCAGACATCTTCTACTGTACCGGGAATTTACATTGACAATGAATTGGTTACAGATCCTTCTCGCGTTGCAAACCATCTCGCCTCGTATTTTGCGGATATATCCGGTTCCGATAACTATGACCCTGCCTTCGTGGCCCTGAAGCGCGAAGCGGAACGTTTCCAGCTTAGTTTTGCTTCCCGCGTTTCGGAGGAGTACAACGTGCCCTTTACGGAGTGGGAACTCCGCGGAGCGCTGGCGCTCTGCAGGGACACGTCTCCCGGCCCGGATACTATTCACAACCAGATGCTTAAGCACCTTAACGATGAGAGCATTCGTTATTTGCTCAGGGTGTTTAACCGAATCTGGTTGGAAGGTGTGTTTCCAGCGCAATGGCTGGAAGCTATCATTATACCTATCCTGAAGCCCGATAAGGATCCCAATTTGACAGGGAGTTACAGGCCTATTTGTCTCACTAACGGTCTGTGCAAGCTCTTTGAGAGGATGGTCAATCGGCGCCTGGTGTGGGTCCTGGAGAAACGGGGACTCCTGTCTGAATACCAGTGTGGTTTCAGGGCGTCTCGGTGTACCAACGACCATCTGGTACGCCTGGAGACAGCCATACAGCACGCTTTCCTCCGGAGACAGCACCTAGTCGCTGTTTTCTTTGACCTCGAGAAGGCCTATGACACCACTTGGCGTTATGGCATCCTCTCTACCCTGCATCAATGGAAATTCCGAGGTAACTTGCCGGTTTTTATTGCGAATTTTCTGTCCCTTCGCCTGTTCCGTGTCCGAATAGGGGGGGGGGGGACAAATTTGCAATATCATATACAGGAAAACGGAGTCCCACAGGGATCGGTGCTTAGCGTAACATAATTTGCGATTGCCATAAACGGTATAGTCGCTGCTGCTTGTCCAGCAGTGGTACCGTCGCTATATGTAGACGACTTCGCTCTACATTATAGTGCGCAAAATATGGCGGTCGCTGAACGACAGCTACAACAAGCTATTCGGAGAGTGGAACGCTGGACACAAGAGCATGGCTTTCGATTCTCAACCGCTAAGTCCTCGGTTGTCCATTTCTGCCGAAAGCGCACTCTCCATCCTGATCCTGAGCTTTATCTGGGCAATGTAGCTTTGCCTGTTGTTGCTGCGAACCGGTTCCTTGGGCTCCTTTTCGATCAGAAATTGACGTGGGAGCCACACGTGCGGTGTTTGAAAACTGCCTGTGCTAAGAAACTCAACATGTTGTGGTATCTTAGCGGCACATCATGGGGGGCGGTCCGCGCGGTGCTCCAACGCATTTATAAGGCACTGATTTTATCTAGCTTAGATTATGGCAGTGTAGCATATGGTTCGGCCCGTAAGTTAGTGCTTGTTAAACTAGACAGTGTCCATCACGGCGGTGTGAGGCTGGCGACGGGTGCCTTTTGGACGAGCTTGCTCGCCGAGGCTGGCGTACCTCCTTTACACCTGAGGCGCCAACAAGTACTGCTGACCTATGCTGCAACTATTCGACAGATGCCACTTCATCCAAGCTATCCATGCTTGTTTTCCAATCCGAATCGCCGGCTGTATGATGCGCTCGCTCGAGCCACTCGGCCGGCGACGATTCGCTTGGATGACTTATACCGTCAGTTCCGATTTCCTTCTGTCTCCTGTATCGTCCGAGTACCTAGCAAGGCCCCTCCGTGGATGGGCTCTCGCCCTGATATCATCCTGGATCTGCACACCGGCCCCAAGTCGGACACTGACTCCTCCGTCCATCGGAGGCTGTTCCAGTCCGTGGTGAGCCGGTATCCGGGATCAGGGCTTCTATTCACGGACGGTTCGAGGGTAAACGAGAAAGTAGGCTGTGCATTTGTGGTTGAGGATCGTCGGTTTCTCTTTTCACTTCCCGAGGCCTGTGGCGTGTACACTGCGGAGCTTTATGCCATCTTAGAGGCTCTGCGGTACACGTTATCAGACGATCACCAGCACTTTCTTGTGAGTACTGACTCTCTGAGTGCGCTGCAGGCGATCGATGTGTGTTTCCCGAAGCACCCGTTGGTCCAGCGTGTGCACGACCTGCTCGTCAGTTCGCATAACGCTGGAACCAGGGTGACCTTTGTGTGGCTTCCTAGCCACATGGGTATTGCGGGAAACGAGCTTGCTGATCAGGCGGCGAGAGAGAGGCAGTCGCACTGCACTCACTACAGTATAAGGTGCCTGCTAGTGATGTGCGCTCTCAGTTGCGACATTCGATCCTGTCGCATTGGGAGGAGGCATGGCGTGCCACGCCTCCACCCAACAAACTGAGAGTCATCAAGGAGACAACGAAAGTGTGGAAATCTTCCTTCCGATCTCTCCGGAAGGAAGCTGTGGTACTCTGTCGACTCCGGACCGGCCATGGGATTGCTACGCACTCCCACTTGCTAAAGAGAGAAGATCCTCCTGTGTGTACTTGCGGCGCCCACCTAACCGTGGCACACCTTCTCTTGGGAGTGTGTGGATCTGGCCGATCTGCGAAGGACTCTTAAACTGCCTAATACCCTCTCCCTTATTCTCCGTGATGACGGGACGTCATCCGGTTCATGAGGGAGAGTGATTACTTTTTTAAGTTTTAATGTGTAATTACGACTTTTAATTCAGGTTAAATCTGTTTTATGTTTTTATTGTGTTCATCTATTTTATTGATCACAATGCCTTATTTGTTTTATTCTTTTTATTCAAATAAGGCATAATTTTTGGGGCTCACTGTCTGTTTTATAAACACCATTTTCGTTTCATCCATGGCAGTGAGTTGTTTTTATCTACATTCTTTCATTTCACGCCATTTCATTTCATTAGGGGCCGATAACCTCGATGTTAGGCCCCTTAAAACAACAATTATTATCATCTTTGCAGGTTTTTGTTTAATATTGTATATACTTGTCCATTATGTAAGATTCTGTTATATCGTGAGAGATAAAAGGTAAATAACACACACTTGTTAATGTAAAACAATGGTTTATTTAACACTAGTTGATACACAAGGTGGCTTAACTTGAGCCGTCCAGAGCGGAACTAACGTCTACAGTCTGTGGGTGCATATATACATAGTATATGGAAGGTTCCAGATTCGAATTTTCCAGATTGGAATGTTCTGGGCATAGTGACTAGAATGTTCATGTCATCTCAAGTAAATTCACAACACTTTCTAGAATGTCATGTTAACTCAAGTAAATACACAAAATTTCCTCCCTCTTTTAAATGGATGATTTAGGAAACTTAATCAGGAGATAATCTCAACGGTGGTCGGCGCTGGCGAGTACTCCTGCGGGGAATAGAAGGGGTTTGTGTAATAGGCGGTGCCCTGTCTACAGGTGTAGCTGGTGTGGCTGGTGGTGTTTGGGCTGTTGCTGGTGTCTCGGTGAAGCAAACTCGTCTCAGGCTCGGTGGCTTGCTCGGTTGCGCGGTGACCTCGTTGGTTGCGTGGTGACTTGGTCGGTTGCAAGGTGACCTCGATATGGCCTGGTTAAGTTGAGTCTCGTGCGGAGATGAGGGTACCTTTGCTCCGTTGCTGACATCGTTCGACTGGCGTAAGCGATTGGACGTCCTTGCCGGTGTGACAGTACTGCGCCCAGACCGGTCTTGCTGGCGTCCGTGGCCAACAGGAGTGGTAACGCTGGGTCATACTGCAGGAGTGCCTGGGGCGAGGTTAGGGCGTTCTTGATGTCGCCTTCTGGTGTCCAGATGAGAGGGTCCTTGAGCAGCATGTCTCCGAGTGGTCTGTCCCTGGTGGACAAATCGGAGATGAACGAACAGTAGTAGGTTGCTTTACCAAGGAACAGTTGGAGTTCTTCTGGTGTAGTCGGTTTCGGTGCGTCACGTACAGCTCGGATGTGTGCATCAGAATTGTGGATGCCTGACGCATCGATTTTGTGGCCAAGGGCATCCAGGGACTTTTGAGAGAAAACGCATTTGGCTCGGTTGAGCATGAGAATGTGTTGCTGAAACCGTTCCAGAGTGGTGCTGAGGGCCTGCATCAAAAGCCCTTTTCATTGTCTAGGAAGCAAACCAGTATTGCACGGACCCACAGACAACACAGAAAGACATTTAACACTTTGTAATCTTTTATGTCTTACGACTGCGCCACGACTGACATCAATGGATTACAAAATCCATACGCGATCTAGGTGACACTAAGTCTGGTATGGCACGGATTCGTTGATACCTTATCCTATACTGATCAAAATTGAAGAACAAAAAGAATGGTTTGAAACTTAAAAGCTTTAACGGACGCCTGACGTACACTAGAAAGACCATACATCGTGACACGTTTTGTGCCCGTAAGACCTTATTCCTATAATTACTGACACTTAAAATACATAAACAATACTGAGAAAAAATATAGACATCGAAAACACAAAATTTAGTGACTGATACTGGTAAAGAAATTGATGGACTAAAACAGGAAATCCACGCATTTGTCTCGGAGTATAAACCTTTTTGCTACATTCTTAGCGAAAGTAAGTAGATCAAATTTTGAAAAGCTAACAGACTAGCTTTAAAACTTTTGTTGCATACATCTATTTGAATAACTCTCTACAAGTACCCGCTGTTTAGCACTTTTAAACGTTCAATATCATTTAGTTCGTTTTCTTTTTCTAACATCAACATTCTAACATTCTCTTTTGGTTTTCAACTCTTTTACCTCGTCTACAATTGCTCTCTTCTGTTTTTCTTTGGCCTCGTTTTCTTTAGTTTTCTTTTGAGCGGCCCTCTCCTTAGGCGCATTTGCATATTCTGAATGAGCATGCCTTGCCTTAACGAGCATTTCCTTGGTGACAGAAATTGAGGCCCATACTTGCTGCACTGCACGGGTCAGTTGTTCCAGAGTTGTGGGTGGCTGAGGACGGTTGGCCAGTTGTCGA
Source organism: Meconema thalassinum (assembly GCA_946902985.2). Taxonomy (NCBI): domain Eukaryota; kingdom Metazoa; phylum Arthropoda; class Insecta; order Orthoptera; family Tettigoniidae; genus Meconema; species Meconema thalassinum. The sequence continues at coordinate 276,519,518 of OX336388.2, forward strand.
CCCATCATGTCCCACACATGCTCAATAGGACTGAGGTCCGGGGATCTGGCGGGCCATTCTAAGGTTGTGATGTCGTGGTGAGCTTCTCTGGAGATGCGTGCAGTGTGAACCCGGGCATTGTCCTGCTGAAACATCCCATTACCAATGTTCGCCATCATAGGGACAACCACTGGATTGAGTACCCTATCAACGTACTGTCGAGCAGTCATAGTGCCCTCAACAAGCACTAATTGTGATTTCACAATAACGCCAATAGCTCCCCAGACCATAATGCTTGGTGTTGACCCTGTGTGCCTCTTGACAATAAGGTCTGGGCGACCCCCCTCCCCGCTGGTACGTCGGCGCACACGATTCCGGCGATCACTACGGGCAAGACAGAAGCGCGATTCATCACTAAAGACGACCCTATGCCATTCGTCGACCCACGTCGATCGTTCTCGACACAAGGCCAGCCTTACACGTCGCTGTTGTGGGGTCAATGGAACACCTTCTGCAGGGACATGGGATCGTAAGCCAGCTGCACGCAGGCGATTACCAACTGTTTGTTGTGTAACGTGGGGTGCCACAGCTGCTCGAATTTGCGCTGCTGTTGCATGGGGTTCCATCCAGGCCATCCGAATGATGCGGCGATCCTCTCTCACAGTTGTCTGTCGCGCTGAGCCTGTGCCAGGTCTACGAGTGTGGGTACCTTCATTTGACCACTGCTGCCATACACGTTGTACCGTAGATGCCTGTCGACCAACACGTGCAGCGACAGTCCTTAGCGATAATCCAGCCTCACACAGCCCAATTATCTGAGTCCTCTCAAACGGCGACAGTTGTTGATAGCGTGCTCTTCTCTGTCGTTGAGGCATGTTTGACGGGGAAACACTTCACTGCACAGACTGCAAGTCAACTACGCTACACCAGAGTCCGTATACTGGAGTTGATTCCTCCGCGACCAATCACGTGGGGAGACCTGTAGCAACAATCCAATGGGTCTGAAACTTTGATCGTTTACATACCTACATGGCATCGTTCCATATCTTGACAATCAACACAAACCACCAATGCCTTCATGGTGTTGCAATTTCCATTTTCTTCAGTGTATTTGTTGCTCCTTAATAATATAAAACATTATATTCCTTGATCTGAAACGACAATGCAGCGTGAAGAATTTGCTTGTTATTCCTGTTTATATCTCAGATGAACTTCAGTTGTAGAGGGCAGACGTTTACAAAATGGTATGTTAGATACTTCCAATTGCAAAATTCCAAGCTCAAGTAGTACTACATAATGACCAATGGATGACAGAACATACCAGGAATCGATTCGGCACTCAAAAACAAATGGGGAATATTAACAACAACAATAACAACAAAAAAGAACGTTCTTGAGAATGTTTATAGACGGGCGAAGCACTCAACGGGTTAAAGATCATAAATTCAATACGGGAAAAAATTAATGATGACTAAAATCATTGACATACATATAGAGGAAGTTATGGACATCACCAGCAGAAGATGTGATGCTATCGCAGAGGGTAATTGCTGAAGCAGGCTTCACAAAAACTCAAGTAATGAAACTCAGCAGAGAAAATGAAAATATGAAGGATGTTAGTTGCTATGGAAAAATTCTCAAAGAAATGGAAGTTTACAAATACCTAGGAAGTAAACTAACCAGGAAAGGTAACATCAAGGAAGAAATTTTGACAAGGATAGAAAATTGCTCAAAATTGTATTATAGCTTGTGTGACATAATTAGCAATTGGACTGGTAGTGGGAGTGTGCTGATAAGCACGAACAGCTCCAAGTAACGATGAGGAATATTATAAGTGTGGGTCAACATCAGCAAGACCAAAGTAATGAAAATAGGGTAACTATAGATGGAATGGTTCAATCATTCCAGTACAGGCTATTTGAAAAAGAACTCCCTAGTTTTAATGTGTCCTAGAATCTACTATTCTAGTTTGTGGGGTGAGATTTATCAACTCTCCCAAGTTTGGCTCCCCTTGACCTAGTTTCCTCTGATCTCTCAGTTCCATTCAGGCGTGCATGCAGTGCAGTGCAACTCAGTAGCAATGAGCACTCCGCAACAGAAAGCGCACTGTGTTATTTGGCTCCCCTGCAGTTGGCAGGTCTGTTTCCTCTGTTCCCTCCAGGTGTGCATGCAGTACAGTGCAACTCAGTAGCAATGAGTACTCCGCAACAGAAAGCGCACTGTGTTATTTGGCTCCCCTGCAGTTGGCAGGTCTGTTTCCTCTGTTCCATCCAGGCGTGCATGCAGTACAGTGCAACTCAGTAGCAATGAGTACTCCGCAACAGAAAGCGCACTGTGTTATTTGGCTCCCCTGCAGTTGGCAGGTCTGTTTCCTCTGTTCCCTCCAGGTGTGCATGCAGTACAGTGCAACTCAGTAGCAATGAGTACTCCGCAACAGAAAGCGCACTGTGTTATTTGGCTCCCCTGCAGTTGGCAGGTCTGTTTCCTCTGTTCCAACCAGGCGTGCATGCAGTACAGTGCAACTCAGTAGCAATGAGTACTCCGCAACAGAAAGCGCACTGTGTTATTTGGCTCCCCTGCAGTTGGCAGGTCTGTTTCCTCTGTTCCATCCAGGCGTGCAGTGCAACTGAGTAGCAATGAGTACTCCGCGACAGAAAGCTCATTGTGTTATTTGGCTCCCCTGCAGTTGGCAGGTCTGTTTCCTCTGTTCCCTCCAGGCGTGCATGCAGTACAGTGCAACTCAGTAGCAATGAGTACTCCGCAACAGAAAGCTCACTGTGTTATTTGGCTCCCCTGCAGTTGGCAGGTCTGTTTCCTCTGTTCCCTCCAGGCGTGCATGCAGTACAGTGCAACTCAGTAGCAATGAGTACTCCGCAACAGAAAGCGTACTGTGTTATTTGGCTCCCCTGCAGTTGGCAGGTCTGTTTCCTCTGTTCCATCCAGGTGTGCATGCAGTACAGTGCAACTCAGTAGCAATGAGTACTCCGCAACAGAAAGCGCACTGTATTATTTGGCTCCCCTGCAGTTGGCAGGTCTGTTTCCTCTGTTCCATCCAGGCGTACATGCAGTACAGTGCAACTCAGTAGCAATGAGTACTCCGCAACAGAAAGCGCACTGTGTTATTTGGCTCCCCTGCAGTTGGCAGGTCTGTTTCCTCTGTTCCATCCAGGTGTGCATGCAGTACAGTGCAACTCAGTAGCAATGAGCACTCCGCAACAGAAAGCGCACTGTGTTATTTGGCTCCCCTGCAGTTGGCAGGTCTGTTTCCTCTGTTCCATCCAGGTGTGCATGCAGTACAGTGCAACTCAGTAGCAATGAGCACTCCGCAACAGAAAGCGCACTGTGTTATTTGGCTCCCCTGCAGTTGGCAGGTCTGTTTCCTCTGTTCCATTCAGGTGTGCATGCAGTACAGTGCAACTCAGTAGCAATGAGTACTCCGCAACAGAAAGCGCACTGTATTATTTGGCTCCCCTGCAGTTGGCAGGTCTGTTTCCTCTGTTCCATTCAGGTGTGCATGCAGTACAGTGCAACTCAGTAGCAATGAGCACTCCGCAACAGAAAGCGCACTGTATTATTTGGCTCCCCTGCAGTTGGCAGGTCTGTTTCCTCTGTTCCCTCCAGGCGTGCATGCAGTACAGTGCAACTCAGTAGCAATGAGTACTCCGCAACAGAAAGCGCACTGTGTTATTTGGCTCCCCTGCAGTTGGCAGGTCTGTTTCCTCTGTTCCCTCCAGGCGTGCATGCAGTACAGTGCAACTCGGTAGCAATGAGCACTCCGCAACAGAAAGCGCACTGTGTTATTTGGCTCCCCTGCAGTTGGCAGGTCTGTTTCCTCTGTTCCCTCCAGGCATGCATGCAGTACAGTGCAACTCAGTAGCAATGAGCACTCCGCAACAGAAAGCGCACTGTGTTATTTGGCTCCCCTGCAGTTGGCAGGTCTGTTTCCTCTGTTCCCTCCAGGCGTGCATGCAGTACAGTGCAACTCAGTAGCAATGAGTACTCCGCAACAGAAAGCGCACTGTGTTATTTGGCTCCCCTGCAGTCTGTTTCCTCTGTTCCATCCAGGCGTGCATGCTGTGCAGTGCAACTCAGTAGCAATGAGCACTCCGCAACAGAAAGCGCACTGTGTTATTTGGCTCCCCTGCAGTTGGCAGGTCTGTTTCCTCTGTTCCCTCCAGGCGTGCATGCAGTGCAGTGCAACTCAGTAGCAATGAGTACTCCGCAACAGAAAGCGTACTGTGTTATTTGGCTCCCCTGCAGTCTGTTTCCTCTGTTCCATCCAGGCGTGCATGCAGTACAGTGCAACTCAGTAGCAATGAGCACTCCGCAACAGAAAGCGCACTGTGTTATTTGGCTCCCCTGCAGTTGGCAGGTCTGTTTCCTCTGTTCCCTCCAGGCGTGCATGCAGTGCAGTGCAACTCAGTAGCAATGAGTACTCCGCAACAGAAAGCGTACTGTGTTATTTGGCTCCCCTGCAGTCTGTTTCCTCTGTTCCATCCAGGCGTGCATGCAGTACAGTGCAACTCAGTAGCAATGAGCACTCCGCAACAGAAAGCGTACTGTGTTATTTGGCTCCCCTGCATTTGGCAGGTCTGTGTCCTCTGTTCCATCCAGGCGTGCATGCAGTACAGTGCAACTCAGTAGCAATGAGTACTCCGCAACAGAAAGCGCACTGTGTTATTTGGCTCCCCTGCAGTTGGCAGGTCTGTTTCCTCTGTTCCATCCAGGCGTGCATGCAGTACAGTGCAACTCAGTAGCAATGAGCACTCCGCAACAGAAAGCGTACTGTGTTATTTGGCTCCCCTGCATTTGGCAGGTCTGTTTCCTCTGTTCCATCCAGGCGTGCATGCAGTACAGTGCAACTCAGTAGCAATGAACACTCCGCAACAGAAAGCGCACTGTGTTATTTGGCTCCCCTGCAGTTGGCAGGTCTGTTTCCTCTGTTCCATCCAGGCGTGCATGCAGTACAGTGCAACTCAGTAGCAATGAGCACTCCGCAACAGAAAGTGTACAGTGTTATTTGGCTCCCCTGCAGTTGGCAGGTCTGTTTCCTCTGTTCCATCCAGGCGTGCATGCAGTACAGTGCAACTCAGTAGCAATGAGCACTCCACAACAGAAAGCACAGTGTGTTATTTGGCTCCCCTGCAGTTGGCAGGTCTGTTTCCTCTGTTCCCTCCAGGCGTGCATGCAGTGCAGTGCAACTCAGTAGCAATGAGCACTCCGCAACAGAAAGCGCACTGTGTTATTTGGCTCCCCTGCAGTTGGCAGGTCTGTTTCCTCTGTTCCCTCCAGGCGTGCATGCAGTACAGTGCAACTCAGTAGCAATGAGCACTCCGCAACAGAAAGCGCACTGTGTTATTTGGCTCCCCTGCAGTTGGCAGGTCTGTTTCCTCTGTTCCCTCCAGGTGTGCATGCAGTACAGTGCAACTCAGTAGCAATGAGTACTCCGCAACAGAAAGCGCACAGTGTTATTTGGCTCCCCTGCAGTTGGCAGGTCTGTTTCCTCTGTTCCATCCAGGCGTGCATGCAGTACAGTGCAACTCAGTAGCAATGAGTACTCCGCAACAGAAAGCGCACTGTGTTATTGGGCTCCCCTGCAGTTGGCAGGTCTGTTTCCTCTGTTCCCTCCAGGTGTGCATGCAGTACAGTGCAACTCAGTAACAATGAGTACTCCGCAACTGAAAGCGCACTGTGTTATTTGGCTCCCCTGCAGTTGGCAGGTCTGTTTCCTCTGTTCCCTCCAGGCGTGCATGCAGTACAGTGCAACTCAGTAGCAATGAGTACTCCGCAACAGAAAGCGCACTGTGTTATTTGGCTCCCCTGCAGTTGGCAGGTCTGTTTCCTCTGTTCCATTCAGGCGTGCATGCAGTACAGTGCAACTCAGTAGCAATGAGCACTCCGCAACAGAAAGCGCACTGTGTTATTTGGCTCCCCTGCAGTTGGCAGGTCTGTTTCCTCTGTTCCATCCAGGTGTGCATGCAGTACAGTGCAACTCAGTAGCAATGAGCACTCCGCAACAGAAAGCGCACTGTGTTATTTGGCTCCCCTGCAGTTGGCAGGTCTGTTTCCTCTGTTCCATCCAGGCGTGCATGCAGTACAGTGCAACCCAGTAGCAATGAGTACTCCGCAACAGAAAGCGCACTGTGTTATTTGGCTCCCCTGCAGTTGGCAGGTCTGTTTCCTCTGTTCCCTCCAGGTGTGCATGCAGTACAGTGCAACTCAGTAGCAATGAGTACTCCGCAACAGAAAGCGCACTGTGTTATTTGGCTCCCCTGCAGTTGGCAGGTCTGTTTCCTCTGTTCCCTCCAGGTGTGCATGCAGTGCAGTGCAACTCAGTAGCAATGAGTACTCCGCAACAGAAAGCGCACTGTGTTATTTGGCTCCCCTGCAGTTGGCAGGTCTGTTTCCTCTGTTCCATCCAGGTGTGCATGCAGTACAGTGCAACTCAGTAGCAATGAGTACTCCGCAACAGAAAGCGCACTGTGTTATTTGGCCGCCCTGCAGTTGGCAGGTCTGTTTCCTCTGTTCCATCCAGGCGTGCATGCAGTACAGTGCAACTCAGTAGCAATGAGTACTCCGCAACAGAAAGCGCACTGTGTTATTTGGCTCCCCTGCAGTTGGCAGGTCTGTTTCCTCTGTTCCCTCCAGGTGTGCATGCAGTACAGTGCAACTCAGTAGCAATGAGCACTCCGCAACAGAAAGCGCACTGTGTTATTTGGCTCCCCTGCAGTTGGCAGGTCTGTTTCCTCTGTTCCATCCAGGTGTGCATGCAGCACAGTGCAACTCAGTAGCAATGAGTACTCCGCAACAGAAAGCGCACTGTGTTATTTGGCTCCCCTGCAGTTGGCAGGTCTGTTTCCTCTGTTCCCTCCAGGTGTGCATGCAGTACAGTGCAACTCAGTAGCAATGAGCACTCCGCAACAGAAAGCGCACTGTGTTATTTGGCTCCCCTGCAGTTGGCAGGTCTGTTTCCTCTGTTCCATCCAGGCGTGCATGCAGTACAGTGCAACTCAGTAGCAATGATCACTCCGCAACAGAAAGCGCACTGTGTTATTTGGCTCCCCTGCAGTTGGCAGGTCTGTTTCCTCTGTTCCCTCCAGGTGTGCATGCAGTACAGTGCAACTCAGTAGCAATGAGTACTCCGCAACAGAAAGCGCACTGTGTTATTTGGCTCCCCTGCAGTTGGCAGGTCTGTTTCCTCTGTTCCATCCAGGTGTGCATGCAGTGCAGTGCAACTCAGTAGCAATGAGTACTCCGCAACAGAAAGCGCACTGTTATTTGGCTCCACTGCAGTTGGCAGGTCTGTTTCCTCTGTTCCATCCAGGCGTGCATGCAGTGCAGTGCAACTCAGTAGCAATGAGCACTCCGCAACAGAAAGCGCACTGTGTTATTTGGCTCCCCTGCAGTTGGCAGGTCTGTTTCCTCTGTTCCATCCAGGTGTGCATGCAGTACAGTGCAACTCAGTAGCAATGAGCACTCCGCAACAGAAAGCGCACTGTGTTATTTGGCTCCCCTGCAGTTGGCAGGTCAGTTTCCTCTGTTCCCTCCAGGCGTGCATGCAGTACAGTGCAACTCAGTAGCAATGAGTACTCCGCAACAGAAAGCGCACTGTGTTATTTGGCTCCCCTGCAGTTGGCAGGTCTGTTTCCTCTGTTCCCTCCAGGTGTGCATGCAGTACAGTGCAACTCAGTAGAAATGAGTACTCCGCAACAGAAAGCGCACCGTGTTATTTGGCTCCCCTGCAGTTGGCAGGTCTGTATCCTCTGTTCCATTCAGGCGTGCATGCAGTACAGTGCAACTCAGTAGCAATGAGCACTCCGCAACAGAAAGCGCACTGTGTTATTTGGCTCCCCTGCAGTTGGCAGGTCTGTTTCCTCTGTTCCCTCCAGGTGTGCATGCAGTACAGTGCAACTCAGTAGCAATGAGCACTCCGCAACAGAAAGCGCACTGTGTTATTTGGCTCCCCTGCAGTTGGCAGGTCTGTTTCCTCTGTTCCCTCCAGGTGTGCATTCAGTACAGTGCAACTCAGTAGCAATGAGCACTCCGCAACAGAAAGCGCACTGTGTTATTTGGCTCCCCTGCAGTTGGCAGGTCTGTTTCCTCTGTTCCATCCAGGTGTGCATGCAGTACAGTGCAACTCAGTAGCAATGAGTACTCCGCAACAGAAAGCGCACTGTGTTATTTGGCTCCCCTGCAGTTGGCAGGTCTGTTTCCTCTGTTCCATCCAGGCGTGCATGCAGTACAGTGCAACTCAGTAGCAATGAGCACTCCGCAACAGAAAGCGCACTGTGTTATTTGGCTCCCCTGCAGTTGGCAGGTCTGTTTCCTCTGTTCCATCCAGGAGTGCATGCAGTACAGTGCAACTCAGTAGCAATGAGTACTCCGCAACAGAAAGTGTACTGTATTATTTGGCTCCCCTGCAGTTGGCAGGTCTGTTTCCTCTGTTCCCTCCAGGCGTGCATGCAGTACAGTGCAACTCAGTAGCAATGAGTACTCCGCAACAGAAAGCGCACTGTGTTATTTGGCTCCCCTGCAGTTGGCAGGTCTGTTTCCTCTGTTCCATTCAGGCGTGCATGCAGTACAGTGCAACTCAGTAGCAATGAGTACTCCGCAACAGAAAGCGCACTGTGTTATTTGGCTCCCCTGCAGTTGGCAGGTCTGTTTCCTCTGTTCCATCCAGGTGTGCATGCAGTACAGTGCAACTCAGTAGCAATGAGCACTCCGCAACAGAAAGCGCACTGTGTTATTTGGCTCCCCTGCAGTTGGCAGGTCTGTTTCCTCTGTTCCCTCCAGGTGTGCATGCAGTACAGTGCAACTCAGTAGCAATGAGCACTCCGCAACAGAAAGTGTACTGTATTATTTGGCTCCCCTGCAGTTGGCAGGTCTGTTTCCTCTGTTCCATCCAGGCGTGCATGCAGTACAGTGCAACTCAGTAGCAATGAGTACTCCGCAACAGAAAGCGCACTGTGTTATTTGGCTCCCCTGCAGTTGGCAGGTCTGTTTCCTCTGTTCCCTCCAGGCGTGCATGCAGTACAGTGCAACTCAGTAGCAATGAGCACTCCGCAACAGAAAGCGCACTGTGTTATTTGGCTCCCCTGCAGTTGGCAGGTCTGTTTCCTCTGTTCCCTCCAGGTGTGCATGCAGTACAGTGCAACTCAGTAGCAATGAGCACTCCGCAACAGAAAGCGCACTGTGTTATTTGGCTCCCCTGCAGTTGGCAGGTCTGTTTCCTCTGTTCCATTCAGGCGTGCATGCAGTACAGTGCAACTCAGTAGCAATGAGTACTCCGCAACAGAAAGCGCACTGTGTTATTTGGCTCCCCTGCAGTTGGCAGGTCTGTTTCCTCTGTTCCATTCAGGTGTGCATGCAGTACAGTGCAACTCAGTAGCAATGAGTACTCCGCAACAGAAAGCGCACTGTGTTATTTGGCTCCCCTGCAGTTGGCAGGTCTGTTTCCTCTGTTCCATCCAGGCGTGCATGCAGTACAGTGCAACTCAGTAGCAATGAGTACTCCGCAACAGAAAGCGCACTGTGTTATTTGGCTCCCCTGCAGTTGGCAGGTCTGTTTCCTCTGTTCCCTCCAGGCGTGCATGCAGTACAGTGCAACTCAGTAGCAATGAGTACTCCGCAACAGAAATCGCACTGTGTTATTTGGCTCCCCTGCAGTTGGCAGGTCTGTTTCCTCTGTTCCATCCAGGTGTGCATGCAGTGCAGTGCAACTCAGTAGCAATGAGTACTCCGCAACAGAAAGCGCACTGTGTTATTTGGCTCCACTGCAGTTGGCAGGTCTGTTTCCTCTGTTCCATCCAGGCGTGCATGCAGTGCAGTGCAACTCAGTAGCAATGAGCACTCCGCAACAGAAAGCGCACTGTGTTATTTGGCTCCCCTGCAGTTGGCAGGTCTGTTTCCTCTGTTCCATCCAGGTGTGCATGCAGTACAGTGCAACTCAGTAGCAATGAGCACTCCGCAACAGAAAGCGCACTGTGTTATTTGGCTCCCCTGCAGTTGGCAGGTCTGTTTCCTCTGTTCCCTCCAGGCGTGCATGCAGTACAGTGCAACTCAGTAGCAATGAGTACTCCGCAACAGAAAGCGCACTGTGTTATTTGGCTCGCCTGCAGTTGGCAGGTCTGTTTCCTCTGTTCCCTCCAGGTGTGCATGCAGTACAGTGCAACTCAGTAGAAATGAGTACTCCGCAACAGAAAGCGCACTGTGTTATTTGGCTCCCCTGCAGTTGGCAGGTCTGTTTCCTCTGTTCCATTCAGGCGTGCATGCAGTACAGTGCAACTCAGTAGCAATGAGCACTCCGCAACAGAAAGCGCACTGTGTTATTTGGCTCCCCTGCAGTTGGCAGGTCTGTTTCCTCTGTTCCCTCCAGGTGTGCATGCAGTACAGTGCAACTCAGTAGCAATGAGCACTCCGCAACAGAAAGCGCACTGTGTTATTTGGCTCCCCTGCAGTTGGCAGGTCTGTTTCCTCTGTTCCCTCCAGGTGTGCATTCAGTACAGTGCAACTCAGTAGCAATGAGCACTCCGCAACAGAAAGCGCACTGTGTTATTTGGCTCCCCTGCAGTTGGCAGGTCTGTTTCCTCTGTTCCATCCAGGTGTGCATGCAGTACAGTGCAACTCAGTAGCAATGAGTACTCCGCAACAGAAAGCGCACTGTGTTATTTGGCTCCCCTGCAGTTGGCAGGTCTGTTTCCTCTGTTCCATCCAGGCGTGCATGCAGTACAGTGCAACTCAGTAGCAATGAGCACTCCGCAACAGAAAGCGCACTGTGTTATTTGGCTCCCCTGCAGATGGCAGGTCTGTTTCCTCTGTTCCATCCAGGAGTGCATGCAGTACAGTGCAACTCAGTAGCAATGAGTACTCCGCAACAGAAAGTGTACTGTATTATTTGGCTCCCCTGCAGTTGGCAGGTCTGTTTCCTCTGTTCCCTCCAGGCGTGCATGCAGTACAGTGCAACTCAGTAGCAATGAGTACTCCGCAACAGAAAGCGCACTGTGTTATTTGGCTCCCCTGCAGTTGGCAGGTCTGTTTCCTCTGTTCCATTCAGGCGTGCATGCAGTACAGTGCAACTCAGTAGCAATGAGTACTCCGCAACAGAAAGCGCACTGTGTTATTTGGCTCCCCTGCAGTTGGCAGGTCTGTTTCCTCTGTTCCATCCAGGTGTGCATGCAGTACAGTGCAACTCAGTAGCAATGAGCACTCCGCAACAGAAAGCGCACTGTGTTATTTGGCTCCCCTGCAGTTGGCAGGTCTGTTTCCTCTGTTCCCTCCAGGTGTGCATTCAGTACAGTGCAACTCAGTAGCAATGAGCACTCCGCAACAGAAAGTGTACTGTATTATTTGGCTCCCCTGCAGTTGGCAGGTCTGTTTCCTCTGTTCCATCCAGGCGTGCATGCAGTACAGTGCAACTCAGTAGCAATGAGTACTCCGCAACAGAAAGCGCACTGTGTTATTTGGCTCCCCTGCAGTTGGCAGGTCTGTTTCCTCTGTTCCCTCCAGGCGTGCATGCAGTACAGTGCAACTCAGTAGCAATGAGCACTCCGCAACAGAAAGCGCACTGTGTTAATTGGCTCCCCTGCAGTTGGCAGGTCTGTTTCCTCTGTTCCCTCCAGGTGTGCATGCAGTACAGTGCAACTCAGTAGCAATGAGCACTCCGCAACAGAAAGCGCACTGTGTTATTTGGCTCCCCTGCAGTTGGCAGGTCTGTTTCCTCTGTTCCATTCAGGCGTGCATGCAGTACAGTGCAACTCAGTAGCAATGAGTACTCCGCAACAGAAAGCGCACTGTGTTATTTGGCTCCCCTGCAGTTGGCAGGTCTGTTTCCTCTGTTCCATTCAGGTGTGCATGCAGTACAGTGCAACTCAGTAGCAATGAGTACTCCGCAACAGAAAGCGCACTGTGTTATTTGGCTCCCCTGCAGTTGGCAGGTCTGTTTCCTCTGTTCCATCCAGGCGTGCATGCAGTACAGTGCAACTCAGTAGCAATGAGTACTCCGCAACAGAAAGCGCACTGTGTTATTTGGCTCCCCTGCAGTTGGCAGGTCTGTTTCCTCTGTTCCCTCCAGGTGTGCATGCAGTACAGTGCAACTCAGTAGCAATGAGCACTCCGCAACAGAAAGCGCACTGTGTTATTTGGCTCCCCTGCAGTTGGCAGGTCTGTTTCCTCTGTTCCCTCCAGGTGTGCATTCAGTACAGTGCAACTCAGTAGCAATGAGCACTCCGCAACAGAAAGCGCACTGTGTTATTTGGCTCCCCTGCAGTTGGCAGGTCTGTTTCCTCTGTTCCATCCAGGTGTGCATGCAGTACAGTGCAACTCAGTAGCAATGAGTACTCCGCAACAGAAAGCGCACTGTGTTATTTGGCTCCCCTGCAGTTGGCAGGTCTGTTTCCTCTGTTCCATCCAGGCGTGCATGCAGTACAGTGCAACTCAGTAGCAATGAGCACTCCGCAACAGAAAGCGCACTGTGTTATTTGGCTCCCCTGCAGATGGCAGGTCTGTTTCCTCTGTTCCATCCAGGAGTGCATGCAGTACAGTGCAACTCAGTAGCAATGAGTACTCCGCAACAGAAAGTGTACTGTATTATTTGGCTCCCCTGCAGTTGGCAGGTCTGTTTCCTCTGTTCCCTCCAGGCGTGCATGCAGTACAGTGCAACTCAGTAGCAATGAGTACTCCGCAACAGAAAGCGCAATGTGTTATTTGGCTCCCCTGCAGTTGGCAGGTCTGTTTCCTCTGTTCCATTCAGGCGTGCATGCAGTACAGTGCAACTCAGTAGCAATGAGTACTCCGCAACAGAAAGCGCACTGTGTTATTTGGCTCCCCTGCAGTTGGCAGGTCTGTTTCCTCTGTTCCATCCAGGTGTGCATGCAGTACAGTGCAACTCAGTAGCAATGAGCACTCCGCAACAGAAAGCGCACTGTGTTATTTGGCTCCCCTGCAGTTGGCAGGTCTGTTTCCTCTGTTCCCTCCAGGTGTGCATTCAGTACAGTGCAACTCAGTAGCAATGAGCACTCCGCAACAGAAAGTGTACTGTATTATTTGGCTCCCCTGCAGTTGGCAGGTCTGTTTCCTCTGTTCCATCCAGGCGTGCATGCAGTACAGTGCAACTCAGTAGCAATGAGTACTCCGCAACAGAAAGCGCACTGTGTTATTTGGCTCCCCTGCAGTTGGCAGGTCTGTTTCCTCTGTTCCCTCCAGGCGTGCATGCAGTACAGTGCAACTCAGTAGCAATGAGCACTCCGCAACAGAAAGCGCACTGTGTTAATTGGCTCCCCTGCAGTTGGCAGGTCTGTTTCCTCTGTTCCCTCCAGGTGTGCATGCAGTACAGTGCAACTCAGTAGCAATGAGCACTCCGCAACAGAAAGCGCACTGTGTTATTTGGCTCCCCTGCAGTTGGCAGGTCTGTTTCCTCTGTTCCATTCAGGCGTGCATGCAGTACAGTGCAACTCAGTAGCAATGAGTACTCCGCAACAGAAAGCGCACTGTGTTATTTGGCTCCCCTGCAGTTGGCAGGTCTGTTTCCTCTGTTCCATTCAGGTGTGCATGCAGTACAGTGCAACTCAGTAGCAATGAGTACTCCGCAACAGAAAGCGCACTGTGTTATTTGGCTCCCCTGCAGTTGGCAGGTCTGTTTCCTCTGTTCCATCCAGGCGTGCATGCAGTACAGTGCAACTCAGTAGCAATGAGTACTCCGCAACAGAAAGCGCACTGTGTTATTTGGCTCCCCTGCAGTTGGCAGGTCTGTTTCCTCTGTTCCCTCCAGGCGTGCATGCAGTACAGTGCAACTCAGTAGCAATGAGTACTCCGCAACAGAAAGCGCACTGTGTTATTTGGCTCCCCTGCAGTTGGCAGGTCTGTTTCCTCTGTTCCATCCAGGTGTGCATGCAGTACAGTGCAACTCAGTAGCAATGAGTACTCCGCAACAGAAAGCGCACTGTGTTATTTGGCTCCCCTGCAGTTGGCAGGTCTGTTTCCTCTGTTCCCTCCAGGTGTGCATGCAGTACAGTGCAACTCAGTAGCAATGAGCACTCCGCAACAGAAAGCGCACTGTGTTATTTGGCTCCCCTGCAGTTGGCAGGTCTGTTTCCTCTGTTCCATCCAGGCGTGCATGCAGTACAGTGCAACTCAGTAGCAATGATCACTCCGCAACAGAAAGCGCACTGTGTTATTTGGCTCCCCTGCAGTTGGCAGGTCTGTTTCCTCTGTTCCCTCCAGGTGTGCATGCAGTACAGTGCAACTCAGTAGCAATGAGTACTCCGCAACAGAAAGCGCACTGTGTTATTTGGCTCCCCTGCAGTTGGCAGGTCTGTTTCCTCTGTTCCATCCAGGTGTGCATGCAGTGCAGTGCAACTCAGTAGCAATGAGTACTCCGCAACAGAAAGCGCACTGTGTTATTTGGCTCCACTGCAGTTGGCAGGTCTGTTTCCTCTGTTCCATCCAGGCGTGCATGCAGTGCAGTGCAACTCAGTAGCAATGAGCACTCCGCAACAGAAAGCGCACTGTGTTATTTGGCTCCCCTGCAGTTGGCAGGTCTGTTTCCTCTGTTCCATCCAGGTGTGCATGCAGTACAGTGCAACTCAGTAGCAATGAGCACTCCGCAACAGAAAGCGCACTGTGTTATTTGGCTCCCCTGCAGTTGGCAGGTCAGTTTCCTCTGTTCCCTCCAGGCGTGCATGCAGTACAGTGCAACTCAGTAGCAATGAGTACTCCGCAACAGAAAGCGCACTGTGTTATTTGGCTCCCCTGCAGTTGGCAGGTCTGTTTCCTCTGTTCCCTCCAGGTGTGCATGCAGTACAGTGCAACTCAGTAGAAATGAGTACTCCGCAACAGAAAGCGCACTGTGTTATTTGGCTCCCCTGCAGTTGGCAGGTCTGTATCCTCTGTTCCATTCAGGCGTGCATGCAGTACAGTGCAACTCAGTAGCAATGAGCACTCCGCAACAGAAAGCGCACTGTGTTATTTGGCTCCCCTGCAGTTGGCAGGTCTGTTTCCTCTGTTCCCTCCAGGTGTGCATGCAGTACAGTGCAACTCAGTAGCAATGAGCACTCCGCAACAGAAAGCGCACTGTGTTATTTGGCTCCCCTGCAGTTGGCAGGTCTGTTTCCTCTGTTCCCTCCAGGTGTGCATTCAGTACAGTGCAACTCAGTAGCAATGAGCACTCCGCAACAGAAAGCGCACTGTGTTATTTGGCTCCCCTGCAGTTGGCAGGTCTGTTTCCTCTGTTCCATCCAGGTGTGCATGCAGTACAGTGCAACTCAGTAGCAATGAGTACTCCGCAACAGAAAGCGCACTGTGTTATTTGGCTCCCCTGCAGTTGGCAGGTCTGTTTCCTCTGTTCCATCCAGGCGTGCATGCAGTACAGTGCAACTCAGTAGCAATGAGCACTCCGCAACAGAAAGCGCACTGTGTTATTTGGCTCCCCTGCAGTTGGCAGGTCTGTTTCCTCTGTTCCATCCAGGAGTGCATGCAGTACAGTGCAACTCAGTAGCAATGAGTACTCCGCAACAGAAAGTGTACTGTATTATTTGGCTCCCCTGCAGTTGGCAGGTCTGTTTCCTCTGTTCCCTCCAGGCGTGCATGCAGTACAGTGCAACTCAGTAGCAATGAGTACTCCGCAACAGAAAGCGCACTGTGTTATTTGGCTCCCCTGCAGTTGGCAGGTCTGTTTCCTCTGTTCCATTCAGGCGTGCATGCAGTACAGTGCAACTCAGTAGCAATGAGTACTCCGCAACAGAAAGCGCACTGTGTTATTTGGCTCCCCTGCAGTTGGCAGGTCTGTTTCCTCTGTTCCATCCAGGTGTGCATGCAGTACAGTGCAACTCAGTAGCAATGAGCACTCCGCAACAGAAAGCGCACTGTGTTATTTGGCTCCCCTGCAGTTGGCAGGTCTGTTTCCTCTGTTCCCTCCAGGTGTGCATGCAGTACAGTGCAACTCAGTAGCAATGAGCACTCCGCAACAGAAAGTGTACTGTATTATTTGGCTCCCCTGCAGTTGGCAGGTCTGTTTCCTCTGTTCCATCCAGGCGTGCATGCAGTACAGTGCAACTCAGTAGCAATGAGTACTCCGCAACAGAAAGCGCAATGTGTTATTTGGCTCCCCTGCAGTTGGCAGGTCTGTTTCCTCTGTTCCCTCACGGCGTGCATGCAGTACAGTGCAACTCAGTAGCAATGAGCACTCCGCAACAGAAAGCGCACTGTGTTATTTGGCTCCCCTGCAGTTGGCAGGTCTGTTTCCTCTGTTCCCTCCAGGTGTGCATGCAGTACAGTGCAACTCAGTAGCAATGAGCACTCCGCAACAGAAAGCGCACTGTGTTATTTGGCTCCCCTGCAGTTGGCAGGTCTGTTTCCTCTGTTCCATTCAGGCGTGCATGCAGTACAGTGCAACTCAGTAGCAATGAGTACTCCGCAACAGAAAGCGCACTGTGTTATTTGGCTCCCCTGCAGTTGGCAGGTCTGTTTCCTCTGTTCCATTCAGGTGTGCATGCAGTACAGTGCAACTCAGTAGCAATGAGTACTCCGCAACAGAAAGCGCACTGTGTTATTTGGCTCCCCTGCAGTTGGCAGGTCTGTTTCCTCTGTTCCATCCAGGCGTGCATGCAGTACAGTGCAACTCAGTAGCAATGAGTACTCCGCAACAGAAAGCGCACTGTGTTATTTGGCTCCCCTGCAGTTGGCAGGTCTGTTTCCTCTGTTCCCTCCAGGCGTGCATGCAGTACAGTGCAACTCAGTAGCAATGAGTACTCCGCAACAGAAATCGCACTGTGTTATTTGGCTCCCCTGCAGTTGGCAGGTCTGTTTCCTCTGTTCCATCCAGGTGTGCATGCAGTGCAGTGCAACTCAGTAGCAATGAGTACTCCGCAACAGAAAGCGCACTGTGTTATTTGGCTCCACTGCAGTTGGCAGGTCTGTTTCCTCTGTTCCATCCAGGCGTGCATGCAGTGCAGTGCAACTCAGTAGCAATGAGCACTCCGCAACAGAAAGCGCACTGTGTTATTTGGCTCCCCTGCAGTTGGCAGGTCTGTTTCCTCTGTTCCATCCAGGTGTGCATGCAGTACAGTGCAACTCAGTAGCAATGAGCACTCCGCAACAGAAAGCGCACTGTGTTATTTGGCTCCCCTGCAGTTGGCAGGTCTGTTTCCTCTGTTCCCTCCAGGCGTGCATGCAGTACAGTGCAACTCAGTAGCAATGAGTACTCCGCAACAGAAAGCGCACTGTGTTATTTGGCTCCCCTGCAGTTGGCAGGTCTGTTTCCTCTGTTCCCTCCAGGTGTGCATGCAGTACAGTGCAACTCAGTAGAAATGAGTACTCCGCAACAGAAAGCGCACTGTGTTATTTGGCTCCCCTGCAGTTGGCAGGTCTGTTTCCTCTGTTCCATTCAGGCGTGCATGCAGTACAGTGCAACTCAGTAGCAATGAGCACTCCGCAACAGAAAGCGCACTGAGTTATTTGGCTCCCCTGCAGTTGGCAGGTCTGTTTCCTCTGTTCCCTCCAGGTGTGCATGCAGTACAGTGCAACTCAGTAGCAATGAGCACTCCGCAACAGAAAGCGCACTGTGTTATTTGGCTCCCCTGCAGTTGGCAGGTCTGTTTCCTCTGTTCCCTCCAGGTGTGCATTCAGTACAGTGCAACTCAGTAGCAATGAGCACTCCGCAACAGAAAGCGCACTGTGTTATTTGGCTCCCCTGCAGTTGGCAGGTCTGTTTCCTCTGTTCCATCCAGGTGTGCATGCAGTACAGTGCAACTCAGTAGCAATGAGTACTCCGCAACAGAAAGCGCACTGTGTTATTTGGCTCCCCTGCAGTTGGCAGGTCTGTTTCCTCTGTTCCATCCAGGCGTGCATGCAGTACAGTGCAACTCAGTAGCAATGAGCACTCCGCAACAGAAAGCGCACTGTGTTATTTGGCTCCCCTGCAGTTGGCAGGTCTGTTTCCTCTGTTCCATCCAGGAGTGCATGCAGTACAGTGCAACTCAGTAGCAATGAGTACTCCGCAACAGAAAGTGTACTGTATTATTTGGCTCCCCTGCAGTTGGCAGGTCTGTTTCCTCTGTTCCCTCCAGGCGTGCATGCAGTACAGTGCAACTCAGTAGCAATGAGTACTCCGCAACAGAAAGCGCACTGTGTTATTTGGCTCCCCTGCAGTTGGCAGGTCTGTTTCCTCTGTTCCATTCAGGCGTGCATGCAGTACAGTGCAACTCAGTAGCAATGAGTACTCCGCAACAGAAAGCGCACTGTGTTATTTGGCTCCCCTGCAGTTGGCAGGTCTGTTTCCTCTGTTCCATCCAGGTGTGCATGCAGTACAGTGCAACTCAGTAGCAATGAGCACTCCGCAACAGAAAGCGCACTGTGTTATTTGGCTCCCCTGCAGTTGGCAGGTCTGTTTCCTCTGTTCCCTCCAGGTGTGCATGCAGTACAGTGCAACTCAGTAGCAATGAGCACTCCGCAACAGAAAGTGTACTGTATTATTTGGCTCCCCTGCAGTTGGCAGGTCTGTTTCCTCTGTTCCATCCAGGCGTGCATGCAGTACAGTGCAACTCAGTAGCAATGAGTACTCCGCAACAGAAAGCGCACTGTGTTATTTGGCTCCCCTGCAGTTGGCAGGTCTGTTTCCTCTGTTCCCTCCAGGCGTGCATGCAGTACAGTGCAACTCAGTAGCAATGAGCACTCCGAAACAGAAAGCGCACTGTGTTATTTGGCTCCCCTGCAGTTGGCAGGTCTGTTTCCTCTGTTCCCTCCAGGTGTGCATGCAGTACAGTGCAACTCAGTAGCAATGAGCACTCCGCAACAGAAAGCGCACTGTGTTATTTGGCTCCCCTGCAGTTGGCAGGCCTGTTTCCTCTGTTCCATTCAGGCGTGCATGCAGTACAGTGCAACTCAGTAGCAATGAGTACTCCGCAACAGAAAGCGCACTGTGTTATTTGGCTCCCCTGCAGTTGGCAGGTCTGTTTCCTCTGTTCCATTCAGGTGTGCATGCAGTACAGTGCAACTCAGTAGCAATGAGTACTCCGCAACAGAAAGCGCACTGTGTTATTTGGCTCCCCTGCAGTTGGCAGGTCTGTTTCCTCTGTTCCATCCAGGCGTGCATGCAGTACAGTGCAACTCAGTAGCAATGAGTACTCCGCAACAGAAAGCGCACTGTGTTATTTGGCTCCCCTGCAGTTGGCAGGTCTGTTTCCTCTGTTCCCTCCAGGCGTGCATGCAGTACAGTGCAACTCAGTAGCAATGAGTACTCCGCAACAGAAAGCGCACTGTGTTATTTGGCTCCCCTGCAGTTGGCAGGTCTGTTTCCTCTGTTCCATCCAGGTGTGCATGCAGTGCAGTGCAACTCAGTAGCAATGAGTACTCCGCAACAGAAAGCGCACTGTGTTATTTGGCTCCCCTGCAGTTGGCAGGTCTGTTTCCTCTGTTCCCTCCAGGTGTGCATGCAGTACAGTGCAACTCAGTAGCAATGAGCACTCCGCAACAGAAAGCGCACTGTGTTATTTGGCTCCCCTTCAGTTGGCAGGTCTGTTTCCTCTGTTCCATCCAGGTGTGCATGCAGTACAGTGCAACTCAGTAGCAATGAGCACTCCGCAACAGAAAGCGCACTGTGTTATTTGGCTCCCCTGCAGTTGGCAGGTCTGTTTCCTCTGTTCCCTCCAGGTGTGCATGCAGTACAGTGCAACTCAGTAGCAATGAGCACTCCGCAACAGAAAGCTCACTGTGTTATTTGGCTCCCCTGCAGTTGGCAGGTCTGTTTCCTTTGTTCCATCCAGGCGTGCATGCAGTACAGTGCAACTCAGTAGCAATGAGTACTCCGCAACAGAAAGCGCACTGTGTTATTTGGCTCCACTGCAGTTGGCAGGTCTGTTTCCTCTGTTCCATCCAGGCGTGCATGCAGTGCAGTGCAACTCAGTAGCAATGAGCACTCCGCAACAGAAAGCGCACTGTGTTATTTGGCTCCCCTGCAGTTGGCAGGTCTGTTTCCTCTGTTCCATCCAGGTGTGCATGCAGTACAGTGCAACTCAGTAGCAATGAGCACTCCGCAACAGAAAGCGCACTGTGTTATTTGGCTCCCCTGCAGTTGGCAGGTCTGTTTCCTCTGTTCCCTCCAGGCGTGCATGCAGTACAGTGCAACTCAGTAGCAATGAGTACTCCGCAACAGAAAGCGCACTGTGTTATTTGGCTCCCCTGCAGTTGGCAGGTCTGTTTCCTCTGTTCCCTCCAGGTGTGCATGCAGTACAGTGCAACTCAGTAGAAATGAGTACTCCGCAACAGAAAGCGCACTGTGTTATTTGGCTCCCCTGCAGTTGGCAGGTCTGTTTCCTCTGTTCCATTCAGGCGTGCATGCAGTACAGTGCAACTCAGTAGCAATGAGCACTCCGCAACAGAAAGCGCACTGTGTTATTTGGCTCCCCTGCAGTTGGCAGGTCTGTTTCCTCTGTTCCCTCCAGGTGTGCATGCAGTACAGTGCAACTCAGTAGCAATGAGCACTCCGCAACAGAAAGCGCACTGTGTTATTTGGCTCCCCTGCAGTTGGCAGGTCTGTTTCCTCTGTTCCCTCCAGGTGTGCATTCAGTACAGTGCAACTCAGTAGCAATGAGCACTCCGCAACAGAAAGCGCACTGTGTTATTTGGCTCCCCTGCAGTTGGCAGGTCTGTTTCCTCTGTTCCATCCAGGTGTGCATGCAGTACAGTGCAACTCAGTAGCAATGAGTACTCCGCAACAGAAAGCGCACTGTGTTATTTGGCTCCCCTGCAGTTGGCAGGTCTGTTTCCTCTGTTCCATCCAGGCGTGCATGCAGTACAGTGCAACTCAGTAGCAATGAGCACTCCGCAACAGAAAGCGCACTGTGTTATTTGGCTCCCCTGCAGTTGGCAGGTCTGTTTCCTCTGTTCCATCCAGGAGTGCATGCAGTACAGTGCAACTCAGTAGCAATGAGTACTCCGCAACAGAAAGTGTACTGTATTATTTGGCTCCCCTGCAGTTGGCAGGTCTGTTTCCTCTGTTCCCTCCAGGCGTGCATGCAGTACAGTGCAACTCAGTAGCAATGAGTACTCCGCAACAGAAAGCGCACTGTGTTATTTGGCTCCCCTGCAGTTGGCAGGTCTGTTTCCTCTGTTCCATTCAGGCGTGCATGCAGTACAGTGCAACTCAGTAGCAATGAGTACTCCGCAACAGAAAGCGCACTGTGTTATTTGGCTCCCCTGCAGTTGGCAGGTCTGTTTCCTCTGTTCCATCCAGGTGTGCATGCAGTACAGTGCAACTCAGTAGCAATGAGCACTCCGCAACAGAAAGCGCACTGTGTTATTTGGCTCCCCTGCAGTTGGCAGGTCTGTTTCCTCTGTTCCCTCCAGGTGTGCATGCAGTACAGTGCAACTCAGTAGCAATGAGCACTCCGCAACAGAAAGTGTACTGTATTATTTGGCTCCCCTGCAGTTGGCAGGTCTGTTTCCTCTGTTCCATCCAGGCGTGCATGCAGTACAGTGCAACTCAGTAGCAATGAGTACTCCGCAACAGAAAGCGCACTGTGTTATTTGGCTCCCCTGCAGTTGGCAGGTCTGTTTCCTCTGTTCCCTCCAGGCGTGCATGCAGTACAGTGCAACTCAGTAGCAATGAGCACTCCGCAACAGAAAGCGCACTGTGTTATTTGGCTCCCCTGCAGTTGGCAGGTCTGTTTCCTCTGTTCCCTCCAGGTGTGCATGCAGTACAGTGCAACTCAGTAGCAATGAGCACTCCGCAACAGAAAGCGCACTGTGTTATTTGGCTCCCCTGCAGTTGGCAGGTCTGTTTCCTCTGTTCCATTCAGGCGTGCATGCAGTACAGTGCAACTCAGTAGCAATGAGTACTCCGCAACAGAAAGCGCACTGTGTTATTTGGCTCCCCTGCAGTTGGCAGGTCTGTTTCCTCTGTTCCATTCAGGTGTGCATGCAGTACAGTGCAACTCAGTAGCAATGAGTACTCCGCAACAGAAAGCGCACTGTGTTATTTGGCTCCCCTGCAGTTGGCAGGTCTGTTTCCTCTGTTCCATCCAGGCGTGCATGCAGTACAGTGCAACTCAGTAGCAATGAGTACTCCGCAACAGAAAGCGCACTGTGTTATTTGGCTCCCCTGCAGTTGGCAGGTCTGTTTCCTCTGTTCCCTCCAGGCGTGCATGCAGTACAGTGCAACTCAGTAGCAATGAGTACTCCGCAACAGAAAGCGCACTGTGTTATTTGGCTCCCCTGCAGTTGGCAGGTCTGTTTCCTCTGTTCCATCCAGGTGTGCATGCAGTGCAGTGCAACTCAGTAGCAATGAGTACTCCGCAACAGAAAGCGCACTGTGTTATTTGGCTCCCCTGCAGTTGGCAGGTCTGTTTCCTCTGTTCCCTCCAGGTGTGCATGCAGTACAGTGCAACTCAGTAGCAATGAGCACTCCGCAACAGAAAGCGCACTGTGTTATTTGGCTCCCCTTCAGTTGGCAGGTCTGTTTCCTCTGTTCCATCCAGGTGTGCATGCAGTACAGTGCAACTCAGTAGCAATGAGCACTCCGCAACAGAAAGCGCACTGTGTTATTTGGCTCCCCTGCAGTTGGCAGGTCTGTTTCCTCTGTTCCCTCCAGGTGTGCATGCAGTACAGTGCAACTCAGTAGCAATGAGCACTCCGCAACAGAAAGCTCACTGTGTTATTTGGCTCCCCTGCAGTTGGCAGGTCTGTTTCCTCTGTTCCATCCAGGCGTGCATGCAGTACAGTGCAACTCAGTAGCAATGAGTACTCCGCAACAGAAAGCTCACTGTGTTATTTGGCTCCCCTGCAGTTGGCAGGTCTGTTTCCTCTGTTCCATCCAGGTGTGCATGCAGTACAGTGCAACTCAGTAGCAATGAGTACTCCGCAACAGAAAGCTCACTGTGTTATTTGGCTCCCCTGCAGTTGGCAGGTCTGTTTCCTCTGTTCCATCCAGGCGTGCATGCAGTACAGTGCAACTCAGTAGCAATGAGCACTCCTCAACAGAAAGCTCACTGTGTTATTTGGCTCCCCTGCAGTTGGCAGGTCTGTTTCCTCTGTTCCATCCAGGTGTGCATGCAGTACAGTGCAACTCAGTAGCAATGAGTACTCCGCAACAGAAAGCGCACTGTGTTATTTGGCTCCCCTGCAGTTGGCAGGTCTGTTTCCTCTGTTCCATCCAGGTGTGCAAGCAGTACAGTGCAACTCAGTAGCAATGAGCACTCCGCAACAGAAAGCGCACTGTGTTATTTGGCTCCCCTGCAGTTGGCAGGTCTGTTTCCTCTGTTCCCTCCAGGTGTGCATGCAGTACAGTGCAACTCAGTAGCAATGAGCACTCCGCAACAGAAAGCGCACTGTGTTATTTGGCTCCCCTGCAGTTGGCAGGTCTGTTTCCTCTGTTCCCTCCAGGCGTGCATGCAGTCCAGTGCAACTCAGTAGCAATGAGTACTCCGCAACAGAAAGCGCACTGTGTTATTTGGCTCCCCTGCAGTCTGTTTCCTCTGTTCCCTCCAGGTGTGCATGCAGTACAGTGCAACTCAGTAGCAATGAGCACTCCGCAACAGAAAGCGCACTGTGTTATTTGGCTCCCCTGCAGTTGTCAGGTCTGTTTCCTCTGTTCCATCCAGGCGTGCATGCAGTACAGTGCAACTCAGTAGCAATGAGCACTCCGCAACAGAAAGCGCACTGTGTTATTTGGCTCCCCTGCAGTTGGCAGGTCTGTTTCCTCTGTTCCATCCAGGTGTGCATGCAGTACAGTGCAACTCAGTAGCAATGAGTACTCCGCAACAGAAAGCGCACTGTGTTATTTGGCTCCCCTGCAGTTGGCAGGTCTGTTTCCTCTGTTCCCTCCAGGTGTGCATGCAGTACAGTGCAACTCAGTAGCAATGAGTACTCCGCAACAGAAAGCGCACTGTGTTATTTGGCTCCCCTGCAGTTGGCAGGTCTGTTTCCTCTGTTCCATTCAGGCGTGCATGCAGTACAGTGCAACTCAGTAGCAATGAGTACTCCGCAACAGAAAGCGCACTGTGTTATTTGGCTCCCCTGCAGTTGGCAGGTCTGTTTCCTCTGTTCCATCCAGGCGTGCATGCAGTACAGTGCAACTCAGTAGCAATGAGCACTCCGCAACAGAAAGCGCACTGTATTATTTGGCTCCCCTGCAGTTGGCAGGTCTGTTTCCTCTGTTCCCTCCAGGCGTGCATGCAGTACAGTGCAACTCAGTAGCAATGAGCACTCCGCAACAGAAAGCGCACTGTGTTATTTGGCTCCCCTGCAGTTGGCAGGTCTGTTTCCTCTGTTCCCTCCAGGCGTGCATGCAGTACAGTGCAACTCAGTAGCAATGAGTACTCCGCAACAGAAAGCGCACTGTGTTATTTGGCTCCCCTGCAGTTGGCAGGTCTGTTTCCTCTGTTCCCTCCAGGTGTGCATGCAGTACAGTGCAACTCAGTAGAAATGAGTACTCCGCAACAGAAAGCGCACTGTGTTATTTGGCTCCCCTGCAGTTGGCAGGTCTGTTTCCTCTGTTCCATTCAGGCGTGCATGCAGTACAGTGCAACTCAGTAGCAATGAGCACTCCGCAACAGAAAGCGCACTGTGTTATTTGGCTCCCCTGCAGTTGGCAGGTCTGTTTCCTCTGTTCCCTCCAGGTGTGCATGCAGTACAGTGCAACTCAGTAGCAATGAGCACTCCGCAACAGAAAGCGCACTGTGTTATTTGGCTCCCCTGCAGTTGGCAGGTCTGTTTCCTCTGTTCCCTCCAGGTGTGCATTCAGTACAGTGCAACTCAGTAGCAATGAGCACTCCGCAACAGAAAGCGCACTGTGTTATTTGGCTCCCCTGCAGTTGGCAGGTCTGTTTCCTCTGTTCCATCCAGGTGTGCATGCAGTACAGTGCAACTCAGTAGCAATGAGTACTCCGCAACAGAAAGCGCACTGTGTTATTTGGCTCCCCTGCAGTTGGCAGGTCTGTTTCCTCTGTTCCATCCAGGCGTGCATGCAGTACAGTGCAACTCAGTAGCAATGAGCACTCCGCAACAGAAAGCGCACTGTGTTATTTGGCTCCCCTGCAGTTGGCAGGTCTGTTTCCTCTGTTCCATCCAGGAGTGCATGCAGTACAGTGCAACTCAGTAGCAATGAGTACTCCGCAACAGAAAGTGTACTGTATTATTTGGCTCCCCTGCAGTTGGCAGGTCTGTTTCCTCTGTTCCCTCCAGGCGTGCATGCAGTACAGTGCAACTCAATAGCAATGAGTACTCCGCAACAGAAAGCGCACTGTGTTATTTGGCTCCCCTGCAGTTGGCAGGTCTGTTTCCTCTGTTCCATTCAGGCGTGCATGCAGTACAGTGCAACTCAGTAGCAATGAGTACTCCGCAACAGAAAGCGCACTGTGTTATTTGGCTCCCCTGCAGTTGGCAGGTCTGTTTCCTCTGTTCCATCCAGGTGTGCATGCAGTACAGTGCAACTCAGTAGCAATGAGCACTCCGCAACAGAAAGCGCACTGTGTTATTTGGCTCCCCTGCAGTTGGCAGGTCTGTTTCCTCTGTTCCCTCCAGGTGTGCATTCAGTACAGTGCAACTCAGTAGCAATGAGCACTCCGCAACAGAAAGTGTACTGTATTATTTGGCTCCCCTGCAGTTGGCAGGTCTGTTTCCTCTGTTCCATCCAGGCGTGCATGCAGTACAGTGCAACTCAGTAGCAATGAGTACTCCGCAACAGAAAGCGCACTGTGTTATTTGGCTCCCCTGCAGTTGGCAGGTCTGTTTCCTCTGTTCCCTCCAGGCGTGCATGCAGTACAGTGCAACTCAGTAGCAATGAGCACTCCGCAACAGAAAGCGCACTGTGTTAATTGGCTCCCCTGCAGTTGGCAGGTCTGTTTCCTCTGTTCCCTCCAGGTGTGCATGCAGTACAGTGCAACTCAGTAGCAATGAGCACTCCGCAACAGAAAGCGCACTGTGTTATTTGGCTCCCCTGCAGTTGGCAGGTCTGTTTCCTCTGTTCCATTCAGGCGTGCATGCAGTACAGTGCAACTCAGTAGCAATGAGTACTCCGCAACAGAAAGCGCACTGTGTTATTTGGCTCCCCTGCAGTTGGCAGGTCTGTTTCCTCTGTTCCATTCAGGTGTGCATGCAGTACAGTGCAACTCAGTAGCAATGAGTACTCCGCAACAGAAAGCGCACTGTGTTATTTGGCTCCCCTGCAGTTGGCAGGTCTGTTTCCTCTGTTCCATCCAGGCGTGCATGCAGTACAGTGCAACTCAGTAGCAATGAGTACTCCGCAACAGAAAGCGCACTGTGTTATTTGGCTCCCCTGCAGTTGGCAGGTCTGTTTCCTCTGTTCCCTCCAGGCGTGCATGCAGTACAGTGCAACTCAGTAGCAATGAGTACTCCGCAACAGAAAGCGCACTGTGTTATTTGGCTCCCCTGCAGTTGGCAGGTCTGTTTCCTCTGTTCCCTCCAGGCGTGCATGCAGTACAGTGCAACTCAGTAGCAATGAGTACTCCGCAACAGAAAGCGCACTGTGTTATTTGGCTCCCCTGCAGTTGGCAGGTCTGTTTCCTCTGTTCCATTCAGGCGTGCATGCAGTACAGTGCAACTCAGTAGCAATGAGTACTCCGCAACAGAAAGCGCACTGTGTTATTTGGCTCCCCTGCAGTTGGCAGGTCTGTTTCCTCTGTTCCATCCAGGTGTGCATGCAGTACAGTGCAACTCAGTAGCAATGAGCACTCCGCAACAGAAAGCGCACTGTGTTATTTGGCTCCCCTGCAGTTGGCAGGTCTGTTTCCTCTGTTCCCTCCAGGTGTGCATGCAGTACAGTGCAACTCAGTAGCAATGAGCACTCCGCAACAGAAAGTGTACTGTATTATTTGGCTCCCCTGCAGTTGGCAGGTCTGTTTCCTCTGTTCCATCCAGGCGTGCATGCAGTACAGTGCAACTCAGTAGCAATGAGTACTCCGCAACAGAAAGCGCACTGTGTTATTTGGCTCCCCTGCAGTTGGCAGGTCTGTTTCCTCTGTTCCCTCCAGGCGTGCATGCAGTACAGTGCAACTCAGTAGCAATGAGCACTCCGAAACAGAAAGCGCACTGTGTTATTTGGCTCCCCTGCAGTTGGCAGGTCTGTTTCCTCTGTTCCCTCCAGGTGTGCATGCAGTACAGTGCAACTCAGTAGCAATGAGCACTCCGCAACAGAAAGCGCACTGTGTTATTTGGCTCCCCTGCAGTTGGCAGGTCTGTTTCCTCTGTTCCATTCAGGCGTGCATGCAGTACAGTGCAACTCAGTAGCAATGAGTACTCCGCAACAGAAAGCGCACTGTGTTATTTGGCTCCCCTGCAGTTGGCAGGTCTGTTTCCTCTGTTCCATTCAGGTGTGCATGCAGTACAGTGCAACTCAGTAGCAATGAGTACTCCGCAACAGAAAGCGCACTGTGTTATTTGGCTCCCCTGCAGTTGGCAGGTCTGTTTCCTCTGTTCCATCCAGGCGTGCATGCAGTACAGTGCAACTCAGTAGCAATGAGTACTCCGCAACAGAAAGCGCACTGTGTTATTTGGCTCCCCTGCAGTTGGCAGGTCTGTTTCCTCTGTTCCCTCCAGGCGTGCATGCAGTACAGTGCAACTCAGTAGCAATGAGTACTCCGCAACAGAAAGCGCACTGTGTTATTTGGCTCCCCTGCAGTTGGCAGGTCTGTTTCCTCTGTTCCATCCAGGTGTGCATGCAGTGCAGTGCAACTCAGTAGCAATGAGTACTCCGCAACAGAAAGCGCACTGTGTTATTTGGCTCCCCTGCAGTTGGCAGGTCTGTTTCCTCTGTTCCCTCCAGGTGTGCATGCAGTACAGTGCAACTCAGTAGCAATGAGCACTCCGCAACAGAAAGCGCACTGTGTTATTTGGCTCCCCTTCAGTTGGCAGGTCTGTTTCCTCTGTTCCATCCAGGTGTGCATGCAGTACAGTGCAACTCAGTAGCAATGAGCACTCCGCAACAGAAAGCGCACTGTGTTATTTGGCTCCCCTGCAGTTGGCAGGTCTGTTTCCTCTGTTCCCTCCAGGTGTGCATGCAGTACAGTGCAACTCAGTAGCAATGAGCACTCCGCAACAGAAAGCTCACTGTGTTATTTGGCTCCCCTGCAGTTGGCAGGTCTGTTTCCTCTGTTCCATCCAGGCGTGCATGCAGTACAGTGCAACTCAGTAGCAATGAGTACTCCGCAACAGAAAGCGCACTGTGTTATTTGGCTCCACTGCAGTTGGCAGGTCTGTTTCCTCTGTTCCATCCAGGCGTGCATGCAGTGCAGTGCAACTCAGTAGCAATGAGCACTCCGCAACAGAAAGCGCACTGTGTTATTTGGCTCCCCTGCAGTTGGCAGGTCTGTTTCCTCTGTTCCATCCAGGTGTGCATGCAGTACAGTGCAACTCAGTAGCAATGAGCACTCCGCAACAGAAAGCGCACTGTGTTATTTGGCTCCCCTGCAGTTGGCAGGTCTGTTTCCTCTGTTCCCTCCAGGCGTGCATGCAGTACAGTGCAACTCAGTAGCAATGAGTACTCCGCAACAGAAAGCGCACTGTGTTATTTGGCTCCCCTGCAGTTGGCAGGTCTGTTTCCTCTGTTCCCTCCAGGTGTGCATGCAGTACAGTGCAACTCAGTAGAAATGAGTACTCCGCAACAGAAAGCGCACTGTGTTATTTGGCTCCCCTGCAGTTGGCAGGTCTGTTTCCTCTGTTCCATTCAGGCGTGCATGCAGTACAGTGCAACTCAGTAGCAATGAGCACTCCGCAACAGAAAGCGCACTGTGTTATTTGGCTCCCCTGCAGTTGGCAGGTCTGTTTCCTCTGTTCCCTCCAGGTGTGCATGCAGTACAGTGCAACTCAGTAGCAATGAGCACTCCGCAACAGAAAGCGCACTGTGTTATTTGGCTCCCCTGCAGTTGGCAGGTCTGTTTCCTCTGTTCCCTCCAGGTGTGCATTCAGTACAGTGCAACTCAGTAGCAATGAGCACTCCGCAACAGAAAGCGCACTGTGTTATTTGGCTCCCCTGCAGTTGGCAGGTCTGTTTCCTCTGTTCCATCCAGGTGTGCATGCAGTACAGTGCAACTCAGTAGCAATGAGTACTCCGCAACAGAAAGCGCACTGTGTTATTTGGCTCCCCTGCAGTTGGCAGGTCTGTTTCCTCTGTTCCATCCAGGCGTGCATGCAGTACAGTGCAACTCAGTAGCAATGAGCACTCCGCAACAGAAAGCGCACTGTGTTATTTGGCTCCCCTGCAGTTGGCAGGTCTGTTTCCTCTGTTCCATCCAGGAGTGCATGCAGTACAGTGCAACTCAGTAGCAATGAGTACTCCGCAACAGAAAGTGTACTGTATTATTTGGCTCCCCTGCAGTTGGCAGGTCTGTTTCCTCTGTTCCCTCCAGGCGTGCATGCAGTACAGTGCAACTCAGTAGCAATGAGTACTCCGCAACAGAAAGCGCACTGTGTTATTTGGCTCCCCTGCAGTTGGCAGGTCTGTTTCCTCTGTTCCATTCAGGCGTGCATGCAGTACAGTGCAACTCAGTAGCAATGAGTACTCCGCAACAGAAAGCGCACTGTGTTATTTGGCTCCCCTGCAGTTGGCAGGTCTGTTTCCTCTGTTCCATCCAGGTGTGCATGCAGTACAGTGCAACTCAGTAGCAATGAGCACTCCGCAACAGAAAGCGCACTGTGTTATTTGGCTCCCCTGCAGTTGGCAGGTCTGTTTCCTCTGTTCCCTCCAGGTGTGCATGCAGTACAGTGCAACTCAGTAGCAATGAGCACTCCGCAACAGAAAGTGTACTGTATTATTTGGCTCCCCTGCAGTTGGCAGGTCTGTTTCCTCTGTTCCATCCAGGCGTGCATGCAGTACAGTGCAACTCAGTAGCAATGAGTACTCCGCAACAGAAAGCGCACTGTGTTATTTGGCTCCCCTGCAGTTGGCAGGTCTGTTTCCTCTGTTCCCTCCAGGCGTGCATGCAGTACAGTGCAACTCAGTAGCAATGAGCACTCCGCAACAGAAAGCGCACTGTGTTATTTGGCTCCCCTGCAGTTGGCAGGTCTGTTTCCTCTGTTCCCTCCAGGTGTGCATGCAGTACAGTGCAACTCAGTAGCAATGAGCACTCCGCAACAGAAAGCGCACTGTGTTATTTGGCTCCCCTGCAGTTGGCAGGTCTGTTTCCTCTGTTCCATTCAGGCGTGCATGCAGTACAGTGCAACTCAGTAGCAATGAGTACTCCGCAACAGAAAGCGCACTGTGTTATTTGGCTCCCCTGCAGTTGGCAGGTCTGTTTCCTCTGTTCCATTCAGGTGTGCATGCAGTACAGTGCAACTCAGTAGCAATGAGTACTCCGCAACAGAAAGCGCACTGTGTTATTTGGCTCCCCTGCAGTTGGCAGGTCTGTTTCCTCTGTTCCATCCAGGCGTGCATGCAGTACAGTGCAACTCAGTAGCAATGAGTACTCCGCAACAGAAAGCGCACTGTGTTATTTGGCTCCCCTGCAGTTGGCAGGTCTGTTTCCTCTGTTCCCTCCAGGCGTGCATGCAGTACAGTGCAACTCAGTAGCAATGAGTACTCCGCAACAGAAAGCGCACTGTGTTATTTGGCTCCCCTGCAGTTGGCAGGTCTGTTTCCTCTGTTCCATCCAGGTGTGCATGCAGTGCAGTGCAACTCAGTAGCAATGAGTACTCCGCAACAGAAAGCGCACTGTGTTATTTGGCTCCCCTGCAGTTGGCAGGTCTGTTTCCTCTGTTCCCTCCAGGTGTGCATGCAGTACAGTGCAACTCAGTAGCAATGAGCACTCCGCAACAGAAAGCGCACTGTGTTATTTGGCTCCCCTTCAGTTGGCAGGTCTGTTTCCTCTGTTCCATCCAGGTGTGCATGCAGTACAGTGCAACTCAGTAGCAATGAGCACTCCGCAACAGAAAGCGCACTGTGTTATTTGGCTCCCCTGCAGTTGGCAGGTCTGTTTCCTCTGTTCCCTCCAGGTGTGCATGCAGTACAGTGCAACTCAGTAGCAATGAGCACTCCGCAACAGAAAGCTCACTGTGTTATTTGGCTCCCCTGCAGTTGACAGGTCTGTTTCCTCTGTTCCATCCAGGCGTGCATGCAGTACAGTGCAACTCAGTAGCAATGAGTACTCCGCAACAGAAAGCTCACTGTGTTATTTGGCTCCCCTGCAGTTGGCAGGTCTGTTTCCTCTGTTCCATCCAGGTGTGCATGCAGTACAGTGCAACTCAGTAGCAATGAGTACTCCGCAACAGAAAGCTCACTGTGTTATTTGGCTCCCCTGCAGTTGGCAGGTCTGTTTCCTCTGTTCCATCCAGGCGTGCATGCAGTACAGTGCAACTCAGTAGCAATGAGCACTCCTCAACAGAAAGCTCACTGTGTTATTTGGCTCCCCTGCAGTTGGCAGGTCTGTTTCCTCTGTTCCATCCAGGTGTGCATGCAGTACAGTGCAACTCAGTAGCAATGAGTACTCCGCAACAGAAAGCGCACTGTGTTATTTGGCTCCCCTGCAGTTGGCAGGTCTGTTTCCTCTGTTCCATCCAGGTGTGCAAGCAGTACAGTGCAACTCAGTAGCAATGAGCACTCCGCAACAGAAAGCGCACTGTGTTATTTGGCTCCCCTGCAGTTGGCAGGTCTGTTTCCTCTGTTCCCTCCAGGTGTGCATGCAGTACAGTGCAACTCAGTAGCAATGAGCACTCCGCAACAGAAAGCGCACTGTGTTATTTGGCTCCCCTGCAGTTGGCAGGTCTGTTTCCTCTGTTCCCTCCAGGCGTGCATGCAGTCCAGTGCAACTCAGTAGCAATGAGTACTCCGCAACAGAAAGCGCACTGTGTTATTTGGCTCCCCTGCAGTCTGTTTCCTCTGTTCCCTCCAGGTGTGCATGCAGTACAGTGCAACTCAGTAGCAATGAGCACTCCGCAACAGAAAGCGCACTGTGTTATTTGGCTCCCCTGCAGTTGTCAGGTCTGTTTCCTCTGTTCCATCCAGGCGTGCATGCAGTACAGTGCAACTCAGTAGCAATGAGCACTCCGCAACAGAAAGCGCACTGTGTTATTTGGCTCCCCTGCAGTTGGCAGGTCTGTTTCCTCTGTTCCATCCAGGTGTGCATGCAGTACAGTGCAACTCAGTAGCAATGAGTACTCCGCAACAGAAAGCGCACTGTGTTATTTGGCTCCCCTGCAGTTGGCAGGTCTGTTTCCTCTGTTCCCTCCAGGTGTGCATGCAGTACAGTGCAACTCAGTAGCAATGAGTACTCCGCAACAGAAAGCGCACTGTGTTATTTGGCTCCCCTGCAGTTGGCAGGTCTGTTTCCTCTGTTCCATTCAGGCGTGCATGCAGTACAGTGCAACTCAGTAGCAATGAGTACTCCGCAACAGAAAGCGCACTGTGTTATTTGGCTCCCCTGCAGTTGGCAGGTCTGTTTCCTCTGTTCCATCCAGGCGTGCATGCAGTACAGTGCAACTCAGTAGCAATGAGCACTCCGCAACAGAAAGCGCACTGTATTATTTGGCTCCCCTGCAGTTGGCAGGTCTGTTTCCTCTGTTCCCTCCAGGCGTGCATGCAGTACAGTGCAACTCAGTAGCAATGAGCACTCCGCAACAGAAAGCGCACTGTGTTATTTGGCTCCCCTGCAGTTGGCAGGTCTGTTTCCTCTGTTCCCTCCAGGCGTGCATGCAGTACAGTGCAACTCAGTAGCAATGAGTACTCCGCAACAGAAAGCGCACTGTGTTATTTGGCTCCCCTGCAGTTGGCAGGTCTGTTTCCTCTGTTCCCTCCAGGTGTGCATGCAGTACAGTGCAACTCAGTAGAAATGAGTACTCCGCAACAGAAAGCGCACTGTGTTATTTGGCTCCCCTGCAGTTGGCAGGTCTGTTTCCTCTGTTCCATTCAGGCGTGCATGCAGTACAGTGCAACTCAGTAGCAATGAGCACTCCGCAACAGAAAGCGCACTGTGTTATTTGGCTCCCCTGCAGTTGGCAGGTCTGTTTCCTCTGTTCCCTCCAGGTGTGCATGCAGTACAGTGCAACTCAGTAGCAATGAGCACTCCGCAACAGAAAGCGCACTGTGTTATTTGGCTCCCCTGCAGTTGGCAGGTCTGTTTCCTCTGTTCCCTCCAGGTGTGCATTCAGTACAGTGCAACTCAGTAGCAATGAGCACTCCGCAACAGAAAGCGCACTGTGTTATTTGGCTCCCCTGCAGTTGGCAGGTCTGTTTCCTCTGTTCCATCCAGGTGTGCATGCAGTACAGTGCAACTCAGTAGCAATGAGTACTCCGCAACAGAAAGCGCACTGTGTTATTTGGCTCCCCTGCAGTTGGCAGGTCTGTTTCCTCTGTTCCATCCAGGCGTGCATGCAGTACAGTGCAACTCAGTAGCAATGAGCACTCCGCAACAGAAAGCGCACTGTGTTATTTGGCTCCCCTGCAGTTGGCAGGTCTGTTTCCTCTGTTCCATCCAGGAGTGCATGCAGTACAGTGCAACTCAGTAGCAATGAGTACTCCGCAACAGAAAGTGTACTGTATTATTTGGCTCCCCTGCAGTTGGCAGGTCTGTTTCCTCTGTTCCCTCCAGGCGTGCATGCAGTACAGTGCAACTCAATAGCAATGAGTACTCCGCAACAGAAAGCGCACTGTGTTATTTGGCTCCCCTGCAGTTGGCAGGTCTGTTTCCTCTGTTCCATTCAGGCGTGCATGCAGTACAGTGCAACTCAGTAGCAATGAGTACTCCGCAACAGAAAGCGCACTGTGTTATTTGGCTCCCCTGCAGTTGGCAGGTCTGTTTCCTCTGTTCCATCCAGGTGTGCATGCAGTACAGTGCAACTCAGTAGCAATGCGCACTCCGCAACAGAAAGCGCACTGTGTTATTTGGCTCCCCTGCAGTTGGCAGGTCTGTTTCCTCTGTTCCCTCCAGGTGTGCATTCAGTACAGTGCAACTCAGTAGCAATGAGCACTCCGCAACAGAAAGTGTACTGTATTATTTGGCTCCCCTGCAGTTGGCAGGTCTGTTTCCTCTGTTCCATCCAGGCGTGCATGCAGTACAGTGCAACTCAGTAGCAATGAGTACTCCGCAACAGAAAGCGCACTGTGTTATTTGGCTCCCCTGCAGTTGGCAGGTCTGTTTCCTCTGTTCCCTCCAGGCGTGCATGCAGTACAGTGCAACTCAGTAGCAATGAGCACTCCGCAACAGAAAGCGCACTGTGTTAATTGGCTCCCCTGCAGTTGGCAGGTCTGTTTCCTCTGTTCCCTCCAGGTGTGCATGCAGTACAGTGCAACTCAGTAGCAATGAGCACTCCGCAACAGAAAGCGCACTGTGTTATTTGGCTCCCCTGCAGTTGGCAGGTCTGTTTCCTCTGTTCCATTCAGGCGTGCATGCAGTACAGTGCAACTCAGTAGCAATGAGTACTCCGCAACAGAAAGCGCACTGTGTTATTTGGCTCCCCTGCAGTTGGCAGGTCTGTTTCCTCTGTTCCATTCAGGTGTGCATGCAGTACAGTGCAACTCAGTAGCAATGAGTACTCCGCAACAGAAAGCGCACTGTGTTATTTGGCTCCCCTGCAGTTGGCAGGTCTGTTTCCTCTGTTCCATCCAGGCGTGCATGCAGTACAGTGCAACTCAGTAGCAATGAGTACTCCGCAACAGAAAGCGCACTGTGTTATTTGGCTCCCCTGCAGTTGGCAGGTCTGTTTCCTCTGTTCCCTCCAGGCGTGCATGCAGTACAGTGCAACTCAGTAGCAATGAGTACTCCGCAACAGAAAGCGCACTGTGTTATTTGGCTCCCCTGCAGTTGGCAGGTCTGTTTCCTCTGTTCCATCCAGGTGTGCATGCAGTACAGTGCAACTCAGTAGCAATGAGTACTCCGCAACAGAAAGCGCACTGTGTTATTTGGCTCCCCTGCAGTTGGCAGGTCTGTTTCCTCTGTTCCCTCCAGGTGTGCATGCAGTACAGTGCAACTCAGTAGCAATGAGCACTCCGCAACAGAAAGCGCACTGTGTTATTTGGCTCCCCTGCAGTTGGCAGGTCTGTTTCCTCTGTTCCATCCAGGCGTGCATGCAGTACAGTGCAACTCAGTAGCAATGATCACTCCGCAACAGAAAGCGCACTGTGTTATTTGGCTCCCCTGCAGTTGGCAGGTCTGTTTCCTCTGTTCCCTCCAGGTGTGCATGCAGTACAGTGCAACTCAGTAGCAATGAGTACTCCGCAACAGAAAGCGCACTGTGTTATTTGGCTCCCCTGCAGTTGGCAGGTCTGTTTCCTCTGTTCCATCCAGGTGTGCATGCAGTGCAGTGCAACTCAGTAGCAATGAGTACTCCGCAACAGAAAGCGCACTGTGTTATTTGGCTCCACTGCAGTTGGCAGGTCTGTTTCCTCTGTTCCATCCAGGCGTGCATGCAGTGCAGTGCAACTCAGTAGCAATGAGCACTCCGCAACAGAAAGCGCACTGTGTTATTTGGCTCCCCTGCAGTTGGCAGGTCTGTTTCCTCTGTTCCATCCAGGTGTGCATGCAGTACAGTGCAACTCAGTAGCAATGAGCACTCCGCAACAGAAAGCGCACTGTGTTATTTGGCTCCCCTGCAGTTGGCAGGTCAGTTTCCTCTGTTCCCTCCAGGCGTGCATGCAGTACAGTGCAACTCAGTAGCAATGAGTACTCCGCAACAGAAAGCGCACTGTGTTATTTGGCTCCCCTGCAGTTGGCAGGTCTGTTTCCTCTGTTCCCTCCAGGTGTGCATGCAGTACAGTGCAACTCAGTAGAAATGAGTACTCCGCAACAGAAAGCGCACTGTGTTATTTGGCTCCCCTGCAGTTGGCAGGTCTGTATCCTCTGTTCCATTCAGGCGTGCATGCAGTACAGTGCAACTCAGTAGCAATGAGCACTCCGCAACAGAAAGCGCACTGTGTTATTTGGCTCCCCTGCAGTTGGCAGGTCTGTTTCCTCTGTTCCCTCCAGGTGTGCATGCAGTACAGTGCAACTCAGTAGCAATGAGCACTCCGCAACAGAAAGCGCACTGTGTTATTTGGCTCCCCTGCAGTTGGCAGGTCTGTTTCCTCTGTTCCCTCCAGGTGTGCATTCAGTACAGTGCAACTCAGTAGCAATGAGCACTCCGCAACAGAAAGCGCACTGTGTTATTTGGCTCCCCTGCAGTTGGCAGGTCTGTTTCCTCTGTTCCATCCAGGTGTGCATGCAGTACAGTGCAACTCAGTAGCAATGAGTACTCCGCAACAGAAAGCGCACTGTGTTATTTGGCTCCCCTGCAGTTGGCAGGTCTGTTTCCTCTGTTCCATCCAGGCGTGCATGCAGTACAGTGCAACTCAGTAGCAATGAGCACTCCGCAACAGAAAGCGCACTGTGTTATTTGGCTCC
This sequence comes from Meconema thalassinum, assembly GCA_946902985.2. Classification (NCBI taxonomy): domain Eukaryota; kingdom Metazoa; phylum Arthropoda; class Insecta; order Orthoptera; family Tettigoniidae; genus Meconema; species Meconema thalassinum. Next base: position 276,555,808 of record OX336388.2, read on the forward strand.
CCTGCAGTTGGCAGGTCTGTTTCCTCTGTTCCATCCAGGAGTGCATGCAGTACAGTGCAACTCAGTAGCAATGAGTACTCCGCAACAGAAAGTGTACTGTATTATTTGGCTCCCCTGCAGTTGGCAGGTCTGTTTCCTCTGTTCCCTCCAGGCGTGCATGCAGTACAGTGCAACTCAGTAGCAATGAGTACTCCGCAACAGAAAGCGCACTGTGTTATTTGGCTCCCCTGCAGTTGGCAGGTCTGTTTCCTCTGTTCCATTCAGGCGTGCATGCAGTACAGTGCAACTCAGTAGCAATGAGTACTCCGCAACAGAAAGCGCACTGTGTTATTTGGCTCCCCTGCAGTTGGCAGGTCTGTTTCCTCTGTTCCATCCAGGTGTGCATGCAGTACAGTGCAACTCAGTAGCAATGAGCACTCCGCAACAGAAAGCGCACTGTGTTATTTGGCTCCCCTGCAGTTGGCAGGTCTGTTTCCTCTGTTCCCTCCAGGTGTGCATGCAGTACAGTGCAACTCAGTAGCAATGAGCACTCCGCAACAGAAAGTGTACTGTATTATTTGGCTCCCCTGCAGTTGGCAGGTCTGTTTCCTCTGTTCCATCCAGGCGTGCATGCAGTACAGTGCAACTCAGTAGCAATGAGTACTCCGCAACAGAAAGCGCACTGTGTTATTTGGCTCCCCTGCAGTTGGCAGGTCTGTTTCCTCTGTTCCCTCCAGGCGTGCATGCAGTACAGTGCAACTCAGTAGCAATGAGCACTCCGCAACAGAAAGCGCACTGTGTTATTTGGCTCCCCTGCAGTTGGCAGGTCTGTTTCCTCTGTTCCCTCCAGGTGTGCATGCAGTACAGTGCAACTCAGTAGCAATGAGCACTCCGCAACAGAAAGCGCACTGTGTTATTTGGCTCCCCTGCAGTTGGCAGGTCTGTTTCCTCTGTTCCATTCAGGCGTGCATGCAGTACAGTGCAACTCAGTAGCAATGAGTACTCCGCAACAGAAAGCGCACTGTGTTATTTGGCTCCCCTGCAGTTGGCAGGTCTGTTTCCTCTGTTCCATTCAGGTGTGCATGCAGTACAGTGCAACTCAGTAGCAATGAGTACTCCGCAACAGAAAGCGCACTGTGTTATTTGGCTCCCCTGCAGTTGGCAGGTCTGTTTCCTCTGTTCCATCCAGGCGTGCATGCAGTACAGTGCAACTCAGTAGCAATGAGTACTCCGCAACAGAAAGCGCACTGTGTTATTTGGCTCCCCTGCAGTTGGCAGGTCTGTTTCCTCTGTTCCCTCCAGGCGTGCATGCAGTACAGTGCAACTCAGTAGCAATGAGTACTCCGCAACAGAAATCGCACTGTGTTATTTGGCTCCCCTGCAGTTGGCAGGTCTGTTTCCTCTGTTCCATCCAGGTGTGCATGCAGTGCAGTGCAACTCAGTAGCAATGAGTACTCCGCAATAGAAAGCGCACTGTGTTATTTGGCTCCACTGCAGTTGGCAGGTCTGTTTCCTCTGTTCCATCCAGGCGTGCATGCAGTGCAGTGCAACTCAGTAGCAATGAGCACTCCGCAACAGAAAGCGCACTGTGTTATTTGGCTCCCCTGCAGTTGGCAGGTCTGTTTCCTCTGTTCCATCCAGGTGTGCATGCAGTACAGTGCAACTCAGTAGCAATGAGCACTCCGCAACAGAAAGCGCACTGTGTTATTTGGCTCCCCTGCAGTTGGCAGGTCTGTTTCCTCTGTTCCCTCCAGGCGTGCATGCAGTACAGTGCAACTCAGTAGCAATGAGTACTCCGCAACAGAAAGCGCACTGTGTTATTTGGCTCCCCTGCAGTTGGCAGGTCTGTTTCCTCTGTTCCCTCCAGGTGTGCATGCAGTACAGTGCAACTCAGTAGAAATGAGTACTCCGCAACAGAAAGCGCACTGTGTTATTTGGCTCCCCTGCAGTTGGCAGGTCTGTTTCCTCTGTTCCATTCAGGCGTGCATGCAGTACAGTGCAACTCAGTAGCAATGAGCACTCCGCAACAGAAAGCGCACTGAGTTATTTGGCTCCCCTGCAGTTGGCAGGTCTGTTTCCTCTGTTCCCTCCAGGTGTGCATGCAGTACAGTGCAACTCAGTAGCAATGAGCACTCCGCAACAGAAAGCGCACTGTGTTATTTGGCTCCCCTGCAGTTGGCAGGTCTGTTTCCTCTGTTCCCTCCAGGTGTGCATTCAGTACAGTGCAACTCAGTAGCAATGAGCACTCCGCAACAGAAAGCGCACTGTGTTATTTGGCTCCCCTGCAGTTGGCAGGTCTGTTTCCTCTGTTCCATCCAGGTGTGCATGCAGTACAGTGCAACTCAGTAGCAATGAGTACTCCGCAACAGAAAGCGCACTGTGTTATTTGGCTCCCCTGCAGTTGGCAGGTCTGTTTCCTCTGTTCCATCCAGGCGTGCATGCAGTACAGTGCAACTCAGTAGCAATGAGCACTCCGCAACAGAAAGCGCACTGTGTTATTTGGCTCCCCTGCAGTTGGCAGGTCTGTTTCCTCTGTTCCATCCAGGAGTGCATGCAGTACAGTGCAACTCAGTAGCAATGAGTACTCCGCAACAGAAAGTGTACTGTATTATTTGGCTCCCCTGCAGTTGGCAGGTCTGTTTCCTCTGTTCCCTCCAGGCGTGCATGCAGTACAGTGCAACTCAGTAGCAATGAGTACTCCGCAACAGAAAGCGCACTGTGTTATTTGGCTCCCCTGCAGTTGGCAGGTCTGTTTCCTCTGTTCCATTCAGGCGTGCATGCAGTACAGTGCAACTCAGTAGCAATGAGTACTCCGCAACAGAAAGCGCACTGTGTTATTTGGCTCCCCTGCAGTTGGCAGGTCTGTTTCCTCTGTTCCATCCAGGTGTGCATGCAGTACAGTGCAACTCAGTAGCAATGAGCACTCCGCAACAGAAAGCGCACTGTGTTATTTGGCTCCCCTGCAGTTGGCAGGTCTGTTTCCTCTGTTCCCTCCAGGTGTGCATGCAGTACAGTGCAACTCAGTAGCAATGAGCACTCCGCAACAGAAAGTGTACTGTATTATTTGGCTCCCCTGCAGTTGGCAGGTCTGTTTCCTCTGTTCCATCCAGGCGTGCATGCAGTACAGTGCAACTCAGTAGCAATGAGTACTCCGCAACAGAAAGCGCACTGTGTTATTTGGCTCCCCTGCAGTTGGCAGGTCTGTTTCCTCTGTTCCCTCCAGGCGTGCATGCAGTACAGTGCAACTCAGTAGCAATGAGCACTCCGAAACAGAAAGCGCACTGTGTTATTTGGCTCCCCTGCAGTTGGCAGGTCTGTTTCCTCTGTTCCCTCCAGGTGTGCATGCAGTACAGTGCAACTCAGTAGCAATGAGCACTCCGCAACAGAAAGCGCACTGTGTTATTTGGCTCCCCTGCAGTTGGCAGGTCTGTTTCCTCTGTTCCATTCAGGCGTGCATGCAGTACAGTGCAACTCAGTAGCAATGAGTACTCCGCAACAGAAAGCGCACTGTGTTATTTGGCTCCCCTGCAGTTGGCAGGTCTGTTTCCTCTGTTCCATTCAGGTGTGCATGCAGTACAGTGCAACTCAGTAGCAATGAGTACTCCGCAACAGAAAGCGCACTGTGTTATTTGGCTCCCCTGCAGTTGGCAGGTCTGTTTCCTCTGTTCCATCCAGGCGTGCATGCAGTACAGTGCAACTCAGTAGCAATGAGTACTCCGCAACAGAAAGCGCACTGTGTTATTTGGCTCCCCTGCAGTTGGCAGGTCTGTTTCCTCTGTTCCCTCCAGGCGTGCATGCAGTACAGTGCAACTCAGTAGCAATGAGTACTCCGCAACAGAAAGCGCACTGTGTTATTTGGCTCCCCTGCAGTTGGCAGGTCTGTTTCCTCTGTTCCATCCAGGTGTGCATGCAGTGCAGTGCAACTCAGTAGCAATGAGTACTCCGCAACAGAAAGCGCACTGTGTTATTTGGCTCCCCTGCAGTTGGCAGGTCTGTTTCCTCTGTTCCCTCCAGGTGTGCATGCAGTACAGTGCAACTCAGTAGCAATGAGCACTCCGCAACAGAAAGCGCACTGTGTTATTTGGCTCCCCTTCAGTTGGCAGGTCTGTTTCCTCTGTTCCATCCAGGTGTGCATGCAGTACAGTGCAACTCAGTAGCAATGAGCACTCCGCAACAGAAAGCGCACTGTGTTATTTGGCTCCCCTGCAGTTGGCAGGTCTGTTTCCTCTGTTCCCTCCAGGTGTGCATGCAGTACAGTGCAACTCAGTAGCAATGAGCACTCCGCAACAGAAAGCTCACTGTGTTATTTGGCTCCCCTGCAGTTGGCAGGTCTGTTTCCTCTGTTCCATCCAGGCGTGCATGCAGTACAGTGCAACTCAGTAGCAATGAGTACTCCGCAACAGAAAGCGCACTGTGTTATTTGGCTCCACTGCAGTTGGCAGGTCTGTTTCCTCTGTTCCATCCAGGCGTGCATGCAGTGCAGTGCAACTCAGTAGCAATGAGCACTCCGCAACAGAAAGCGCACTGTGTTATTTGGCTCCCCTGCAGTTGGCAGGTCTGTTTCCTCTGTTCCATCCAGGTGTGCATGCAGTACAGTGCAACTCAGTAGCAATGAGCACTCCGCAACAGAAAGCGCACTGTGTTATTTGGCTCCCCTGCAGTTGGCAGGTCTGTTTCCTCTGTTCCCTCCAGGCGTGCATGCAGTACAGTGCAACTCAGTAGCAATGAGTACTCCGCAACAGAAAGCGCACTGTGTTATTTGGCTCCCCTGCAGTTGGCAGGTCTGTTTCCTCTGTTCCCTCCAGGTGTGCATGCAGTACAGTGCAACTCAGTAGAAATGAGTACTCCGCAACAGAAAGCGCACTGTGTTATTTGGCTCCCCTGCAGTTGGCAGGTCTGTTTCCTCTGTTCCATTCAGGCGTGCATGCAGTACAGTGCAACTCAGTAGCAATGAGCACTCCGCAACAGAAAGCGCACTGTGTTATTTGGCTCCCCTGCAGTTGGCAGGTCTGTTTCCTCTGTTCCCTCCAGGTGTGCATGCAGTACAGTGCAACTCAGTAGCAATGAGCACTCCGCAACAGAAAGCGCACTGTGTTATTTGGCTCCCCTGCAGTTGGCAGGTCTGTTTCCTCTGTTCCCTCCAGGTGTGCATTCAGTACAGTGCAACTCAGTAGCAATGAGCACTCCGCAACAGAAAGCGCACTGTGTTATTTGGCTCCCCTGCAGTTGGCAGGTCTGTTTCCTCTGTTCCATCCAGGTGTGCATGCAGTACAGTGCAACTCAGTAGCAATGAGTACTCCGCAACAGAAAGCGCACTGTGTTATTTGGCTCCCCTGCAGTTGGCAGGTCTGTTTCCTCTGTTCCATCCAGGCGTGCATGCAGTACAGTGCAACTCAGTAGCAATGAGCACTCCGCAACAGAAAGCGCACTGTGTTATTTGGCTCCCCTGCAGTTGGCAGGTCTGTTTCCTCTGTTCCATCCAGGAGTGCATGCAGTACAGTGCAACTCAGTAGCAATGAGTACTCCGCAACAGAAAGTGTACTGTATTATTTGGCTCCCCTGCAGTTGGCAGGTCTGTTTCCTCTGTTCCCTCCAGGCGTGCATGCAGTACAGTGCAACTCAGTAGCAATGAGTACTCCGCAACAGAAAGCGCACTGTGTTATTTGGCTCCCCTGCAGTTGGCAGGTCTGTTTCCTCTGTTCCATTCAGGCGTGCATGCAGTACAGTGCAACTCAGTAGCAATGAGTACTCCGCAACAGAAAGCGCACTGTGTTATTTGGCTCCCCTGCAGTTGGCAGGTCTGTTTCCTCTGTTCCATCCAGGTGTGCATGCAGTACAGTGCAACTCAGTAGCAATGAGCACTCCGCAACAGAAAGCGCACTGTGTTATTTGGCTCCCCTGCAGTTGGCAGGTCTGTTTCCTCTGTTCCCTCCAGGTGTGCATGCAGTACAGTGCAACTCAGTAGCAATGAGCACTCCGCAACAGAAAGTGTACTGTATTATTTGGCTCCCCTGCAGTTGGCAGGTCTGTTTCCTCTGTTCCATCCAGGCGTGCATGCAGTACAGTGCAACTCAGTAGCAATGAGTACTCCGCAACAGAAAGCGCACTGTGTTATTTGGCTCCCCTGCAGTTGGCAGGTCTGTTTCCTCTGTTCCCTCCAGGCGTGCATGCAGTACAGTGCAACTCAGTAGCAATGAGCACTCCGCAACAGAAAGCGCACTGTGTTATTTGGCTCCCCTGCAGTTGGCAGGTCTGTTTCCTCTGTTCCCTCCAGGTGTGCATGCAGTACAGTGCAACTCAGTAGCAATGAGCACTCCGCAACAGAAAGCGCACTGTGTTATTTGGCTCCCCTGCAGTTGGCAGGTCTGTTTCCTCTGTTCCATTCAGGCGTGCATGCAGTACAGTGCAACTCAGTAGCAATGAGTACTCCGCAACAGAAAGCGCACTGTGTTATTTGGCTCCCCTGCAGTTGGCAGGTCTGTTTCCTCTGTTCCATTCAGGTGTGCATGCAGTACAGTGCAACTCAGTAGCAATGAGTACTCCGCAACAGAAAGCGCACTGTGTTATTTGGCTCCCCTGCAGTTGGCAGGTCTGTTTCCTCTGTTCCATCCAGGCGTGCATGCAGTACAGTGCAACTCAGTAGCAATGAGTACTCCGCAACAGAAAGCGCACTGTGTTATTTGGCTCCCCTGCAGTTGGCAGGTCTGTTTCCTCTGTTCCCTCCAGGCGTGCATGCAGTACAGTGCAACTCAGTAGCAATGAGTACTCCGCAACAGAAAGCGCACTGTGTTATTTGGCTCCCCTGCAGTTGGCAGGTCTGTTTCCTCTGTTCCATCCAGGTGTGCATGCAGTGCAGTGCAACTCAGTAGCAATGAGTACTCCGCAACAGAAAGCGCACTGTGTTATTTGGCTCCCCTGCAGTTGGCAGGTCTGTTTCCTCTGTTCCCTCCAGGTGTGCATGCAGTACAGTGCAACTCAGTAGCAATGAGCACTCCGCAACAGAAAGCGCACTGTGTTATTTGGCTCCCCTTCAGTTGGCAGGTCTGTTTCCTCTGTTCCATCCAGGTGTGCATGCAGTACAGTGCAACTCAGTAGCAATGAGCACTCCGCAACAGAAAGCGCACTGTGTTATTTGGCTCCCCTGCAGTTGGCAGGTCTGTTTCCTCTGTTCCCTCCAGGTGTGCATGCAGTACAGTGCAACTCAGTAGCAATGAGCACTCCGCAACAGAAAGCTCACTGTGTTATTTGGCCCCCCTGCAGTTGGCAGGTCTGTTTCCTCTGTTCCATCCAGGCGTGCATGCAGTACAGTGCAACTCAGTAGCAATGAGTACTCCGCAACAGAAAGCTCACTGTGTTATTTGGCTCCCCTGCAGTTGGCAGGTCTGTTTCCTCTGTTCCATCCAGGTGTGCATGCAGTACAGTGCAACTCAGTAGCAATGAGTACTCCGCAACAGAAAGCTCACTGTGTTATTTGGCTCCCCTGCAGTTGGCAGGTCTGTTTCCTCTGTTCCATCCAGGCGTGCATGCAGTACAGTGCAACTCAGTAGCAATGAGCACTCCTCAACAGAAAGCTCACTGTGTTATTTGGCTCCCCTGCAGTTGGCAGGTCTGTTTCCTCTGTTCCATCCAGGTGTGCATGCAGTACAGTGCAACTCAGTAGCAATGAGTACTCCGCAACAGAAAGCGCACTGTGTTATTTGGCTCCCCTGCAGTTGGCAGGTCTGTTTCCTCTGTTCCATCCAGGTGTGCAAGCAGTACAGTGCAACTCAGTAGCAATGAGCACTCCGCAACAGAAAGCGCACTGTGTTATTTGGCTCCCCTGCAGTTGGCAGGTCTGTTTCCTCTGTTCCCTCCAGGTGTGCATGCAGTACAGTGCAACTCAGTAGCAATGAGCACTCCGCAACAGAAAGCGCACTGTGTTATTTGGCTCCCCTGCAGTTGGCAGGTCTGTTTCCTCTGTTCCCTCCAGGCGTGCATGCAGTCCAGTGCAACTCAGTAGCAATGAGTACTCCGCAACAGAAAGCGCACTGTGTTATTTGGCTCCCCTGCAGTCTGTTTCCTCTGTTCCCTCCAGGTGTGCATGCAGTACAGTGCAACTCAGTAGCAATGAGCACTCCGCAACAGAAAGCGCACTGTGTTATTTGGCTCCCCTGCAGTTGTCAGGTCTGTTTCCTCTGTTCCATCCAGGCGTGCATGCAGTACAGTGCAACTCAGTAGCAATGAGCACTCCGCAACAGAAAGCGCACTGTGTTATTTGGCTCCCCTGCAGTTGGCAGGTCTGTTTCCTCTGTTCCATCCAGGTGTGCATGCAGTACAGTGCAACTCAGTAGCAATGAGTACTCCGCAACAGAAAGCGCACTGTGTTATTTGGCTCCCCTGCAGTTGGCAGGTCTGTTTCCTCTGTTCCCTCCAGGTGTGCATGCAGTACAGTGCAACTCAGTAGCAATGAGTACTCCGCAACAGAAAGCGCACTGTGTTATTTGGCTCCCCTGCAGTTGGCAGGTCTGTTTCCTCTGTTCCATTCAGGCGTGCATGCAGTACAGTGCAACTCAGTAGCAATGAGTACTCCGCAACAGAAAGCGCACTGTGTTATTTGGCTCCCCTGCAGTTGGCAGGTCTGTTTCCTCTGTTCCATCCAGGCGTGCATGCAGTACAGTGCAACTCAGTAGCAATGAGCACTCCGCAACAGAAAGCGCACTGTATTATTTGGCTCCCCTGCAGTTGGCAGGTCTGTTTCCTCTGTTCCCTCCAGGCGTGCATGCAGTACAGTGCAACTCAGTAGCAATGAGTACTCCGCAACAGAAAGCGCACTGTGTTATTTGGCTCCCCTGCAGTTGGCAGGTCTGTTTCCTCTGTTCCCTCCAGGTGTGCATGCAGTACAGTGCAACTCAGTAGCAATGAGTACTCCGCAACAGAAAGCGTACTGTGTTATTTGGCTCCCCTGCAGTTGGCAGGTCTGTTTCCTCTGTTCCCTCCAGGCGTGCATGCAGTACAGTGCAACTCAGTAGCAATGAGCACTCCGCAACAGAAAGCGCACTGTGTTATTTGGCTCCCCTGCAGTTGGCAGGTCTGTTTCCTCTGTTCCCTCCAGGTGTGCATGCAGTACAGTGCAACTCAGTAGCAATGAGTACTCCGCAACAGAAAGCGCACTGTGTTATTTGGCTCCCCTGCAGTTGGCAGGTCTGTTTCCTCTGTTCCATCCAGGTGTGCATGCAGTACAGTGCAACTCAGTAGCAATGAGCACTCCGCAACAGAAAGCGCACTGTGTTATTTGGCTCCCCTGCAGTTGGCAGGTCTGTTTCCTCTGTTCCATCCAGGCGTGCATGCAGTACAGTGCAACTCAGTAGCAATGAGCACTCCGCAACAGAAAGCGCACTGTGTTATTTGGCTCCCCTGCAGTTGGCAGGTCTGTTTCCTCTGTTCCATTCAGGTGTGCATGCAGTACAGTGCAACTCAGTAGCAATGAGCACTCCGCAACAGAAAGCGCACTGTGTTATTTGGCTCCCCTGCAGTTGGCAGGTCTGTTTCCTCTGTTCCATCCAGGCGTGCATGCAGTACAGTGCAACTCAGTAGCAATGAGTACTCCGCAACAGAAAGCGCACTGTGTTATTTGGCTCCCCTGCAGTTGGCAGGTCTGTTTCCTCTGTTCCCTCCAGGTGTGCATGCAGTATAGTGCAACTCAGTAGCAATGAGTACTCCGCAACAGAAAGCGCACTGTGTTATTTGGCTCCCCTGCAGTTGGCAGGTCTGTTTCCTCCGTTCCCTCCAGGCGTGCATGCAGTGCAGTGCAACTCAGTAGCAATGAGTACTCCGCAACAGAAAGCGCACTGTGTTATTTGGCTCCCCTGCAGTTGGCAGGTCTGTTTCCTCTGTTCCATCCAGGTGTGCATGCAGTACAGTGCAACTCAGTAGCAATGAGCACTCCGCAACAGAAAGCGCACTGTGTTATTTGGCTCCCCTGCAGTTGGCAGGTCTGTTTCCTCTGTTCCATCCAGGCGTGCATGCAGTACAGTGCAACTCAGTAGCAATGAGCACTCCGCAACAGAAAGCGCACTGTGTTATTTGGCTCCCCTGCAGTTGGCAGGTCTGTTTCCTCTGTTCCCTCCAGGTGTGCATGCAGTGCAGTGCAACTCAGTAGCAATGAGTACTCCGCAACAGAAAGCGCACTGTGTTATTTGGCTCCCCTGCAGTTGGCAGGTCTGTTTCCTCTGTTCCATCCAGGCGTGCATGCAGTACAGTGCAACTCAGTAGCAATGAGTACTCCGCAACAGAAAGCGCACTGTGTTATTTGGCTCCCCTGCTGTTGGCAGGTCTGTTTCCTCTGTTCCCTCCAGGTGTGCATGCAGTACAGTGCAACTCAGTAGCAATGAGCACTCCGCAACAGAAAGCGCAGTGTGTTATTTGGCTCCCCTGCAGTTGGCAGGTCTGTTTCCTCTGTTCCATCCAGGCGTGCATGCAGTACAGTGCAACTCAGTAGCAATGAGTACTCCGCAACAGAAAGCGCACTGTGTTATTTGGCTCCCCTGCAGTTGGCAGGTCTGTTTCCTCTGTTCCATTCAGGTGTGCATGCAGTACAGTGCAACTCAGTAGCAATGAGCACTCCGCAACAGAAAGCGTACTGTGTTATTTGGCTCCCCTGCAGTTGGCAGGTCTGTTTCCTCTGTTCCCTCCAGGTGTGCATTCAGTACAGTGCAACTCAGTAGCAATGAGTACTCCGCAACAGAAAGCGCACTGTGTTATTTGGCTCCCCTGCAGTCTGTTTCCTCTGTTCCCTCCAGGCGTGCATGCAGTACAGTGCAACTCAGTAGCAATGAGCACTCCGCAACAGAAAGCGCACTGTGTTATTTGGCTCCCCTGCAGTTGGTAGGTCTGTTTCCTCTGTTCCATCCAGGTGTGCATGCAGTACAGTGCAACTCAGTAGCAATGAGCACTCCGCAACAGAAAGCGCACTGTGTTATTTGGCTCCCCTGCAGTTGGCAGGTCTGTTTCCTCTGTTCCCTCCAGGCGTGCATGCAGTACAGTGCAACTCAGTAGCAATGAGTACTCCGCAACAGAAAGCGCACTGTGTTATTTGGCTCCCCTGCAGTTGGCAGGTCTGTTTCCTCTGTTCCATCCAGGTGTGCATGCAGTACAGTGCAACTCAGTAGCAATGAGCACTCCGCAACAGAAAGCGCACTGTGTTATTTGGCTCCCCTGCAGTTGGCAGGTCTGTTTCCTGTGTTCCATCCAGGTGTGCATGCAGTACAGTGCAACTCAGTAGCAATGAGCACTCCGCAACAGAAAGCGCACTGTGTTATTTGGCTCCCCTGCAGTTGGCAGGTCTGTTTCCTCTGTTCCATCCAGGTGTGCATGCAGTACAGTGCAACTCAGTAGCAATGAGCACTCCGCAACAGAAAGCGCACTGTGTTATTTGGCTCCCCTGCAGTTGGCAGGTCTGTTTCCTCTGTTCCATCCAGGCGTGCATGCAGTACAGTGCAACTCAGTAGCAATGAGTACTCCGCAACAGAAAGCGCACTGTGTTATTTGGCTCCCCTGCAGTTGGCAGGTCTGTTTCCTCTGTTCCATCCAGGCGTGCATGCAGTACAGTGCAACTCAGTAGCAATGCGCACTCCGCAACAGAAAGCGCACTGTGTTATTTGGCTCCCCTGCAGTTGGCAGGTCTGTTTCCTCTGTTCCCTCCAGGTGTGCATGCAGTACAGTGCAACTCAGTAGCAATGAGCACTCCGCAACAGAAAGCGCACTGTGTTATTTGGCTCCCCTGCAGTTGGCAGGTCTGTTTCCTCTGTTCCATCCAGGCGTGCATGCAGTACAGTGCAACTCAGTAGCAATGAGCACTCCGCAACAGAAAGCGCACTGTGTTATTTGGCTCCCCTGCAGTTGGCAGGTCTGTTTCCTCTGTTCCCTCCAGGCGTGCATGCAGTACAGTGCAACTCAGTAGCAATGAGTACTCCGCGACAGAAAGCGCACTGTGTTATTTGGCTCCCCTGCAGTCTGTTTCCTCTGTTCCCTCCAGGTGTGCATGCAGTACAGTGCAACTCAGTAGCAATGAGCACTCCGCAACAGAAAGCGCACTGTGTTATTTGGCTCCCCTGCAGTTGTCAGGTCTGTTTCCTCTGTTCCATCCAGGCGTGCATGCAGTACAGTGCAACTCAGTAGCAATGAGCACTCCGCAACAGAAAGCGCACTGTGTTATTTGGCTCCCCTGCAGTTGGCAGGCCTGTTTCCTCTGTTCCATTCAGGCGTGCATGCAGTACAGTGCAACTCAGTAGCAATGAGTACTCCGCAACAGAAAGCGCACTGTGTTATTTGGCTCCCCTGCAGTTGGCAGGTCTGTTTCCTCTGTTCCATCCAGGCGTGCATGCAGTACAGTGCAACTCAGTAGCAATGAGCACTCCGCAACAGAAAGCGCACTGTATTATTTGGCTCCCCTGCAGTTGGCAGGTCTGTTTCCTCTGTTCCCTCCAGGCGTGCATGCAGTACAGTGCAACTCAGTAGCAATGAGTACTCCGCAACAGAAAGCGCACTGTGTTATTTGGCTCCCCTGCAGTTGGCAGGTCTGTTTCCTCTGTTCCCTCCAGGTGTGCATGCAGTACAGTGCAACTCAGTAGCAATGAGTACTCCGCAACAGAAAGCGTACTGTGTTATTTGGCTCCCCTGCAGTTGGCAGGTCTGTTTCCTCTGTTCCCTCCAGGCGTGCATGCAGTACAGTGCAACTCAGTAGCAATGAGCACTCCGCAACAGAAAGCGCACTGTGTTATTTGGCTCCCCTGCAGTTGGCAGGTCTGTTTCCTCTGTTCCCTCCAGGTGTGCATGCAGTACAGTGCAACTCAGTAGCAATGAGTACTCCGCAACAGAAAGCGCACTGTGTTATTTGGCTCCCCTGCTGTTGGCAGGTCTGTTTCCTCTGTTCCATATAGGTGTGCATGCAGTACAGTGCAACTCAGTAGCAATGAGCACTCCGCAACAGAAAGCGCACTGTGTTATTTGGCTCCCCTGCAGTTGGCAGGTCTGTTTCCTCTGTTCCATCCAGGCGTGCATGCAGTACAGTGCAACTCAGTAGCAATAAGCACTCCGCAACAGAAAGCGCACTGTGTTATTTGGCTCCCCTGCAGTTGGCAGGTCTGTTTCCTCTGTTCCATTCAGGTGTGCATGCAGTACAGTGCAACTCAGTAGCAATGAGCACTCCGCAACAGAAAGCGCACTGTGTTATTTGGCTCCCCTGCAGTTGGCAGGTCTGTTTCCTCTGTTCCATCCAGGCGTGCATGCAGTACAGTGCAACTCAGTAGCAATGAGTACTCCGCAACAGAAAGCGCACTGTGTTATTTGGCTCCCCTGCAGTTGGCAGGTCTGTTTCCTCTGTTCCCTCCAGGTGTGCATGCAGTACAGTGCAACTCAGTAGCAATGAGTACTCCGCAACAGAAAGCGCACTGTGTTATTTGGCTCCCCTGCAGTTGGCAGGTCTGTTTCCTCCGTTCCCTCCAGGCGTGCATGCAGTGCAGTGCAACTCAGTAGCAATGAGTACTCCGCAACAGAATGCGCACTGTGTTATTTGGCTCCCCTGCAGTTGGCAGGTCTGTTTCCTCTGTTCCATCCAGGTGTGCATGCAGTACAGTGCAACTCAGTAGCAATGAGCACTCCGCAACAGAAAGCGCACTGTGTTATTTGGCTCCCCTGCAGTTGGCAGGTCTGTTTCCTCTGTTCCATCCAGGCGTGCATGCAGTACAGTGCAACTCAGTAGCAATGAGCACTCCGCAACAGAAAGCGCACTGTGTTATTTGGCTCCCCTGCAGATGGCAGGTCTGTTTCCTCTGTTCCCTCCAGGTGTGCATGCAGTGCAGTGCAACTCAGTAGCAATGAGTACTCCGCAACAGAAAGCGCACTGTGTTATTTGGCTCCCCTGCAGTTGGCAGGTCTGTTTCCTCTGTTCCATCCAGGCGTGCATGCAGTACAGTGCAACTCAGTAGCAATGAGTACTCCGCAACAGAAAGCGCACTGTGTTATTTGGCTCCCCTGCAGTTGGCAGGTCTGTTTCCTCTGTTCCCTCCAGGTGTGCATGCAGTACAGTGCAACTCAGTAGCAATGAGCACTCCGCAACAGAAAGCGCAGTGTGTTATTTGGCTCCCCTGCAGTTGGCAGGTCTGTTTCCTCTGTTCCATCCAGGCGTGCATGCAGTACAGTGCAACTCAGTAGCAATGAGTACTCCGCAACAGAAAGCGCACTGTGTTATTTGGCTCCCCTGCAGTTGGCAGGTCTGTTTCCTCTGTTCCATTCAGGTGTGCATGCAGTACAGTGCAACTCAGTAGCAATGAGCACTCCGCAACAGAAAGCGTACTGTGATATTTGGCTCCCCTGCAGTTGGCAGGTCTGTTTCCTCTGTTCCCTCCAGGTGTGCATTCAGTACAGTGCAACTCAGTAGCAATGAGTACTCCGCAACAGAAAGCGCACTGTGTTATTTGGCTCCCCTGCAGTCTGTTTCCTCTGTTCCCTCCAGGCGTGCATGCAGTACAGTGCAACTCAGTAGCAAAGAGCACTCCGCAACAGAAAGCGCACTGTGTTATTTGGCTCCCCTGCAGTTGGCAGGTCTGTTTCCTCTGTTCCATCTAGGTGTGCATGCAGTACAGTGCAACTCAGTAGCAATGAGCACTCCGCAACAGAAAGCGCACTGTGTTATTTGGCTCCCCTGCAGTTGGCAGGTCTGTTTCCTCTGTTCCCTCCAGGCGTGCATGCAGTACAGTGCAACTCAGTAGCAATGAGTACTCCGCAACAGAAAGCGCACTGTGTTATTTGGCTCCCCTGCAGTTGGCAGGTCTGTTTCCTCTGTTCCATCCAGGTGTGCATGCAGTACAGTGCAACTCAGTAGCAATGAGCACTCCGCAACAGAAGGCGCACTGTGTTATTTGGCTCCCCTGCAGTTGGCAGGTCTGTTTCCTCTGTTCCATCCAGGTGTGCATGCAGTACAGTGCAACTCAGTAGCAATGAGCACTCCGCAACAGAAAGCGCACTGTGTTATTTGGCTCCCCTGCAGTTGGCAGGTCTGTTTCCTCTGTTCCATCCAGGTGTGCATGCAGTACAGTGCAACTCAGTAGCAATGAGCACTCCGCAACAGAAAGCGCACTGTGTTATTTGGCTCCCCTGCAGTTGGCAGGTCTGTTTCCTCTGTTCCATCCAGGCGTGCATGCAGTACAGTGCAACTCAGTAGCAATGAGTACTCCGCAACAGAAAGCGCACTGTGTTATTTGGCTCCCCTGCAGTTGGCAGGTCTGTTTCCTCTGTTCCATCCAGGCGTGCATGCAGTACAGTGCAACTCAGTAGCAATGCGCACTCCGCAACAGAAAGCGCACTGTGTTATTTGGCTCCCCTGCAGTTGGCAGGTCTGTTTCCTCTGTTCCCTCCAGGTGTGCATGCAGTACAGTGCAACTCAGTAGCAATGAGCACTCCGCAACAGAAAGCGCACTGTGTTATTTGGCTCCCCTGCAGTTGGCAGGTCTGTTTCCTCTGTTCCATCCAGGCGTGCATGCAGTACAGTGCAACTCAGTAGCAATGAGCACTCCGCAACAGAAAGCGCACTGGGTTATTTGGCTCCCCTGCAGTTGGCAGGTCTGTTTCCTCTGTTCCCTCCAGGCGTGCATGCAGTACAGTGCAACTCAGTAGCAATGAGTACTCCGCAACAGAAAGCGCACTGTGTTATTTGGCTCCCCTGCAGTTGGCAGGTCTGTTTCCTCTGTTCCCTCCAGGTGTGCATGCAGTACAGTGCAACTCAGTAGCAATGAGCACTCCGCAACAGAAAGCGCACTGTGTTATTTGGCTCCCCTGCAGTTGGCAGGTCTGTTTCCTCTGTTCCCTCCAGGCGTGCATGCAGTGCAGTGCAACTCGGTAGCAATGAGTACTCCGCAACAGAAAGCGCACTGTGTTATTTGGCTCCCCTGCAGTTGGCAGGTCTGTTTCCTCTGTTCCCTCCAGGCGTGCATGCGGTACAGTGCAACTCAGTAGCAATGAGCACTCCACAACAGAAAGCGCACTGTGTTATTTGGCTCCGCTGCAGTTGGCAGGTCTGTTTCCTCTGTTCCCTCCAGGCGTGCATGCAGTAAAGTGCAACTCAGTAGCAATGAGCACTCCGCAACAGAAAGCGCACTGTGTTATTTGGCTCCCCTGCAGTTGGCAGGTCTGTTTCCTCTGTTCCATCCAGGTGTGCATGCAGTGCAGTGCAACTCAGTAGCAATGAGCACTCCGCAACAGAAAGCGCACTGTGTTATTTGGCTCCCCTGCAGTTGGCAGGTCTGTTTCCTCTGTTCCATCCAGGCGTGCATGCAGTACAGTGCAACTCAGTAGCAATGAGTACTCCGCAACAGAAAGCGCACTGTGTTATTTGGCTCCCCTGCAGTTGGCAGGTCTGTATCCTCTGTTCCCTCCAGGTGTGCATGCAGTACAGTGCAACTCAGTAGCAATGAGTACTCCGCAACACAAAGCGCACTGTGTTATTTGGCTCAACTGCAGTTGGCAGGTCTGTTTCCTCTGTTCCCTCCAGGTGTGCATGCAGTACAGTGCAACTCAGTAGCAATGAGCACTCCGCAACAGAAAGCGTACTGTGTTATTTGGTTCCCCTGCAGTTGGCAGGTCTGTTTCCTCTGTTCCATTCAGGCGTGCATGCAGTACAGTGCAACTCGGTAGCAATGAGTACTCCGCTACAGAAAGCGCACTGTGTTATTTGGCTCCCCTGCAGTTGGCAGGTCTGTTTCCTCTGTTCCCTCCAGGTGTGCATGCAGTACAGTGCAACTCAGTAGCAATGAGTACTCCGCAACAGAAAGCGCACTGTGTTATTTGGCTCCCCTGCAGTTGGCAGGTCTGTTTCCTCTGTTCCCTCCAGGCGTGCATGCAGTACAGTGCAACTCAGTAGCAATGAGCACTCCGCAACAGAAAGCGCACTGTGTTATTTGGCTCCCCTGCAGTTGGCAGGTCTGTTTCCTCTGTTCCCTCCAGGCGTGCATGCAGTACAGTGCAACTCAGTAGCAATGAGTACTCCGCAACAGAAAGCGCACTGTGTTATTTGGCTCCCCTGCAGTTGGCAGGTCTGTTTCCTCTGTTCCATTCAGGCGTGCATGCAGTACAGTGCAACTCAGTAGCAATGAGCACTCCACAACAGAAAGCTCACTGTGTTATTTGGCTCCCCTGCAGTTGGCAGGTCTGTTTCCTCTGTTCCCTCCAGGCGTGCATGCAGTGCAGTGCAACTCAGTAGCAATGAGTACTCCGCAACAGAAAGCGCACTGTGTTATCTGGCTCCCCTGCAGTTGGCAGGTCTGTTTCCTCTGTTCCCTCCAGGTGTGCATGCAGTACAGTGCAACTCAGTAACAATGAGTACTCCGCAACAGAAAGCGCACTGTGTTATTTGGCTCCCCTGCAGTTGGCAGGTCTGTTTCCTCTGTTCCCTCCAGGCGTGCATGCAGTGCAGTGCAACTCAGTAGCAATGAGTACTCCGCAACAGAAAGCGCACTGTGTTATTTGGCTCCCCTGCAGTTGGCAGGTCTGTTTCCTCTGTTCCCTCCAGGCGTGCATGCAGTACAGTGCAACTCAGTAGCAATGAGCACTCCACAACAGAAAGCTCACTGTGTTATTTGGCTCCCCTGCAGTTGGCAGGTCTGTTTCCTCTGTTCCATCCAGGCGTGAATGCAGTGCAGTGCAGTGCAACTCAGTAGCAATGAGTACTCCGCAACAGAAAGCGCACTGTGTTATTTGGCTCCCCTGCAGTTGGCAGGTCTGTTTCCTCTGTTCCCTCCAGGCGTGCATGCAGTACAGTGCAACTCAGTAGCAATGAGCACTCCGCAACAGAAAGCGCACTGTGTTATTTGGCTCCCCTGCAGTTGGCAGGTCTGTTTCCTCTGTTCCCTCCAGGCGTGCATGCAGTACAGTGCAACTCAGTAGCAATGAGCACTCCGCAACAGAAAGCGCACTGTGTTATTTGGCTCCCCTGCAGTTGGCAGGTCTGTTTCCTCTGTTCCCTCCAGGCGTGCATGCAGTACAGTGCAATTCGGTAGCAATGAGTACTCCGCAACAGAAAGCGCACTGTGTTATTTGGCTCCCCTGTAGTTGGCAGGTCTGTTTCCTCTGTTCCATTCAGGTGTGCATGCAGTGCAGTGCAACTCAGTAGCAATGAGTACTCCGCAACAGAAAGCGCACTGTGTTATTTGGCTCCCCTGCAGTTGGCAGGTCTGTTTCCTCTGTTCCATTCAGGCGTGCATGCAGTACAGTGCAACTCAGTAGCAATGAGTACTCCGCAACAGAAAGCGCACTGTGTTATTTGGCTCCCCTGCAGTTGGCAGGTCTGTTTCCTCTGTTCCCTCCAGGCGTGCATGCAGTACAGTGCAACTCAGTAGCAATGAGCACTCCGCAACAGAAAGCGCACTGTGTTATTTGGCTCCCCTGCAGTTGGCAGGTCTGTTTCCTCTGTTCCATCCAGGTGTGCATGCAGTACAGTGCAACTCAGTAGCAATGAGTACTCCGCAACAGAAAGCGCACTGTGTTATTTGGCTCCCCTGCAGTTGGCAGGTCTGTTTCCTCTGTTCCCTCCAGGTGTGCATGCAGTACAGTGCAACTCAGTAGCAATGAGCACTTCGCAACAGAAAGCGTACTGTGTTATTTGGCTCCCCTGCAGTTGGCAGGTCTGTTTCCTCTGTTCCCTCCAGGCGTGCATGCAGTACAGTGCAACTCAGTAGCAATGAGCACTCCGCAACAGAAAGCGCACTGTGTTATTTGGCTCCCCTGCAGTTGGCAGGTCTGTTGCCTCTGTTCCATCCAGGTGTGCATGCAGTACAGTGCAACTCAGTAGCAATGAGTACTCCGCAACAGAAAGCGCACTGTGTTATTTGGCTCCCCTGTAGTTGGCAGGTCTGTTTCCTCTGTTCCCTCCAGGTGTGCATGCAGTAGAGTGCAACTCAGTAGCAATGAGTATTCCGCAACAGAAAGTGTACTGTATTATTTGGCTCCCCTGCAGTTGGCAGGTCTGTTTCCTCTGTTCCATCCAGGCGTGCATGCAGTACAGTGCAACTCAGTAGCAATGAGTACTCCGCAACAGAAAGCGCACTGTGTTATTTGGCTCCCCTGCAGTTGACAGGTCTGTTTCCTCTGTTCCCTCCAGGCGTGCATGCAGTACAGTGCAACTCAGTAGCAATGAGTACTCCGCAACAGAAAGCGCACTGTGTTATTTGGCTCCCCTGCAGTTGGCAGGTCTGTTTCCTCTGTTCCATCCAGGCGTGCATGCAGTGCAGTGCAACTCAGTAGCAATGAGCACACCGCAACAGAAAGCGCACTGTGTTATTTGGCTCCCCTGCAGTTAGCAGGTCTGTATCCTCTGTTCCATTCAGGTGTGCATGCAGTGCAGTGCAACTCAGTAGCAATGAGTACTCCGCAACAGAAAGCGCACTGTGTTATTTGGCTCCCCTGCAGTTGGCAGGTCTGTTTCCTCTGTTCCATCCAGGTGTGCATGCAGTACAGTGCAACTCGGTAGCAATGAGTACTCCGCAACAGAAAGCGCACTGTGTTATTTGGCTCCCCTGCAGTTGGCAGGTCTGTTTCCTCTGTTCCCTCCAGGTGTGCATGCAGTACAGTTCAACTCAGTAGCAATGAGCACTCCACAACAGAAAGCGCAGTGTGTTATTTGGCTCCCCTGCAGTTGGCAGGTCTGTTTCCTCTGTTCCCTCCAGGCGTGCATGCAGTACAGTGCAACTCAGTAGCAATGAGTACTCCGCAACAGAAAGCGCACTGTGTTATTTGGCTCCCCTGCAGTTGGCAGGTCTGTTTCCTCTGTTCCATCCAGGTGTGCATGCAGTACAGTGCAACTCAGTAGCAATGAGCACTCCGCAACAGAAAGCGCACTGTGTTATTTGGCTCCCCTGCAGTTGTCAGGTCTGTTTCCTCTGTTCCCTCCAGGTGTGCATGCAGTACAGTGCAACTCAGTAGCAATGAGCACTCCGCAACAGAAAGCGCACTGTGTTATTTGGCTCCCCTGCAGTTGGCAGGTCTGTTTCCTCTGTTCCATCCAGGCGTGCATGCAGTACAGTGCAACTCAGTAGCAATGAGCACTCCGCAACAGAAAGCGCACTGTGTTATTTGGCTCCCCTGCAGTTGGCAGGTCTGTTTCCTCTGTTCCATCCAGGCGTGCATGCAGTACAGTGCAACTCAGTAGCAATGAGCACTCCGCAACAGAAAGCGCACTGTGTTATTTGGCTCCCCTGCAGTTGGCAGGTCTGTTTCCTCTGTTCCATCCAGGTGTGCATGCAGTACAGTGCAACTCAGTAGCAATGAGTACTCCGCAACAGAAAGCTCACTGTGTTATTTGGCTCCCCTGCAGTTGGCAGGTCTGTTTCCTCTGTTCCCTCCAGGCGTGCATGCAGTACAGTGCAACTCAGTAGCAATGAGCACTCCGCAACAGAAAGCGCACTGTGTTATTTGGCTCCCCTGCAGTTGGCAGGTCTGTTTCCTCTGTTCCCTCCAGGCGTGCATGCAGTACAGTGCAACTCAGTAGCAATGAGTACTCCGCAACAGAAAGCGCACTGTGTTATTTGGCTCCCCTGCAGTTGGCAGGTCTGTTTCCTCTGTTCCCTCCAGGTGTGCATGCAGTACAGTGCAACTCAGTAGCAATGAGCACTCCGCAAAAGAACGTGTACTGTGTTATTTGGCTCCCCTGCAGTTGGCAGGTCTGTTTCCTCTGTTCCCTCCAGGTGTGCATGCAGTACAGTGCAACTCAGTAGCAATGAGTACTCCGCAAAAGAAAGCGCACTGTGTTATTTGGCTCCCCTGCAGTTGGCAGGTCTGTTTCCTCTGTTCCATCCAGGCATGCATGCAGTACAGTGCAAATCAGTAGCAATTATCACTCCGCAACAGAAAGCGCACTGTGTTATTTGGCTCCCCTGCAGTTGGCAGGTCTGTTTCCTCTGTTCCATTCAGGTGTGCATGCAGTACAGTGCAACTCAGTAGCAATGAGTACTCCGCAACAGAAAGCGCACTGTGTTATTTGGCTCCCCTGCAGTTGGCAGGTCTGTTTCCTCTGTTCCCTGCAGGCGTGCATGCAGTACAGTGCAACTCAGTAGCAATGAGCACTCCGCAACAGAAAGCGCACTGTGTTATTTGGCTCCCCTGCAGTTGGCAGGTCTGTTTCCTCTGTTCCCTCCAGGTGTGCATGCAGTACAGTGCAACTCAGTAGCAATGAGCACTCCGCAACAGAAAGCGCACTGTATTATTTGGCTCCCCTGCAGTTGGCAGGTCTGTTTCCTCTGTTCCCTCCAGGCGTGCATGCAGTACAGTGCAACTCAGTAGCAATGAGCACTCCGCAACAGAAAGCGCACTGTGTTATTTGGCTCCCCTGCAGTTGGCAGGTCTGTTTCCTCTGTTCCATCCAGGTGTGCATGCAGTACAGTGCAACTCAGTAGCAATGAGTACTCCGCAACAGAAAGCGCACTGTGTTATTTGGCTCCCCTGCAGTTGGCAGGTCTGTTTCCTCTGTTCCATCCAGGCGTGCATGCAGTACAGTGCAACTCAGTAGCAATGAGTACTCCGCAACAGAAAGCGCACTGTGTTATTTGGCTCCCCTGCAGTTGGCAGGTCTGTTTCCTCTGTTCCCTCCAGGCGTGCATGCAGTACAGTGCAACTCAGTAGCAATGAGCACTCCGCAACAGAAAACGCACTGTGTTATTTGGCTCCCCTGCAGTTGGCAGGTCTGTTTCCTCTGTTCCCTCCAGGCGTGCATGCAGTACAGTGCAACTCAGTAGCAATGAGCACTCCACAACAGAAAGCACAGTGTGTTATTTGGCTCCCCTGCAGTTGGCAGGTCAGTTTCCTCTGTTCCCTCCAGGCGTGCATGCAGTACAGTGCAACTCAGTAGCAATGAGTACTCCGCAACAGAAAGCTCACTGTGTTATTTGGCTCCCCTGCAGTTGGCAGGTCTGTTTCCTCTGTTCCATTCAGGCGTGCATGCATTACAGTGCAACTCAGTAGCAATGAGCACTCCGCAACAGAAAGCGCACTGTATTATTTGGCTCCCCTGCAGTTGGCAGGTCTGTTTCCTCTGTTCCCTCCAGGTGTGCATGCAGTACAGTGCAACTCAGTAGCAATGAGCACTCCGCAACAGAAAGCGCACTGTGTTATTTGGCTCCCCTGCAGTTGGCAGGTCTGTTTCCTCTGTTCCCTCCAGGCGTGCATGCAGTACAGTGCAACTCAGTAGCAATGAGCACTCCGCAACAGAAAGCGCACTGTGTTATTTGGCTCCCCTGCAGTTGGCAGGTCTGTTTCCTCTGTTCCATCCAGGTGTGCATGCAGTGCAGTGCAACTCAGTAGCAATGAGTACTCCGCAACAGAAAGCGCACTGTGTTATTTGGCTCCCCTGCAGTTGGCAGGTCTGTTTCCTCTGTTCCCTCCAGGTGTGCATGCAGTACAGTGCAACTCAGTAGCAATGAGCACTCCGCAACAGAAAGCGCACTGTGTTATTTGGCTCCCCTGCAGTTGGCAGGTCTGTTTCCTCTGTTCCCTCCAGGCGTGCATGCAGTACAGTGCAACTCAGTAGCAATGAGTACTCCGCAACAGAAAGCGCACTGTGTTATTTGGCTCCCCTGCAGTTGGCAGGTCTGTTTCCTCTGTTCCATCCAGGTGTGCATGCAGTACAGTGCAACTCAGTAGCAATGAGTACTCCGCAACAGAAAGCGCACTGTGTTATTTGGCTCCCCTGCAATTGGCAGGTCTGTTTCCTCTGTTCCCTCCAGGCGTGCATGCAGTGCAGTGCAACTAAGTAGCAATGAGCACTCCGCAACAGAAGGCGCACTGTGTTATTTGGCTCCCCTGCAGTTGGCAGGTCTGTTTCCTCTGTTCCCTCCAGGCGTGCATGCAGTACAGTGCAACTCAGTAGCAATGAGTACTCCGCAACAGAAAGCGCACTGTGTTATTTGGCTCCCCTGCAGTTGGCAGGTCTGTTTCCTCTGTTCCCTCCAGGTGTGCATGCAGTACAGTGCAACTCAGTAGCAATGAGCACTCCGCAACAGAAAGCGCACTGTGTTATTTAGCTCCCCTGCAGTTGGCAGGTCTGTTTCCTCTGTTCCCTCCAGGTGTGCATGCAGTACAGTGCAACTCAGTAGCAATGAGTACTCCGCAACAGAAAGCGCACTGTGTTATTTGGCTCCCCTGCAGTTGGCAGGTCTGTTTCCTCTGTTCCATCCAGGTGTGCATGCAGTACAGTGCAACTCAGTAGCAATGAGTACTCCGCAACAGAAAGTGTACTGTGTTATTTGGCTCCCCTGCAGTTGGCAGGTCTGTTTCCTCTGTTCCCTCCAGGTGTGCATGCAGTACAGTGCAACTCAGTAGCAATGAGTACTCCGCAACAGAAAGCGCACTGTGTTATTTGGCTCCCCTGCAGTTGGCAGGTCTGTTTCCTCTGTTCCATCCAGGTGTGCATGCAGTACAGTGCAACTCAGTAGCAATGAGCACTCCGCAACAGAAAGTGCACTGTGTTATTTGGCTCCCCTGCAGTTGGCAGGTCTGTTTCCTCTGTTCCATTCAGGCGTGCATGCAGTACAGTGCAACTCGGTAGCAATGAGCACTCCGCAACAGAAAGCGCACTGTGTTATTTGGCTCCCCTGCAGTTGGCAGGTCTGTTTCCTCTGTTCCATCCAGGCGTGCATGCAGTACAGTGCAACTCAGTAGCAATGAGCACTCCGCAACAGAAAGCGCACTGTGTTATTTGGCTCCCCTGCAGTTGGCAGGTCTGTTTCCTCTGTTCCATCCAGGTGTGCATGCAGTACAGTGCAACTCAGTAGCAATGAGCACTCCGCAAAAGAAAGCGCACTGTGTTATTTGGCTCCCCTGCAGTTGGCAGGTCTGTTTCCTCTGTTCCCTCCAGGTGTGCATGCAGTACAGTGCAACTCAGTAGCAATGAGCACTCCGCAACAGAAAGCTCACTGTGTTATTTGGCTCCCCTGCAGTTGGCAGGTCTGTTTCCTCTGTTCCATCCAGGCGTGCATGCAGTACAGTGCAACTCAGTAGCAATGAGCACTCCGCAACAGAAAGCGCACTGTGTTATTTGGCTCCCCTGCAGTTGGCAGGTCTGTTTCCTCTGTTCCATCCAGGCGTGCATGCAGTACAGTGCAACTCAGTAGCAATGAGCACTCCGCAACAGAAAGCTCACTGTGTTATTTGGCTCCCCTGCAGTTGGCAGTTCTGTTTCCTCTGTTCCATTCAGGCGTGCATGCAGTGCAGTGCAACTCAGTAGCAATGAGCACTCCGCAACAGAAAGCGCACTGTGTTATTTGGCTCCCCTGCAGTTGGCAGGTCTGTTTCCTCTGTTCCCTCCAGGCGTGCATGCAGTACAGTGCAACTCAGTAGCAATGAGCACTCCGCAACAGAAAGCACACTGTGTTATTTGGCTCCCCTGCAGTTGGCAGGTCTGTTTCCTCTGTTCCCTCCAGGCGTGCATGCAGTACAGTGCAACTCAGTAGCAATGAGCACTCCGCAACAGAAAGCGCACTGTGTTATTTGGCTCCCCTGCAGTTGGCAGGTCTGTTTCCTCTGTTCCCTCCAGACGTGCATGCAGTACAGTGCAACTCGGTAGCAATGAGCACTCCGCAACAGAAAGCGCACTGTGTTATTTGGCTCCCCTGCAGTTGGCAGGTCTGTTTCCTCTGTTCCCTCCAGGTGTGCATGCAGTACAGTGCAACTCAGTAGCAATGAGCACTCCGCAACAGAAAGTGTACTGTGTTATTTGGCTCCCCTGCAGTTCGCAGGTCTGTTTCCTCTGTTCCATTCAGGCGTGCATGCAGTACAGTGCAACTCAGTAGCAATGAGCACTCCGCAACAGAAAGCGCACTGTGTTATTTGGCTCCCCTGCAGTTGGCAGGTCTGTTTCCTCTGTTCCATTCAGGCGTGCATGCAGTACAGTGCAACTCAGTAGCAATGAGCACTCCGCAACAGAAAGCGCACTGTGTTATTTGGCTCCCCTGCAGTTGGCAGGTCTGTTTCCTCTGTTCCATCCAGGTGTGCATGCAGTACAGTGCAACTCAGTAGCAATGAGTACTCCGCAACAGAAAGCGCACTGTGTTATTTGGCTCCCCTGCAGTTGGCAGGTCTGTTTCCTCTGTTCCATCCAGGCGTGCATGCAGTACAGTGCAACTCAGTAGCAATGAGCACTCCGCAACAGAAAGCGCACTGTGTTATTTGGCTCCCCTGCAGTTGGCAGGTCTGTTTCCTCTGTTCCCTCCAGGCGTGCATGCAGTACAGTGCAACTCAGTAGCAATGAGCACTCCGCAACAGAAAGCGCACTGTGTTATTTGGCTCCCCTGCAGTTGGCAGGTCTGTTTCCTCTGTTCCCTCCAGGTGTGCATGCAGTGCAGTGCAACTCAGTAGCAATGAGCACTCCGCAACAGAAAGCGCACTGTGTTATTTGGCTCCCCTGCAGTTGGCAGGTCTGTTTCCTCTGTTCCATCCAGGTGTGCATGCAGTACAGTGCAACTCAGTAGCAATGAGCACTCCGCAACAGAAAGCTCACTGTGTTATTTGGCTCCCCTGCAGTTGGCAGGTCGGTTTCCTCTGTTCCCTCCAGGCGTGCATGCAGTACAGTGCAACTCAGTAGCAATGAGCACTCCGCAACAGAAAGCGCACTGTGTTATTTGGCTCCCCTGCAGTTGGCAGGTCTGTTTCCTCAGTTCCATTCAGGTGTGCATGCAGTGCAGTACAACTCAGTAGCAATGAGTACTCCGCAACAGAAAGCGCACTGTGTTATTTGGCTCCCCTGCAGTTGGCAGGTCTGTTTCCTCTGTTCCCTCCAGGTGTGCATGCAGTACAGTGCAACTCAGTAGCAATGAGTACTCCGCAACAGAAAGCGCACTGTGTTATTTGGCTCCCCTGCAGTTGGCAGGTCTGTTTCCTCTGTTCCATCCAGGTGTGCATGCAGTACAGTGCAACTCAGTAGCAATGAGTACTCCGCAACAGAAAGCGCACTGTGTTATTTGGCTCCCCTGAAGTTGGCAGGTCTGTTTCCTCTGTTCCCTCCAGGCGTGCATGCAGTACAGTGCAAATCAGTAGCAATGAGCACTCCGCAACAGAAAGCGCACTGTGTTATTTGGCTCCCCTGCAGTTGGCAGGTCTGTTTCCTCTGTTCCATTCAGGTGTGCATGCAGTGCAGTGCAACTCAGTAGCAATGAGTACTCCGCAACAGAAAGCGCACTGTGTTATTTGGCTCCCCTGCAGTTGGCAGGTCTGTTTCCTCTGTTCCATTCAGGCGTGCATGCAGTACAGTGCAACTCAGTAGCAATGAGTACTCCGCAACAGAAAGCGCACTGTGTTATTTGGCTCCCCTGCAGTTGGCAGGTCTGTTTCCTCTGTTCCCTCCAGGCGTGCATGCAGTACAGTGCAACTCAGTAGCAATGAGCACTCCGCAACAGAAAGCGCACTGTGTTATTTGGCTCCCCTGCAGTTGGCAGGTCTGTTTCCTCTGTTCCATCCAGGTGTGCATGCAGTACAGTGCAACTCAGTAGCAATGAGTACTCCGCAACAGAAAGCGCACTGTGTTATTTGGCTCCCCTGCAGTTGGCAGGTCTGTTTCCTCTGTTCCCTCCAGGTGTGCATGCAGTACAGTGCAACTCAGTAGCAATGAGCACTTCGCAACAGAAAGCGTACTGTGTTATTTGGCTCCCCTGCAGTTGGCAGGTCTGTTTCCTCTGTTCCATCCAGGTGTGCATGCAGTACAGTGCAACTCAGTAGCAATGAGTACTCCGCAACAGAAAGCGCACTGTGTTATTTGGCTCCCCTGCAGTTGGCAGGTCTGTTTCCTCTGTTCCCTCCAGGTGTGCATGCAGTACAGTGCAACTCAGTAGCAATGAGTATTCCGCAACAGAAAGTGTACTGTATTATTTGGCTCCCCTGCAGTTGGCAGGTCTGTTTCCTCTGTTCCATCCAGGCGTGCATGCAGTACAGTGCAACTCAGTAGCAATGAGTACTCCGCAACAGAAAGCGCACTGTGTTATTTGGCTCCCCTGCAGTTGGCAGGTCTGTTTCCTCTGTTCCCTCCAGGCGTGCATGCAGTACAGTGCAACTCAGTAGCAATGAGTACTCCGCAACAGAAAGCGCACTGTGTTATTTGGCTCCCCTGCAGTTGGCAGGTCTGTTTCCTCTGTTCCATCCAGGCGTGCATGCAGTGCAGTGCAACTCAGTAGCAATGAGCACTCCGCAACAGAAAGCGCACTGTGTTATTTGGCTCCCCTGCAGTTAGCAGGTCTGTTTCCTCTGTTCCATTCAGGTGTGCATGCAGTGCAGTGCAACTCAGTAGCAATGAGTACTCCGCAACAGAAAGCGCACTGTGTTATTTGGCTCCCCTGCAGTTGGCAGGTCTGTTTCCTCTGTTCCATCCAGGTGTGCATGCAGTACAGTGCAACTCGGTAGCAATGAGTACTCCGCAACAGAAAGCGCACTGTGTTATTTGGCTCCCCTGCAGTTGGCAGGTCTGTTTCCTCTGTTCCCTCCAGGTGTGCATGCAGTACAGTTCAACTCAGTAGCAATGAGCACTCCACAACAGAAAGCGCAGTGTGTTATTTGGCTCCCCTGCAGTTGGCAGGTCTGTTTCCTCTGTTCCCTCCAGGCGTGCATGCAGTACAGTGCAACTCAGTAGCAATGAGTACTCCGCAACAGAAAGCGCACTGTGTTATTTGGCTCCCCTGCAGTTGGCAGGTCTGTTTCCTCTGTTCCATCCAGGTGTGCATGCAGTACAGTGCAACTCAGTAGCAATGAGCACTCCGCAACAGAAAGCGCACTGTGTTATTTGGCTCCCCTGCAGTTGGCAGGTCTGTTTCCTCTGTTCCCTCCAGGTGTGCATGCAGTACAGTGCAACTCAGTAGCAATGAGCACTCCGCAACAGAAAGCGCACTGTGTTATTTGGCTCCCCTGCAGTTGGCAGGTCTGTTTCCTCTGTTCCATCCAGGCGTGCATGCAGTACAGTGCAACTCAGTAGCAATGAGCACTCCGCAACAGAAAGCGCACTGTGTTATTTGGCTCCCCTGCAGTTGGCAGGTCTGTTTCCTCTGTTCCATCCAGGCGTGCATGCAGTACAGTGCAACTCAGTAGCAATGAGCACTCCGCAACAGAAAGCGCACTGTGTTATTTGGCTCCCCTGCAGTTGGCAGGTCTGTTTCCTCTGTTCCATCCAGGTGTGCATGCAGTACAGTGCAACTCAGTAGCAATGAGTACTCCGCAACAGAAAGCTCACTGTGTTATTTGGCTCCCCTGCAGTTGGCAGGTCTGTTTCCTCTGTTCCCTCCAGGCGTGCATGCAGTACAGTGCAACTCAGTAGCAATGAGCACTCCGCAACAGAGAGCGCACTGTGTTATTTGGCTCCCCTGCAGTTGGCAGGTCTGTTTCCTCTGTTCCCTCCAGGCGTGCATGCAGTACAGTGCAACTCAGTAGCAATGAGTACTCCGCAACAGAAAGCGCACTGTGTTATTTGGCTCCCCTGCAGTTGGCAGGTCTGTTTCCTCTGTTCCCTCCAGGTGTGCATGCAGTACAGTGCAACTCAGTAGCAATGAGCACTCCGCAACAGAACGTGTACTGTGTTATTTGGCTCCCCTGCAGTTGGCAGGTCTGTTTCCTCTGTTCCCTCCAGGTGTGCATGCAGTACAGTGCAACTCAGTAGCAATGAGTACTCCGCAACAGAAAGCGCACTGTGTTATTTGGCTCCCCTGCAGTTGGCAGGTCTGTTTCCTCTGTTCCATCCAGGCGTGCATGCAGTACAGTGCAACTCAGTAGCAATGAGCACTCCGCAACAGAAAGCGCACTGTGTTATTTGGCTCCCCTGCAGTTGGCAGGTCTGTTTCCTCTGTTCCATTCAGGTGTGCATGCAGTACAGTGCAACTCAGTAGCAATGAGTACTCCGCAACAGAAAGCGCACTGTGTTATTTGGCTCCCCTGCAGTTGGCAGGTCTGTTTCCTCTGTTCCCTGCAGGCGTGCATGCAGTACAGTGCAACTCAGTAGCAATGAGCACTCCGCAACAGAAAGCGCACTGTGTTATTTGGCTCCCCTGCAGTTGGCAGGTCTGTTTCCTCTGTTCCCTCCAGGTGTGCATGCAGTACAGTGCAACTCAGTAGCAATGAGCACTCCGCAACAGAAAGCGCACTGTATTATTTGGCTCCCTTGCAGTTGGCAGGTCTGTTTCCTCCAGGCGTGCATGCAGTACAGTGCAACTCAGTAGCAATGAGCACTCCGCAACAGAAAGCGCACTGTGTTATTTGGCTCCCCTGCAGTTGGCAGGTCTGTTTCCTCTGTTCCATCCAGGTGTGCATGCAGTACAGTGCAACTCAGTAGCAATGAGTACTCCGCAACAGAAAGCGCACTGTGTTATTTGGCTCCCCTGCAGTTGGCAGGTCTGTTTCCTCTGTTCCATCCAGGCGTGCATGCAGTACAGTGCAACTCAGTAGCAATGAGTACTCCGCAACAGAAAGCGCACTGTGTTATTTGGTTCCCCTGCAGTTGGCAGGTCTGTTTCCTCTGTTCCCTCCAGGCGTGCATGCAGTACAGTGCAACTCAGTAGCAATGAGCACTCCGCAACAGAAAACGCACTGTGTTATTTGGCTCCCCTGCAGTTGGCAGGTCTGTTTCCTCTGTTCCCTCCAGGCGTGCATGCAGTACAGTGCAACTCAGTAGCAATGAGCACTCCACAACAGAAAGCACAGTGTGTTATTTGGCTCCCCTGCAGTTGGCAGGTCTGTTTCCTCTGTTCCCTCCAGGCGTGCATGCAGTACAGTGCAACTCAGTAGCAATGAGCACTCCGCAACAGAAAGCGCACTGGGTTATTTGGCTCCCCTGCAGTTGGCAGGTCTGTTTCCTCTGTTCCCTCCAGGCGTGCATGCAGTACAGTGCAACTCAGTAGCAATGAGTACTCCGCAACAGAAAGCGCACTGTGTTATTTGGCTCCCCTGCAGTTGGCAGGTCTGTTTCCTCTGTTCCCTCCAGGTGTGCATGCAGTACAGTGCAACTCAGTAGCAATGAGCACTCCGCAACAGAAAGCGCACTGTGTTATTTGGCTCCCCTGCAGTTGGCAGGTCTGTTTCCTCTGTTCCCTCCAGGCGTGCATGCAGTGCAGTGCAACTCGGTAGCAATGAGTACTCCGCAACAGAAAGCGCACTGTGTTATTTGGCTCCCCTGCAGTTGGCAGGTCTGTTTCCTCTGTTCCCTCCAGGCGTGCATGCAGTACAGTGCAACTCAGTAGCAATGAGCACTCCACAACAGAAAGCGCACTGTGTTATTTGGCTCCGCTGCAGTTGGCAGGTCTGTTTCCTCTGTTCCCTCCAGGCGTGCATGCAGTAAAGTGCAACTCAGTAGCAATGAGCACTCCGCAACAGAAAGCGCACTGTGTTATTTGGCTCCCCTGCAGTTGGCAGGTCTGTTTCCTCTGTTCCATCCAGGTGTGCATGCAGTGCAGTGCAACTCAGTAGCAATGAGCACTCCGCAACAGAAAGCGCACTGTGTTATTTGGCTCCCCTGCAGTTGGCAGGTCTGTTTCCTCTGTTCCATCCAGGCGTGCATGCAGTACAGTGCAACTCAGTAGCAATGAGTACTCCGCAACAGAAAGCGCACTGTGTTATTTGGCTCCCCTGCAGTTGGCAGGTCTGTTTCCTCTGTTCCCTCCAGGTGTGCATGCAGTACAGTGCAACTCAGTAGCAATGAGTACTCCGCAACACAAAGCGCACTGTGTTATTTGGCTCAACTGCAGTTGGCAGGTCTGTTTCCTCTGTTCCCTCCAGGTGTGCATGCAGTACAGTGCAACTCAGTAGCAATGAGCACTCCGCAACAGAAAGCGTACTGTGTTATTTGGTTCCCCTGCAGTTGGCAGGTCTGTTTCCTCTGTTCCATTCAGGCGTGCATGCAGTACAGTGCAACTCGGTAGCAATGAGTACTCCGCAACAGAAAGCGCACTGTGTTATTTGGCTCCCCTGCAGTTGGCAGGTCTGTTTCCTCTGTTCCCTCCAGGTGTGCATGCAGTACAGTGCAACTCAGTAGCAATGAGTACTCCGCAACAGAAAGCGCACTGTGTTATTTGGCTCCCCTGCAGTTGGCAGGTCTGTTTCCTCTGTTCCCTCCAGGCGTGCATGCAGTACAGTGCAACTCAGTAGCAATGAGCACTCCGCAACAGAAAGCGCACTGTGTTATTTGGCTCCCCTGCAGTTGGCAGGTCTGTTTCCTCTGTTCCCTCCAGGCGTGCATGCAGTACAGTGCAACTCAGTAGCAATGAGTACTCCGCAACAGAAAGCGCACTGTGTTATTTGGCTCCCCTGCAGTTGGCAGGTCTGTTTCCTCTGTTCCATTCAGGCGTGCATGCAGTACAGTGCAACTCAGTAGCAATGAGCACTCCACAACAGAAAGCTCACTGTGTTATTTGGCTCCCCTGCAGTTGGCAGGTCTGTTTCCTCTGTTCCCTCCAGGCGTGCATGCAGTGCAGTGCAACTCAGTAGCAATGAGTACTCCGCAACAGAAAGCGCACTGTGTTATCTGGCTCCCCTGCAGTTGGCAGGTCTGTTTCCTCTGTTCCCTCCAGGCGTGCATGCAGTACAGTGCAACTCAGTAACAATGAGTACTCCGCAACAGAAAGCGCACTGTGTTATTTGGCTCCCCTGCAGTTGGCAGGTCTGTTTCCTCTGTTCCCTCCAGGCGTGCATGCAGTGCAGTGCAACTCAGTAGCAATGAGTACTCCGCAACAGAAAGCGCACTGTGTTATTTGGCTCCCCTGCAGTTGGCAGGTCTGTTTCCTCTGTTCCCTCCAGGCGTGCATGCAGTACAGTGCAACTCAGTAGCAATGAGCACCCCACAACAGAAAGCTCACTGTGTTATTTGGCTCCCCTGCAGTTGGCAGGTCTGTTTCCTCTGTTCCATCCAGGCGTGAATGCAGTGCAGTGCAGTGCAACTCAGTAGCAATGAGTACTCCGCAACAGAAAGCGCACTGTGTTATTTGGCTCCCCTGCAGTTGGCAGGTCTGTTTCCTCTGTTCCCTCCAGGCGTGCATGCAGTACAGTGCAACTCAGTAGCAATGAGCACTCCGCAACAGAAAGCGCACTGTGTTATTTGGCTCCCCTGCAGTTGGCAGGTCTGTTTCCTCTGTTCCCTCCAGGCGTGCATGCAGTACAGTGCAACTCAGTAGCAATGAGCACTCCGCAACAGAAAGCGCACTGTGTTATTTGGCTCCCCTGCAGTTGGCAGGTCTGTTTCCTCTGTTCCCTCCAGGCGTGCATGCAGTACAGTGCAATTCGGTAGCAATGAGTACTCCGCAACAGAAAGCGCACTGTGTTATTTGGCTCCCCTGCAGTTGGCAGGTCTGTTTCCTCTGTTCCATTCAGGTGTGCATGCAGTGCAGTGCAACTCAGTAGCAATGAGTACTCCGCAACAGAAAGCGCACTGTGTTATTTGGCTCCCCTGCAGTTGGCAGGTCTGTTTCCTCTGTTCCATCCAGGCGTGCATGCAGTGCAGTGCAACTCAGTAGCAATGAGCACTCCGCAACAGAAAGCGCACTGTGTTATTTGGCTCCCCTGCAGTTAGCAGGTCTGTTTCCTCTGTTCCATTCAGGTGTGCATGCAGTGCAGTGCAACTCAGTAGCAATGAGTACTCCGCAACAGAAAGCGCACTGTGTTATTTGGCTCCCCTGCAGTTGGCAGGTCTGTTTCCTCTGTTCCATCCAGGTGTGCATGCAGTACAGTGCAACTCGGTAGCAATGAGTACTCCGCAACAGAAAGCGCACTGTGTTATTTGGCTCCCCTGCAGTTGGCAGGTCTGTTTCCTCTGTTCCCTCCAGGTGTGCATGCAGTACAGTTCAACTCAGTAGCAATGAGCACTCCACAACAGAAAGCGCAGTGTGTTATTTGGCTCCCCTGCAGTTGGCAGGTCTGTTTCCTCTGTTCCCTCCAGGCGTGCATGCAGTACAGTGCAACTCAGTAGCAATGAGTACTCCGCAACAGAAAGCGCACTGTGTTATTTGGCTCCCCTGCAGTTGGCAGGTCTGTTTCCTCTGTTCCATCCAGGTGTGCATGCAGTACAGTGCAACTCAGTAGCAATGAGCACTCCGCAACAGAAAGCGCACTGTGTTATTTGGCTCCCCTGCAGTTGGCAGGTCTGTTTCCTCTGTTCCCTCCAGGTGTGCATGCAGTACAGTGCAACTCAGTAGCAATGAGCACTCCGCAACAGAAAGCGCACTGTGTTATTTGGCTCCCCTGCAGTTGGCAGGTCTGTTTCCTCTGTTCCATCCAGGCGTGCATGCAGTACAGTGCAACTCAGTAGCAATGAGCACTCCGCAACAGAAAGGGCACTGTGTTATTTGGCTCCCCTGCAGTTGGCAGGTCTGTTTCCTCTGTTCCCTCCAGGCGTGCATGCAGTGCAGTGCAACTCAGTAGCAATGAGTACTCCGCAACAGAAAGCGCACTGTGTTATCTGGCTCCCCTGCAGTTGGCAGGTCTGTTTCCTCTGTTCCCTCCAGGCGTGCATGCAGTACAGTGCAACTCAGTAACAATGAGTACTCCGCAACAGAAAGCGCACTGTGTTATTTGGCTCCCCTGCAGTTGGCAGGTCTGTTTCCTCTGTTCCCTCCAGGCGTGCATGCAGTGCAGTGCAACTCAGTAGCAATGAGTACTCCGCAACAGAAAGCGCACTGTGTTATTTGGCTCCCCTGCAGTTGGCAGGTCTGTTTCCTCTGTTCCCTCCAGGCGTGCATGCAGTACAGTGCAACTCAGTAGCAATGAGCACCCCACAACAGAAAGCTCACTGTGTTATTTGGCTCCCCTGCAGTTGGCAGGTCTGTTTCCTCTGTTCCATCCAGGCGTGAATGCAGTGCAGTGCAGTGCAACTCAGTAGCAATGAGTACTCCGCAACAGAAAGCGCACTGTGTTATTTGGCTCCCCTGCAGTTGGCAGGTCTGTTTCCTCTGTTCCCTCCAGGCGTGCATGCAGTACAGTGCAACTCAGTAGCAATGAGCACTCCGCAACAGAAAGCGCACTGTGTTATTTGGCTCCCCTGCAGTTGGCAGGTCTGTTTCCTCTGTTCCCTCCAGGCGTGCATGCAGTACAGTGCAACTCAGTAGCAATGAGCACTCCGCAACAGAAAGCGCACTGTGTTATTTGGCTCCCCTGCAGTTGGCAGGTCTGTTTCCTCTGTTCCCTCCAGGCGTGCATGCAGTACAGTGCAATTCGGTAGCAATGAGTACTCCGCAACAGAAAGCGCACTGTGTTATTTGGCTCCCCTGCAGTTGGCAGGTCTGTTTCCTCTGTTCCATTCAGGTGTGCATGCAGTGCAGTGCAACTCAGTAGCAATGAGTACTCCGCAACAGAAAGCGCACTGTGTTATTTGGCTCCCCTGCAGTTGGCAGGTCTGTTTCCTCTGTTCCATCCAGGCGTGCATGCAGTGCAGTGCAACTCAGTAGCAATGAGCACTCCGCAACAGAAAGCGCACTGTGTTATTTGGCTCCCCTGCAGTTAGCAGGTCTGTTTCCTCTGTTCCATTCAGGTGTGCATGCAGTGCAGTGCAACTCAGTAGCAATGAGTACTCCGCAACAGAAAGCGCACTGTGTTATTTGGCTCCCCTGCAGTTGGCAGGTCTGTTTCCTCTGTTCCATCCAGGTGTGCATGCAGTACAGTGCAACTCGGTAGCAATGAGTACTCCGCAACAGAAAGCGCACTGTGTTATTTGGCTCCCCTGCAGTTGGCAGGTCTGTTTCCTCTGTTCCCTCCAGGTGTGCATGCAGTACAGTTCAACTCAGTAGCAATGAGCACTCCACAACAGAAAGCGCAGTGTGTTATTTGGCTCCCCTGCAGTTGGCAGGTCTGTTTCCTCTGTTCCCTCCAGGCGTGCATGCAGTACAGTGCAACTCAGTAGCAATGAGTACTCCGCAACAGAAAGCGCACTGTGTTATTTGGCTCCCCTGCAGTTGGCAGGTCTGTTTCCTCTGTTCCATCCAGGTGTGCATGCAGTACAGTGCAACTCAGTAGCAATGAGCACTCCGCAACAGAAAGCGCACTGTGTTATTTGGCTCCCCTGCAGTTGGCAGGTCTGTTTCCTCTGTTCCCTCCAGGTGTGCATGCAGTACAGTGCAACTCAGTAGCAATGAGCACTCCGCAACAGAAAGCGCACTGTGTTATTTGGCTCCCCTGCAGTTGGCAGGTCTGTTTCCTCTGTTCCATCCAGGCGTGCATGCAGTACAGTGCAACTCAGTAGCAATGAGCACTCCGCAACAGAAAGCGCACTGTGTTATTTGGCTCCCCTGCAGTTGGCAGGTCTGTTTCCTCTGTTCCATCCAGGCGTGCATGCAGTACAGTGCAACTCAGTAGCAATGAGCACTCCGCAACAGAAAGCGCACTGTGTTATTTGGCTCCCCTGCAGTTGGCAGGTCTGTTTCCTCTGTTCCATCCAGGTGTGCATGCAGTACAGTGCAACTCAGTAGCAATGAGTACTCCGCAACAGAAAGCTCACTGTGTTATTTGGCTCCCCTGCAGTTGGCAGGTCTGTTTCCTCTGTTCCCTCCAGGCGTGCATGCAGTACAGTGCAACTCAGTAGCAATGAGCACTCCGCAACAGAGAGCGCACTGTGTTATTTGGCTCCCCTGCAGTTGGCAGGTCTGTTTCCTCTGTTCCCTCCAGGCGTGCATGCAGTACAGTGCAACTCAGTAGCAATGAGTACTCCGCAACAGAAAGCGCACTGTGTTATTTGGCTCCCCTGCAGTTGGCAGGTCTGTTTCCTCTGTTCCCTCCAGGTGTGCATGCAGTACAGTGCAACTCAGTAGCAATGAGCACTCCGCAACAGAACGTGTACTGTGTTATTTGGCTCCCCTGCAGTTGGCAGGTCTGTTTCCTCTGTTCCCTCCAGGTGTGCATGCAGTACAGTGCAACTCAGTAGCAATGAGTACTCCGCAACAGAAAGCGCACTGTGTTATTTGGCTCCCCTGCAGTTGGCAGGTCTGTTTCCTCTGTTCCATCCAGGCGTGCATGCAGTACAGTGCAACTCAGTAGCAATGAGCACTCCGCAACAGAAAGCGCACTGTGTTATTTGGCTCCCCTGCAGTTGGCAGGTCTGTTTCCTCTGTTCCATTCAGGTGTGCATGCAGTACAGTGCAACTCAGTAGCAATGAGTACTCCGCAACAGAAAGCGCACTGTGTTATTTGGCTCCCCTGCAGATGGCAGGTCTGTTTCCTCTGTTCCCTGCAGGCGTGCATGCAGTACAGTGCAACTCAGTAGCAATGAGCACTCCGCAACAGAAAGCGCACTGTGTTATTTGGCTCCCCTGCAGTTGGCAGGTCTGTTTCCTCTGTTCCCTCCAGGTGTGCATGCAGTACAGTGCAACTCAGTAGCAATGAGCACTCCGCAACAGAAAGCGCACTGTATTATTTGGCTCCCTTGCAGTTGGCAGGTCTGTTTCCTCTGTTCCCTCCAGGCGTGCATGCAGTACAGTGCAACTCAGTAGCAATGAGCACTCCGCAACAGAAAGCGCACTGTGTTATTTGGCTCCCCTGCAGTTGGCAGGTCTGTTTCCTCTGTTCCATCCAGGTGTGCATGCAGTACAGTGCAACTCAGTAGCAATGAGTACTCCGCAACAGAAAGCGCACTGTGTTATTTGGCTCCCCTGCAGTTGGCAGGTCTGTTTCCTCTGTTCCATCCAGGCGTGCATGCAGTACAGTGCAACTCAGTAGCAATGAGTACTCCGCAACAGAAAGCGCACTGTGTTATTTGGTTCCCCTGCAGTTGGCAGGTCTGTTTCCTCTGTTCCCTCCAGGCGTGCATGCAGTACAGTGCAACTCAGTAGCAATGAGCACTCCGCAACAGAAAACGCACTGTGTTATTTGGCTCCCCTGCAGTTGGCAGGTCTGTTTCCTCTGTTCCCTCCAGGCGTGCATGCAGTACAGTGCAACTCAGTAGCAATGAGCACTCCACAACAGAAAGCACAGTGTGTTATTTGGCTCCCCTGCAGTTGGCAGGTCTGTTTCCTCTGTTCCCTCCAGGCGTGCATGCAGTACAGTGCAACTCAGTAGCAATGAGCACTCCGCAACAGAAAGCGCACTGGGTTATTTGGCTCCCCTGCAGTTGGCAGGTCTGTTTCCTCTGTTCCCTCCAGGCGTGCATGCAGTACAGTGCAACTCAGTAGCAATGAGTACTCCGCAACAGAAAGCGCACTGTGTTATTTGGCTCCCCTGCAGTTGGCAGGTCTGTTTCCTCTGTTCCCTCCAGGTGTGCATGCAGTACAGTGCAACTCAGTAGCAATGAGCACTCCGCAACAGAAAGCGCACTGTGTTATTTGGCTCCCCTGCAGTTGGCAGGTCTGTTTCCTCTGTTCCCTCCAGGCGTGCATGCAGTGCAGTGCAACTCGGTAGCAATGAGTACTCCGCAACAGAAAGCGCACTGTGTTATTTGGCTCCCCTGCAGTTGGCAGGTCTGTTTCCTCTGTTCCCTCCAGGCGTGCATGCAGTACAGTGCAACTCAGTAGCAATGAGCACTCCACAACAGAAAGCGCACTGTGTTATTTGGCTCCGCTGCAGTTGGCAGGTCTGTTTCCTCTGTTCCCTCCAGGCGTGCACGCAGTAAAGTGCAACTCAGTAGCAATGAGCACTCCGCAACAGAAAGCGCACTGTGTTATTTGGCTCCCCTGCAGTTGGCAGGTCTGTTTCCTCTGTTCCATCCAGGTGTGCATGCAGTGCAGTGCAACTCAGTAGCAATGAGCACTCCGCAACAGAAAGCGCACTGTGTTATTTGGCTCCCCTGCAGTTGGCAGGTCTGTTTCCTCTGTTCCATCCAGGCGTGCATGCAGTACAGTGCAACTCAGTAGCAATGAGTACTCCGCAACAGAAAGCGCACTGTGTTATTTGGCTCCCCTGCAGTTGGCAGGTCTGTTTCCTCTGTTCCCTCCAGGTGTGCATGCAGTACAGTGCAACTCAGTAGCAATGAGTACTCCGCAACACAAAGCGCACTGTGTTATTTGGCTCAACTGCAGTTGGCAGGTCTGTTTCCTCTGTTCCCTCCAGGTGTGCATGCAGTACAGTGCAACTCAGTAGCAATGAGCACTCCGCAACAGAAAGCGTACTGTGTTATTTGGTTCCCCTGCAGTTGGCAGGTCTGTTTCCTCTGTTCCATTCAGGCGTGCATGCAGTACAGTGCAACTCGGTAGCAATGAGTACTCCGCAACAGAAAGCGCACTGTGTTATTTGGCTCCCCTGCAGTTGGCAGGTCTGTTTCCTCTGTTCCCTCCAGGTGTGCATGCAGTACAGTGCAACTCAGTAGCAATGAGTACTCCGCAACAGAAAGCGCACTGTGTTATTTGGCTCCCCTGCAGTTGGCAGGTCTGTTTCCTCTGTTCCCTCCAGGCGTGCATGCAGTACAGTGCAACTCAGTAGCAATGAGCACTCCGCAACAGAAAGCGCACTGTGTTATTTGGCTCCCCTGCAGTTGGCAGGTCTGTTTCCTCTGTTCCCTCCAGGCGTGCATGCAGTACAGTGCAACTCAGTAGCAATGAGTACTCCGCAACAGAAAGCGCACTGTGTTATTTGGCTCCCCTGCAGTTGGCAGGTCTGTTTCCTCTGTTCCATTCAGGCGTGCATGCAGTACAGTGCAACTCAGTAGCAATGAGCACTCCACAACAGAAAGCTCACTGTGTTATTTGGCTCCCCTGCAGTTGGCAGGTCTGTTTCCTCTGTTCCCTCCAGGCGTGCATGCAGTGCAGTGCAACTCAGTAGCAATGAGTACTCCGCAACAGAAAGCGCACTGTGTTATCTGGCTCCCCTGCAGTTGGCAGGTCTGTTTCCTCTGTTCCCTCCAGGCGTGCATGCAGTACAGTGCAACTCAGTAACAATGAGTACTCCGCAACAGAAAGCGCACTGTGTTATTTGGCTCCCCTGCAGTTGGCAGGTCTGTTTCCTCTGTTCCCTCCAGGCGTGCATGCAGTGCAGTGCAACTCAGTAGCAATGAGTACTCCGCAACAGAAAGCGCACTGTGTTATTTGGCTCCCCTGCAGTTGGCAGGTCTGTTTCCTCTGTTCCCTCCAGGCGTGCATGCAGTACAGTGCAACTCAGTAGCAATGAGCACCCCACAACAGAAAGCTCACTGTGTTATTTGGCTCCCCTGCAGTTGGCAGGTCTGTTTCCTCTGTTCCATCCAGGCGTGAATGCAGTGCAGTGCAGTGCAACTCAGTAGCAATGAGTACTCCGCAACAGAAAGCGCACTGTGTTATTTGGCTCCCCTGCAGTTGGCAGGTCTGTTTCCTCTGTTCCCTCCAGGCGTGCATGCAGTACAGTGCAACTCAGTAGCAATGAGCACTCCGCAACAGAAAGCGCACTGTGTTATTTGGCTCCCCTGCAGTTGGCAGTTCTGTTTCCTCTGTTCCCTCCAGGCGTGCATGCAGTACAGTGCAACTCAGTAGCAATGAGCACTCCGCAACAGAAAGCGCACTGTGTTATTTGGCTCCCCTGCAGTTGGCAGGTCTGTTTCCTCTGTTCCCTCCAGGCGTGCATGCAGTACAGTGCAATTCGGTAGCAATGAGTACTCCGCAACAGAAAGCGCACTGTGTTATTTGGCTCCCCTGCAGTTGGCAGGTCTGTTTCCTCTGTTCCATTCAGGTGTGCATGCAGTGCAGTGCAACTCAGTAGCAATGAGTACTCCGCAACAGAAAGCGCACTGTGTTATTTGGCTCCCCTGCAGTTGGCAGGTCTGTTTCCTCTGTTCCATTCAGGCGTGCATGCAGTACAGTGCAACTCAGTAGCAATGAGTACTCCGCAACAGAAAGCGCACTGTGTTATTTGGCTCCCCTGCAGTTGGCAGGTCTGTTTCCTCTGTTCCCTCCAGGCGTGCATGCAGTACAGTGCAACTCAGTAGCAATGAGCACTCCGCAACAGAAAGCGCACTGTGTTATTTGGCTCCCCTGCAGTTGGCAGGTCTGTTTCCTCTGTTCCATCCAGGTGTGCATGCAGTACAGTGCAACTCAGTAGCAATGAGTACTCCGCAACAGAAAGCGCACTGTGTTATTTGGCTCCCCTGCAGTTGGCAGGTCTGTTTCCTCTGTTCCCTCCAGGTGTGCATGCAGTACAGTGCAACTCAGTAGCAATGAGCACTTCGCAACAGAAAGCGTACTGTGTTATTTGGCTCCCCTGCAGTTGGCAGGTCTGTTTCCTCTGTTCCCTCCAGGCGTGCATGCAGTACAGTGCAACTCAGTAGCAATGAGCACTCCGCAACAGAAAGCGCACTGTGTTATTTGGCTCCCCTGCAGTTGGCAGGTCTGTTTCCTCTGTTCCATCCAGGTGTGCATGCAGTACAGTGCAACTCAGTAGCAATGAGTACTCCGCAACAGAAAGCGCACTGTGTTATTTGGCTCCCCTGTAGTTGGCAGGTCTGTTTCCTCTGTTCCCTCCAGGTGTGCATGCAGTAGAGTGCAACTCAGTAGCAATGAGTATTCCGCAACAGAAAGTGTACTGTATTATTTGGCTCCCCTGCAGTTGGCAGGTCTGTTTCCTCTGTTCCATCCAGGCGTGCATGCAGTACAGTGCAACTCAGTAGCAATGAGTACTCCGCAACAGAAAGCGCACTGTGTTATTTGGCTCCCCTGCAGTTGAAAGGTCTGTTTCCTCTGTTCCCTCCAGGCGTGCATGCAGTACAGTGCAACTCAGTAGCAATGAGTACTCCGCAACAGAAAGCGCACTGTGTTATTTGGCTCCCCTGCAGTTGGCAGGTCTGTTTCCTCTGTTCCATCCAGGCGTGCATGCAGTGCAGTGCAACTCAGTAGCAATGAGCACACCGCAACAGAAAGCGCACTGTGTTATTTGGCTCCCCTGCAGTTAGCAGGTCTGTATCCTCTGTTCCATTCAGGTGTGCATGCAGTGCAGTGCAACTCAGTAGCAATGAGTACTCCGCAACAGAAAGCGCACTGTGTTATTTGGCTCCCCTGCAGTTGGCAGGTCTGTTTCCTCTGTTCCATCCAGGTGTGCATGCAGTACAGTGCAACTCGGTAGCAATGAGTACTCCGCAACAGAAAGCGCACTGTGTTATTTGGCTCCCCTGCAGTTGGCAGGTCTGTTTCCTCTGTTCCCTCCAGGTGTGCATGCAGTACAGTTCAACTCAGTAGCAATGAGCACTCCACAACAGAAAGCGCAGTGTGTTATTTGGCTCCCCTGCAGTTGGCAGGTCTGTTTCCTCTGTTCCCTCCAGGCGTGCATGCAGTACAGTGCAACTCAGTAGCAATGAGTACTCCGCAACAGAAAGCGCACTGTGTTATTTGGCTCCCCTGCAGTTGGCAGGTCTGTTTCCTCTGTTCCATCCAGGTGTGCATGCAGTACAGTGCAACTCAGTAGCAATGAGCACTCCGCAACAGAAAGCGCACTGTGTTATTTGGCTCCCCTGCAGTTGTCAGGTCTGTTTCCTCTGTTCCCTCCAGGTGTGCATGCAGTACAGTGCAACTCAGTAGCAATGAGCACTCCGCAACAGAAAGCGCACTGTGTTATTTGGCTCCCCTGCAGTTGGCAGGTCTGTTTCCTCTGTTCCATCCAGGCGTGCATGCAGTACAGTGCAACTCAGTAGCAATGAGCACTCCGCAACAGAAAGCGCACTGTGTTATTTGGCTCCCCTGCAGTTGGCAGGTCTGTTTCCTCTGTTCCATCCAGGCGTGCATGCAGTACAGTGCAACTCAGTAGCAATGAGCACTCCGCAACAGAAAGCGCACTGTGTTATTTGGCTCCCCTGCAGTTGGCAGGTCTGTTTCCTCTGTTCCATCCAGGTGTGCATGCAGTACAGTGCAACTCAGTAGCAATGAGTACTCCGCAACAGAAAGCTCACTGTGTTATTTGGCTCCCCTGCAGTTGGCAGGTCTGTTTCCTCTGTTCCCTCCAGGCGTGCATGCAGTACAGTGCAACTCAGTAGCAATGAGCACTCCGCAACAGAAAGCGCACTGTGTTATTTGGCTCCCCTGCAGTTGGCAGGTCTGTTTCCTCTGTTCCCTCCAGGCGTGCATGCAGTACAGTGCAACTCAGTAGCAATGAGTACTCCGCAACAGAAAGCGCACTGTGTTATTTGGCTCCGCTGCAGTTGGCAGGTCTGTTTCCTCTGTTCCCTCCAGGCGTGCATGCAGTAAAGTGCAACTCAGTAGCAATGAGCACTCCGCAACAGAAAGCGCACTGTGTTATTTGGCTCCCCTGCAGTTGGCAGGTCTGTTTCCTCTGTTCCATCCAGGTGTGCATGCAGTGCAGTGCAACTCAGTAGCAATGAGCACTCCGCAACAGAAAGCGCACTGTGTTATTTCGCTCCCCTGCAGTTGGCAGGTCTGTTTCCTCTGTTCCATCCAGGCGTGCATGCAGTACAGTGCAACTCAGTAGCAATGAGTACTCCGCAACAGAAAGCGCACTGTGTTATTTGGCTCCCCTGCAGTTGGCAGGTCTGTTTCCTCTGTTCCCTCCAGGTGTGCATGCAGTACAGTGCAACTCAGTAGCAATGAGTACTCCGCAACACAAAGCGCACTGTGTTATTTGGCTCAACTGCAGTTGGCAGGTCTGTTTCCTCTGTTCCCTCCAGGTGTGCATGCAGTACAGTGCAACTCAGTAGCAATGAGCACTCCGCAACAGAAAGCGTACTGTGTTATTTGGTTCCCCTGCAGTTGGCAGGTCTGTTTCCTCTGTTCCATTCAGGCGTGCATGCAGTACAGTGCAACTCGGTAGCAATGAGTACTCCGCAACAGAAAGCGCACTGTGTTATTTGGCTCCCCTGCAGTTGGCAGGTCTGTTTCCTCTGTTCCCTCCAGGTGTGCATGCAGTACAGTGCAACTCAGTAGCAATGAGTACTCCGCAACAGAAAGCGCACTGTGTTATTTGGCTCCCCTGCAGTTGGCAGGTCTGTTTCCTCTGTTCCCTCCAGGCGTGCATGCAGTACAGTGCAACTCAGTAGCAATGAGCACTCCGCAACAGAAAGCGCACTGTGTTATTTGGCTCCCCTGCAGTTGGCAGGTCTGTTTCCTCTGTTCCCTCCAGGCGTGCATGCAGTACAGTGCAACTCAGTAGCAATGAGTACTCCGCAACAGAAAGCGCACTGTGTTATTTGGCTCCCCTGCAGTTGGCAGGTCTGTTTCCTCTGTTCCATTCAGGCGTGCATGCAGTACAGTGCAACTCAGTAGCAATGAGCACTCCACAACAGAAAGCTCACTGTGTTATTTGGCTCCCCTGCAGTTGGCAGGTCTGTTTCCTCTGTTCCCTCCAGGCGTGCATGCAGTGCAGTGCAACTCAGTAGCAATGAGTACTCCGCAACAGAAAGCGCACTGTGTTATCTGGCTCCCCTGCAGTTGGCAGGTCTGTTTCCTCTGTTCCCTCCAGGCGTGCATGCAGTACAGTGCAACTCAGTAACAATGAGTACTCCGCAACAGAAAGCGCACTGTGTTATTTGGCTCCCCTGCAGTTGGCAGGTCTGTTTCCTCTGTTCCCTCCAGGCGTGCATGCAGTGCAGTGCAACTCAGTAGCAATGAGTACTCCGCAACAGAAAGCGCACTGTGTTATTTGGCTCCCCTGCAGTTGGCAGGTCTGTTTCCTCTGTTCCCTCCAGGCGTGCATGCAGTACAGTGCAACTCAGTAGCAATGAGCACCCCACAACAGAAAGCTCACTGTGTTATTTGGCTCCCCTGCAGTTGGCAGGTCTGTTTCCTCTGTTCCATCCAGGCGTGAATGCAGTGCAGTGCAGTGCA
Source organism: Meconema thalassinum (assembly GCA_946902985.2). NCBI lineage: Eukaryota > Metazoa > Arthropoda > Insecta > Orthoptera > Tettigoniidae > Meconema > Meconema thalassinum. The sequence goes on from OX336388.2 coordinate 276,599,469, forward strand.
ACTCAGTAGCAATGAGTACTCCGCAACAGAAAGCGCACTGTGTTATTTGGCTCCCCTGCAGTTGGCAGGTCTGTTTCCTCTGTTCCCTCCAGGCGTGCATGCAGTACAGTGCAACTCAGTAGCAATGAGCACTCCGCAACAGAAAGCGCACTGTGTTATTTGGCTCCCCTGCAGTTGGCAGGTCTGTTTCCTCTGTTCCCTCCAGGCGTGCATGCAGTACAGTGCAACTCAGTAGCAATGAGCACTCCGCAACAGAAAGCGCACTGTGTTATTTGGCTCCCCTGCAGTTGGCAGGTCTGTTTCCTCTGTTCCCTCCAGGCGTGCATGCAGTACAGTGCAATTCGGTAGCAATGAGTACTCCGCAACAGAAAGCGCACTGTGTTATTTGGCTCCCCTGCAGTTGGCAGGTCTGTTTCCTCTGTTCCATTCAGGTGTGCATGCAGTGCAGTGCAACTCAGTAGCAATGAGTACTCCGCAACAGAAAGCGCACTGTGTTATTTGGCTCCCCTGCAGTTGGCAGGTCTGTTTCCTCTGTTCCATTCAGGCGTGCATGCAGTACAGTGCAACTCAGTAGCAATGAGTACTCCGCAACAGAAAGCGCACTGTGTTATTTGGCTCCCCTGCAGTTGGCAGGTCTGTTTCCTCTGTTCCCTCCAGGCGTGCATGCAGTACAGTGCAACTCAGTAGCAATGAGCACTCCGCAACAGAAAGCGCACTGTGTTATTTGGCTCCCCTGCAGTTGGCAGGTCTGTTTCCTCTGTTCCATCCAGGTGTGCATGCAGTACAGTGCAACTCAGTAGCAATGAGTACTCCGCAACAGAAAGCGCACTGTGTTATTTGGCTCCCCTGCAGTTGGCAGGTCTGTTTCCTCTGTTCCCTCCAGGTGTGCATGCAGTACAGTGCAACTCAGTAGCAATGAGCACTTCGCAACAGAAAGCGTACTGTGTTATTTGGCTCCCCTGCAGTTGGCAGGTCTGTTTCCTCTGTTCCCTCCAGGCGTGCATGCAGTACAGTGCAACTCAGTAGCAATGAGCACTCCGCAACAGAAAGCGCACTGTGTTATTTGGCTCCCCTGCAGTTGGCAGGTCTGTTTCCTCTGTTCCATCCAGGTGTGCATGCAGTACAGTGCAACTCAGTAGCAATGAGTACTCCGCAACAGAAAGCGCACTGTGTTATTTGGCTCCCCTGTAGTTGGCAGGTCTGTTTCCTCTGTTCCCTCCAGGTGTGCATGCAGTAGAGTGCAACTCAGTAGCAATGAGTATTCCGCAACAGAAAGTGTACTGTATTATTTGGCTCCCCTGCAGTTGGCAGGTCTGTTTCCTCTGTTCCATCCAGGCGTGCATGCAGTACAGTGCAACTCAGTAGCAATGAGTACTCCGCAACAGAAAGCGCACTGTGTTATTTGGCTCCCCTGCAGTTGACAGGTCTGTTTCCTCTGTTCCCTCCAGGCGTGCATGCAGTACAGTGCAACTCAGTAGCAATGAGTACTCCGCAACAGAAAGCGCACTGTGTTATTTGGCTCCCCTGCAGTTGGCAGGTCTGTTTCCTCTGTTCCATCCAGGCGTGCATGCAGTGCAGTGCAACTCAGTAGCAATGAGCACACCGCAACAGAAAGCGCACTGTGTTATTTGGCTCCCCTGCAGTTGTCAGGTCTGTTTCCTCTGTTCCCTCCAGGTGTGCATGCAGTACAGTGCAACTCAGTAGCAATGAGCACTCCGCAACAGAAAGCGCACTGTGTTATTTGGCTCCCCTGCAGTTGGCAGGTCTGTTTCCTCTGTTCCATCCAGGCGTGCATGCAGTACAGTGCAACTCAGTAGCAATGAGCACTCCGCAACAGAAAGCGCACTGTGTTATTTGGCTCCCCTGCAGTTGGCAGGTCTGTTTCCTCTGTTCCATCCAGGCGTGCATGCAGTACAGTGCAACTCAGTAGCAATGAGCACTCCGCAACAGAAAGCGCACTGTGTTATTTGGCTCCCCTGCAGTTGGCAGGTCTGTTTCCTCTGTTCCATCCAGGTGTGCATGCAGTACAGTGCAACTCAGTAGCAATGAGTACTCCGCAACAGAAAGCTCACTGTGTTATTTGGCTCCCCTGCAGTTGGCAGGTCTGTTTCCTCTGTTCCCTCCAGGCGTGCATGCAGTACAGTGCAACTCAGTAGCAATGAGCACTCCGCAACAGAAAGCGCACTGTGTTATTTGGCTCCCCTGCAGTTGGCAGGTCTGTTTCCTCTGTTCCCTCCAGGCGTGCATGCAGTACAGTGCAACTCAGTAGCAATGAGTACTCCGCAACAGAAAGCGCACTGTGTTATTTGGCTCCCCTGCAGTTGGCAGGTCTGTTTCCTCTGTTCCCTCCAGGTGTGCATGCAGTACAGTGCAACTCAGTAGCAATGAGCACTCCGCAACAGAACGTGTACTGTGTTATTTGGCTCCCCTGCAGTTGGCAGGTCTGTTTCCTCTGTTCCCTCCAGGTGTGCATGCAGTACAGTGCAACTCAGTAGCAATGAGTACTCCGCAACAGAAAGCGCACTGTGTTATTTGGCTCCCCTGCAGTTGGCAGGTCTGTTTCCTCTGTTCCATCCAGGCGTGCATGCAGTACAGTGCAAATCAGTAGCAATGATCACTCCGCAACAGAAAGCGCACTGTGTTATTTGGCTCCCCTGCAGTTGGCAGGTCTGTTTCCTCTGTTCCATTCAGGTGTGCATGCAGTACAGTGCAACTCAGTAGCAATGAGTACTCCGCAACAGAAAGCGCACTGTGTTATTTGGCTCCCCTGCAGTTGGCAGGTCTGTTTCCTCTGTTCCCTGCAGGCGTGCATGCAGTACAGTGCAACTCAGTAGCAATGAGCACTCCGCAACAGAAAGCGCACTGTGTTATTTGGCTCCCCTGCAGTTGGCAGGTCTGTTTCCTCTGTTCCCTCCAGGTGTGCATGCAGTACAGTGCAACTCAGTAGCAATGAGCACTCCGCAACAGAAAGCGCACTGTATTATTTGGCTCCCCTGCAGTTGGCAGGTCTGTTTCCTCTGTTCCCTCCAGGCGTGCATGCAGTACAGTGCAACTCAGTAGCAATGAGCACTCCGCAACAGAAAGCGCACTGTGTTATTTGGCTCCCCTGCAGTTGGCAGGTCTGTTTCCTCTGTTCCATCCAGGTGTGCATGCAGTACAGTGCAACTCAGTAGCAATGAGTACTCCGCAACAGAAAGCGCACTGTGTTATTTGGCTCCCCTGCAGTTGGCAGGTCTGTTTCCTCTGTTCCATCCAGGCGTGCATGCAGTACAGTGCAACTCAGTAGCAATGAGTACTCCGCAACAGAAAGCGCACTGTGTTATTTGGCTCCCCTGCAGTTGGCAGGTCTGTTTCCTCTGTTCCCTCCAGGCGTGCATGCAGTACAGTGCAACTCAGTAGCAATGAGCACTCCGCAACAGAAAACGCACTGTGTTATTTGGCTCCCCTGCAGTTGGCAGGTCTGTTTCCTCTGTTCCCTCCAGGCGTGCATGCAGTACAGTGCAACTCAGTAGCAATGAGCACTCCACAACAGAAAGCACAGTGTGTTATTTGGCTCCCCTGCAGTTGGCAGGTCAGTTTCCTCTGTTCCCTCCAGGCGTGCATGCAGTACAGTGCAACTCAGTAGCAATGAGTACTCCGCAACAGAAAGCTCACTGTGTTATTTGGCTCCCCTGCAGTTGGCAGGTCTGTTTCCTCTGTTCCATTCAGGCGTGCATGCATTACAGTGCAACTCAGTAGCAATGAGCACTCCGCAACAGAAAGCGCACTGTATTATTTGGCTCCCCTGCAGTTGGCAGGTCTGTTTCCTCTGTTCCCTCCAGGTGTGCATGCAGTACAGTGCAACTCAGTAGCAATGAGCACTCCGCAACAGAAAGCGCACTGTGTTATTTGGCTCCCCTGCAGTTGGCAGGTCTGTTTCCTCTGTTCCCTCCAGGCGTGCATGCAGTACAGTGCAACTCAGTAGCAATGAGCACTCCGCAACAGAAAGCGCACTGTGTTATTTGGCTCCCCTGCAGTTGGCAGGTCTGTTTCCTCTGTTCCATCCAGGTGTGCATGCAGTGCAGTGCAACTCAGTAGCAATGAGTACTCCGCAACAGAAAGCGCACTGTGTTATTTGGCTCCCCTGCAGTTGGCAGGTCTGTTTCCTCTGTTCCCTCCAGGTGTGCATGCAGTACAGTGCAACTCAGTAGCAATGAGCACTCCGCAACAGAAAGCGCACTGTGTTATTTGGCTCCCCTGCAGTTGGCAGGTCTGTTTCCTCTGTTCCCTCCAGGCGTGCATGCAGTACAGTGCAACTCAGTAGCAATGAGTACTCCGCAACAGAAAGCGCACTGTGTTATTTGGCTCCCCTGCAGTTGGCAGGTCTGTTTCCTCTGTTCCATCCAGGTGTGCATGCAGTACAGTGCAACTCAGTAGCAATGAGTACTCCGCAACAGAAAGCGCACTGTGTTATTTGGCTCCCCTGCAGTTGGCAGGTCTGTTTCCTCTGTTCCCTCCAGGCGTGCATGCAGTGCAGTGCAACTAAGTAGCAATGAGCACTCCGCAACAGAAGGCGCACTGTGTTATTTGGCTCCCCTGCAGTTGGCAGGTCTGTTTCCTCTGTTCCCTCCAGGCGTGCATGCAGTACAGTGCAACTCAGTAGCAATGAGTACTCCGCAACAGAAAGCGCACTGTGTTATTTGGCTCCCCTGCAGTTGGCAGGTCTGTTTCCTCTGTTCCCTCCAGGTGTGCATGCAGTACAGTGCAACTCAGTAGCAATGAGCACTCCGCAACAGAAAGTGTACTGTATTATTTGGCTCCCCTGCAGTTGGCAGGTCTGTTTCCTCTGTTCCCTCCAGGTGTGCATGCAGTACAGTGCAACTCAGTAGCAATGAGTACTCCGCAACAGAAAGCGCACTGTGTTATTTGGCTCCCCTGCAGTTGGCAGGTCTGTTTCCTCTGTTCCCTCCAGGTGTGCATGCAGTACAGTGCAACTCAGTAGCAATGAGCACTCCGCAACAGAAAGCGCACTGTGTTATTTAGCTCCCCTGCAGTTGGCAGGTCTGTTTCCTCTGTTCCCTCCAGGTGTGCATGCAGTACAGTGCAACTCAGTAGCAATGAGTACTCCGCAACAGAAAGCGCACTGTGTTATTTGGCTCCCCTGCAGTTGGCAGGTCTGTTTCCTCTGTTCCATCCAGGTGTGCATGCAGTACAGTGCAACTCAGTAGCAATGAGTACTCCGCAACAGAAAGTGTACTGTGTTATTTGGCTCCCCTGCAGTTGGCAGGTCTGTTTCCTCTGTTCCCTCCAGGTGTGCATGCAGTACAGTGCAACTCAGTAGCAATGAGTACTCCGCAACAGAAAGCGCACTGTGTTATTTGGCTCCCCTGCAGTTGGCAGGTCTGTTTCCTCTGTTCCATCCAGGCGTGCATGCAGTGCAGTGCAACTCAGTAGCAATGAGCACACCGCAACAGAAAGCGCACTGTGTTATTTGGCTCCCCTGCAGTTAGCAGGTCTGTATCCTCTGTTCCATTCAGGTGTGCATGCAGTGCAGTGCAACTCAGTAGCAATGAGTACTCCGCAGCAGAAAGCGCACTGTGTTATTTGGCTCCCCTGCAGTTGGCAGGTCTGTTTCCTCTGTTCCATCCAGGTGTGCATGCAGTACAGTGCAACTCGGTAGCAATGAGTACTCCGCAACAGAAAGCGCACTGTGTTATTTGGCTCCCCTGCAGTTGGCAGGTCTGTTTCCTCTGTTCCCTCCAGGTGTGCATGCAGTACAGTTCAACTCAGTAGCAATGAGCACTCCACAACAGAAAGCGCAGTGTGTTATTTGGCTCCCCTGCAGTTGGCAGGTCTGTTTCCTCTGTTCCCTCCAGGCGTGCATGCAGTACATTGCAACTCAGTAGCAATGAGTACTCCGCAACAGAAAGCGCACTGTGTTATTTGGCTCCCCTGCAGTTGGCAGGTCTGTTTTCTCTGTTCCATCCAGGTGTGCATGCAGTACAGTGCAACTCAGTAGCAATGAGCACTCCGCAACAGAAAGCGCACTGTGTTATTTGGCTCCCCTGCAGTTGTCAGGTCTGTTTCCTCTGTTCCCTCCAGGTGTGCATGCAGTACAGTGCAACTCAGTAGCAATGAGCACTCCGCAACAGAAAGCGCACTGTGTTATTTGGCTCCCCTGCGGTTGGCAGGTCTGTTTCCTCTGTTCCATCCAGGCGTGCATGCAGTACAGTGCAACTCAGTAGCAATGAGCACTCCGCAACAGAAAGCGCACTGTGTTATTTGGCTCCCCTGCAGTTGGCAGGTCTGTTTCCTCTGTTCCATCCAGGCGTGCATGCAGTACAGTGCAACTCAGTAGCAATGAGCACTCCGCAACAGAAAGCGCACTGTGTTATTTGGCTCCCCTGCAGTTGGCAGGTCTGTTTCCTCTGTTCCATCCAGGTGTGCATGCAGTACAGTGCAACTCAGTAGCAATGAGTACTCCGCAACAGAAAGCTCACTGTGTTATTTGGCTCCCCTGCAGTTGGCAGGTCTGTTTCCTCTGTTCCCTCCAGGCGTGCATGCAGTACAGTGCAACTCAGTAGCAATGAGCACTCCGCAACAGAAAGCGCACTGTGTTATTTGGCTCCCCTGCAGTTGGCAGGTCTGTTTCCTCTGTTCCCTCCAGGCGTGCATGCAGTACAGTGCAACTCAGTAGCAATGAGTACTCCGCAACAGAAAGCGCACTGTGTTATTTGGCTCCCCTGCAGTTGGCAGGTCTGTTTCCTCTGTTCCCTCCAGGTGTGCATGCAGTACAGTGCAACTCAGTAGCAATGAGCACTCCGCAACAGAACGTGTACTGTGTTATTTGGCTCCCCTGCAGTTGGCAGGTCTGTTTCCTCTGTTCCCTCCAGGTGTGCATGCAGTACAGTGCAACTCAGTAGCAATGAGTACTCCGCAACAGAAAGCGCACTGTGTTATTTGTCTCCCCTGCAGTTGGCAGGTCTGTTTCCTCTGTTCCATCCAGGCGTGCATGCAGTACAGTGCAAATCAGTAGCAATGATCACTCCGCAACAGAAAGCGCACTGTGTTATTTGGCTCCCCTGCAGTTGGCAGGTCTGTTTCCTCTGTTCCATTCAGGTGTGCATGCAGTACAGTGCAACTCAGTAGCAATGAGTACTCCGCAACAGAAAGCGCACTGTGTTATTTGGCTCCCCTGCAGTTGGCAGGTCTGTTTCCTCTGTTCCCTGCAGGCGTGCATGCAGTACAGTGCAACTCAGTAGCAATGAGCACTCCGCAACAGAAAGCGCACTGTGTTATTTGGCTCCCCTGCAGTTGGCAGGTCTGTTTCCTCTGTTCCCTCCAGGTGTGCATGCAGTACAGTGCAACTCAGTAGCAATGAGCACTCCGCAACAGAAAGCGCACTGTATTATTTGGCTCCCCTGCAGTTGGCAGGTCTGTTTCCTCTGTTCCCTCCAGGCGTGCATGCAGTACAGTGCAACTCAGTAGCAATGAGCACTCCGCAACAGAAAGCGCACTGTGTTATTTGGCTCCCCTGCAGTTGGCAGGTCTGTTTCCTCTGTTCCATCCAGGTGTGCATGCAGTACAGTGCAACTCAGTAGCAATGAGTACTCCGCAACAGAAAGCGCACTGTGTTATTTGGCTCCCCTGCAGTTGGCAGGTCTGTTTCCTCTGTTCCATCCAGGCGTGCATGCAGTACAGTGCAACTCAGTAGCAATGAGTACTCCGCAACAGAAAGCGCACTGTGTTATTTGGCTCCCCTGCAGTTGGCAGGTCTGTTTCCTCTGTTCCCTCCAGGCGTGCATGCAGTACAGTGCAACTCAGTAGCAATGAGCACTCCGCAACAGAAAACGCACTGTGTTATTTGGCTCCCCTGCAGTTGGCAGGTCTGTTTCCTCTGTTCCCTCCAGGCGTGCATGCAGTACAGTGCAACTCAGTAGCAATGAGCACTCCACAACAGAAAGCACAGTGTGTTATTTGGCTCCCCTGCAGTTGGCAGGTCAGTTTCCTCTGTTCCCTCCAGGCGTGCATGCAGTACAGTGCAACTCAGTAGCAATGAGTACTCCGCAACAGAAAGCTCACTGTGTTATTTGGCTCCCCTGCAGTTGGCAGGTCTGTTTCCTCTGTTCCATTCAGGCGTGCATGCATTACAGTGCAACTCAGTAGCAATGAGCACTCCGCAACAGAAAGCGCACTGTATTATTTGGCTCCCCTGCAGTTGGCAGGTCTGTTTCCTCTGTTCCCTCCAGGTGTGCATGCAGTACAGTGCAACTCAGTAGCAATGAGCACTCCGCAACAGAAAGCGCACTGTGTTATTTGGCTCCCCTGCAGTTGGCAGGTCTGTTTCCTCTGTTCCCTCCAGGCGTGCATGCAGTACAGTGCAACTCAGTAGCAATGAGCACTCCGCAACAGAAAGCGCACTGTGTTATTTGGCTCCCCTGCAGTTGGCAGGTCTGTTTCCTCTGTTCCATCCAGGTGTGCATGCAGTGCAGTGCAACTCAGTAGCAATGAGTACTCCGCAACAGAAAGCGCACTGTGTTATTTGGCTCCCCTGCAGTTGGCAGGTCTGTTTCCTCTGTTCCCTCCAGGTGTGCATGCAGTACAGTGCAACTCAGTAGCAATGAGCACTCCGCAACAGAAAGCGCACTGTGTTATTTGGCTCCCCTGCAGTTGGCAGGTCTGTTTCCTCTGTTCCCTCCAGGCGTGCATGCAGTACAGTGCAACTCAGTAGCAATGAGTACTCCGCAACAGAAAGCGCACTGTGTTATTTGGCTCCCCTGCAGTTGGCAGGTCTGTTTCCTCTGTTCCATCCAGGTGTGCATGCAGTACAGTGCAACTCAGTAGCAATGAGTACTCCGCAACAGAAAGCGCACTGTGTTATTTGGCTCCCCTGCAGTTGGCAGGTCTGTTTCCTCTGTTCCCTCCAGGCGTGCATGCAGTGCAGTGCAACTAAGTAGCAATGAGCACTCCGCAACAGAAGGCGCACTGTGTTATTTGGCTCCCCTGCAGTTGGCAGGTCTGTTTCCTCTGTTCCCTCCAGGCGTGCATGCAGTACAGTGCAACTCAGTAGCAATGAGTACTCCGCAACAGAAAGCGCACTGTGTTATTTGGCTCCCCTGCAGTTGGCAGGTCTGTTTCCTCTGTTCCCTCCAGGTGTGCATGCAGTACAGTGCAACTCAGTAGCAATGAGCACTCCGCAACAGAAAGTGTACTGTATTATTTGGCTCCCCTGCAGTTGGCAGGTCTGTTTCCTCTGTTCCCTCCAGGTGTGCATGCAGTACAGTGCAACTCAGTAGCAATGAGTACTCCGCAACAGAAAGCGCACTGTGTTATTTGGCTCCCCTGCAGTTGGCAGGTCTGTTTCCTCTGTTCCCTCCAGGTGTGCATGCAGTACAGTGCAACTCAGTAGCAATGAGCACTCCGCAACAGAAAGCGCACTGTGTTATTTAGCTCCCCTGCAGTTGGCAGGTCTGTTTCCTCTGTTCCCTCCAGGTGTGCATGCAGTACAGTGCAACTCAGTAGCAATGAGTACTCCGCAACAGAAAGCGCACTGTGTTATTTGGCTCCCCTGCAGTTGGCAGGTCTGTTTCCTCTGTTCCATCCAGGTGTGCATGCAGTACAGTGCAACTCAGTAGCAATGAGTACTCCGCAACAGAAAGTGTACTGTGTTATTTGGCTCCCCTGCAGTTGGCAGGTCTGTTTCCTCTGTTCCCTCCAGGTGTGCATGCAGTACAGTGCAACTCAGTAGCAATGAGTACTCCGCAACAGAAAGCGCACTGTGTTATTTGGCTCCCCTGCAGTTGGCAGGTCTGTTTCCTCTGTTCCATCCAGGTGTGCATGCAGTACAGTGCAACTCAGTAGCAATGAGCACTCCGCAACAGAAAGTGCACTGTGTTATTTGGCTCCCCTGCAGTTGGCAGGTCTGTTTCCTCTGTTCCATTCAGGCGTGCATGCAGTACAGTGCAACTCGGTAGCAATGAGCACTCCGCAACAGAAAGCGCACTGTGTTATTTGGCTCCCCTGCAGTTGGCAGGTCTGTTTCCTCTGTTCCATCCAGGCGTGCATGCAGTACAGTGCAACTCAGTAGCAATGAGCACTCCGCAACAGAAAGCGCACTGTGTTATTTGGCTCCCCTGCAGTTGGCAGGTCTGTTTCCTCTGTTCCATCCAGGCGTGCATGCAGTACAGTGCAACTCAGTAGCAATGAGCACTCCGCAACAGAAAGCTCACTGTGTTATTTGGCTCCCCTGCAGTTGGCAGTTCTGTTTCCTCTGTTCCATCCAGGCGTGCATGCAGTGCAGTGCAACTCAGTAGCAATGAGCACTCCGCAACAGATAGCGCACTGTGTTATTTGGCTCCCCTGCAGTTGGCAGGTCTGTTTCCTCTGTTCCCTCCAGGCGTGCATGCAGTACAGTGCAACTCAGTAGCAATGAGCACTCCGCAACAGAAAGCACACTGTGTTATTTGGCTCCCCTGCAGTTGGCAGGTCTGTTTCCTCTGTTCCCTCCAGGCGTGCATGCAGTACAGTGCAACTCAGTAGCAATGAGCACTCCGCAACAGAAAGCGCACTGTGTTATTTGGCTCCCCTGCAGTTGGCAGGTCTGTTTCCTCTGTTCCCTCCAGACGTGCATGCAGTACAGTGCAACTCGGTAGCAATGAGCACTCCGCAACAGAAAGCGCACTGTGTTATTTGGCTCCCCTGCAGTTGGCAGGTCTGTTTCCTCTGTTCCCTCCAGGTGTGCATGCAGTACAGTGCAACTCAGTAGCAATGAGCACTCCGCAACAGAAAGTGTACTGTGTTATTTGACTCCCCTGCAGTTCGCAGGTCTGTTTCCTCTGTTCCATTCAGGCGTGCATGCAGTACAGTGCAACTCAGTAGCAATGAGCACTCCGCAACAGAAAGCGCACTGTGTTATTTGGCTCCCCTGCAGTTGGCAGGTCTGTTTCCTCTGTTCCATTCAGGCGTGCATGCAGTACAGTGCAACTCAGTAGCAATGAGCACTCCGCAACAGAAAGCGCACTGTGTTATTTGGCTCCCCTGCAGTTGGCAGGTCTGTTTCCTCTGTTCCATCCAGGTGTGCATGCAGTACAGTGCAACTCAGTAGCAATGAGTACTCCGCAACAGAAAGCGCACTGTGTTATTTGGCTCCCCTGCAGTTGGCAGGTCTGTTTCCTCTGTTCCATCCAGGCGTGCATGCAGTACAGTGCAACTCAGTAGCAATGAGCACTCCGCAACAGAAAGCGCACTGTGTTATTTGGCTCCCCTGCAGTTGGCAGGTCTGTTTCCTCTGTTCCCTCCAGGCGTGCATGCAGTACAGTGCAACTCAGTAGCAATGAGCACTCCGCAACAGAAAGCGCACTGTGTTATTTGGCTCCCCTGCAGTTGGCAGGTCTGTTTCCTCTGTTCCCTCCAGGTGTGCATGCAGTGCAGTGCAACTCAGTAGCAATGAGCACTCCGCAACAGAAAGCGCACTGTGTTATTTGGCTCCCCTGCAGTTGGCAGGTCTGTTTCCTCTGTTCCATCCAGGTGTGCATGCAGTACAGTGCAACTCAGTAGCAATGAGCACTCCGCAACAGAAAGCTCACTGTGTTATTTGGCTCCCCTGCAGTTGGCAGGTCTGTTTCCTCTGTTCCCTCCAGGCGTGCATGCAGTACAGTGCAACTCAGTAGCAATGAGCACTCCGCAACAGAAAGCGCACTGTGTTATTTGGCTCCCCTGCAGTTGGCAGGTCTGTTTCCTCAGTTCCATTCAGGTGTGCATGCAGTGCAGTACAACTCAGTAGCAATGAGTACTCCGCAACAGAAAGCGCACTGTGTTATTTGGCTCCCCTGCAGTTGGCAGGTCTGTTTCCTCTGTTCCCTCCAGGTGTGCATGCAGTACAGTGCAACTCAGTAGCAATGAGTACTCCGCAACAGAAAGCGCACTGTGTTATTTGGCTCCCCTGCAGTTGGCAGGTCTGTTTCCTCTGTTCCATCCAGGTGTGCATGCAGTACAGTGCAACTCAGTAGCAATGAGTACTCCGCAACAGAAAGCGCACTGTGTTATTTGGCTCCCCTGAAGTTGGCAGGTCTGTTTCCTCTGTTCCCTCCAGGCGTGCATGCAGTACAGTGCAACTCAGTAGCAATGAGCACTCCGCAACAGAAAGCGCACTGTGTTATTTGGCTCCCCTGCAGTTGGCAGGTCTGTTTCCTCTGTTCCCTCCAGGCGTGCATGCAGTACAGTGCAACTCAGTAGCAATGAGTACTCCGCAACAGAAAGCGCACTGTGTTATTTGGCTCCCCTGCAGTTGGCAGGTCTGTTTCCTCTGTTCCCTCCAGGTGTGCATGCAGTACAGTGCAACTCAGTAGCAATGAGTACTCCGCAACAGAAAGCGCACTGTGTTATTTGGCTCCCCTGCAGTTGGCAGGTCTGTTTCCTCTGTTCCATTCAGGTGTGCATGCAGTGCAGTGCAACTCAGTAGCAATGAGTACTCCGCAACAGAAAGCGCACTGTGTTATTTGGCTCCCCTGCAGTTGGCAGGTCTGTTTCCTCTGTTCCATTCAGGCGTGCATGCAGTACAGTGCAACTCAGTAGCAATGAGTACTCCGCAACAGAAAGCGCACTGTGTTATTTGGCTCCCCTGCAGTTGGCAGGTCTGTTTCCTCTGTTCCCTCCAGGCGTGCATGCAGTACAGTGCAACTCAGTAGCAATGAGCACTCCGCAACAGAAAGCGCACTGTGTTATTTGGCTCCCCTGCAGTTGGCAGGTCTGTTTCCTCTGTTCCATCCAGGTGTGCATGCAGTACAGTGCAACTCAGTAGCAATGAGTACTCCGCAACAGAAAGCGCACTGTGTTATTTGGCTCCCCTGCAGTTGGCAGGTCTGTTTCCTCTGTTCCCTCCAGGTGTGCATGCAGTACAGTGCAACTCAGTAGCAATGAGCACTTCGCAACAGAAAGCGTACTGTGTTATTTGGCTCCCCTGCAGTTGGCAGGTCTGTTTCCTCTGTTCCATCCAGGTGTGCATGCAGTACAGTGCAACTCAGTAGCAATGAGTACTCCGCAACAGAAAGCGCACTGTGTTATTTGGCTCCCCTGCAGTTGGCAGGTCTGTTTCCTCTGTTCCCTCCAGGTGTGCATGCAGTACAGTGCAACTCAGTAGCAATGAGTATTCCGCAACAGAAAGTGTACTGTATTATTTGGCTCCCCTGCAGTTGGCAGGTCTGTTTCCTCTGTTCCATCCAGGCGTGCATGCAGTACAGTGCAACTCAGTAGCAATGAGTACTCCGCAACAGAAAGCGCACTGTGTTATTTGGCTCCCCTGCAGTTGGCAGGTCTGTTTCCTCTGTTCCCTCCAGGCGTGCATGCAGTACAGTGCAACTCAGTAGCAATGAGTACTCCGCAACAGAAAGCGCACTGTGTTATTTGGCTCCCCTGCAGTTGGCAGGTCTGTTTCCTCTGTTCCATCCAGGCGTGCATGCAGTGCAGTGCAACTCAGTAGCAATGAGCACTCCGCAACAGAAAGCGCACTGCGTTATTTGGCTCCACTGCAGTTAGCAGGTCTGTTTCCTCTGTTCCATTCAGGTGTGCATGCAGTGCAGTGCAACTCAGTAGCAATGAGTACTCCGCAACAGAAAGCGCACTGTTTTATTTGGCTCCCCTGCAGTTGGCAGGTCTGTTTCCTCTGTTCCATCCAGGTGTGCATGCAGTACAGTGCAACTCGGTAGCAATGAGTACTCCGCAACAGAAAGCGCACTGTGTTATTTGGCTCCCCTGCAGTTGGCAGGTCTGTTTCCTCTGTTCCCTCCAGGTGTGCATGCAGTACAGTTCAACTCAGTAGCAATGAGCACTCCACAACAGAAAGCGCAGTGTGTTATTTGGCTCCCCTGCAGTTGGCAGGTCTGTTTCCTCTGTTCCCTCCAGGCGTGCATGCAGTACAGTGCAACTCAGTAGCAATGAGTACTCCGCAACAGAAAGCGCACTGTGTTATTTGGCTCCCCTGCAGTTGGCAGGTCTGTTTCCTCTGTTCCATCCAGGTGTGCATGCAGTACAGTGCAACTCAGTAGCAATGAGCACTCCGCAACAGAAAGCGCACTGTGTTATTTGGCTCCCCTGCAGTTGGCAGGTCTGTTTCCTCTGTTCCCTCCAGGTGTGCATGCAGTACAGTGCAACTCAGTAGCAATGAGCACTCCGCAACAGAAAGCGCACTGTGTTATTTGGCTCCCCTGCAGTTGGCAGGTCTGTTTCCTCTGTTCCATCCAGGCGTGCATGCAGTACAGTGCAACTCAGTAGCAATGAGCACTCCGCAACAGAAAGCGCACTGTGTTATTTGGCTCCCCTGCAGTTGGCAGGTCTGTTTCCTCTGTTCCATCCAGGCGTGCATGCAGTACAGTGCAACTCAGTAGCAATGAGCACTCCGCAACAGAAAGCGCACTGTGTTATTTGGCTCCCCTGCAGTTGGCAGGTCTGTTTCCTCTGTTCCATCCAGGTGTGCATGCAGTACAGTGCAACTCAGTAGCAATGAGTACTCCGCAACAGAAAGCTCACTGTGTTATTTGGCTCCCCTGCAGTTGGCAGGTCTGTTTCCTCTGTTCCCTCCAGGCGTGCATGCAGTACAGTGCAACTCAGTAGCAATGAGCACTCCGCAACAGAGAGCGCACTGTGTTATTTGGCTCCCCTGCAGTTGGCAGGTCTGTTTCCTCTGTTCCCTCCAGGCGTGCATGCAGTACAGTGCAACTCAGTAGCAATGAGTACTCCGCAACAGAAAGCGCACTGTGTTATTTGGCTCCCCTGCAGTTGGCAGGTCTGTTTCCTCTGTTCCCTCCAGGTGTGCATGCAGTACAGTGCAACTCAGTAGCAATGAGCACTCCGCAACAGAACGTGTACTGTGTTATTTGGCTCCCCTGCAGTTGGCAGGTCTGTTTCCTCTGTTCCCTCCAGGTGTGCATGCAGTACAGTGCAACTCAGTAGCAATGAGTACTCCGCAACAGAAAGCGCACTGTGTTATTTGGCTCCCCTGCAGTTGGCAGGTCTGTTTCCTCTGTTCCATCCAGGCGTGCATGCAGTACAGTGCAACTCAGTAGCAATGAGCACTCCGCAACAGAAAGCGCACTGTGTTATTTGGCTCCCCTGCAGTTGGCAGGTCTGTTTCCTCTGTTCCATTCAGGTGTGCATGCAGTACAGTGCAACTCAGTAGCAATGAGTACTCCGCAACAGAAAGTGCACTGTGTTATTTGGCTCCCCTGCAGTTGGCAGGTCTGTTTCCTCTGTTCCCTGCAGGCGTGCATGCAGTACAGTGCAACTCAGTAGCAATGAGCACTCCGCAACAGAAAGCGCACTGTGTTATTTGGCTCCCCTGCAGTTGGCAGGTCTGTTTCCTCTGTTCCCTCCAGGTGTGCATGCAGTACAGTGCAACTCAGTATCAATGAGCACTCCGCAACAGAAAGCGCACTGTATTATTTGGCTCCCCTGCAGTTGGCAGGTCTGTTTCCTCTGTTCCCTCCAGGCGTGCATGCAGTACAGTGCAACTCAGTAGCAATGAGCACTCCGCAACAGAAAGCGCACTGTGTTATTTGGCTCCCCTGCAGTTGGCAGGTCTGTTTCCTCTGTTCCATCCAGGTGTGCATGCAGTACAGTGCAACTCAGTAGCAATGAGTACTCCGCAACAGAAAGCGCACTGTGTTATTTGGCTCCCCTGCAGTTGGCAGGTCTGTTTCCTCTGTTCCATCCAGGCGTGCATGCAGTACAGTGCAACTCAGTAGCAATGAGTACTCCGCAACAGAAAGCGCACTGTGTTATTTGGCTCCCCTGCAGTTGGCAGGTCTGTTTCCTCTGTTCCCTCCAGGCGTGCATGCAGTACAGTGCAACTCAGTAGCAATGAGCACTCCGCAACAGAAAACGCACTGTGTTATTTGGCTCCCCTGCAGTTGGCAGGTCTGTTTCCTCTGTTCCCTCCAGGCGTGCATGCAGTACAGTGCAACTCAGTAGCAATGAGCACTCCACAACAGAAAGCACAGTGTGTTATTTGGCTCCCCTGCAGTTGGCAGGTCTGTTTCCTCTGTTCCCTCCAGGCGTGCATGCAGTACAGTGCAACTCAGTAGCAATGAGAACTCCGCAACAGAAAGCTCACTGTGTTATTTGGCTCCCCTGCAGTTGGCAGGTCTGTTTCCTCTGTTCCGTTCAGGCGTGCATGCATTACAGTGCAACTCAGTAGCAATGAGCACTCCGCAACAGAAAGCGCACTGTATTATTTGGCTCCCCTGCAGTTGGCGGGTCTGTTTCCTCTGTTCCCTCCAGGTGTGCATGCAGTACAGTGCAACTCAGTAGCAATGAGCACTCCGCAACAGAAAGCGCACTGTGTTATTTGGCTCCCCTGCAGTTGGCAGGTCTGTTTCCTCTGTTCCCTCCAGGCGTGCATGCAGTACAGTGCAACTCAGTAGCAATGAGCACTCCGCAACAGAAAGCGCACTGTGTTATTTGGCTCCCCTGCAGTTGGCAGGTCTGTTTCCTCTGTTCCATCCAGGTGTGCATGCAGTGCAGTGCAACTCAGTAGCAATGAGTACTCCGCAACAGAAAGCGCACTGTGTTATTTGGCTCCCCTGCAGTTGGCAGGTCTGTTTCCTCTGTTCCCTCCAGGTGTGCATGCAGTACAGTGCAACTCAGTAGCAATGAGCACTCCGCAACAGAAAGCGCACTGTGTTATTTGGCTCCCCTGCAGTTGGCAGGTCTGTTTCCTCTGTTCCCTCCAGGCGTGCATGCAGTACAGTGCAACTCAGTAGCAATGAGTACTCCGCAACAGAAAGCGCACTGTGTTATTTGGCTCCCCTGCAGTTGGCAGGTCTGTTTCCTCTGTTCCATCCAGGTGTGCATGCAGTACAGTGCAACTCAGTAGCAATGAGTACTCCGCAACAGAAAGCGCACTGTGTTATTTGGCTCACCTGCAGTTGGCAGGTCTGTTTCCTCTGTTCCCTCCAGGCGTGCATGCAGTGCAGTGCAACTAAGTAGCAATGAGCACTCCGCAACAGAAGGCGCACTGTGTTATTTGGCTCCCCTGCAGTTGGCAGGTCTGTTTCCTCTGTTCCCTCCAGGCGTGCATGCAGTACAGTGCAACTCAGTAGCAATGAGTACTCCGCAACAGAAAGCGCACTGTGTTATTTGGCTCCCCTGCAGTTGGCAGGTCTGTTTCCTCTGTTCCCTCCAGGTGTGCATGCAGTACAGTGCAACTCAGTAGCAATGAGCACTCCGCAACAGAAAGTGTACTGTATTATTTGGCTCCCCTGCAGTTGGCAGGTCTGTTTCCTCTGTTCCCTCCAGGTGTGCATGCAGTACAGTGCAACTCAGTAGCAATGAGTACTCCGCAACAGAAAGCGCACTGTGTTATTTGGCTCCCCTGCAGTTGGCAGGTCTGTTTCCTCTGTTCCCTCCAGGTGTGCATGCAGTACAGTGCAACTCAGTAGCAATGAGTACTCCGCAACAGAAAGCGCACTGTGTTATTTGGCTCCCCTGCAGTTGGCAGGTCTGTTTCCTCTGTTCCCTCCAGGTGTGCATGCAGTACAGTGCAACTCAGTAGCAATGAGCACTCCGCAACAGAAAGCGCACTGTGTTATTTGGCTCCCCTGCAGTTGGCAGGTCTGTTTCCTCTGTTCCCTCCAGGTGTGCATGCAGTACAGTGCAACTCAGTAGCAATGAGTACTCCGCAACAGAAAGCGCACTGTGTTATTTGGCTCCCCTGCAGTTGGCAGGTCTGTTTCCTCTGTTCCATCCAGGTGTGCATGCAGTACAGTGCAACTCAGTAGCAATGAGTACTCCGCAACAGAAAGTGTACTGTGTTATTTGGCTCCCCTGCAGTTGGCAGGTCTGTTTCCTCTGTTCCCTCCAGGTGTGCATGCAGTACAGTGCAACTCAGTAGCAATGAGTACTCCGCAACAGAAAGCGCACTGTGTTATTTGGCTCCCCTGCAGTTGGCAGGTCTGTTTCCTCTGTTCCATCCAGGTGTGCATGCAGTACAGTGCAACTCAGTACCAATGAGCACTCCGCAACAGAAAGTGCACTGTGTTATTTGGCTCCCCTGCAGTTGGCAGGTCTGTTTCCTCTGTTCCATTCAGGCGTGCATGCAGTACAGTGCAACTCGGTAGCAATGAGCACTCCGCAACAGAAAGCGCACTGTGTTATTTGGCTCCCCTGCAATTGGCAGGTCTGTTTCCTCTGTTCCATCCAGGCGTGCATGCAGTACAGTGCAACTCAGTAGCAATGAGCACTCCGCAACAGAAAGCGCACTGTGTTATTTGGCTCCCCTGCAGTTGGCAGGTCTGTTTCCTCTGTTCCATCCAGGTGTGCATGCAGTACAGTGCAACTCAGTAGCAATGAGCACTCCGAAAAAGAAAGCGCACTGTGTTATTTGGCTCCCCTGCAGTTGGCAGGTCTGTTTCCTCTGTTCCCTCCAGGTGTGCATGCAGTACAGTGCAACTCAGTAGCAATGAGCACTCCGCAACAGAAAGCTCACTGTGTTATTTGGCTCCCCTGCAGTTGGCAGGTCTGTTTCCTCTGTTCCATCCAGGCGTGCATGCAGTACAGTGCAACTCAGTAGCAATGAGCACTCCGCAACAGAAAGCGCACTGTGTTATTTGGCTCCCCTGCAGTTGGCAGGTCTGTTTCCTCTGTTCCATCCAGGCGTGCATGCAGTACAGTGCAACTCAGTAGCAATGAGCACTCCGCAACAGAAAGCTCACTGTGTTATTTGGCTCCCCTGCAGTTGGCAGGTCTGTTTCCTCTGTTCCATCCAGGCGTGCATGCAGTGCAGTGCAACTCAGTAGCAATGAGCACTCCGCAACAGAAAGCGCACTGTGTTATTTGGCTCCCCTGCAGTTGGCAGGTCTGTTTCCTCTGTTCCCTCCAGGCGTGCATGCAGTACAGTGCAACTCAGTAGCAATGAGCACTCCGCAACAGAAAGCACACTGTGTTATTTGGCTCCCCTGCAGTTGGCAGGTCTGTTTCCTCTGTTCCCTCCAGGCGTGCATGCAGTACAGTGCAACTCAGTAGCAATGAGCACTCCGCAACAGAAAGCGCACTGTGTTATTTGGCTCCCCTGCAGTTGGCAGGTCTGTTTCCTCTGTTCCCTCCAGGCGTGCATGCAGTACAGTGCAACTCGGTAGCAATGAGCACTCCGCAACAGAAAGCGCACTGTGTTATTTGGCTCCCCTGCAGTTGGCAGGTCTGTTTCCTCTGTTCCCTCCAGGTGTGCATGCAGTACAGTGCAACTCAGTAGCAATGAGCACTCCGCAACAGAAAGTGTACTGTGTTATTTGGCTCCCCTGCAGTTCGCAGGTCTGTTTCCTCTGTTCCATTCAGGCGTGCATGCAGTACAGTGCAACTCAGTAGCAATGAGCACTCCGCAACAGAAAGCGCACTGTGTTATTTGGCTCCCCTGCAGTTGGCAGGTCTGTTTCCTCTGTTCCATTCAGGCGTGCATGCAGTACAGTGCAACTCAGTAGCAATGAGCACTCCGCAACAGAAAGCGCACTGTGTTATTTGGCTCCCCTGCAGTTGGCAGGTCTGTTTCCTCTGTTCCATCCAGGTGTGCATGCAGTACAGTGCAACTCAGTAGCAATGAGTACTCCGCAACAGAAAGCGCACTGTGTTATTTGGCTCCCCTGCAGTTGGCAGGTCTGTTTCCTCTGTTCCATCCAGGCGTGCATGCAGTACAGTGCAACTCAGTAGCAATGAGCACTCCGCAACAGAAAGCGCACTGTGTTATTTGGCTCCCCTGCAGTTGGCAGGTCTGTTTCCTCTGTTCCCTCCAGGCGTGCATGCAGTACAGTGCAACTCAGTAGCAATGAGCACTCCGCAACAGAAAGCGCACTGTGTTATTTGGCTCCCCTGCAGTTGGCAGGTCTGTTTCCTCTGTTCCCTCCAGGTGTGCATGCAGTGCAGTGCAACTCAGTAGCAATGAGCACTCCGCAACAGAAAGCGCACTGTGTTATTTGGCTCCCCTGCAGTTGGCAGGTCTGTTTCCTCTGTTCCATCCAGGTGTGCATGCAGTACAGTGCAACTCAGTAGCAATGAGCACTCCGCAACAGAAAGCTCACTGTGTTATTTGGCTCCCCTGCAGTTGGCAGGTCTGTTTCCTCTGTTCCCTCCAGGCGTGCATGCAGTACAGTGCAACTCAGTAGCAATGAGCACTCCGCAACAGAAAGCGCACTGTGTTATTTGGCTCCCCTGCAGTTGGCAGGTCTGTTTCCTCAGTTCCATTCAGGTGTGCATGCAGTGCAGTACAACTCAGTAGCAATGAGTACTCCGCAACAGAAAGCGCACTGTGTTATTTGGCTCCCCTGCAGTTGGCAGGTCTGTTTCCTCTGTTCCCTCCAGGTGTGCATGCAGTACAGTGCAACTCAGTAGCAATGAGTACTCCGCAACAGAAAGCGCACTGTGTTATTTGGCTCCCCTGCAGTTGGCAGGTCTGTTTCCTCTGTTCCATCCAGGTGTGCATGCAGTACAGTGCAACTCAGTAGCAATGAGTACTCCGCAACAGAAAGCGCACTGTGTTATTTGGCTCCCCTGCAGTTGGCAGGTCTGTTTCCTCTGTTCCCTCCAGGCGTGCAAGCAGTACAGTGCAACTCAGTAGCAATGAGCACTCCGCAACAGAAAGCGCACTGTGTTATTTGGCTCCCCTGCAGTTGGCAGGTCTGTTTCCTCTGTTCCCTCCAGGCGTGCATGCAGTACAGTGCAACTCAGTAGCAATGAGTACTCCGCAACAGAAAGCGCACTGTGTTATTTGGCTCCCCTGCAGTTGGCAGGTCTGTTTCCTCTGTTCCCTCCAGGTGTGCATGCAGTACAGTGCAACTCAGTAGCATTGAGCACTCCGCAACAGAAAGCGCACTGTGTTATTTGGCTCCCCTGCAGTTGGCAGGTCTGTTTCCTCTGTTCCATCCAGGTGTGCATGCAGTACAGTGCAACTCAGTAGCAATGAGCACTCCGCAACAGAAAGCGCACTGTGTTATTTGGCTCCCCTGCAGTTGGCAGGTCTGTTTCCTCTGTTCCCTCCAGGCGTGCATGCAGTGCAGTGCAACTCAGTAGCAATGAGCACTCCGCAACAGAAAGCGCACTGTGTTATTTGGCTCCCCTGCAGTTGGCAGGTCTGTTTCCTCTGTTCCATCCAGGCGTGCATGCAGTAGAGTGCAACTCAGTAGCAATGAGTACTCCGCAACAGAAAGCGCACTGTGTTATTTGGCTCCCCTGCAGTTGGCAGGTCTGTTTCCTCTGTTCCCTCCAGGCGTGCATGCAGTACAGTGCAACTCAGTAGCAATGAGTACTCCGCAACAGAAAGCGCACTGTGTTATTTGGCTCCCCTGCAGTTGGCAGGTCTGTTTCCTCTGTTCCATCCAGGCGTGCATGCAGTACAGTGCAACTCAGTAGCAATGAGTACTCCACAACAGAAAGCGCACTGTGTTATTTGGCTCCCCTGCAGTTGGCAGGTCTGTTTCCTCTGTTCCCTCCAGGCGTGCATGCAGTACAGTGCAACTCAGTAGCAATGAGCACTCCACAACAGAAAGCGCACTGTGTTATTTGGCTCCCCTGCAGTTGGCAGGTCTGTTTCCTCTGTTCCATCCAGGCGTGCATGCAGTACAGTGCAACTCAGTAGCAATGAGTACTCCGCAACAGAAAGCGCACTGTGTTATTTGGCTCCCCTGCAGTTGGCAGGTCTGTTTCCTCTGTTCCCTCCAGGTGTGCATGCAGTACAGTGCAACTCAGTAGCAATGAGTACTCCGCAACAGAAAGCGCACTGTGTTATTTGGCTCCCCTGCAGTTGGCAGGTCTGTTTCCTCTGTTCCATCCAGGTGTGCATGCAGTACAGTGCAACTCAGTAGCAATGAGTACTCCGCAACAGAAAGCGCACTGTGTTATTTGGCTCCCCTGCAGTTGGCAGGTCTGTTTCCTCTGTTCCCTCCAGGCGTGCACGCAGTACAGTGCAACTCAGTAGCAATGAGCACTCCGCAACAGAAAGCGCACTGTGTTATTTGGCTCCCCTGCAGTTGGCAGGTCTGTTTCCTCTGTTCCCTCCAGGTGTGCATGCAGTACAGTGCAACTCAGTAGCAATGAGCACTCCGCAACAGAAAGCGCACTGTGTTATTTGGCTCCCCTGCAGTTGGCAGGTCTGTTTCCTCTGTTCCATCCAGGCGTGCATGCAGTACAGTGCAACTCGGTAGCAATGAGTACTCCGCAACAGAAAGCGCACTGTGTTATTTGGCTCCCCTGCAGTTGGCAGGTCTGTTTCCTCTGTTCCATTCAGGTGTGCATGCAGTGCAGTGCAACTCAGTAGCAATGAGTACTCCACAACAGAAAGCGCAGTGTGTTATTTGGCTCCCCTGCAGTTGGCAGGTCTGTTTCCTCTGTTCCATCCAGGCGTGCATGCAGTACAGTGCAACTCAGTAGCAATGAGCACTCCGCAACAGAAAGCGCACTGTGTTATTTGGCTCCCCTGCAGTTGGCAGGTCTGTTTCCTCTGTTCCATCCAGACGTGCATGCAGTACAGTGCAACTCAGTAGCAATGAGTACTCCGCAACAGAAAGCGCACTGTGTTATTTGGCTCCCCTGCAGTTGGCAGGTCTGTTTCCTCTGTTCCCTCCAGGTGTGCATGCAGTACAGTGCAACTCAGTAGCAATGAGCACTCCGCAACAGAAAGCGCACTGTGTTATTTGGCTCCCCTGCAGTTGGCAGGTCTGTTTCCTCTGTTCCCTCCAGGTGTGCATGCAGTACAGTGCAACTCAGTAGCAATGAGCACTCCGCAACAGAAAGCGCACTGTGTTATTTGGCTCCCCTGCAGTTGGCAGGTCTGTTTCCTCTGTTCCATCCAGGCGTGCATGCAGTGCAGTGCAACTCAGTAGCAATGAGCACTCCGCAACAGAAAGCGCACTGTGTTATTGGGCTCCCCTGCAGTTGGCAGGTCTGTTTCCTCTGTTCCCTCTGTTCCATTCAGGTGTGCATGCAGTACAGTGCAACTCAGTAGCAATGAGCACTCCGCAACAGAAAGCGCACTGTGTTATTTGGCTCCCCTGCAGTTGGCAGGTCTGTTTCCTCTGTTCCATCCAGGCGTGCATGCAGTGCAGTGCAACTCAGTAGCAATGAGCACTCCGCAACAGAAAGCGTACTGTGTTATTTGGCTCCCCTGCAGTTGGCAGGTCTGTTTCCTCTGTTCCCTCCAGGCGTGCATGCAGTACAGTGCAACTCAGTAGCAATGAGTACTCCGCAACAGAAAGCGCACTGTGTTATTTGGCTCCCCTGCAGTTGGCAGGTCTGTTTCCTCTGTTCCCTCCAGGTGTGCATGCAGTACAGTGCAACTCAGTAGCAATGAGTACTCCGCAACAGAAAGCGCACTGTGTTATTTGGCTCCCCTGCGGTTGGCAGGTGTGTTTCCTCTGTTCCATTCAGGTGTGCATGCAGTACAGTGCAACTCGGTAGCAATGAGCACTCCGCAACAGAAAGCGCACTGTGTTATTTGGCTCCCCTGCAGTTGGCAGGTCTGTTTCCTCTGTTCCATCCAGGCGTGCATGCAGTACAGTGCAACTCGGTAGCAATGAGTACTCCGCAACAGAAAGCGCACTGTGTTATTTGGCTCCCCTGCAGTTGGCAGGTCTGTTTCCTCTGTTCCCTCCAGGCGTGCATGCAGTACAGTGCAACTCAGTAGCAATGAGTACTCCGCAACAGAAAGCGCACTGTGTTATTTGGCTCCCCTGCAGTTGGCAGGTCTGTTTCTTCTGTTCCATCCAGGTGTGCATGCAGTACAGTGCAACTCAGTAGCAATGAGTACTCCGCAACAGAAAGCGCACTGTGTTATTTGGCTCCCCTGCAGTTGGCAGGTCTGTTTCCTCGGTTCCATTCAGGCGTGCATGCAGTACAGTGCAACTCAGTAGCAATGAGTACTCCGCAACAGAAAGCGCACTGTGTTATTTGGCTCCCCTGCAGTTGGCAGGTCTGTTTCCTCTGTTCCATCCAGGTGTGCATGCAGTACAGTGCAACTCAGTAGCAATGAGTACTCCGCAACAGAAAGCGCACTGTGTTATTTGGCTCCCCTGCAGTTGGCAGGTCTGTTTCCTCTGTTCCATCCAGGTGTGCATGCAGTACAGTGCAACTCAGTAGCAATGAGTACTCCGCAACAGAAAGCTCACTGTGTTATTTGGCTCCCCTGCAGTTGGCAGGTCTGTTTCCTCTGTTCCATCCAGGCGTGCATGCAGTACAGTGCAACTCAGTAGCAATGAGCACTCCGCAACAGAAAGCGCACTGTGTTATTTGGCTCCCCTGCAGTTGGCAGGTCTGTTTCCTCTGTTCCATCCAGGTGTGCATGCAGTACAGTGCAACTCAGTAGCAATGAGTACTCCGCAACAGAAAGCGCACTGTGTTATTTGGCTCCCCTGCAGTTGGCAGGTCTGTTTCCTCTGTTCCATCCAGGCGTGCATGCAGTACAGTGCAACTCAGTAGCAATGAGCACTCCGCAACAGAAAGCGCACTGTGTTATTTGGCTCCCCTGCAGTTGGCAGGTCTGTTTCCTCTGTTCCCTCCAGGCGTGCATGCAGTACAGTGCAACTCAGTAGCAATGAGCACTCCGCAAAAGAAAGCGCACTGTGTTATTTGGCTCCCCTGCAGTTGGCAGGTCTGTTTCCTCTGTTCCCTCCAGGTGTGCATGCAGTGCAGTGCAACTCAGTAGCAATGAGCACTCCGCAACAGAAAGCGCACTGTGTTATTTGGCTCCCCTGCAGTTGGCAGGTCTGTTTCCTCTGTTCCATCCAGGTGTGCATGCAGTACAGTGCAACTCAGTAGCAATGAGCACTCCGCAACAGAAAGCTCACTGTGTTATTTGGCTCCCCTGCAGTTGGCAGGTCTGTTTCCTCTGTTCCCTCCAGGCGTGCATGCAGTACAGTGCAACTCAGTAGCAATGAGCACTCCGCAACAGAAAGCGCACTGTGTTATTTGGCTCCCCTGCAGTTGGCAGGTCTGTTTCCTCAGTTCCATTCAGGTGTGCATGCAGTGCAGTACAACTCAGTAGCAATGAGTACTCCGCAACAGAAAGCGCACTGTGTTATTTGGCTCCCCTGCAGTTGGCAGGTCTGTTTCCTCTGTTCCCTCCAGGTGTGCATGCAGTACAGTGCAACTCAGTAGCAATGAGTACTCCGCAACAGAAAGCGCACTGTGTTATTTGGCTCCCCTGCAGTTGGCAGGTCTGTTTCCTCTGTTCCATCCAGGTGTGCATGCAGTACAGTGCAACTCAGTAGCAATGAGTACTCCGCAACAGAAAGCGCACTGTGTTATTTGGCTCCCCTGCAGTTGGCAGGTCTGTTTCCTCTGTTCCCTCCAGGCGTGCAATCAGTACAGTGCAACTCAGTAGCAATGAGCACTCCGCAACAGAAAGCGCACTGTGTTATTTGGCTCCCCTGCAGTTGGCAGGTCTGTTTCCTCTGTTCCCTCCAGGCGTGCATGCAGTACAGTGCAACTCAGTAGCAATGAGTACTCCGCAACAGAAAGCGCACTGTGTTATTTGGCTCCCCTGCAGTTGGCAGGTCTGTTTCCTCTGTTCCCTCCAGGTGTGCATGCAGTACAGTGCAACTCAGTAGCAATGAGCACTCCGCAACAGAAAGCGCACTGTGTTATTTGGCTCCCCTGCAGTTGGCAGGTCTGTTTCCTCTGTTCCATCCAGGTGTGCATGCAGTACAGTGCAACTCAGTAGCAATGAGCACTCCGCAACAGAAAGCGCACTGTGTTATTTGGCTCCCCTGCAGTTGGCAGGTCTGTTTCCTCTGTTCCCTCCAGGCGTGCATGCAGTGCAGTGCAACTCAGTAGCAATGAGCACTCCGCAACCGAAAGCGCACTGTGTTATTTGGCTCCCCTGCAGTTGGCAGGTCTGTTTCCTCTGTTCCATCCAGGCGTGCATGCAGTAGAGTGCAACTCAGTAGCAATGAGTACTCCGCAACAGAAAGCGCACTGTGTTATTTGGCTCCCCTGCAGTTGGCAGGTCTGTTTCCTCTGTTCCCTCCAGGCGTGCATGCAGTACAGTGCAACTCAGTAGCAATGAGTACTCCGCAACAGAAAGCGCACTGTGTTATTTGGCTCCCCTGCAGTTGGCAGGTCTGTTTCCTCTGTTCCATCCAGGCGTGCATGCAGTACAGTGCAACTCAGTAGCAATGAGTACTCCACAACAGAAAGCGCACTGTGTTATTTGGCTCCCCTGCAGTTGGCAGGTCTGTTTCCTCTGTTCCCTCCAGGCGTGCATGCAGTACAGTGCAACTCAGTAGCAATGAGCACTCCACAACAGAAAGCGCACTGTGTTATTTGGCTCCCCTGCAGTTGGCAGGTCTGTTTCCTCTGTTCCATCCAGGCGTGCATGCAGTACAGTGCAACTCAGTAGCAATGAGTACTCCGCAACAGAAAGCGCACTGTGTTATTTGGCTCCCCTGCAGTTGGCAGGTCTGTTTCCTCTGTTCCCTCCAGGTGTGCATGCAGTACAGTGCAACTCAGTAGCAATGAGTACTCCGCAACAGAAAGCGCACTGTGTTATTTGGCTCCCCTGCAGTTGGCAGGTCTGTTTCCTCTGTTCCATCCAGGTGTGCATGCAGTACAGTGCAACTCAGTAGCAATGAGTACTCCGCAACAGAAAGCGCACTGTGTTATTTGGCTCCCCTGCAGTTGGCAGGTCTGTTTCCTCTGTTCCATCCAGGCGTGCACGCAGTACAGTGCAACTCAGTAGCAATGAGCACTCCGCAACAGAAAGCGCACTGTGTTATTTGGCTCCCCTGCAGTTGGCAGGTCTGTTTCCTCTGTTCCCTCCAGGTGTGCATGCAGTACAGTGCAACTCAGTAGCAATGAGCACTCCGCAACAGAAAGCGCACTGTGTTATTTGGCTCCCCTGCAGTTGGCAGGTCTGTTTCCTCTGTTCCATCCAGGCGTGCATGCAGTACAGTGCAACTCGGTAGCAATGAGTACTCCGCAACAGAAAGCGCACTGTGTTATTTGGCTCCCCTGCAGTTGGCAGGTCTGTTTCCTCTGTTCCATTCAGGTGTGCATGCAGTGCAGTGCAACTCAGTAGCAATGAGTACTCCACAACAGAAAGCGCAGTGTGTTATTTGGCTCCCCTGCAGTTGGCAGGTCTGTTTCCTCTGTTCCATCCAGGCGTGCATGCAGTACAGTGCAACTCAGTAGCAATGAGCACTCCGCAACAGAAAGCGCACTGTGTTATTTGGCTCCCCTGCAGTTGGCAGGTCTGTTTCCTCTGTTCCCTCCAGGTGTGCATGCAGTACAGTGCAACTCAGTAGCAATGAGCACTCCGCAACAGAAAGCGCACTGTGTTATTTGGCTCCCCTGCAGTTGGCAGGTCTGTTTCCTCTGTTCCCTCCAGATGTGCATGCAGTACAGTGCAACTCAGTAGCAATGAGCACTCCGCAACAGAAAGCGCACTGTGTTATTTGGCTCCCCTGCAGTTGGCAGGTCTGTTTCCTCTGTTCCATCCAGGCGTGCATGCAGTGCAGTGCAACTCAGTAGCAATGAGCACTCCGCAACAGAAAGCGCACTGTGTTATTGGGCTCCCCTGCAGTTGGCAGGTCTGTTTCCTCTGTTCCCTCTGTTCCATTCAGGTGTGCATGCAGTACAGTGCAACTCAGTAGCAATGAGCACTCCGCAACAGAAAGCGCACTGTGTTATTTGGCTCCCCTGCAGTTGGCAGGTCTGTTTCCTCTGTTCCATCCAGGCGTGCATGCAGTGCAGTGCAACTCAGTAGCAATGAGCATTCCGCAACAGAAAGCGTACTGTGTTATTTGGCTCCCCTGCAGTTGGCAGGTCTGTTTCCTCTGTTCCCTCCAGGCGTGCATGCAGTACAGTGCAACTCAGTAGCAATGAGTACTCCGCAACAGAAAGCGCACTGTGTTATTTGGCTCCCCTGCAGTTGGCAGGTCTGTTTCCTCTGTTCCCTCCAGGTGTGCATGCAGTACAGTGCAACTCAGTAGCAATGAGTACTCCGCAACAGAAAGCGCACTGTGTTATTTGGCTCCCCTGCGGTTGGCAGGTGTGTTTCCTCTGTTCCATTCAGGTGTGCATGCAGTACAGTGCAACTCGGTAGCAATGAGCACTCCGCAACAGAAAGCGCACTGTGTTATTTGGCTCCCCTGCAGTTGGCAGGTCTGTTTCCTCTGTTCCATCCAGGCGTGCATGCAGTACAGTGCAACTCGGTAGCAATGAGTACTCCGCAACAGAAAGCGCACTGTGTTATTTGGCTCCCCTGCAGTTGGCAGGTCTGTTTCCTCTGTTCCCTCCAGGCGTGCATGCAGTACAGTGCAACTCAGTAGCAATGAGTACTCCGCAACAGAAAGCGCACTGTGTTATTTGGCTCCCCTGCAGTTGGCAGGTCTGTTTCCTCTGTTCCATCCAGGTGTGCATGCAGTACAGTGCAACTCAGTAGCAATGAGTACTCCGCAACAGAAAGCGCACTGTGTTATTTGGCTCCCCTGCAGTTGGCAGGTCTGTTTCCTCGGTTCCATTCAGGCGTGCATGCAGTACAGTGCAACTCAGTAGCAATGAGTACTCCGCAACAGAAAGCGCACTGTGTTATTTGGCTCCCCTGCAGTTGGCAGGTCTGTTTCCTCTGTTCCATCCAGGTGTGCATGCAGTACAGTGCAACTCAGTAGCAATGAGTACTCCGCAACAGAAAGCGCACTGTGTTATTTGGCTCCCCTGCAGTTGGCAGGTCTGTTTCCTCTGTTCCATCCAGGTGTGCATGCAGTACAGTGCAACTCAGTAGCAATGAGTACTCCGCAACAGAAAGCTCACTGTGTTATTTGGCTCCCCTGCAGTTGGCAGGTCTGTTTCCTCTGTTCCATCCAGGCGTGCATGCAGTACAGTGCAACTCAGTAGCAATGAGCACTCCGCAACAGAAAGCGCACTGTGTTATTTGGCTCCCCTGCAGTTGGCAGGTCTGTTTCCTCTGTTCCATTCAGGAGTGCATGCAGTGCAGTGCAACTCAGTAGCAATGAGTACTCCGCAACAGAAAGCGCACTGTGTTATTTGGCTTCCCCTGCAGTTGGCAGGTCTGTTTTCCTCTGTTCCATCCAGGTGTGCAAGCAGTACAGTGCAACACAGTAGCAATGAGCACTCCGCAACAGAAAGCGCACTGTGTTATTTGGCTCCCCTGCAGTTGGCAGGTCTGTTTCCTCTGTTCCATTCAGGTGTGCATGCAGTACAGTGCAACTCAGTAGCAATGAGCACTCCGCAACAGAAAGCTCACTGTGTTATTTGGCTCCCCTGCAGTTGGCAGGTCTGTTTCCTCTGTTCCATCCAGGTGTGCATGCAGTACAGTGCAACTCAGTAGCAATGAGCACTCCGCAAAAGAAAGCGTACTGTGTTATTTGGCTACCCTGCAGTTGGCAGGTCTGTTTCCTCTGTTCCCTCCAGGCGTGCATGCAGTACAGTGCAACTCAGTAGCAATGAGTACTCCGCAACAGAAAGCGCACTGTGTTATTTGGCTCCCCTGCAGTTGGCAGGTCTGTATCCTCTGTTCCCTCCAGGTGTGCATGCAGTACAGTGCAACTCAGTAGCAATGAGCACTCCGCAACAGAAAGCGCACTGTGTTATTGGCTCCCCTGCAGTTGGCAGGTCTGTTTCCTCTGTTCCCTCCAGGCGTGCATGCAGTACAGTGCAACTCAGTAGCAATGAGCACTCCGCAACAGAAAGCGCACTGTGTTATTTGGCTCCCCTGCAGTTGGCAGGTCTGTTTCCTCTGTTCCATCCAGGCGTGCATGCAGTACAGTGCAACTCAGTAGCAATGAAGCACGCCGCAACAGAAAGCGCACTGTGTTATTTGGCTCCCCTGCAGTTGGCAGGTCTGTTTTCCTCTGTTCCATCCAGGCGTGCATGCAGTACAGTGCAACTCAGTAGCAATGAGTACTCCGCAACAGAAAGCGCACTGTGTTATTTGGCTCCCCTGCAGTTGGCAGGTCTGTTTCCTCTGTTCCATTCAGGCGTGGCATGCAGTACAGTGCAACTCAGTAGCAATGAGTACTCCGCAACAGAATGCGCACTGTGTTATTTGGCTCCCCTGCAGTTGGCAGGTCTGTTTCCTCTGTTCCATCCAGGTGTGCATGCAGTACAGTGCAACTCAGTAGCAATGAGCACTCCGCAACAGAAAGCGCACTGTGTTATTTGGCTCCCCTGCAGTTGGCAGGGTCTGTTTCCTCTGTTCCCTCCAGGTGTGCATGCAGTACAGTGCAACTCAGTAGCAATGAGTACTCCGCAACAGAAAGCGCACTGTGTTATTTGGCTCCCCTGCAGTTGGCAGGTCTGTTTCCTCTGTTCCCTCCAGGCGTGCATGCAGTACAGTGCAACTCAGTAGCAATGAGTACTCCGCAACAGAAAGCGCACTGTGTTATTTGGCTCCCCTGCAGTTGGCAGGTCTGTTTCCTCTGTTCCATCCAGGTGTGCATGCAGTACAGTGCAACTCAGTAGCAATGAGTACTCCGCAACAGAAAGCGCACTGTGTTATTTGGCTCCCCTGCAGTTGGCAGGTCTGTTTCCTCTGTTCCCTCCAGGCGTGCATGCAGTACAGTGCAACTCAGTAGCAATGAGTACTCCGCAACAGAAAGCGCACTGTGTTATTTGGCTCCCCTGCAGTTGGCAGGTCTGTTTACTCTGTTCCCTCCAGGCGTGCATGCAGTACAGTGCAACTCAGTAGCAATGAGTACTCCGCAACAGAAAGCGCACTGTGTTATTTGGCTCCCCTGCAGTTGGCAGGTCTGTTTCCTCTGTTCCCTCCAGGTGTGCATGCAGTACAGTGCAACTCAGTAGCAATGAGCACTCCGCAACAGAAAGCGCACTGTGTTATTTGGCTCCCCTGCAGTTGGCAGGTCTGTTTCCTCTGTTCCCTCCAGGCGTGCATGCAGTACAGTGCAACTCAGTAGCAATGAGCACTCCGCAACAGAAAGCGCACTGTGTTATTTGGCTCCCCTGCAGTTGGCAGGTCTGTTTCCTCTGTTCCCTCCAGGCGTGCATGCAGTACAGTGCAACTCGGTAGCAATGAGTACTCCGCAACAGAAAGCGCACTGTGTTATTTGGCTCCCCTGCAGTTGGCAGGTCTGTTTCCTCTGTTCCATTCAGGCGTGCATGCAGTGCAGTGCAACTCAGTAGCAATGAGTACTCCGCAACAGAAAGCGCACTGTGTTATTTGGCTCCCCTGCAGTTGGCAGGTCTGTTTCCTCTGTTCCCTCCAGGCGTGCATGCAGTACAGTGCAACTCAGTAGCAATGAGTACTCCGCAACAGAAAGCGCACTGTGTTATTTGGCTCCCCTGCAGTTGGCAGGTCTGTTTCCTCTGTTCCCTCCAGGTGTGCATGCAGTACAGTGCAACTCAGTAGCAATGAGCACTCCG
The DNA here is from genome assembly GCA_946902985.2 of Meconema thalassinum. Taxonomy (NCBI): domain Eukaryota; kingdom Metazoa; phylum Arthropoda; class Insecta; order Orthoptera; family Tettigoniidae; genus Meconema; species Meconema thalassinum. The sequence continues at coordinate 276,630,816 of OX336388.2, forward strand.
CAACAGAAAGCGCACTGTGTTATTTGGCTCCCCTGCAGTTGGCAGGTCTGTTTCCTCTGTTCCCTCCAGGTGTGCATGCAGTACAGTGCAACTCAGTAGCAATGAGTACTCCGCAACAGAAAGCGCACTGTGTTATTTGGCTCCCCTGCAGTTGGCAGGTCTGTTTCCTCTGTTCCCTCCAGGCGTGCATGCAGTACAGTGCAACTCAGTAGCAATGAGCACTCCGCAACAGAAAGCGCACTGTGTTATTTGGCTCCCCTGCAGTTGGCAGGTCTGTTTCCTCTGTTCCCTCCAGGCGTGCATGCAGTACAGTGCAACTCAGTAGCAATGAGCACTCCGCAACAGAAAGCGCACTGTGTTATTTGGCTCCCCTGCAGTTGGCAGGTCTGTTTCCTCTGTTCCATCCAGGTGTGCATGCAGTACAGTGCAACTCAGTAGCAATGAGCACTCCGCAACAGAAAGCGCACTGTGTTATTAGGCTCCCCTGCAGTTGGCAGGTCTGTTTCCTCTGTTCCATCCAGGTGTGCATGCAGTACAGTGCAACTCAGTAGCAATGAGTATTCCGCAACAGAAAGTGTACTGTATTATTTGGCTCCCCTGCAGTTGGCAGGTCTGTTTCCTCTGTTCCATCCAGGCGTGCATGCAGTACAGTGCAACTCAGTAGCAATGAGTACTCCGCAACAGAAAGCGCACTGTGTTATTTGGCTCCCCTGCAGTTGGCAGGTCTGTTTCCTCTGTTCCCTCCAGGCGTGCATGCAGTACTGTGCAACTCAGTAGCAATGAGTACTCCGCAACAGAAAGCGCACTGTGTTATTTGGCTCCCCTGCAGTTGGCAGGTCTGTTTCCTCTGTTCCATCCAGGCGTGCATGCAGTGCAGTGCAACTCAGTAGCAATGAGCACTCCGCAACAGAAAGCGCACTGTGTTATTTGGCTCCCCTGCAGTTGGCAGGTCTGTTTCCTCTGTTCCATTCAGGTGTGCATGCAGTGCAGTGCAACTCAGTAGCAATGAGCACTCCGCAACAGAAAGCGCACTGTGTTATTTGGCTCCCCTGCAGTTGGCAGGTCTGTTTCCTCTGTTCCATCCAGGCGTGCATGCAGTGCAGTGCAACTCAGTAGCAATGAGCACTCCGCAACAGAAAGCGCACTGTGTTATTTGGCTCCCCTGCAGTTGGCAGGTCTGTTTCCTCTGTTCCATCCAGGTGTGCATGCAGTACAGTGCAACTCGGTAGCAATGAGTACTCCGCAACAGAAAGCGCACTGTGTTATTTGGCTCCCCTGCAGTTGGCAGGTCTGTTTCCTCTGTTCCATTCAGGCGTGCATGCAGTACAGTGCAACTCAGTAGCAATGAGCACTCCGCAACACAAAGCGCACTGTGTTATTTGGCTCCCCTGCAGTTGGCAGGTCTGTTTCCTCTGTTCCCTCCAGGCGTGCATGCAGTATAGTGCAACTCAGTAGCAATGAGTACTCCGCAACAGAAAGCGCACTGTGTTATTTGGCTCCCCTGCAGTTGGCAGGTCTGTTTCCTCTGTTCCCTCCAGGTGTGCATGCAGTACAGTGCAACTCAGTAGCAATGAGCACTCCACAACAGAAAGCGTACTGTGTTATTTGGCTCCCCTGCAGTTGGCAGGTCTGTTTCCTCTGTTCCATCCAGGTGTGCATGCAGTACAGTGCAACTCAGTAGCAATGAGCACTCCGCAACAGAAAGCGCACTGTGTTATTTGGCTCCCCTGCAGTTGGCAGGTCTGTTTCCTCTGTTCCCTCCAGGCGTGCATGCAGTACAGTGCAACTCAGTAGCAATGAGCACTCCGCAACAGAAAGCGCACTGTGTTATTTGGCTCCCCTGCAGTTGGCAGGTCTGTTTCCTCTGTTCCCTCCAGGTGTGCATGCAGTACAGTGCAACTCAGTAGCAATGAGCACTCCACAACAGAAAGCGCAGTGTGTTATTTGGCTCCCCTGCAGTTGGCAGGTCTGTTTCCTCTGTTCCATCCAGGTGTGCATGCAGTACAGTGCAACTCAGTAGCAATGAGCACTCCGCAACAGAAAGCGCACTGTGTTATTTGGCTCCCCTGCAGTTGGCAGGTCTGTTTCCTCTGTTCCATCCAGGTGTGCATGCAGTACAGTGCAACTCAGTAGCAAATACACTCCGCAACAGAAAGCGCACTGTGTTATTTGGCTCCCCTGCAGTTGGCAGGTCTGTTTCCTCTGTTCCATCCAGGTGTGCATGCAGTACAGTGCAACTCAGTAGCAATGAGTACTCCGCAACAGAAAGCTCACTGTGTTATTTGGCTCCCCTCCAGTTGGCAGGTCTGTTTCCTCTGTTCCCTCCAGGCGTGCATGCAGTACAGTGCAACTCAGTAGCAATGAGCACTCCGCAACAGAAAGCGCACTGTGTTATTTGGCTCCCCTGCAGTTGGCAGGTCTGTTTCCTCTGTTCCCTCCAGGCGTGCATGCAGTACAGTGCAACTCAGTAGCAATGAGTACTCCGCAACAGAAAGCGCACTGTGTTATTTGGCTCCCCTGCAGTTGGCAGGTCTGTTTCCTCTGTTCCCTCCAGGTGTGCATGCAGTACAGTGCAACTCAGTAGCAATGAGCACTCCGCAACAGAAAGTGTACTGTGTTATTTGGCTCCCCTGCAGTTGGCAGGTCTGTTTCCTCTGTTCCCTCCAGGTGTGCATGCAGTACAGTGCAACTCAGAAGCAATGAGTACTCCGCAACAGAAAGCGCACTGTGTTATTTGGCTCCCCTGCAGTTGGCAGGTCTGTTTCCTCTGTTCCATCCAGGCGTGCATGCAGTACAGTGCAACTCAGTAGCAATGAGCACTCCGCAACAGAAAGCGCACTGTGTTATTTGGCTCCCCTGCAGATGGCAGGTCTGTTTCCTCTGTTCCTTTCAGGTGTGCATGCAGTACAGTGCAACTCAGTAGCAATGAGTACTCCGCAACAGAAAGCGCACTGTGTTATTTGGCTCCCCTGCAGTTGGCAGGTCTGTTTCCTCTGTTCCATCCAGGCGTGCATGCAGTACAGTGCAACTCAGTAGCAATGAGCACTCCGCAACAGAAAGCGCACTGTGTTATTTGGCTCCCCTGCAGTTGGCAGGTCTGTTTCCTCTGTTCCCTCCAGGTGTGCATGCAGTACAGTGCAACTCAGTAGCAATGAGCACTCCGCAACAGAAAGCGCACTGTATTATTTGGCTCCCCTGCAGTTGGCAGGTCTGTTTCCTCTGTTCCCTCCAGGCGTGCATGCAGTACAGTGCAACTCAGTAGCAATGAGCACTCCGCAACAGAAAGCGCACTGTGTTATTTGGCTCCCCTGCAGTTGGCAGGTCTGTTTCCTCTGTTCCCTCCAGGTGTGCATGCAGTACAGTGCAACTCAGTAGCAATGAGCACTCCGCAACAGAAAGCGCACTGTGTTATTTGGCTCCCCTGCAGTTGGCAGGTCTGTTTCCTCTGTTCCCTCCAGGTGTGCATGCAGTACAGTGCAACTCAGTAGCAATGAGTACTCCGCAACAGAAAGCGCACTGTGTTATTTGGCTCCCCTGCAGTTGGCAGGTCTGTTTCCTCTGTTCCCTCCAGGCGTGCATGCAGTACAGTGCAACTCAGTAACAATGAGCACTCCGCAACAGAAAGCGCACTGTGTTATTTGGCTCCCCTGCAGTTGGCAGGTCTGTTTCCTCTGTTCCCTCCAGGCGTGCATGCAGTACAGTGCAACTCAGTAGCAATGAGCACTCCGCAACAGAAAGCGCACTGTGTTATTTGGCTCCCCTGCAGTTGGCAGGTCTGTTTCCTCTGTTCCATCCAGGTGTGCATGCAGTACAGTGCAACTCAGTAGCAATGAGCACTCCGCAACAGAAAGCGCACTGTGTTATTAGGCTCCCCTGCAGTTGGCAGGTCTGTTTCCTCTGTTCCATCCAGGTGTGCATGCAGTGCAGTGCAACTCAGTAGCAATGAGTATTCCGCAACAGAAAGTGTACTGTATTATTTGGCTCCCCTGCAGTTGGCAGGTCTGTTTCCTCTGTTCCATCCAGGCGTGCATGCAGTACAGTGCAACTCAGTAGCAATGAGTACTCCGCAACAGAAAGCGCACTGTGTTATTTGGCTCCCCTGCAGTTGGCAGGTCTGTTTCCTCTGTTCCCTCCAGGCGTGCATGCAGTACTGTGCAACTCAGTAGCAATGAGTACTCCGCAACAGAAAGCGCACTGTGTTATTTGGCTCCCCTGCAGTTGGCAGGTCTGTTTCCTCTGTTCCATCCAGGCGTGCATGCAGTGCAGTGCAACTCAGTAGCAATGAGCACTCCGCAACAGAAAGCGCACTGTGTTATTTGGCTCCCCTGCAGTTGGCAGGTCTGTTTCCTCTGTTCCATTCAGGTGTGCATGCAGTGCAGTGCAACTCAGTAGCAATGAGCACTCCGCAACAGAAAGCGCACTGTGTTATTTGGCTCCCCTGCAGTTGGCAGGTCTGTTTCCTCTGTTCCATCCAGGCGTGCATGCAGTGCAGTGCAACTCAGTAGCAATGAGCACTCCGCAACAGAAAGCGCACTGTGTTATTTGGCTCCCCTGCAGTTGGCAGGTCTGTTTCCTCTGTTCCATCCAGGTGTGCATGCAGTACAGTGCAACTCGGTAGCAATGAGTACTCCGCAACAGAAAGCGCACTGTGTTATTTGGCTCCCCTGCAGTTGGCAGGTCTGTTTCCTCTGTTCCATTCAGGCGTGCATGCAGTACAGTGCAACTCAGTAGCAATGAGCACTCCGCAACACAAAGCGCACTGTGTTATTTGGCTCCCCTGCAGTTGGCAGGTCTGTTTCCTCTGTTCCCTCCAGGCGTGCATGCAGTATAGTGCAACTCAGTAGCAATGAGTACTCCGCAACAGAAAGCGCACTGTGTTATTTGGCTCCCCTGCAGTTGGCAGGTCTGTTTCCTCTGTTCCCTCCAGGTGTGCATGCAGTACAGTGCAACTCAGTAGCAATGAGCACTCCACAACAGAAAGCGTACTGTGTTATTTGGCTCCCCTGCAGTTGGCAGGTCTGTTTCCTCTGTTCCATCCAGGTGTGCATGCAGTACAGTGCAACTCAGTAGCAATGAGCACTCCGCAACAGAAAGCGCACTGTGTTATTTGGCTCCCCTGCAGTTGGCAGGTCTGTTTCCTCTGTTCCCTCCAGGCGTGCATGCAGTACAGTGCAACTCAGTAGCAATGAGCACTCCGCAACAGAAAGCGCACTGTGTTATTTGGCTCCCCTGCAGTTGGCAGGTCTGTTTCCTCTGTTCCCTCCAGGTGTGCATGCAGTACAGTGCAACTCAGTAGCAATGAGCACTCCACAACAGAAAGCGCAGTGTGTTATTTGGCTCCCCTGCAGTTGGCAGGTCTGTTTCCTCTGTTCCATCCAGGTGTGCATGCAGTACAGTGCAACTCAGTAGCAATGAGCACTCCGCAACAGAAAGCGCACTGTGTTATTTGGCTCCCCTGCAGTTGGCAGGTCTGTTTCCTCTGTTCCATCCAGGTGTGCATGCAGTACAGTGCAACTCAGTAGCAAATACACTCCGCAACAGAAAGCGCACTGTGTTATTTGGCTCCCCTGCAGTTGGCAGGTCTGTTTCCTCTGTTCCATCCAGGTGTGCATGCAGTACAGTGCAACTCAGTAGCAATGAGTACTCCGCAACAGAAAGCTCACTGTGTTATTTGGCTCCCCTCCAGTTGGCAGGTCTGTTTCCTCTGTTCCCTCCAGGCGTGCATGCAGTACAGTGCAACTCAGTAGCAATGAGCACTCCGCAACAGAAAGCGCACTGTGTTATTTGGCTCCCCTGCAGTTGGCAGGTCTGTTTCCTCTGTTCCCTCCAGGCGTGCATGCAGTACAGTGCAACTCAGTAGCAATGAGTACTCCGCAACAGAAAGCGCACTGTGTTATTTGGCTCCCCTGCAGTTGGCAGGTCTGTTTCCTCTGTTCCCTCCAGGTGTGCATGCAGTACAGTGCAACTCAGTAGCAATGAGCACTCCGCAACAGAAAGTGTACTGTGTTATTTGGCTCCCCTGCAGTTGGCAGGTCTGTTTCCTCTGTTCCCTCCAGGTGTGCATGCAGTACAGTGCAACTCAGAAGCAATGAGTACTCCGCAACAGAAAGCGCACTGTGTTATTTGGCTCCCCTGCAGTTGGCAGGTCTGTTTCCTCTGTTCCATCCAGGCGTGCATGCAGTACAGTGCAACTCAGTAGCAATGAGCACTCCGCAACAGAAAGCGCACTGTGTTATTTGGCTCCCCTGCAGATGGCAGGTCTGTTTCCTCTGTTCCATTCAGGTGTGCATGCAGTACAGTGCAACTCAGTAGCAATGAGTACTCCGCAACAGAAAGCGCACTGTGTTATTTGGCTCCCCTGCAGTTGGCAGGTCTGTTTCCTCTGTTCCATCCAGGCGTGCATGCAGTACAGTGCAACTCAGTAGCAATGAGCACTCCGCAACAGAAAGCGCACTGTGTTATTTGGCTCCCCTGCAGTTGGCAGGTCTGTTTCCTCTGTTCCCTCCAGGTGTGCATGCAGTACAGTGCAACTCAGTAGCAATGAGCACTCCGCAACAGAAAGCGCACTGTATTATTTGGCTCCCCTGCAGTTGGCAGGTCTGTTTCCTCTGTTCCCTCCAGGCGTGCATGCAGTACAGTGCAACTCAGTAGCAATGAGCACTCCGCAACAGAAAGCGCACTGTGTTATTTGGCTCCCCTGCAGTTGGCAGGTCTGTTTCCTCTGTTCCATCCAGGTGTGCATGCAGTACAGTGCAACTCAGTAGCAATGAGTACTCCGCAACAGAAAGCGCACTGTGTTATTTGGCTCCCCTGCAGTTGGCAGGTCTGTTTCCTCTGTTCCATCCAGGCGTGCATGCAGTACAGTGCAACTCAGTAGCAATGAGTACTCCGCAACAGAAAGCGCACTGTGTTATTTGGCTCCCCTGCAGTTGGCAGGTCTGTTTCCTCTGTCCCCTCCAGGCGTGCATGCAGTACAGTGCAACTCAGTAGCAATGAGCACTCCGCAACAGAAAGCGCACTGTGTTATTTGGCTCCCCTGCAGTTGGCAGGTCTGTTTCCTCTGTTCCATCCAGGCGTGCATGCAGTACAGTGCAACTCAGTAGCAATGAGCACTCCGCAACAGAAAGCGCACTGTGTTATTTGGCTCCCCTGCAGTTGGCAGGTCTGTTTCCTCTGTTCCATCCAGGTGTGCATGCAGTACAGTGCAACTCAGTAGCAATGAGTACTCCACAACAGAAAGCGCACTGTGTTATTTGGCTCCCCTGCAGTTGGCAGGTCTGTTTCCTCTGTTCCATTCAGGCGTGCATGCAGTGCAGTGCAACTCAGTAGCAATGAGTACTCCGCAACAGAAAGCTCACTGTGTTATTTGGCTCCCCTGCAGTTGGCAGGTCTGTTTCCTCTGTTCCATTCAGGCGTGCATGCATTACAGTGCAACTCAGTAGCAATGAGCACTCCGCAACAGAAAGCGCATTGTATTATTTGGCTCCCCTGCAGTTGGCAGGTCTGTTTCCTCTGTTCCCTCCAGGTGTGCATGCAGTACAGTGCAACTCAGTAGCAATGAGCACTCCGCAACAGAAAGCGCACTGTGTTATTTGGCTCCCCTGCAGTTGGCAGGTCTGTTTCCTCTGTTCCCTCCAGGCGTGCATGCAGTACAGTGCAACTCAGTAGCAATGAGCACTCCGCAACAGAAAGCGCACTGTGTTATTTGGGTCCCCTGCAGTTGGCAGGTCTGTTTCCTCTGTTCCATCCAGGTGTGCATGCAGTGCAGTGCAACTCAGTAGCAATGAGTACTCCGCAACAGAAAGCGCACTGTGTTATTTGGCTCCCCTGCAGTTGGCATGTCTGTTTCCTCTGTTCCCTCCAGGTGTGCATGCAGTACAATGCAACTCAGTAGCAATGAGCACTCCGCAACAGAAAGCGCACTGTGTTATTTGGCTCCCCTGCAGTCGGCAGGTCTGTTTCCTCTGTTCCATCCAGGCGTGCATGCAGTACAGTGCAACTCAGTAGCAATGAGTACTCCGCAACAGAAAGCGCACTGTGTTATTTGGCTCCCCTGCAGTTGGCAGGTCTGTTTCCTCTGTTCCATTCAGGCGTGCATGCAGTACAGTGCAACTCAGTAGCAATGAGTACTCCGCAACAGAAAGCGCACTGTGTTATTTGGCTCCCCTGCAGTTGGCAGGTCTGTTTCCTCTGTTCCATCCAGGTGTGCATGCAGTACAGTGCAACTCAGTAGCAATGAGTACTCCGCAACAGAAAGCGCACTGTGTTATTTGGCTCCCCTGCAGTTGGCAGGTCTGTTTCCTCTGTTCCCTCCAGGCGTGCATGCAGTACAGTGCAACTCAGTAGCAATGAGCACTCCGCAACAGAAAGCGCACTGTGTTATTTGGCTCCCCTGCAGTTGGCAGGTCTGTTTCCTCTGTTCCCTCCAGGTGTGCATGCAGTACAGTGCAACTCAGTAGCAATGAGCACTCCGCAACAGAAAGCGCACTGTGTTATTTGGCTCCCCTGCAGTTGGCAGGTCTGTTTCCTCTGTTCCATTCAGGCGTGCATGCAGTACAGTGCAACTCAGTAGCAATGAGCACTCCGCAACAGAAAGCGCACTGTGTTATTTGGCTCCCCTGCAGTTGGCAGGTCTGTTTCCTCTGTTCCCTCCAGGTGTGCATGCAGTACAGTGCAACTCAGTAGCAATGAGTACTCCGCAACAGAAAGCGCACTGTGTTATTTGGCTCCCCTGCAGTTGGCAGGTCTGTTTCCTCTGTTCCATTCAGGCGTGCATGCAGTACAGTGCAACTCAGTAGCAATGAGCACTCCGCAACAGAAAGCGCACTGTGTTATTTGGCTCCCCTGCAGTTGGCAGGTCTGTTTCCTCTGTTCCATCCAGGCGTGCATGCAGTACAGTGCAACTCAGTAGCAATGAGCACTCCACAACAGAAAGCGCACTGTGTTATTTGGCTCCCCTGCAGTTGGCAGGTCTGTTTCCTCTGTTCCCTCCAGGTGAGCATGCAGTAGAGTGCAACTCAGTAGCAATGAGTACTCCGCAACAGAAAGCGCACTGTGTTATTTGGCTCCCCTGCAGTTGGCAGGTCTGTTTCCTCTGTTCCCTCCAGGTTTGCATGCAGTACAGTGCAACTCAGTAGCAATGAGCACTCCGCAACAGAAAGCGCACTGTGTTATTTGGCTCCCCTGCAGTTGGCAGGTCTGTTTCCTCTGTTCCATCCAGGTGTGCATGCAGTACAGTGCAACTCAGTAGCAATGAGTACTCCGCAACAGAAAGCTCACTGTGTTATTTGGCTCCCCTGCAGTTGGCAGGTCTGTTTCCTCTGTTCCATCCAGGCGTGCATGCAGTGCAGTGCAACTCAGTAGCAATGAGTACTCCGCAACAGAAAGCGCACTGTGTTATTTGGCTCCCCTGCATTTGGCAGGTCTGTTTCCTCTGTTCCCTCCAGGCGTGCATGCAGTACAGTGCAACTCGGTAGCAATGAGCACTCCGCAACAGAAAGCGCACTGTGTTATATGGCTCCCCTGCAGTTGGCAGGTCTGTTTCCTCTGTTCCATCCAGGTGTGCATGCAGTGCAGTGCAACTCAGTAGCAATGAGCACTCCGCAACAGAAAGCGCACTGTGTTATTTGGCTCCCCTGCAGTTGGCAAGTCTGTTTCCTCTGTTCCATCCAGGCGTGCATGCAGTGCAGTGCAACTCAGTAGCAATGAGTACTCCGCAACAGAAAGCGCACTGTGTTATTTGGCTCCCCTGCAGTTGGCAGGTCTGTTTCCTCTGTTCCATCCAGGTGTGCATGCAGTACAGTGCAACTCAGTAGCAATGAGCACTCCGCAACAGAAAGCGCACTGTGTTATTTGGCTCCCCTGCAGTTGGCAGGTCTGTTTCCTCTGTTCCATCCAGGCGTGCATGCAGTACAGTGCAACTCAGTAGCAATGAGCACTCCGCCACAGAAAGCGCACTGTGTTATTTGGCTCCCCTGCAGTTGGCAGGTCTGTTTCCTCTGTTCCATTCAGGCGTGCATGCAGCACAGGGCAACTCAGTAGCAATGAGTACTCCGCAACAGAAAGCGCACTGTGTTATTTGGCTCCCCTGCAGTTGGCAGGTCTGTTTCCTCTGTTCCATCCAGGTGTGCATGCAGTACAGTGCAACTCAGTAGCAATGAGTACTCCGCAACAGAAAGCGCACTGTGTTATTTGGCTCCCCTGCAGTTGGCAGGTCTGTTTCCTCTGTTCCCTCCAGGCGTGCATGCAGTACAGTGCAACTCAGTAGCAATGAGCACTCCGCAACAGAAAGCGTACTGTGTTATTTGGCTCCCCTGCAGTTGGCAGGTCTGTTTCCTCTGTTCCCTCCAGGCGTGCATGCAGTACAGTGCAACTCAGTAGCAATGAGCACTCCGCAACAGAAAGCGCACTGTGTTATTTGGCTCCCCTGCAGTTGGCAGGTCTGTTTCCTCTGTTCCATTCAGGCGTGCATGCAGCACAGGGCAACTCAGTAGCAATGAGTACTCCGCAACAGAAAGCGCACTGTGTTATTTGGCTCCCCTGCAGTTGGCAGGTCTGTTTCCTCTGTTCCATCCAGGTGTGCATGCAGTACAGTGCAACTCAGTAGCAATGAGTACTCCGCAACAGAAAGCGCACTGTGTTATTTGGCTCCCCTGCAGTTGGCAGGTCTGTTTCCTCTGTTCCCTCCAGGCGTGCATGCAGTACAGTGCAACTCAGTAGCAATGAGCACTCCGCAACAGAAAGCGTACTGTGTTATTTGGCTCCCCTGCAGTTGGCAGGTCTGTTTCCTCTGTTCCCTCCAGGCGTGCATGCAGTACAGTGCAACTCAGTAGCAATGAGCACTCCGCAACAGAAAGCGCACTGTGTTATTTGGCTCCCCTGCAGTTGGCAGGTCTGATTCCTCTGTTCCCTCCAGGCGTGCATGCAGTACAGTGCAACTCAGTAGCAATGAGCACTCCGCAACAGAAAGCGCACTGTGTTATTTGGCTCCCCTGCAGTTGGCAGGTCTGTTTCCTCTGTTCCATCCAGGCGTGCATGCAGTACAGTTTAACTCAGTAGCAATGAGCACTCCGCAACAGAAAGCTCACTGTGTTATTTGGCTCCCCTGCAGTTGGCAGGTCTGTTTCCTCTGTTCCCTCCAGGCGTGCATGCAGTACAGTGCAACTCAGTAGCAATGAGCACTCCGCAACAGAAAGCGCACTGTGTTATTTGGCTCCCCTGCAGTTGGCAGGTCTGTTTCCTCTGTTCCCTCCAGGCGTGCATGCAGTACAGTGCAACTCAGTAGCAATGAGCACTCCGCAACAGAAAGCGCACTGTGTTATTTGGCTCCCCTGCAGTTGGCAGGTCTGTTTCCTCTGTTCCATCCAGGCGTGCAAGCAGTAAAGTGCAACTCAGTAGCAATGAGCACTCCGCAACAGAAAGCGCACTGTGTTATTGGGCTCCCCTGCAGTTGGCAGGTCTGTTTCCTCTGTTCCATCCAGGTGTGCATGCAGTACAGTGCAACTCAGTAGCAATGAGTACTCCGCAACAGAAAGCGCACTGTGTTATTTGGCTCCCCTGCAGTTGGCAGGTCTGTTTCCTCTGTTCCATCCAGGCGTGCATGCAGTACAGTGCAACTCGGTAGCAATGAGTACTCCGCAACAGAAAGCGCACTGTGTTATTTGGCTCCCCTGCAGTTGGCAGGTCTGTTTCCTCTGTTCCCTCCAGGCGTGCATGCAGTACAGTGCAACTCAGTAGCAATGAGTACTCCGCAACAGAAAGCGCACTGTGTTATTTGGCTCCCCTGCAGTTGGCAGGTCTGTTTCCTCTGTTCCCTCCAGGCGTGCATGCAGTACAGTGCAACTCAGTAGCAATGAGCACTCCGCAACAGAAAGCGCACTGTGTTATTTGGCTCCCCTGCAGTTGGCAGGTCTGTTTCCTCTGTTCCATCCAGGTGTGCATGCAGTACAGTGCAACTCAGTAGCAATGAGCACTCCGCAACAGAAAGCGGTCTGTGTTATTTGGCTCCCCTGCAGTTGGCAGGTCTGTTTCCTCTGTTCCCTCCAGGTGTGCATGCAGTACAGTGCAACTCAGTAGCAATGAGCACTCCGCAACAGAAAGCACACTGTGTTATTTGGCTCCCCTGCAGTTGGCAGGTCTGTTTCCTCTGTTCCCTCCAGGCGTGCATGCAGTACAGTGCAACTCAGTAGCAATGAGTACTCCGCAACAGAAAGCGCACTGTGTTATTTGGCTCCCCTGCAGTTGGCAGGTCTGTTTCCTCTGTTCCATCCAGGCGTGCATGCAGTACAGTGCAACTCAGTAGCAATGAGCACTCCGCAACAGAAAGCGCACTGTGTTATTTGGCTCCCCTGCAGTTGGCAGGTCTGTTTCCTCTGTTCCATCCAGGTGTGCATGCAGTGCAGTGCAACTCAGTAGCAATGAGTACTCCGCAACAGAAAGCGCACTGTGTTATTTGGCTCCCCTGCAGTTGGCAGGTCTGTTTCCTCTGTTCCATCCAGGTGTGCATGCAGTACAGTGCAACTCAGTAGCAATGAGCACTCCGCAACAGAAAGCGCACTGTGTTATTTGGCTCCCCTGCAGTTGGCAGGTCTGTTTCCTCTGTTCCCTCCAGGCGTGCATGCAGTACAGTGCAACTCAGTAGCAATGAGTACTCCGCAACAGAAAGCGCACTGTGTTATTTGGCTCCCCTGCAGTTGGCAGGTCTGTTTCCTCTGTTCCCTCCAGGCGTGCATGCAGTACAGTGCAACTCAGTAGCAATGAGTACTCCGCAACAGAAAGCGCACTGTGTTATTTGGCTCCCCTGCAGTTGGCAGGTCTGTTTCCTCTGTTCCCTCCAGGTGTGCATGCAGTACAGTGCAACTCAGTAGCAATGAGCACTCCGCAACAGAAAGTGTACTGTATTATTTGGCTCCCCTGCAGTTGGCAGGTCTGTTTCCTCTGTTCCCTCCAGGTGTGCATGCAGTACAGTGCAACTCAGTAGCAATGAGTACTCCGCAACAGAAAGCGCACTGTGTTATTTGGCTCCCCTGCAGTTGGCAGGTCTGTTTCCTCTGTTCCCTCCAGGTGTGCATGCAGTACAGTGCAACTCAGTAGCAATGAGCACTCCGCAACAGAAAGCGCACTGTGTTATTTGGCTCCCCTGCAGTTGGCAGGTCTGTTTCCTCTGTTCCATTCAGGCGTGCATGCAGTACAGTGCAACTCAGTAGCAATGAGCACTCCGCAACAGAAAGCGCACTGTGTTATTTGGCTCCCCTGCAGTTGGCAGGTCTGTTTCCTCTGTTCCCTCCAGGTGTGCATGCAGTACAGTGCAACTCAGTAGCAATGAGTACTCCGCAACAGAAAGCGCACTGTGTTATTTGGCTCCCCTGCAGTTGGCAGGTCTGTTTCCTCTGTTCCATTCAGGCGTGCATGCAGTACAGTGCAACTCAGTAGCAATGAGCACTCCGCAACAGAAAGCGCACTGTGTTATTTGGCTCCCCTGCAGTTGGCAGGTCTGTTTCCTCTGTTCCATCCAGGCGTGCATGCAGTACAGTGCAACTCAGTAGCAATGAGCACTCCACAACAGAAAGCGCACTGTGTTATTTGGCTCCCCTGCAGTTGGCAGGTCTGTTTCCTCTGTTCCCTCCAGGTGTGCATGCAGTAGAGTGCAACTCAGTAGCAATGAGTACTCCGCAACAGAAAGCGCACTGTGTTATTTGGCTCCCCTGCAGTTGGCAGGTCTGTTTCCTCTGTTCCCTCCAGGTGTGCATGCAGTACAGTGCAACTCAGTAGCAATGAGCACTCCGCAACAGAAAGCGCACTGTGTTATTTGGCTCCCCTGCAGTTGGCAGGTCTGTTTCCTCTGTTCCATCCAGGTGTGCATGCAGTACAGTGCAACTCAGTAGCAATGAGTACTCCGCAACAGAAAGCTCACTGTGTTATTTGGCTCCCCTGCAGTTGGCAGGTCTGTTTCCTCTGTTCCATCCAGGCGTGCATGCAGTGCAGTGCAACTCAGTAGCAATGAGTACTCCGCAACAGAAAGCGCACTGTGTTATTTGGCTCCCCTGCATTTGGCAGGTCTGTTTCCTCTGTTCCCTCCAGGCGTGCATGCAGTACAGTGCAACTCGGTAGCAATGAGCACTCCGCAACAGAAAGCGCACTGTGTTATATGGCTCCCCTGCAGTTGGCAGGTCTGTTTCCTCTGTTCCATCCAGGTGTGCATGCAGTGCAGTGCAACTCAGTAGCAATGAGCACTCCGCAACAGAAAGCGCACTGTGTTATTTGGCTCCCCTGCAGTTGGCAAGTCTGTTTCCTCTGTTCCATCCAGGCGTGCATGCAGTGCAGTGCAACTCAGTAGCAATGAGTACTCCGCAACAGAAAGCGCACTGTGTTATTTGGCTCCCCTGCAGTTGGCAGGTCTGTTTCCTCTGTTCCATCCAGGTGTGCATGCAGTACAGTGCAACTCAGTAGCAATGAGCACTCCGCAACAGAAAGCGCACTGTGTTATTTGGCTCCCCTGCAGTTGGCAGGTCTGTTTCCTCTGTTCCATCCAGGCGTGCATGCAGTACAGTGCAACTCAGTAGCAATGAGCACTCCGCCACAGAAAGCGCACTGTGTTATTTGGCTCCCCTGCAGTTGGCAGGTCTGTTTCCTCTGTTCCATTCAGGCGTGCATGCAGCACAGGGCAACTCAGTAGCAATGAGTACTCCGCAACAGAAAGCGCACTGTGTTATTTGGCTCCCCTGCAGTTGGCAGGTCTGTTTCCTCTGTTCCATCCAGGTGTGCATGCAGTACAGTGCAACTCAGTAGCAATGAGTACTCCGCAACAGAAAGCGCACTGTGTTATTTGGCTCCCCTGCAGTTGGCAGGTCTGTTTCCTCTGTTCCCTCCAGGCGTGCATGCAGTACAGTGCAACTCAGTAGCAATGAGCACTCCGCAACAGAAAGCGTACTGTGTTATTTGGCTCCCCTGCAGTTGGCAGGTCTGTTTCCTCTGTTCCCTCCGGGCGTGCATGCAGTACAGTGCAACTCAGTAGCAATGAGCACTCCGCAACAGAAAGCGCACTGTGTTATTTGGCTCCCCTGCAGTTGGCAGGTCTGTTTCCTCTGTTCCATTCAGGCGTGCATGCAGCACAGGGCAACTCAGTAGCAATGAGTACTCCGCAACAGAAAGCGCACTGTGTTATTTGGCTCCCCTGCAGTTGGCAGGTCTGTTTCCTCTGTTCCATCCAGGTGTGCATGCAGTACAGTGCAACTCAGTAGCAATGAGTACTCCGCAACAGAAAGCGCACTGTGTTATTTGGCTCCCCTGCAGTTGGCAGGTCTGTTTCCTCTGTTCCCTCCAGGCGTGCATGCAGTACAGTGCAACTCAGTAGCAATGAGCACTCCGCAACAGAAAGCGTACTGTGTTATTTGGCTCCCCTGCAGTTGGCAGGTCTGTTTCCTCTGTTCCCTCCAGGCGTGCATGCAGTACAGTGCAACTCAGTAGCAATGAGCACTCCGCAACAGAAAGCGCACTGTGTTATTTGGCTCCCCTGCAGTTGGCAGGTCTGATTCCTCTGTTCCCTCCAGGCGTGCATGCAGTACAGTGCAACTCAGTAGCAATGAGCACTCCGCAACAGAAAGCGCACTGTGTTATTTGGCTCCCCTGCAGTTGGCAGGTCTGTTTCCTCTGTTCCATCCAGGCGTGCATGCAGTACAGTTTAACTCAGTAGCAATGAGCACTCCGCAACAGAAAGCTCACTGTGTTATTTGGCTCCCCTGCAGTTGGCAGGTCTGTTTCCTCTGTTCCCTCCAGGCGTGCATGCAGTACAGTGCAACTCAGTAGCAATGAGCACTCCGCAACAGAAAGCGCACTGTGTTATTTGGCTCCCCTGCAGTTGGCAGGTCTGTTTCCTCTGTTCCCTCCAGGCGTGCATGCAGTACAGTGCAACTCAGTAGCAATGAGCACTCCGCAACAGAAAGCGCACTGTGTTATTTGGCTCCCCTGCAGTTGGCAGGTCTGTTTCCTCTGTTCCATCCAGGCGTGCAAGCAGTAAAGTGCAACTCAGTAGCAATGAGCACTCCGCAACAGAAAGCGCACTGTGTTATTGGGCTCCCCTGCAGTTGGCAGGTCTGTTTCCTCTGTTCCATCCAGGTGTGCATGCAGTACAGTGCAACTCAGTAGCAATGAGTACTCCGCAACAGAAAGCGCACTGTGTTATTTGGCTCCCCTGCAGTTGGCAGGTCTGTTTCCTCTGTTCCATCCAGGCGTGCATGCAGTACAGTGCAACTCGGTAGCAATGAGTACTCCGCAACAGAAAGCGCACTGTGTTATTTGGCTCCCCTGCAGTTGGCAGGTCTGTTTCCTCTGTTCCCTCCAGGCGTGCATGCAGTACAGTGCAACTCAGTAGCAATGAGTACTCCGCAACAGAAAGCGCACTGTGTTATTTGGCTCCCCTGCAGTTGGCAGGTCTGTTTCCTCTGTTCCCTCCAGGCGTGCATGCAGTACAGTGCAACTCAGTAGCAATGAGCACTCCGCAACAGAAAGCGCACTGTGTTATTTGGCTCCCCTGCAGTTGGCAGGTCTGTTTCCTCTGTTCCATCCAGGTGTGCATGCAGTACAGTGCAACTCAGTAGCAATGAGCACTCCGCAACAGAAAGCGGTCTGTGTTATTTGGCTCCCCTGCAGTTGGCAGGTCTGTTTCCTCTGTTCCCTCCAGGTGTGCATGCAGTACAGTGCAACTCAGTAGCAATGAGCACTCCGCAACAGAAAGCACACTGTGTTATTTGGCTCCCCTGCAGTTGGCAGGTCTGTTTCCTCTGTTCCCTCCAGGCGTGCATGCAGTACAGTGCAACTCAGTAGCAATGAGTACTCCGCAACAGAAAGCGCACTGTGTTATTTGGCTCCCCTGCAGTTGGCAGGTCTGTTTCCTCTGTTCCATCCAGGCGTGCATGCAGTACAGTGCAACTCAGTAGCAATGAGCACTCCGCAACAGAAAGCGCACTGTGTTATTTGGCTCCCCTGCAGTTGGCAGGTCTGTTTCCTCTGTTCCATCCAGGTGTGCATGCAGTGCAGTGCAACTCAGTAGCAATGAGTACTCCGCAACAGAAAGCGCACTGTGTTATTTGGCTCCCCTGCAGTTGGCAGGTCTGTTTCCTCTGTTCCATCCAGGTGTGCATGCAGTACAGTGCAACTCAGTAGCAATGAGCACTCCGCAACAGAAAGCGCACTGTGTTATTTGGCTCCCCTGCAGTTGGCAGGTCTGTTTCCTCTGTTCCCTCCAGGCGTGCATGCAGTACAGTGCAACTCAGTAGCAATGAGTACTCCGCAACAGAAAGCGCACTGTGTTATTTGGCTCCCCTGCAGTTGGCAGGTCTGTTTCCTCTGTTCCCTCCAGGCGTGCATGCAGTACAGTGCAACTCAGTAGCAATGAGTACTCCGCAACAGAAAGCGCACTGTGTTAATAGGCTCCCCTGCAGTTGGCAGGTCTGTTTCCTCTGTTCCCTCCAGGTGTGCATGCAGTACAGCGCAACTCAGTAGCAATGAGCACTCCGCAACAGAAAGCGCACTGTGTTATTTGGCTCCCCTGCAGTTGGCAGGTCTGTTTCCTCTGTTCCATCCAGGTGTGCATGCAGTACAGTGCAACTCAGTAGCAATGAGTACTCCGCAACAGAAAGCGCACTGTGTTATTTGGCTCCCCTGCAGTTGGCAGGTCTGTTTCCTCTGTTCCATCCAGGTGTGCATGCAGTACAGTGCAACTCAGTAGCAATGAGCACTCCGCAACAGAAAGCGCACTGTGTTATTTGGCTCCCCTGCAGTTGGCAGGTCTGTTTCCTCTGTTCCATCCAGGTGTGCATGCAGTACAGTGCAACTCAGTAGCAATGAGCACTCCGCAACAGAAAGCGCACTGTGTTATTTGGCTCCCCTGCAGTTGGCAGGTCTGTTTCCTCTGTTCCCTCCAGGTGTGCATGCAGTACAGTGCAACTCAGTAGCAATGAGCACTCCGCAACAGAAAGCGCACTGTGTTATTTGGCTCCCCTGCAGTTGGCAGGTCTGCTTCCTCTGTTCCATCCAGGCGTGCATGCAGTACAGTGCAACTCAGTAGCAATGAGCACTCCGCAACAGAAAGCGCACTGTGTTATTTGGCTCCCCTGCAGTTGGCAGGTCTGTTTCCTCTGTTCCCTCCAGGCGTGCATGCAGTACAGTGCAACTCGGTAGCAATGAGCACTCCGCAACAGAAAGCGCACTGTGTTATTTGGCTCCCCTGCAGTTGGCAGGTCTGTTTCCTCTGTTCCATCCAGGTGTGCATGCAGTGCAGTGCAACTCAGTAGCAATGAGCACTCCGCAACAGAAAGCGCACTGTGTTATTTGGCTCCCCTGCAGTTGGCAGGTCTGTTTCCTCTGTTCCATCCAGGCGTGCATGCAGTGCAGTGCAACTCAGTAGCAATGAGTACTCCGCAACAGAAAGCGCACTGTGTTATTTGGCTCCCCTGCAGTTGGCAGGTCTGTTTCCTCTGTTCCATCCAGGTGTGCATGCAGTACAGTGCAACTCAGTAGCAATGAGCACTCCGCAACAGAAAGCGCACTGTGTTATTTGGCTCCCCTGCAGTTGGCAGGTCTGTTTCCTCTGTTCCATCCAGGCGTGCATGCAGTACAGTGCAACTCAGTAGCAATGAGCACTCCGCCACAGAAAGCGCACTGTGTTATTTGGCTCCCCTGCAGTTGGCAGGTCTGTTTCCTCTGTTCCATTCAGGCGTGCATGCAGCACAGGGCAACTCAGTAGCAATGAGTACTCCGCAACAGAAAGCGCACTGTGTTATTTGGCTCCCCTGCAGTTGGCAGGTCTGTTTCCTCTGTTCCATCCAGGTGTGCATGCAGTACAGTGCAACTCAGTAGCAATGAGTACTCCGCAACAGAAAGCGCACTGTGTTATTTGGCTCCCCTGCAGTTGGCAGGTCTGTTTCCTCTGTTCCCTCCAGGCGTGCATGCAGTACAGTGCAACTCAGTAGCAATGAGCACTCCGCAACAGAAAGCGTACTGTGTTATTTGGCTCCCCTGCAGTTGGCAGGTCTGTTTCCTCTGTTCCCTCCAGGCGTGCATGCAGTACAGTGCAACTCAGTAGCAATGAGCACTCAGCAACAGAAAGCGCACTGTGTTATTTGGCTCCCCTGCAGTTGGCAGGTCTGTTTCCTCTGTTCCATTCAGGCGTGCATGCAGCACAGGGCAACTCAGTAGCAATGAGTACTCCGCAACAGAAAGCGCACTGTGTTATTTGGCTCCCCTGCAGTTGGCAGGTCTGTTTCCTCTGTTCCATCCAGGTGTGCATGCAGTACAGTGCAACTCAGTAGCAATGAGTACTCCGCAACAGAAAGCGCACTGTGTTATTTGGCTCCCCTGCAGTTGGCAGGTCTGTTTCCTCTGTTCCCTCCAGGCGTGCATGCAGTACAGTGCAACTCAGTAGCAATGAGCACTCCGCAACAGAAAGCGTACTGTGTTATTTGGCTCCCCTGCAGTTGGCAGGTCTGTTTCCTCTGTTCCCTCCAGGCGTGCATGCAGTACAGTGCAACTCAGTAGCAATGAGCACTCCGCAACAGAAAGCGTACTGTGTTATTTGGCTCCCCTGCAGTTGGCAGGTCTGTTTCCTGTGTTCCCTCCAGGCGTGCATGCAGTACAGTGCAACTCAGTAGCAATGAGCACTCCGCAACAGAAAGCGCACTGTGTTATTTGGCTCCCCTGCAGTTGGCAGGTCTGTTTCCTCTGTTCCATCCAGGCGTGCATGCAGTACAGTTTAACTCAGTAGCAATGAGCACTCCGCAACAGAAAGCTCACTGTGTTATTTGGCTCCCCTGCAGTTGGCAGGTCTGTTTCCCCTGTTCCCTCCAGGCGTGCATGCAGTACAGTGCAACTCAGTAGCAATGAGCACTCCGCAACAGAAAGCGCACTGTGTTATTTGGCTCCCCTGCAGTTGGCAGGTCTGTTTCCTCTGTTCCCTCCAGGCGTGCATGCAGTACAGTGCAACTCAGTAGCAATGAGCACTCCGCAACAGAAAGCGCACTGTGTTATTTGCCTCCCCTGCAGTTGGCAGGTCTGTTTCCTCTGTTCCATCCAGGCGTGCAAGCAGTAAAGTGCAACTCAGTAGCAATGAGCACTCCGCAACAGAAAGCGCACTGTGTTATTGGGCTCCCCTGCAGTTGGCAGGTCTGTTTCCTCTGTTCCATCCAGGTGTGCATGCAGTACAGTGCAACTCAGTAGCAATGAGTACTCCGCAACAGAAAGCGCACTGTGTTATTTGGCTCCCCTGCAGTTGGCAGGTCTGTTTCCTCTGTTCCATCCAGGCGTGCATGCAGTACAGTGCAACTCGGTAGCAATGAGTACTCCGCAACAGAAAGCGCACTGTGTTATTTGGCTCCCCTGCAGTTGGCAGGTCTGTTTCCTCTGTTCCCTCCGGGCGTGCATGCAGTACAGTGCAACTCAGTAGCAATGAGTACTCCGCAACAGAAAGCGCACTGTGTTATTTGGCTCCCCTGCAGTTGGCAGGTCTGTTTCCTCTGTTCCCTCCAGGCGTGCATGCAGTACAGTGCAACTCAGTAGCAATGAGCACTCCGCAACAGAAAGCGCACTGTGTTATTTGGCTCCCCTGCAGTTGGCAGGTCTGTTTCCTCTGTTCTATCCAGGTGTGCATGCAGTACAGTGCAACTCAGTAGCAATGAGCACTCCGCAACAGAAAGCGCTCTGTGTTATTTGGCTCCCCTGCAGTTGGCAGGTCTGTTTCCTCTGTTCCCTCCAGGTGTGCATGCAGTACAGTGCAACTCAGTAGCAATGAGCACTCCGCAACAGAAAGCACACTGTGTTATTTGGCTCCCCTGCAGTTGGCAGGTCTGTTTCCTCTGTTCCCTCCAGGCGTGCATGCAGTACAGTGCAACTCAGTAGCAATGAGTACTCCGCAACAGAAAGCGCACTGTGTTATTTGGCTCCCCTGCAGTTGGCAGGTCTGTTTCCTCTGTTCCATCCAGGCGTGCATGCAGTACAGTGCAACTCAGTAGCAATGAGCACTCCGCAACAGAAAGCGCACTGTGTTATTTGGCTCCCCTGCAGTTGGCAGGTCTGTTTCCTCTGTTCCATCCAGGTGTGCATGCAGTGCAGTGCAACTCAGTAGCAATGAGTACTCCGCAACAGAAAGCGCACTGTGTTATTTGGCTCCCCTGCAGTTGGCAGGTTTGTTTCCTCTGTTCCATCCAGGTGTGCATGCAGTACAGTGCAACTCAGTAGCAATGAGCACTCCGCAACAGAAAGCGCACTGTGTTATTTGGCTCCCCTGCAGTTGGCAGGTCTGTTTCCTCTGTTCCCTCCAGGCGTGCATGCAGTACAGTGCAACTCAGTAGCAATGAGTACTCCGCAACAGAAAGCGCACTGTGTTATTTGGCTCCCCTGCAGTTGGCAGGTCTGTATCCTCTGTTCCCTCCAGGCGTGCATGCAGTACAGTGCAACTCAGTAGCAATGAGTACTCCGCAACAGAAAGCGCACTGTGTTATTAGGCTCCCCTGCAGTTGGCAGGTCTGTTTCCTCTGTTCCCTCCAGGTGTGCATGCAGTACAGCGCAACTCAGTAGCAATGAGCACTCCGCAACAGAAAGCGCACTGTGTTATTTGGCTCCCCTGCAGTTGGCAGGTCTGTTTCCTCTGTTCCATCCAGGTGTGCATGCAGTACAGTGCAACTCAGTAGCAATGAGTACTCCGCAACAGAAAGCGCACTGTGTTATTTGGCTCCCCTGCAGTTGGCAGGTCTGTTTCCTCTGTTCCATCCAGGTGTGCATGCAGTACAGTGCAACTCAGTAGCAATGAGCACTCCGCAACAGAAAGCGCACTGTGTTATTTGGCTCCCCTGCAGTTGGCAGGTCTGTTTCCTCTGTTCCATCCAGGTGTGCATGCAGTACAGTGCAACTCAGTAGCAATGAGCACTCCGCAACAGAAAGCGCACTGTGTTATTTGGCTCCCCTGCAGTTGGCAGGTCTGTTTCCTCTGTTCCCTCCAGGTGTGCATGCAGTACAGTGCAACTCAGTAGCAATGAGCACTCCGCAACAGAAAGCGCACTGTGTTATTTGGCTCCCCTGCAGTTGGCAGGTCTGTTTCCTCTGTTCCATCCAGGCGTGCATGCAGTACAGTGCAACTCAGTAGCAATGAGCACTCCGCAACAGAAAGCGCACTGTGTTATTTGGCTCCCCTGCAGTTGGCAGGTCTGTTTCCTCTGTTCCATCCAGGTGTGCATGCAGTACAGTGCAACTCAGTAGCAATGAGCACTCCGCAACAGAAAGCGCACTGTGTTATTTGGCTCCCCTGCAGTTGGCAGGTCTGTTTCCTCTGTTCCATCCAGGTGTGCATGCAGTACAGTGCAACTCAGTAGCAATGAGCACTCCGCAACAGAAAGCGCACTGTGTTATTTGGCTCCCCTGCAGTTGGCAGGTCTGTTTCCTCTGTTCCATCCAGGCGTGCATGCAGTACAGTGCAACTCAGTAGCAATGAGTACTCCGCAACAGAAAGCGCACTGTGTTATTTGGCTCCCCTGCAGTTGGCAGGTCTGTTTCCTCTGTTCCCTCCAGGCGTGCATGCAGTACAGTGCAACTCAGTAGCAATGAGTACTCCGCAACAGAAAGCGCACTGTGTTATTTGGCTCCCCTGCAGTTGGCAGGTCTGTTTCCTCTGTTCCCTCCAGGCGTGCATGCAGTACAGTGCAACTCAGTAGCAATGAGCACACCGCAACAGAAAGCGCACTGTGTTATTTGGCTCCCCTGCAGTTGGCAGGTCTGTTTCCTCTGTTCCCTCCTGGTGTGCATGCAGTACAGTGCAACTCAGTAGCTATGAGCACTCCGCAACAGAAAGCGCACTGTGTTATTTGGCTCCCCTGCAGTTGGCAGGTCTGTTTCCTCTGTTCCATTCAGGCGTGCATGCAGTACAGTGCAACTCAGTAGCAATGAGTACTCCGCAACAGAAAGCGCACTGTATTATTTGGCTCCCCTGCAGTTGGCAGGTCTGTTTCCTCTGTTCCATCCAGGCGTGCATGCAGTACAGTGCAACTCAGTAGCAATGAGTACTCCGCAACAGAAAGCGCACTGTGTTATTTGGCTCCCCTGCAGTTGGCAGGTCTGTTTCCTCTGTTCCCTCCAGGTGTGCATGCAGTACAGTGCAACTCAGTAGCAATGAGCACTCCGCAACAGAAAGCGCACTGTGTTATTTGGCTCCCCTGCAGTTGGCAGGTCTGTTTCCTCTGTTCCATCCAGGCGTGCATGCAGTACAGTGCAACTCAGTAGCAATGAGCACTCCGCAACAGAAAGCGCACTGTGTTATTTGGCTCCCCTGCAGTTGGCAGGTCTGTTTCCTCTGTTCCCTCCAGGTGTGCATGCAGTGCAGTGCAACTCAGTAGCAATGAGTACTCCGCAACAGAAAGCGCACTGTGTTATTTGGCTCCCCTGCAGTTGGCAGGTCTGTTTCCTCTGTTCCATCCAGGCGTGCATGCAGTACAGTGCAACTCAGTAGCAATGAGTACTCCGCAACAGAAAGCGTACTGTGTTATTTGGCTCCCCTGCAGTTGGCAGGTCTGTTTCCTCTGTTCCATCCAGGCGTGCATGCAGTACAGTGCAACTCAGTAGCAATGAGCACTCCGCAACAGAAAGCGCACTGTGTTATTTGGCTCCCCTGCAGTTGGCAGGTCTGTTTCCTCTGTTCCCTCCAGGCGTGCATGCAGTGCAGTGCAACTCAGTAGCAATGAGCACTCCGCAACAGAAAGCGTACTGTATTATTTGGCTCCCCTGCAGTTGGCAGGTCTGTTTCCTCTGTTCCATTCAGGTGTGCATGCAGTGCAGTGCAACTCAGTAGCAATGAGTACTCCGCAACAGAAAGCGCACTGTGTTATTTGGCTCCCCTGCAGTTGGCAGGTCTGTTTCCTCTGTTCCATCCAGGCGTGCATGCAGTACAGTGCAACTCAGTAGCAATGAGCACTCCGCAACAGAAAGCGCACTGTGTTATTTGGCTCCCCTGCAGTTGGCAGGTCTGTTTCCTCTGTTCCATCCAGGCGTGCATGCAGTACAGTGCAACTCAGTAGCAATGAGCACTCCGCAACAGAAAGCGCACTGTGTTATTTGGCTCCCCTGCAGTTGGCAGGTCTGTTTCCTCTGTTCCATTCAGGTGTGCATGCAGTACAGTGCAACTCAGTAGCAATGAGCACTCCGCAACAGAAAGCGCACTGTGTTATTTGGCTCCCCTGCAGTTGGCAGGTCTGTTTCCTCAGTTCCCTCCAGGTGTGCATGCAGCACAGTGCAACTCAGTAGCATTGAGCACTCCGCAACAGAAAGCGCACTGTGTTATTTGGCTCCCCTGCAGTTGGCAGGTCTGTTTCCTCTGTTCCATCCAGGCGTGCATGCAGTACAGTGCAACTCAGTAGCAATGAGCACTCCGCGACAGAAAGCGCACTGTGTTATTTGGCTCCCCTGCAGTTGGCAGGTCTGTTTCCTCTGTTCCATCCAGGCGTGAATGCAGTGCAGTGCAGTGCAACTCAGTAGCAATGAGTACTCCGCAACAGAAAGCGCACTGTGTTATTTGGCTCCCCTGCAGTTGGCAGGTCTGTTTCCTCTGTTCCATCCAGGCGTGCATGCAGTACAGTGCAACTCAGTAGCAATGAGTACTCCGCAACAGAAAGCGCACTGTGTTATTTGGCTCCCCTGCAGTTGGCAGGTCTGTTTCCTCTGTTCCCTCCAGGTGTGCATGCAGTACAGTGCAACTCAGTAGCAATGAGCACTCCGCAACAGAAAGCGCACTGTGTTATTTGGCTCCCCTGCAGTTGGCAGGTCTGTTTCCTCTGTTCCATCCAGGCGTGCATGCAGTACAGTGCAACTCAGTAGCAATGAGCACTCCGCAACAGAAACGCACTGTGTTATTTGGCTCCCCTGCAGTTGGCAGGTCTGTTTCCTCTGTTCCATCCAGGCGTGCATGCAGTACAGTGCAACTCAGTAGCAATGAGTACTCCGCAACACAAAGCGCACTGTGTTATTTGGCTCCCCTGCAGTTGGCAGGTCTGTTTCCTCTGTTCCATCCAGGCGTGCATGCAGTGCAGTGCAACTCAGTAGCAATGAGTACTCCGCAACAGAAAGCGCACTGTGTTATTTGGCTCCCCTGCAGTTGGCAGGTCTGTTTCCTCTGTTCCCTCCAGGTGTGCATGCAGTGCAGTGCAACTCAGTAGCAATGAGCACTCCGCAACAGAAAGCGCACTGTGTTATTTGGCTCCCCTGCAGTTGGCAGGTCTGTTTCCTCTGTTCCCTCCAGGCGTGCATGCAGTACAGTGCAACTCAGTAGCAATGAGCACTCCACAACAGAAAGCGCACTGTGTTATTTGGCTCCCCTGCTGTTGGCAGGTCTGTTTCCTCTGTTCCCTCCAGGTGTGCATGCAGTACAGTGCAACTCAGTAGCAATGAGCACTCCGCAACAGAAAGCGCACTGTGTTATTTGGCTCCCCTGCAGTTGGCAGGTCTGTTTCCTCTGTTCCATCCAGGTGTGCATGCAGTACAGTGCAACTCAGTAGCAATGAGTACTCCGCAACAGAAAGCGCACTGTGTTATTTGGCTCCCCTGCAGTTGGCAGGTCTGTTTCCTCTGTTCCCTCCAGGTGTGCATGCAGTACAGTGCAACTCAGTAGCAATGAGTACTCCGCAACAGAAAGCGCACTGTGTTATTTGGCTCCCCTGCAGTTGGCAGGTCTGTTTCCTCTGTTCCATCCAGGCGTGCATGCAGTACAGTGCAACTCAGTAGCAATGAGCACTCCGCAACAGAAAGCGCACTGTGTTATTTGGCTCCCCTGCAGTTGGCAGGTCTGTTTCCTCTGTTCCCTCCAGGTGTGCATGCAGTACAGTGCAACTCAGTAGCAATGAGTACTCCGCAACAGAAAGCGCACTGTG
Source organism: Meconema thalassinum (assembly GCA_946902985.2). NCBI lineage: Eukaryota > Metazoa > Arthropoda > Insecta > Orthoptera > Tettigoniidae > Meconema > Meconema thalassinum. The sequence continues at coordinate 276,656,714 of OX336388.2, forward strand.
TTATTTGGCTCCCCTGCAGTTGGCAGGTCTGTTTCCTCTGTTCCCTCCAGGTGTGCATGCAGTACAGTGCAACTCAGTAGCAATGAGCACTCCGCAACAGAAAGCGCACTGTGTTATTTGGCTCCCCTGCAGTTGGCAGGTCTGTTTCCTCTGTTCCATCCAGGCGTGAATGCAGTGCAGTGCAGTGCAACTCAGTAACAATGAGTACTCCGCAACAGAAAGCGCACTGTGTTATTTGGCTCCCCTGCAGTTGGCAGGTCTGTTTCCTCTGTTCCCTCCAGGCGTGCATGCAGTACAGTGCAACTCAGTAGCAATGAGTACTCCGCAACAGAAAGCGCACTGTGTTATTTGGCTCCCCTGCAGTTGGCAGGTCTGTTTCCTCTGTTCCCTCCAGGTGTGCATGCAGTACAGTGCAACTCAGTAGCAATGAGCACTCCGCAACAGAAAGTGTACTGTATTATTTGGCTCCCTTGCAGTTGGCAGGTCTGTTTCCTCTGTTCCCTCCAGGCGTGCATGCAGTACAGTGCAACTCAGTAGCAATGAGCACTCCACAACAGAAAGCGCACTGTGTTATTTGGCTCCCCTGCAGTTGGCAGGTCTGTTTCCTCTGTTCCCTCCAGGCGTGCATGCAGTACAGTGCAACTCAGTAGCAATGAGCACTCCGCAACAGAAAGCGCACTGTGTTATTTGGCTCCCCTGCAGTTGGCAGGTCTGTTTCCTCTGTTCCCTCCAGGCGTGCATGCAGTACAGTGCAACTCAGTAGCAATGAGTACTCCGCAACAGAAAGCGCACTGTGTTATTTGGCTCCCCTGCAGTTGGCAGGTCTGTTTCCTCTGTTCCCTCCAGGTGTGCATGCAGTACAGTGCAACTCAGTAGCAATGAGCACTCCGCAACAGAAAGCGCACTGTGTTATTTGGCTCCCGTGCAGTTGGCAGGTCTGTTTCCTCTGTTCCATCCAGGCGTGCATGCAGTACAGTGCAACTCAGTAGCAATGAGCACTCCGCAACAGAAAGCGCACTGTGTTATTTGGCTCCCCTGCAGTTGGCAGGTCTGTTTCCTCTGTTCCCTCCAGGCGTGCATGCAGTACAGTGCAACTCAGTAGCAATGAGTACTCCGCAACAGAAAGCGCACTGTGTTATTTGGCTCCCCTGCAGTTGGCAGGTCTGTTTCCTCTGTTCCCTCCAGGCGTGCATGCAGTACAGTGCAACTCAGTAGCAATGAGCACTCCGCAACAGAAAGCTCACTGTGTTATTTGGCTCCCCTGCAGTTGGCAGTTCTGTTTCCTCTGTTCCCTCCAGGTGTGCATGCAGTACAGTGCAACTCAGTAGCAATGAGTACTCCGCAACAGAAAGCGCACTGTGTTATTTGGCTCCCCTGCAGTTGGCAGGTCTGTTTCCTCTGTTCCATCCAGGTGTGCATGCAGTACAGTGCAACTCAGTAGCAATGAGCACTCCGCAACAGAAAGCGCACTGTGTTATTTGGCTCCCCTGCAGTTGGCAGGTCTGTTTCCTCTGTTCCCTCCAGGTGTGCATGCAGTACAGTGCAACTCAGTAGCAATGAGTACTCCACAACAGAAAGCGCACTGTGTTATTTGGCTCCCCTGCAGTTGGCAGGTCTGTTTCCTCTGTTTCCTCCAGGCGTGCATGCAGTACAGTGCAACTCAGTAGCAATGAGTACTCCGCAACAGAAAGCGCACTGTGTTATTTGGCTCCCCTGCAGTTGGCAGGTCTGTTTCCTCTGTTCCATTCAGGCGTGCATGCAGTACAGTGCAACTCAGTAGCAATGAGTACTCCGCAACAGAAAGCGCACTGTGTTATTTGGCTCCCCTGCAGTTGGCAGGTCTGTTTCCTCTGTTCCCTCCAGGCGTGCATGCAGTACAGTGCAACTCAGTAGCAATGAGCACTCCGCAACAGAAAGCGCACTGTGTTATTTGGCTCCCCTGCAGTTGGCAGGTCTGTTTCCTCTGTTCCATCCAGGCGTGCATGCAGTACAGTGCAACTCAGTAGCAATGAGCACTCCGCAACAGAAAGCGCACTGTGTTATTTGGCTCCCCTGCAGTTGGCAGGTCTGTTTCCTCTGTTCCATCCAGGTGTGCATGCAGTACAGTGCAACTCAGTAGCAATGAGCACTCCGCAACAGAAAGTGTACTGTATTATTTGGCTCCCCTGCAGTTGGCAGGTCTGTTTCCTCTGTTCCATCCAGGTGTGCATGCAGTACAGTGCAACTCAGTAGCAATGAGCACTCCGCAACAGAAAGCGCACTGTGTTATTTGGCTCCCCTGCAGTTGGCAGGTCTGTTTCCTCTGTTCCATCCAGGCGTGCATGCAGTACAGTGCAACTCAGTAGCAATGAGTACTCCGCAACAGAAAGCGCACTGTGTTATTTGGCTCCCCTGCAGTTGGCAGGTCTGTTTCCTCTGTTCCCTCCAGGTGTGCATGCAGTGCAGTGCAACTCAGTAGCAATGAGCACTCCGCAACAGAAAGTGTACTGTATTATTTGGCTCCCCTGCAGTTGGCAGGTCTGTTTCCTCTGTTCCATCCAAGCGTGCATGCAGTACAGTGCAACTCAGTAGCAATGAGCACACCGCAACAGAAAGCGCACTGTGTTATTTGGCTCCCCTGCAGTTGGCAGGTCTGTTTCCTCTGTTCCATTCAGGCGTGCATGCAGTACAGTGCAACTCAGTAGCAATGAGTACTCCGCAACAGAAAGCGCACTGTGTTATTTGGCTCCCCTGCAGTTGGCAGGTCTGTTTCCTCTGTTCCATCCAGGCGTGAATGCAGTGCAGTGCAGTGCAACTCAGTAGCAATGAGCACTCCGCAACAGAAAGTGTACTGTATTATTTGGCTCCCCTGCAGTTGTCAGGTCTGTTTCCTCTGTTCCCTCCAGGTGTGCATGCAGTGCAGTGCAACTCAGTAGCAATGAGCACTCCGCAACAGAATGCGCACTGTGTTATTTGGCTCCCCTGCAGTTGGCAGGTCTGTTTCCTCTGTTCCATTCAGGCGTGCATGCAGTGCAGTGCAACTCATTAGCAATGAGCACTCCGCAACAGAAAGCGCACTGTGTTATTTGGCTCCCCTGCAGTTGGCAGGTCTGTTTCCTCTGTTCCATTCAGGTGTGCATGCAGTACAGTGCAACTCAGTAGCAATGAGCACTCCGCAACAGAAAGTGTACTGTATTATTTGGCTCCCCTGCAGTTGGCAGGTCTGTTTCCTCTGTTCCATCCAGGCGTGCATGCAGTACAGTGCAACTCAGTAGCAATGAGTACTCCGCAACAGAAAGCGCACTGTGTTATTTGGCTCCCCTGCAGTTGGCAGGTCTGTTTCCTCTGTTCCATCCAGGCGTGCATGCAGTGCAGTGCAACTCAGTAGCAATGAGTACTCCGCAACAGAAAGCGCACTGTGTTATTTGGCTCCCCTGCAGTTGGCAGGTCTGTTTCCTCTGTTCCCTCCAGGTGTGCATGCAGTACAGTGCAACTCAGTAGCAATGAGCACTCCGCAACAGAAAGCGCTCTGTGTTATTTGGCTCCCCTGCAGTTGGCAGGTCTGTTTCCTCTGTTCCCTCCAGGTGTGCATGCAGTACAGTGCAACTCAGTAGCAATGAGCACTCCGCAACAGAAAGCACACTGTGTTATTTGGCTCCCCTGCAGTTGGCAGGTCTGTTTCCTCTGTTCCCTCCAGGCGTGCATGCAGTACAGTGCAACTCAGTAGCAATGTGTACTCCGCAACAGAAAGCGCACTGTGTTATTTGGCTCCCCTGCAGTTGGCAGGTCTGTTTCCTCTGTTCCATCCAGGCGTGCATGCAGTACAGTGCAACTCAGTAGCAATGAGCACTCCGCAACAGAAAGCGCACTGTGTTATTTGGCTCCCCTGCAGTTGGCAGGTCTGTTTCCTCTGTTCCATCCAGGTGTGCATGCAGTGCAGTGCAACTCAGTAGCAATGAGTACTCCGCAACAGAAAGCGCACTGTGTTATTTGGCTCCCCTGCAGTTGGCAGGTCTGTTTCCTCTGTTCCATCCAGGTGTGCATGCAGTACAGTGCAACTCAGTAGCAATGAGCACTCCGCAACAGAAAGCGCACTGTGTTATTTGGCTCCCCTGCAGTTGGCAGGTCTGTTTCCTCTGTTCCCTCCAGGCGTGCATGCAGTACAGTGCAACTCAGTAGCAATGAGTACTCCGCAACACAAAGCGCACTGTGTTATTTGGCTCCCCTGCAGTTGGCAGGTCTGTTTCCTCTGTTCCATCCAGGCGTGCATGCAGTGCAGTGCAACTCAGTAGCAATGAGTACTCCGCAACAGAAAGCGCACTGTGTTATTTGGCTCCCCTGCAGTTGGCAGGTCTGTTTCCTCTGTTCCCTCCAGGTGTGCATGCAGTGCAGTGCAACTCAGTAGCAATGAGCACTCCGCAACAGAAAGCGCACTGTGTTATTTGGCTCCCCTGCAGTTGGCAGGTCTGTTTCCTCTGTTCCCTCCAGGCGTGCATGCAGTACAGTGCAACTCAGTAGCAATGAGCACTCCACAACAGAAAGCGCACTGTGTTATTTGGCTCCCCTGCTGTTGGCAGGTCTGTTTCCTCTGTTCCCTCCAGGTGTGCATGCAGTACAGTGCAACTCAGTAGCAATGAGCACTCCGCAACAGAAAGCGCACTGTGTTATTTGGCTCCCCTGCAGTTGGCAGGTCTGTTTCCTCTGTTCCATCCAGGTGTGCATGCAGTACAGTGCAACTCAGTAGCAATGAGTACTCCGCAACAGAAAGCGCACTGTGTTATTTGGCTCCCCTGCAGTTGGCAGGTCTGTTTCCTCTGTTCCCTCCAGGTGTGCATGCAGTACAGTGCAACTCAGTAGCAATGAGTACTCCGCAACAGAAAGCGCACTGTGTTATTTGGCTCCCCTGCAGTTGGCAGGTCTGTTTCCTCTGTTCCATCCAGGCGTGCATGCAGTACAGTGCAACTCAGTAGCAATGAGCACTCCGCAACAGAAAGCGCACTGTGTTATTTGGCTCCCCTGCAGTTGGCAGGTCTGTTTCCTCTGTTCCCTCCAGGTGTGCATGCAGTACAGTGCAACTCAGTAGCAATGAGTACTCCGCAACAGAAAGCGCACTGTGTTATTTGGCTCCCCTGCAGTTGGCAGGTCTGTTTCCTCTGTTCCCTCCAGGTGTGCATGCAGTACAGTGCAACTCAGTAGCAATGAGCACTCCGCAACAGAAAGCGCACTGTGTTATTTGGCTCCCCTGCAGTTGGCAGGTCTGTTTCCTCTGTTCCATCCAGGCGTGAATGCAGTGCAGTGCAGTGCAACTCAGTAACAATGAGTACTCCGCAACAGAAAGCGCACTGTGTTATTTGGCTCCCCTGCAGTTGGCAGGTCTGTTTCCTCTGTTCCCTCCAGGCGTGCATGCAGTACAGTGCAACTCAGTAGCAATGAGTACTCCGCAACAGAAAGCGCACTGTGTTATTTGGCTCCCCTGCAGTTGGCAGGTCTGTTTCCTCTGTTCCCTCCAGGTGTGCATGCAGTACAGTGCAACTCAGTAGCAATGAGCACTCCGCAACAGAAAGTGTACTGTATTATTTGGCTCCCTTGCAGTTGGCAGGTCTGTTTCCTCTGTTCCCTCCAGGCGTGCATGCAGTACAGTGCAACTCAGTAGCAATGAGCACTCCACAACAGAAAGCGCACTGTGTTATTTGGCTCCCCTGCAGTTGGCAGGTCTGTTTCCTCTGTTCCCTCCAGGCGTGCATGCAGTACAGTGCAACTCAGTAGCAATGAGCACTCCGCAACAGAAAGCGCACTGTGTTATTTGGCTCCCCTGCAGTTGGCAGGTCTGTTTCCTCTGTTCCCTCCAGGCGTGCATGCAGTACAGTGCAACTCAGTAGCAATGAGTACTCCGCAACAGAAAGCGCACTGTGTTATTTGGCTCCCCTGCAGTTGGCAGGTCTGTTTCCTCTGTTCCCTCCAGGTGTGCATGCAGTACAGTGCAACTCAGTAGCAATGAGCACTCCGCAACAGAAAGCGCACTGTGTTATTTGGCTCCCGTGCAGTTGGCAGGTCTGTTTCCTCTGTTCCATCCAGGCGTGCATGCAGTACAGTGCAACTCAGTAGCAATGAGCACTCCGCAACAGAAAGCGCACTGTGTTATTTGGCTCCCCTGCAGTTGGCAGGTCTGTTTCCTCTGTTCCCTCCAGGCGTGCATGCAGTACAGTGCAACTCAGTAGCAATGAGTACTCCGCAACAGAAAGCGCACTGTGTTATTTGGCTCCCCTGCAGTTGGCAGGTCTGTTTCCTCTGTTCCCTCCAGGCGTGCATGCAGTACAGTGCAACTCAGTAGCAATGAGCACTCCGCAACAGAAAGCTCACTGTGTTATTTGGCTCCCCTGCAGTTGGCAGTTCTGTTTCCTCTGTTCCCTCCAGGTGTGCATGCAGTACAGTGCAACTCAGTAGCAATGAGTACTCCGCAACAGAAAGCGCACTGTGTTATTTGGCTCCCCTGCAGTTGGCAGGTCTGTTTCCTCTGTTCCATCCAGGTGTGCATGCAGTACAGTGCAACTCAGTAGCAATGAGCACTCCGCAACAGAAAGCGCACTGTGTTATTTGGCTCCCCTGCAGTTGGCAGGTCTGTTTCCTCTGTTCCCTCCAGGTGTGCATGCAGTACAGTGCAACTCAGTAGCAATGAGTACTCCACAACAGAAAGCGCACTGTGTTATTTGGCTCCCCTGCAGTTGGCAGGTCTGTTTCCTCTGTTTCCTCCAGGCGTGCATGCAGTACAGTGCAACTCAGTAGCAATGAGTACTCCGCAACAGAAAGCGCACTGTGTTATTTGGCTCCCCTGCAGTTGGCAGGTCTGTTTCCTCTGTTCCATTCAGGCGTGCATGCAGTACAGTGCAACTCAGTAGCAATGAGTACTCCGCAACAGAAAGCGCACTGTGTTATTTGGCTCCCCTGCAGTTGGCAGGTCTGTTTCCTCTGTTCCCTCCAGGCGTGCATGCAGTACAGTGCAACTCAGTAGCAATGAGCACTCCGCAACAGAAAGCGCACTGTGTTATTTGGCTCCCCTGCAGTTGGCAGGTCTGTTTCCTCTGTTCCATCCAGGCGTGCATGCAGTACAGTGCAACTCAGTAGCAATGAGCACTCCGCAACAGAAAGCGCACTGTGTTATTTGGCTCCCCTGCAGTTGGCAGGTCTGTTTCCTCTGTTCCATCCAGGTGTGCATGCAGTACAGTGCAACTCAGTAGCAATGAGCACTCCGCAACAGAAAGTGTACTGTATTATTTGGCTCCCCTGCAGTTGGCAGGTCTGTTTCCTCTGTTCCATCCAGGTGTGCATGCAGTACAGTGCAACTCAGTAGCAATGAGCACTCCGCAACAGAAAGCGCACTGTGTTATTTGGCTCCCCTGCAGTTGGCAGGTCTGTTTCCTCTGTTCCATCCAGGCGTGCATGCAGTACAGTGCAACTCAGTAGCAATGAGTACTCCGCAACAGAAAGCGCACTGTGTTATTTGGCTCCCCTGCAGTTGGCAGGTCTGTTTCCTCTGTTCCCTCCAGGTGTGCATGCAGTGCAGTGCAACTCAGTAGCAATGAGCACTCCGCAACAGAAAGTGTACTGTATTATTTGGCTCCCCTGCAGTTGGCAGGTCTGTTTCCTCTGTTCCATCCAGGCGTGCATGCAGTACAGTGCAACTCAGTAGCAATGAGCACACCGCAACAGAAAGCGCACTGTGTTATTTGGCTCCCCTGCAGTTGGCAGGTCTGTTTCCTCTGTTCCATTCAGGCGTGCATGCAGTACAGTGCAACTCAGTAGCAATGAGTACTCCGCAACAGAAAGCGCACTGTGTTATTTGGCTCCCCTGCAGTTGGCAGGTCTGTTTCCTCTGTTCCATCCAGGCGTGAATGCAGTGCAGTGCAGTGCAACTCAGTAGCAATGAGCACTCCGCAACAGAAAGTGTACTGATAATTTTGGCTCCCCTGCAGTTGTCAGGTCTGTTTCCTCTGTTCCCTCCAGGTGTGCATGCAGTGCAGTGCAACTCAGTAGCAATGAGCACTCCGCAACAGAATGCGCACTGTGTTATTTGGCTCCCCTGCAGTTGGCAGGTCTGTTTCCTCTGTTCCATTCAGGCGTGCATGCAGTGCAGTGCAACTCATTAGCAATGAGCACTCCGCAACAGAAAGCGCACTGTGTTATTTGGCTCCCCTGCAGTTGGCAGGTCTGTTTCCTCTGTTCCATTCAGGTGTGCATGCAGTACAGTGCAACTCAGTAGCAATGAGCACTCCGCAACAGAAAGTGTACTGTATTATTTGGCTCCCCTGCAGTTGGCAGGTCTGTTTCCTCTGTTCCATCCAGGCGTGCATGCAGTACAGTGCAACTCAGTAGCAATGAGTACTCCGCAACAGAAAGCGCACTGTGTTATTTGGCTCCCCTGCAGTTGGCAGGTCTGTTTCCTCTGTTCCATCCAGGCGTGCATGCAGTGCAGTGCAACTCAGTAGCAATGAGTACTCCGCAACAGAAAGCGCACTGTGTTATTTGGCTCCCCTGCAGTTGGCAGGTCTGTTTCCTCTGTTCCCTCCAGGTGTGCATGCAGTACAGTGCAACTCAGTAGCAATGAGCACTCCGCAACAGAAAGCGCACTGTGTTATTTGGCTCCCCTGCAGTTGGCAGGTCTGTTTCCTCTGTTCCATCCAGGTGTGCATGCAGTGCAGTGCAACTCAGTAGCAATGAGTACTCCGCAACAGAAAGCGCACTGTGTTATTTGGCTCCCCTGCAGTTGGCAGGTCTGTTTCCTCTGTTCCATCCAGGTGTGCATGCAGTACAGTGCAACTCAGTAGCAATGAGCACTCCGCAACAGAAAGCGCACTGTGTTATTTGGCTCCCCTGCAGTTGGCAGGTCTGTTTCCTCTGTTCCCTCCAGGCGTGCATGCAGTACAGTGCAACTCAGTAGCAATGAGTACTCCGCAACAGAAAGCGCACTGTGTTATTTGGCTCCCCTGCAGTTGGCAGGTCTGTTTCCTCTGTTCCCTCCAGGCGTGCATGCAGTACAGTGCAACTCAGTAGCAATGAGTACTCCGCAACAGAAAGCGCACTGTGTTATTAGGCTCCCCTGCAGTTGGCAGGTCTGTTTCCTCTGTTCCCTCCAGGTGTGCATGCAGTACAGCGCAACTCAGTAGCAATGAGCACTCCGCAACAGAAAGCGCACTGTGTTATTTGGCTCCCCTGCAGTTGGCAGGTCTGTTTCCTCTGTTCCATCCAGGTGTGCATGCAGTACAGTGCAACTCAGTAGCAATGAGTACTCCGCAACAGAAAGCGCACTGTGTTATTTGGCTCCCCTGCAGTTGGCAGGTCTGTTTCCTCTGTTCCATCCAGGTGTGCATGCAGTACAGTGCAACTCAGTAGCAATGAGCACTCCGCAACAGAAAGCGCACTGTGTTATTTGGCTCCCCTGCAGTTGGCAGGTCTGTTTCCTCTGTTCCATCCAGGTGTGCATGCAGTACAGTGCAACTCAGTAGCAATGAGCACTCCGCAACAGAAAGTGTACTGTATTATTTGGCTCCCTTGCAGTTGGCAGGTCTGTTTCCTCTGTTCCCTCCAGGCGTGCATGCAGTACAGTGCAACTCAGTAGCAATGAGCACTCCACAACAGAAAGCGCACTGTGTTATTTGGCTCCCCTGCAGTTGGCAGGTCTGTTTCCTCTGTTCCCTCCAGGCGTGCATGCAGTACAGTGCAACTCAGTAGCAATGAGCACTCCGCAACAGAAAGCGCACTGTGTTATTTGGCTCCCCTGCAGTTGGCAGGTCTGTTTCCTCTGTTCCCTCCAGGCGTGCATGCAGTACAGTGCAACTCAGTAGCAATGAGTACTCCGCAACAGAAAGCGCACTGTGTTATTTGGCTCCCCTGCAGTTGGCAGGTCTGTTTCCTCTGTTCCCTCCAGGTGTGCATGCAGTACAGTGCAACTCAGTAGCAATGAGCACTCCGCAACAGAAAGCGCACTGTGTTATTTGGCTCCCGTGCAGTTGGCAGGTCTGTTTCCTCTGTTCCATCCAGGCGTGCATGCAGTACAGTGCAACTCAGTAGCAATGAGCACTCCGCAACAGAAAGCGCACTGTGTTATTTGGCTCCCCTGCAGTTGGCAGGTCTGTTTCCTCTGTTCCCTCCAGGCGTGCATGCAGTACAGTGCAACTCAGTAGCAATGAGTACTCCGCAACAGAAAGCGCACTGTGTTATTTGGCTCCCCTGCAGTTGGCAGGTCTGTTTCCTCTGTTCCCTCCAGGCGTGCATGCAGTACAGTGCAACTCAGTAGCAATGAGCACTCCGCAACAGAAAGCTCACTGTGTTATTTGGCTCCCCTGCAGTTGGCAGTTCTGTTTCCTCTGTTCCCTCCAGGTGTGCATGCAGTACAGTGCAACTCAGTAGCAATGAGTACTCCGCAACAGAAAGCGCACTGTGTTATTTGGCTCCCCTGCAGTTGGCAGGTCTGTTTCCTCTGTTCCATCCAGGTGTGCATGCAGTACAGTGCAACTCAGTAGCAATGAGCACTCCGCAACAGAAAGCGCACTGTGTTATTTGGCTCCCCTGCAGTTGGCAGGTCTGTTTCCTCTGTTCCCTCCAGGTGTGCATGCAGTACAGTGCAACTCAGTAGCAATGAGTACTCCACAACAGAAAGCGCACTGTGTTATTTGGCTCCCCTGCAGTTGGCAGGTCTGTTTCCTCTGTTTCCTCCAGGCGTGCATGCAGTACAGTGCAACTCAGTAGCAATGAGTACTCCGCAACAGAAAGCGCACTGTGTTATTTGGCTCCCCTGCAGTTGGCAGGTCTGTTTCCTCTGTTCCATTCAGGCGTGCATGCAGTACAGTGCAACTCAGTAGCAATGAGTACTCCGCAACAGAAAGCGCACTGTGTTATTTGGCTCCCCTGCAGTTGGCAGGTCTGTTTCCTCTGTTCCCTCCAGGCGTGCATGCAGTACAGTGCAACTCAGTAGCAATGAGCACTCCGCAACAGAAAGCGCACTGTGTTATTTGGCTCCCCTGCAGTTGGCAGGTCTGTTTCCTCTGTTCCATCCAGGCGTGCATGCAGTACAGTGCAACTCAGTAGCAATGAGCACTCCGCAACAGAAAGCGCACTGTGTTATTTGGCTCCCCTGCAGTTGGCAGGTCTGTTTCCTCTGTTCCATCCAGGTGTGCATGCAGTACAGTGCAACTCAGTAGCAATGAGCACTCCGCAACAGAAAGTGTACTGTATTATTTGGCTCCCCTGCAGTTGGCAGGTCTGTTTCCTCTGTTCCATCCAGGTGTGCATGCAGTACAGTGCAACTCAGTAGCAATGAGCACTCCGCAACAGAAAGCGCACTGTGTTATTTGGCTCCCCTGCAGTTGGCAGGTCTGTTTCCTCTGTTCCATCCAGGCGTGCATGCAGTACAGTGCAACTCAGTAGCAATGAGTACTCCGCAACAGAAAGCGCACTGTGTTATTTGGCTCCCCTGCAGTTGGCAGGTCTGTTTCCTCTGTTCCCTCCAGGTGTGCATGCAGTGCAGTGCAACTCAGTAGCAATGAGCACTCCGCAACAGAAAGTGTACTGTATTATTTGGCTCCCCTGCAGTTGGCAGGTCTGTTTCCTCTGTTCCATCCAGGCGTGCATGCAGTACAGTGCAACTCAGTAGCAATGAGCACACCGCAACAGAAAGCGCACTGTGTTATTTGGCTCCCCTGCAGTTGGCAGGTCTGTTTCCTCTGTTCCATTCAGGCGTGCATGCAGTACAGTGCAACTCAGTAGCAATGAGTACTCCGCAACAGAAAGCGCACTGTGTTATTTGGCTCCCCTGCAGTTGGCAGGTCTGTTTCCTCTGTTCCATCCAGGCGTGAATGCAGTGCAGTGCAGTGCAACTCAGTAGCAATGAGCACTCCGCAACAGAAAGTGTACTGTATTATTTGGCTCCCCTGCAGTTGTCAGGTCTGTTTCCTCTGTTCCCTCCAGGTGTGCATGCAGTGCAGTGCAACTCAGTAGCAATGAGCACTCCGCAACAGAATGCGCACTGTGTTATTTGGCTCCCCTGCAGTTGGCAGGTCTGTTTCCTCTGTTCCATTCAGGCGTGCATGCAGTGCAGTGCAACTCATTAGCAATGAGCACTCCGCAACAGAAAGCGCACTGTGTTATTTGGCTCCCCTGCAGTTGGCAGGTCTGTTTCCTCTGTTCCATTCAGGTGTGCATGCAGTACAGTGCAACTCAGTAGCAATGAGCACTCCGCAACAGAAAGTGTACTGTATTATTTGGCTCCCCTGCAGTTGGCAGGTCTGTTTCCTCTGTTCCATCCAGGCGTGCATGCAGTACAGTGCAACTCAGTAGCAATGAGTACTCCGCAACAGAAAGCGCACTGTGTTATTTGGCTCCCCTGCAGTTGGCAGGTCTGTTTCCTCTGTTCCATCCAGGCGTGCATGCAGTGCAGTGCAACTCAGTAGCAATGAGTACTCCGCAACAGAAAGCGCACTGTGTTATTTGGCTCCCCTGCAGTTGGCAGGTCTGTTTCCTCTGTTCCCTCCAGGTGTGCATGCAGTACAGTGCAACTCAGTAGCAATGAGCACTCCGCAACAGAAAGCGCACTGTGTTATTTGGCTCCCCTGCAGTTGGCAGGTCTGTTTCCTCTGTTCCATCCAGGTGTGCATGCAGTGCAGTGCAACTCAGTAGCAATGAGTACTCCGCAACAGAAAGCGCACTGTGTTATTTGGCTCCCCTGCAGTTGGCAGGTCTGTTTCCTCTGTTCCATCCAGGTGTGCATGCAGTACAGTGCAACTCAGTAGCAATGAGCACTCCGCAACAGAAAGCGCACTGTGTTATTTGGCTCCCCTGCAGTTGGCAGGTCTGTTTCCTCTGTTCCCTCCAGGCGTGCATGCAGTACAGTGCAACTCAGTAGCAATGAGTACTCCGCAACAGAAAGCGCACTGTGTTATTTGGCTCCCCTGCAGTTGGCAGGTCTGTTTCCTCTGTTCCCTCCAGGCGTGCATGCAGTACAGTGCAACTCAGTAGCAATGAGTACTCCGCAACAGAAAGCGCACTGTGTTATTAGGCTCCCCTGCAGTTGGCAGGTCTGTTTCCTCTGTTCCCTCCAGGTGTGCATGCAGTACAGCGCAACTCAGTAGCAATGAGCACTCCGCAACAGAAAGCGCACTGTGTTATTTGGCTCCCCTGCAGTTGGCAGGTCTGTTTCCTCTGTTCCATCCAGGTGTGCATGCAGTACAGTGCAACTCAGTAGCAATGAGTACTCCGCAACAGAAAGCGCACTGTGTTATTTGGCTCCCCTGCAGTTGGCAGGTCTGTTTCCTCTGTTCCATCCAGGTGTGCATGCAGTACAGTGCAACTCAGTAGCAATGAGCACTCCGCAACAGAAAGCGCACTGTGTTATTTGGCTCCCCTGCAGTTGGCAGGTCTGTTTCCTCTGTTCCATCCAGGTGTGCATGCAGTACAGTGCAACTCAGTAGCAATGAGCACTCCGCAACAGAAAGCGCACTGTGTTATTTGGCTCCCCTGCAGTTGGCAGGTCTGTTTCCTCTGTTCCCTCCAGGTGTGCATGCAGTACAGTGCAACTCAGTAGCAATGAGCACTCCGCAACAGAAAGCGCACTGTGTTATTTGGCTCCCCTGCAGTTGGCAGGTCTGTTTCCTCTGTTCCATCCAGGCGTGCATGCAGTACAGTGCAACTCAGTAGCAATGAGCACTCCGCAACAGAAAGCGCACTGTGTTATTTGGCTCCCCTGCAGTTGGCAGGTCTGTTTCCTCTGTTCCATCCAGGTGTGCATGCAGTACAGTGCAACTCAGTAGCAATGAGCACTCCGCAACAGAAAGCGCACTGTGTTATTTGGCTCCCCTGCAGTTGGCAGGTCTGTTTCCTCTGTTCCATCCAGGCGTGCATGCAGTGCAGTGCAACTCAGTAGCAATGAGTACTCCGCAACAGAAAGCGCACTGTGTTATTTGGCTCCCCTGCAGTTGGCAGGTCTGTTTCCTCTGTTCCATCAAGGCGTGCATGCAGTACAGTGCAACTCAGTAGCAATGAGCACTCCACAACAGAAAGCGCACTGTGTTATTTGGCTCCCCTGCAGTTGGCAGGTCTGTTTCCTCTGTTCCATCCAGGCGTGCATGCAGTACAGTGCAACTCAGTAGCAATGAGTACTCCGCAACAGAAAGCGCACTGTGTTATTTGGCTCCCCTGCAGTTGGCAGGTCTGTTTCCTCTGTTCCCTCCAGGCGTGCATGCAGTACAGTGCAACTCAGTAGCAATGAGTACTCCGCAACAGAAAGCGCACTGTGTTATTTGGCTCCCCTGCAGTTGGCAGGTCTGTTTCCTCTGTTCCCTCCAGGCGTGCATGCAGTACAGTGCAACTCAGTAGCAATGAGCACACCGCAACAGAAAGCGCACTGTGTTATTTGGCTCCCCTGCAGTTGGCAGGTCTGTTTCCTCTGTTCCCTCCAGGTGTGCATGCAGTACAGTGCAACTCAGTAGCTATGAGCACTCCGCAACAGAAAGCGCACTGTGTTATTTGGCTCCCCTGCAGTTGGCAGGTCTGTTTCCTCTGTTCCATTCAGGCGTGCATGCAGTACAGTGCAACTCAGTAGCAATGAGTACTCCGCAACAGAAAGCGCACTGTATTATTTGGCTCCCCTGCAGTTGGCAGGTCTGTTTCCTCTGTTCCATCCAGGCGTGCATGCAGTACAGTGCAACTCAGTAGCAATGAGTACTCCGCAACAGAAAGCGCACTGTGTTATTTGGCTCCCCTGCAGTTGGCAGGTCTGTTTCCTCTGTTCCCTCCAGGTGTGCATGCAGTACAGTGCAACTCAGTAGCAATGAGCACTCCGCAACAGAAAGCGCACTGTGTTATTTGGCTCCCCTGCAGTTGGCAGGGCTGTTTCCTCTGTTCCATCCAGGCGTGCATGCAGTACAGTGCAACTCAGTAGCAGTGAGCACTCCGCAACAGAAAGCGCACTGTGTTATTTGGCTCCCCTGCAGTTGGCAGGTCTGTTTCCTCTGTTCCCTCCAGGTGTGCATGCAGTGCAGTGCAACTCAGTAGCAATGAGTACTCCGCAACAGAAAGCGCACTGTGTTATTTGGCTCCCCTGCAGTTGGCAGGTCTGTTTCCTCTGTTCCATCCAGGCGTGCATGCAGTACAGTGCAACTCAGTAGCAATGAGTACTCCGCAACAGAAAGCGTACTGTGTTATTTGGCTCCCCTGCAGTTGGCAGGTCTGTTTCCTCTGTTCCATCCAGGCGTGCATGCAGTACAGTGCAACTCAGTAGCAATGAGCACTCCGCAACAGAAAGCGCACTGTGTTATTTGGCTCCCCTGCAGTTGGCAGGTCTGTTTCCTCTGTTCCCTCCAGGCGTGCATGCAGTGCAGTGCAACTCAGTAGCAATGAGCACTCCGCAACAGAAAGCGTACTGTATTATTTGGCTCCCCTGCAGTTGGCAGGTCTGTTTCCTCTGTTCCATTCAGGTGTGCATGCAGTGCAGTGCAACTCAGTAGCAATGAGTACTCCGCAACAGAAAGCGCACTGTGTTATTTGGCTCCCCTGCAGTTGGCAGGTCTGTTTCCTCTGTTCCATCCAGGCGTGCATGCAGTACAGTGCAACTCAGTAGCAATGAGCACTCCGCAACAGAAAGCGCACTGTGTTATTTGGCTCCCCTGCAGTTGGCAGGTCTGTTTCCTCTGTTCCATCCAGGCGTGCATGCAGTACAGTGCAACTCAGTAGCAATGAGCACTCCGCAACAGAAAGCGCACTGTGTTATTTGGCTCCCCTGCAGTTGGCAGGTCTGTTTCCTCTGTTCCATTCAGGTGTGCATGCAGTACAGTGCAACTCAGTAGCAATGAGCACTCCGCAACAGAAAGCGCACTGTGTTATTTGGCTCCCCTGCAGTTGGCAGGTCTGTTTCCTCAGTTCCCTCCAGGTGTGCATGCAGCACAGTGCAACTCAGTAGCATTGAGCACTCCGCAACAGAAAGCGCACTGTGTTATTTGGCTCCCCTGCAGTTGGCAGGTCTGTTTCCTCTGTTCCATCCAGGCGTGCATGCAGTACAGTGCAACTCAGTAGCAATGAGCACTCCGCGACAGAAAGCGCACTGTGTTATTTGGCTCCCCTGCAGTTGGCAGGTCTGTTTCCTCTGTTCCATCCAGGCGTGAATGCAGTGCAGTGCAGTGCAACTCAGTAGCAATGAGTACTCCGCAACAGAAAGCGCACTGTGTTATTTGGCTCCCCTGCAGTTGGCAGGTCTGTTTCCTCTGTTCCATCCAGGCGTGCATGCAGTACAGTGCAACTCAGTAGCAATGAGTACTCCGCAACAGAAAGCGCACTGTGTTATTTGGCTCCCCTGCAGTTGGCAGGTCTGTTTCCTCTGTTCCCTCCAGGTGTGCATGCAGTACAGTGCAACTCAGTAGCAATGAGCACTCCGCAACAGAAAGCGCACTGTGTTATTTGGCTCCCCTGCAGTTGGCAGGTCTGTTTCCTCTGTTCCATCCAGGCGTGCATGCAGTACAGTGCAACTCAGTAGCAATGAGCACTCCGCAACAGAAAGCGCACTGTGTTATTTGGCTCCCCTGCAGTTGGCAGGTCTGTTTCCTCTGTTCCATCCAGGCGTGCATGCAGTACAGTGCAACTCAGTAGCAATGAGCACTCCGCAACAGAAAGCGCACTGTGTTATTTGGCTCCCCTGCAGTTGGCAGGTCTGTTTCCTCTGTTCCCTCCAGGTGTGCATGCAGTACAGTGCAACTCAGTAGCAATGAGTACTCCGCAACAGAAAGCGCACTGTGTTATTTGGCTCCCCTGCAGTTGGCAGGTCTGTTTCCTCTGTTCCCTCCAGGTGTGCATGCAGTACAGTGCAACTCAGTAGCAATGAGCACTCCGCAACAGAAAGCGCACTGTGTTATTTGGCTCCCCTGCAGTTGGCAGGTCGGTTTCCTCTGTTCCATCCAGGCGTGAATGCAGTGCAGTGCAGTGCAACTCAGTAGCAATGAGTACTCCGCAACAGAAAGCGCACTGTGTTATTTGGCTCCCCTGCAGTTGGCAGGTCTGTTTCCTCTGTTCCCTCCAGGCGTGCATGCAGTACAGTGCAACTCAGTAGCAATGAGTACTCCGCAACAGAAAGCTCACTGTGTTATTTGGCTCCCCTGCAGTTGGCAGGTCTGTTTCCTCTGTTCCCTCCAGGTGTGCATGCAGTACAGTGCAACTCAGTAGCAATGAGCACTCCGCAACAGAAAGTGTACTGCATTATTTGGCTCCCTTGCAGTTGGCAGGTCTGTTTCCTCTGTTCCCTCCAGGCGTGCATGCAGTACAGTGCAACTCAGTAGCAATGAGCACTCCACAACAGAAAGCGCACTGTGTTATTTGGCTCCCCTGCAGTTGGCAGGTCTGTTTCCTCTGTTCCCTCCAGGCGTGCATGCAGTACAGTGCAACTCAGTAGCAATGAGCACTCCGCAACAGAAAGCGCACTGTGTTATTTGGCTCCCCTGCAGTTGGCAGGTCTGTTTCCTCTGTTCCATCCAGGTGTGCATGCAGTACAGTGCAACTCAGTAGCAATGAGTACTCCGCAACAGAAAGCGCACTGTGTTATTTGGCTCTCCTGCAGTTGGCAGGTCTGTTTCCTCTGTTCCCTCCAGGTGTGCATGCAGTACAGTGCAACTCAGTAGCAATGAGCACTCCGCAACAGAAAGCGCACTGTGTTATTTGGCTCCCCTGCAGTTGGCAGGTCTGTTTCCTCTGTTCCATCCAGGTGTGCATGCAGTACAGTGCAACTCAGTAGCAATGAGCACTCCGCAACAGAAAGCGCACTGTGTTATTTGGCTCCCCTGCAGTTGGCAGGTCTGTTTCCTCTGTTCCATCCAGGTGTGCATGCAGTACAGTGCAACTCACTAGCAATGAGCACTCCGCAACAGAAAGCGCACTGTGTTATTTGGCTCCCCTGCAGTTGGCAGGTCTGTTTCCTCTGTTCCCTCCAGGCGTGCATGCAGTACAGTGCAACTCAGTAGCAATGAGTACTCCGCAACAGAAAGCGCACTGTGTTATTTGGCTCCCCTGCAGTTGGCAGGTCTGTTTCCTCTGTTCCCTCCAGGTGTGCATGCAGTACAGTGCAACTCAGTAGCAATGAGCACTCCGCAACAGAAAGCGCACTGTGTTATTTGGCTCCCGTGCAGTTGGCAGGTCTGTTTCCTCTTTTCCATCCAGGCGTGCATGCAGTACAGTGCAACTCAGTAGCAATGAGCACTCCGCAACAGAAAGCGCACTGTGTTATTTGGCTCCCCTGCAGTTGGCAGGTCTGTTTCCTCTGTTCCCTCCAGGCGTGCATGCAGTACAGTGCAACTCAGTAGCAATGAGTACTCCGCAACAGAAAGCGCACTGTGTTATTTGGCTCCCCTGCAGTTGGCAGGTCTGTTTCCTCTGTTCCCTCCAGGCGTGCATGCAGTACAGTGCAACTCAGTAGCAATGAGCACTCCGCAACAGAAAGCTCACTGTGTTATTTGGCTCCCCTGCAGTTGGCAGTTCTGTTTCCTCCGTTCCCTCCAGGTGTGCATGCAGTACAGTGCAACTCAGTAGCAATGAGTACTCCGCAACAGAAAGCGCACTGTGTTATTTGGCTCCCCTGCAGTTGGCAGGTCTGTTTCCTCTGTTCCATCCAGGTGTGCATGCAGTACAGTGCAACTCAGTAGCAATGAGCACTCCGCAACAGAAAGCGCACTGTGTTATTTGGCTCCCCTGCAGTTGGCAGGTCTGTTTCCTCTGTTCCCTCCAGGTGTGCATGCAGTACAGTGCAACTCAGTAGCAATGAGTACTCCACAACAGAAAGCGCACTGTGTTATTTGGCTCCCCTGCAGTTGGCAGGTCTGTTTCCTCTGTTTCCTCCAGGCGTGCATGCAGTACAGTGCAACTCAGTAGCAATGAGTACTCCGCAACAGAAAGCGCACTGTGTTATTTGGCTCCCCTGCAGTTGGCAGGTCTGTTTCCTCTGTTCCATTCAGGCGTGCATGCAGTACAGTGCAACTCAGTAGCAATGAGTACTCCGCAACAGAAAGCGCACTGTGTTATTTGGCTCCCCTGCAGTTGGCAGGTCTGTTTCCTCTGTTCCCTCCAGGCGTGCATGCAGTACAGTGCAACTCAGTAGCAATGAGCACTCCGCAACAGAAAGCGCACTGTGTTATTTGGCTCCCCTGCAGTTGGCAGGTCTGTTTCCTCTGTTCCATCCAGGCGTGCATGCAGTACAGTGCAACTCAGTAGCAATGAGCACTCCGCAACAGAAAGCGCACTGTGTTATTTGGCTCCCCTGCAGTTGGCAGGTCTGTTTCCTCTGTTCCATCCAGGTGTGCATGCAGTACAGTGCAACTCAGTAGCAATGAGCACTCCGCAACAGAAAGTGTACTGTATTATTTGGCTCCCCTGCAGTTGGCAGGTCTGTTTCCTCTGTTCCATCCAGGTGTGCATGCAGTACAGTGCAACTCAGTAGCAATGAGCACTCCGCAACAGAAAGCGCACTGTGTTATTTGGCTCCCCTGCAGTTGGCAGGTCTGTTTCCTCTGTTCCATCCAGGCGTGCATGCAGTACAGTGCAACTCAGTAGCAATGAGTACTCCGCAACAGAAAGCGCACTGTGTTATTTGGCTCCCCTGCAGTTGGCAGGTCTGTTTCCTCTGTTCCCTCCAGGTGTGCATGCAGTGCAGTGCAACTCAGTAGCAATGAGCACTCCGCAACAGAAAGTGTACTGTATTATTTGGCTCCCCTGCAGTTGGCAGGTCTGTTTCTTCTGTTCCATCCAGGCGTGCATGCAGTACAGTGCAACTCAGTAGCAATGAGCACACCGCAACAGAAAGCGCACTGTGTTATTTGGCTCCCCTGCAGTTGGCAGGTCTGTTTCCTCTGTTCCATTCAGGCGTGCATGCAGTACAGTGCAACTCAGTAGCAATGAGTACTCCGCAACAGAAAGCGCACTGTGTTATTTGGCTCCCCTGCAGTTGGCAGGTCTGTTTCCTCTGTTCCATCCAGGCGTGAATGCAGTGCAGTGCAGTGCAACTCAGTAGCAATGAGCACTCCGCAACAGAAAGTGTACTGTATTATTTGGCTCCCCTGCAGTTGGCAGGTCTGTTTCCTCTGTTCCCTCCAGGTGTGCATGCAGTGCAGTGCAACTCAGTAGCAATGAGCACTCCGCAACAGAATGCGCACTGTGTTATTTGGCTCCCCTGCAGTTGGCAGGTCTGTTTCCTCTGTTCCATTCAGGCGTGCATGCAGTGCAGTGCAACTCAGTAGCAATGAGCACTCCGCAACAGAAAGCGCACTGTGTTATTTGGCTCCCCTGCAGTTGGCAGGTCTGTTTCCTCTGTTCCATTCAGGTGTGCATGCAGTACAGTGCAACTCAGTAGCAATGAGCACTCCGCAACAGAAAGTGTACTGTATTATTTGGCTCCCCTGCAGTTGGCAGGTCTGTTTCCTCTGTTCCATCCAGGCGTGCATGCAGTACAGTGCAACTCAGTAGCAATGAGTACTCCGCAACAGAAAGCGCACTGTGTTATTTGGCTCCCCTGCAGTTGGCAGGTCTGTTTCCTCTGTTCCATCCAGGCGTGCATGCAGTGCAGTGCAACTCAGTAGCAATGAGTACTCCGCAACAGAAAGCGCACTGTGTTATTTGGCTCCCCTGCAGTTGGCAGGTCTGTTTCCTCTGTTCCCTCCAGGTGTGCATGCAGTACAGTGCAACTCAGTAGCAATGAGTACTCCGCAACAGAAAGCGCACTGTGTTATTTGGCTCCCCTGCAGTTGGCAGGTCTGTTTCCTCTGTTCCCTCCAGGTGTGCATGCAGTACAGTGCAACTCAGTAACAATGAGCACTCCGCAACTGAAAGCGCACTGTGTTATTTGGCTCCCCTGCAGTTGGCAGGTCTGTTTCCTCTGTTCCATCCAGGCGTGCATGCAGTACAGTGCAACTCAGTAGCGATGAGCACTCCGCAACAGAAAGCGCACTGTGTTATTTGGCTCCCCTGCAGTTGGCAGGTCTGTTTCCTCTGTTCCCTCCAGGTGTGCATGCAGTACAGTGCAACTCAGTAGCAATGCGCACACCGCAACAGAAAGCGCACTGTGTTATTTGGCTCCCCTGCAGTTGGCAGGTCTGTTTCCTCTGTTCCATCCAGGAGTGCATGCAGTACAGTGCAACTCAGTAGCAATGCGCACTCCGCAACAGAAAGCGCACTGTGTTATTTGGCTCCCCTGCAGTTGGCAGGTCTGTTTCCTCTGTTCCATCCAGGCGTGCATGCAGTGCAGTGCAACTCAGTAGCAATGAGTACTCCGCAACAGAAAGCGCACTGTGTTATTTGGCTCCCCTGCAGTTGGCAGGTCTGTTTCCTCTGTTCCCTCCAGGTGTGCATGCAGTACAGTGCAACTCAGTAGCAATGAGCACTCCGCAACAGAAAGCGCACTGTGTTATTTGGCTCCCCTGCAGTTGGCAGGTCTGTTTCCTCTGTTCCCTCCGGGTGTGCATGCAGTGCAGTGCAACTCAGTAGCAATGAGCACTCCGCAACAGAAAGTGTACTGTATTATTTGGCTCCCCTGCAGTTGGCAGGTCTGTTTCCTCAGTTCCCTCCAGGCGTGCATGCAGTGCAGTGCAACTCAGTAGCAATGAGTACTCCGCAACAGAAAGCGCACTGTGTTATTTGGCTCCCCTGCAGTTGGCAGGTCTGTTTCCTCTGTTCCCTCCAGGCGTGCATGCAGTACAGTGCAACTCAGTAGCAATGAGTACTCCGCAACAGAAAGCGCACTGTATTATTTGGCTCCCCTGCAGTTGGCAGGTCTGTTTCCTCTGTTCCCTCCAGGCGTGCATGCAGTACAGTGCAACTCAGTAGCAATGAGTACTCCGCAACAGAAAGCGCACTGTGTTATTTGGCTCCCCTGCAGTTGGCAGGTCTGTTTCCTCTGTTCCATCCAGGCGTGCATGCAGTACAGTGCAACTCAGTAGCAATGAGTACTCCGCAACAGAAAGCGCACTGTGTTATTTGGCTCCCCTGCAGTTGGCAGGTCTGTTTCCTCTGTTCCATCCAGGTGTGCATGCAGTGCAGTGCAACTCAGTAGCAATGAGCACTCCGCAACAGAAAGCGCACTGTGTTATTTGGCTCCCCTGCAGTTGGCAGGTCTGTTTCCTCTGTTCCATCCAGGTGTGCATGCAGTGCAGTGCAACTCAGTAGCAATGAGTACTCCGCAACAGAAAGCGCACTGTGTTATTAGGCTCTCCTGGAGTTGGCAGGTCTGTTTCCTCTGTTCCATCCAGGTGTGCATGCAGTACAGTGCAACTCAGTACTAATGAGCACTCCGCAACAGAAAGCGCACTGTGTTATTTGGCTCCCCTGCAGTTGGCAGTTCTGTTTCCTCTGTTCCCTCCAGGTGTGCATGCAGTACAGTGCAACTCAGTAGCAATGAGTACTCCGCAACAGAAAGCGCACTGTGTTATTTGGCTCCCCTGCAGTTGGCAGGTCTCTTTCCTCTGTTCCATCCAGGCGTGCATGCAGTACAGTGCAACTCAGTAGCAATGAGCACTCCGCAACAGAAAGCACACTGTGTTATTTGGCTCCCCTGCAGTTGGCAGGTCTGTTTCCTCTGTTCCCTCCAGGCGTGCATGCAGTACAGTGCAACTCAGTAGCAATGAGTACTCCGCAACAGAAAGCGCACTGTGTTATTTGGCTCCCCTGTAGTTGGCAGGTCTGTTTCCTCTGTTCCCTCCAGGTGTGCATGCAGTACAGTGCAACTCAGTAGCAATGAGTACTCCGCAACAGAAAGTGTACTGTGTTATTTGGCTCCCCTGCAGTTGGCAGGTCTGTTTCCTCTGTTCCATCCAGGTGTGCATGCAGTACAGTGCAACTCAGTAGCAATGAGTACTCCGCAACAGAAAGTGTACTGTGTTATTTGGCTCCCCTGCAGTTGGCAGGTCTGTTTCCTCTGTTCCCTCCAGGTGTGCATGCAGTACAGTGCAACTCAGTAGCAATGAGCACTCCGCAACAGAAAGCGCACTGTGTTATTTGGCTCCCCTGCAGTTGGCAGGTCTGTTTCCTCTGTTCCATCCAGGCGTGCATGCAGTACAGTGCAACTCAGTAGCAATGAGCACTCCGCAACAGAAAGCGCACTGTGTTATTTGGCTCCCCTGCAGTTGGCAGGTCTGTTTCCTCTGTTCCCTCCAGGCGTGCATGCAGTACAGTGCAACTCAGTAGCAATGAGTACTCCGCAACAGAAAGCGCACTGTGTTATTTGGCTCCCCTGCAGTTGGCAGGTCTGTTTCCTCTGTTCCCTCCAGGCGTGCATGCAGTACAGTGCAACTCAGTAGCAATGAGCACTCCGCAACAGAAAGCTCACTGTGTTATTTGGCTCCCCTGCAGTTGGCAGGTCTGTTTCCTCTGTTCCCTCCAGGTGTGCATGCAGTACAGTGCAACTCAGTAGCAATGAGTACTCCGCAACAGAAAGCGCACTGTGTTATTTGGCTCCCCTGCAGTTGGCAGGTCTGTTTCCTCTGTTCCATCCAGGTGTGCATGCAGTACAGTGCAACTCAGTAGCAATGAGCACTCCGCAACAGAAAGCCCACTGTGTTATTTGGCTCCCCTGCAGTTGGCAGGTCTGTTTCCTCTGTTCCCTCCAGGCGTGCATGCAGTACAGTGCAACTCAGTAGCAATGAGCACTCCGCAACAGAAAGCGCACTGTGTTATTTGGCTCCCCTGCAGTTGGCAGGTCTGTTTCCTCTGTTCCATTCAGGCGTGCATGCAGTACAGTGCAACTCAGTAGCAATGAGCACTCCGCAACAGAAAGCGCACTGTGTTATTTGGCTCCCCTGCAGTTGGCAGGTCTGTTTCCTCTGTTCCATTCAGGCGTGCATGCAGTACAGTGCAACTCAGTAGCAATGAGTACTCCGCAACAGAAAGCGCACTGTGTTATTTGGCAGGTCTGTTTCCTCTGTTCCCTCCAGGTGTGCATGCAGTACAGTGCAACTCAGTAGCAATGAGCACTCCGCAACAGAAAGTGTACTGTATTATTTGGCTCCCCTGCAGTTGGCAGGTCTGTTTCCTCTGTTCCATCCAGGTGTGCATGCAGTACAGTGCAACTCAGTAGCAATGAGCACTCCGCAACAGAAAGCGCACTCTGTTATTTGGCTCCCCTGCAGTTGGCAGGTCTGTTTCCTCTGTTCCATCCAGGCGTATATGCAGTACAGTGCAACTCAGTAGCAATGAGTACTCCGCAACAGAAAGCGCACTGTGTTATTTGGCTCCCCTGCAGTTGGCAGATCTGTTTCCTCTGTTCCCTCCAGGTGTGCATGCAGTGCAGTGCAACTCATTAGCAATGAGCACTCCGCAACAGAAAGTGTACTGTATTATTTGGCTCCCCTGCAGTTGGCAGGTCTGTTTCCTCTGTTCCATCCAGGCGTGCATGCAGTACAGTGCAACTCAGTAGCAATGAGCACACCGCAACAGAAAGCACACTGTGTTATTTGGCTCCCCTGCAGTTGGCAGGTCTGTTTCCTCTGTTCCATTCAGGTGTGCATGCAGTACAGTGCAACTCAGTAGCAATGAGCACTCCGCAACAGAAAGCGCACTGTGTTATTTGGCTCCCCTGCAGTTGGCAGGTCTGTTTCCTCTGTTCCCTCCAGGTGTGCATGCAGTACAGTGCAACTCAGTAGCAATGAGCACTCCGCAACAGAAAGGCACTGTGTTATTTGGCTCCCCTGCAGTTGGCAGGTCTGTTTCCTCTGTTCCATCCAGGTGTGCATGCAGTACAGTGCAACTCAGTAGCAATGAGCACTCCGCAACAGAAAGCGCACTGTGTTATTTGGCTCCCCTGCAGTTGGCAGGTCTGTTTCCTCTGTTCCATCCAGGCGTGAATGCAGTGCAGTGCAGTGCAACTCAGTAGCAATGAGCACTCCGCAACAGAAAGTGTACTGTATTATTTGGCTCCCCTGCAGTTGGCAGGTCTGTTTCCTCTGTTCCCTCCAGGTGTGCATGCAGTGCAGTGCAACTCAGTAGCAATGAGCACTCCGCAACAGAAAGCGCACTGTGTTATTTGGCTCCCCTGCAGTTGGCAGGTCTGTTTCCTCTGTTCCATTCAGGCGTGCATGCAGTGCAGTGCAACTCAGTAGCAATGAGCACTCCGCAACAGAAAGCGCACTGTGTTATTTGGCTCCCCTGCAGTTGGCAGGTCTGTTTCCTCTGTTCCATTCAGGTGTGCATGCAGTACAGTGCAACTCAGTAGCAATGAGCACTCCGCAACAGAAAGTGTACTGTATTATTTGGCTCCCCTGCAGTTGGCAGGTCTGTTTCCTCTGTTCCATCCAGGCGTGCATGCAGTACAGTGCAACTCAGTAGCAATGAGTACTCCGCAACAGAAAGCGCACTGTGTTATTTGGCTCCCCTGCAGTTGGCAGGTCTGTTTCCTCTGTTCCATCCAGGCGTGCATGCAGTGCAGTGCAACTCAGTAGCAATGAGTACTCCGCAACAGAAAGCGCACTGTGTTATTTGGCTCCCCTGCAGTTTGCAGGTCTGTTTCCTCTGTTCCCTCCAGGTGTGCATGCAGTACAGTGCAACTCTGTAGCAATGAGTACTCCGCAACAGAAAGCGCACTGTGTTATTTGGCTCCCCTGCAGTTGGCAGGTCTCTTTCCTCTGTTCCCTCCAGGTGTGCATGCAGTACAGTGCAACTCAGTAGCAATGAGCACTCCACAACAGAAAGCACAGTGTGTTATTTGGCTCCCCTGCAGTTGGCAGGTCTGTTTCCTCTGTTCCCTCCAGGTGTGCATGCAGTACAGTGCAACTCAGTAACAATGAGCACTCCGCAACAGAAAGCGCACTGTGTTATTTGGCTCCCCTGCAGTTGGCAGGTCTGTTTCCTCTGTTCCATCCAGGCGTGCATGCAGTACAGTGCAACTCAGTAGCGATGAGCACTCCGCAACAGAAAGTGCACTGTGTTATTTGGCTCCCCTGCAGTTGGCAGGTCTGTTTTCTCTGTTCCCTCAAGGTGTGCATGCAGTACAGTGCAACTCAGTAGCAATGCGCACTCCGCAACAGAAAGCGCACTGTGTTATTTGGCTCCCCTGCAGTTGGCAGGTCTGTTTCCTCTGTTCCATCCAGGTGTGCATGCAGTACAGTGCAACTCAGTAGCAATGCGCACTCCGCAACAGAAAGCGCACTGTGTTATTTGGCTCCCCTGCAGTTGGCAGGTCTGTTTCCTCTGTTCCCTCCAGGTGTGCATGCACTACAGTGCAACTCAGTAGCAATGAGCACTCCGCAACAGAAAGCGCACTGTGTTATTTGGCTCCCCTGCAGTTGGCAGGTCTGTTTCCTCTGTTCCATCCAGGCGTGAATGCAGTGCAGTGCAGTGCAACTCAGTAGCAATGAGTACTCCGCAACAGAAAGCGCACTGTGTTATTTGGCTCCCCTGCAGTTGGCAGGTCTGTTTCCTCTGTTCCATTCAGGTGTGCATGCAGTACAGTGCAACTCAGTAGCAATGAGTACTCCGCAACAGAAAGTGTACTGTGTTATTTGGCTCCCCTGCAGTTGGCAGGTCTGTTTCCTCTGTTCCATCCAGGCGTGCATGCAGTGCAGTGCAACTCAGTAGCAATGAGTACTCCGCAACAGAAAGCGCACTGTGTTATTTGGCTCCCCTGCAGTTGGCAGGTCTGTTTCCTCTGTTCCCTCCAGGTGTGCATGCAGTACAGTGCAACTCAGTAGCAATGAGCACTCCGCAACAGAAAGCGCACTGTGTTATTTGGCTCCCCTGCAGTTGGCAGGTCTGTTTCCTCTGTTCCCTCCGGGTGTGCATGCAGTGCAGTGCAACTCAGTAGCAATGAGCACTCCGCAACAGAAAGTGTACTGTATTATTTGGCTCCCCTGCAGTTGGCAGGTCTGTTTCCTCTGTTCCCTCCAGGCGTGCATGCAGTGCAGTGCAACTCAGTAGCAATGAGTACTCCGCAACAGAAAGCGCACTGTGTTATTTGGCTCCCCTGCAGTTGGCAGGTCTGTTTCCTCTGTTCCCTCCAGGCGTGCATGCAGTACAGTGCAACTCAGTAGCAATGAGTACTCCGCAACAGAAAGCGCACTGTATTATTTGGCTCCCCTGCAGTTGGCAGGTCTGTTTCCTCTGTTCCCTCCAGGCGTGCATGCAGTACAGTGCAACTCAGTAGCAATGAGTACTCCGCAACAGAAAGCGCACTGTGTTATTTGGCTCCCCTGCAGTTGGCAGGTCTGTTTCCTCTGTTCCATCCAGGCGTGCATGCAGTACAGTGCAACTCAGTAGCAATGAGTACTCCGCAACAGAAAGCGCACTGTGTTATTTGGCTCCCCTGCAGTTGGCAGGTCTGTTTCCTCTGTTCCATCCAGGTGTGCATGCAGTGCAGTGCAACTCAGTAGCAATGAGCACTCCGCAACAGAAAGCGCACTGTGTTATTTGGCTCCCCTGCAGTTGGCAGGTCTGTTTCCTCTGTTCCATCCAGGTGTGCATGCAGTACAGTGCAACTCAGTAGCAATGAGCACTCCGCAACAGAAAGCGCACTGTGTTATTTGGCTCCCCTGCAGTTGGCAGGTCTGTTTCCTCTGTTCCCTCCAGGTGTGCATGCAGTGCAGTGCAACTCAGTAGCAATGAGTACTCCGCAACAGAAAGCGCACTGTGTTATTTGGCTCCCCTGCAGTTGGCAGGTTTGTTTCCTCTGTTCCATCCAGGCGTGCATGCAGTACAGTGCAACTCAGTAGCAATGAGCACTCCGCAACAGAAAGCGCACTGTGTTATTTGGCTCCCCTGCAGTTGGCAGGTCTGTTTCCTCTGTTCCCTCCAGGTGTGCATGCAGTGCAGTGCAACTCAGTAGCAATGAGCACTCCGCAACAGAAAGCGCACTGTGTTATTTGGCTCCCCTGCAGTTGGCAGGTCTGTTTCCTCTGTTCCATTCAGGCGTGCATGCAGTACAGTGCAACTCAGTAGCAATGAGCACTCCGCAACAGAAATCGCACTGTGTTATTTGGCTCCCCTGCAGTTAGCAGGTCTGTTTCCTCTGTTCCATCCAGGCGTGCATTCAGTACAGTGCAACTCAGTAGCAATGAGTACTCCGCAACAGAAAGCGCACTGTGTTATTTGGCTCCCCTGCAGTTGGCAGGTCTGTTTCCTCTGTTCCATTCAGGCGTGCATGCAGTACAGTGCAACTCAGTAGCAATGAGTACTCCGCAACAGAAAGTGTACTGTGTTATTTGGCTCCCCTGCAGTTGGCAGGTCTGTTTCCTGTGTTCCCTCCAGGTGTGCATGCAGTGCAGTGCAACTCAGTAGCAATGAGCACTCCGCAACAGAAAGCGCACTGTGTTATTTGGCTCCCCTGCAGTTGGCAGGTCTGTTTCCTCTGTTTCCTCTGTTCCCTCCAGGTGTGCATGCAGTACAGTGCAACTCAGTAGCAATGAGCACTCCGCAACAGAAAGCGCACTGTGTTATTTGGCTCCCCTGCAGTTGGCAGGTCTGTTTCCTCTGTTCCCTCCAGGTGTGCATGCAGTACAGTGCAACTCAGTAGCAATGAGCACTCCGCAACAGAAAGCGCACTGTGTTATTTGGCTCCCCTGCAGTTGGCAGGTCTGTTTCCTCTGTTCCATTCAGGCGTGCATGCAGTACAGTGCAACTCAGTAGCAATGAGCACTCCGCAACAGAAAGCGCACTGTGTTATTTGGCTCCCCTGCAGTTGGCAGGTCTGTTTCCTCTGTTCCATCCAGGCGTGCATGCAGTGCAGTGCAACTCAGTAGCAATGAGTACTCCGCAACAGAAAGCGCACTGTGTTATTTGGCTCCCCTGCAGTTGGCAGGTCTGTTTCCTCTGTTCCATCCAGGTGTGCATGCAGTACAGTGCAACTCAGTAGCAATGAGTACTCCGCAACAGAAAGTGTACTGTATTATTTGGCTCCCCTGCAGTTGGCAGGTCTGTTTCCTCTGTTCCCTCCAGGCGTGCATGCAGTACAGTGCAACTCAGTAGCAATGAGCACTGCGCAACAGAAAGCGCACTGTGTTATTTGGCTCCCCTGCAGTTGGCAGTACTGTTTCCTCTGTTCCATCCAGGTGTGCATGCAGTACAGTGCAACTCAGTAGCAATGAGTACTCCGCAACAGAAAGCGCACTGTGTTATTTGGCTCCCCTGCAGTTGGCAGGTCTGTTTCCTCTGTTCCATCCAGGTGTGCATGCAGTACAGTGCAACTCAGTAGCAATGAGCACTCCGCAACAGAAAGCGCACTGTGTTATTTGGCTCCCCTGCAGTTGGCAGGTCTGTTTCCTCTGTTCCCTCCAGGTGTGCATGCAGTGCAGTGCAACTCAGTAGCAATGAGCACTCCGCAACAGAAAGCTCACTGTGTTATTTGGCTCCCCTGCAGTTGGCAGGTCTGTTTCCTCTGTTCCATCCAGGCGTGCATGCAGTACAGTGCAACTCAGTAGCAATGAGTACTCCGCAACAGAAAGCGCACTGTGTTATTTGGCTCCCCTGCAGTTGGCAGGTCTGTTTCCTCTGTTCCATCCAGGTGTGCATGCAGTACAGTGCAACTCAGTAGCAATGAGCACTCCGCAACAGAAAGCGCACTGTGTTATTTGGCTCCCCTGCAGTTGGCAGGTCTGTTTCCTCTGTTCCATCCAGGTGTGCATGCAGTACAGTGCAACTCAGTAGCAATGAGTACTCCGCAACAGAAAGCCCACTGTGTTATTTGGCTCCCCTGCAGTTGGCAGGTCTGTTTCCTCTGTTCCCTCCAGGTGTGCATGCAGTACAGTGCAACTCAGTAGCAATGAGCACTCCGCAACAGAAAGCGCACTGTGTTATTTGGCTCCCCTGCAGTTGGCAGGTCTGTTTCCTCTGTTCCATCCAGGCGTGCATGCAGTACAGTGCAACTCAGTAGCAATGAGCACTCCGCAACAGAAAGCCCACTGTTTTATTTGGCTCCCCTGCAGTTGGCAGGTCTGTTTCCTCTGTTCCATTCAGGCGTGCATGCAGTACAGTGCAACTCAGTAGCAATGAGCACTCCGCAACAGAAAGCGCACTGTGTTATTTGGCTCCCCTGCAGTTGGCAGGTCTGTTTCCTCTGTTCCCTCCAGGCGTGCATGCAGTACAGTGCAACTCAGTAGCAATGAGTACTCCGCAACAGAAAGCGCACTGTGTTATTTGGCTCCCCTGCAGTTGGCAGGTCTGTTTCCTCTGTTCCCTCCAGGCGTGCATGCAGTACAGTGCAACTCAGTAGCAATGAGCACTCCGCAACAGGAAGCGCACTGTGTTATTTGGCTCCCCTGCAGTTGGCAGGTCTGTTTCCTCTGTTCCATCCAGGCGTGCATGCAGTACAGTGCAACTCAGTAGCAATGAGTACTCCGCAACAGAAAGCGCACTGTGTTATTTGGCTCCCCTGCAGTTGGCAGGTCTGTTTCCTCTGTTCCCTCCAGGCGTGCATGCAGTACAGTGCAACTCAGTAGCAATGAGCACTCCGCAACAGAAAGCGCACTGTGTTATTTGGCTCCCCTGCAGTTGGCAGGTCTGTTTCCTCTGTTCCATCCAGGTGTGCATGCAGTACAGTGCAACTCGGTAGCAATGAGTACTCCGCAACAGAAAGCGCACTGTGTAATTAGGCTCCCCTGCAGTTGGCAGGTCTGTTTCCTCTGTTCCATCCAGGCGTGCATGCAGTACAGTGCAACTCAGTAGCAATGAGCACTCCGCAACAGAAAGCGCACTGTGTTATTTGGCTCCCCTGCAGTTGGCAGGTCTGTTTCCTCTGTTCCCTCCAGGTGTGCATGCAGTGCAGTGCAACTCAGTAGCAATGAGTACTCCGCAACAGAAAGCGCACTGTGTTATTTGGCTCCCCTGCAGTTGGGAGGTCTGTTTCCTCTGTTCCATCCAGGTGTGCATGCAGTGCAGTGCAACTCAGTAGCAATGAGTACTCCGCAACAGAAAGCGCACTGTGTTATTTGGCTCCCCTGCAGTTGGCAGGTCTGTTTCCTCTGTTCCCTCCAGGCGTGCATGCAGTACAGTGCAACTCAGTAGCAATGAGCACTCCACAACAGAAAGCGCACTGTGTTATTTGGCTCCCCTGCAGTTGGCAGGTCTGTTTCCTCTGTTCCATCCAGGCGTGCATGCAGTACAGTGCAACTCAGTAGCAATGAGTACTCCGCAACAGAAAGCGCACTGTGTTATTTGGCTCCCCTGCAGTTGGCAGGTCTGTTTCCTCTGTTCCCTCCAGGTGTGCATGCAGTACAGTGCAACTCAGTAGCAATGAGCACTCCGCAACAGAAAGCGCACTGTGTTATTTGGCTCCCCTGCAGTTGGCAGGTCTGTTTCCTCTGTTCCATCCAGTCGTGCATGCAGTACAGTGCAACTCAGTAGCAATGAGTACTCCGCAACAGAAAGCGCACTGTGTTATTTGGCTCCCCTGCAGTTGGCAGGTCTGTTCCCTCTGTTCCATCCAGGTGTGCATGCAGTACAGTGCAACTCAGTAGCAATGAGTACTCCGCAACAGAAAGCGCACTGTGTTATTTGGCTCCCCTGCAGTTGGCAGGTCTGTTTCCTCTGTTCCCTCCAGGCGTGCATGCAGTACAGTGCAACTCAGTAGCAATGAGTACTCCGCAACAGAAAGCGCACTGTGTTATTTGGCTCCCCTGCAGTTGGCAGGTCTGTTTCCTCTGTTCCCTCCAGGTGTGCATGCAGTACAGTGCAACTCAGTAGCAATGAGTACTCCGCAACAGAAAGCGCACTGTGTTATTTGGCTCCCCTGCAGTTGGCAGGTCTGTTTCCTCTGTTCCATCCAGTCGTGCATGCAGTACAGTGCAACTCAGTAGCAATGAGTACTCCGCAAGAGAAAGCGCACTGTGTTATTTGGCTCCCCTGCTGTTGGCAGGTCTGTTTCCTCTGTTCCATCCAGGTGTGCATGCAGTACAGTGCAACTCAGTAGCAATGAGCACTCCGCAACAGAAAGCGCACTGTGTTATTTGGCTCCCCTGCAGTTGGCAGGTCTCTTTCCTCTGTTCCATTCAGGTGTGCATGCAGTACAGTGCAACTCAGTAGCAATGAGCACTCCGCAACAGAAAGCGCACTGTGTTATTTGGCTCCCCTGCAGTTGGCAGGTCTGTTTCCTCTGTTCCCTCCAGGTGTGCATGCAGTACAGTGCAACTCAGTAGCAATGAGTACTCCGCAACAGAAAGCGCACTGTGTTATTTGGCTCCCCTGCAGTTGGCAGGTCTGTTTCCTCTGTTCCATCCAGGTGTGCATGCAGTGCAGTGCAACTCAGTAGCAATGAGTACTCCGCAACAGAAAGCGCACTGTGTTATTTGGCTCCCCTGCAGTTGGCAGGTCTGTTTCCTCTGTTCCCTCCAGGTGTGCATGCAGTACAGTGCAACTCGGTAGCAATGAGTACTCCGCAACAGAAAGCGCACTGTGTTATTTGGCTCCCCTGCAGTTGGCAGGTCTGTTTCCTCTGTTCCATCCAGGCGTGCATGCAGTACAGTGCAACTCAGTAGCAATGAGCACTACGCAACAGAAAGCGCACTGTGTTATTTGGCTCCCCTGCAGTTGGCAGGTCTGTTTCCTCTGTTCCATCCAGGCGTGCATGCAGTACAGTGCAACTCAGTAGCTATGAGCACTCCGCAACAGAAAGCGCACTGTGTTATTTGGCTCCCCTGCAGTTGGCAGGTCTGTTTCCTCTGTTCCCTCCAGGTGTGCATGCAGTACAGTGCAACTCAGTAGCAATGAGTACTCCGCAACAGAAAGCGCACTGTGTTATTTGGCTCCCCTGCAGTTGGCAGGTCTGTTTCCTCTGTTCCATCCAGGCGTGCATGCAGTACAGTGCAACTCAGTAGCAATGAGCACTCCGCAACAGAAAGCGCACTGTGTTATTTGGCTCCCCTGCAGTTGGCAGGTCTGTTTCCTCTGTTCCATCCAGGTGTGCATGCAGTACAGTGCAACTCAGTAGCAATGAGCACTCCGCAACAGAAAGCGCACTGTGTTATTTGGCTCCCCTGCAGTTGGCAGGTCTCTTTCCTCTGTTCCATTCAGGTGTGCATGCAGTACAGTGCAACTCAGTAGCAATGAGCACTCCGCAACAGAAAGCGCACTGTGTTATTTGGCTCCCCTGCAGTTGGCAGGTCTGTTTCCTCTGTTCCCTCCAGGTGTGCATGCAGTACAGTGCAACTCAGTAGCAATGAGTACTCCGCAACAGAAAGCGCACTGTGTTATTTGGCTCCCCTGCAGTTGGCAGGTCTGTTTCCTCTGTTCCATCCAGGTGTGCATGCAGTACAGTGCAACTCAGTAGCAATGAGTACTCCGCAACAGAAAGCGCACTGTGTTATTTGGCTCCCCTGCAGTTGGCAGGTCTGTTTCCTCTGTTCCCTCCAGGCGTGCATGCAGTACAGTGCAACTCGGTAGCAATGAGTACTCCGCAACAGAAAGCGCACTGTGTTATTTGGCTCCCCTGCAGTTGGCAGGTCTGTTTCCTCTGTTCCATTCAGGCGTGCATGCAGTACAGTGCAACTCAGTAGCAATGAGCACTCCGCAACAGAAAGCGCACTGTGTTATTTGGCTCCCCTGCAGTTGGCAGGTCTGTTTCCTCTGTTCCCTCCAGGTGTGCATGCAGTACAGTGCAACTCAGTAGCAATGAGTACTCCGCAACAGAAAGCGCACTGTGTTATTTGGCTCCCCTGCAGTTGGCAGGTCTGTTTCCTCTGTTCCCTCCAGGTGTGCATGCAGTACAGTGCAACTCAGTAGCAATGAACACTCCGCAACAGAAAGTGCACTGTGTTATTTGGCTCCCCTGCAGTTGGCAGGTCTGTTTCCTCTGTTCCCTCCAGGTGTGCAAGCAGTACAGTGCAACTCAGTAGCAATGAGCACTCCGCAACAGAAAGCGCACTGTGTTATTTGGCTCCCCTGCAGTTGGCAGGTCTGTTTCCTCTGTTCCCTCCAGGTGTGCATGCAGTACAGTGCAACTCAGTAGCAATGAGTACTCCACAACAGAAAGCGCACTGTGTTATTTGGCTCCCCTGCAGTTGGCAGGTCTGTTTCCTCTGTTCCCTCCAGGCGTGCATGCAGTACAGTGCAACTCAGTAGCAATGAGTACTCCGCAACAGAAAGCGCACTGTGTTATTTGGCTCCCCTGCAGTTGGCAGGTCTGTTTCCTCTGTTCCATTCAGGCGTGCATGCAGTACAGTGCAACTCAGTAGCAATGAGTACTCCGCAACAGAAAGCGCACTGTGTTATTTGGCTCCCCTGCAGTTGGCAGGTCTGTTTCCTCTGTTCCCTCCAGGCGTGCATGCAGTACAGTGCAACTCAGTAGCAATGAGCACTCCGCAACAGAAAGCGCACTGTGTTATTTGGCTCCCCTGCAGTTGGCAGGTCTGTTTCCTCTGTTCCATTCAGGCGTGCATGCAGTACAGTGCAACTCAGTAGCAATGAGCACTCCGCAACAGAAAGCGCACTGTGTTATTTGGCTCCCCTGCAGTTGGCAGGTCTGTTTCCTCTGTTCCATCCAGGCGTGCATGCAGTACAGTGCAACTCAGTAGCAATGAGCACTCCGCAACAGAAAGCGCACTGTATTATTTGGCTCCCCTGCAGTTGGCAGGTCTGTTTCCTCTGTTCCCTCCAGGTGTGCATGCAGTACAGTGCAACTCAGTAGCAATGAGCACTCCGCAACAGAAAGCGCACTGTGTTATTTGGCTCCCCTGCAGTTGGCAGGTCTGTTTCCTCTGTTCCATCCAGGCGTGCATGCAGTACAGTGCAACTCAGTAGCAATGAGTACTCCGCAACAGAAAGCGCACTGTGTTATTTGGCTCCCCTGCAGTTGGCAGGTCTGTTTCCTCTGTTCCATCCAGGTGTGCATACAGTACAGTGCAACTCAGTAGCAATGAGCACTCCGCAACAGAAAGCGCACTGTGTTATTTGGCTCCCCTGCAGTTGGCAGGTCTCTTTCCTCTGTTCCATTCAGGTGTGCATGCAGTACAGTGCAACTCAGTAGCAATGAGCACTCCGCAACAGAAAGCGCACTGTGTTATTTGGCTCCCCTGCAGTTGGCAGGTCTGTTTCCTCTGTTCCCTCCAGGTGTGCATGCAGTACAGTGCAACTCAGTAGCAATGAGTACTCCGCAACAGAAAGCGCACTGTGTTATTTGGCTCCCCTGCAGTTGGCAGGTCTGTTTCCTCTGTTCCATCCAGGTGTGCATGCAGTGCAGTGCAACTCAGTAGCAATGAGTACTCCGCAACAGAAAGCGCACTGTGTTATTTGGCTCCCCTGCAGTTGGCAGGTCTGTTTCCTCTGTTCCCTCCAGGTGTGCATGCAGTACAGTGCAACTCGGTAGCAATGAGTACTCCGCAACAGAAAGCGCACTGTGTTATTTGGCTCCCCTGCAGTTGGCAGGTCTGTTTCCTCTGTTCCATCCAGGCGTGCATGCAGTACAGTGCAACTCAGTAGCAATGAGCACTCCGCAACAGAAAGCGCACTGTGTTATTTGGCTCCCCTGCAGTTGGCAGGTCTGTTTCCTCTGTTCCATCCAGGCGTGCATGCAGTACAGTGCAACTCAGTAGCTATGAGCACTCCGCAACAGAAAGCGCACTGTGTTATTTGGCTCCCCTGCAGTTGGCAGGTCTGCTTCCTCTGTTCCCTCCAGGTGTGCATGCAGTACAGTGCAACTCAGTAGCAATGAGTACTCCGCAACAGAAAGCACACTGTGTTATTTGGCTCCCCTGCAGTTGGCAGGTCTGTTTCCTCTGTTCCATCCAGGCGTGCATGCAGTACAGTGCAACTCAGTAGCAATGAGCACTCCGCAACAGAAAGCGCACTGTGTTATTTGGCTCCCCTGCAGTTGGCAGGTCTGTTTCCTCTGTTCCATCCAGGTGTGCATGCAGTACAGTGCAACTCAGTAGCAATGAGCACTCCGCAACAGAAAGCGCACTGTGTTATTTGGCTCCCCTGCAGTTGGCAAGTCTGTTTCCTCTGTTCCATTCAGGCGTGCATGCAGTACAGTGCAACTCAGTAGCAATGAGTACTCCGCAACAGAAAGCGCACTGTGTTGTTTGGCTCCCCTGCAGTTGGCAGGTCTGTTTCCTCTGTTCCATCCAGGTGTGCATGCAGTGCAGTGCAACTCAGTAGCAATGAGCACTCCGCAACAGAAAGCGTACTGTGTTATTTGGCTCCCCTGCAGTTGGCAGGTCTGTTTCCTCTGTTCCATCCAGGTGTGCATGCAGTACAGTGCAACTCAGTAGCAATGAGCACTCCGCAACAGAAAGCGCACTGTGTTATTTGGCTCCCCTGCAGTTGGCAGGTCTGTTTCCTCTGTTCCCTCCAGGTGTGCATGCAGTGCAGTGCAACTCAGTAGCAATGAGTACTCCGCAACAGAAAGTGTACTGTATTATTTGGCTCCCCTGCAGTTGGCAGGTCTGTTTCCTCTGTTCCCTCCAGGCGTGCATGCAGTACAGTGCAACTCAGTAGCAATGAGCACTACGCAACAGAAAGCGCACTGTGTTATTTGGCTCCCCTGCAGTTGGCAGGTCTCTTTCCTCTGTTCCATTCAGGTGTGCATGCAGTACAGTGCAACTCAGTAGCAATGAGCACTCCGCAACAGAAATCGCACTGTGTTATTTGGCTCCCCTGCAGTTGGCAGGTCTGTTTCCTCTGTTCCCTCCAGGTGTGCATGCAGTACAGTGCAACTCAGTAGCAATGAGTACTCCGCAACAGAAAGCGCACTGTGTTATTTGGCTCCCCTGCAGTTGGCAGGTCTGTTTCCTCTGTTCCATCCAGGTGTGCATGCAGTACAGTGCAACTCAGTAGCAATGAGTACTCCGCAACAGAAAGCGCACTGTGTTATTTGGCTCCCCTGCAGTTGGCAGGTCTGTTTCCTCTGTTCCCTCCAGGCGTGCATGCAGTACAGTGCAACTCGGTAGCAATGAGTACTCCGCAACAGAAAGCGCACTGTGTTATTTGGCTCCCCTGCAGTTGGCAGGTCTGTTTCCTCTGTTCCATTCAGGCGTGCATGCAGTACAGTGCAACTCAGTAGCAATGAGCACTCCGCAACAGAAAGCGCACTGTGTTATTTGGCTCCCCGGCAGTTGGCAGGTCTGTTTCCTCTGTTCCCTCCAGGTGTGCATGCAGTACAGTGCAACTCAGTAGCAATGAGCACTCCGCAACAGAAAGTGCACTGTGTTATTTGGCTCCCCTGCAGTTGGCAGGTCTGTTTCCTCTGTTCCCTCCAGGTGTGCAAGCAGTACAGTGCAACTCAGTAGCAATGAGCACTCCGCAACAGAAAGCGCACTGTGTTATTTGGCTCCCCTGCAGTTGGCAGGTCTGTTTCCTCTGTTCCCTCCAGGTGTGCATGCAGTACAGTGCAACTCAGTAGCAATGAGTACTCCACAACAGAAAGCGCACTGTGTTATTTGGCTCCCCTGCAGTTGGCAGGTCTGTTTCCTCTGTTCCCTCCAGGCGTGCATGCAGTACAGTGCAACTCAGTAGCAATGAGTACTCCGCAACAGAAAGCGCACTGTGTTATTTGGCTCCCCTTCAGTTGGCAGGTCTGTTTCCTCTGTTCCATTCAGGCGTGCATGCAGTACAGTGCAACTCAGTAGCAATGAGTACTCCGCAACAGAAAGCGCACTGTGTTATTTGGCTCCCCTGCAGTTGGCAGGTCTGTTTCCTCTGTTCCCTCCAGGCGTGCATGCAGTACAGTGCAACTCAGTAGCAATGAGCACTCCGCAACAGAAAGCGCACTGTGTTATTTGGCTCCCCTGCAGTTGGCAGGTCTGTTTCCTCTGTTCCATTCAGGCGTGCATGCAGTACAGTGCAACTCAGTAGCAATGAGCACTCCGCAACAGAAAGCGCACTGTGTTATTTGGCTCCCCTGCAGTTGGCAGGTCTGTTTCCTCTGTTCCATCCAGGCGTGCATGCAGTACAGTGCAACTCAGTAGCAATGAGCACTCCGCAACAGAATGCGCACTGTGTTATTTGGCTCCCCTGCAGTTGGCAGGTCTGTTTCCTCTGTTCCCTCCAGGTGTGCATGCAGTACAGTGCAACTCAGTAGCAATGAGCACTCCGCAACAGAAAGCGCACTGTGTTATTTGGCTCCCCTGCAGTTGGCAGGTCTGTTTCCTCTGTTCCATCCAGGCGTGCATGCAGTACAGTGCAACTCAGTAGCAATGAGCACTCCGCAACAGAAAGCCCACTGTGTTATTTGGCTCCCCTGCAGTTGGCAGGTCTGTTTCCTCTGTTCCATTCAGGCGTGCATGCAGTACAGTGCAACTCAGTAGCAATGAGCACTCCGCAACAGAAAGCGCACTGTGTTATTTGGCTCCCCTGCAGTTGGCAGGTCTGTTTCCTCTGTTCCATCCAGGCGTGCATGCAGTACAGTGCAACTCAGTAGCAATGAGCACTCCGCAACAGAAAGCCCACTGTGTTATTTGGCTCCCCTGCAGTTGGCAGGTCTGTTTCCTCTGTTCCATTCAGGCGTGCATGCAGTACAGTGCAACTCAGTAGCAATGAGCACTCCGCAACAGAAAGCGCACTGTGTTATTTGGCTCCCCTGCAGTTGGCAGGTCTGTTTCCTCTGTTCCCTCCAGGCGTGCATGCAGTACAGTGCAACTCAGTAGCAATGAGTACTCCGCAACAGAAAGCGCACTGTGTTATTTGGCTCCCCTGCAGTTGGCAGGTGTGTTTCCTCTGTTCCATTCAGGTGTGCATGCAGTACAGTGCAACTCAGTAGCAATGAGCACTCCGCAACAGAAAGCGCACTGTGTTATTTGACTCCCCTGCAGTTGGCAGGTCTGTTTCCTCTGTTCCATCCAGGTGTGCATGCAGTACAGTGCAACTCAGTAGCAATGAGTACTCCACAACAGAAAGCGCACTGTGTTATTTGGCTCCCCTGCAGTTGGCAGGTCTGTTTCCTCTGTTCCATCCAGGTGTGCATGCAGTACAGTGCAACTCAGTAGCAATGAGTACTCCGCAACAGAAAGCGCACTGTGTTATTTGGCTCCCCTGCAGTTGGCAGGTCTGTTTCCTCTGTTCCCTCCAGGCGTGCATGCAGTACAGTGCAACTCGGTAGCAATGAGTACTCCGCAACAGAAAGCGCACTGTGTTATTTGGCTCCCCTGCAGTTGGCAGGTCGGTTTCCTCTGTTCCATTCAGGCGTGCATGCAGTACAGTGCAACTCAGTAGCAATGAGCACTCCGCAACAGAAAGCGCACTGTGTTATTTGGCTCCCCTGCAGTTGGCAGGTCTGTTTCCTCTGTTCCCTCCAGGTGTGCATGCAGTACAGTGCAACTCAGTAGCAATGAGTACTCCGCAACAGAAAGCGCACTGTGTTATTTGGCTCCCCTGCAGTTGGCAGGTCTGTTTCCTCTGTTCCCTCCAGGTGTGCATGCAATACAGTGCAACTCAGTAGCAATGAGCACTCCGCAACAGAAAGTGCACTGTGTTATTTGGCTCCCCTGCAGTTGGCAGGTCTGTTTCCTCTGTTCCCTCAAGGCGTGCATGCAGTACAGTGCAACTCAGTAGCAATGAGTACTCCGCAACAGAAAGCGCACTGTGTTATTTGGCTCCCCTGCAGTTGGCAGGTCTGTTTCCTCTGTTCCCTCCAGGCGTGCATGCAGTACAGTGCAACTCAGTAGCAATGAGTACTCCACAACAGAAAGCGCACTGTGTTATTTGGCTCCCCTGCAGTTGGCAGGTCTGTTTCCTCTGTTCCCTCCAGGCGTGCATGCAGTACAGTGCAACTCAGTAGCAATGAGTACTCCGCAACAGAAAGCGCACTGTGTTATTTGGCTCCCCTGCAGTTGGCAGGTCTGTTTCCTCTGTTCCATTCAGGCGTGCATGCAGTACAGTGCAACTCAGTAGCAATGAGTACTCCGCAACAGAAAGCGCACTGTGTTATTTGGCTCCCCTGCAGTTGGCAGGTCTGTTTCCTCTGTTCCCTCCAGGCGTGCATGCAGTACAGTGCAACTCAGTAGCAATGAGCACTCCGCAACAGAAAGCGCACTGTGTTATTTGGCTCCCCTGCAGTTGGCAGGTCTGTTTCCTCTGTTCCCTCCAGGCGTGCATGCAGTACAGTGCAACTCAGTAGCAATGAGTACTCCGCAACAGAAAGCGCACTGTGTTATTTGGCTCCCCTGCAGTTGGCAGGTCTGTTTCCTCTGTTCCATTCAGGCGTGCATGCAGTACAGTGCAACTCAGTAGCAATGAGTACTCCGCAACAGAAAGCGCACTGTGTTATTTGGCTCCCCTGCAGTTGGCAGGTCTGTTTCCTCTGTTCCCTCCAGGCGTGCATGCAGTACAGTGCAACTCAGTAGCAATGAGCACTCCGCAACAGAAAGCGCACTGTGTTATTTGGCTCCCCTGCAGTTGGCAGGTCTGTTTCCTCTGTTCCATTCAGGCGTGCATGCAGTACAGTGCAACTCAGTAGCAATGAGCACTCCGCAACAGAAAGCGCACTGTGTTATTTGGCTCCCCTGCAGTTGGCAGGTCTGTTTCCTCTGTTCCATCCAGGCGTGCATGCAGTACAGTGCAACTCAGTAGCAATGAGCACTCCGCAACAGAAAGCGCACTGTATTATTTGGCTCCCCTGCAGTTGGCAGGTCTGTTTCCTCTGTTCCCTCCAGGTGTGCATGCAGTACAGTGCAACTCAGTAGCAATGAGCACTCCGCAACAGAAAGCGCACTGTGTTATTTGGCTCCCCTGCAGTTGGCAGGTCTGTTTCCTCTGTTCCATCCAGGTGTGCATGCAGTACAGTGCAACTCAGTAGCAATGAGTACTCCGCAACAGAAAGCGCACTGTGTTATTTGGCTCCCCTGCAGTTGGCAGGTCTGTTTCCTCTGTTCCATCCAGGTGTGCATACAGTACAGTGCAACTCAGTAGCAATGAGCACTCCGCAACAGAAAGCGCACTGTGTTATTTGGCTCCCCTGCAGTTGGCAGGTCTCTTTCCTCTGTTCCATTCAGGTGTGCATGCAGTACAGTGCAACTCAGTAGCAATGAGCACTCCGCAACAGAAAGCGCACTGTGTTATTTGGCTCCCCTGCAGTTGGCAGGTCTGTTTCCTCTGTTCCCTCCAGGTGTGCATGCAGTACAGTGCAACTCAGTAGCAATGAGTACTCCGCAACAGAAAGCGCACTGTGTTATTTGGCTCCCCTGCAGTTGGCAGGTCTGTTTCCTCTGTTCCATCCAGGTGTGCATGCAGTGCAGTGCAACTCAGTAGCAATGAGTACTCCGCAACAGAAAGCGCACTGTGTTATTTGGCTCCCCTGCAGTTGGCAGGTCTGTTTCCTCTGTTCCCTCCAGGTGTGCATGCAGTACAGTGCAACTCGGTAGCAATGAGTACTCCGCAACAGAAAGCGCACTGTGTTATTTGGCTCCCCTGCAGTTGGCAGGTCTGTTTCCTCTGTTCCATCCAGGCGTGCATGCAGTACAGTGCAACTCAGTAGCAATGAGCACTCCGCAACAGAAAGCGCACTGTGTTATTTGGCTCCCCTGCAGTTGGCAGGTCTGTTTCCTCTGTTCCATCCAGGCGTGCATGCAGTACAGTGCAACTCAGTAGCTATGAGCACTCCGCAACAGAAAGCGCACTGTGTTATTTGGCTCCCCTGCAGTTGGCAGGTCTGCTTCCTCTGTTCCCTCCAGGTGTGCATGCAGTACAGTGCAACTCAGTAGCAATGAGTACTCCGCAACAGAAAGCGCACTGTGTTATTTGGCTCCCCTGCAGTTGGCAGGTCTGTTTCCTCTGTTCCATCCAGGCGTGCATGCAGTACAGTGCAACTCAGTAGCAATGAGCACTCCGCAACAGAAAGCGCACTGTGTTATTTGGCTCCCCTGCAGTTGGCAGGTCTGTTTCCTCTGTTCCATCCAGGTGTGCATGCAGTACAGTGCAACTCAGTAGCAATGAGCACTCCGCAACAGAAAGCGCACTGTGTTATTTGGCTCCCCTGCAGTTGGCAAGTCTGTTTCCTCTGTTCCATTCAGGCGTGCATGCAGTACAGTGCAACTCAGTAGCAATGAGTACTCCGCAACAGAAAGCGCACTGTGTTATTTGGCTCCCCTGCAGTTGGCAGGTCTGTTTCCTCTGTTCC
This sequence comes from Meconema thalassinum, assembly GCA_946902985.2. Taxonomy (NCBI): domain Eukaryota; kingdom Metazoa; phylum Arthropoda; class Insecta; order Orthoptera; family Tettigoniidae; genus Meconema; species Meconema thalassinum. The sequence goes on from OX336388.2 coordinate 276,698,724, forward strand.
CTCCAGGTGTACATGCAATACAGTGCAACTCAGTAGCAATGAGCACTCCGCAACAGAAAGTGCACTGTGTTATTTGGCTCCCCTGCAGTTGGCAGGTCTGTTTCCTCTGTTCCCTCCAGGTGTGCATGCAGTACAGTGCAACTCAGTAGCAATGAGTACTCCGCAACAGAAAGCGCACTGTGTTATTTGGCTCCCCTGCAGTTGGCAGGTCTGTTTCCTCTGTTCCCTCCAGGCGTGCATGCAGTACAGTGCAACTCAGTAGCAATGAGTACTCCACAACAGAAAGCGCACTGTGTTATTTGGCTCCCCTGCAGTTGGCAGGTCTGTTTCCTCTGTTCCCTCCAGGCGTGCATGCAGTACAGTGCAACTCAGTAGCAATGAGTACTCCGCAACAGAAAGCGCACTGTGTTATTTGGCTCCCCTGCAGTTGGCAGGTCTGTTTCCTCTGTTCCATTCAGGCGTGCATGCAGTACAGTGCAACTCAGTAGCAATGAGTACTCCGCAACAGAAAGCGCACTGTGTTATTTGGCTCCCCTGCAGTTGGCAGGTCTGTTTCCTCTGTTCCCTCCAGGCGTGCATGCAGTACAGTGCAACTCAGTAGCAATGAGCACTCCGCAACAGAAAGCGCACTGTGTTATTTGGCTCCCCTGCAGTTGGCAGGTCTGTTTCCTCTGTTCCCTCCAGGCGTGAATGCAGTACAGTGCAACTCAGTAGCAATGAGTACTCCGCAACAGAAAGCGCACTGTGTTATTTGGCTCCCCTGCAGTTGGCAGGTCTGTTTCCTCTGTTCCATTCAGGCGTGCATGCAGTACAGTGCAACTCAGTAGCAATGAGTACTCCGCAACAGAAAGCGCACTGTGTTATTTGGCTCCCCTGCAGTTGGCAGGTCTGTTTCCTCTGTTCCCTCCAGGCGTGCATGCAGTACAGTGCAACTCAGTAGCAATGAGCACTCCGCAACAGAAAGCGCACTGTGTTATTTGGCTCCCCTGCAGTTGGCAGGTCTGTTTCCTCTGTTCCATTCAGGCGTGCATGCAGTACAGTGCAACTCAGTAGCAATGAGCACTCCGCAACAGAAAGCGCACTGTGTTATTTGGCTCCCCTGCAGTTGGCAGGTCTGTTTCCTCTGTTCCATCCAGGCGTGCATGCAGTACAGTGCAACTCAGTAGCAATGAGCACTCCGCAACAGAAAGCGCACTGTATTATTTGGCTCCCCTGCAGTTGGCAGGTCTGTTTCCTCTGTTCCCTCCAGGTGTGCATGCAGTACAGTGCAACTCAGTAGCAATGAGCACTCCGCAACAGAAAGCGCACTGTGTTATTTGGCTCCCCTGCAGTTGGCAGGTCTGTTTCCTCTGTTCCATCCAGGCGTGCATGCAGTACAGTGCAACTCAGTAGCAATGAGTACTCCGCAACAGAAAGCGCACTGTGTTATTTGGCTCCCCTGCAGTTGGCAGGTCTGTTTCCTCTGTTCCATCCAGGTGTGCATACAGTACAGTGCAACTCAGTAGCAATGAGCACTCCGCAACAGAAAGCGCACTGTGTTATTTGGCTCCCCTGCAGTTGGCAGGTCTCTTTCCTCTGTTCCATTCAGGTGTGCATGCAGTACAGTGCAACTCAGTAGCAATGAGCACTCCGCAACAGAAAGCGCACTGTGTTATTTGGCTCCCCTGCAGTTGGCAGGTCTGTTTCCTCTGTTCCCTCCAGGTGTGCATGCAGTACAGTGCAACTCAGTAGCAATGAGTACTCCGCAACAGAAAGCGCACTGTGTTATTTGGCTCCCCTGCAGTTGGCAGGTCTGTTTCCTCTGTTCCATCCAGGTGTGCATGCAGTGCAGTGCAACTCAGTAGCAATGAGTACTCCGCAACAGAAAGCGCACTGTGTTATTTGGCTCCCCTGCAGTTGGCAGGTCTGTTTCCTCTGTTCCCTCCAGGTGTGCATGCAGTACAGTGCAACTCGGTAGCAATGAGTACTCCGCAACAGAAAGCGCACTGTGTTATTTGGCTCCCCTGCAGTTGGCAGGTCTGTTTCCTCTGTTCCATCCAGGCGTGCATGCAGTACAGTGCAACTCAGTAGCAATGAGCACTCCGCAACAGAAAGCGCACTGTGTTATTTGGCTCCCCTGCAGTTGGCAGGTCTGTTTCCTCTGTTCCATCCAGGCGTGCATGCAGTACAGTGCAACTCAGTAGCTATGAGCACTCCGCAACAGAAAGCGCACTGTGTTATTTGGCTCCCCTGCAGTTGGCAGGTCTGCTTCCTCTGTTCCCTCCAGGTGTGCATGCAGTACAGTGCAACTCAGTAGCAATGAGTACTCCGCAACAGAAAGCGCACTGTGTTATTTGGCTCCCCTGCAGTTGGCAGGTCTGTTTCCTCTGTTCCATCCAGGCGTGCATGCAGTACAGTGCAACTCAGTAGCAATGAGCACTCCGCAACAGAAAGCGCACTGTGTTATTTGGCTCCCCTGCAGTTGGCAGGTCTGTTTCCTCTGTTCCATCCAGGTGTGCATGCAGTACAGTGCAACTCAGTAGCAATGAGCACTCCGCAACAGAAAGCGCACTGTGTTATTTGGCTCCCCTGCAGTTGGCAAGTCTGTTTCCTCTGTTCCATTCAGGCGTGCATGCAGTACAGTGCAACTCAGTAGCAATGAGTACTCCGCAACAGAAAGCGCACTGTGTTGTTTGGCTCCCCTGCAGTTGGCAGGTCTGTTTCCTCTGTTCCATCCAGGTGTGCATGCAGTGCAGTGCAACTCAGTAGCAATGAGCACTCCGCAACAGAAAGCGTACTGTGTTATTTGGCTCCCCTGCAGTTGGCAGGTCTGTTTCCTCTGTTCCATCCAGGTGTGCATGCAGTACAGTGCAACTCAGTAGCAATGAGCACTCCGCAACAGAAAGCGCACTGTGTTATTTGGCTCCCCTGCAGTTGGCAGGTCTGTTTCCTCTGTTCCCTCCAGGTGTGCATGCAGTGCAGTGCAACTCAGTAGCAATGAGTACTCCGCAACAGAAAGTGTACTGTATTATTTGGCTCCCCTGCAGTTGGCAGGTCTGTTTCCTCTGTTCCCTCCAGGCGTGCATGCAGTACAGTGCAACTCAGTAGCAATGAGCACTACGCAACAGAAAGCGCACTGTGTTATTTGGCTCCCCTGCAGTTGGCAGGTCTCTTTCCTCTGTTCCATTCAGGTGTGCATGCAGTACAGTGCAACTCAGTAGCAATGAGCACTCCGCAACAGAAATCGCACTGTGTTATTTGGCTCCCCTGCAGTTGGCAGGTCTGTTTCCTCTGTTCCCTCCAGGTGTGCATGCAGTACAGTGCAACTCAGTAGCAATGAGTACTCCGCAACAGAAAGCGCACTGTGTTATTTGGCTCCCCTGCAGTTGGCAGGTCTGTTTCCTCTGTTCCATCCAGGTGTGCATGCAGTACAGTGCAACTCAGTAGCAATGAGTACTCCGCAACAGAAAGCGCACTGTGTTATTTGGCTCCCCTGCAGTTGGCAGGTCTGTTTCCTCTGTTCCCTCCAGGCGTGCATGCAGTACAGTGCAACTCGGTAGCAATGAGTACTCCGCAACAGAAAGCGCACTGTGTTATTTGGCTCCCCTGCAGTTGGCAGGTCTGTTTCCTCTGATCCATTCAGGCGTGCATGCAGTACAGTGCAACTCAGTAGCAATGAGCACTCCGCAACAGAAAGCGCACTGTGTTATTTGGCTCCCCTGCAGTTGGCAGGTCTGTTTCCTCTGTTCCCTCCAGGTGTGCATGCAGTACAGTGCAACTCAGTAGCAATGAGCACTCCGCAACAGAAAGTGCACTGTGTTATTTGGCTCCCCTGCAGTTGGCAGGTCTGTTTCCTCTGTTCCCTCCAGGTGTGCAAGCAGTACAGTGCAACTCAGTAGCAATGAGCACTCCGCAACAGAAAGCGCACTGTGTTATTTGGCTCCCCTGCAGTTGGCAGGTCTGTTTCCTCTGTTCCCTCCAGGTGTGCATGCAGTACAGTGCAACTCAGTAGCAATGAGTACTCCACAACAGAAAGCGCACTGTGTTATTTGGCTCCCCTGCAGTTGGCAGGTCTGTTTCCTCTGTTCCCTCCAGGCGTGCATGCAGTACAGTGCAACTCAGTAGCAATGAGTACTCCGCCACAGAAAGCGCACTGTGTTATTTGGCTCCCCTTCAGTTGGCAGGTCTGTTTCCTCTGTTCCATTCAGGCGTGCATGCAGTACAGTGCAACTCAGTAGCAATGAGTACTCCGCAACAGAAAGCGCACTGTGTTATTTGGCTCCCCTGCAGTTGGCAGGTCTGTTTCCTCTGTTCCCTCCAGGCGTGCATGCAGTACAGTGCAACTCAGTAGCAATGAGCACTCCGCAACAGAAAGCGCACTGTGTTATTTGGCTCCCCTGCAGTTGGCAGGTCTGTTTCCTCTGTTCCATTCAGGCGTGCATGCAGTACAGTGCAACTCAGTAGCAATGAGCACTCCGCAACAGAAAGCGCACTGTGTTATTTGGCTCCCCTGCAGTTGGCAGGTCTGTTTCCTCTGTTCCATCCAGGCGTGCATGCAGTACAGTGCAACTCAGTAGCAATGAGCACTCCGCAACAGAATGCGCACTGTGTTATTTGGCTCCCCTGCAGTTGGCAGGTCTGTTTCCTCTGTTCCCTCCAGGTGTGCATGCAGTACAGTGCAACTCAGTAGCAATGAGCACTCCGCAACAGAAAGCGCACTGTGTTATTTGGCTCCCCTGCAGTTGGCAGGTCTGTTTCCTCTGTTCCATCCAGGCGTGCATGCAGTACAGTGCAACTCAGTAGCAATGAGCACTCCGCAACAGAAAGCCCACTGTGTTATTTGGCTCCCCTGCAGTTGGCAGGTCTGTTTCCTCTGTTCCATTCAGGCGTGCATGCAGTACAGTGCAACTCAGTAGCAATGAGCACTCCGCAACAGAAAGCGCACTGTGTTATTTGGCTCCCCTGCAGTTGGCAGGTCTGTTTCCTCTGTTCCATCCAGGCGTGCATGCAGTACAGTGCAACTCAGTAGCAATGAGCACTCCGCAACAGAAAGCCCACTGTGTTATTTGGCTCCCCTGCAGTTGGCAGGTCTGTTTCCTCTGTTCCATTCAGGCGTGCATGCAGTACAGTGCAACTCAGTAGCAATGAGCACTCCGCAACAGAAAGCGCACTGTGTTATTTGGCTCCCCTGCAGTTGGCAGGTCTGTTTCCTCTGTTCCCTCCAGGCGTGCATGCAGTACAGTGCAACTCAGTAGCAATGAGTACTCCGCAACAGAAAGCGCACTGTGTTATTTGGCTCCCCTGCAGTTGGCAGGTGTGTTTCCTCTGTTCCATTCAGGTGTGCATGCAGTACAGTGCAACTCAGTAGCAATGAGCACTCCGCAACAGAAAGCGCACTGTGTTATTTGGCTCCCCTGCAGTTGGCAGGTCTGTTTCCTCTGTTCCATCCAGGCGTGCATGCAGTACAGTGCAACTCAGTAGCTATGAGCACTCCGCAACAGAAAGCGCACTGTGTTATTTGGCTCCCCTGCAGTTGGCAGGTCTGCTTCCTCTGTTCCCTCCAGGTGTGCATGCAGTACAGTGCAACTCAGTAGCAATGAGTACTCCGCAACAGAAAGCGCACTGTGTTATTTGGCTCCCCTGCAGTTGGCAGGTCTGTTTCCTCTGTTCCATCCAGGCGTGCATGCAGTACAGTGCAACTCAGTAGCAATGAGCACTCCGCAACAGAAAGCGCACTGTGTTATTTGGCTCCCCTGCAGTTGGCAGGTCTGTTTCCTCTGTTCCATCCAGGTGTGCATGCAGTACAGTGCAACTCAGTAGCAATGAGCACTCCGCAACAGAAAGCGCACTGTGTTATTTGGCTCCCCTGCAGTTGGCAAGTCTGTTTCCTCTGTTCCATTCAGGCGTGCATGCAGTACAGTGCAACTCAGTAGCAATGAGTACTCCGCAACAGAAAGCGCACTGTGTTATTTGGCTCCCCTGCAGTTGGCAGGTCTGTTTCCTCTGTTCCCTCCAGGTGTACATGCAATACAGTGCAACTCAGTAGCAATGAGCACTCCGCAACAGAAAGTGCACTGTGTTATTTGGCTCCCCTGCAGTTGGCAGGTCTGTTTCCTCTGTTCCCTCCAGGTGTGCATGCAGTACAGTGCAACTCAGTAGCAATGAGTACTCCGCAACAGAAAGCGCACTGTGTTATTTGGCTCCCCTGCAGTTGGCAGGTCTGTTTCCTCTGTTCCCTCCAGGCGTGCATGCAGTACAGTGCAACTCAGTAGCAATGAGTACTCCACAACAGAAAGCGCACTGTGTTATTTGGCTCCCCTGCAGTTGGCAGGTCTGTTTCCTCTGTTCCCTCCAGGCGTGCATGCAGTACAGTGCAACTCAGTAGCAATGAGTACTCCGCAACAGAAAGCGCACTGTGTTATTTGGCTCCCCTGCAGTTGGCAGGTCTGTTTCCTCTGTTCCATTCAGGCGTGCATGCAGTACAGTGCAACTCAGTAGCAATGAGTACTCCGCAACAGAAAGCGCACTGTGTTATTTGGCTCCCCTGCAGTTGGCAGGTCTGTTTCCTCTGTTCCCTCCAGGCGTGCATGCAGTACAGTGCAACTCAGTAGCAATGAGCACTCCGCAACAGAAAGCGCACTGTGTTATTTGGCTCCCCTGCAGTTGGCAGGTCTGTTTCCTCTGTTCCCTCCAGGCGTGAATGCAGTACAGTGCAACTCAGTAGCAATGAGTACTCCGCAACAGAAAGCGCACTGTGTTATTTGGCTCCCCTGCAGTTGGCAGGTCTGTTTCCTCTGTTCCATTCAGGCGTGCATGCAGTACAGTGCAACTCAGTAGCAATGAGTACTCCGCAACAGAAAGCGCACTGTGTTATTTGGCTCCCCTGCAGTTGGCAGGTCTGTTTCCTCTGTTCCCTCCAGGCGTGCATGCAGTACAGTGCAACTCAGTAGCAATGAGCACTCCGCAACAGAAAGCGCACTGTGTTATTTGGCTCCCCTGCAGTTGGCAGGTCTGTTTCCTCTGTTCCATTCAGGCGTGCATGCAGTACAGTGCAACTCAGTAGCAATGAGCACTCCGCAACAGAAAGCGCACTGTGTTATTTGGCTCCCCTGCAGTTGGCAGGTCTGTTTCCTCTGTTCCATCCAGGCGTGCATGCAGTACAGTGCAACTCAGTAGCAATGAGCACTCCGCAACAGAAAGCGCACTGTATTATTTGGCTCCCCTGCAGTTGGCAGGTCTGTTTCCTCTGTTCCCTCCAGGTGTGCATGCAGTACAGTGCAACTCAGTAGCAATGAGCACTCCGCAACAGAAAGCGCACTGTGTTATTTGGCTCCCCTGCAGTTGGCAGGTCTGTTTCCTCTGTTCCATCCAGGCGTGCATGCAGTACAGTGCAACTCAGTAGCAATGAGTACTCCGCAACAGAAAGCGCACTGTGTTATTTGGCTCCCCTGCAGTTGGCAGGTCTGTTTCCTCTGTTCCATCCAGGTGTGCATACAGTACAGTGCAACTCAGTAGCAATGAGCACTCCGCAACAGAAAGCGCACTGTGTTATTTGGCTCCCCTGCAGTTGGCAGGTCTCTTTCCTCTGTTCCATTCAGGTGTGCATGCAGTACAGTGCAACTCAGTAGCAATGAGCACTCCGCAACAGAAAGCGCACTGTGTTATTTGGCTCCCCTGCAGTTGGCAGGTCTGTTTCCTCTGTTCCCTCCAGGTGTGCATGCAGTACAGTGCAACTCAGTAGCAATGAGTACTCCGCAACAGAAAGCGCACTGTGTTATTTGGCTCCCCTGCAGTTGGCAGGTCTGTTTCCTCTGTTCCATCCAGGTGTGCATGCAGTGCAGTGCAACTCAGTAGCAATGAGTACTCCGCAACAGAAAGCGCACTGTGTTATTTGGCTCCCCTGCAGTTGGCAGGTCTGTTTCCTCTGTTCCCTCCAGGTGTGCATGCAGTACAGTGCAACTCGGTAGCAATGAGTACTCCGCAACAGAAAGCGCACTGTGTTATTTGGCTCCCCTGCAGTTGGCAGGTCTGTTTCCTCTGTTCCATCCAGGCGTGCATGCAGTACAGTGCAACTCAGTAGCAATGAGCACTCCGCAACAGAAAGCGCACTGTGTTATTTGGCTCCCCTGCAGTTGGCAGGTCTGTTTCCTCTGTTCCATCCAGGCGTGCATGCAGTACAGTGCAACTCAGTAGCTATGAGCACTCCGCAACAGAAAGCGCACTGTGTTATTTGGCTCCCCTGCAGTTGGCAGGTCTGCTTCCTCTGTTCCCTCCAGGTGTGCATGCAGTACAGTGCAACTCAGTAGCAATGAGTACTCCGCAACAGAAAGCGCACTGTGTTATTTGGCTCCCCTGCAGTTGGCAGGTCTGTTTCCTCTGTTCCATCCAGGCGTGCATGCAGTACAGTGCAACTCAGTAGCAATGAGCACTCCGCAACAGAAAGCGCACTGTGTTATTTGGCTCCCCTGCAGTTGGCAGGTCTGTTTCCTCTGTTCCATCCAGGTGTGCATGCAGTACAGTGCAACTCAGTAGCAATGAGCACTCCGCAACAGAAAGCGCACTGTGTTATTTGGCTCCCCTGCAGTTGGCAAGTCTGTTTCCTCTGTTCCATTCAGGCGTGCATGCAGTACAGTGCAACTCAGTAGCAATGAGTACTCCGCAACAGAAAGCGCACTGTGTTGTTTGGCTCCCCTGCAGTTGGCAGGTCTGTTTCCTCTGTTCCATCCAGGTGTGCATGCAGTGCAGTGCAACTCAGTAGCAATGAGCACTCCGCAACAGAAAGCGTACTGTGTTATTTGGCTCCCCTGCAGTTGGCAGGTCTGTTTCCTCTGTTCCATCCAGGTGTGCATGCAGTACAGTGCAACTCAGTAGCAATGAGCACTCCGCAACAGAAAGCGCACTGTGTTATTTGGCTCCCCTGCAGTTGGCAGGTCTGTTTCCTCTGTTCCCTCCAGGTGTGCATGCAGTGCAGTGCAACTCAGTAGCAATGAGTACTCCGCAACAGAAAGTGTACTGTATTATTTGGCTCCCCTGCAGTTGGCAGGTCTGTTTCCTCTGTTCCCTCCAGGCGTGCATGCAGTACAGTGCAACTCAGTAGCAATGAGCACTACGCAACAGAAAGCGCACTGTGTTATTTGGCTCCCCTGCAGTTGGCAGGTCTCTTTCCTCTGTTCCATTCAGGTGTGCATGCAGTACAGTGCAACTCAGTAGCAATGAGCACTCCGCAACAGAAATCGCACTGTGTTATTTGGCTCCCCTGCAGTTGGCAGGTCTGTTTCCTCTGTTCCCTCCAGGTGTGCATGCAGTACAGTGCAACTCAGTAGCAATGAGTACTCCGCAACAGAAAGCGCACTGTGTTATTTGGCTCCCCTGCAGTTGGCAGGTCTGTTTCCTCTGTTCCATCCAGGTGTGCATGCAGTACAGTGCAACTCAGTAGCAATGAGTACTCCGCAACAGAAAGCGCACTGTGTTATTTGGCTCCCCTGCAGTTGGCAGGTCTGTTTCCTCTGTTCCCTCCAGGCGTGCATGCAGTACAGTGCAACTCGGTAGCAATGAGTACTCCGCAACAGAAAGCGCACTGTGTTATTTGGCTCCCCTGCAGTTGGCAGGTCTGTTTCCTCTGATCCATTCAGGCGTGCATGCAGTACAGTGCAACTCAGTAGCAATGAGCACTCCGCAACAGAAAGCGCACTGTGTTATTTGGCTCCCCTGCAGTTGGCAGGTCTGTTTCCTCTGTTCCCTCCAGGTGTGCATGCAGTACAGTGCAACTCAGTAGCAATGAGCACTCCGCAACAGAAAGTGCACTGTGTTATTTGGCTCCCCTGCAGTTGGCAGGTCTGTTTCCTCTGTTCCCTCCAGGTGTGCAAGCAGTACAGTGCAACTCAGTAGCAATGAGCACTCCGCAACAGAAAGCGCACTGTGTTATTTGGCTCCCCTGCAGTTGGCAGGTCTGTTTCCTCTGTTCCCTCCAGGTGTGCATGCAGTACAGTGCAACTCAGTAGCAATGAGTACTCCACAACAGAAAGCGCACTGTGTTATTTGGCTCCCCTGCAGTTGGCAGGTCTGTTTCCTCTGTTCCCTCCAGGCGTGCATGCAGTACAGTGCAACTCAGTAGCAATGAGTACTCCGCCACAGAAAGCGCACTGTGTTATTTGGCTCCCCTTCAGTTGGCAGGTCTGTTTCCTCTGTTCCATTCAGGCGTGCATGCAGTACAGTGCAACTCAGTAGCAATGAGTACTCCGCAACAGAAAGCGCACTGTGTTATTTGGCTCCCCTGCAGTTGGCAGGTCTGTTTCCTCTGTTCCCTCCAGGCGTGCATGCAGTACAGTGCAACTCAGTAGCAATGAGCACTCCGCAACAGAAAGCGCACTGTGTTATTTGGCTCCCCTGCAGTTGGCAGGTCTGTTTCCTCTGTTCCATTCAGGCGTGCATGCAGTACAGTGCAACTCAGTAGCAATGAGCACTCCGCAACAGAAAGCGCACTGTGTTATTTGGCTCCCCTGCAGTTGGCAGGTCTGTTTCCTCTGTTCCATCCAGGCGTGCATGCAGTACAGTGCAACTCAGTAGCAATGAGCACTCCGCAACAGAATGCGCACTGTGTTATTTGGCTCCCCTGCAGTTGGCAGGTCTGTTTCCTCTGTTCCCTCCAGGTGTGCATGCAGTACAGTGCAACTCAGTAGCAATGAGCACTCCGCAACAGAAAGCGCACTGTGTTATTTGGCTCCCCTGCAGTTGGCAGGTCTGTTTCCTCTGTTCCATCCAGGCGTGCATGCAGTACAGTGCAACTCAGTAGCAATGAGCACTCCGCAACAGAAAGCCCACTGTGTTATTTGGCTCCCCTGCAGTTGGCAGGTCTGTTTCCTCTGTTCCATTCAGGCGTGCATGCAGTACAGTGCAACTCAGTAGCAATGAGCACTCCGCAACAGAAAGCGCACTGTGTTATTTGGCTCCCCTGCAGTTGGCAGGTCTGTTTCCTCTGTTCCATCCAGGCGTGCATGCAGTACAGTGCAACTCAGTAGCAATGAGCACTCCGCAACAGAAAGCCCACTGTGTTATTTGGCTCCCCTGCAGTTGGCAGGTCTGTTTCCTCTGTTCCATTCAGGCGTGCATGCAGTACAGTGCAACTCAGTAGCAATGAGCACTCCGCAACAGAAAGCGCACTGTGTTATTTGGCTCCCCTGCAGTTGGCAGGTCTGTTTCCTCTGTTCCCTCCAGGCGTGCATGCAGTACAGTGCAACTCAGTAGCAATGAGTACTCCGCAACAGAAAGCGCACTGTGTTATTTGGCTCCCCTGCAGTTGGCAGGTGTGTTTCCTCTGTTCCATTCAGGTGTGCATGCAGTACAGTGCAACTCAGTAGCAATGAGCACTCCGCAACAGAAAGCGCACTGTGTTATTTGACTCCCCTGCAGTTGGCAGGTCTGTTTCCTCTGTTCCATCCAGGTGTGCATGCAGTACAGTGCAACTCAGTAGCAATGAGTACTCCACAACAGAAAGCGCACTGTGTTATTTGGCTCCCCTGCAGTTGGCAGGTCTGTTTCCTCTGTTCTATCCAGGTGTGCATGCAGTACAGTGCAACTCAGTAGCAATGAGTACTCTGCAACAGAAAGCGCACTGTGTTATTTGGCTCCCCTGCAGTTGGCAGGTCTGTTTCCTCTGTTCCCTCCAGGCGTGCATGCAGTACAGTGCAACTCGGTAGCAATGAGTACTCCGCAACAGAAAGCGCACTGTGTTATTTGGCTCCCCTGCAGTTGGCAGGTCTGTTTCCTCTGTTCCATTCAGGCGTGCATGCAGTACAGTGCAACTCAGTAGCAATGAGCACTCCGCAACAGAAAGCGCACTGTGTTATTTGGCTCCCCTGCAGTTGGCAGGTCTGTTTCCTCTGTTCCCTCCAGGTGTGCATGCAGTACAGTGCAACTCAGTAGCAATGAGTACTCCGCAACAGAAAGCGCACTGTGTTATTTGGCTCCCCTGCAGTTGGCAGGTCTGTTTCCTCTGTTCCCTCCAGGTGTGCATGCAATACAGTGCAACTCAGTAGCAATGAGCACTCCGCAACAGAAAGTGCACTGTGTTATTTGGCTCCCCTGCAGTTGGCAGGTCTGTTTCCTCTGTTCCCTCCAGGTGTGCATGCAGTACAGTGCAACTCAGTAGCAATGAGTACTCCGCAACAGAAAGCGCACTGTGTTATTTGGCTCCCCTGCAGTTGGCAGGTCTGTTTCCTCTGTTCCCTCCAGGCGTGCATGCAGTACAGTGCAACTCAGTAGCAATGAGTACTCCACAACAGAAAGCGCACTGTGTTATTTGGCTCCCCTGCAGTTGGCAGGTCTGTTTCCTCTGTTCCCTCCAGGCGTGCATGCAGTACAGTGCAACTCAGTAGCAATGAGTACTCCGCAACAGAAAGCGCACTGTGTTATTTGGCTCCCCTGCAGTTGGCAGGTCTGTTTCCTCTGTTCCATTCAGGCGTGCATGCAGTACAGTGCAACTCAGTAGCAATGAGAACTCCGCAACAGAAAGCGCACTGTGTTATTTGGCTCCCCTGCAGTTGGCAGGTCTGTTTCCTCTGTTCCCTCCAGGCGTGCATGCAGTACAGTGCAACTCAGTAGCAATGAGCACTCCGCAACAGAAAGCGCACTGTGTTATTTGGCTCCCCTGCAGTTGGCAGGTCTGTTTCCTCTGTTCCATTCAGGCGTGCATGCAGTACAGTGCAACTCAGTAGCAATGAGCACTCCGCAACAGAAAGCGCACTGTGTTATTTGGCTCCCCTGCAGTTGGCAGGTCTGTTTCCTCTGTTCCATCCAGGCGTGCATGCAGTACAGTGCAACTCAGTAGCAATGAGCACTCCGCAACAGAAAGCGCACTGTGTTATTTGGCTCCCCTGCAGTTGGCAGGTCTGTTTCCTCTGTTCCATCCAGGTGTGCATGCAGTACAGTGCAACTCAGTAGCAATGAGCACTCCGCAACAGAAAGTGTACTGTATTATTTGGCTCCCCTGCAGTTGGCAGGTCTGTTTCCTCTGTTCCATCCAGGTGTGCATGCAGTACAGTGCAACTCAGTAGCAATGAGCACTCCGCAACAGAAAGCGCACTGTGTTATTTGGCTCCCCTGCAGTTGGCAGGTCTGTTTCCTCTGTTCCATCCAGGCGTGCATGCAGTACAGTGCAACTCAGTAGCAATGAGTACTCCGCAACAGAAAGCGCACTGTGTTATTTGGCTCCCCTGCAGTTGGCAGGTCTGTTTCCTCTGTTCCCTCCAGGTGTGCATGCAGTGCAGTGCAACTCAGTAGCAATGAGCACTCCGCAACAGAAAGTGTACTGTATTATTTGGCTCCCCTGCAGTTGGCAGGTCTGTTTCCTCTGTTCCATCCAGGCGTGCATGCAGTACAGTGCAACTCAGTAGCAATGAGCACACCGCAACAGAAAGCGCACTGTGTTATTTGGCTCCCCTGCAGTTGGCAGGTCTGTTTCCTCTGTTCCATTCAGGCGTGCATGCAGTACAGTGCAACTCAGTAGCAATGAGTACTCCGCAACAGAAAGCGCACTGTGTTATTTGGCTCCCCTGCAGTTGGCAGGTCTGTTTCCTCTGTTCCATCCAGGCGTGAATGCAGTGCAGTGCAGTGCAACTCAGTAGCAATGAGCACTCCGCAACAGAAAGTGTACTGTATTATTTGGCTCCCCTGCAGTTGGCAGGTCTGTTTCCTCTGTTCCCTCCAGGTGTGCATGCAGTGCAGTGCAACTCAGTAGCAATGAGCACTCCGCAACAGAAAGCGCACTGTGTTATTTGGCTCCCCTGCAGTTGGCAGGTCTGTTTCCTCTGTTCCATTCAGGCGTGCATGCAGTGCAGTGCAACTCAGTAGCAATGAGCACTCCGCAACAGAAAGCGCACTGTGTTATTTGGCTCCCCTGCAGTTGGCAGGTCTGTTTCCTCTGTTCCATTCAGGTGTGCATGCAGTACAGTGCAACTCAGTAGCAATGAGCACTCCGCAACAGAAAGTGTACTGTATTATTTGGCTCCCCTGCAGTTGGCAGGTCTGTTTCCTCTGTTCCATCCAGGCGTGCATGCAGTACAGTGCAACTCAGTAGCAATGAGTACTCCGCAACAGAAAGCGCACTGTGTTATTTGGCTCCCCTGCAGTTGGCAGGTCTGTTTCCTCTGTTCCATCCAGGCGTGCATGCAGTGCAGTGCAACTCAGTAGCAATGAGTACTCCGCAACAGAAAGCGCACTGTGTTATTTGGCTCCCCTGCAGTTGGCAGGTCTGTTTCCTCTGTTCCCTCCAGGTGTGCATGCAGTACAGTGCAACTCTGTAGCAATGAGTACTCCGCAACAGAAAGCGCACTGTGTTATTTGGCTCCCCTGCAGTTGGCAGGTCTGTTTCCTCTGTTCCCTCCAGGTGTGCATGCAGTACAGTGCAACTCAGTAACAATGAGCACTCCGCAACAGAAAGCGCACTGTGTTATTTGGCTCCCCTGCAGTTGGCAGGTCTGTTTCCTCTGTTCCATCCAGGCGTGCATGCAGTACAGTGCAACTCAGTAGCGATGAGCACTCCGCGACAGAAAGCGCACTGTGTTATTTGGCTCCCCTGCAGTTGGCAGGTCTGTTTTCTCTGTTCCCTCCAGGTGTGCATGCAGTACAGTGCAACTCAGTAGCAATGCGCACTCCGCAACAGAAAGCGCACTGTGTTATTTGGCTCCCCTGCAGTTGGCAGGTCTGTTTCCTCTGTTCCATCCAGGCGTGCATGCAGTACAGTGCAACTCAGTAGCAATGAGTACTCCGCAACAGAAAGCGCACTGTGTTATTTGGCTCCCCTGCAGTTGGCAGGTCTGTTTCCTCTGTTCCATCCAGGCGTGCATGCAGTACAGTGCAACTCAGTAGCAATGAGTACTCCGCAACAGAAAGCGCACTGTGTTATTTGGCTCCCCTGCAGTTGGCAGGTCTGTTTCCTCTGTTCCATCCAGGTGTGCATGCAGTACAGTGCAACTCAGTAGCAATGAGTACTCCGCAACAGAAAGCGCACTGTGTTATTTGGCTCCCCTGCAGTTGGCAGGTCTGTTTCCTCTGTTCCATCCAGGTGTGCATGCAGTACAGTGCAACTCAGTAGCAATGCGCACTCCGCAACAGAAAGCGCACTGTGTTATTTGGCTCCCCTGCAGTTGGCAGGTCTGTTTCCTCTGTTCCCTCCAGGCGTGCATGCAGTACAGTGCAACTCAGTAGCAATGAGTACTCCGCAACAGAAAGCGCACTGTGTTATTTGGCTCCCCTGCAGTTGGCAGGTCTGTTTCCTCTGTTCCCTCCAGGTGTGCATGCAGTACAGTGCAACTCAGTAGCAATGAGCACTCCGCAACAGAAAGCGCACTGTGTTATTTGGCTCCCCTGCAGTTGGCAGGTCTGTTTCCTCTGTTCCCTCCAGGTGTGCATGCAGTGCAGTGCAACTCAGTAGCAATGAGCACTCCGCAACAGAAAGCGCACTGTGTTATTTGGCTCCCCTGCAGTTGGCAGGTCTGTTTCCTCTGTTCCATTCAGGTGTGCATGCAGTACAGTGCAACTCAGTAGCAATGAGCACTCCGCAACAGAAAGCGCACTGTGTTATTTGGCTCCCCTGCAGTTGGCAGGTCTGTTTCCTCTGTTCCCTCCAGGTGTGCATGCAGTACAGTGCAACTCAGTAGCAATGAGCACTCCGCAACAGAAAGCGCACTGTGTTATTTGGCTCCCCTGCAGTTGGCAGGTCTGTATCCTCTGTTCCATCCAGGCGTGAATGCAGTGCAGTGCAGTGCAACTCAGTAGCAATGAGTACTCCGCAACAGAAAGCGCACTGTGTTATTTGGCTCCCCTGCAGTTGGCAGGTCTGTTTCCTCTGTTCCATTCAGGTGTGCATGCAGTACAGTGCAACTCAGTAGCAATGAGTACTCCGCAACAGAAAGTGTACTGTGTTATTTGGCTCCCCTGCAGTTGGCAGGTCTGTTTCCTCTGTTCCATCCAGGCGTGCATGCAGTGCAGTGCAACTCAGTAGCAATGAGTACTCCGCAACAGAAAGCGCACTGTGTTATTTGGCTCCCCTGCAGTTGGCAGGTCTGTTTCCTCTGTTCCCTCCAGGTGTGCATGCAGTACAGTGCAACTCAGTAGCAATGAGCACTCCGCAACAGAAAGCGCACTGTGTTATTTGGCTCCCCTGCAGTTGGCAGGTCTGTTTCCTCTGTTCCCTCCGGGTGTGCATGCAGTGCAGTGCAACTCAGTAGCAATGAGCACTCCGCAACAGAAAGTGTACTGTATTATTTGGCTCCACTGCAGTTGGCAGGTCTGTTTCCTCTGTTCCCTCCAGGCGTGCATGCAGTGCAGTGCAACTCAGTAGCAATGAGTACTCCGCAACAGAAAGCGCACTGTGTTATTTGGCTCCCCTGCAGTTGGCAGGTCTGTTTCCTCTGTTCCCTCCAGGCGTGCATGCAGTACAGTGCAACTCAGTAGCAATGAGTACTCCGCAACAGAAAGCGCACTGTATTATTTGGCTCCCCTGCAGTTGGCAGGTCTGTTTCCTCTGTTCCCTCCAGGCGTGCATGCAGTACAGTGCAACTCAGTAGCAATGAGTACTCCGCAACAGAAAGCGCACTGTGTTATTTGGCTCCCCTGCAGTTGGCAGGTCTGTTTCCTCTGTTCCATCCAGGCGTGCATGCAGTACAGTGCAACTCAGTAGCAATGAGTACTCCGCAACACAAAGCGCACTGTGTTATTTGGCTCCCCTGCAGTTGGCAGGTCTGTTTCCTCTGTTCCATCCAGGTATGCATGCAGTGCAGTGCAACTCAGTAGCAATGAGCACTCCGCAACAGAAAGCGCACTGTGTTATTTGGCTCCCCTGCAGTTGGCAGGTCTGTTTCCTCTGTTCCATCCAGGTGTGCATGCAGTACAGTGCAACTCAGTAGCAATGAGCACTCCGCAACAGAAAGCGCACTGTGTTATTTGGCTCTCCTGCAGTTGGCAGGTCTGTTTCCTCTGTTCCCTCCAGGTGTGCATGCAGTGCAGTGCAACTAAGTAGCAATGAGTACTCCGCAACAGAAAGCGCACTGTGTTATTTGGCTCCCCTGCAGTTGGCAGGTCTGTTTCCTCTGTTCCATCCCGGCGTGCATGCAGTACAGTGCAACTCAGTAGCAATGAGCACTCCGCAACAGAAAGCGCACTGTGTTATTTGGCTCCCCTGCAGTTGGCAGGTCTGTTTCCTCTGTTCCCTCCAGGTGTGCATGCAGTGCAGTGCAACTCAGTAGCAATGAGCACTCCGCAACAGAAAGCGCACTGTGTTATTTGGCTCCCCTGCAGTTGGCAGGTCTGTTTCCTCTGTTCCATTCAGGCGTGCATGCAGTACAGTGCAACTCAGTAGCAATGAGCACTCCGCAACAGAAAGCGCACTGTGTTATTTGGCTCCCCTGCAGTTAGCAGGTCTGTTTCCTCTGTTCCATCCAGGCGTGCATGCAGTACAGTGCAACTCAGTAGCAATGAGTACTCCGCAACAGAAAGCGCACTGTGTTATTTGGCTCCCCTGCAGTTGGCAGGTCTGTTTCCTCTGTTCCATTCAGGCGTGCATGCAGTACAGTGCAACTCAGTAGCAATGAGTACTCCGCAACAGAAAGTGTACTGTGTTATTTGGCTCCCCTGCAGTTGGCAGGTCTGTTTCCTCTGTTCCCTCCAGGTGTGCATGCAGTGCAGTGCAACTCAGTAGCAATGAGTACTCCGCAACAGAAAGCGCACTGTGTTATTTGGCTCCCCTGCAGTTGGCAGGTCTGTTTCCTCTGTTTCCTCTCTTCCCTCCAGGTGTGCATGCAGTACAGTGCAACTCAGTAGCAATGAGCACTCCGCAACAGAAAGCGCACTGTGTTATTTGGCTCCCCTGCAGTTGGCAGGTCTGTTTCCTCTGTTCCCTCCAGGTGTGCATGCAGTACAGTGCAACTCAGTAGCAATGAGCACTCCGCAACAGAAAGCGCACTGTGTTATTTGGCTCCCCTGCAGTTGGCAGGTCTGTTTCCTCTGTTCCATTCAGGCGTGCATGCAGTACAGTGCAACTCAGTAGCAATGAGCACTCTGCAACAGAAAGCGCACTGTGTTATTTGGCTCCCCTGCAGTTGGCAGGTCTGTTTCCTCTGTTCCATCCAGGCGTGCATGCAGTGCAGTGCAACTCAGTAGCAATGAGTACTCCGCAACAGAAAGCGCACTGTGTTATTTGGCTCCCCTGCAGTTGGCAGGTCTGTTTCCTCTGTTCCATCCAGGCGTGCATGCAGTGCAGTGCAACTCAGTAGCAATGAGTACTCCGCAACAGAGAGCGCACTGTGTTATTTGGCTCCCCTGCAGTTGGCAGGTCTGTTTCCTCTGTTCCATCCAGGTGTGCATGCAGTACAGTGCAACTCAGTAGCAATGAGTACTCCGCAACAGAAAGTGTACTGTATTATTTGGCTCCCCTGCAGTTGGCAGGTCTGTTTCCTCTGTTCCCTCCAGGCGTGCATGCAGTACAGTGCAACTCAGTAGCAATGAGCACTCCGCAACAGAAAGCGCACTGTGTTATTTGGCTCCCCTGCAGTTGGCAGGTCTGTTTCCTCTGTTCCATCCAGGTGTGCATGCAGTACAGTGCAACTCAGTAGCAATGAGTACTCCGCAACAGAAAGCGCACTGTGTTATTTGGCTCCCCTGCAGTTGGCAGGTCTGTTTCCTCTGTTCCATCCAGGTGTGCATGCAGTACAGTGCAACTCAGTAGCAATGAGCACTCCGCAACAGAAAGCGCACTGTGTTATTTGGCTCCCCTGCAGTTGGCAGGTCTGTTTCCTCTGTTCCCTCCAGGTGTGCTTGCAGTGCAGTGCAACTCAGTAGCAATGAGCACTCCGCAACAGAAAGCTCACTGTGTCATTTGGCTCCCCTGCAGTTGGCAGGTCTGTTTCCTCTGTTCCATCCAGGCGTGCATGCAGTACAGTGCAACCCAGTAGCAATGAGTACTCCGCAACAGAAAGCGCACTGTGTTATTTGGCTCCCCTGCAGTTGGCAGGTCTGTTTCCTCTGTTCCATCCAGGTGTGCATGCAGTACAGTGCAACTCAGTAGCAATGAGCACTCCGCAACAGAAAGCGCACTGTGTTATTTGGCTCCCCTGCAGTTGGCAGTCTGTTTCCTCTGTTCCATCCAGGTGTGCATGCAGTACAGTGCAACTCAGTAGCAATG
The DNA here is from genome assembly GCA_946902985.2 of Meconema thalassinum. Taxonomy (NCBI): domain Eukaryota; kingdom Metazoa; phylum Arthropoda; class Insecta; order Orthoptera; family Tettigoniidae; genus Meconema; species Meconema thalassinum. Next base: position 276,717,880 of record OX336388.2, read on the forward strand.
AGTACTCCGCAACAGAAAGCGCACTGTGTTATTTGGCTCCCCTGCAGTTGGCAGGTCTGTTTCCTCTGTTCCCTCCAGGTGTGCATGCAGTACAGTGCAACTCAGTAGCAATGAGCACTCCGCAACAGAAAGCGCACTGTGTTATTTGGCTCCCCTGCAGTTGGCAGGTCTGTTTCCTCTGTTCCATCCAGGCGTGCATGCAGTACAGTGCAACTCAGTAGCAATGAGCACTCCGCAACAGAAAGCCCACTGTGTTATTTGGCTCCCCTGCAGTTGGCAGGTCTGTTTCCTCTGTTCCATTCAGGCGTGCATGCAGTACAGTGCAACTCAGTAGCAATGAGCACTCCGCAACAGAAAGCGCACTGTGTTATTTGGCTCCCCTGCAGTTGGCAGGTCTGTTTCCTCTGTTCCCTCCAGGCGTGCATGCAGTACAGTGCAACTCAGTAGCAATGAGTACTCCGCAACAGAAAGCGCACTGTGTTATTTGGCTCCCCTGCAGTTGGCAGGTCTGTTTCCTCTGTTCCCTACAGGCGTGCATGCAGTACAGTGCAACTCAGTAGCAATGAGCACTCCGCAACAGAAAGCGCACTGTGTTATTTGGCTCCCCTGCAGTTGGCAGGTCTGTTTCCTCTGTTCCATCCAGGCGTGCATGCAGTAAAGTGCAACTCAGTAGCAATGAGTACTCCGCAACAGAAAGCGCACTGTGTTATTTGGCTCCCCTGCAGTTGGCAGGTCTGTTTCCTCTGTTCCCTCCAGGTGTGCATGCAGTACAGTGCAACTCAGTAGCAATGAGCACTCCGCAACAGAAAGCGCACTGTGTTATTTGGCTCCCCTGCAGTTGGCAGGTCTGTTTCCTCTGTTCCCTCCGGGTGTGCATGCAGTGCAGTGCAACTCAGTAGCAATGAGCACTCCGCAACAGAAAGTGTACTGTATTATTTGGCTCCCCTGCAGTTGGCAGGTCTGTTTCCTCTGTTCCCTCCAGGCGTGCATGCAGTGCAGTGCAACTCAGTAGCAATGAGTACTCCGCAACAGAAAGCGCACTGTGTTATTTGGCTCCCCTGCAGTTGGCAGGTCTGTTTCCTCTGTTCCCTCCAGGCGTGCATGCAGTACAGTGCAACTCAGTAGCAATGAGTACTCCGCAACAGAAAGCGCACTGTATTATTTGGCTCCCCTGCAGTTGGCAGGTCTGTTTCCTCTGTTCCCTCCAGGCGTGCATGCCGTACAGTGCAACTCAGTAGCAATGAGTACTCCGCAACAGAAAGCGCACTGTGTTATTTGGCTCCCCTGCAGTTGGCAGGTCTGTTTCCTCTGTTCCATCCAGGCGTGCATGCAGTACAGTGCAACTCAGTAGCAATGAGTACTCCGCAACAGAAAGCGCACTGTGTTATTTGGCTCCCCTGCAGTTGGCAGGTCTGTTTCCTCTGTTCCATCCAGGTGTGCATGCAGTGCAGTGCAACTCAGTAGCAATGAGCACTCCGCAACAGAAAGCGCACTGTGTTATTTGGCTCCCCTGCAGTTGGCAGGTCTGTTTCCTCTGTTCCATCCAGGTGTGCATGCAGTACAGTGCAACTCAGTAGCAATGAGCACTCCGCAACAGAAAGCGCACTGTGTTATTTGGCTCCCCTGCAGTTGGCAGGTCTGTTTCCTCTGTTCCCTCCAGGTGTGCATGCAGTGCAGTGCAACTAAGTAGCAATGAGTACTCCGCAACAGAAAGCGCACTGTGTTATTTGGCTCCCCTGCAGTTGGCAGGTCTGTTTCCTCTGTTCCATCCAGGCGTGCATGCAGTACAGTGCAACTCAGTAGCAATGAGCACTCCGCAACAGAAAGCGCACTGTGTTATTTGGCTCCCCTGCAGTTGGCAGGTCTGTTTCCTCTGTTCCCTCCAGGTGTGCATTAAGTGCAGTGCAACTCAGTAGCAATGAGCACTCCGCAACAGAAAGCGCACTGTGTTATTTGGCTCCCCTGCAGTTGGCAGGTCTGTTTCCTCTGTTCCATTCAGGCGTGCATGCAGTACAGTGCAACTCAGTAGCAATGAGCACTCCGCAACAGAAAGCGCACTGTGTTATTTGGCTCCCCTGCAGTTAGCAGGTCTGTTTCCTCTGTTCCATCCAGGCGTGCATGCAGTACAGTGCAACTCAGTAGCAATGAGTACTCCGCAACAGAAAGCGCACTGTGTTATTTGGCTCCCCTGCAGTTGGCAGGTCTGTTTCCTCTGTTCCATTCAGGCGTGCATGCAGTACAGTGCAACTCAGTAGCAATGAGTACTCCGCAACAGAAAGTGTACTGTGTTATTTGGCTCCCCTGCAGTTGGCAGGTCTGTTTCCTCTGTTCCCTCCAGGTGTGCATGCAGTGCAGTGCAACTCAGTAGCAATGAGTACTCCGCAACAGAAAGCGCACTGTGTTATTTGGCTCCCCTGCAGTTGGCAGGTCTGTTTCCTCTGTTTCCTCTGTTCCCTCCAGGTGTGCATGCAGTACAGTGCAACTCAGTAGCAATGAGCACTCCGCAACAGAAAGCGCACTGTGTTATTTGGCTCCCCTGCAGTTGGCAGGTCTGTTTCCTCTGTTCCCTCCAGGTGTGCATGCAGTACAGTGCAACTCAGTAGCAATGAGCACTCCGCAACAGAAAGCGCACTGTGTTATTTGGCTCCCCTGCAGTTGGCAGGTCTGTTTCCTCTGTTCCATTCAGGCGTGCATGCAGTACAGTGCAACTCAGTAGCAATGAGCACTCCGCAACAGAAAGCGCACAGTGTTATTTGGCTCCCCTGCAGTTGGCAGGTCTGTTTCCTCTGTTCCATCCAGGCGTGCATGCAGTGCAGTGCAACTCAGTAGCAATGAGTACTCCGCAACAGAAAGCGCACTGTGTTATTTGGCTCCCCTGCAGTTGGCAGGTCTGTTTCCTCTGTTCCATCCAGGCGTGCATGCAGTGCAGTGCAACTCAGTAGCAATGAGTACTCCGCAACAGAAAGCGCACTGTGTTATTTGGCTCCCCTGCAGTTGGCAGGTCTGTTTCCTCTGTTCCATCCAGGCGTGCATGCAGTAAAGTGCAACTCAGTAGCAATGAGTACTCCGCAACAGAAAGCGCACTGTGTTATTTGGCTCCCCTGCAGTTGGCAGGTCTGTTTCCTCTGTTCCATCCAGGTGTGCATGCAGTACAGTGCAACTCAGTAGCAATGAGCACTCCGCAACAGAAAGCGCACTGTGTTATTTGGCTCCCCTGCAGTTGGCAGTCTGTTTCCTCTGTTCCATCCAGGTGTGCATGCAGTACAGTGCAACTCAGTAGCAATGAGTACTCCGCAACAGAAAGCGCACTGTGTTATTTGGCTCCCCTGTAGTTGGCAGGTCTGTTTCCTCTGTTCCCTCCAGGTGTGCATGCAGTACAGTGCAACTCAGTAGCAATGAGCACTCCGCAACAGAAAGCGCACTGTGTTATTTGGCTCCCCTGCAGTTGGCAGGTCTGTTTCCTCTGTTCCATCCAGGCGTGCATGCAGTACAGTGCAACTCAGTAGCAATGAGCACTCCGCAACAGAAAGCCCACTGTGTTATTTGGCTCCCCTGCAGTTGGCAGGTCTGTTTCCTCTGTTCCATTCAGGCGTGCATGCAGTACAGTGCAACTCAGTAGCAATGAGCACTCCGCAACAGAAAGCGCACTGTGTTATTTGGCTCCCCTGCAGTTGGCAGGTCTGTTTCCTCTGTTCCCTCCAGGCGTGCATGCAGTACAGTGCAACTCAGTAGCAATGAGTACTCCGCAACAGAAAGCGCACTGTGTTATTTGGCTCCCCTGCAGTTGGCAGGTCTGTTTCCTCTGTTCCCTCCAGGCGTGCATGCAGTACAGTGCAACTCAGTAGCAATGAGCACTCCGCAACAGAAAGCGCACTGTGTTATTTGGCTCCCCTGCAGTTGGCAGGTCTGTTTCCTCTGTTCCATCCAGGCGTGCATGCAGTACAGTGCAACTCAGTAGCAATGAGCACTCCGCAACAGAAAGCGCACTGTGTTATTTGGCTCCCCTGCAGTTGGCAGGTCTGTTTCCTCTGTTCCATCCAGGTGTGCATGCAGTACAGTGCAACTCGGTAGCAATGAGTACTCCGCAACAGAAAGCGCACTGTGTTATTTGGCTCCCCTGCAGTTGGCAGGTCTGTTTCCTCTGTTCCATCCAGGCGTGCATGCAGTACAGTGCAACTCGGTAGCAATGAGTACTCCGCAACAGAAAGCGCACTGTGTTATTTGGCTCCCCTGCAGTTGGCAGGTCTGTTTCCTCTGTTCCATCCAGGCGTGCATGCAGTACAGTGCAACTCAGTAGCAATGAGCACTCCGCAACAGAAAGCGCAGTGTTATTTGGCTCCCCTGCAGTTGGCAGGTCTGTTTCCTCTGTTTCCTCCAGGTGTGCATGCAGTGCAGTGCAACTCAGTAGCAATGAGTACTCCGCAACAGAAAGCGCACTGTGTTATTTGGCTCCCCTGCAGTTGGCAGGTCTGTTTCCTCTGTTCCATCCAGGTGTGCATGCAGTGCAGTGCAACTCAGTAGCAATGAGTACTCCGCAACAGAAAGCGCACTGTGTTATTTGGCTCCCCTGCAGTTGGCAGGTCTGTTTCCTCTGTTCCCTCCAGGCGTGCATGCAGTACAGTGCAACTCAGTAGCAATGAGCACTCCACAACAGAAAGCGCACTGTGTTATTTGGCTCCCCTGCAGTTGGCAGGTCTGTTTCCTCTGTTCCATCCAGGCGTGCATGCAGTACAGTGCAACTCAGTAGCAATGAGTACTCCGCAACAGAAAGCGCACTGTGTTATTTGGCTCCCCTGCAGTTGGCAGGTCTGTTTCCTCTGTTCCCTCCAGGTGTGCATGCAGTACAGTGCAACTCAGTAGCAATGAGCACTCCGCAACAGAAAGCGCACTGTGTTATTTGGCTCCCCTGCAGTTGGCAGGTCTGTTTCCTCTGTTCCATTCAGGCGTGCATGCAGTACAGTGCAACTCAGTAGCAATGAGTACTCCGCAACAGAAAGCGTACTGTGTTATTTGGCTCCCCTGCAGTTGGCAGGTCTGTTTCCTCTGTTCCCTCCAGGTGTGCATGCAGTACAGTGCAACTCAGTAGCAATGAGTACTCCGCAACAGAAAGCGCACTGTGTTATTTGGCTCCCCTGCAGTTGGCAGGTCTGTTTCCTCTGTTCCCTCCAGGCGTGCATGCAGTACAGTGCAACTCAGTAGCAATGAGTACTCCGCAACAGAAAGCGCACTGTGTTATTTGGCTCCCCTGCAGTTGGCAGGTCTGTTTCCTCTGTTCCATCCAGGTGTGCATGCAGTACAGTGCAACTCAGTAGCAATGAGCACTCCGCAACAGAAAGCGCACTGTGTTATTTGGCTCCCCTGCAGTTGGCAGGTCTGTTTCCTCTGTTCCATCCAGGTGTGCATGCAGTACAGTGCAACTCAGTAGCAATGAGTACTCCGCAACAGAAAGCGCACTGTGTTATTTGGCTCCCCTGCAGTTGGCAGGTCTGTTTCCTCTGTTCCCTTCAGGCGTGCATGCAGTACAGTGCAACTCAGTAGCAATGAGTACTCCGCAACAGAAAGCGCACTGTGTTATTTGGCTCCCCTGCAGTTGGCAGGTCTGTTTCCTCTGTTCCCTCCAGGTGTGCATGCAGTACAGTGCAACTAAGTAGCAATGAGTACTCCGCAACAGAAAGCGCACTGTGTTATTTGGCTCCCCTGCAGTTGGCAGGTCTGTTTCCACTGTTCCATCCAGGCGTGCATGCAGTACAGTGCAACTCAGTAGCAATGAGTACTCCGCAACAGAAAGCGCACTGTGTTATTTGGCTCCCCTGCAGTTGGCAGGTCTGTTTCCTCTGTTCCATCCAGGTGTGCATGCAGTACAGTGCAACTCAGTAGCAATGAGCACTCCGCAACAGAAAGCGCACTGTGTTATTTGGCTCCCCTGCAGTTGGCAGGTCTCTTTCCTCTGTTCCATTCAGGTGTGCATGCAGTACAGTGCAACTCAGTAGCAATGAGCACTCCGCAACAGAAAGCGCACTGTGTTATTTGGCTCCCCTGCAGTTGGCAGGTCTGTTTCCTCTGTTCCCTCCAGGTGTGCATGCAGTACAGTGCAACTCAGTAGCAATGAGTACTCCGCAACAGAAAGCGCACTGTGTTATTTGGCTCCCCTGCAGTTGGCAGGTCTGTTTCCTCTGTTCCATCCAGGTGTGCATGCAGTGCAGTGCAACTAAGTAGCAATGAGTACTCCGCAACAGAAAGCGCACTGTGTTATTTGGCTCCCCTGCAGTTGGCAGGTCTGTTTCCTCTGTTCCCTCCAGGTGTGCATGCAGTACAGTGCAACTCGGTAGCAATGAGTACTCCGCAACAGAAAGCGCACTGTGTTATTTGGCTCCCCTGCAGTTGGCAGGTCTGTTTCCTCTGTTCCATCCAGGTGTGCATGCAGTACAGTGCAACTCAGTAGCAATGAGTACTCCGCAACAGAAAGCTCACTGTGTTATTTGGCTCCCCTGCAGTTGGCAGGTCTGTTTCCTCTGTTCCATTCAGGCGTGCATGCAGTACAGTGCATCTCAGTAGCAATGAGCACTCCGCAACAGAAAGCGCACTGTGTTATTTGGCTCCCCTGCAGTTGGCAGGTCTGTTTCCTCTGTTCCATCCAGGCGTGCATGCAGTACAGTGCAACTCAGTAGCAATGAGTACTCCGCAACAGAAAGCGCACTGTGTTATTTGGCTCCCCTGCAGTTGGCAGGTCTGTTTCCTCTGTTCCATCCAGGTGTGCATGCAACAGTGCAACTCAGTAGCAATGAGCACTCCGCAACAGAAAGCGTACTGTGTTATTTGGCTCCCCTGCAGTTGGCAGGTCTGTTTCCTCTGTTCCATCCAGGCGTGCATGCAGTACAGTGCAACTCAGTAGCAATGAGTACTCCGCAACAGAAAGTGTACTGTGTTATTTGGCTCCCCTGCAGTTGGCAGGTCTGTTTCCTCTGTTCCCTCCAGGTGTGCATGCAGTGCAGTGCAACTCAGTAGCAATGAGTACTCCGCAACAGAAAGCGCACTGTGTTATTTGGCTCCCCTGCAGTTGGCAGGTCTGTTTCCTCTGTTTCCTCTCTTCCCTCCAGGTGTGCATGCAGTACAGTGCAACTCAGTAGCAATGAGCACTCCGCAACAGAAAGCGCACTGTGTTATTTGGCTCCCCTGCAGTTGGCAGGTCTGTTTCCTCTGTTCCCTCCAGGTGTGCATGCAGTACAGTGCAACTCAGTAGCAATGAGCACTCCGCAACAGAAAGCGCACTGTGTTATTTGGCTCCCCTGCAGTTGGCAGGTCTGTTTCCTCTGTTCCATTCAGGCGTGCATGCAGTACAGTGCAACTCAGTAGCAATGAGCACTCCGCAACAGAAAGCGCACTGTGTTATTTGGCTCCCCTGCAGTTGGCAGGTCTGTTTCCTCTGTTCCATCCAGGCGTGCATGCAGTGCAGTGCAACTCAGTAGCAATGAGTACTCCGCAACAGAAAGCGCACTGTGTTATTTGGCTCCCCTGCAGTTGGCAGGTCTGTTTCCTCTGTTCCATCCAGGCGTGCATGCAGTGCAGTGCAACTCAGTAGCAATGAGTACTCCGCAACAGAAAGCGCACTGTGTTATTTGGCTCCCCTGCAGTTGGCAGGTCTGTTTCCTCTGTTCCATCCAGGTGTGCATGCAGTACAGTGCAACTCAGTAGCAATGAGTACTCCGCAACAGAAAGTGTACTGTATTATTTGGCTCCCCTGCAGTTGGCAGGTCTGTTTCCTCTGTTCCCTCCAGGCGTGCATGCAGTACAGTGCAACTCAGTAGCAATGAGCACTCCGCAACAGAAAGCGCACTGTGTTATTTGGCTCCCCTGCAGTTGGCAGGTCTGTTTCCTCTGTTCCATCCAGGTGTGCATGCAGTACAGTGCAACTCAGTAGCAATGAGTACTCCGCAACAGAAAGCGCACTGTGTTATTTGGCTCCCCTGCAGTTGGCAGGTCTGTTTCCTCTGTTCCATCCAGGTGTGCATGCAGTACAGTGCAACTCAGTAGCAATGAGCACTCCGCAACAGAAAGCGCACTGTGTTATTTGGCTCCCCTGCAGTTGGCAGGTCTGTTTCCTCTGTTCCCTCCAGGTGTGCATGCAGTGCAGTGCAACTCAGTAGCAATGAGCACTCCGCAACAGAAAGCTCACTGTGTTATTTGGCTCCCCTGCAGTTGGCAGGTCTGTTTCCTCTGTTCCATCCAGGCGTGCATGCAGTACAGTGCAACTCAGTAGCAATGAGTACTCCGCAACAGAAAGCGCACTGTGTTATTTGGCTCCCCTGCAGTTGGCAGGTCTGTTTCCTCTGTTCCATCCAGGTGTGCATGCAGTACAGTGCAACTCAGTAGCAATGAGCACTCCGCAACAGAAAGCGCACTGTGTTATTTGGCTCCCCTGCAGTTGGCAGTCTGTTTCCTCTGTTCCATCCAGGTGTGCATGCAGTACAGTGCAACTCAGTAGCAATGAGTACTCCGCAACAGAAAGCGCACTGTGTTATTTGGCTCCCCTGCAGTTGGCAGGTCTGTTTCCTCTGTTCCCTCCAGGTGTGCATGCAGTACAGTGCAACTCAGTAGCAATGAGTACTCCGCAACAGAAAGCGCACTGTGTTATTTGGCTCCCCTGCAGTTGGCAGGTCTGTTTCCTCTGTTCCCTCCAGGCGTGCATGCAGTACAGTGCAACTCAGTAGCAATGAGTACTCCGCAACAGAAAGCGCACTGTGTTATTTGGCTCCCCTGCAGTTGGCAGGTCTGTTTCCTCTGTTCCATCCAGGTGTGCATGCAGTACAGTGCAACTCAGTAGCAATGAGCACTCCGCAACAGAAAGCGCACTGTGTTATTTGGCTCCCCTGCAGTTGGCAGGTCTGTTTCCTCTGTTCCATCCAGGTGTGCATGCAGTACAGTGCAACTCAGTAGCAATGAGTACTCCGCAACAGAAAGCGCACTGTGTTATTTGGCTCCCCTGCAGTTGGCAGGTCTGTTTCCTCTGTTCCCTTCAGGCGTGCATGCAGTACAGTGCAACTCAGTAGCAATGAGTACTCCGCAACAGAAAGCGCACTGTGTTATTTGGCTCCCCTGCAGTTGGCAGGTCTGTTTCCTCTGTTCCCTCCAGGTGTGCATGCAGTACAGTGCAACTAAGTAGCAATGAGTACTCCGCAACAGAAAGCGCACTGTGTTATTTGGCTCCCCTGCAGTTGGCAGGTCTGTTTCCACTGTTCCATCCAGGCGTGCATGCAGTACAGTGCAACTCAGTAGCAATGAGTACTCCGCAACAGAAAGCGCACTGTGTTATTTGGCTCCCCTGCAGTTGGCAGGTCTGTTTCCTCTGTTCCATCCAGGTGTGCATGCAGTACAGTGCAACTCAGTAGCAATGAGCACTCCGCAACAGAAAGCGCACTGTGTTATTTGGCTCCCCTGCAGTTGGCAGGTCTCTTTCCTCTGTTCCATTCAGGTGTGCATGCAGTACAGTGCAACTCAGTAGCAATGAGCACTCCGCAACAGAAAGCGCACTGTGTTATTTGGCTCCCCTGCAGTTGGCAGGTCTGTTTCCTCTGTTCCCTCCAGGTGTGCATGCAGTACAGTGCAACTCAGTAGCAATGAGTACTCCGCAACAGAAAGCGCACTGTGTTATTTGGCTCCCCTGCAGTTGGCAGGTCTGTTTCCTCTGTTCCATCCAGGTGTGCATGCAGTGCAGTGCAACTAAGTAGCAATGAGTACTCCGCAACAGAAAGCGCACTGTGTTATTTGGCTCCCCTGCAGTTGGCAGGTCTGTTTCCTCTGTTCCCTCCAGGTGTGCATGCAGTACAGTGCAACTCGGTAGCAATGAGTACTCCGCAACAGAAAGCGCACTGTGTTATTTGGCTCCCCTGCAGTTGGCAGGTCTGTTTCCTCTGTTCCATCCAGGTGTGCATGCAGTACAGTGCAACTCAGTAGCAATGAGTACTCCGCAACAGAAAGCTCACTGTGTTATTTGGCTCCCCTGCAGTTGGCAGGTCTGTTTCCTCTGTTCCATTCAGGCGTGCATGCAGTACAGTGCATCTCAGTAGCAATGAGCACTCCGCAACAGAAAGCGCACTGTGTTATTTGGCTCCCCTGCAGTTGGCAGGTCTGTTTCCTCTGTTCCATCCAGGCGTGCATGCAGTACAGTGCAACTCAGTAGCAATGAGTACTCCGCAACAGAAAGCGCACTGTGTTATTTGGCTCCCCTGCAGTTGGCAGGTCTGTTTCCTCTGTTCCATCCAGGTGTGCATGCAACAGTGCAACTCAGTAGCAATGAGCACTCCGCAACAGAAAGCGTACTGTGTTATTTGGCTCCCCTGCAGTTGGCAGGTCTGTTTCCTCTGTTCCATCCAGGCGTGCATGCAGTACAGTGCAACTCAGTAGCAATGAGTACTCCGCAACAGAAAGTGTACTGTGTTATTTGGCTCCCCTGCAGTTGGCAGGTCTGTTTCCTCTGTTCCCTCCAGGTGTGCATGCAGTGCAGTGCAACTCAGTAGCAATGAGTACTCCGCAACAGAAAGCGCACTGTGTTATTTGGCTCCCCTGCAGTTGGCAGGTCTGTTTCCTCTGTTTCCTCTCTTCCCTCCAGGTGTGCATGCAGTACAGTGCAACTCAGTAGCAATGAGCACTCCGCAACAGAAAGCGCACTGTGTTATTTGGCTCCCCTGCAGTTGGCAGGTCTGTTTCCTCTGTTCCCTCCAGGTGTGCATGCAGTACAGTGCAACTCAGTAGCAATGAGCACTCCGCAACAGAAAGCGCACTGTGTTATTTGGCTCCCCTGCAGTTGGCAGGTCTGTTTCCTCTGTTCCATTCAGGCGTGCATGCAGTACAGTGCAACTCAGTAGCAATGAGCACTCCGCAACAGAAAGCGCACTGTGTTATTTGGCTCCCCTGCAGTTGGCAGGTCTGTTTCCTCTGTTCCATCCAGGCGTGCATGCAGTGCAGTGCAACTCAGTAGCAATGAGTACTCCGCAACAGAAAGCGCACTGTGTTATTTGGCTCCCCTGCAGTTGGCAGGTCTGTTTCCTCTGTTCCATCCAGGCGTGCATGCAGTGCAGTGCAACTCAGTAGCAATGAGTACTCCGCAACAGAAAGCGCACTGTGTTATTTGGCTCCCCTGCAGTTGGCAGGTCTGTTTCCTCTGTTCCATCCAGGTGTGCATGCAGTACAGTGCAACTCAGTAGCAATGAGTACTCCGCAACAGAAAGTGTACTGTATTATTTGGCTCCCCTGCAGTTGGCAGGTCTGTTTCCTCTGTTCCCTCCAGGCGTGCATGCAGTACAGTGCAACTCAGTAGCAATGAGCACTCCGCAACAGAAAGCGCACTGTGTTATTTGGCTCCCCTGCAGTTGGCAGGTCTGTTTCCTCTGTTCCATCCAGGTGTGCATGCAGTACAGTGCAACTCAGTAGCAATGAGTACTCCGCAACAGAAAGCGCACTGTGTTATTTGGCTCCCCTGCAGTTGGCAGGTCTGTTTCCTCTGTTCCATCCAGGTGTGCATGCAGTACAGTGCAACTCAGTAGCAATGAGCACTCCGCAACAGAAAGCGCACTGTGTTATTTGGCTCCCCTGCAGTTGGCAGGTCTGTTTCCTCTGTTCCCTCCAGGTGTGCATGCAGTGCAGTGCAACTCAGTAGCAATGAGCACTCCGCAACAGAAAGCTCACTGTGTTATTTGGCTCCCCTGCAGTTGGCAGGTCTGTTTCCTCTGTTCCATCCAGGCGTGCATGCAGTACAGTGCAACTCAGTAGCAATGAGTACTCCGCAACAGAAAGCGCACTGTGTTATTTGGCTCCCCTGCAGTTGGCAGGTCTGTTTCCTCTGTTCCATCCAGGTGTGCATGCAGTACAGTGCAACTCAGTAGCAATGAGCACTCCGCAACAGAAAGCGCACTGTGTTATTTGGCTCCCCTGCAGTTGGCAGTCTGTTTCCTCTGTTCCATCCAGGTGTGCATGCAGTACAGTGCAACTCAGTAGCAATGAGTACTCCGCAACAGAAAGCGCACTGTGTTATTTGGCTCCCCTGCAGTTGGCAGGTCTGTTTCCTCTGTTCCCTCCAGGTGTGCATGCAGTACAGTGCAACTCAGTAGCAATGAGCACTCCGCAACAGAAAGCGCACTGTGTTATTTGGCTCCCCTGCAGTTGGCAGGTCTGTTTCCTCTGTTCCATCCAGGCGTGCATGCAGTACAGTGCAACTCAGTAGCAATGAGCACTCCGCAACAGAAAGCCCACTGTGTTATTTGGCTCCCCTGCAGTTGGCAGGTCTGTTTCCTCTGTTCCATTCAGGCGTGCATGCAGTACAGTGCAACTCAGTAGCAATGAGCACTCCGCAACAGAAAGCGCACTGTGTTATTTGGCTCCCCTGCAGTTGGCAGGTCTGTTTCCTCTGTTCCCTCCAGGCGTGCATGCAGTACAGTGCAACTCAGTAGCAATGAGTACTCCGCAACAGAAAGCGCACTGTGTTATTTGGCTCCCCTGCAGTTGGCAGGTCTGTTTCCTCTGTTCCCTACAGGCGTGCATGCAGTACAGTGCAACTCAGTAGCAATGAGCACTCCGCAACAGAAAGCGCACTGTGTTATTTGGCTCCCCTGCAGTTGGCAGGTCTGTTTCCTCTGTTCCATCCAGGCGTGCATGCAGTAAAGTGCAACTCAGTAGCAATGAGTACTCCGCAACAGAAAGCGCACTGTGTTATTTGGCTCCCCTGCAGTTGGCAGGTCTGTTTCCTCTGTTCCCTCCAGGTGTGCATGCAGTACAGTGCAACTCAGTAGCAATGAGCACTCCGCAACAGAAAGCGCACTGTGTTATTTGGCTCCCCTGCAGTTGGCAGGTCTGTTTCCTCTGTTCCCTCCGGGTGTGCATGCAGTGCAGTGCAACTCAGTAGCAATGAGCACTCCGCAACAGAAAGTGTACTGTATTATTTGGCTCCCCTGCAGTTGGCAGGTCTGTTTCCTCTGTTCCCTCCAGGCGTGCATGCAGTGCAGTACAACTCAGTAGCAATGAGTACTCCGCAACAGAAAGCGCACTGTGTTATTTGGCTCCCCTGCAGTTGGCAGGTCTGTTTCCTCTGTTCCCTCCAGGCGTGCATGCAGTACAGTGCAACTCAGTAGCAATGAGTACTCCGCAACAGAAAGCGCACTGTATTATTTGGCTCCCCTGCAGTTGGCAGGTCTGTTTCCTCTGTTCCCTCCAGGCGTGCATGCCGTACAGTGCAACTCAGTAGCAATGAGTACTCCGCAACAGAAAGCGCACTGTGTTATTTGGCTCCCCTGCAGTTGGCAGGTCTGTTTCCTCTGTTCCATCCAGGCGTGCATGCAGTACAGTGCAACTCAGTAGCAATGAGTACTCCGCAACAGAAAGCGCACTGTGTTATTTGGCTCCCCTGCAGTTGGCAGGTCTGTTTCCTCTGTTCCATCCAGGTGTGCATGCAGTGCAGTGCAACTCAGTAGCAATGAGCACTCCGCAACAGAAAGCGCACTGTGTTATTTGGCTCCCCTGCAGTTGGCAGGTCTGTTTCCTCTGTTCCATCCAGGTGTGCATGCAGTACAGTGCAACTCAGTAGCAATGAGCACTCCGCAACAGAAAGCGCACTGTGTTATTTGGCTCCCCTGCAGTTGGCAGGTCTGTTTCCTCTGTTCCCTCCAGGTGTGCATGCAGTGCAGTGCAACTAAGTAGCAATGAGTACTCCGCAACAGAAAGCGCACTGTGTTATTTGGCTCCCCTGCAGTTGGCAGGTCTGTTTCCTCTGTTCCATCCAGGCGTGCATGCAGTACAGTGCAACTCAGTAGCAATGAGCACTCCGCAACAGAAAGCGCACTGTGTTATTTGGCTCCCCTGCAGTTGGCAGGTCTGTTTCCTCTGTTCCCTCCAGGTGTGCATGCAGTGCAGTGCAACTCAGTAGCAATGAGCACTCCGCAACAGAAAGCGCACTGTGTTATTTGGCTCCCCTGCAGTTGGCAGGTCTGTTTCCTCTGTTCCATTCAGGCGTGCATGCAGTACAGTGCAACTCAGTAGCAATGAGCACTCCGCAACAGAAAGCGCACTGTGTTATTTGGCTCCCCTGCAGTTAGCAGGTCTGTTTCCTCTGTTCCATCCAGGCGTGCATGCAGTACAGTGCAACTCAGTAGCAATGAGTACTCCGCAACAGAAAGCGCACTGTGTTATTTGGCTCCCCTGCAGTTGGCAGGTCTGTTTCCTCTGTTCCATTCAGGCGTGCATGCAGTACAGTGCAACTCAGTAGCAATGAGTACTCCGCAACAGAAAGTGTACTGTGTTATTTGGCTCCCCTGCAGTTGGCAGGTCTGTTTCCTCTGTTCCCTCCAGGTGTGCATGCAGTGCAGTGCAACTCAGTAGCAATGAGTACTCCGCAACAGAAAGCGCACTGTGTTATTTGGCTCCCCTGCAGTTGGCAGGTCTGTTTCCTCTGTTTCCTCTGTTCCCTCCAGGTGTGCATGCAGTACAGTGCAACTCAGTAGCAATGAGCACTCCGCAACAGAAAGCGCACTGTGTTATTTGGCTCCCCTGCAGTTGGCAGGTCTGTTTCCTCTGTTCCCTCCAGGCGTGCATGCAGTACAGTGCAACTCAGTAGCAATGAGCACTCCGCAACAGAAAGCGCACTGTGTTATTTGGCTCCCCTGCAGTTGGCAGGTCTGTTTCCTCTGTTCCATTCAGGCGTGCATGCAGTACAGTGCAACTCAGTAGCAATGAGCACTCCGCAACAGAAAGCGCACTGTGTTATTTGGCTCCCCTGCAGTTGGCAGGTCTGTTTCCTCTGTTCCATCCAGGCGTGCATGCAGTGCAGTGCAACTCAGTAGCAATGAGTACTCCGCAACAGAAAGCGCACTGTGTTATTTGGCTCCCCTGCAGTTGGCAGGTCTGTTTCCTCTGTTCCATCCAGGCGTGCATGCAGTGCAGTGCAACTCAGTAGCAATGAGTACTCCGCAACAGAAAGCGCACTGTGTTATTTGGCTCCCCTGCAGTTGGCAGGTCTGTTTCCTCTGTTCCATCCAGGCGTGCATGCAGTAAAGTGCAACTCAGTAGCAATGAGTACTCCGCAACAGAAAGCGCACTGTGTTATTTGGCTCCCCTGCAGTTGGCAGGTCTGTTTCCTCTGTTCCATCCAGGTGTGCATGCAGTACAGTGCAACTCAGTAGCAATGAGCACTCCGCAACAGAAAGCGCACTGTGTTATTTGGCTCCCCTGCAGTTGGCAGTCTGTTTCCTCTGTTCCATCCAGGTGTGCATGCAGTACAGTGCAACTCAGTAGCAATGAGTACTCCGCAACAGAAAGCGCACTGTGTTATTTGGCTCCCCTGTAGTTGGCAGGTCTGTTTCCTCTGTTCCCTCCAGGTGTGCATGCAGTACAGTGCAACTCAGTAGCAATGAGCACTCCGCAACAGAAAGCGCACTGTGTTATTTGGCTCCCCTGCAGTTGGCAGGTCTGTTTCCTCTGTTCCATCCAGGCGTGCATGCAGTACAGTGCAACTCAGTAGCAATGAGCACTCCGCAACAGAAAGCCCACTGTGTTATTTGGCTCCCCTGCAGTTGGCAGGTCTGTTTCCTCTGTTCCATTCAGGCGTGCATGCAGTACAGTGCAACTCAGTAGCAATGAGCACTCCGCAACAGAAAGCGCACTGTGTTATTTGGCTCCCCTGCAGTTGGCAGGTCTGTTTCCTCTGTTCCCTCCAGGCGTGCATGCAGTACAGTGCAACTCAGTAGCAATGAGTACTCCGCAACAGAAAGCGCACTGTGTTATTTGGCTCCCCTGCAGTTGGCAGGTCTGTTTCCTCTGTTCCCTCCAGGCGTGCATGCAGTACAGTAAAACTCAGTAGCAATGAGCACTCCGCAACAGAAAGCGCACTGTGTTATTTGGCTCCCCTGCAGTTGGCAGGTCTGTTTCCTCTGTTCCATCCAGGCGTGCATGCAGTAAAGTGCAACTCAGTAGCAATGAGTACTCCGCAACAGAAAGCGCACTGTGTTATTTGGCTCCCCTGCAGTTGGCAGGTCTGTTTCCTCTGTTCCCTCCAGGCGTGCATGCAGTACAGTGCAACTCAGTAGCAATGAGCACTCCGCAACAGAAAGCGCACTGTGTTATTTGGCTCCCCTGCAGTTGGCAGGTCTGTTTCCTCTGTTCCATCCAGGTGTGCATGCAGTACAGTGCAACTCGGTAGCAATGAGTACTCCGCAACAGAAAGCGCACTGTGTTATTTGGCTCCCCTGCAGTTGGCAGGTCTGTTTCCTCTGTTCCATCCAGGCGTGCATGCAGTACAGTGCAACTCAGTAGCAATGAGCACTCCGCAACAGAAAGCGCACTGTGTTATTTGGCTCCCCTGCAGTTGGCAGGTCTGTTTCCTCTGTTTCCTCCAGGTGTGCATGCAGTGCAGTGCAACTCAGTAGCAATGAGTACTCCGCAACAGAAAGCGCACTGTGTTATTTGGCTCCCCTGCAGTTGGCAGGTCTGTTTCCTCTGTTCCATCCAGGTGTGCATGCAGTGCAGTGCAACTCAGTAGCAATGAGTACTCCGCAACAGAAAGCGCACTGTGTTATTTGGCTCCCCTGCAGTTGGCAGGTCTGTTTCCTCTGTTCCCTCCAGGCGTGCATGCAGTACAGTGCAACTCAGTAGCAATGAGCACTCCACAACAGAAAGCGCACTGTGTTATTTGGCTCCCCTGCAGTTGGCAGGTCTGTTTCCTCTGTTCCATCCAGGCGTGCATGCAGTACAGTGCAACTCAGTAGCAATGAGTACTCCGCAACAGAAAGCGCACTGTGTTATTTGGCTCCCCTGCAGTTGGCAGGTCTGTTTCCTCTGTTCCCTCCAGGTGTGCATGCAGTACAGTGCAACTCAGTAGCAATGAGCACTCCGCAACAGAAAGCGCACTGTGTTATTTGGCTCCCCTGCAGTTGGCAGGTCTGTTTCCTCTGTTCCATTCAGGCGTGCATGCAGTACAGTGCAACTCAGTAGCAATGAGTACTCCGCAACAGAAAGCGTACTGTGTTATTTGGCTCCCCTGCAGTTGGCAGGTCTGTTTCCTCTGTTCCCTCCAGGTGTGCATGCAGTACAGTGCAACTCAGTAGCAATGAGTACTCCGCAACAGAAAGCGCACTGTGTTATTTGGCTCCCCTGCAGTTGGCAGGTCTGTTTCCTCTGTTCCCTCCTGGCGTGCATGCAGTACAGTGCAACTCAGTAGCAATGAGTACTCCGCAACAGAAAGCGCACTGTGTTATTTGGCTCCCCTGCAGTTGGCAGGTCTGTTTCCTCTGTTCCATCCAGGTGTGCATGCAGTACAGTGCAACTCAGTAGCAATGAGCACTCCGCAACAGAAAGCGCACTGTGTTATTTGGCTCCCCTGCAGTTGGCAGGTCTGTTTCCTCTGTTCCATCCAGGTGTGCATGCAGTACAGTGCAACTCAGTAGCAATGAGTACTCCGCAACAGAAAGCGCACTGTGTTATTTGGCTCCCCTGCAGTTGGCAGGTCTGTTTCCTCTGTTCCCTTCAGGCGTGCATGCAGTACAGTGCAACTCAGTAGCAATGAGTACTCCGCAACAGAAAGCGCACTGTGTTATTTGGCTCCCCTGCAGTTGGCAGGTCTGTTTCCTCTGTTCCCTCCAGGTGTGCATGCAGTACAGTGCAACTCAGTAGCAATGAGTACTCCGCAACAGAAAGCGCACTGTGTTATTTGGCTCCCCTGCAGTTGGCAGGTCTGTTTCCACTGTTCCATCCAGGCGTGCATGCAGTACAGTGCAACTCAGTAGCAATGAGTACTCCGCAACAGAAAGCGCACTGTGTTATTTGGCTCCCCTGCAGTTGGCAGGTCTGTTTCCGCTGTTCCATCCAGGTGTGCATGCAGTACAGTGCAACTCAGTAGCAATGAGCACTCCGCAACAGAAAGCGCACTGTGTTATTTGGCTCCCCTGCAGTTGGCAGGTCTCTTTCCTCTGTTCCATTCAGGTGTGCATGCAGTACAGTGCAACTCAGTAGCAATGAGCACTCCGCAACAGAAAGCGCACTGTGTTATTTGGCTCCCCGGCAGTTGGCAGGTCTGTTTCCTCTGTTCCCTCCAGGTGTGCATGCAGTACAGTGCAACTCAGTAGCAATGAGTACTCCGCAACAGAAAGCGCACTGTGTTATTTGGCTCCCCTGCAGTTGGCAGGTCTGTTTCCTCTGTTCCATCCAGGTGTGCATGCAGTGCAGTGCAACTCAGTAGCAATGAGTACTCCGCAACAGAAAGCGCACTGTGTTATTTGGCTCCCCTGCAGTTGGCAGGTCTGTTTCCTCTGTTCCCTCCAGGTGTGCATGCAGTACAGTGCAACTCGGTAGCAATGAGTACTCCGCAACAGAAAGCGCACTGTGTTATTTGGCTCCCCTGCAGTTGGCAGGTCTGTTTCCTCTGTTCCATCCAGGTGTGCATGCAGTACAGTGCAACTCAGTAGCAATGAGTACTCCGCAACAGAAAGCTCACTGTGTTATTTGGCTCCCCTGCAGTTGGCAGGTCTGTTTCCTCTGTTCCATTCAGGCGTGCATGCAGTACAGTGCATCTCAGTAGCAATGAGCACTCCGCAACAGAAAGCGCACTGTGTTATTTGGCTCCCCTGCAGTTGGCAGGTCTGTTTCCTCTGTTCCATCCAGGCGTGCATGCAGTACAGTGCAACTCAGTAGCAATGAGTACTCCGCAACAGAAAGCGCACTGTGTTATTTGGCTCCCCTGCAGTTGGCAGGTCTGTTTCCTCTGTTCCATCCAGGTGTGCATGCAACAGTGCAACTCAGTAGCAATGAGCACTCCGCAACAGAAAGCGTACTGTGTTTTTGGCTCCCCTGCAGTTGGCAGGTCTGTTTCCTCTGTTCCATCCAGGCGTGCATGCAGTACAGTGCAACTCAGTAGCAATGAGCACTCCGCAACAGAAAGCTCACTGTGTTATTTGGCTACCCTGCAGTTGGCAGGTCTGTTTCCTCTGTTCCCTCCAGGCGTGCATGCAGTACAGTGCAACTCAGTAGCAATGAGCACTCCGCAACAGAAAGCGCACTGTGTTATTTGGCTCCCCTGCAGTTGGCAGGTCTGTTTCCTCTGTTCCATCCAGGCGTGCATGCAGTACAGTGCAACTCAGTAGCAATGAGTACTCCGCAACAGAAAGCGCACAGTGTTATTTGGCTCCCCTGCAGTTGGCAGGTCTGTTTCCTCTGTTCCATCCAGGCGTGCATGCAGTACAGTGCAACTCAGTAGCAATGAGCACTCCGCAACAGAAAGCGCACTGTGTTATTTGGCTCCCCTGCAGTTGGCAGGTCTGTTTCCTCTGTTCCATCCAGGTGTGCATGCAGTACAGTGCAACTCAGTAGCAATGAGTACTCCGCAACAGAAAGCGCACTGTGTTATTTGGCTCCCCTGCAGTTGGCAGGTCTGTTTCCTCTGTTCCCTCCAGGCGTGCATGCAGTACAGTGCAACTCAGTAGCAATGAGTACTCCGCAACAGAAAGCGCACTGTGTTATTTGGCTCCCCTGCAGTTGGCAGGTCTGTTTCCTCTGTTCCCTCCAGGCGTGCATGCAGTACAGTGCAACTCAGTAGCAATGAGTACTCCGCAACAGAAAGCGTACTGTGTTATTTGGCTCCCCTGCAGTTGGCAGGTCTGTTTCCTCTGTTCCATCCAGGCGTGCATGCAGTACAGTGCAACTCAGTAGCGATGAGCACTCCGCGACAGAAAGCGCACTGTGTTATTTGGCTCCCCTGCAGTTGGCAGGTCTGTTTTCTCTGTTCCCTCCAGGTGTGCATGCAGTACAGTGCAACTCAGTAGCAATGCGCACTCCGCAACAGAAAGCGCACTGTGTTATTTGGCTCCCCTGCAGTTGGCAGGTCTGTTTCCTCTGTTCCATCCAGGCGTGCATGCAGTACAGTGCAACTCAGTAGCAATGAGTACTCCGCAACAGAAAGCGCACTGTGTTATTTGGCTCCCCTGCAGTTGGCAGGTCTGTTTCCTCTGTTCCATCCAGGCGTGCATGCAGTACAGTGCAACTCAGTAGCAATGAGTACTCCGCAACAGAAAGCGCACTGTGTTATTTGGCTCCCCTGCAGTTGGCAGGTCTGTTTCCTCTGTTCCATCCAGGTGTGCATGCAGTACAGTGCAACTCAGTAGCAATGAGTACTCCGCAACAGAAAGCGCACTGTGTTATTTGGCTCCCCTGCAGTTGGCAGGTCTGTTTCCTCTGTTCCATCCAGGTGTGCATGCAGTACAGTGCAACTCAGTAGCAATGCGCACTCCGCAACAGAAAGCGCACTGTGTTATTTGGCTCCCCTGCAGTTGGCAGGTCTGTTTCCTCTGTTCCCTCCAGGCGTGCATGCAGTACAGTGCAACTCAGTAGCAATGAGTACTCCGCAACAGAAAGCGCACTGTGTTATTTGGCTCCCCTGCAGTTGGCAGGTCTGTTTCCTCTGTTCCCTCCAGGTGTGCATGCAGTACAGTGCAACTCAGTAGCAATGAGCACTCCGCAACAGAAAGCGCACTGTGTTATTTGGCTCCCCTGCAGTTGGCAGGTCTGTTTCCTCTGTTCCCTCCAGGTGTGCATGCAGTGCAGTGCAACTCAGTAGCAATGAGCACTCCGCAACAGAAAGCGCACTGTGTTATTTGGCTCCCCTGCAGTTGGCAGGTCTGTTTCCTCTGTTCCATTCAGGTGTGCATGCAGTACAGTGCAACTCAGTAGCAATGAGCACTCCGCAACAGAAAGCGCACTGTGTTATTTGGCTCCCCTGCAGTTGGCAGGTCTGTTTCCTCTGTTCCCTCCAGGTGTGCATGCAGTACAGTGCAACTCAGTAGCAATGAGCACTCCGCAACAGAAAGCGCACTGTGTTATTTGGCTCCCCTGCAGTTGGCAGGTCTGTATCCTCTGTTCCATCCAGGCGTGAATGCAGTGCAGTGCAGTGCAACTCAGTAGCAATGAGTACTCCGCAACAGAAAGCGCACTGTGTTATTTGGCTCCCCTGCAGTTGGCAGGTCTGTTTCCTCTGTTCCATTCAGGTGTGCATGCAGTACAGTGCAACTCAGTAGCAATGAGTACTCCGCAACAGAAAGTGTACTGTGTTATTTGGCTCCCCTGCAGTTGGCAGGTCTGTTTCCTCTGTTCCATCCAGGCGTGCATGCAGTGCAGTGCAACTCAGTAGCAATGAGTACTCCGCAACAGAAAGCGCACTGTGTTATTTGGCTCCCCTGCAGTTGGCAGGTCTGTTTCCTCTGTTCCCTCCAGGTGTGCATGCAGTACAGTGCAACTCAGTAGCAATGAGCACTCCGCAACAGAAAGCGCACTGTGTTATTTGGCTCCCCTGCAGTTGGCAGGTCTGTTTCCTCTGTTCCCTCCGGGTGTGCATGCAGTGCAGTGCAACTCAGTAGCAATGAGCACTCCGCAACAGAAAGTGTACTGTATTATTTGGCTCCACTGCAGTTGGCAGGTCTGTTTCCTCTGTTCCCTCCAGGCGTGCATGCAGTGCAGTGCAACTCAGTAGCAATGAGTACTCCGCAACAGAAAGCGCACTGTGTTATTTGGCTCCCCTGCAGTTGGCAGGTCTGTTTCCTCTGTTCCCTCCAGGCGTGCATGCAGTACAGTGCAACTCAGTAGCAATGAGTACTCCGCAACAGAAAGCGCACTGTATTATTTGGCTCCCCTGCAGTTGGCAGGTCTGTTTCCTCTGTTCCCTCCAGGCGTGCATGCAGTACAGTGCAACTCAGTAGCAATGAGTACTCCGCAACAGAAAGCGCACTGTGTTATTTGGCTCCCCTGCAGTTGGCAGGTCTGTTTCCTCTGTTCCATCCAGGCGTGCATGCAGTACAGTGCAACTCAGTAGCAATGAGTACTCCGCAACAGAAAGCGCACTGTGTTATTTGGCTCCCCTGCAGTTGGCAGGTCTGTTTCCTCTGTTCCATCCAGGTGTGCATGCAGTGCAGTCCAACTCAGTAGCAATGAGCACTCCGCAACAGAAAGCGCACTGTGTTATTTGGCTCCCCTGCAGTTGGCAGGTCTGTTTCCTCTGTTCCATCCAGGTGTGCATGCAGTACAGTGCAACTCAGTAGCAATGAGCACTCCGCAACAGAAAGCGCACTGTGTTATTTGGCTCCCCTGCAGTTGGCAGGTCTGTTTCCTCTGTTCCCTCCAGGTGTGCATGCAGTGCAGTGCAACTAAGTAGCAATGAGTACTCCGCAACAGAAAGCGCACTGTGTTATTTGGCTCCCCTGCAGTTGGCAGGTCTGTTTCCTCTGTTCCATCCAGGCGTGCATGCAGTACAGTGCAACTCAGTAGCAATGAGCACTCCGCAACAGAAAGCGCACTGTGTTATTTGGCTCCCCTGCAGTTGGCAGGTCTGTTTCCTCTGTTCCCTCCAGGTGTGCATGCAGTGCAGTGCAACTCAGTAGCAATGAGCACTCCGCAACAGAAAGCGCACTGTGTTATTTGGCTCCCCTGCAGTTGGCAGGTCTGTTTCCTCTGTTCCATTCAGGCGTGCATGCAGTACAGTGCAACTCAGTAGCAATGAGCACTCCGCAACAGAAAGCGCACTGTGTTATTTGGCTCCCCTGCAGTTAGCAGGTCTGTTTCCTCTGTTCCATCCAGGCGTGCATGCAGTACAGTGCAACTCAGTAGCAATGAGTACTCCGCAACAGAAAGCGCACTGTGTTATTTGGCTCCCCTGCAGTTGGCAGGTCTGTTTCCTCTGTTCCATTCAGGCGTGCATGCAGTACAGTGCAACTCAGTAGCAATGAGTACTCCGCAACAGAAAGTGTACTGTGTTATTTGGCTCCCCTGCAGTTGGCAGGTCTGTTTCCTCTGTTCCCTCCAGGTGTGCATGCAGTGCAGTGCAACTCAGTAGCAATGAGTACTCCGCAACAGAAAGCGCACTGTGTTATTTGGCTCCCCTGCAGTTGGCAGGTCTGTTTCCTCTGTTTCCTCTCTTCCCTCCAGGTGTGCATGCAGTACAGTGCAACTCAGTAGCAATGAGCACTCCGCAACAGAATGCGCACTGTGTTATTTGGCTCCCCTGCAGTTGGCAGGTCTGTTTCCTCTGTTCCCTCCAGGTGTGCATGCAGTACAGTGCAACTCAGTAGCAATGAGCACTCCGCAACAGAAAGCGCACTGTGTTATTTGGCTCCCCTGCAGTTGGCAGGTCTGTTTCCTCTGTTCCATTCAGGCGTGCATGCAGTACAGTGCAACTCAGTAGCAATGAGCACTCCGCAACAGAAAGCGCACTGTGTTATTTGGCTCCCCTGCAGTTGGCAGGTCTGTTTCCTCTGTTCCATCCAGGCGTGCATGCAGTGCAGTGCAACTCAGTAGCAATGAGTACTCCGCAACAGAAAGCGCACTGTGTTATTTGGCTCCCCTGCAGTTGGCAGGTCTGTTTCCTCTGTTCCATCCAGGCGTGCATGCAGTGCAGTGCAACTCAGTAGCAATGAGCACTCCGCAACAGAAAGCGCACTGTGTTATTTGGCTCCCCTGCAGTTGGCAGGTCTGTTTCCTCTGTTCCATCCAGGTGTGCATGCAGTACAGTGCAACTCAGTAGCAATGAGTACTCCGCAACAGAAAGCGCACTGTGTTATTTGGCTCCCCTGCAGTTGGCAGGTCTGTTTCCTCTGTTCCATCCAGGTGTGCATGCAGTACAGTGCAACTCAGTAGCAATGAGCACTCCGCAACAGAAAGCGCACTGTGTTATTTGGCTCCCCTGCAGTTGGCAGGTCTGTTTCCTCTGTTCCCTCCAGGTGTGCATGCAGTGCAGTGCAACTCAGTAGCAATGAGCACTCCGCAACAGAAAGCTCACTGTGTTATTTGGCTCCCCTGCAGTTGGCAGGTCTGTTTCCTCTGTTCCATCCAGGCGTGCATGCAGTACAGTGCAACTCAGTAGCAATGAGTACTCCGCAACAGAAAGCGCACTGTGTTATTTGGCTCCCCTGCAGTTGGCAGGTCTGTTTCCTCTGTTCCATCCAGGTGTGCATGCAGTACAGTGCAACTCAGTAGCAATGAGCACTCCGCAACAGAAAGCGCACTGTGTTATTTGGCTCCCCTGCAGTTGGCAGTCTGTTTCCTCTGTTCCATCCAGGTGTGCATGCAGTACAGTGCAACTCAGTAGCAATGAGTACTCCGCAACAGAAAGCGCACTGTGTTATTTGGCTCCCCTGCAGTTGGCAGGTCTGTTTCCTCTGTTCCCTCCAGGTGTGCATGCAGTACAGTGCAACTCAGTAGCAATGAGCACTCCGCAACAGAAAGCGCACTGTGTTATTTGGCTCCCCTGCAGTTGGCAGGTCTGTTTCCTCTGTTCCATCCAGGCGTGCATGCAGTACAGTGCAACTCAGTAGCAATGAGCACTCCGCAACAGAAAGCCCACTGTGTTATTTGGCTCCCCTGCAGTTGGCAGGTCTGTTTCCTCTGTTCCATTCAGGCGTGCATGCAGTACAGTGCAACTCAGTAGCAATGAGCACTCCGCAACAGAAAGCGCACTGTGTTATTTGGCTCCCCTGCAGTTGGCAGGTCTGTTTCCTCTGTTCCCTCCAGGCGTGCATGCAGTACAGTGCAACTCAGTAGCAATGAGTACTCCGCAACAGAAAGCGCACTGTGTTATTTGGCTCCCCTGCAGTTGGCAGGTCTGTTTCCTCTGTTCCCTACAGGCGTGCATGCAGTACAGTGCAACTCAGTAGCAATGAGCACTCCGCAACAGAAAGCGCACTGTGTTATTTGGCTCCCCTGCAGTTGGCAGGTCTGTTTCCTCTGTTCCATCCAGGTGTGCATGCAGTACAGTGCAACTCAGTAGCAATGAGCACTCCGCAACAGAAAGCGCACTGTGTTATTTGGCTCCCCTGCAGTTGGCAGGTCTGTTTCCTCTGTTCCCTCCGGGTGTGCATGCAGTGCAGTGCAACTCAGTAGCAATGAGCACTCCGCAACAGAAAGTGTACTGTATTATTTGGCTCCCCTGCAGTTGGCAGGTCTGTTTCCTCTGTTCCCTCCAGGCGTGCATGCAGTGCAGTGCAACTCAGTAGCAATGAGTACTCCGCAACAGAAAGCGCACTGTGTTATTTGGCTCCCCTGCAGTTGGCAGGTCTGTTTCCTCTGTTCCCTCCAGGCGTGCATGCAGTACAGTGCAACTCAGTAGCAATGAGTACTCCGCAACAGAAAGCGCACTGTATTATTTGGCTCCCCTGCAGTTGGCAGGTCTGTTTCCTCTGTTCCCTCCAGGCGTGCATGCAGTACAGTGCAACTCAGTAGCAATGAGTACTCCGCAACAGAAAGCGCACTGTGTTATTTGGCTCCCCTGCAGTTGGCAGGTCTGTTTCCTCTGTTCCATCCAGGCGTGCATGCAGTACAGTGCAACTCAGTAGCAATGAGTACTCCGCAACAGAAAGCGCACTGTGTTATTTGGCTCCCCTGCAGTTGGCAGGTCTGTTTCCTCTGTTCCATCCAGGTGTGCATGCAGTGCAGTGCAACTCAGTAGCAATGAGCACTCCGCAACAGAAAGCGCACTGTGTTATTTGGCTCCCCTGCAGTTGGCAGGTCTGTTTCCTCTGTTCCATCCAGGTGTGCATGCAGTACAGTGCAACTCAGTAGCAATGAGCACTCCGCAACAGAAAGCGCACTGTGTTATTTGGCTCCCCTGCAGTTGGCAGGTCTGTTTCCTCTGTTCCCTCCAGGTGTGCATGCAGTGCAGTGCAACTAAGTAGCAATGAGTACTCCGCAACAGAAAGCGCACTGTGTTATTTGGCTCCCCTGCAGTTGGCAGGTCTGTTTCCTCTGTTCCATCCAGGCGTGCATGCAGTACAGTGCAACTCAGTAGCAATGAGCACTCCGCAACAGAAAGCGCACTGTGTTATTTGGCTCCCCTGCAGTTGGCAGGTCTGTTTCCTCTGTTCCCTCCAGGTGTGCATGCAGTGCAGTGCAACTCAGTAGCAATGAGCACTCCGCAACAGAAAGCGCACTGTGTTATTTGGCTCCCCTGCAGTTGGCAGGTCTGTTTCCTCTGTTCCATTCAGGCGTGCATGCAGTACAGTGCAACTCAGTAGCAATGAGCACTCCGCAACAGAAAGCGCACTGTGTTATTTGGCTCCCCTGCAGTTAGCAGGTCTGTTTCCTCTGTTCCATCCAGGCGTGCATGCAGTACAGTGCAACTCAGTAGCAATGAGTACTCCGCAACAGAAAGCGCACTGTGTTATTTGGCTCCCCTGCAGTTGGCAGGTCTGTTTCCTCTGTTCCATTCAGGCGTGCATGCAGTACAGTGCAACTCAGTAGCAATGAGTACTCCGCAACAGAAAGTGTACTGTGTTATTTGGCTCCCCTGCAGTTGGCAGGTCTGTTTCCTCTGTTCCCTCCAGGTGTGCATGCAGTGCAGTGCAACTCAGTAGCAATGAGTACTCCGCAACAGAAAGCGCACTGTGTTATTTGGCTCCCCTGCAGTTGGCAGGTCTGTTTCCTCTGTTTCCTCTGTTCCCTCCAGGTGTGCATGCAGTACAGTGCAACTCAGTAGCAATGAGCACTCCGCAACAGAAAGCGCACTGTGTTATTTGGCTCCCCTGCAGTTGGCAGGTCTGTTTCCTCTGTTCCCTCCAGGTGTGCATGCAGTACAGTGCAACTCAGTAGCAATGAGCACTCCGCAACAGAAAGCGCACTGTGTTATTTGGCTCCCCTGCAGTTGGCAGGTCTGTTTCCTCTGTTCCATTCAGGCGTGCATGCAGTACAGTGCAACTCAGTAGCAATGAGCACTCCGCAACAGAAAGCGCACTGTGTTATTTGGCTCCCCTGCAGTTGGCAGGTCTGTTTCCTCTGTTCCATCCAGGCGTGCATGCAGTGCAGTGCAACTCAGTAGCAATGAGTACTCCGCAACAGAAAGCGCACTGTGTTATTTGGCTCCCCTGCAGTTGGCAGGTCTGTTTCCTCTGTTCCATCCAGGCGTGCATGCAGTGCAGTGCAACTCAGTAGCAATGAGTACTCCGCAACAGAAAGCGCACTGTGTTATTTGGCTCCCCTGCAGTTGGCAGGTCTGTTTCCTCTGTTCCATCCAGGCGTGCATGCAGTAAAGTGCAACTCAGTAGCAATGAGTACTCCGCAACAGAAAGCGCACTGTGTTATTTGGCTCCCCTGCAGTTGGCAGGTCTGTTTCCTCTGTTCCATCCAGGTGTGCATGCAGTACAGTGCAACTCAGTAGCAATGAGCACTCCGCAACAGAAAGCGCACTGTGTTATTTGGCTCCCCTGCAGTTGGCAGTCTGTTTCCTCTGTTCCATCCAGGTGTGCATGCAGTACAGTGCAACTCAGTAGCAATGAGTACTCCGCAACAGAAAGCGCACTGTGTTATTTGTCTCCCCTGTAGTTGGCAGGTCTGTTTCCTCTGTTCCCTCCAGGTGTGCATGCAGTACAGTGCAACTCAGTAGCAATGAGCACTCCGCAACAGAAAGCGCACTGTGTTATTTGGCTCCCCTGCAGTTGGCAGGTCTGTTTCCTCTGTTCCATCCAGGCGTGCATGCAGTACAGTGCAACTCAGTAGCAATGAGCACTCCGCAACAGAAAGCCCACTGTGTTATTTGGCTCCCCTGCAGTTGGCAGGTCTGTTTCCTCTGTTCCATTCAGGCGTGCATGCAGTACAGTGCAACTCAGTAGCAATGAGCACTCCGCAACAGAAAGCGCACTGTGTTATTTGGCTCCCCTGCAGTTGGCAGGTCTGTTTCCTCTGTTCCCTCCAGGCGTGCATGCAGTACAGTGCAACTCAGTAGCAATGAGTACTCCGCAACAGAAAGCGCACTGTGTTATTTGGCTCCCCTGCAGTTGGCAGGTCTGTTTCCTCTGTTCCCTCCAGGCGTGCATGCAGTACAGTGCAACTCAGTAGCAATGAGCACTCCGCAACAGAAAGCGCACTGTGTTATTTGGCTCCCCTGCAGTTGGCAGGTCTGTTTCCTCTGTTCCATCCAGGCGTGCATGCAGTAAAGTGCAACTCAGTAGCAATGAGTACTCCGCAACAGAAAGCGCACTGTGTTATTTGGCTCCCCTGCAGTTGGCAGGTCTGTTTCCTCTGTTCCCTCCAGGCGTGCATGCAGTACAGTGCAACTCAGTAGCAATGAGCACTCCGCAACAGAAAGCGCACTGTGTTATTTGGCTCCCCTGCAGTTGGCAGGTCTGTTTCCTCTGTTCCATCCAGGTGTGCATGCAGTACAGTGCAACTCGGTAGCAATGAGTACTCCGCAACAGAAAGCGCACTGTGTTATTTGGCTCCCCTGCAGTTGGCAGGTCTGTTTCCTCTGTTCCATCCAGGCGTGCATGCAGTACAGTGCAACTCAGTAGCAATGAGCACTCCGCAACAGAAAGCGCACTGTGTTATTTGGCTCCCCTGCAGTTGGCAGGTCTGTTTCCTCTGTTTCCTCCAGGTGTGCATGCAGTGCAGTGCAACTCAGTAGCAATGAGTACTCCGCAACAGAAAGCGCACTGTGTTATTTGGCTCCCCTGCAGTTGGCAGGTCTGTTTCCTCTGTTCCATCCAGGTGTGCATGCAGTGCAGTGCAACTCAGTAGCAATGAGTACTCCGCAACAGAAAGCGCACTGTGTTATTTGGCTCCCCTGCAGTTGGCAGGTCTGTTTCCTCTGTTCCCTCCAGGCGTGCATGCAGTACAGAGCAACTCAGTAGCAATGAGCACTCCACAACAGAAAGCGCACTGTGTTATTTGGCTCCCCTGCAGTTGGCAGGTCTGTTTCCTCTGTTCCATCCAGGCGTGCATGCAGTACAGTGCAACTCAGTAGCAATGAGTACTCCGCAACAGAAAGCGCACTGTGTTATTTGGCTCCCCTGCAGTTGGCAGGTCTGTTTCCTCTGTTCCCTCCAGGTGTGCATGCAGTACAGTGCAACTCAGTAGCAATGAGCACTCCGCAACAGAAAGCGCACTGTGTTATTTGGCTCCCCTGCAGTTGGCAGGTCTGTTTCCTCTGTTCCATTCAGGCGTGCATGCAGTACAGTGCAACTCAGTAGCAATGAGTACTCCGCAACAGAAAGCGTACTGTGTTATTTGGCTCCCCTGCAGTTGGCAGGTCTGTTTCCTCTGTTCCCTCCAGGTGTGCATGCAGTACAGTGCAACTCAGTAGCAATGAGTACTCCGCAACAGAAAGCGCACTGTGTTATTTGGCTCCCCTGCAGTTGGCAGGTCTGTTTCCTCTGTTCCCTCCAGGCGTGCATGCAGTACAGTGCAACTCAGTAGCAATGAGTACTCCGCAACAGAAAGCGCACTGTGTTATTTGGCTCCCCTGCAGTTGGCAGGTCTGTTTCCTCTGTTCCATCCAGGTGTGCATGCAGTACAGTGCAACTCAGTAGCAATGAGCACTCCGCAACAGAAAGCGCACTGTGTTATTTGGCTCCCCTGCAGTTGGCAGGTCTGTTTCCTCTGTTCCATCCAGGTGTGCATGCAGTACAGTGCAACTCAGTAGCAATGAGTACTCCGCAACAGAAAGCGCACTGTGTTATTTGGCTCCCCTGCAGTTGGCAGGTCTGTTTCCTCTGTTCCCTTCAGGCGTGCATGCAGTACAGTGCAACTCAGTAGCAATGAGTACTCCGCAACAGAAAGCGCACTGTGTTATTTGGCTCCCCTGCAGTTGGCAGGTCTGTTTCCTCTGTTCCCTCCAGGTGTGCATGCAGTACAGTGCAACTCAGTAGCAATGAGTACTCCGCAACAGAAAGCGCACTGTGTTATTTGGCTCCCCTGCAGTTGGCAGGTCTGTTTCCACTGTTCCATCCAGGCGTGCATGCAGTACAGTGCAACTCAGTAGCAATGAGTACTCCGCAACAGAAAGCGCACTGTGTTATTTGGCTCCCCTGCAGTTGGCAGGTCTGTTTCCTCTGTTCCATCCAGGTGTGCATGCAGTACAGTGCAACTCAGTAGCAATGAGCACTCCGCAACAGAAAGCGCACTGTGTTATTTGGCTCCCCTGCAGTTGGCAGGTCTCTTTCCTCTGTTCCATTCAGGTGTGCATGCAGTACAGTGCAACTCAGTAGCAATGAGCACTCCGCAACAGAAAGCGCACTGTGTTATTTGGCTCCCCTGCAGTTGGCAGGTCTGTTTCCTCTGTTCCCTCCAGGTGTGCATGCAGTACAGTGCAACTCAGTAGCAATGAGTACTCCGCAACAGAAAGCGCACTGTGTTATTTGGCTCCCCTGCAGTTGGCAGGTCTGTTTCCTCTGTTCCATCCAGGTGTGCATGCAGTGCAGTGCAACTCAGTAGCAATGAGTACTCCGCAACAGAAAGCGCACTGTGTTGTTTGGCTCCCCTGCAGTTGGCAGGTCTGTTTCCTCTGTTCCCTCCAGGTGTGCATGCAGTACAGTGCAACTCGGTAGCAATGAGTACTCCGCAACAGAAAGCGCACTGTGTTATTTGGCTCCCCTGCAGTTGGCAGGTCTGTTTCCTCTGTTCCATCCAGGTGTGCATGCAGTACAGTGCAACTCAGTAGCAATGAGTACTCCGCAACAGAAAGCTCACTGTGTTATTTGGCTCCCCTGCAGTTGACAGGTCTGTTTCCTCTGTTCCATTCAGGCGTGCATGCAGTACAGTGCATCTCAGTAGCAATGAGCACTCCGCAACAGAAAGCGCACTGTGTTATTTGGCTCCCCTGCAGTTGGCAGGTCTGTTTCCTCTGTTCCATCCAGGCGTGCATGCAGTACAGTGCAACTCAGTAGCAATGAGTACTCCGCAACAGAAAGCGCACTGTGTTATTTGGCTCCCCTGCAGTTGGCAGGTCTGTTTCCTCTGTTCCATCCAGGTGTGCATGCAACAGTGCAACTCAGTAGCAATGAGCACTCCGCAACAGAAAGCGTACTGTGTTATTTGGCTCCCCTGCAGTTGGCAGGTCTGTTTCCTCTGTTCCATCCAGGCGTGCATGCAGTACAGTGCAACTCAGTAGCAATGAGCACTCCGCAACAGAAAGCTCACTGTGTTATTTGGCTCCCCTGCAGTTGGCAGGTCTGTTTCCTCTGTTCCCTCCAGGCGTGCATGCAGTACAGTGCAACTCAGTAGCAATGAGCACTCCGCAACAGAAAGCGCACTGTGTTATTTGGCTCCCCTGCAGTTGGCAGGTCTGTTTCCTCTGTTCCATCCAGGCGTGCATGCAGTACAGTGCAACTCAGTAGCAATGAGTACTCCGCAACAGAAAGCGCACAGTGTTATTTGGCTCCCCTGCAGTTGGCAGGTCTGTTTCCTCTGTTCCATCCAGGCGTGCATGCAGTACAGTGCAACTCAGTAGCAATGAGCACTCCGCAACAGAAAGCGCACTGTGTTATTTGGCTCCCCTGCAGTTGGCAGGTCTGTTTCCTCTGTTCCATCCAGGTGTGCATGCAGTACAGTGCAACTCAGTAGCAATGAGTACTCCGCAACAGAAAGCGCACTGTGTTATTTGGCTCCCCTGCAGTTGGCAGGTCTGTTTCCTCTGTTCCCTCCAGGCGTGCATGCAGTACAGTGCAACTCAGTAGCAATGAGTACTCCGCAACAGAAAGCGCACTGTGTTATTTGGCTCCCCTGCAGTTGGCAGGTCTGTTTCCTCTGTTCCCTCCAGGCGTGCATGCAGTACAGTGCAACTCAGTAGCAATGAGTACTCCGCAACAGAAAGCGCACTGTGTTATTTGGCTCCCCTGCAGTTGGCAGGTCTGTTTCCTCTGTTCCATTCAGGCGTGCATGCAGTACAGTGCAACTCAGTAGCAATGAGCACTCCGCAACAGAAAGCGCACTGTGTTATTTGGCTCCCCTGCAGTTGGCAGGTCTGTTTCCTCTGTTCCCTCCAGGCGTGCATGCAGTACAGTGCAACTCAGTAGCAATGAGCACTCCGCAACAGAAAGCGCACTGTGTTATTTGGCTCCCCTGCTGTTGGCAGGTCTGTTTCCTCTGTTCCATCCAGGCGTGCATGCAGTACAGTGCAACTCAGTAGCAATGAGTACTCCGCAACAGAAAGTGCACTGTGTTATTTGGCTCCCCTGCAGTTGGCAGGTCTGTTTCCTCTGTTCCATCCAGGTGTGCATGCAGTGCAGTGCAACTCAGTAGCAATGAGCACTCCGCAACAGAAAGCGTACTGTGTTATTTGGCTCCCCTGCAGTTGGCAGGTCTGTTTCCTCTGTTCCATCCAGGTGTGCATGCAGTACAGTGCAACTCAGTAGCAATGAGCACTCCGCAACAGAAAGCGCACTGTGTTATTAGGCTCCCCTGCAGTTGGCAGGTCTGTTTCCTCTGTTCCCTCCAGGTGTGCATGCAGTGCAGTGCAACTCAGTAGCAATGAGTACTCCGCAACAGAAAGTGTACTGTATTATTTGGCTCCCCTGCAGTTGGCAGGTCTGTTTCCTCTGTTCCCTCCAGGCGTGCATGCAGTACAGTGCAACTCAGTAGCAATGAGCACTACGCAACAGAAAGCGCACTGTGTTATTTGGCTCCCCTGCAGTTGGCAGGTCTCTTTCCTCTGTTCCATCCAGGTGTGCATGCAGTACAGTGCAACTCAGTAGCAATGAGCACTCCGCAACAGGAAGCGCACTGTGTTATTTGGCTCCCCTGCAGTTGGCAGGTCTGTTTCCTCTGTTCCCTCCAGGTGTGCATGCAGTACAGTGCAACTCAGTAGCAATGAGTACTCCGCAACAGAAAGCGCACTGTGTTATTTGGCTCCCCTGCAGTTGGCAGGTCTGTTTCCTCTGTTCCATCCAGGTGTGCATGCAGTGCAGTGCAACTCAGTAGCAATGAGTACTCCGCAACAGAAAGCGCACTGTGTTATTTGGCTCCCCTGCAGTTGGCAGGTCTGTTTACTCTGTTCCCTCCAGGTGTGCATGCAGTACAGTGCAACTCGGTAGCAATGAGTACTCCGCAGCAGAAAGCGCACTGTGTTATTTGGCTCCCCTGCAGTTGGCAGGTCTGTTTCCTCTGTTCCATCCAGGTGTGCATGCAGTACAGTGTAACTCAGTAGCAATGAGTACTCCGCAACAGAAAGCTCACTGTGTTATTTGGCTCCCCTGCAGTTGGCAGGTCTGTTTCCTCTGTTCCATTCAGGCGTGCATGCAGTACAGTGCAACTCAGTAGCAATGAGTACTCCGCAACAGAAAGCGCACTGTGTTATTTGGCTCCACTGCAGTTGGCAGGTCTGTTTCCTCTGTTCCCTCCAGGTGTGCATGCAGTGCAGTGCAACTCAGTAGCAATGAGCACTCCGCAACAGAAAGCACACTGTGTTATTTGGCTCCCCTGCAGTTGGCAGGTCTGTTTCCTCTGTTCCCTCCAGGCGTGCATGCAGTACAGTGCAACTCAGTAGCAATGAGTACTCCGCAACAGAAAGCGCACTGTGTTATTTGGCTCCCCTGCAGTTCGCAGGTCTGTTTCCTCTGTTCCATTCAGGCGTGCATGCAGTACAGTGCAACTCAGTAGCAATGAGTACTCCGCAACAGAAAGCGCACTGTGTTGTTTGGCTCCCCTGCAGTTCGCAGGTCTGTTTCCTCTGTTCCATTCAGGCGTGCATGCAGTACAGTGCAACTCAGTAGCAATGAGTACTCCGCAACAGAAAGCGCACTGTGTTATTTGGCTCCACTGCAGTTGGCAGGTCTGTTTCCTCTGTTCCCTCCAGGTGTGCATGCAGTGCAGTGCAACTCAGTAGCAATGAGCACTCCGCAACAGAAAGCGCACTGTGTTATTTGGCTCCCCTGCAGTTGGCAGTTCTGTTTCCTCTGTTCCCTCCAGGTGTGCATGCAGTGCAGTGCAACTCAGTAGCAATGAGTACTCCGCAACAGAAAGCGCACTGTGTTATTTGGCTCCCCTGCAGTTGGCAGGTCTGTTTCCTCTGTTCCATCCAGGTGTGCATGCAGTACAGTGCAACTCAGTAGCAATGAGTACTCCGCAACAGAAAGTGTACTGTATTATTTGGCTCCCCTGCAGTTGGCAGGTCTGTTTCCTCTGTTCCCTCCAGGCGTGCATGCAGTACAGTGCAACTCAGTAGCAATGAGTACTCCGCAACAGAAAGCGCACTGTGTTATTTGGCTCCCCTGCAGTTGGCAGGTCTGTTTCCTCTGTTCCCTCCAGGCGTGCATGCAGTACAGTGCAACTCAGTAGCAATGAGCACTCCACAACAGAAAGCACAGTGTGTTATTTGGCTCCCCTGCAGTTGGCAGGTCTGTTTCCTCTGTTCCCTCCAGGTGTGCATGCAGTACAGTGCAACTCAGTAGCAATGAGCACTCCACAACAGAAAGCACAGTGTGTTATTTGGCTCCCCTGCAGTTGGCAGGTCTGTTTCCTCTGTTCCCTCCAGGCGTGCATGCAGTACAGTGCAACTCAGTAGCAATGAGCACTCCACAACAGAAAGCACAGTGTGTTATTTGGCTCCCCTGCAGTTGGCAGGTCTGTTTCCTCTGTTCCCTCCAGGTGTGCATGCAGTACAGTGCAACTCAGTAGCAATGAGCACTCCACAACAGAAAGCACAGTGTGTTATTTGGCTCCCCTGCAGTTGGCAGGTCTGTTTCCTCTGTTCCCTCCAGGTGTGCATGCAGTACAGTGCAACTCAGTAGCAATGAGCACTCCGCAACAGAAAGCGCACTGTGTTATTTGGCTCCCCTGCAGTTGGCAGGTCTGTTTCCTCTGTTCCATCCAGGTGTGCATGCAGTACAGTGCAACTCAGTAGCAATGAGCACTCCGCAACAGAAAGCGCACTGTGTTATTTGGCTCCCCTGCAGTTGGCAGGTCTGTTTCCTCTGTTCCATCCAGGTGTGCATGCAGTACAGTGCAACTCAGTAGCAATGAGTACTCCGCAACAGAAAGCGCACTGTGTTATTTGGCTCCCCTGCAGTTGGCAGGTCTGTTTCCTCTGTTCCATCCAGGTGTGCATGCAGTACAGTGCAACTCAGTAGCAATGAGCACTCCGCAACAGAAAGCGCACTGTGTTATTTGGCTCCCCTGCAGTTGGCAGGTCTGTTTCCTCTGTTCCCTCCAGGCGTGCATGCAGTACAGTGCAACTCGGTAGCAATGAGCACTCCACAACAGAAAGCACACTGTGTTATTTGGCTCCCCTGCAGTTGGCAGGTCTGTTTCCTCTGTTCCATCCAGGCGTGCATGCAGTACAGTGCAACTCAGTAGCAATGAGTACTCCGCAACAGAAAGCGCACTGTGTTATTTGGCTCCCCTGCAGTTGGCAGGTCTGTTTCCTCTGTTCCCTCCAGGCGTGCATGCAGTACAGCGCAACTCAGTAGCAATGAGCACTCCGCAACAGAAAGCGCACTGTGTTATTTGGCTCCCCTGCAGTTGGCAGGTCTGTTTCCTCTGTTCCATCCAGGCGTGCATGCAGTACAGTGCAACTCAGTAGCAATGAGTACTCCGCAACAGAAAGCGCACTGTGTTATTTGGCTCCCCTGCAGTTGGCAGGTCTGTTTCCTCTGTTCCCTCCAGGCGTGCATGCAGTACAGTGCAACTCAGTAGCAATGAGCACTCCGCAACAGAAAGCGCACTGTGTTATTTGGCTCCCCTGCAGTTGGCAGGTCTGTTTCCTCTGTTCCATCCAGGTGTGCATGCAGTACAGTGCAACTCGGTAGCAATGAGTACTCCGCAACAGAAAGCGCACTGTGTTATTTGGCTCCCCTGCAGTTGGCAGGTCTGTTTCCTCTGTTCCATCCAGGCGTGCATGCAGTACAGTGCAACTCAGTAGCGATGAGCACTCCGCAACAGAAAGCGCACTGTGTTATTTGGCTCCCCTGCAGTTGGCAGGTCTGTTTCCTCTGTTCCCTCCAGGCGTGCATGCAGTGCACTGCAACTCAGTAGCAATGAGTACTCCGCAACAGAAAGCGCACTGTGTTATTTGGCTCCCCTGCAGTTGGCAGGTCTGTTTCCTCTGTTCCCTCCAGGCGTGCATGCAGTACAGTGCAACTCAGTAGCAATGAGTACTCCGCAACAGAAAGCGCACTGTGTTATTTGGCTCCCCTGCAGTTGGCAGGTCTGTTTCCTCTGTTCCCTCCAGGTGTGCATGCAGTACAGTGCAACTCAGTAGCAATGAGCACTCCGCAACAGAAAGCGCACTGTGTTATTTGGCTCCCCTGCAGTTGGCAGGTCTGTTTCCTCTGTTCCATTCAGGCGTGCATGCAGTACAGTGCAACTCAGTAGCAATGAGTACTCCGCAACAGAAAGCGTACTGTGTTATTTGGCTCCCCTGCAGTTGGCAGGTCTGTTTCCTCTGTTCCATCCAGGTGTGCATGCAGTACAGTGCAACTCAGTAGCAATGAGCACTCCGCAACAGAAAGCGCACTGTGTTATTTGGCTCCCCTGCAGTTGGCAGGTCTGTTTCCTCTGTTCCATCCAGGTGTGCATGCAG
This sequence comes from Meconema thalassinum, assembly GCA_946902985.2. Taxonomy (NCBI): domain Eukaryota; kingdom Metazoa; phylum Arthropoda; class Insecta; order Orthoptera; family Tettigoniidae; genus Meconema; species Meconema thalassinum. The sequence goes on from OX336388.2 coordinate 276,754,172, forward strand.
TACAGTGCAACTCAGTAGCAATGAGTACTCCGCAACAGAAAGCGCACTGTGTTATTTGGCTCCCCTGCAGTTGGCAGGTCTGTTTCCTCTGTACCCTCCAGGCGTGCATGCAGTACAGTGCAACTCAGTAGCAATGAGTACTCCGCAACAGAAAGCGCACTGTGTTATTTGGCTCCCCTGCAGTTGGCAGGTCTGTTTCCTCTGTTCCATCCAGGTGTGCATGCAGTACAGTGCAACTCAGTAGCAATGAGCACTCCGCAACAGAAAGCGCACTGTGTTATTTGGCTCCCCTGCAGTTGGCAGGTCTCTTTCCTCTGTTCCATTCAGGTGTGCATGCAGTACAGTGCAACTCAGTAGCAATGAGCACTCCGCAACAGAAAGCGCACTGTGTTATTTGGCTCCCCTGCAGTTGGCAGGTCTGTTTCCTCTGTTCCCTCCAGGTGTGCATGCAGTACAGTGCAACTCAGTAGCAATGAGTACTCCGCAACAGAAAGCGCACAGTGTTATTTGGCTCCCCTGCAGTTGGCAGGTCTGTTTCCTCTGTTTCATCCAGGTGTGCATGCAGTGCAGTGCAACTCAGTAGCAATGAGTACTCCGCAACAGAAAGCGCACTGTGTTATTTGGCTCCCCTGCAGTTGGCAGGTCTGTTTCCTCTGTTCCCTCCAGGTGTGCATGCAGTACAGTGCAACTCGGTAGCAATGAGTACTCCGCAACAGAAAGCGCACTGTGTTATTTGGCTCCCCTGCAGTTGGCAGGTCTGTTTCCTCTGTTCCATCCAGGTGTGCATGCAGTACAGTGCAACTCAGTAGCAATGAGTACTCCGCAACAGAAAGCTCACTGTGTTATTTGGCTCCCCTGCAGTTGGCAGGTCTGTTTCCTCTGTTCCATTCAGGCGTGCATGCAGTACAGTGCAACTCAGTAGCAATGAGCACTCCGCAACAGAAAGCGCACTGTGTTATTTGGCTCCCCTGCAGTTGGCAGGTCTGTTTCCTCTGTTCCATCCAGGCGTGCATGCAGTACAGTGCAACTCAGTAGCAATGAGTACTCCGCAACAGAAAGCGCACTGTGTTATTTGGCTCCCCTGCATTTGGCAGGTCTGTTTCCTCTGTTCCATCCAGGCGTGCATGCAGTACAGTGCAACTCAGTAGCAATGAGCACTCCGCAACAGAAAGCTCACTGTGTTATTTGGCTCCCCTGCAGTTGGCAGGTCTGTTTCCTCTGTTCCCTCCAGGCGTGCATGCAGTACAGTGCAACTCAGTAGCAATGAGCACTCCGCAACAGAAAGCGCACTGTGTTATTTGGCTCCCCTGCAGTTGGCAGGTCTGTTTCCTCTGTTCCATCCAGGCGTGCATGCAGTACAGTGCAACTCAGTAGCAATGAGTACTCCGCAACAGAAAGCGCACTGTGTTATTTGGCTCCCCTGCAGTTGGCAGGTCTGTTTCCTCTGTTCCATCCAGGCGTGCATGCAGTACAGTGCAACTCAGTAGCAATGAGCACTCCGCAACAGAAAGCGCACTGTGTTATTTGGCTCCCCTGCAGTTGGCAGGTCTCTTTCCTCTGTTCCATCCAGGTGTGCATGCAGTACAGTGCAACTCAGTAGCAATGAGTACTCCGCAACAGAAAGCGCACTGTGTTATTTGGCTCCCCTGCAGTTGGCAGGTCTGTTTCCTCTGTTCCCTCCAGGCGTGCATGCAGTACAGTGCAACTCAGTAGCAATGAGTACTCCGCAACAGAAAGCGCACTGTGTTATTTGGCTCCCCTGCAGTTGGCAGGTCTGTTTCCTCTGTTCCCTCCAGGCGTGCATGCAGTACAGTGCAACTCAGTAGCAATGAGTACTCCGCAACAGAAAGCGTACTGTGTTATTTGGCTCCCCTGCAGTTGGCAGGTCTGTTTCCTCTGTTCCATTCAGGCGTGCATGCAGTACAGTGCAACTCAGTAGCAATGAGCACTCCGCAACAGAAAGCGCACTGTGTTATTTGGCTCCCCTGCTGTTGGCAGGTCTGTTTCTTCTGTTCCCTCCAGGCGTGCATGCAGTACAGTGCAACTCAGTAGCAATGAGCACTCCGCAACAGAAAGCGCACTGTGTTATTTGGCTCCCCAGCTGTTGGCAGGTCTGTTTCCTCTGTTCCATCCAGGCGTGCATGCAGTACAGTGCAACTCAGTAGCAATGAGTACTCCGCAACAGAAAGTGCACTGTGTTATTTGGCTCCCCTGCAGTTGGCAGGTCTGTTTCCTCTGTTCCATCCAGGTGTGCATGCAGTACAGTGCAACTCAGTAGCAATGAGCACTCCACAACAGAAAGCGCACTGTGTTATTTGGCTCCCCTGCAGTTGGCAGGTCTGTTTCCTCTGTTCCATTCAGGTGTGCATGCAGTACAGTGCAACTCAGTAGCAATGAGCACTCCGCAACAGAAAGCGCACTGTGTTATTTGGCTCCCCTGCAGTTGGCAGGTCTGTTTCCTCTGGTCCCTCCAGGTGTGCATGCAGTACAGTGCAACTCAGTAGCAATGAGCACTCCGCAACAGAAAGCGCACTGTGTTATTTGGCTCCCCTGCAGTTGGCAGGTCTGTTTCCTCTGTTCCCTCCAGGTGTGCATGCAGTACAGTGCAACTCAGTAGCAATGAGTACTCCGCAACAGAAAGCGCACTGTGTTATTTGGCTCCCCTGCAGTTGGCAGGTCTGTTTCCTCTGTTCCATCCAGGCGTAAATGCAGTACAGTGAAACTCAGTAGCAATGAGCACTCCGCAACAGAAAGCGTACTGTGTTATTTGGCTCCCCTGCAGTTGGCAGGTCTGTTTCCTCTGTTCCCTCCAGGCGTGCATGCAGTACAGTGCAACTCAGTAGCAATGAGCACTCCACGACAGAAAGCGCACTGTGTTATTTGGCTCCCCTGCAGTTGGCAGGTCTGTTTCCTCTGTTCCATCCAGGTGTGCATGCAGTGCAGTGCAACTCAGTAGCAATGAGTACTCCGCAACAGAAAGCGCACTGTGTTATTTGGCTCCCCTGCAGTTGGCAGGTCTGTTTCCTCTGTTCCCTCCAGGTGTGCATGCAGTACAGTGCAACTCAGTAGCAATGAGCACTCCGCAACAGAAAGCGTACTGTGTTATATGGCTCCCCTGCAGTTGGCAGGTCTGTTTCCTCTGTTCCCTCCAGGCGTGCATGCAGTACAGTGCAACTCAGTAGCAATGAGCACTCCACAACAGAAAGCGCACTGTGTTATTTGGCTCCCCTGCAGTTGGCAGGTCTGTTTCCTCTGTTCCATCCAGGTGTGCATGCAGTGCAGTGCAACTCAGTAGCAATGAGTACTCCGCAACAGAAAGCGCACTGTGTTATTTGGCTCCCCTGCAGTTGGCAGGTCTGTTTCCTCTGTTCCCTCCAGGTGTGCATGCAGTACAGTGCAACTCACTAGCAATGAGCACTCCGCAACAGAAAGCGCACTGTGTTATTTGGCTCCCCTGCAGTTGGCAGGTCTGTTTCCTCTGTTCCCTCCAGGTGTGCATGCAGTACAGTGCAACTCAGTAGCAATGAGCACTCCGCAACAGAAAGCGCACTGTGTTATTTGGCTCCCCAGCAGTTGGCAGGTCTGTTACCTCTGTTCCATCCAGGTGTGCATGCAGTACAGTGCAACTCAGTAGCAATGAGCACTCCGCAACAGAAAGCGCACTGTGTTATTTGGCTCCCCTGCAGTTGGCAGGTCTGTTTCCTCTGTTCCATCCAGGCGTGCATGCAGTACAGTGCAACTCAGTAGCAATGAGTACTCCGCAACAGAAAGCGCACTGTGTTATTTGGCTCCCCTGCAGTTGGCAGGTCTGTTTCCTCTGTTCCCTCCAGGTGTGCATGCAGTACAGTGCAACTCAGTAGCAATGAGTACTCCGCAACAGAAAGCGCACTGTGTTATTTGGCTCCCCTGCAGTTGGCAGGTCTGTTTCCTCTGTTCCATCCAGGTGTGCATGCAGTACAGTGCAACTCAGTAGCAATGAGTACTCCGCAACAGAAAGCGCACTGTGTTATTTGGCTCCCCTGCAGTTGGCAGGTCTGTTTCCTCTGTTCCATCCAGGCGTGCATGCAGTACAGTGCAACTCAGTAGCAATGAGCACTCCGCAACAGAAAGCGCACTGTGTTATTTGGCTCCCCTGCAGTTGGCAGGTCTGTTTCCTCTGTTCCATCCAGGCGTGCATGCAGTACAGTGCAACTCAGTAGCAATGAGCACTCCGCAACAGAAAGCGCACTGTGTTATTTGGCTCCCCTGCAGTTGGCAGGTCTGTTTCCTCTGTTCCATCCAGGTGTGCATGCAGTACAGTGCAACTCAGTAGCGATGAGTACTCCGCAACAGAAAGCGCAGTGTGTTATTTGGCTCCCCTGCAGTTGGCAGGTCTGTTTCCTCTGTTCCCTCCAGGCGTGCATGCAGTACAGTGCAACTCAGTAGCAATGAGCACTCCGCAACAGAAAGCGCACTGTGTTATTTGGCTCCCCTGCAGTTGGCAGGTCTGTTTCCTCTGTTCCATCCAGGCGTGCATGCAGTACAGTGCAACTCAGTAGCTATGAGCACTCCGCAACAGAAAGCGCACTGTGTTATTTGGCTCCCCTGCAGTTGGCAGGTCTGTTTCCTCTGTTCCCTCCAGGTGTGCATGCAGTACAGTGCAACTCAGTAGCAATGAGTACTCCGCAACAGAAAGCGCACTGTGTTATTTGGCTCCCCTGCAGTTGGCAGGTCTGTTTCCTCTGTTCCATCCAGGCGTGCATGCAGTACAGTGCAACTCAGTAGCAATGAGCACTCCGCAACAGAAAGCGCACTGTGTTATTTGGCTCCCCTGCAGTTGGCAGGTCTGTTTCCTCTGTTACATCCAGGTGTGCATGCAGTACAGTGCAACTCAGTAGCAATGAGCACTCCGCAACAGAAAGCGCACTGTGTTATTTGGCTCCCCTGCAGTTGGCAGGTCTGTTTCCTCTGTTCCATTCAGGCGTGCATGCAGTACAGTGCAACTCGGTAGCAATGAGTACTCCGCAACAGAAAGCGCACTGTGTTGTTTGGCTCCCCTGCAGTTGGCAGGTCTGTTTCCTCTGTTCCATCCAGGTGTGCATGCAGTGCAGTGCAACTCAGTAGCAATGAGCACTCCGCAACAGAAAGCGTACTGTGTTATTTGGCTCCCCTGCAGTTGGCAGGTCTGTTTCCTCTGTTCCATCCAGGTGTGCATGCAGTACAGTGCAACTCAGTAGCAATGAGCACTCCGCAACAGAAAGCGCACTGTGTTATTTGGCTCCCCTGCAGTTGGCAGGTCTGTTTCCTCTGTTCCCTCCAGGTGTGCATGCAGTGCAGTGCAACTCAGTAGCAATGAGTACTCCGCAACAGAAAGTGTACTGTATTATTTGGCTCCCCTGCAGTTGGCAGGTCTGTTTCCTCTGTTCCCTCCAGGCGTGCATGCAGTACAGTGCAACTCAGTAGCAATGAGCACTACGCAACAGAAAGCGCACTGTGTTATTTGGCTCCCCTGCAGTTGGCAGGTCTCTTTCCTCTGTTCTATCCAGGTGTGCATGCAGTACAGTGCAACTCAGTAGCAATGAGCACTCCGCAACAGGAAGCGCACTGTGTTATTTGGCTCCCCTGCAGTTGGCAGGTCTGTTTCCTCTGTTCCCTCCAGGTGTGCATGCAGTACAGTGCAACTCAGTAGCAATGAGTACTCCGCAACAGAAAGCGCACTGTGTTATTTGGCTCCCCTGCAGTTGGCAGGTCTGTTTCCTCTGTTCCATCCAGGTGTGCATGCAGTGCAGTGCAACTCAGTAGCAATGAGTACTCCGCAACAGAAAGCGCACTGTGTTATTTGGCTCCCCTGCAGTTGGCAGGTCTGTTTACTCTGTTCCCTCCAGGTGTGCATGCAGTACAGTGCAACTCGGTAGCAATGAGTACTCCGCAACAGAAAGCGCACTGTGTTATTTGGCTCCCCTGCAGTTGGCAGGTCTGTTTCCTCTGTTCCATCCAGGTGTGCATGCAGTACAGTGCATCTCAGTAGCAATGAGTACTCCGCAACAGAAAGCTCACTGTGTTATTTGGCTCCCCTGCAGTTGGCAGGTCTGTTTCCTCTGTTCCATTCAGGCGTGCATGCAGTACAGTGCAACTCAGTAGCAATGAGTACTCCGCAACAGAAAGCGCACTGTGTTATTTGGCTCCACTGCAGTTGGCAGGTCTGTTTCCTCTGTTCCCTCCAGGTGTGCATGCAGTGCAGTGCAACTCAGTAGCAATGAGCACTCCGCAACAGAAAGCGCACTGTGTTATTTGGCTCCCCTGCAGTTGGCAGGTCTGTTTCCTCTGTTCCCTCCAGGCGTGCATGCAGTACAGTGCAACTCAGTAGCAATGAGTACTCCGCAACAGAAAGCGCACTGTGTTATTTGGCTCCCCTGCAGTTCGCAGGTCTGTTTCCTCTGTTCCATTCAGGCGTGCATGCAGTACAGTGCAACTCAGTAGCAATGAGTACTCCGCAACAGAAAGCGCACTGTGTTGTTTGGCTCCCCTGCAGTTCGCAGGTCTGTTTCCTCTGTTCCATTCAGGCGTGCATGCAGTACAGTGCAACTCAGTAGCAATGAGTACTCCGCAACAGAAAGCGCACTGTGTTATTTGGCTCCACTGCAGTTGGCAGGTCTGTTTCCTCTGTTCCCTCCAGGTGTGCATGCAGTGCAGTGCAACTCAGTAGCAATGAGCACTCCGCAACAGAAAGCGCACTGTGTTATTTGGCTCCCCTGCAGTTGGCAGTTCTGTTTCCTCTGTTCCCTCCAGGTGTGCATGCAGTGCAGTGCAACTCAGTAGCAATGAGTACTCCGCAACAGAAAGCGCACTGTGTTATTTGGCTCCCCTGCAGTTGGCAGGTCTGTTTCCTCTGTTCCATCCAGGTGTGCATGCAGTACAGTGCAACTCAGTAGCAATGAGTACTCCGCAACAGAAAGTGTACTGTATTATTTGGCTCCCCTGCAGTTGGCAGGTCTGTTTCCTCTGTTCCCTCCAGGCGTGCATGCAGTACAGTGCAACTCAGTAGCAATGAGTACTCCGCAACAGAAAGCGCACTGTGTTATTTGGCTCCCCTGCAGTTGGCAGGTCTGTTTCCTCTGTTCCCTCCAGGCGTGCATGCAGTACAGTGCAACTCAGTAGCAATGAGCACTCCACAACAGAAAGCACAGTGTGTTATTTGGCTCCCCTGCAGTTGGCAGGTCTGTTTCCTCTGTTCCCTCCAGGTGTGCATGCAGTACAGTGCAACTCAGTAGCAATGAGCACTCCACAACAGAAAGCACAGTGTGTTATTTGGCTCCCCTGCAGTTGGCAGGTCTGTTTCCTCTGTTTTCTCCAGGCGTGCATGCAGTACAGTGCAACTCAGTAGCAATGAGCACTCCACAACAGAAAGCACAGTGTGTTATTTGGCTCCCCTGCAGTTGGCAGGTCTGTTTCCTCTGTTCCCTCCAGGTGTGCATGCAGTACAGTGCAACTCAGTAGCAATGAGCACTCCACAACAGAAAGCACAGTGTGTTATTTGGCTCCCCTGCAGTTGGCAGGTCTGTTTCCTCTGTTCCCTCCAGGTGTGCATGCAGTACAGTGCAACTCAGTAGCAATGAGCACTCCGCAACAGAAAGCGCACTGTGTTATTTGGCTCCCCTGCAGTTGGCAGGTCTGTTTCCTCTGTTCCATCCAGGTGTGCATGCAGTACAGTGCAACTCAGTAGCAATGAGCACTCCGCAACAGAAAGCGCACTGTGTTATTTGGCTCCCCTGCAGTTGGCAGGTCTGTTTCCTCTGTTCCATCCAGGTGTGCATGCAGTACAGTGCAACTCAGTAGCAATGAGTACTCCGCAACAGAAAGCGCACTGTGTTATTTGGCTCCCCTGCAGTTGGCAGGTCTGTTTCCTCTGTTCCATCCAGGTGTGCATGCAGTACAGTGCAACTCAGTAGCAATGAGCACTCCGCAACAGAAAGCGCACTGTGTTATTTGGCTCCCCTGCAGTTGGCAGGTCTGTTTCCTCTGTTCCCTCCAGGCGTGCATGCAGTACAGTGCAACTCGGTAGCAATGAGCACTCCACAACAGAAAGCACACTGTGTTATTTGGCTCCCCTGCAGTTGGCAGGTCTGTTTCCTCTGTTCCATCCAGGCGTGCATGCAGTACAGTGCAACTCAGTAGCAATGAGTACTCCGCAACAGAAAGCGCACTGTGTTATTTGGCTCCCCTGCAGTTGGCAGGTCTGTTTCCTCTGTTCCATCCAGGTGTGCATGCAGTACAGTGCAACTCAGTAGCAATGAGCACTCCGCAACAGAAAGCGCACTGTGTTATTTGGCTCCCCTGCAGTTGGCAGGTCTGTTTCCTCTGTTCCATCCAGGTGTGCATGCAGTACAGTGCAACTCAGTAGCAATGAGTACTCCGCAACAGAAAGCGCACTGTGTTATTTGGCTCCCCTGCAGTTGGCAGGTCTGTTTCCTCTGTTCCCTCCAGGTGTGCATGCAGTACAGTGCAACTCAGTAGCAATGAGCACTCCGCAACAGAAAGCGCACTGTGTTATTTGGCTCCCCTGCAGTTGGCAGGTCTGTTTCCTCTGTTCCATCCAGGCGTGCATGCAGTACAGTGCAACTCAGTAGCAATGAGCACTCCGCAACAGAAAGCCCACTGTGTTATTTGGCTCCCCTGCAGTTGGCAGGTCTGTTTCCTCTGTTCCATTCAGGCGTGCATGCAGTACAGTGCAACTCAGTAGCAATGAGCACTCCGCAACAGAAAGCGCACTGTGTTATTTGGCTCCCCTGCAGTTGGCAGGTCTGTTTCCTCTGTTCCCTCCAGGCGTGCATGCAGTACAGTGCAACTCAGTAGCAATGAGTACTCCGCAACAGAAAGCGCACTGTGTTATTTGGCTCCCCTGCAGTTGGCAGGTCTGTTTCCTCTGTTCCCTCCAGGCGTGCATGCAGTACAGTGCAACTCAGTAGCAATGAGCACTCCGCAACAGAAAGCGCACTGTGTTATTTGGCTCCCCTGCAGTTGGCAGGTCTGTTTCCTCTGTTCCATCCAGGCGTGCATGCAGTACAGTGCAACTCAGTAGCAATGAGTACTCCGCAACAGAAAGCGCACTGTGTTATTTGGCTCCCCTGCAGTTGGCAGGTCTGTTTCCTCTGTTCCCTCCAGGCGTGCATGCAGTACAGTGCAACTCAGTAGCAATGAGCACTCCGCAACAGAAAGCGCACTGTGTTATTTGGCTCCCCTGCAGTTGGCAGGTCTGTTTCCTCTGTTCCATCCAGGTGTGCATGCAGTACAGTGCAACTCAGTAGCAATGAGTACTCCGCAACAGAAAGCGCACTGTGTTATTTGGCTCCCCTGCAGTTCGCAGGTCTGTTTCCTCTGTTCCATTCAGGCGTGCATGCAGTACAGTGCAACTCAGTAGCAATGAGTACTCCGCAACAGAAAGCGCACTGTGTTGTTTGGCTCCCCTGCAGTTCGCAGGTCTGTTTCCTCTGTTCCATTCAGGCGTGCATGCAGTACAGTGCAACTCAGTAGCAATGAGTACTCCGCAACAGAAAGCGCACTGTGTTATTTGGCTCCCCTGCAGTTGGCAGTTCTGTTTCCTCTGTTCCCTCCAGGTGTGCATGCAGTGCAGTGCAACTCAGTAGCAATGAGTACTCCGCAACAGAAAGCGCACTGTGTTATTTGGCTCCCCTGCAGTTGGCAGGTCTGTTTCCTCTGTTCCATCCAGGTGTGCATGCAGTACAGTGCAACTCAGTAGCAATGAGTACTCCGCAACAGAAAGTGTACTGTATTATTTGGCTCCCCTGCAGTTGGCAGGTCTGTTTCCTCTGTTCCCTCCAGGCGTGCATGCAGTACAGTGCAACTCAGTAGCAATGAGTACTCCGCAACAGAAAGCGCACTGTGTTATTTGGCTCCCCTGCAGTTGGCAGGTCTGTTTCCTCTGTTCCCTCCAGGCGTGCATGCAGTACAGTGCAACTCAGTAGCAATGAGCACTCCACAACAGAAAGCACAGTGTGTTATTTGGCTCCCCTGCAGTTGGCAGGTCTGTTTCCTCTGTTCCCTCCAGGTGTGCATGCAGTACAGTGCAACTCAGTAGCAATGAGCACTCCACAACAGAAAGCACAGTGTGTTATTTGGCTCCCCTGCAGTTGGCAGGTCTGTTTCCTCTGTTCCCTCCAGGCGTGCATGCAGTACAGTGCAACTCAGTAGCAATGAGCACTCCACAACAGAAAGCACAGTGTGTTATTTGGCTCCCCTGCAGTTGGCAGGTCTGTTTCCTCTGTTCCCTCCAGGTGTGCATGCAGTACAGTGCAACTCAGTAGCAATGAGCACTCCACAACAGAAAGCACAGTGTGTTATTTGGCTCCCCTGCAGTTGGCAGGTCTGTTTCCTCTGTTCCCTCCAGGTGTGCATGCAGTACAGTGCAACTCAGTAGCAATGAGCACTCCGCAACAGAAAGCGCACTGTGTTATTTGGCTCCCCTGCAGTTGGCAGGTCTGTTTCCTCTGTTCCATCCAGGTGTGCATGCAGTACAGTGCAACTCAGTAGCAATGAGCACTCCGCAACAGAAAGCGCACTGTGTTATTTGGCTCCCCTGCAGTTGGCAGGTCTGTTTCCTCTGTTCCATCCAGGTGTGCATGCAGTACAGTGCAACTCAGTAGCAATGAGTACTCCGCAACAGAAAGCGCACTGTGTTATTTGGCTCCCCTGCAGTTGGCAGGTCTGTTTCCTCTGTTCCATCCAGGTGTGCATGCAGTACAGTGCAACTCAGTAGCAATGAGCACTCCGCAACAGAAAGCGCACTGTGTTATTTGGCTCCCCTGCAGTTGGCAGGTCTGTTTCCTCTGTTCCCTCCAGGCGTGCATGCAGTACAGTGCAACTCGGTAGCAATGAGCACTCCACAACAGAAAGCACACTGTGTTATTTGGCTCCCCTGCAGTTGGCAGGTCTGTTTCCTCTGTTCCATCCAGGCGTGCATGCAGTACAGTGCAACTCAGTAGCAATGAGTACTCCGCAACAGAAAGCGCACTGTGTTATTTGGCTCCCCTGCAGTTGGCAGGTCTGTTTCCTCTGTTCCCTCCAGGCGTGCATGCAGTACAGCGCAACTCAGTAGCAATGAGCACTCCGCAACAGAAAGCGCACTGTGTTATTTGGCTCCCCTGCAGTTGGCAGGTCTGTTTCCTCTGTTCCATCCAGGCGTGCATGCAGTACAGTGCAACTCAGTAGCAATGAGTACTCCGCAACAGAAAGCGCACTGTGTTATTTGGCTCCCCTGCAGTTGGCAGGTCTGTTTCCTCTGTTCCCTCCAGGCGTGCATGCAGTACAGTGCAACTCAGTAGCAATGAGCACTCCGCAACAGAAAGCGCACTGTGTTATTTGGCTCCCCTGCAGTTGGCAGGTCTGTTTCCTCTGTTCCATCCAGGTGTGCATGCAGTACAGTGCAACTCGGTAGCAATGAGTACTCCGCAACAGAAAGCGCACTGTGTTATTTGGCTCCCCTGCAGTTGGCAGGTCTGTTTCCTCTGTTCCATCCAGGCGTGCATGCAGTACAGTGCAACTCAGTAGCGATGAGCACTCCGCAACAGAAAGCGCACTGTGTTATTTGGCTCCCCTGCAGTTGGCAGGTCTGTTTCCTCTGTTCCCTCCAGGCGTGCATGCAGTGCACTGCAACTCAGTAGCAATGAGTACTCCGCAACAGAAAGCGCACTGTGTTATTTGGCTCCCCTGCAGTTGGCAGGTCTGTTTCCTCTGTTCCCTCCAGGCGTGCATGCAGTACAGTGCAACTCAGTAGCAATGAGTACTCCGCAACAGAAAGCGCACTGTGTTATTTGGCTCCCCTGCAGTTGGCAGGTCTGTTTCCTCTGTTCCCTCCAGGTGTGCATGCAGTACAGTGCAACTCAGTAGCAATGAGCACTCCGCAACAGAAAGCGCACTGTGTTATTTGGCTCCCCTGCAGTTGGCAGGTCTGTTTCCTCTGTTCCATTCAGGCGTGCATGCAGTACAGTGCAACTCAGTAGCAATGAGTACTCCGCAACAGAAAGCGTACTGTGTTATTTGGCTCCCCTGCAGTTGGCAGGTCTGTTTCCTCTGTTCCATCCAGGTGTGCATGCAGTACAGTGCAACTCAGTAGCAATGAGCACTCCGCAACAGAAAGCGCACTGTGTTATTTGGCTCCCCTGCAGTTGGCAGGTCTGTTTCCTCTGTTCCATCCAGGTGTGCATGCAGTACAGTGCAACTCAGTAGCAATGAGTACTCCGCAACAGAAAGCGCACTGTGTTATTTGGCTCCCCTGCAGTTGGCAGGTCTGTTTCCTCTGTACCCTCCAGGCGTGCATGCAGTACAGTGCAACTCAGTAGCAATGAGTACTCCGCAACAGAAAGCGCACTGTGTTATTTGGCTCCCCTGCAGTTGGCAGGTCTGTTTCCTCTGTTCCATCCAGGTGTGCATGCAGTACAGTGCAACTCAGTAGCAATGAGCACTCCGCAACAGAAAGCGCACTGTGTTATTTGGCTCCCCTGCAGTTGGCAGGTCTCTTTCCTCTGTTCCATTCAGGTGTGCATGCAGTACAGTGCAACTCAGTAGCAATGAGCACTCCGCAACAGAAAGCGCACTGTGTTATTTGGCTCCCCTGCAGTTGGCAGGTCTGTTTCCTCTGTTCCCTCCAGGTGTGCATGCAGTACAGTGCAACTCAGTAGCAATGAGTACTCCGCAACAGAAAGCGCACAGTGTTATTTGGCTCCCCTGCAGTTGGCAGGTCTGTTTCCTCTGTTTCATCCAGGTGTGCATGCAGTGCAGTGCAACTCAGTAGCAAAGAGTACTCCGCAACAGAAAGCGCACTGTGTTATTTGGCTCCCCTGCAGTTGGCAGGTCTGTTTCCTCTGTTCCCTCCAGGTGTGCATGCAGTACAGTGCAACTCGGTAGCAATGAGTACTCCGCAACAGAAAGCGCACTGTGTTATTTGGCTCCCCTGCAGTTGGCAGGTCTGTTTCCTCTGTTCCATCCAGGTGTGCATGCAGTACAGTGCAACTCAGTAGCAATGAGTACTCCGCAACAGAAAGCTCACTGTGTTATTTGGCTCCCCTGCAGTTGGCAGGTCTGTTTCCTCTGTTCCATTCAGGCGTGCATGCAGTACAGTGCAACTCAGTAGCAATGAGCACTCCGCAACAGAAAGCGCACTGTGTTATTTGGCTCCCCTGCAGTTGGCAGGTCTGTTTCCTCTGTTCCATCCAGGCGTGCATGCAGTACAGTGCAACTCAGTAGCAATGAGTACTCCGCAACAGAAAGCGCACTGTGTTATTTGGCTCCCCTGCATTTGGCAGGTCTGTTTCCTCTGTTCCATCCAGGCGTGCATGCAGTACAGTGCAACTCAGTAGCAATGAGCACTCCGCAACAGAAAGCTCACTGTGTTATTTGGCTCCCCTGCAGTTGGCAGGTCTGTTTCCTCTGTTCCCTCCAGGCGTGCATGCAGTACAGTGCAACTCAGTAGCAATGAGCACTCCGCAACAGAAAGCGCACTGTGTTATTTGGCTCCCCTGCAGTTGGCAGGTCTGTTTCCTCTGTTCCATCCAGGCGTGCATGCAGTACAGTGCAACTCAGTAGCAATGAGTACTCCGCAACAGAAAGCGCACTGTGTTATTTGGCTCCCCTGCAGTTGGCAGGTCTGTTTCCTCTGTTCCATCCAGGCGTGCATGCAGTACAGTGCAACTCAGTAGCAATGAGCACTCCGCAACAGAAAGCGCACTGTGTTATTTGGCTCCCCTGCAGTTGGCAGGTCTCTTTCCTCTGTTCCATCCAGGTGTGCATGCAGTACAGTGCAACTCAGTAGCAATGAGTACTCCGCAACAGAAAGCGCACTGTGTTATTTGGCTCCCCTGCAGTTGGCAGGTCTGTTTCCTCTGTTCCCTCCAGGCGTGCATGCAGTACAGTGCAACTCAGTAGCAATGAGTACTCCGCAACAGAAAGCGCACTGTGTTATTTGGCTCCCCTGCAGTTGGCAGGTCTGTTTCCTCTGTTCCCTCCAGGCGTGCATGCAGTACAGTGCAACTCAGTAGCAATGAGTACTCCGCAACAGAAAGCGTACTGTGTTATTTGGCTCCCCTGCAGTTGGCAGGTCTGTTTCCTCTGTTCCATTCAGGCGTGCATGCAGTACAGTGCAACTCAGTAGCAATGAGCACTCCGCAACAGAAAGCGCACTGTGTTATTTGGCTCCCCTGCAGTTGGCAGGTCTGTTTCTTCTGTTCCCTCCAGGCGTGCATGCAGTACAGTGCAACTCAGTAGCAATGAGCACTCCGCAACAGAAAGCGCACTGTGTTATTTGGCTCCCCAGCTGTTGGCAGGTCTGTTTCCTCTGTTCCATCCAGGCGTGCATGCAGTACAGTGCAACTCAGTAGCAATGAGTACTCCGCAACAGAAAGTGCACTGTGTTATTTGGCTCCCCTGCAGTTGGCAGGTCTGTTTCCTCTGTTCCATCCAGGTGTGCATGCAGTACAGTGCAACTCAGTAGCAATGAGCACTCCACAACAGAAAGCGCACTGTGTTATTTGGCTCCCCTGCAGTTGGCAGGTCTGTTTCCTCTGTTCCATTCAGGTGTGCATGCAGTACAGTGCAACTCAGTAGCAATGAGCACTCCGCAACAGAAAGCGCACTGTGTTATTTGGCTCCCCTGCAGTTGGCAGGTCTGTTTCCTCTGGTCCCTCCAGGTGTGCATGCAGTACAGTGCAACTCAGTAGCAATGAGCACTCCGCAACAGAAAGCGCACTGTGTTATTTGGCTCCCCTGCAGTTGGCAGGTCTGTTTCCTCTGTTCCCTCCAGGTGTGCATGCAGTACAGTGCAACTCAGTAGCAATGAGTACTCCGCAACAGAAAGCGCACTGTGTTATTTGGCTCCCCTGCAGTTGGCAGGTCTGTTTCCTCTGTTCCATCCAGGCGTAAATGCAGTACAGTGAAACTCAGTAGCAATGAGCACTCCGCAACAGAAAGCGTACTGTGTTATTTGGCTCCCCTGCAGTTGGCAGGTCTGTTTCCTCTGTTCCCTCCAGGCGTGCATGCAGTACAGTGCAACTCAGTAGCAATGAGCACTCCACGACAGAAAGCGCACTGTGTTATTTGGCTCCCCTGCAGTTGGCAGGTCTGTTTCCTCTGTTCCATCCAGGTGTGCATGCAGTGCAGTGCAACTCAGTAGCAATGAGTACTCCGCAACAGAAAGCGCACTGTGTTATTTGGCTCCCCTGCAGTTGGCAGGTCTGTTTCCTCTGTTCCCTCCAGGTGTGCATGCAGTACAGTGCAACTCAGTAGCAATGAGCACTCCGCAACAGAAAGCGTACTGTGTTATATGGCTCCCCTGCAGTTGGCAGGTCTGTTTCCTCTGTTCCCTCCAGGCGTGCATGCAGTACAGTGCAACTCAGTAGCAATGAGCACTCCACAACAGAAAGCGCACTGTGTTATTTGGCTCCCCTGCAGTTGGCAGGTCTGTTTCCTCTGTTCCATCCAGGTGTGCATGCAGTACAGTGCAACTCAGTAGCAATGAGTACTCCGCAACAGAAAGCGCACTGTGTTATTTGGCTCCCCTGCAGTTGGCAGGTCTGTTTCCTCTGTTCCATCCAGGTGTGCATGCAGTACAGTGCAACTCAGTAGCAATGAGCACTCCGCAACAGAAAGCGCACTGTGTTATTTGGCTCCCCTGCAGTTGGCAGGTCTGTTTCCTCTGTTCCCTCCAGGCGTGCATGCAGTACAGTGCAACTCGGTAGCAATGAGCACTCCACAACAGAAAGCACACTGTGTTATTTGGCTCCCCTGCAGTTGGCAGGTCTGTTTCCTCTGTTCCATCCAGGCGTGCATGCAGTACAGTGCAACTCAGTAGCAATGAGTACTCCGCAACAGAAAGCGCACTGTGTTATTTGGCTCCCCTGCAGTTGGCAGGTCTGTTTCCTCTGTTCCCTCCAGGCGTGCATGCAGTACAGCGCAACTCAGTAGCAATGAGCACTCCGCAACAGAAAGCGCACTGTGTTATTTGGCTCCCCTGCAGTTGGCAGGTCTGTTTCCTCTGTTCCATCCAGGCGTGCATGCAGTACAGTGCAACTCAGTAGCAATGAGTACTCCGCAACAGAAAGCGCACTGTGTTATTTGGCTCCCCTGCAGTTGGCAGGTCTGTTTCCTCTGTTCCCTCCAGGCGTGCATGCAGTACAGTGCAACTCAGTAGCAATGAGCACTCCGCAACAGAAAGCGCACTGTGTTATTTGGCTCCCCTGCAGTTGGCAGGTCTGTTTCCTCTGTTCCATCCAGGTGTGCATGCAGTACAGTGCAACTCGGTAGCAATGAGTACTCCGCAACAGAAAGCGCACTGTGTTATTTGGCTCCCCTGCAGTTGGCAGGTCTGTTTCCTCTGTTCCATCCAGGCGTGCATGCAGTACAGTGCAACTCAGTAGCGATGAGCACTCCGCAACAGAAAGCGCACTGTGTTATTTGGCTCCCCTGCAGTTGGCAGGTCTGTTTCCTCTGTTCCCTCCAGGAGTGCATGCAGTGCACTGCAACTCAGTAGCAATGAGTACTCCGCAACAGAAAGCGCACTGTGTTATTTGGCTCCCCTGCAGTTGGCAGGTCTGTTTCCTCTGTTCCCTCCAGGCGTGCATGCAGTACAGTGCAACTCAGTAGCAATGAGTACTCCGCAACAGAAAGCGCACTGTGTTATTTGGCTCCCCTGCAGTTGGCAGGTCTGTTTCCTCTGTTCCCTCCAGGTGTGCATGCAGTACAGTGCAACTCAGTAGCAATGAGCACTCCGCAACAGAAAGCGCACTGTGTTATTTGGCTCCCCTGCAGTTGGCAGGTCTGTTTCCTCTGTTCCATTCAGGCGTGCATGCAGTACAGTGCAACTCAGTAGCAATGAGTACTCCGCAACAGAAAGCGTACTGTGTTATTTGGCTCCCCTGCAGTTGGCAGGTCTGTTTCCTCTGTTCCATCCAGGTGTGCATGCAGTACAGTGCAACTCAGTAGCAATGAGCACTCCGCAACAGAAAGCGCACTGTGTTATTTGGCTCCCCTGCAGTTGGCAGGTCTGTTTCCTCTGTTCCATCCAGGTGTGCATGCAGTACAGTGCAACTCAGTAGCAATGAGCACTCCGCAACAGAAAGCGCACTGTGTTATTTGGCTCCCCTGCAGTTGGCAGGTCTGTTTCCTCTGTTCCCTCCAGGTGTGCATGCAGTACAGTGCAACTCAGTAGCAATGAGTACTCCGCAACAGAAAGCGCACTGTGTTATTTGGCTCCCCTGCAGTTGGCAGGTCTGTTTCCTCTGTTCCATCCAGGCGTAAATGCAGTACAGTGAAACTCAGTAGCAATGAGCACTCCGCAACAGAAAGCGTACTGTGTTATTTGGCTCCCCTGCAGTTGGCAGGTCTGTTTCCTCTGTTCCCTCCAGGCGTGCATGCAGTACAGTGCAACTCAGTAGCAATGAGCACTCCACGACAGAAAGCGCACTGTGTTATTTGGCTCCCCTGCAGTTGGCAGGTCTGTTTCCTCTGTTCCATCCAGGTGTGCATGCAGTGCAGTGCAACTCAGTAGCAATGAGTACTCCGCAACAGAAAGCGCACTGTGTTATTTGGCTCCCCTGCAGTTGGCAGGTCTGTTTCCTCTGTTCCCTCCAGGTGTGCATGCAGTACAGTGCAACTCAGTAGCAATGAGCACTCCGCAACAGAAAGCGTACTGTGTTATATGGCTCCCCTGCAGTTGGCAGGTCTGTTTCCTCTGTTCCCTCCAGGCGTGCATGCAGTACAGTGCAACTCAGTAGCAATGAGCACTCCACAACAGAAAGCGCACTGTGTTATTTGGCTCCCCTGCAGTTGGCAGGTCTGTTTCCTCTGTTCCATCCAGGTGTGCATGCAGTACAGTGCAACTCAGTAGCAATGAGTACTCCGCAACAGAAAGCGCACTGTGTTATTTGGCTCCCCTGCAGTTGGCAGGTCTGTTTCCTCTGTTCCATCCAGGTGTGCATGCAGTACAGTGCAACTCAGTAGCAATGAGCACTCCGCAACAGAAAGCGCACTGTGTTATTTGGCTCCCCTGCAGTTGGCAGGTCTGTTTCCTCTGTTCCCTCCAGGCGTGCATGCAGTACAGTGCAACTCGGTAGCAATGAGCACTCCACAACAGAAAGCACACTGTGTTATTTGGCTCCCCTGCAGTTGGCAGGTCTGTTTCCTCTGTTCCATCCAGGCGTGCATGCAGTACAGTGCAACTCAGTAGCAATGAGTACTCCGCAACAGAAAGCGCACTGTGTTATTTGGCTCCCCTGCAGTTGGCAGGTCTGTTTCCTCTGTTCCCTCCAGGCGTGCATGCAGTACAGCGCAACTCAGTAGCAATGAGCACTCCGCAACAGAAAGCGCACTGTGTTATTTGGCTCCCCTGCAGTTGGCAGGTCTGTTTCCTCTGTTCCATCCAGGCGTGCATGCAGTACAGTGCAACTCAGTAGCAATGAGTACTCCGCAACAGAAAGCGCACTGTGTTATTTGGCTCCCCTGCAGTTGGCAGGTCTGTTTCCTCTGTTCCCTCCAGGCGTGCATGCAGTACAGTGCAACTCAGTAGCAATGAGCACTCCGCAACAGAAAGCGCACTGTGTTATTTGGCTCCCCTGCAGTTGGCAGGTCTGTTTCCTCTGTTCCATCCAGGTGTGCATGCAGTACAGTGCAACTCGGTAGCAATGAGTACTCCGCAACAGAAAGCGCACTGTGTTATTTGGCTCCCCTGCAGTTGGCAGGTCTGTTTCCTCTGTTCCATCCAGGCGTGCATGCAGTACAGTGCAACTCAGTAGCGATGAGCACTCCGCAACAGAAAGCGCACTGTGTTATTTGGCTCCCCTGCAGTTGGCAGGTCTGTTTCCTCTGTTCCCTCCAGGCGTGCATGCAGTGCACTGCAACTCAGTAGCAATGAGTACTCCGCAACAGAAAGCGCACTGTGTTATTTGGCTCCCCTGCAGTTGGCAGGTCTGTTTCCTCTGTTCCCTCCAGGCGTGCATGCAGTACAGTGCAACTCAGTAGCAATGAGTACTCCGCAACAGAAAGCGCACTGTGTTATTTGGCTCCCCTGCAGTTGGCAGGTCTGTTTCCTCTGTTCCCTCCAGGTGTGCATGCAGTACAGTGCAACTCAGTAGCAATGAGCACTCCGCAACAGAAAGCGCACTGTGTTATTTGGCTCCCCTGCAGTTGGCAGGTCTGTTTCCTCTGTTCCATTCAGGCGTGCATGCAGTACAGTGCAACTCAGTAGCAATGAGTACTCCGCAACAGAAAGCGTACTGTGTTATTTGGCTCCCCTGCAGTTGGCAGGTCTGTTTCCTCTGTTCCATCCAGGTGTGCATGCAGTACAGTGCAACTCAGTAGCAATGAGCACTCCGCAACAGAAAGCGCACTGTGTTATTTGGCTCCCCTGCAGTTGGCAGGTCTGTTTCCTCTGTTCCATCCAGGTGTGCATGCAGTACAGTGCAACTCAGTAGCAATGAGTACTCCGCAACAGAAAGCGCACTGTGTTATTTGGCTCCCCTGCAGTTGGCAGGTCTGTTTCCTCTGTACCCTCCAGGCGTGCATGCAGTACAGTGCAACTCAGTAGCAATGAGTACTCCGCAACAGAAAGCGCACTGTGTTATTTGGCTCCCCTGCAGTTGGCAGGTCTGTTTCCTCTGTTCCATCCAGGTGTGCATGCAGTACAGTGCAACTCAGTAGCAATGAGCACTCCGCAACAGAAAGCGCACTGTGTTATTTGGCTCCCCTGCAGTTGGCAGGTCTCTTTCCTCTGTTCCATTCAGGTGTGCATGCAGTACAGTGCAACTCAGTAGCAATGAGCACTCCGCAACAGAAAGCGCACTGTGTTATTTGGCTCCCCTGCAGTTGGCAGGTCTGTTTCCTCTGTTCCCTCCAGGTGTGCATGCAGTACAGTGCAACTCAGTAGCAATGAGTACTCCGCAACAGAAAGCGCACAGTGTTATTTGGCTCCCCTGCAGTTGGCAGGTCTGTTTCCTCTGTTTCATCCAGGTGTGCATGCAGTGCAGTGCAACTCAGTAGCAATGAGTACTCCGCAACAGAAAGCGCACTGTGTTATTTGGCTCCCCTGCAGTTGGCAGGTCTGTTTCCTCTGTTCCCTCCAGGTGTGCATGCAGTACAGTGCAACTCGGTAGCAATGAGTACTCCGCAACAGAAAGCGCACTGTGTTATTTGGCTCCCCTGCAGTTGGCAGGTCTGTTTCCTCTGTTCCATCCAGGTGTGCATGCAGTACAGTGCAACTCAGTAGCAATGAGTACTCCGCAACAGAAAGCTCACTGTGTTATTTGGCTCCCCTGCAGTTGGCAGGTCTGTTTCCTCTGTTCCATTCAGGCGTGCATGCAGTACAGTGCAACTCAGTAGCAATGAGCACTCCGCAACAGAAAGCGCACTGTGTTATTTGGCTCCCCTGCAGTTGGCAGGTCTGTTTCCTCTGTTCCATCCAGGCGTGCATGCAGTACAGTGCAACTCAGTAGCAATGAGTACTCCGCAACAGAAAGCGCACTGTGTTATTTGGCTCCCCTGCATTTGGCAGGTCTGTTTCCTCTGTTCCATCCAGGCGTGCATGCAGTACAGTGCAACTCAGTAGCAATGAGCACTCCGCAACAGAAAGCTCACTGTGTTATTTGGCTCCCCTGCAGTTGGCAGGTCTGTTTCCTCTGTTCCCTCCAGGCGTGCATGCAGTACAGTGCAACTCAGTAGCAATGAGCACTCCGCAACAGAAAGCGCACTGTGTTATTTGGCTCCCCTGCAGTTGGCAGGTCTGTTTCCTCTGTTCCATCCAGGCGTGCATGCAGTACAGTGCAACTCAGTAGCAATGAGTACTCCGCAACAGAAAGCGCACTGTGTTATTTGGCTCCCCTGCAGTTGGCAGGTCTGTTTCCTCTGTTCCATCCAGGCGTGCATGCAGTACAGTGCAACTCAGTAGCAATGAGCACTCCGCAACAGAAAGCGCACTGTGTTATTTGGCTCCCCTGCAGTTGGCAGGTCTCTTTCCTCTGTTCCATCCAGGTGTGCATGCAGTACAGTGCAACTCAGTAGCAATGAGTACTCCGCAACAGAAAGCGCACTGTGTTATTTGGCTCCCCTGCAGTTGGCAGGTCTGTTTCCTCTGTTCCCTCCAGGCGTGCATGCAGTACAGTGCAACTCAGTAGCAATGAGTACTCCGCAACAGAAAGCGCACTGTGTTATTTGGCTCCCCTGCAGTTGGCAGGTCTGTTTCCTCTGTTCCCTCCAGGCGTGCATGCAGTACAGTGCAACTCAGTAGCAATGAGTACTCCGCAACAGAAAGCGTACTGTGTTATTTGGCTCCCCTGCAGTTGGCAGGTCTGTTTCCTCTGTTCCATTCAGGCGTGCATGCAGTACAGTGCAACTCAGTAGCAATGAGCACTCCGCAACAGAAAGCGCACTGTGTTATTTGGCTCCCCTGCAGTTGGCAGGTCTGTTTCTTCTGTTCCCTCCAGGCGTGCATGCAGTACAGTGCAACTCAGTAGCAATGAGCACTCCGCAACAGAAAGCGCACTGTGTTATTTGGCTCCCCAGCTGTTGGCAGGTCTGTTTCCTCTGTTCCATCCAGGCGTGCATGCAGTACAGTGCAACTCAGTAGCAATGAGTACTCCGCAACAGAAAGTGCACTGTGTTATTTGGCTCCCCTGCAGTTGGCAGGTCTGTTTCCTCTGTTCCATCCAGGTGTGCATGCAGTACAGTGCAACTCAGTAGCAATGAGCACTCCACAACAGAAAGCGCACTGTGTTATTTGGCTCCCCTGCAGTTGGCAGGTCTGTTTCCTCTGTTCCATTCAGGTGTGCATGCAGTACAGTGCAACTCAGTAGCAATGAGCACTCCGCAACAGAAAGCGCACTGTGTTATTTGGCTCCCCTGCAGTTGGCAGGTCTGTTTCCTCTGGTCCCTCCAGGTGTGCATGCAGTACAGTGCAACTCAGTAGCAATGAGCACTCCGCAACAGAAAGCGCACTGTGTTATTTGGCTCCCCTGCAGTTGGCAGGTCTGTTTCCTCTGTTCCCTCCAGGTGTGCATGCAGTACAGTGCAACTCAGTAGCAATGAGTACTCCGCAACAGAAAGCGCACTGTGTTATTTGGCTCCCCTGCAGTTGGCAGGTCTGTTTCCTCTGTTCCATCCAGGCGTAAATGCAGTACAGTGAAACTCAGTAGCAATGAGCACTCCGCAACAGAAAGCGTACTGTGTTATTTGGCTCCCCTGCAGTTGGCAGGTCTGTTTCCTCTGTTCCCTCCAGGCGTGCATGCAGTACAGTGCAACTCAGTAGCAATGAGCACTCCACGACAGAAAGCGCACTGTGTTATTTGGCTCCCCTGCAGTTGGCAGGTCTGTTTCCTCTGTTCCATCCAGGTGTGCATGCAGTGCAGTGCAACTCAGTAGCAATGAGTACTCCGCAACAGAAAGCGCACTGTGTTATTTGGCTCCCCTGCAGTTGGCAGGTCTGTTTCCTCTGTTCCCTCCAGGTGTGCATGCAGTACAGTGCAACTCAGTAGCAATGAGCACTCCGCAACAGAAAGCGTACTGTGTTATATGGCTCCCCTGCAGTTGGCAGGTCTGTTTCCTCTGTTCCCTCCAGGCGTGCATGCAGTACAGTGCAACTCAGTAGCAATGAGCACTCCACAACAGAAAGCGCACTGTGTTATTTGGCTCCCCTGCAGTTGGCAGGTCTGTTTCCTCTGTTCCATCCAGGTGTGCATGCAGTGCAGTGCAACTCAGTAGCAATGAGTACTCCGCAACAAAAAGCGCACTGTGTTATTTGGCTCCCCTGCAGTTGGCAGGTCTGTTTCCTCTGTTCCCTCCAGGTGTGCATGCAGTACAGTGCAACTCACTAGCAATGAGCACTCCGCAACAGAAAGCGCACTGTGTTATTTGGCTCCCCTGCAGTTGGCAGGTCTGTTTCCTCTGTTCCCTCCAGGTGTGCATGCAGTACAGTGCAACTCAGTAGCAATGAGCACTCCGCAACAGAAAGCGCACTGTGTTATTTGGCTCCCCAGCAGTTGGCAGGTCTGTTACCTCTGTTCCATCCAGGTGTGCATGCAGTACAGTGCAACTCAGTAGCAATGAGCACTCCGCAACAGAAAGCGCACTGTGTTATTTGGCTCCCCTGCAGTTGGCAGGTCTGTTTCCTCTGTTCCATCCAGGCGTGCATGCAGTACAGTGCAACTCAGTAGCAATGAGTACTCCGCAACAGAAAGCGCACTGTGTTATTTGGCTCCCCTGCAGTTGGCAGGTCTGTTTCCTCTGTTCCCTCCAGGTGTGCATGCAGTACAGTGCAACTCAGTAGCAATGAGTACTCCGCAACAGAAAGCGCACTGTGTTATTTGGCTCCCCTGCAGTTGGCAGGTCTGTTTCCTCTGTTCCATCCAGGTGTGCATGCAGTACAGTGCAACTCAGTAGCAATGAGTACTCCGCAACAGAAAGCGCACTGTGTTATTTGGCTCCCCTGCAGTTGGCAGGTCTGTTTCCTCTGTTCCATCCAGGCGTGCATGCAGTACAGTGCAACTCAGTAGCAATGAGCACTCCGCAACAGAAAGCGCACTGTGTTATTTGGCTCCCCTGCAGTTGGCAGGTCTGTTTCCTCTGTTCCATCCAGGCGTGCATGCAGTACAGTGCAACTCAGTAGCAATGAGCACTCCGCAACAGAAAGCGCACTGTGTTATTTGGCTCCCCTGCAGTTGGCAGGTCTGTTTCCTCTGTTCCATCCAGGTGTGCATGCAGTACAGTGCAACTCAGTAGCAATGAG
Source organism: Meconema thalassinum (assembly GCA_946902985.2). Lineage (NCBI taxonomy): Eukaryota > Metazoa > Arthropoda > Insecta > Orthoptera > Tettigoniidae > Meconema > Meconema thalassinum. The sequence continues at coordinate 276,777,927 of OX336388.2, forward strand.
TACTCCGCAACAGAAAGCGCAGTGTGTTATTTGGCTCCCCTGCAGTTGGCAGGTCTGTTTCCTCTGTTCCCTCCAGGCGTGCATGCAGTACAGTGCAACTCAGTAGCAATGAGCACTCCGCAACAGAAAGCGCACTGTGTTATTTGGCTCCCCTGCAGTTGGCAGGTCTGTTTCCTCTGTTCCATCCAGGCGTGCATGCAGTACAGTGCAACTCAGTAGCTATGAGCACTCCGCAACAGAAAGCGCACTGTGTTATTTGGCTCCCCTGCAGTTGGCAGGTCTGTTTCCTCTGTTCCCTCCAGGTGTGCATGCAGTACAGTGCAACTCAGTAGCAATGAGTACTCCGCAACAGAAAGCGCACTGTGTTATTTGGCTCCCCTGCAGTTGGCAGGTCTGTTTCCTCTGTTCCATCCAGGCGTGCATGCAGTACAGTGCAACTCAGTAGCAATGAGCACTCCGCAACAGAAAGCGCACTGTGTTATTTGGCTCCCCTGCAGTTGGCAGGTCTGTTTCCTCTGTTCCATCCAGGTGTGCATGCAGTACAGTGCAACTCAGTAGCAATGAGCACTCCGCAACAGAAAGCGCACTGTGTTATTTGGCTCCCCTGCAGTTGGCAGGTCTGTTTCCTCTGTTCCATTCAGGCGTGCATGCAGTACAGTGCAACTCGGTAGCAATGAGTACTCCGCAACAGAAAGCGCACTGTGTTGTTTGGCTCCCCTGCAGTTGGCAGGTCTGTTTCCTCTGTTCCATCCAGGTGTGCATGCAGTGCAGTGCAACTCAGTAGCAATGAGCACTCCGCAACAGAAAGCGTACTGTGTTATTTGGCTCCCCTGCAGTTGGCAGGTCTGTTTCCTCTGTTCCATCCAGGTGTGCATGCAGTACAGTGCAACTCAGTAGCAATGAGCACTCCGCAACAGAAAGCGCACTGTGTTATTTGGCTCCCCTGCAGTTGGCAGGTCTGTTTCCTCTGTTCCCTCCAGGTGTGCATGCAGTGCAGTGCAACTCAGTAGCAATGAGTACTCCGCAACAGAAAGTGTACTGTATTATTTGGCTCCCCTGCAGTTGGCAGGTCTGTTTCCTCTGTTCCCTCCAGGCGTGCATGCAGTACAGTGCAACTCAGTAGCAATGAGCACTACGCAACAGAAAGCGCACTGTGTTATTTGGCTCCCCTGCAGTTGGCAGGTCTCTTTCCTCTGTTCCATCCAGGTGTGCATGCAGTACAGTGCAACTCAGTAGCAATGAGCACTCCGCAACAGGAAGCGCACTGTGTTATTTGGCTCCCCTGCAGTTGGCAGGTCTGTTTCCTCTGTTCCCTCCAGGTGTGCATGCAGTACAGTGCAACTCAGTAGCAATGAGTACTCCGCAACAGAAAGCGCACTGTGTTATTTGGCTCCCCTGCAGTTGGCAGGTCTGTTTCCTCTGTTCCATCCAGGTGTGCATGCAGTGCAGTGCAACTCAGTAGCAATGAGTACTCCGCAACAGAAAGCGCACTGTGTTATTTGGCTCCCCTGCAGTTGGCAGGTCTGTTTACTCTGTTCCCTCCAGGTGTGCATGCAGTACAGTGCAACTCGGTAGCAATGAGTACTCCGCAACAGAAAGCGCACTGTGTTATTTGGCTCCCCTGCAGTTGGCAGGTCTGTTTCCTCTGTTCCATCCAGGTGTGCATGCAGTACAGTGCATCTCAGTAGCAATGAGTACTCCGCAACAGAAAGCTCACTGTGTTATTTGGCTCCCCTGCAGTTGGCAGGTCTGTTTCCTCTGTTCCATTCAGGCGTGCATGCAGTACAGTGCAACTCAGTAGCAATGAGTACTCCGCAACAGAAAGCGCACTGTGTTATTTGGCTCCACTGCAGTTGGCAGGTCTGTTTCCTCTGTTCCCTCCAGGTGTGCATGCAGTGCAGTGCAACTCAGTAGCAATGAGCACTCCGCAACAGAAAGCGCACTGTGTTATTTGGCTCCCCTGCAGTTGGCAGGTCTGTTTCCTCTGTTCCCTCCAGGCGTGCATGCAGTACAGTGCAACTCAGTAGCAATGAGTACTCCGCAACAGAAAGCGCACTGTGTTATTTGGCTCCCCTGCAGTTCGCAGGTCTGTTTCCTCTGTTCCATTCAGGCGTGCATGCAGTACAGTGCAACTCAGTAGCAATGAGTACTCCGCAACAGAAAGCACACTGTGTTATTTGGCTCCCCTGCAGTTCGCAGGTCTGTTTCCTCTGTTCCCTCCAGGTGTGCATGCAGTGCAGTGCAACTCAGTAGCAATGAGCACTCCGCAACAGAAAGCGCACTGTGTTATTTGGCTCCCCTGCAGTTGGCAGTTCTGTTTCCTCTGTTCCCTCCAGGTGTGCATGCAGTGCAGTGCAACTCAGTAGCAATGAGTACTCCGCAACAGAAAGCGCACTGTGTTATTTGGCTCCCCTGCAGTTGGCAGGTCTGTTTCCTCTGTTCCATCCAGGTGTGCATGCAGTACAGTGCAACTCAGTAGCAATGAGTACTCCGCAACAGAAAGTGTACTGTATTATTTGGCTCCCCTGCAGTTGGCAGGTCTGTTTCCTCTGTTCCCTCCAGGCGTGCATGCAGTACAGTGCAACTCAGTAGCAATGAGTACTCCGCAACAGAAAGCGCACTGTGTTATTTGGCTCCCCTGCAGTTGGCAGGTCTGTTTCCTCTGTTCCCTCCAGGCGTGCATGCAGTACAGTGCAACTCAGTAGCAATGAGCACTCCACAACAGAAAGCACAGTGTGTTATTTGGCTCCCCTGCAGTTGGCAGGTCTGTTTCCTCTGTTCCCTCCAGGTGTGCATGCAGTACAGTGCAACTCAGTAGCAATGAGCACTCCACAACAGAAAGCACAGTGTGTTATTTGGCTCCCCTGCAGTTGGCAGGTCTGTTTCCTCTGTTCCCTCCAGGCGTGCATGCAGTACAGTGCAACTCAGTAGCAATGAGCACTCCACAACAGAAAGCACAGTGTGTTATTTGGCTCCCCTGCAGTTGGCAGGTCTGTTTCATCTGTTCCCTCCAGGTGTGCATGCAGTACAGTGCAACTCAGTAGCAATGAGCACTCCACAACAGAAAGCACAGTGTGTTATTTGGCTCCCCTGCAGTTGGCAGGTCTGTTTCCTCTGTTCCCTCCAGGTGTGCATGCAGTACAGTGCAACTCAGTAGCAATGAGCACTCCGCAACAGAAAGCGCACTGTGTTATTTGGCTCCCCTGCAGTTGGCAGGTCTGTTTCCTCTGTTCCATCCAGGTGTGCATGCAGTACAGTGCAACTCAGTAGCAATGAGCACTCCGCAACAGAAAGCGCACTGTGTTATTTGGCTCCCCTGCAGTTGGCAGGTCTGTTTCCTCTGTTCCATCCAGGTGTGCATGCAGTACAGTGCAACTCAGTAGCAATGAGTACTCCGCAACAGAAAGCGCACTGTGTTATTTGGCTCCCCTGCAGTTGGCAGGTCTGTTTCCTCTGTTCCATCCAGGTGTGCATGCAGTACAGTGCAACTCAGTAGCAATGAGCACTCCGCAACAGAAAGCGCACTGTGTTATTTGGCTCCCCTGCAGTTGGCAGGTCTGTTTCCTCTGTTCCCTCCAGGCGTGCATGCAGTACAGTGCAACTCGGTAGCAATGAGCACTCCACAACAGAAAGCACACTGTGTTATTTGGCTCCCCTGCAGTTGGCAGGTCTGTTTCCTCTGTTCCATCCAGGCGTGCATGCAGTACAGTGCAACTCAGTAGCAATGAGTACTCCGCAACAGAAAGCGCACTGTGTTATTTGGCTCCCCTGCAGTTGGCAGGTCTGTTTCCTCTGTTCCATCCAGGTGTGCATGCAGTACAGTGCAACTCAGTAGCAATGAGCACTCCGCAACAGAAAGCGCACTGTGTTATTTGGCTCCCCTGCAGTTGGCAGGTCTGTTTCCTCTGTTCCATCCAGGTGTGCATGCAGTACAGTGCAACTCAGTAGCAATGAGTACTCCGCAACAGAAAGCGCACTGTGTTATTTGGCTCCCCTGCAGTTGGCAGGTCTGTTTCCTCTGTTCCCTCCAGGTGTGCATGCAGTACAGTGCAACTCAGTAGCAATGAGCACTCCGCAACAGAAAGCGCACTGTGTTATTTGGCTCCCCTGCAGTTGGCAGGTCTGTTTCCTCTGTTCCATCCAGGCGTGCATGCAGTACAGTGCAACTCAGTAGCAATGAGCACTCCGCAACAGAAAGCCCACTGTGTTATTTGGCTCCCCTGCAGTTGGCAGGTCTGTTTCCTCTGTTCCATTCAGGCGTGCATGCAGTACAGTGCAACTCAGTAGCAATGAGCACTCCGCAACAGAAAGCGCACTGTGTTATTTGGCTCCCCTGCAGTTGGCAGGTCTGTTTCCTCTGTTCCCTCCAGGCGTGCATGCAGTACAGTGCAACTCAGTAGCAATGAGTACTCCGCAACAGAAAGCGCACTGTGTTATTTGGCTCCCCTGCAGTTGGCAGGTCTGTTTCCTCTGTTCCCTCCAGGCGTGCATGCAGTACAGTGCAACTCAGTAGCAATGAGCACTCCGCAACAGAAAGCGCACTGTGTTATTTGGCTCCCCTGCAGTTGGCAGGTCTGTTTCCTCTGTTCCATCCAGGCGTGCATGCAGTACAGTGCAACTCAGTAGCAATGAGTACTCCGCAACAGAAAGCGCACTGTGTTATTTGGCTCCCCTGCAGTTGGCAGGTCTGTTTCCTCTGTTCCCTCCAGGCGTGCATGCAGTACAGTGCAACTCAGTAGCAATGAGCACTCCGCAACAGAAAGCGCACTGTGTTATTTGGCTCCCCTGCAGTTGGCAGGTCTGTTTCCTCTGTTCCATCCAGGTGTGCATGCAGTACAGTGCAACTCGGTAGCAATGAGTACTCCGCAACAGAAAGCGCACTGTGTAATTTGGCTCCCCTGCAGTTGGCAGGTCTGTTTCCTCTGTTCCATCCAGGCGTGCATGCAGTACAGTGCAACTCAGTAGCGATGAGCACTCCGCAACAGAAAGCGCACTGTGTTATTTGGCTCCCCTGCAGTTGGCAGGTCTGTTTCCTCTGTTCCCTCCAGGCGTGCATGCAGTGCACTGCAACTCAGTAGCAATGAGTACTCCGCAACAGAAAGCGCACTGTGTTATTTGGCTCCCCTGCAGTTGGCAGGTCTGTTTCCTCTGTTCCCTCCAGGCGTGCATGCAGTACAGTGCAACTCAGTAGCAATGAGTACTCCGCAACAGAAAGCGCACTGTGTTATTTGGCTCCCCTGCAGTTGGCAGTTCTGTTTCCTCTGTTCCCTCCAGGTGTGCATGCAGTACAGTGCAACTCAGTAGCAATGAGCACTCCGCAACAGAAAGCGCACTGTGTTATTTGGCTCCCCTGCAGTTGGCAGGTCTGTTTCCTCTGTTCCATTCAGGCGTGCATGCAGTACAGTGCAACTCAGTAGCAATGAGTACTCCGCAACAGAAAGCGTACTGTGTTATTTGGCTCCCCTGCAGTTGGCAGGTCTGTTTCCTCTGTTCCATCCAGGTGTGCATGCAGTACAGTGCAACTCAGTAGCAATGAGCACTCCGCAACAGAAAGCGCACTGTGTTATTTGGCTCCCCTGCAGTTGGCAGGTCTGTTTCCTCTGTTCCATCCAGGTGTGCATGCAGTACAGTGCAACTCAGTAGCAATGAGTACTCCGCAACAGAAAGCGCACTGTGTTATTTGGCTCCCCTGCAGTTGGCAGGTCTGTTTCCTCTGTTCCCTCCAGGCGTGCATGCAGTACAGTGCAACTCAGTAGCAATGAGTACTCCGCAACAGAAAGCGCACTGTGTTATTTGGCTCCCCTGCAGTTGGCAGGTCTGTTTCCTCTGTTCCATCCAGGTGTGCATGCAGTACAGTGCAACTCAGTAGCAATGAGCACTCCGCAACAGAAAGCGCACTGTGTTATTTGGCTCCCCTGCAGTTGGCAGGTCTCTTTCCTCTGTTCCATTCAGGTGTGCATGCAGTACAGTGCAACTCAGTAGCAATGAGCACTCCGCAACAGAAAGCGCACTGTGTTATTTGGCTCCCCTGCAGTTGGCAGGTCTGTTTCCTCTGTTCCCTCCAGGTGTGCATGCAGTACAGTGCAACTCAGTAGCAATGAGTACTCCGCAACAGAAAGCACACTGTGTTATTTGGCTCCCCTGCAGTTGGCAGGTCTGTTTCCTCTGTTCCCTCCAGGTGTGCATGCAGTACAGTGCAACTCGGTAGCAATGAGTACTCCGCAACAGAAAGCGCACTGTGTTATTTGGCTCCCCTGCAGTTGGCAGGTCTGTTTCCTCTGTTCCATCCAGGTGTGCATGCAGTACAGTGCAACTCAGTAGCAATGAGTACTCCGCAACAGAAAGCTCACTGTGTTATTTGGCTCCCCTGCAGTTGGCAGGTCTGTTTCCTCTGTTCCATTCAGGCGTGCATGCAGTACAGTGCAACTCAGTAGCAATGAGCACTCCGCAACAGAAAGCGCACTGTGTTATTTGGCTCCCCTGCAGTTGGCAGGTCTGTTTCCTCTGTTCCATCCAGGCGTGCATGCAGTACAGTGCAACTCAGTAGCAATGAGTACTCCGCAACAGAAAGCGCACTGTGTTATTTGGCTCCCCTGCAGTTGGCAGGTCTGTTTCCTCTGTTCCATCCAGGTGTGCATGCAACAGTGCAACTCAGTAGCAATGAGCACTCCGCAACAGAAAGCGTACTGTGTTATTTCGCTCCCCTGCAGTTGGCAGGTCTGTTTCCTCTGTTCCATCCAGGCGTGCATGCAGTACAGTGCAACTCAGTAGCAATGAGCACTCCGCAACAGAAAGCTCACTGTGTTATTTGGCTCCCCTGCAGTTGGCAGGTCTGTTTCCTCTGTTCCCTCCAGGCGTGCATGCAGTACAGTGCAACTCAGTAGCAATGAGCACTCCGCAACAGAAAGCGCACTGTGTTATTTGGCTCCCCTGCAGTTGGCAGGTCTGTTTCCTCTGTTCCATCCAGGCGTGCATGCAGTACAGTGCAACTCAGTAGCAATGAGTACTCCGCAACAGAAACCGCACTGTGTTATTTGGCTCCCCTGCAGTTGGCAGGTCTGTTTCCTCTGTTCCATCCAGGCGTGCATGCAGTACAGTGCAACTCAGTAGCAATGAGCACTCCGCAACAGAAAGCGCACTGTGTTATTTGGCTCCCCTGCAGTTGGCAGGTCTCTTTCCTCTGTTCCATCCAGGTGTGCATGCAGTACAGTGCAACTCAGTAGCAATGAGTACTCCGCAACAGAAAGCGCACTGTGTTATTTGGCTCCCCTGCAGTTGGCAGGTCTGTTTCCTCTGTTCCCTCCAGGCGTGCATGCAGTACAGTGCAACTCAGTAGCAATGAGTACTCCGCAACAGAAAGCGCACTGTGTTATTTGGCTCCCCTGCAGTTGGCAGGTCTGTTTCCTCTGTTCCCTCCAGGCGTGCATGCAGTACAGTGCAACTCAGTAGCAATGAGTACTCCGCAACAGAAAGCGTACTGTGTTATTTGGCTCCCCTGCAGTTGGCAGGTCTGTTTCCTCTGTTCCATTCAGGCGTGCATGCAGTACAGTGCAACTCAGTAGCAATGAGCACTCCGCAACAGAAAGCGCACTGTGTTATTTGGCTCCCCTGCAGTTGGCAGGTCTGTTTCTTCTGTCCCCTCCAGGCGTGCATGCAGTACAGTGCAACTCAGTAGCAATGAGCACTCCGCAACAGAAAGCGCACTGTGTTATTTGGCTCCCCAGCTGTTGGCAGGTCTGTTTCCTCTGTTCCATCCAGGCGTGCATGCAGTACAGTGCAACTCAGTAGCAATGAGTACTCCGCAACAGAAAGTGCACTGTGTTATTTGGCTCCCCTGCAGTTGGCAGGTCTGTTTCCTCTGTTCCATCCAGGTGTGCATGCAGTACAGTGCAACTCAGTAGCAATGAGCACTCCACAACAGAAAGCGCACTGTGTTATTTGGCTCCCCTGCAGTTGGCAGGTCTGTTTCCTCTGTTCCATTCAGGTGTGCATGCAGTACAGTGCAACTCAGTAGCAATGAGCACTCCGCAACAGAAAGCGCACTGTGTTATTTGGCTCCCCTGCAGTTGGCAGGTCTGTTTCCTCTGTTCCCTCCAGGTGTGCATGCAGTACAGTGCAACTCAGTAGCAATGAGCACTCCGCAACAGAAAGCGCACTGTGTTATTTGGCTCCCCTGCAGTTGGCAGGTCTGTTTCCTCTGTTCCCTCCAGGTGTGCATGCAGTACAGTGCAACTCAGTAGCAATGAGTACTCCGCAACAGAAAGCGCACTGTGTTATTTGGCTCCCCTGCAGTTGGCAGGTCTGTTTCCTCTGTTCCATCCAGGCGTAAATGCAGTACAGTGAAACTCAGTAGCAATGAGCACTCCGCAACAGAAAGCGTACTGTGTTATTTGGCTCCCCTGCAGTTGGCAGGTCTGTTTCCTCTGTTCCCTCCAGGCGTGCATGCAGTACAGTGCAACTCAGTAGCAATGAGCACTCCACGACAGAAAGCGCACTGTGTTATTTGGCTCCCCTGCAGTTGGCAGGTCTGTTTCCTCTGTTCCATCCAGGTGTGCATGCAGTGCAGTGCAACTCAGTAGCAATGAGTACTCCGCAACAGAAAGCGCACTGTGTTATTTGGCTCCCCTGCAGTTGGCAGGTCTGTTTCCTCTGTTCCCTCCAGGTGTGCATGCAGTGCAGTGCAACTCAGTAGCAATGAGTACTCCGCAACAGAAAGCGCACTGTGTTATTTGGCTCCCCTGCAGTTGGCAGGTCTGTTTCCTCTGTTCCATCCAGGCGTGCATGCAGTACAGTGCAACTCAGTAGCAATGAGTACTCCGCAACAGAAAGCGCACTGTGTTATTTGGCTCCCCTGCAGTTGGCAGGTCTGTTTCCTCTGTTCCCTCCAGGTGTGCATGCAGTACAGTGCAACTCAGTAGCAATGAGTACTCCGCAACAGAAAGCGCACTGTGTTATTTGGCTCCCCTGCAGTTGGCAGGTTGTTTCCTCTGTTCCATCCAGGTGTGCATGCAGTACAGTGCAACTCAGTAGCAATGAGTACTCCGCAACAGAAAGCGCACTGTGTTATTTGGCTCCCCTGCAGTTGGCAGGTCTGTTTCCTCTGTTCCATCCAGGCGTGCATGCAGTACAGTGCAACTCAGTAGCAATGAGCACTCCGCAACAGAAAGCGCACTGTGTTATTTGGCTCCCCTGCAGTTGGCAGGTCTGTTTCCTCTGTTCCATCCAGGCGTGCATGCAGTACAGTGCAACTCAGTAGCAATGTGCACTCCGCAACAGAAAGCGCACTGTGTTATTTGGCTCCCCTGCAGTTGGCAGGTCTGTTTCCTCTGTTCCATCCAGGTGTGCATGCAGTACAGTGCAACTCAGTAGCAATGAGTACTCCGCAACAGAAAGCGCAGTGTGTTATTTGGCTCACCTGCAGTTGGCAGGTCTGTTTCCTCTGTTCCCTCCAGGCGTGCATGCAGTACAGTGCAACTCAGTAGCAATGAGCACTCCGCAACAGAAAGCGCACTGTGTTATTTGGCTCCCCTGCAGTTGGCAGGTCTGTTTCCTCTGTTCCATCCAGGCGTGCATGCAGTACAGTGCAACTCAGTAGCTATGAGCACTCCGCAACAGAAAGCGCACTGTGTTATTTGGCTCCCCTGCAGTTGGCAGGTCTGTTTCCTCTGTTCCCTCCAGGTGTGCATGCAGTACAGTGCAACTCAGTAGCAATGAGTACTCCGCAACAGAAAGCGCACTGTGTTATTTGGCTCCCCTGCAGTTGGCAGGTCTGTTTCCTCTGTTCCATCCAGGCGTGCATGCAGTACAGTGCAACTCAGTAGCAATGAGCACTCCGCAACAGAAAGCGCACTGTGTTATTTGGCTCCCCTGCAGTTGGCAGGTCTGTTTCCTCTGTTCCATTCAGGCGTGCATGCAGTACAGTGCAACTCAGTAGCAATGAGTACTCCGCAACAGAAAGCGCACTGTGTTGTTTGGCTCCCCTGCAGTTGGCAGGTCTGTTTCCTCTGTTCCATCCAGGTGTGCATGCAGTGCAGTGCAACTCAGTAGCAATGAGCACTCCGCAACAGAAAGCGTACTGTGTTATTTGGCTCCCCTGCACTTGGCAGGTCTGTTTCCTCTGTTCCATCCAGGTGTGCATGCAGTACAGTGCAACTCAGTAGCAATGAGCACTCCGCAACAGAAAGCGCACTGTGTTATTTGGCTCCCCTGCAGTTGGCAGGTCTGTTTCCTCTATTCCCTCCAGGTGTGCATGCAGTGCAGTGCAACTCAGTAGCAATGAGTACTCCGCAACAGAAAGTGTACTGTATTATTTGGCTCCCCTGCAGTTGGCAGGTCTGTTTCCTCTGTTCCCTCCAGGCGTGCATGCAGTACAGTGCAACTCAGTAGCAATGAGCACTACGCAACAGAAAGCGCACTGTGTTATTTGGCTCCCCTGCAGTTGGCAGGTCTCTTTCCTCTGTTACATTCAGGTGTGCATGCAGTACAGTGCAACTCAGTAGCAATGAGCACTCCGCAACAGAAAGCGCAGTGTGTTATTTGGCTCCCCTGCAGTTGGCAGGTCTGTTTCCTCTGTTCCATCCAGGCGTGCATGCAGTACAGTGCAACTCAGTAGCAATGAGCACTCCGCAACAGAAAGCGCACTGTGTTATTTGGCTCCCCTGCAGTTGGCAGGTCTGTTTCCTCTGTTCCCTCCAGGCGTGCATGCAGTACAGTGCAACTCAGTAGCAATGAGCACTCCGCAACAGAAAGCGCACTGTGTTATTTGGCTCCCCTGCAGTTGGCAGGTCTGTTTCCTCTGTTCCCTCCAGGTGTGCATGCAGTACAGTGCAACTCAGTAGCAATGAGTACTCCGCAACAGAAAGCGCACTGTGTTATTTGGCTCCCCTGCAGTTGGCAGGTCTGTTTCCTCTGTTCCATCCAGGTGTGCATGCAGTGCAGTGCAACTCAGTAGCAATGAGTACTCCGCAACAGAAAGCGCACTGTGTTATTTGGCTCCCCTGCAGTTGGCAGGTCTGTTTCCTCTGTTCCCTCCAGGTGTGCATGCAGTACAGTGCAACTCAGTAGCAATGAGCACTCCGCAACAGAAAGCGCACTGTGTTATTTGGCTCCCCTGCAGTTGGCAGGTCTGTTTCCTCTGTTCCATCCAGGTGTGCATGCAGTGCAGTGCAACTCAGTAGCAATGAGTACTCCGCAACAGAAAGCGCTCTGTGTTATTTGGCTCCCCTGCAGTTGGCAGGTCTGTTTCCTCTGTTCCATCCAGGCGTGCATGCAGTACAGTGCAACTCAGTAGCAATGAGCACTCCGCAACAGAAAGCGCACTGTGTTATTTGGCTCCCCTGCAGTTGGCAGGTCTGTTTCCTCTGTTCCATCCAGGCGTGCATGCAGTACAGTGCAACTCAGTAGCAATGAGTACTCCGCAACAGAAAGCGCACTGTGTTATTTAGCTCCCCTGCAGTTGGCAGGTCTGTTTCCTCTGTTCCATCCAGGTGTGCATGCAGTACAGTGCAACTCAGTAGCAATGAGTACTCCGCAACAGAAAGCCCACTGTGTTATTTGGCTCCCCTGCAGTTGGCAGGTCTGTTTCCTCTGTTCCATTCAGGCGTGCATGCAGTACAGTGCAACTCGGTAGCAATGAGTACTCCGCAACAGAAAGCGCACTGTGTTATTTGGCTCCACTGCAGTTGGCAGGTCTGTTTCCTCTGTTCCCTCCAGGTGTGCATGCAGTGCAGTGCAACTCAGTAGCAATGAGCACTCCGCAACAGAAAGCGCACTGTGTTATTTGGCTCCCCTGCAGTTGGCAGGTCTGTTTCCTCTGTTCCCTCCAGGCGTGCATGCAGTACAGTGCAACTCAGTAGCAATGAGTACTCCGCAACAGAAAGCGCACTGTGTTATTTGGCTCCCCTGCAGTTGGCAGGTCTGTTTCCTCTGTTCCATCCAGGTGTGCATGCAGTACAGTGCAACTCAGTAGCAATGAGTACTCCGCAACAGAAAGCGCACTGTGTTATTTGGCTCCCCTGCAGTTGGCAGGTCTGTTTCCTCTGTTCCCTCCAGGCGTGCATGCAGTACAGTGCAACTCAGTAGCAATGAGCACTCCGCAACAGAAAGCGCACTGTGTTATTTGGCTCCCCTGCTGTTGGCAGGTCTGTTTCCTCTGTTCCATCCAGGCGTGCATGCAGTACAGTGCAACTCAGTAGCAATGAGTACTCCGCAACAGAAAGTGCACTGTGTTATTTGGCTCCCCTGCAGTTGGCAGGTCTGTTTCCTCTGTTCCATCCAGGTGTGCATGCAGTACAGTGCAACTCAGTAGCAATGAGCACTCCACAACAGAAAGCGCACTGTGTTATTTGGCTCCCCTGCAGTTGGCAGGTCTGTTTCCTCTGTTCCATTCAGGTGTGCATGCAGTACAGTGCAACTCAGTAGCAATGAGCACTCCGCAACAGAAAGCGCACTGTGTTATTTGGCTCCCCTGCAGTTGGCAGGTCTGTTTCCTCTGTTCCCTCCAGCTGTGCATGCAGTACAGTGCAACTCAGTAGCAATGAGCACTCCGCAACAGAAAGCGCACTGTGTTATTTGGCTCCCCTGCAGTTGGCAGGTCTGTTTCCTCTGTTCCATCCGGGCGTGCATGCAGTACAGTGCAACTCAGTAGCAATGAGTACTCCGCAACAGAAAGCGCACTGTGTTATTTGGCTCCCCTGCAGTTGGCAGGTCTGTTTCCTCTGTTCCATCCAGGCGTGCATGCAGTACAGTGCAACTCAGTAGCAATGAGTACTCCGCAACAGAAAGCTCACTGTGTTATTTGGCTCCCCTGCAGTTGGCAGGTCTGTTTCCTCTGTTCCATCCAGGTGTGCATGCAGTACAGTGTAACTCAGTAGCAATGAGCACTCCGCAACAGAAAGCGCACTGTGTTATTTGGCTCCCCTGCAGTTGGCAGGTCTGTTTCCTCTGTTCCCTCCAGGTGTGCATGCAGTACAGTGCAACTCAGTAGCAATGAGCACTCCGCAACAGAAAGCGCACTGTGTTATTTGGCTCCCCAGCAGTTGGCAGGTCTGTTTCCTCTGTTCCATCCAGGTGTGCATGCAGTACAGTGCAACTCAGTAGCAATGAGCACTCCGCAACAGAAAGCGCACTGTGTTATTTGGCTCCCCTGCAGTTGGCAGGTCTGTTTCCTCTGTTCCATCCAGGCGTGCATGCAGTACAGTGCAACTCAGTAGCAATGAGTACTCCGCAACAGAAAGCGCACTGTGTTATTTGGCTCCCCTGCAGTTGGCAGGTCTGTTTCCTCTGTTCCCTCCAGGTGTGCATGCAGTACAGTGCAACTCAGTAGCAATGAGTACTCCGCAACAGAAAGCGCACTGTGTTATTTGGCTCCCCTGCAGTTGGCAGGTCTGTTTCATCTGTTCCATCCAGGTGTGCATGCAGTACAGTGCAACTCAGTAGCAATGAGTACTCCGCAACAGAAAGCGCACTGTGTTATTTGGCTCCCCTGCAGTTGGCAGGTCTGTTTCCTCTGTTCCATCCAGGCGTGCATGCAGTACAGTGCAACTCAGTAGCAATGAGCACTCCGCAACAGAAAGCGCACTGTGTTATTTGGCTCCCCTGCAGTTGGCAGGTCTGTTTCCTCTGTTCCATCCAGGCGTGCATGCAGTACAGTGCAACTCAGTAGCAATGAGCACTCCGCAACAGAAAGCGCACTGTGTTATTTGGCTCCCCTGCAGTTGCCAGGTCTGTTTCCTCTGTTCCATCCAGGCGTGCATGCAGTACAGTGCAACTCATTAGCAATGAGCACTCCGCAACAGAAAGCGCACTGTGTTAATTGGCTCCCCTGCAGTTGGCAGGTCTGTTTCCTCTGTTCCCTCCAGGCGTGCATGCAGTACAGTGCAACTCAGTAGCAATGAGCACTCCGCAACAGAAAGCGCACTGTGTTATTTGGCTCCCCTGCAGTTGGCAGGTCTGTTTCCTCTGTTCCATCCAGGTGTGCATGCAGTACAGTGCAACTCAGTAGCAATGAGCACTCCGCAACAGAAAGCGCACTGTGTTATTTGGCTCCCCTGCAGTTGGCAGGTCTGTTTCCTCTGTTCCCTCCAGGTGTGCATGCAGTAGAGTGCAACTCAGTAACAATGAGCACTCCGCAACAGAAAGCGCACTGTGTTATTTGGCTCCCCTGCAGTTGGCAGGTCTGTTTCCTCTGTTCCATCCAGGCGTGCATGCAGTACAGTGCAACTCAGTAGCAATGAGTACTCCGCAACAGAAAGCGCACTGTGTTATTTGGCTCCCCTGCAGTTCGCAGGTCTGTTTCCTCAGTTCCCTCCAGGCGTGCATGCAGTACAGTGCAACTCAGTAGCAATGAGTACTCCGCAACAGAAAGTGTACTGTATTATTTGGCTCCCCTGCAGTTGGCAGGTCTGTTTCCTCTGTTCCCTCCAGGCGTGCATGCAGTACAGTGCAACTCAGTAGCAATGAGCACTCCGCAACAGAAAGCGCACTGTGTTATTTGGCTCCCCTGCAGTTGGCAGGTCTGTTTCCTCTGTTCCCTCCAGGCGTGCATGCAGTACAGTGCAACTCAGTAGCAATGAGTACTCCGCAACAGAAAGCGCACTGTGTTATTTGGCTCCCCTGCAGTTGGCAGGTCTGTTTCCTCTGTTCCATCCAGGTGTGCATGCAGTAAAGTGCAACTCAGTAGCAATGAGTACTCCGCAACAGAAAGCGCACTGTGTTATTTGGCTCCCCTGCAGTTGGCAGGTCTGTTTCCTCTGTTCCATCCAGGTGTGCATGCAGTGCAGTGCAACTCAGTAGCAATGAGTACTCCGCAACAGAAAGCGCACTGTGTTATTTGGCTCCCCTGCAGTTGGCAGGTCTGTTTCCTCTGTTCCCTCCAGGTGTGCATGCAGTGCAGTGCAACTCAGTAGCAATGAGTACTCCGCAACAGAAAGCGCACTGTGTTATTTGGCTCCCCTGCAGTTGGCAGGTCTGTTTCCTCTGTTCCATCCAGGCGTGCATGCAGTACAGTGCAACTCAGTAGCAATGAGTACTCCGCAACAGAAAGCGCACTGTGTTATTTGGCTCCCCTGCAGTTGGCAGGTCTGTTTCCTCTGTTCCCTCCAGGTGTGCATGCAGTACAGTGCAACTCAGTAGCAATGAGTACTCCGCAACAGAAAGCGCACTGTGTTATTTGGCTCCCCTGCAGTTGGCAGGTTGGTTCCTCTGTTCCATCCAGGTGTGCATGCAGTACAGTGCAACTCAGTAGCAATGAGTACTCCGCAACAGAAAGCGCACTGTGTTATTTGGCTCCCCTGCAGTTGGCAGGTCTGTTTCCTCTGTTCCATCCAGGCGTGCATGCAGTACAGTGCAACTCAGTAGCAATGAGCACTCCGCAACAGAAAGCGCACTGTGTTATTTGGCTCCCCTGCAGTTGGCAGGTCTGTTTCCTCTGTTCCATCCAGGCGTGCATGCAGTACAGTGCAACTCAGTAGCAATGTGCACTCCGCAACAGAAAGCGCACTGTGTTATTTGGCTCCCCTGCAGTTGGCAGGTCTGTTTCCTCTGTTCCATCCAGGTGTGCATGCAGTACAGTGCAACTCAGTAGCAATGAGTACTCCGCAACAGAAAGCGCAGTGTGTTATTTGGCTCACCTGCAGTTGGCAGGTCTGTTTCCTCTGTTCCCTCCAGGCGTGCATGCAGTTCAGTGCAACTCAGTAGCAATGAGCACTCCGCAACAGAAAGCGCACTGTGTTATTTGGCTCCCCTGCAGTTGGCAGGTCTGTTTCCTCTGTTCCATCCAGGCGTGCATGCAGTACAGTGCAACTCAGTAGCTATGAGCACTCCGCAACAGAAAGCGCACTGTGTTATTTGGCTCCCCTGCAGTTGGCAGGTCTGTTTCCTCTGTTCCCTCCAGGTGTGCATGCAGTACAGTGCAACTCAGTAGCAATGAGTACTCCGCAACAGAAAGCGCACTGTGTTATTTGGCTCCCCTGCAGTTGGCAGGTCTGTTTCCTCTGTTCCATCCAGGCGTGCATGCAGTACAGTGCAACTCAGTAGCAATGAGCACTCCGCAACAGAAACGCACTGTGTTATTTGGCTCCCCTGCAGTTGGCAGGTCTGTTTCCTCTGTTCCATCCAGGTGTGCATGCAGTACAGTGCAACTCAGTAGCAATGAGCACTCCGCAACAGAAAGCGCACTGTGTTATTTGGCTCCCCTGCAGTTGGCAGGTCTGTTTCCTCTGTTCCATTCAGGCGTGCATGCAGTACAGTGCAACTCAGTAGCAATGAGTACTCCGCAACAGAAAGCGCACTGTGTTGTTTGGCTCCCCTGCAGTTGGCAGGTCTGTTTCCTCTGTTCCATCCAGGTGTGCATGCAGTGCAGTGCAACTCAGTAGCAATGAGCACTCCGCAACAGAAAGCGTACTGTGTTATTTGGCTCCCCTGCAGTTGGCAGGTCTGTTTCCTCTGTTCCATCCAGGTGTGCATGCAGTACAGTGCAACTCAGTAGCAATGAGCACTCCGCAACAGAAAGCGCACTGTGTTATTTGGCTCCCCTGCAGTTGGCAGGTCTGTTTCCTCTATTCCCTCCAGGTGTGCATGCAGTGCAGTGCAACTCAGTAGCAATGAGCACTCCGCAACAGAAAGCGCACTGTGTTATTTGGCTCCCCTGCAGTTGGCAGGTCTGTTTCCTCTGTTCCATCCAGGCGTGCATGCAGTACAGTGCAACTCAGTAGCTATGAGCACTCCGCAACAGAAAGCGCACTGTGTTATTTGGCTCCCCTGCAGTTGGCAGGTCTGTTTCCTCTGTTCCCTCCAGGTGTGCATGCAGTACAGTGCAACTCAGTAGCAATGAGTACTCCGCAACAGAAAGCGCACTGTGTTATTTGGCTCCCCTGCAGTTGGCAGGTCTGTTTCCTCTGTTCCATCCAGGCGTGCATGCAGTACAGTGCAACTCAGTAGCAATGAGCACTCCGCAACAGAAAGCGCACTGTGTTATTTGGCTCCCCTGCAGTTGGCAGGTCTGTTTCCTCTGTTCCATTCAGGCGTGCATGCAGTACAGTGCAACTCAGTAGCAATGAGTACTCCGCAACAGAAAGCGCACTGTGTTGTTTGGCTCCCCTGCAGTTGGCAGGTCTGTTTCCTCTGTTCCATCCAGGTGTGCATGCAGTGCAGTGCAACTCAGTAGCAATGAGCACTCCGCAACAGAAAGCGTACTGTGTTATTTGGCTCCCCTGCAGTTGGCAGGTCTGTTTCCTCTGTTCCATCCAGGTGTGCATGCAGTACAGTGCAACTCAGTAGCAATGAGCACTCCGCAACAGAAAGCGCACTGTGTTATTTGGCTCCCCTGCAGTTGGCAGGTCTGTTTCCTCTATTCCCTCCAGGTGTGCATGCAGTGCAGTGCAACTCAGTAGCAATGAGTACTCCGCAACAGAAAGTGTACTGTATTATTTGGCTCCCCTGCAGTTGGCAGGTCTGTTTCCTCTGTCCCCTCCAGGCGTGCATGCAGTACAGTGCAACTCAGTAGCAATGAGCACTACGCAACAGAAAGCGCACTGTGTTATTTGGCTCCCCTGCAGTTGGCAGGTCTCTTTCCTCTGTTACATTCAGGTGTGCATGCAGTACAGTGCAACTCAGTAGCAATGAGCACTCCGCAACAGAAAGCGCAGTGTGTTATTTGGCTCCCCTGCAGTTGGCAGGTCTGTTTCCTCTGTTCCATCCAGGCGTGCATGCAGTACAGTGCAACTCAGTAGCAATGAGCACTCCGCAACAGAAAGCGCACTGTGTTATTTGGCTCCCCTGCAGTTGGCAGGTCTGTTTCCTCTGTTCCCTCCAGGCGTGCATGCAGTACAGTGCAACTCAGTAGCAATGAGCACTCCGCAACAGAAAGCGCACTGTGTTATTTGGCTCCCCTGCAGTTGGCAGGTCTGTTTCCTCTGTTCCCTCCAGGTGTGCATGCAGTACAGTGCAACTCAGTAGCAATGAGTACTCCGCAACAGAAAGCGCACTGTGTTATTTGGCTCCCCTGCAGTTGGCAGGTCTGTTTCCTCTGTTCCATCCAGGTGTGCATGCAGTGCAGTGCAACTCAGTAGCAATGAGTACTCCGCAACAGAAAGCGCACTGTGTTATTTGGCTCCCCTGCAGTTGGCAGGTCTGTTTCCTCTGTTCCCTCCAGGTGTGCATGCAGTACAGTGCAACTCAGTAGCAATGAGCACTCCGCAACAGAAAGCGCACTGTGTTATTTGGCTCCCCTGCAGTTGGCAGGTCTGTTTCCTCTGTTCCATCCAGGTGTGCATGCAGTGCAGTGCAACTCAGTAGCAATGAGTACTCCGCAACAGAAAGCGCTCTGTGTTATTTGGCTCCCCTGCAGTTGGCAGGTCTGTTTCCTCTGTTCCATCCAGGCGTGCATGCAGTACAGTGCAACTCAGTAGCAATGAGCACTCCGCAACAGAAAGCGCACTGTGTTATTTGGCTCCCCTGCAGTTGGCAGGTCTGTTTCCTCTGTTCCATCCAGGCGTGCATGCAGTACAGTGCAACTCAGTAGCAATGAGTACTCCGCAACAGAAAGCGCACTGTGTTATTTAGCTCCCCTGCAGTTGGCAGGTCTGTTTCCTCTGTTCCATCCAGGTGTGCATGCAGTACAGTGCAACTCAGTAGCAATGAGTACTCCGCAACAGAAAGCCCACTGTGTTATTTGGCTCCCCTGCAGTTGGCAGGTCTGTTTCCTCTGTTCCATTCAGGCGTGCATGCAGTACAGTGCAACTCAGTAGCAATGAGTACTCCGCAACAGAAAGCGCACTGTGTTATTTGGCTCCACTGCAGTTGGCAGGTCTGTTTCCTCTGTTCCCTCCAGGTGTGCATGCAGTGCAGTGCAACTCAGTAGCAATGAGCACTCCGCAACAGAAAGCGCACTGTGTTATTTGGCTCCCCTGCAGTTGGCAGGTCTGTTTCCTCTGTTCCCTCCAGGCGTGCATGCAGTACAGTGCAACTCAGTAGCAATGAGTACTCCGCAACAGAAAGCGCACTGTGTTATTTGGCTCCCCTGCAGTTGGCAGGTCTGTTTCCTCTGTTCCATCCAGGTGTGCATGCAGTACAGTGCAACTCAGTAGCAATGAGTACTCCGCAACAGAAAGCGCACTGTGTTATTTGGCTCCCCTGCAGTTGGCAGGTCTGTTTCCTCTGTTCCCTCCAGGCGTGCATGCAGTACAGTGCAACTCAGTAGCAATGAGCACTCCGCAACAGAAAGCGCACTGTGTTATTTGGCTCCCCTGCTGTTGGCAGGTCTGTTTCCTCTGTTCCATCCAGGCGTGCATGCAGTACAGTGCAACTCAGTAGCAATGAGTACTCCGCAACAGAAAGTGCACTGTGTTATTTGGCTCCCCTGCAGTTGGCAGGTCTGTTTCCTCTGTTCCATCCAGGTGTGCATGCAGTACAGTGCAACTCAGTAGCAATGAGCACTCCACAACAGAAAGCGCACTGTGTTATTTGGCTCCCCTGCAGTTGGCAGGTCTGTTTCCTCTGTTCCATTCAGGTGTGCATGCAGTACAGTGCAACTCAGTAGCAATGAGCACTCCGCAACAGAAAGCGCACTGTGTTATTTGGCTCCCCTGCAGTTGGCAGGTCTGTTTCCTCTGTTCCCTCCAGCTGTGCATGCAGTACAGTGCAACTCAGTAGCAATGAGCACTCCGCAACAGAAAGCGCACTGTGTTATTTGGCTCCCCTGCAGTTGGCAGGTCTGTTTCCTCTGTTCCATCCGGGCGTGCATGCAGTACAGTGCAACTCAGTAGCAATGAGTACTCCGCAACAGAAAGCGCACTGTGTTATTTGGCTCCCCTGCAGTTGGCAGGTCTGTTTCCTCTGTTCCATCCAGGCGTGCATGCAGTACAGTGCAACTCAGTAGCAATGAGTACTCCGCAACAGAAAGCTCACTGTGTTATTTGGCTCCCCTGCAGTTGGCAGGTCTGTTTCCTCTGTTCCATCCAGGTGTGCATGCAGTACAGTGTAACTCAGTAGCAATGAGCACTCCGCAACAGAAAGCGCACTGTGTTATTTGGCTCCCCTGCAGTTGGCAGGTCTGTTTCCTCTGTTCCCTCCAGGTGTGCATGCAGTACAGTGCAACTCAGTAGCAATGAGCACTCCGCAACAGAAAGCGCACTGTGTTATTTGGCTCCCCAGCAGTTGGCAGGTCTGTTTCCTCTGTTCCATCCAGGTGTGCATGCAGTACAGTGCAACTCAGTAGCAATGAGCACTCCGCAACAGAAAGCGCACTGTGTTATTTGGCTCCCCTGCAGTTGGCAGGTCTGTTTCCTCTGTTCCATCCAGGCGTGCATGCAGTACAGTGCAACTCAGTAGCAATGAGTACTCCGCAACAGAAAGCGCACTGTGTTATTTGGCTCCCCTGCAGTTGGCAGGTCTGTTTCCTCTGTTCCCTCCAGGTGTGCATGCAGTACAGTGCAACTCAGTAGCAATGAGTACTCCGCAACAGAAAGCGCACTGTGTTATTTGGCTCCCCTGCAGTTGGCAGGTCTGTTTCATCTGTTCCATCCAGGTGTGCATGCAGTACAGTGCAACTCAGTAGCAATGAGTACTCCGCAACAGAAAGCGCACTGTGTTATTTGGCTCCCCTGCAGTTGGCAGGTCTGTTTCCTCTGTTCCATCCAGGCGTGCATGCAGTACAGTGCAACTCAGTAGCAATGAGCACTCCGCAACAGAAAGCGCACTGTGTTATTTGGCTCCCCTGCAGTTGGCAGGTCTGTTTCCTCTGTTCCATCCAGGCGTGCATGCAGTACAGTGCAACTCAGTAGCAATGAGCACTCCGCAACAGAAAGCGCACTGTGTTATTTGGCTCCCCTGCAGTTGCCAGGTCTGTTTCCTCTGTTCCATCCAGGCGTGCATGCAGTACAGTGCAACTCATTAGCAATGAGCACTCCGCAACAGAAAGCGCACTGTGTTAATTGGCTCCCCTGCAGTTGGCAGGTCTGTTTCCTCTGTTCCCTCCAGGCGTGCATGCAGTACAGTGCAACTCAGTAGCAATGAGCACTCCGCAACAGAAAGCGCACTGTGTTATTTGGCTCCCCTGCAGTTGGCAGGTCTGTTTCCTCTGTTCCATCCAGGTGTGCATGCAGTACAGTGCAACTCAGTAGCAATGAGCACTCCGCAACAGAAAGCGCACTGTGTTATTTGGCTCCCCTGCAGTTGGCAGGTCTGTTTCCTCTGTTCCCTCCAGGTGTGCATGCAGTAGAGTGCAACTCAGTAACAATGAGCACTCCGCAACAGAAAGCGCACTGTGTTATTTGGCTCCCCTGCAGTTGGCAGGTCTGTTTCCTCTGTTCCATCCAGGCGTGCATGCAGTACAGTGCAACTCAGTAGCAATGAGTACTCCGCAACAGAAAGCGCACTGTGTTATTTGGCTCCCCTGCAGTTCGCAGGTCTGTTTCCTCAGTTCCCTCCAGGCGTGCATGCAGTACAGTGCAACTCAGTAGCAATGAGTACTCCGCAACAGAAAGTGTACTGTATTATTTGGCTCCCCTGCAGTTGGCAGGTCTGTTTCCTCTGTTCCCTCCAGGCGTGCATGCAGTACAGTGCAACTCAGTAGCAATGAGCACTCCGCAACAGAAAGCGCACTGTGTTATTTGGCTCCCCTGCAGTTGGCAGGTCTGTTTCCTCTGTTCCCTCCAGGCGTGCATGCAGTACAGTGCAACTCAGTAGCAATGAGTACTCCGCAACAGAAAGCGCACTGTGTTATTTGGCTCCCCTGCAGTTGGCAGGTCTGTTTCCTCTGTTCCATCCAGGTGTGCATGCAGTAAAGTGCAACTCAGTAGCAATGAGTACTCCGCAACAGAAAGCGCACTGTGTTATTTGGCTCCCCTGCAGTTGGCAGGTCTGTTTCCTCTGTTCCATCCAGGTGTGCATGCAGTGCAGTGCAACTCAGTAGCAATGAGTACTCCGCAACAGAAAGCGCACTGTGTTATTTGGCTCCCCTGCAGTTGGCAGGTCTGTTTCCTCTGTTCCCTCCAGGTGTGCATGCAGTGCAGTGCAACTCAGTAGCAATGAGTACTCCGCAACAGAAAGCGCACTGTGTTATTTGGCTCCCCTGCAGTTGGCAGGTCTGTTTCCTCTGTTCCATCCAGGCGTGCATGCAGTACAGTGCAACTCAGTAGCAATGAGTACTCCGCAACAGAAAGCGCACTGTGTTATTTGGCTCCCCTGCAGTTGGCAGGTCTGTTTCCTCTGTTCCCTCCAGGTGTGCATGCAGTACAGTGCAACTCAGTAGCAATGAGTACTCCGCAACAGAAAGCGCACTGTGTTATTTGGCTCCCCTGCAGTTGGCAGGTTGGTTCCTCTGTTCCATCCAGGTGTGCATGCAGTACAGTGCAACTCAGTAGCAATGAGTACTCCGCAACAGAAAGCGCACTGTGTTATTTGGCTCCCCTGCAGTTGGCAGGTCTGTTTCCTCTGTTCCATCCAGGCGTGCATGCAGTACAGTGCAACTCAGTAGCAATGAGCACTCCGCAACAGAAAGCGCACTGTGTTATTTGGCTCCCCTGCAGTTGGCAGGTCTGTTTCCTCTGTTCCATCCAGGCGTGCATGCAGTACAGTGCAACTCAGTAGCAATGTGCACTCCGCAACAGAAAGCGCACTGTGTTATTTGGCTCCCCTGCAGTTGGCAGGTCTGTTTCCTCTGTTCCATCCAGGTGTGCATGCAGTACAGTGCAACTCAGTAGCAATGAGTACTCCGCAACAGAAAGCGCAGTGTGTTATTTGGCTCACCTGCAGTTGGCAGGTCTGTTTCCTCTGTTCCCTCCAGGCGTGCATGCAGTACAGTGCAACTCAGTAGCAATGAGCACTCCGCAACAGAAAGCGCACTGTGTTATTTGGCTCCCCTGCAGTTGGCAGGTCTGTTTCCTCTGTTCCATCCAGGCGTGCATGCAGTACAGTGCAACTCAGTAGCTATGAGCACTCCGCAACAGAAAGCGCACTGTGTTATTTGGCTCCCCTGCAGTTGGCAGGTCTGTTTCCTCTGTTCCCTCCAGGTGTGCATGCAGTACAGTGCAACTCAGTAGCAATGAGTACTCCGCAACAGAAAGCGCACTGTGTTATTTGGCTCCCCTGCAGTTGGCAGGTCTGTTTCCTCTGTTCCATCCAGGCGTGCATGCAGTACAGTGCAACTCAGTAGCAATGAGCACTCCGCAACAGAAAGCGCACTGTGTTATTTGGCTCCCCTGCAGTTGGCAGGTCTGTTTCCTCTGTTCCATCCAGGTGTGCATGCAGTACAGTGCAACTCAGTAGCAATGAGCACTCCGCAACAGAAAGCGCACTGTGTTATTTGGCTCCCCTGCAGTTGGCAGGTCTGTTTCCTCTGTTCCATTCAGGCGTGCATGCAGTACAGTGCAACTCAGTAGCAATGAGTACTCCGCAACAGAAAGCGCACTGTGTTGTTTGGCTCCCCTGCAGTTGGCAGGTCTGTTTCCTCTGTTCCATCCAGGTGTGCATGCAGTGCAGTGCAACTCAGTAGCAATGAGCACTCCGCAACAGAAAGCGTACTGTGTTATTTGGCTCCCCTGCAGTTGGCAGGTCTGTTTCCTCTATTCCATCCAGGTGTGCATGCAGTACAGTGCAACTCAGTAGCAATGAGCACTCCGCAACAGAAAGCGCACTGTGTTATTTGGCTCCCCTGCAGTTGGCAGGTCTGTTTCCTCTATTCCCTCCAGGTGTGCATGCAGTGCAGTGCAACTCAGTAGCAATGAGTACTCCGCAACAGAAAGTGTACTGTATTATTTGGCTCCCCTGCAGTTGGCAGGTCTGTTTCCTCTGTTCCCTCCAGGCGTGCATGCAGTACAGTGCAACTCAGTAGCAATGAGCACTACGCAACAGAAAGCGCACTGTGTTATTTGGCTCCCCTGCAGTTGGCAGGTCTCTTTCCTCTGTTACATTCAGGTGTGCATGCAGTACAGTGCAACTCAGTAGCAATGAGCACTCCGCAACAGAAAGCGCAGTGTGTTATTTGGCTCCCCTGCAGTTGGCAGGTCTGTTTCCTCTGTTCCATCCAGGCGTGCATGCAGTACAGTGCAACTCAGTAGCAATGAGCACTCCGCAACAGAAAGCGCACTGTGTTATTTGGCTCCCCTGCAGTTGGCAGGTCTGTTTCCTCTGTTCCCTCCAGGCGTGCATGCAGTACAGTGCAACTCAGTAGCAATGAGCACTCCGCAACAGAAAGCGCACTGTGTTATTTGGCTCCCCTGCAGTTGGCAGGTCTGTTTCCTCTGTTCCCTCCAGGTGTGCATGCAGTACAGTGCAACTCAGTAGCAATGAGTACTCCGCAACAGAAAGCGCACTGTGTTATTTGGCTCCCCTGCAGTTGGCAGGTCTGTTTCCTCTGTTCCATCCAGGTGTGCATGCAGTGCAGTGCAACTCAGTAGCAATGAGTACTCCGCAACAGAAAGCGCACTGTGTTATTTGGCTCCCCTGCAGTTGGCAGGTCTGTTTCCTCTGTTCCCTCCAGGTGTGCATGCAGTACAGTGCAACTCAGTAGCAATGAGCACTCCGCAACAGAAAGCGCACTGTGTTATTTGGTTCCCCTGCAGTTGGCAGGTCTGTTTCCTCTGTTCCATCCAGGTGTGCATGCAGTGCAGTGCAACTCAGTAGCAATGAGTACTCCGCAACAGAAAGCGCTCTGTGTTATTTGGCTCCCCTGCAGTTGGCAGGTCTGTTTCCTCTGTTCCATCCAGGCGTGCATGCAGTACAGTGCAACTCAGTAGCAATGAGCACTCCGCAACAGAAAGCGCACTGTGTTATTTGGCTCCCCTGCAGTTGGCAGGTCTGTTTCCTCTGTTCCATCCAGGCGTGCATGCAGTACAGTGCAACTCAGTAGCAATGAGTACTCCGCAACAGAAAGCGCACTGTGTTATTTGGCTCCCCTGCAGTTGGCAGGTCTGTTTCCTCTGTTCCATCCAGGTGTGCATGCAGTACAGTGCAACTCAGTAGCAATGAGTACTCCGCAACAGAAAGCCCACTGTGTTATTTGGCTCCCCTGCAGTTGGCAGGTCTGTTTCCTCTGTTCCATTCAGGCGTGCATGCAGTACAGTGCAACTCAGTAGCAATGAGTACTCCGCAACAGAAAGCGCACTGTGTTATTTGGCTCCACTGCAGTTGGCAGGTCTGTTTCCTCTGTTCCCTCCAGGTGTGCATGCAGTGCAGTGCAACTCAGTAGCAATGAGCACTCCGCAACAGAAAGCGCACTGTGTTATTTGGCTCCCCTGCAGTTGGCAGGTCTGTTTCCTCTGTTCCCTCCAGGCGTGCATGCAGTACAGTGCAACTCAGTAGCAATGAGTACTCCGCAACAGAAAGCGCACTGTGTTATTTGGCTCCCCTGCAGTTGGCAGGTCTGTTTCCTCTGTTCCATCCAGGTGTGCATGCAGTACAGTGCAACTCAGTAGCAATGAGTACTCCGCAACAGAAAGCGCACTGTGCTATTTGGCTCCCCTGCAGTTGGCAGGTCTGTTTCCTCTGTTCCCTCCAGGCGTGCATGCAGTACAGTGCAACTCAGTAGCAATGAGCACTCCGCAACAGAAAGCGCACTGTGTTATTTGGCTCCCCTGCTGTTGGCAGGTCTGTTTCCTCTGTTCCATCCAGGCGTGCATGCAGTACAGTGCAACTCAGTAGCAATGAGTACTCCGCAACAGAAAGTGCACTGTGTTATTTGGCTCCCCTGCAGTTGGCAGGTCTGTTTCCTCTGTTCCATCCAGGTGTGCATGCAGTACAGTGCAACTCAGTAGCAATGAGCACTCCACAACAGAAAGCGCACTGTGTTATTTGGCTCCCCTGCAGTTGGCAGGTATGTTTCCTCTGTTCCATTCAGGTGTGCATGCAGTACAGTGCAACTCAGTAGCAATGAGCACTCCGCAACAGAAAGCGCACTGTGTTATTTGGCTCCCCTGCAGTTGGCAGGTCTGTTTCCTCTGTTCCCTCCAGCTGTGCATGCAGTACAGTGCAACTCAGTAGCAATGAGCACTCCGCAACAGAAAGCGCACTGTGTTATTTGGCTCCCCTGCAGTTGGCAGGTCTGTTTCCTCTGTTCCATCCGGGCGTGCATGCAGTACAGTGCAACTCAGTAGCAATGAGTACTCCGCAACAGAAAGCGCACTGTGTTATTTGGCTCCCCTGCAGTTGGCAGGTCTGTTTCCTCTGTTCCATCCAGGCGTGCATGCAGTACAGTGCAACTCAGTAGCAATGAGTACTCCGCAACAGAAAGCTCACTGTGTTATTTGGCTCCCCTGCAGTTGGCAGGTCTGTTTCCTCTGTTCCATCCAGGTGTGCATGCAGTACAGTGTAACTCAGTAGCAATGAGCACTCCGCAACAGAAAGCGCACTGTGTTATTTGGCTCCCCTGCAGTTGGCAGGTCTGTTTCCTCTGTTCCCTCCAGGTGTGCATGCAGTACAGTGCAACTCAGTAGCAATGAGCACTCCGCAACAGAAAGCGCACTGTGTTATTTGGCTCCCCTGCAGTTGGCAGGTCTGTTTCCTCTGTTCCATTCAGGCGTGCATGCAGTACAGTGCAACTCAGTAGCAATGAGCACTCCGCAACAGAAAGCGCACTGTGTTATTTGGCTCCCCAGCAGTTGGCAGGTCTGTTTCCTCTGTTCCATCCAGGTGTGCATGCAGTACAGTGCAACTCAGTAGCAATGAGCACTCCGCAACAGAAAGCGCACTGTGTTATTTGGCTCCCCTGCAGTTGGCAGGTCTGTTTCCTCTGTTCCATCCAGGCGTGCATGCAGTACAGTGCAACTCAGTAGCAATGAGTACTCCGCAACAGAAAGCGCACTGTGTTATTTGGCTCCCCTGCAGTTGGCAGGTCTGTTTCCTCTGTTCCCTCCAGGTGTGCATGCAGTACAGTGCAACTCAGTAGCAATGAGTACTCCGCAACAGAAAGCGCACTGTGTTATTTGGCTCCCCTGCAGTTGGCAGGTCTGTTTCATCTGTTCCATCCAGGTGTGCATGCAGTACAGTGCAACTCAGTAGCAATGAGTACTCCGCAACAGAAAGCGCACTGTGTTATTTGGCTCCCCTGCAGTTGGCAGGTCTGTTTCCTCTGTTCCATCCAGGCGTGCATGCAGTACAGTGCAACTCAGTAGCAATGAGCACTCCGCAACAGAAAGCGCACTGTGTTATTTGGCTCCCCTGCAGTTGGCAGGTCTGTTTCCTCTGTTCCATCCAGGCGTGCATGCAGTACAGTGCAACTCAGTAGCAATGAGCACTCCGCAACAGAAAGCGCACTGTGTTATTTGGCTCCCCTGCAGTTGCCAGGTCTGTTTCCTCTGTTCCATCCAGGCGTGCATGCAGTACAGTGCAACTCATTAGCAATGAGCACTCCGCAACAGAAAGCGCACTGTGTTAATTGGCTCCCCTGCAGTTGGCAGGTCTGTTTCCTCTGTTCCCTCCAGGCGTGCATGCAGTACAGTGCAACTCAGTAGCAATGAGCACTCCGAAACAGAAAGCGCACTGTGTTATTTGGCTCCCCTGCAGTTGGCAGGTCTGTTTCCTCTGTTCCATCCAGGTGTGCATGCAGTACAGTGCAACTCAGTAGCAATGAGCACTCCGCAACAGAAAGCGCACTGTGTTATTTGGCTCCCCTGCAGTTGGCAGGTCTGTTTCCTCTGTTCCCTCCAGGTGTGCATGCAGTACAGTGCAACTCAGTAACAATGAGCACTCCGCAACAGAAAGCGCACTGTGTTATTTGGCTCCCCTGCAGTTGGCAGGTCTGTTTCCTCTGTTCCATCCAGGCGTGCATGCAGTACAGTGCAACTCAGTAGCAATGAGTACTCCGCAACAGAAAGCGCACTGTGTTATTTGGCTCCCCTGCAGTTCGCAGGTCTGTTTCATCAGTTCCCTCCAGGCGTGCATGCAGTACAGTGCAACTCAGTAGCAATGAGTACTCCGCAACAGAAAGTGTACTGTATTATTTGGCTCCCCTGCAGTTGGCAGGTCTGTTTCCTCTGTTCCCTCCAGGCGTGCATGCAGTACAGTGCAACTCAGTAGCAATGAGCACTCCGCAACAGAAAGCGCACTGTGTTATTTGGCTCCCCTGCAGTTGGCAGGTCTGTTTCCTCTGTTCCCTCCAGGCGTGCATGCAGTACAGTGCAACTCAGTAGCAATGAGTACTCCGCAACAGAAAGCGCACTGTGTTATTTGGCTCCCCTGCAGTTGGCAGGTCTGTTTCCTCTGTTCCATCCAGGTGTGCATGCAGTAAAGTGCAACTCAGTAGCAATGAGTACTCCGCAACAGAAAGCGCACTGTGTTATTTGGCTCCCCTGCAGTTGGCAGGTCTGTTTCCTCTGTTCCATTCAGGCGTGCATGCAGTACAGTGCAACTCAGTAGCAATGAGCACTCCGCAACAGAAAGCGCACTGTGTTATTTGGCTCCCCTGCAGTTGGCAGGTCTGTTTCCTCTGTTCCCTCCAGGCGTGCATGCAGTACAGTGCAACTCAGTAGCAATGAGCACTCCACAACCGAAAGCGCACTGTGTTATTTGGCTCCCCTGCAGTTGGCAGGTCTGTTTCCTCTGTTCCCTCCAGGCGTGCATGCAGTACAGTGCAACTCAGTAGCAATGAGCACTCCGCAACAGAAAGCGCACTGTGTTATTTGGCTCCCCTGCAGTTGGCAGGTCTGTTTCCTCTGTCCCATCCAGGCGTGCATGCAGTACAGTGCAACTCAGTAGCAATGAGCACTCCGCAACAGAAAGCGCACTGTGTTATTTGGCTCCCCTGCAGTTGGCAGGTCTGTTTCCTCTGATCCATTCAAGCGTGCATGCAGTACAGTGCAACTCAGTAGCAATGAGTACTCCGCAACAGAAAGCGCACTGTGTTATTTGGCTCCCCTGCAGTTGGCAGGTCTGTTTCCTCTGTTCCATCCAGGCGTGCATGCAGTACAGTGCAACTCAGTAGCAATGAGCACTCCGCAACAGAAAGCGCACTGTGTTATTTGGCTCCCCTGCAGTTGGCAGGTCTGTTTCCTCTGTTCCATCCAGGTGTGCATGCAGTACAGTGCAACTCAGTAGCAATGAGTACTCCGCAACAGAAAGCGCACTGTGTTATTTGGCTCCCCTGCAGTTGGCAGGTCTGTTTCCTCTGTTCCATCCAGGCGTGCATGCAGTACAGTGCAACTCAGTCGCAATGAGTACTCCGCAACAGAAAGCGCACTGTGTTATTTGGCTCCCCTGCAGTTGGCAGGTCTGTTTCCTCTGTTCCATCCAGGCGTGCATGCAGTACAGTGCAACTCAGTAGCAATGAGTACTCCGCAACAGAAAGCGCACTGTGTTATTTGGCTCCCCTGCAGTTGGCAGGTCTGTTTCCTCTGTTCCATCCAGGTGTGCATGCAGTACAGTGCAACTCAGTAGCAATGAGCACTCCGCAACAGAAAGCGCACTGTGTTATTTGGCTCCCCTGCAGTTGGCAGGTCTGTTTCCTCTGTTCCCTCCAGGTGTGCATGCAGTGCAGTGCAACTCAGTAGCAATGAGTACTCCGCAACAGAAAGCGCACTGTGTTATTTGGCTCCCCTGCAGTTGGCAGGTCTGTTTCCTCTGTTCCATCCAGGTGTGCATGCAGTACAGTGCAACTCAGTAGCAATGAGCACTCCGCAACAGAAAGCGCACTGTGTTATTTGGCTCCCCTGCAGTTGGCAGGTCTGTTTCCTCTGTTCCCTCCAGGTGTGCATGCAGTGCAGTGCAACTCAGTAGCAATGAGTACTCCGCAACAGAAAGCGCACTGTGTTATTTGGCTCCCCTGCAGTTGGCAGGTCTGTTTCCTCTGTTCCCTCCAGGTGTGCATGCAGTACAGTGCAACTCAGTAGCAATGAGCACTCCGCAACAGAAAGCGTACTGTGTTATTTGGCTCCCCTGCAGTTGGCAGGTCTGTTTCCTCTGTTCCCTCCAGGTGTGCATGCAGTACAGTGCAACTCAGTAGCAATGAGTACTCCGCAACAGAAAGCGTACTGTGTTATTTGGCTCCCCTGCAGTTGGCAGGTCTGTTTCCTCTGTTCCATCCAGGTGTGCATGCAGTACAGTGCAACTCAGTAGCAATGAGCACTCCACAACAGAAAGCGCACTGTGTTATTTGGCTCCCCTGCAGTTGGCAGGTCTGTTTCCTCTGTTCCATCCAGGCGTGCATGCAGTACAGTGCAACTCAGTAGCAATGAGCACTCCACAACAGAAAGCGTACTGTGTTATTTGGCTCCCCTGCAGTTGGCAGGTCTGTTTCCTCTGTTCCCTCCAGGTGTGCATGCAGTACAGTGCAACTCAGTAGCAATGAGCACTCCGCAACAGAAAGCGTACTGTGTTATTTGGCTCCCCTGCAGTTGGCAGGTCTGTTTCCTCTGTTCCATCCAGGCGTGCATGCAGTACAGTGCAACTCAGTAGCAATGAGCACTCCGCAACAGAAAGCTCACTGTGTTATTTGGCTCCCCTGCAGTTGGCAGGTCTGTTTCCTCTGTTCCATCCAGGTGTGCATGCAGTACAGTGCAACTCAGTAGCAATGAGTACTCCGCAACAGAAAGCTCACTGTGTTATTTGGCTCCCCTGCAGTTGGCAGGTCTGTTTCCTCTGTTCCCTCCAGGTGTGCATGCAGTACAGTGCAACTCAGTAGCAATGAGCACTCCACAACAGAAAGCGCACTGTGTTATTTGGCTCCCCTGCAGTTGGCAGGTCTGTTTCCTCTGTTCCATCCAGGCGTGCATGCAGTGCAGTGCAACTCAGTAGCAATGAGCACTCCGCAACAGAAAGCGCACTGTGTTATTTGGCTCCCCTGCAGTTGGCAGGTCTGTTTCCTCTGATTCCTCCAGGTGTGCATGCAGTACAGTGCAACTCAGTAGCAATGAGCACTCCGCAACAGAAAGCGCACTGTGTTATTTGGCTCCCCTGCAGTTGGCAGGTCTGTTTCCTCTGTTCCATCCAGGTGTGCATGCAGTACAGTGCAACTCGGTAGCAATGAGTACTCCGCAACAGAAAGCGCACTGTGTTATTTGGCTCCCCTGCAGTTCGCAGGTCTATTTCCTCTGTTCCCTCCAGGCGTGCATGTAGTACAGTGCAACTCAGTAGCAATGAGTACTCCGCAACAGAAAGCGCACTGTGTTATTTTGCTCCCCTGCAGTTGGCAGGTCTGTTTCCTCTGTTCCGTCCAGGCGTGCATGCAGTACAGTGCAACTCAGTAGCAATGAGCACTCCGCAACAGAAAGCGCACTGTGTTATTTGGCTCCCCTGCAGTTGGCAGGTCTGTTTCCTCTGTTCCCTCCAGGCGTGCATGCAGGACAGTGCAACTCAGTAGCAATGAGTACTCCGCAACAGAAAGCGCACTGTGTTATTTGGCTCCCCTGCAGTTGGCAGGTCTGTTTCCTCTGTTCCCTCCAGGCGTGCATGCAGTACAGTGCAACTCAGTAGCAATGAGCACTCCGCAACAGAAAGCGCACTGTGTTATTTGGCTCCCCTGCAGTTGGCAGGTCTGTTTCCTCTGTTCCCTCCAGGCGTGCATGCAGTACAGTGCAACTCAGTAGCAATGAGTACTCCGCAACAGAAAGCGCACTGTGTTATTTGGCTCCCCTGCAGTTGGCAGGTGTGTTTCCTCTGTTCCATTCAGGTGTGCATGCAGTACAGTGCAACTCAGTAGCAATGAGCACTCCGCAACAGAAAGCGCACTGTGTTATTTGGCTCCCCTGCAGTTGGCAGGTCTGTTTCCTCTGTTCCATCCAGGTGTGCATGCAGTACAGTGCAACTCAGTAGCAATGAGTACTCCACAACAGAAAGCGCACTGTGTTATTTGGCTCCCCTGCAGTTGGCAGGTCTGTTTCCTCTGTTCCATCCAGGTGTGCATGCAGTACAGTGCAACTCAGTAGCAATGAGTACTCCGCAACAGAAAGCGCACTGGGTTATTTGGCTCCCCTGCAGTTGGCAGGTCTGTTTCCTCTGTTCCCTCCAGGCGTGCATGCAGTACAGTGCAACTCGGTAGCAATGAGTACTCCGCAACAGAAAGCGCACTGTGTTATTTGGCTCCCCTGCAGTTGGCAGGGCTGTTTCCTCTGTTCCATTCAGGCGTGCATGCAGTACAGTGCAACTCAGTAGCAATGAGCACTCCGCAACAGAAAGCGCACTGTGTTATTTGGCTCCCCTGCAGTTGGCAGGTCTGTTTCCTCTGTTCCCTCCAGGTGTGCATGCAGTACAGTGCAACTCAGTAGCATTGAGTACTCCGCAACAGAAAGCGCACTGTGTTATTTGGCTCCCCTGCAGTTGGCAGGTCTGTTTCCTCTGTTCCCTCCAGGTGTGCATGCAGTACAGTGCAACTCAGTAGCAATGAGCACTCCGCAACAGAAAGTGCACTGTGTTATTTGGCTCCCCTGCAGTTGGCAGGTCTGTTTCCTCTGTTCCCTCCAGGTGTGCAAGCCGTACAGTGCAACTCAGTAGCAATGAGTACTCCGCAACAGAAAGCGCACTGTGTTATTTGGCTCCCCTGCAGTTGGCAGGTCTGTTTCCTCTGTTCCATCCAGGCGTGCATGCAGTACAGTGCAACTCAGTAGCAATGAGCACTCCGCAACAGAAAGCGCACTGTGTTATTTGGCTCCCCTGCAGTTGGCAGGTCTGTTTCCTCTGTTCCCTCCAGGCGTGCATGCAGTACAGTGCAACTCAGTAGCAATGAGTACTCCGCAACAGAAAGCGCACTGTGTTATTTGGCTCCCCTGCAGTTGGCAGGTCTGTTTCCTCTGTTCCATCCAGGCGTGCATGCAGTACAGTGCAACTCAGTAGCAATGAGTACTCCGCAACAGAAAGCGCACTGTGTTATTTGGCTCCCCTGCAGTTGGCAGGTCTGTTTCCTCTGTTCCCTCCAGGTGTGCATGCAGTACAGTGCAACTCAGTAGCAATGAGCACTCCACAACAGAAAGCGCACTGTGTTATTTGGCTCCCCTGCAGTTGGCAGGTCTGTTTCCTCTGTTCCATCCAGGTGTGCATGCAGTACAGTGCAACTCAGTAGCAATGAGTACTCCGCAACAGAAAGCGCACTGTGTTATTTGGCTCCCCTGCAGTTGGCAGGTCTGTTTCCTCTGTTCCATTCAGGCGTGCATGCAGTACAGTGCAACTCAGTAGCAATGAGCACTCCGCAACAGAAAGCGCACTGTGTTATTTGGCTCCCCTGCAGTTGGCAGGTCTGTTTCCTCTGTTCCATTCAGGCGTGCATGCAGTACAGTGCAACTCAGTAGCAATGAGTACTCCGCAACAGAAAGCGCACTGTGTTATTTGGCTCCCCTGCAGTTGGCAGGTCTGTTTCCTCTGTTCCATCCAGGTGTGCATGCAGTACAGTGCAACTCAGTAGCAATGAGCACTCCGCAACAGAAAGCGCACTGTGTTATTTGGCTCCCCTGCAGTTGGCAGGTCTGTTTCCTCTGTTCCATCCAGGCGTGCATGCAGTACAGTGCAACTCAGTAGCAATGAGTACTCCGCAACAGAAAGCGCACTGTGTTATTTGGCTCCCCTGCAGTTGGCAGGTCTGTTTCCTCTGTTCCATCCAGGTGTGCATGCAGTACAGTGCAGTGCAACTCAGTAGCAATGAGCACTCCGCAACAGAAAGCGCACTGTGTTATTTGGCTCCCCTGCAGTTGGCAGGTCTGTTTCCTCTGTTCCCTCCAGGCGTGCATGCAGTACAGTGCAACTCAGTAGCAATGAGCACTCCGCAACAGAAAGCTCACTGTGTTATTTGGCTCCCCTGCAGTTGGCAGGTCTGTTTCCTCTGTTCCCTCCAGGCGTGCATGCAGTACAGTGCAACTCAGTAGCAATGAGTACTCCGCAACAGAAAGCGCACTGTGTTATTTGGCTCCCCTGCAGTTGGCAGGTCTGTTTCCTCTGTTCCATCCAGGCGTGCATGCAGTACAGTGCAACTCAGTAGCAATGAGTACTCCGCAACAGAAAGCGCACTGTGTTATTTGGCTCCCCTGCAGTTGGCAGGTCTGTTTCCTCTGTTCCATCCAGGTGTGCATGCAGTACAGTGCAACTCAGTAGCAATGAGCACTCCGCAACAGAAAGCGCACTGTGTTATTTGGCTCCCCTGCAGTTGGCAGGTCTGTTTCCTCTGTTCCATCCAGGTGTGCATGCAGTACAGTGCAACTCAGTAGCAATGAGCACTCCGCAACAGAAAGCGCACTGTGTTATTTGGCTCCCCTGCAGTTGGCAGGTCTGTTTCCTCTGTTCCATCCAGGCGTGCATGCAGTACAGTGCAACTCAGTAGCAATGAGTACTCCGCAACAGAAAGCGCACTGTGTTATTTGGCTCCCCTGCAGTTGGCAGGTCTGTTTCCTCTGTTCCATCCAGGCGTGCATGCAGTAAAGTGCAACTCAGTAGCAATGAGTAGTCCGCAACAGAAAGCGCACTGTGTTATTTGGCTCCCCTGCAGTTGGCAGGTCTGTTTCCTCTGTTCCATCCAGGTGTGCATGCAGTGCAGTGCAACTCAGTAGCAATGAGTACTCCGCAACAGAAAGCTCACTGTGTTATTTGGCTCCCCTGCAGTTGGCAGGTCTGTTTCCTCTGTTCCATCCAGGTGTGCATGCAGTACAGTGCAACTCATTAGCAATGAGCACTCCGCAACAGAAAGCGCACTGTGTTATTTGGCTCCCCTGCAGTTGGCAGGTCTGTTTCCTCTGTTCCATCCAGGTGTGCATGCAGTACAGTGCAACTCAGTAGCAATGAGCACTCCGCAACAGAAAGCGCACTGTGTTATTTGGCTCCCCTGCAGTTGGCAGGTCTGTTTCCTCTGTTCCATCCAGGTGTGCATGCAGTACAGTGCAACTCAGTAGCAATGAGTACTCCGCAACAGAAAGCGCACTGTGTTATTTGGCTCCCCTGCAGTTGGCAGGTCTGTTTCCTCTGTTCCATTCAGGCGTGCATGCAGTACAGTGCAACTCAGTAGCAATGAGTACTCCGTAACAGAAAGCGCACTGTGTTATTTGGCTCCCCTGCAGTTGGCAGGTCTGTTTCCTCTGTTCCATCCAGGTGTGCATGCAGTACAGTGCAATTCAGTAGCAATGAGTACTCCGCAACAGAAAGCGCACTGTGTTATTTGGCTCCCCTGCAGTTGGCAGGTCTGTTTCCTCTGTTCCCTCCAGGCGTGCATGCAGTACAGTGCAACTCAGTAGCAATGAGTACTCCGCAACAGAAAGCGTACTGTGTTATTTGGCTCCCCTGCAGTTGGCAGGTCTGTTTCCTCTGTTCCCTCCAGGTGTGCATGCAGTACAGTGCAACTCAGTAGCAATGAGTACTCCGCAACAGAAAGCGCACTGTGTTATTTGGCTCCCCTGCAGTTGGCAGGTCTGTTTCCTCTGTTCCATCCAGGTGTGCATGCAGTACAGTGCAACTCAGTAGCAATGAGTACTCCGCAACAGAAAGCGCACTGTGTTATTTGGCTCCCCTGCAGTTGGCAGGTCTGTTTCCTCTGTTCCATCCAGGTGTGCATGCAGTACAGTGCAACTCAGTAGCAGTGAGTACTCCGCAACAGAAAGCGCACTGTGTTATTTGGCTCCCCTGCAGTTGGCAGGTCTGTTTCCTCTGTTCCATCCAGGTGTGCATGCAGTACAGTGCAACTCAGTAGCAATGAGCACTCCGCAACAGAAAGCGCACTGTGTTATTTGGCTCCCCTGCAGTTGGCAGGTCTGTTTCCTCTGTTCCATCCAGGTGTGCATGCAGTACAGTGCAACTCAGTAGCAATGAGCACTCCGCAACAGAAAGCGCACTGTGTTATTTGGCTCCCCTGCAGTTGGCAGGTCTGTTTCCTCTGTTCCCTTCAGGCGTGCATGCAGTACAGTGCAACTCAGTAGCAATGAGTACTCCGCAACAGAAAGCGCACTGTGTTATTTGGCTCCCCTGCAGTTGGCAGGTCTGTTTCCTCTGTTCCATCCAGGCGTGCATGCAGTACAGTGCAACTCAGTAGCAATGAGCACTCCGCAACAGAAAGCGCACTGTGTTATTTGGCTCCCCTGCAGTTGGCAGGTCTGTTTCCTCTGTTCCCTCCAGGCGTGCATGCAGTACAGTGCAACTCAGTAGCAATGAGTACTCCGCAACAGAAAGCGCACTGTGTTATTTGGCTCCCCTGCAGTTGGCAGGTCTGTTTCCTCTGTTCCATCCAGGCGTGCATGCAGTACAGTGCAACTCAGTAGCAATGAGTACTCCGCAACAGAAAGCGCACTGTGTTATTTGGCTCCCCTGCAGTTGGCAGGTCTGTTTCCTCTGTTCCCTCCAGGTGTGCATGCAGTACAGTGCAACTCAGTAGCAATGAGCACTCCACAACAGAAAGCGCACTGTGTTATTTGGCTCCCCTGCAGTTGGCAGGTCTGTTTCCTCTGTTCCATCCAGGTGTGCATGCAGTACAGTGCAACTCAGTAGCAATGAGTACTCCGCAACAGAAAGCGCACTGTGTTATTTGGCTCCCCTGCAGTTGGCAGGTCTGTTTCCTCTGTTCCATTCAGGCGTGCATGCAGTACAGTGCAACTCAGTAGCAATGAGCACTCCGCAACAGAAAGCGCACTGTGTTATTTGGCTCCCCTGCAGTTGGCAGGTCTGTTTCCTCTGTTCCATTCAGGCGTGCATGCAGTACAGTGCAACTCAGTAGCAATGAGTACTCCGCAACAGAAAGCGCACTGTGTTATTTGGCTCCCCTGCAGTTGGCAGGTCTGTTTCCTCTGTTCCATCCAGGTGTGCATGCAGTACAGTGCAACTCAGTAGCAATGAGCACTCCGCAACAGAAAGCGCACTGTGTTATTTGGCTCCCCTGCAGTTGGCAGGTCTGTTTCCTCTGTTCCATCCAGGCGTGCATGCAGTACAGTGCAACTCAGTAGCAATGAGTACTCCGCAACAGAAAGCGCACTGTGTTATTTGGCTCCCCTGCAGTTGGCAGGTCTGTTTCCTCTGTTCCATCCAGGTGTGCATGCAGTACAGTGCAGTGCAACTCAGTAGCAATGAGCACTCCGCAACAGAAAGCGCACTGTGTTATTTGGCTCCCCTGCAGTTGGCAGGTCTGTTTCCTCTGTTCCCTCCAGGCGTGCATGCAGTACAGTGCAACTCAGTAGCAATGAGCACTCCGCAACAGAAAGCTCACTGTGTTATTTGGCTCCCCTGCAGTTGGCAGGTCTGTTTCCTCTGTTCCCTCCAGGCGTGCATGCAGTACAGTGCAACTCAGTAGCAATGAGTACTCCGCAACAGAAAGCGCACTGTGTTATTTGGCTCCCCTGCAGTTGGCAGGTCTGTTTCCTCTGTTCCATCCAGGCGTGCATGCAGTACAGTGCAACTCAGTAGCAATGAGTACTCCGCAACAGAAAGCGCACTGTGTTATTTGGCTCCCCTGCAGTTGGCAGGTCTGTTTCCTCTGTTCCATCCAGGTGTGCATGCAGTACAGTGCAACTCAGTAGCAATGAGCACTCCGCAACAGAAAGCGCACTGTGTTATTTGGCTCCCCTGCAGTTGGCAGGTCTGTTTCCTCTGTTCCATCCAGGTGTGCATGCAGTACAGTGCAACTCAGTAGCAATGAGCACTCCGCAACAGAAAGCGCACTGTGTTATTTGGCTCCCCTGCAGTTGGCAGGTCTGTTTCCTCTGTTCCATCCAGGCGTGCATGCAGTACAGTGCAACTCAGTAGCAATGAGTACTCCGCAACAGAAAGCGCACTGTGTTATTTGGCTCCCCTGCAGTTGGCAGGTCTGTTTCCTCTGTTCCATCCAGGCGTGCATGCAGTAAAGTGCAACTCAGTAGCAATGAGTAGTCCGCAACAGAAAGCGCACTGTGTTATTTGGCTCCCCTGCAGTTGGCAGGTCTGTTTCCTCTGTTCCATCCAGGTGTGCATGCAGTGCAGTGCAACTCAGTAGCAATGAGTACTCCGCAACAGAAAGCTCACTGTGTTATTTGGCTCCCCTGCAGTTGGCAGGTCTGTTTCCTCTGTTCCATCCAGGTGTGCATGCAGTACAGTGCAACTCATTAGCAATGAGCACTCCGCAACAGAAAGCGCACTGTGTTATTTGGCTCCCCTGCAGTTGGCAGGTCTGTTTCCTCTGTTCCATCCAGGTGTGCATGCAGTACAGTGCAACTCAGTAGCAATGAGCACTCCGCAACAGAAAGCGCACTGTGTTATTTGGCTCCCCTGCAGTTGGCAGGTCTGTTTCCTCTGTTCCATCCAGGTGTGCATGCAGTACAGTGCAACTCAGTAGCAATGAGTACTCCGCAACAGAAAGCGCACTGTGTTATTTGGCTCCCCTGCAGTTGGCAGGTCTGTTTCCTCTGTTCCATTCAGGCGTGCATGCAGTACAGTGCAACTCAGTAGCAATGAGTACTCCGTAACAGAAAGCGCACTGTGTTATTTGGCTCCCCTGCAGTTGGCAGGTCTGTTTCCTCTGTTCCATCCAGGTGTGCATGCAGTACAGTGCAATTCAGTAGCAATGAGTACTCCGCAACAGAAAGCGCACTGTGTTATTTGGCTCCCCTGCAGTTGGCAGGTCTGTTTCCTCTGTTCCCTCCAGGCGTGCATGCAGTACAGTGCAACTCAGTAGCAATGAGTACTCCGCAACAGAAAGCGTACTGTGTTATTTGGCTCCCCTGCAGTTGGCAGGTCTGTTTCCTCTGTTCCCTCCAGGTGTGCATGCAGTACAGTGCAACTCAGTAGCAATGAGTACTCCGCAACAGAAAGCGCACTGTGTTATTTGGCTCCCCTGCAGTTGGCAGGTCTGTTTCCTCTGTTCCATCCAGGTGTGCATGCAGTACAGTGCAACTCAGTAGCAATGAGTACTCCGCAACAGAAAGCGCACTGTGTTATTTGGCTCCCCTGCAGTTGGCAGGTCTGTTTCCTCTGTTCCATCCAGGTGTGCATGCAGTACAGTGCAACTCAGTAGCAGTGAGTACTCCGCAACAGAAAGCGCACTGTGTTATTTGGCTCCCCTGCAGTTGGCAGGTCTGTTTCCTCTGTTCCATCCAGGTGTGCATGCAGTACAGTGCAACTCAGTAGCAATGAGCACTCCGCAACAGAAAGCGCACTGTGTTATTTGGCTCCCCTGCAGTTGGCAGGTCTGTTTCCTCTGTTCCATCCAGGTGTGCATGCAGTACAGTGCAACTCAGTAGCAATGAGCACTCCGCAACAGAAAGCGCACTGTGTTATTTGGCTCCCCTGCAGTTGGCAGGTCTGTTTCCTCTGTTCCATCCAGGCGTGCATGCAGTACAGTGCAACTCAGTAGCAATGAGTACTCCGCAACAGAAAGCGCACTGTGTTATTTGGCTCCCCTGCAGTTGGCAGGTCTGTTTCCTCTGTTCCATCCAGGTGTGCATGCAGTACAGTGCAACTCAGTAGCAATGAGCACTCCGCAACAGAAAGCGCACTGTGTTATTTGGCTCCCCCGCAGTTGGCAGGTCTGTTTCCTCTGTTCCCTCCAGGCGTGCATGCAGTACAGTGCAACTCAGTAGCAATGAGCACTCCGCAACAGAAAGCGCACTGTGTTATTTGGCTCCCCTGCAGTTGGCAGGTCTGTTTCCTCTGTTCCATCCAGGCGTGCATGCAGTACAGTGCAACTCAGTAGCAATGAGTACTCCACAACAGAAAGCGCACTGTGTTATTTGGCTCCCCTGCAGTTGGCAGGTCTGTTTCCTCTGTTCCATCCAGGTGTGCATGCAGTACAGTGCAACTCAGTAGCAATGAGTACTCCGCAACAGAAATCGCACTGTGTTATTTGGCTCCCCTGCAGTTGGCAGGTCTGTTTCCTCTGTTCCCTCCAGGTGTGCATGCAGTACAGTGCAACTCAGTAGCAATGAGTACTCCGCAACAGAAAGCGCACTGTGTTATTTGGCTCCCCTGCAGTTGGCAGGTCTGTTTCCTCTGTTCCCTCCAGGCGTGCATGCAGTACAGTGCAACTCAGTAGCAATGAGTACTCCGCAACAGAAAGCGCACTGTGTTATTTGGCTCCCCTGCAGTTGGCAGGTCTGTTTCCTCTGTTCCCTCCAGGCGTGCATGCAGTACAGTGCAACTCAGTAGCAATGAGTACTCCGCAACAGAAAGCGCACTGTGTTATTTGGCACCCCTGCAGTTGGCAGGTCTGTTTCCTCTGTTCCCTCCAGGCGTGCATGCAGTACAGTGCAACTCAGTAGCAATGAGTACTCCGCAACAGAAAGCGCACTGTGTTATTTGGCTCCCCTGCAGTTGGCAGGTCTGTTTCCTCTGTTCCCTCCAGGCGTGCATGCAGTACAGTGCAACTCAGTAGCAATGAGCACTCCGCAACAGAAAGCGCACTGTTTTATTTGGCTCCCCTGCAGTTGGCAGGTCTGTTTCCTCTGTTCCATCCAGGCGTGCATGCAGTACAGTGCAACTCAGTAGCAATGAGTACTCCGCAACAGAAAGCGCACTGTGTTATTTGGCTCCCCTGCAGTTGGCAGGTCTGTTTCCTCTGTTCCATCCAGGCGTGCATGCAGTACAGTGCAACTCAGTAGCAATGAGCACTCCGCAACAGAAAGCGCACTGTGTTATTTGGCTCCCCTGCAGTTGGCAGGTCTGTTTCCTCTGTTCCCTCCAGGCGTGCATGCAGTACAGTGCAACTCAGTAACAATGAGCACTCCGCAACAGAAAGCGCACTGTGTTATTTGGCTCCCCTGCAGTTGGCAGGTCTGTTTCCTCTGTTCCATCCAGGCGTGCATGCAGTACAGTGCAACTCAGTAGCAATGAGTACTCCGAAACAGAAAGTGTACTGTATTATTTGGCTCCCCTGCAGTTGGCAGGTCTGTTTCCTCTGTTCCATTCAGGCGTGCATGCAGTACAGTGCAACTCAGTAGCAATGAGCACTCCGCAACAGAAAGCGCACTGTGTTATTTGGCTCCCCTGCAGTTGGCAGGTCTGTTTCCTCTGTTCCATCCAGGCGTGCATGCAGTACAGTGCAACTCAGTAGCAATGAGCACTCCGCAACAGAAAGCGCACTGTCTTATTTGGCTCCCCTGCAGTTGGCAGGTCTGTTTCCTCTGTTCCCTCCAGGTGTGCATGCAGTACAGTGCAACTCAGTAGCAATGAGTACTCCGCAACAGAAAGCGCACTGTGTTATTTGGCTCCCCTGCAGTTGGCAGGTCTGTTTCCTCTGTTCCATCCAGGTGTGCATGCAGTACAGTGCAACTCAGTAGCAATGAGCACTCCGCAACAGAAAGCGCACTGTGTTATTTGGCTCCCCTGCAGTTGGCAGGTCTGTTTCCTCTGTTCCCTTCAGGCGTGCATGCAGTACAGTGCAACTCAGTAGCAATGAGTACTCCGCAACAGAAAGCGCACTGTGTTATTTGGCTCCCCTGCAGTTGGCAGGTCTGTTTCCTCTGTTCCCTCCAGGCGTGCATGCAGTACAGTGCAACTCAGTAGCAATGAGCACTCCGCAACAGAAAGCGCACTGTGTTATTTGGCTCCCTTGCAGTTGGCAGGTCTGTTTCCACTGTTCCCTCCAGGCGTGCATGCAGTACAGTGCAACTCAGTAGCAATGAGTACTCCGCAACAGAAAGCGCACTGTGTTATTTGGCTCCCCTGCAGTTGGCAGGTCTGTTTCCTCTGTTCCCTCCAGGTGTGCATGCAGTGCAGTGCAACTCAGAAGCAATGAGCACTCCGCAACAGAAAGCGCACTGTGTTATTTGGCTCCCCTGCAGTTGGCAGGTCTGTTTCCTCTGTTCCCTCCAGGCGTGCATGCAGTACAGTGCAACTCAGTAGCAATGAGCACTCCGCAACAGAAAGCGCACTGTATTATTTGGCTCCCCTGCAGTTGGCAGGTCTGTTTCCTCTGTTCCATCCAGGTGTGCATGCAGTGCAGTGCAACTCAGTAGCAATGAGCACTCCGCAACAGAAAGCGCACTGTGTTATTTGGATCCCCTGCAGTTGGCAGGTCTGTTTCCTCTGTTCCATCCAGGTGTGCATGCAGTGCAGTGCAACTCAGTAGCAATGAGTACTCCGCAACAGAAAGCGCACTGTATTATTTGGCTCCCCTGCAGTTGGCAGGTCTGTTTCCTCTGTTCCCTCCAGGTGTGCATGCCGTACAGTGCAACTCAGTAGCAATGAGTACTCCACAACCGAAAGCGTACTGTGTTATTTGGCTCCCCTGCAGTTGGCAGGTCTGTTTCCTCTGTTCCATCCAGGCGTGCATGCAGTACAGTGCAACTCAGTAGCAATGAGCACTCCGCAACAGAAAGTGTACTGTGTTATTTGGCTCCCCTGCAGTTGGCAGGTCTGTTTCCTCTGTTCCATCCAGGCGTGCATGCAGTACAGTGCAACTCAGTAGCAATGAGCACTCCGCAACAGAAAGCGCACTGTGTTATTTGGCTCCCCTGCAGTTGGCAGGTCTGTTTCCTCTGTTCCCTCCAGGTGTGCATGCAGTACAGTGCAACTCAGTAGCAATGAGTACTCCGCAACAGAAAGCGCACTGTGTTATTTGGCTCCCCTGCAGTTGGCAGGTCTGTTTCCTCTGTTCCATCCAGGCGTGCATGCAGTGCAGTGCAACTCAGTAGCAATGAGCACTCCGCAACAGAAAGCGCACTGTGTTATTTGGCTCCCCTGCAGTTGGCAGGTCTGTTTCCTCTGTTCCATTCAGGTGTGCATGCAGTACAGTGCAACTCAGTAGCAATGAGCACTCCGCAACAGAAAGCGCAGTGTGTTATTTGGCTCCCCTGCAGTTGGCAGGTCTGTTTCCTCTGTTCCCTCCAGGCGTGCATGCAGTACAGTGCAACTCAGTAGCAATGAGCACTCCGCAACAGAAAGCTCACTGTGTTATTTGGCTCCCCTGCAGTTGGCAGGTCTGTTTCCTCTGTTCCATCCAGGCGTGCATGCAGTACAGTGCAACTCAGTAGCAATGAGTACTCCGCAACAGAAAGCGCACTGTGTTATTTGGCTCCCCTGCAGTTGGCAGGTCTGTTTCCTCTGTTCCATCCAGGCGTGCATGCAGTACAGTGCAACTCAGTAGCAGTGAGCACTCCGCAACAGAAAGCGTACTGTGTTATTTGGCTCCCCTGCAGTTGGCAGGTCTGTTTCCTCTGTTCCCTCCAGGCGTGCATGCAGTACAGTGCAACTCAGTAGCAATGAGCACTCCGCAACAGAAAGCGCACTGTGTTATTTGGCTCCCCTGCAGTTCGCAGGTCTGTTTCCTCAGTTCCCTCCAGGTGTGCATGCAATACAGTGCAACTCAGTAGCAATGAGCACTCCGCAACAGAAAGCGCACTGTATTATTTGGCTCCCCTGCAGTTGGCAGGTCTGTTTCCTCTGTTCCATCCAGGCGTGCAGTGCAACTCAGTAGCAATGAGTACTCCGCAACAGAAAGCGCACTGTGTTATTTGGCTCCCCTGCAGTTGGCAGGTCTGTTTCCTCTGTTCCATCCAGGCGTGCATGCAGTAAAGTGCAACTCAGTAGCAATGAGTAGTCCGCAACAGAAAGCGCACTGTGTTATTTGGCTCCCCTGCA
The DNA here is from genome assembly GCA_946902985.2 of Meconema thalassinum. Lineage (NCBI taxonomy): Eukaryota > Metazoa > Arthropoda > Insecta > Orthoptera > Tettigoniidae > Meconema > Meconema thalassinum. Next base: position 276,821,358 of record OX336388.2, read on the forward strand.
GTTGGCAGGTCTGTTTCCTCTGTTCCATCCAGGTGTGCATGCAGTGCAGTGCAACTCAGTAGCAATGAGTACTCCGCAACAGAAAGCTCACTGTGTTATTTGGCTCCCCTGCAGTTGGCAGGTCTGTTTCCTCTGTTCCATCCAGGTGTGCATGCAGTACAGTGCAACTCATTAGCAATGAGCACTCCGCAACAGAAAGCGCACTGTGTTATTTGGCTCCCCTGCAGTTGGCAGGTCTGTTTCCTCTGTTCCATCCAGGTGTGCATGCAGTACAGTGCAACTCAGTAGCAATGAGCACTCCGCAACAGAAAGCGCACTGTGTTATTTGGCTCCCCTGCAGTTGGCAGGTCTGTTTCCTCTGTTCCATCCAGGTGTGCATGCAGTACAGTGCAACTCAGTAGCAATGAGTACTCCGCAACAGAAAGCGCACTGTGTTATTTGGCTCCCCTGCAGTTGGCAGGTCTGTTTCCTCTGTTCCATTCAGGCGTGCATGCAGTACAGTGCAACTCAGTAGCAATGAGTACTCCGTAACAGAAAGCGCACTGTGTTATTTGGCTCCCCTGCAGTTGGCAGGTCTGTTTCCTCTGTTCCATCCAGGTGTGCATGCAGTACAGTGCAATTCAGTAGCAATGAGTACTCCGCAACAGAAAGCGCACTGTGTTATTTGGCTCCCCTGCAGTTGGCAGGTCTGTTTCCTCTGTTCCCTCCAGGCGTGCATGCAGTACAGTGCAACTCAGTAGCAATGAGTACTCCGCAACAGAAAGCGTACTGTGTTATTTGGCTCCCCTGCAGTTGGCAGGTCTGTTTCCTCTGTTCCCTCCAGGTGTGCATGCAGTACAGTGCAACTCAGTAGCAATGAGTACTCCGCAACAGAAAGCGCACTGTGTTATTTGGCTCCCCTGCAGTTGGCAGGTCTGTTTCCTCTGTTCCATCCAGGTGTGCATGCAGTACAGTGCAACTCAGTAGCAATGAGTACTCCGCAACAGAAAGCGCACTGTGTTATTTGGCTCCCCTGCAGTTGGCAGGTCTGTTTCCTCTGTTCCATCCAGGTGTGCATGCAGTACAGTGCAACTCAGTAGCAGTGAGTACTCCGCAACAGAAAGCGCACTGTGTTATTTGGCTCCCCTGCAGTTGGCAGGTCTGTTTCCTCTGTTCCATCCAGGTGTGCATGCAGTACAGTGCAACTCAGTAGCAATGAGCACTCCGCAACAGAAAGCGCACTGTGTTATTTGGCTCCCCTGCAGTTGGCAGGTCTGTTTCCTCTGTTCCATCCAGGTGTGCATGCAGTACAGTGCAACTCAGTAGCAATGAGCACTCCGCAACAGAAAGCGCACTGTGTTATTTGGCTCCCCTGCAGTTGGCAGGTCTGTTTCCTCTGTTCCATCCAGGCGTGCATGCAGTACAGTGCAACTCAGTAGCAATGAGTACTCCGCAACAGAAAGCGCACTGTGTTATTTGGCTCCCCTGCAGTTGGCAGGTCTGTTTCCTCTGTTCCATCCAGGTGTGCATGCAGTACAGTGCAACTCAGTAGCAATGAGCACTCCGCAACAGAAAGCGCACTGTGTTATTTGGCTCCCCCGCAGTTGGCAGGTCTGTTTCCTCTGTTCCCTCCAGGCGTGCATGCAGTACAGTGCAACTCAGTAGCAATGAGCACTCCGCAACAGAAAGCGCACTGTGTTATTTGGCTCCCCTGCAGTTGGCAGGTCTGTTTCCTCTGTTCCATCCAGGCGTGCATGCAGTACAGTGCAACTCAGTAGCAATGAGTACTCCACAACAGAAAGCGCACTGTGTTATTTGGCTCCCCTGCAGTTGGCAGGTCTGTTTCCTCTGTTCCATCCAGGTGTGCATGCAGTACAGTGCAACTCAGTAGCAATGAGTACTCCGCAACAGAAATCGCACTGTGTTATTTGGCTCCCCTGCAGTTGGCAGGTCTGTTTCCTCTGTTCCCTCCAGGTGTGCATGCAGTACAGTGCAACTCAGTAGCAATGAGTACTCCGCAACAGAAAGCGCACTGTGTTATTTGGCTCCCCTGCAGTTGGCAGGTCTGTTTCCTCTGTTCCCTCCAGGCGTGCATGCAGTACAGTGCAACTCAGTAGCAATGAGTACTCCGCAACAGAAAGCGCACTGTGTTATTTGGCTCCCCTGCAGTTGGCAGGTCTGTTTCCTCTGTTCCCTCCAGGCGTGCATGCAGTACAGTGCAACTCAGTAGCAATGAGTACTCCGCAACAGAAAGCGCACTGTGTTATTTGGCTCCCCTGCAGTTGGCAGGTCTGTTTCCTCTGTTCCCTCCAGGCGTGCATGCAGTACAGTGCAACTCAGTAGCAATGAGTACTCCGCAACAGAAAGCGCACTGTGTTATTTGGCTCCCCTGCAGTTGGCAGGTCTGTTTCCTCTGTTCCCTCCAGGCGTGCATGCAGTACAGTGCAACTCAGTAGCAATGAGCACTCCGCAACAGAAAGCGCACTGTTTTATTTGGCTCCCCTGCAGTTGGCAGGTCTGTTTCCTCTGTTCCATCCAGGCGTGCATGCAGTACAGTGCAACTCAGTAGCAATGAGTACTCCGCAACAGAAAGCGCACTGTGTTATTTGGCTCCCCTGCAGTTGGCAGGTCTGTTTCCTCTGTTCCATCCAGGCGTGCATGCAGTACAGTGCAACTCAGTAGCAATGAGCACTCCGCAACAGAAAGCGCACTGTGTTATTTGGCTCCCCTGCAGTTGGCAGGTCTGTTTCCTCTGTTCCCTCCAGGCGTGCATGCAGTACAGTGCAACTCAGTAACAATGAGCACTCCGCAACAGAAAGCGCACTGTGTTATTTGGCTCCCCTGCAGTTGGCAGGTCTGTTTCCTCTGTTCCATCCAGGCGTGCATGCAGTACAGTGCAACTCAGTAGCAATGAGTACTCCGAAACAGAAAGTGTACTGTATTATTTGGCTCCCCTGCAGTTGGCAGGTCTGTTTCCTCTGTTCCATTCAGGCGTGCATGCAGTACAGTGCAACTCAGTAGCAATGAGCACTCCGCAACAGAAAGCGCACTGTGTTATTTGGCTCCCCTGCAGTTGGCAGGTCTGTTTCCTCTGTTCCATCCAGGCGTGCATGCAGTACAGTGCAACTCAGTAGCAATGAGCACTCCGCAACAGAAAGCGCACTGTCTTATTTGGCTCCCCTGCAGTTGGCAGGTCTGTTTCCTCTGTTCCCTCCAGGTGTGCATGCAGTACAGTGCAACTCAGTAGCAATGAGTACTCCGCAACAGAAAGCGCACTGTGTTATTTGGCTCCCCTGCAGTTGGCAGGTCTGTTTCCTCTGTTCCATCCAGGTGTGCATGCAGTACAGTGCAACTCAGTAGCAATGAGCACTCCGCAACAGAAAGCGCACTGTGTTATTTGGCTCCCCTGCAGTTGGCAGGTCTGTTTCCTCTGTTCCCTTCAGGCGTGCATGCAGTACAGTGCAACTCAGTAGCAATGAGTACTCCGCAACAGAAAGCGCACTGTGTTATTTGGCTCCCCTGCAGTTGGCAGGTCTGTTTCCTCTGTTCCCTCCAGGCGTGCATGCAGTACAGTGCAACTCAGTAGCAATGAGCACTCCGCAACAGAAAGCGCACTGTGTTATTTGGCTCCCTTGCAGTTGGCAGGTCTGTTTCCACTGTTCCCTCCAGGCGTGCATGCAGTACAGTGCAACTCAGTAGCAATGAGTACTCCGCAACAGAAAGCGCACTGTGTTATTTGGCTCCCCTGCAGTTGGCAGGTCTGTTTCCTCTGTTCCCTCCAGGTGTGCATGCAGTGCAGTGCAACTCAGAAGCAATGAGCACTCCGCAACAGAAAGCGCACTGTGTTATTTGGCTCCCCTGCAGTTGGCAGGTCTGTTTCCTCTGTTCCCTCCAGGCGTGCATGCAGTACAGTGCAACTCAGTAGCAATGAGCACTCCGCAACAGAAAGCGCACTGTATTATTTGGCTCCCCTGCAGTTGGCAGGTCTGTTTCCTCTGTTCCATCCAGGTGTGCATGCAGTGCAGTGCAACTCAGTAGCAATGAGCACTCCGCAACAGAAAGCGCACTGTGTTATTTGGATCCCCTGCAGTTGGCAGGTCTGTTTCCTCTGTTCCATCCAGGTGTGCATGCAGTGCAGTGCAACTCAGTAGCAATGAGTACTCCGCAACAGAAAGCGCACTGTATTATTTGGCTCCCCTGCAGTTGGCAGGTCTGTTTCCTCTGTTCCCTCCAGGTGTGCATGCCGTACAGTGCAACTCAGTAGCAATGAGTACTCCACAACCGAAAGCGTACTGTGTTATTTGGCTCCCCTGCAGTTGGCAGGTCTGTTTCCTCTGTTCCATCCAGGCGTGCATGCAGTACAGTGCAACTCAGTAGCAATGAGCACTCCGCAACAGAAAGTGTACTGTGTTATTTGGCTCCCCTGCAGTTGGCAGGTCTGTTTCCTCTGTTCCATCCAGGCGTGCATGCAGTACAGTGCAACTCAGTAGCAATGAGCACTCCGCAACAGAAAGCGCACTGTGTTATTTGGCTCCCCTGCAGTTGGCAGGTCTGTTTCCTCTGTTCCCTCCAGGTGTGCATGCAGTACAGTGCAACTCAGTAGCAATGAGTACTCCGCAACAGAAAGCGCACTGTGTTATTTGGCTCCCCTGCAGTTGGCAGGTCTGTTTCCTCTGTTCCATCCAGGCGTGCATGCAGTGCAGTGCAACTCAGTAGCAATGAGCACTCCGCAACAGAAAGCGCACTGTGTTATTTGGCTCCCCTGCAGTTGGCAGGTCTGTTTCCTCTGTTCCATTCAGGTGTGCATGCAGTACAGTGCAACTCAGTAGCAATGAGCACTCCGCAACAGAAAGCGCAGTGTGTTATTTGGCTCCCCTGCAGTTGGCAGGTCTGTTTCCTCTGTTCCCTCCAGGCGTGCATGCAGTACAGTGCAACTCAGTAGCAATGAGCACTCCGCAACAGAAAGCTCACTGTGTTATTTGGCTCCCCTGCAGTTGGCAGGTCTGTTTCCTCTGTTCCATCCAGGCGTGCATGCAGTACAGTGCAACTCAGTAGCAATGAGTACTCCGCAACAGAAAGCGCACTGTGTTATTTGGCTCCCCTGCAGTTGGCAGGTCTGTTTCCTCTGTTCCATCCAGGCGTGCATGCAGTACAGTGCAACTCAGTAGCAGTGAGCACTCCGCAACAGAAAGCGTACTGTGTTATTTGGCTCCCCTGCAGTTGGCAGGTCTGTTTCCTCTGTTCCCTCCAGGCGTGCATGCAGTACAGTGCAACTCAGTAGCAATGAGCACTCCGCAACAGAAAGCGCACTGTGTTATTTGGCTCCCCTGCAGTTCGCAGGTCTGTTTCCTCAGTTCCCTCCAGGTGTGCATGCAATACAGTGCAACTCAGTAGCAATGAGCACTCCGCAACAGAAAGCGCACTGTATTATTTGGCTCCCCTGCAGTTGGCAGGTCTGTTTCCTCTGTTCCATCCAGGCGTGCAGTGCAACTCAGTAGCAATGAGTACTCCGCAACAGAAAGCGCACTGTGTTATTTGGCTCCCCTGCAGTTGGCAGGTCTGTTTCCTCTGTTCCATCCAGGCGTGCATGCAGTACAGTGCAACTCAGTAGCAATGAGCACTCCGCAACAGAAAGCGCACTGTGTTATTTGGCTCCCCTGCAGTTGGCAGGTCTGTTTCCTCTGTTCCATCCAGGTGTGCATGCAGTACAGTGCAACTCAGTAGCAATGAGCACTCCGTAACAGAAAGCGCACTGTGTTATTTGGCTCCCCTGCAGTTGGCAGGTCTGTTTCCTCTGTTCCCTCCAGGCGTGCATGCTGTACAGTGCAACTCAGTAGCAATGAGTACTCCGCAACAGAAAGCGCACTGTGTTATTTGGCTCCCCTGCAGTTGGCAGGTCTGTTTCCTCTGTTCCATCCAGGCGTGCATGCAGTACAGTGCAACTCAGTAGCAATGAGTACTCCGCAACAGAAAGCGCACTGTGTTATTTGGCTCCCCTGCAGTTGGCAGGTCTGTTTCCTCTGTTCCCTCCAGGCGTGCATGCAGTACAGTGCAACTCAGTAGCAATGAGCACTCCACAACAGAAAGCGCACTGTGTTATTTGGCTCCCCTGCAGTTGGCAGGTCTGTTTCCTCTGTTCCATCCAGGTGTGCATGCAGTACAGTGCAACTCAGTAGCAATGAGCACTCCACAACAGAAAGCGCACTGTGTTATTTGGCTCCCCTGCAGTTGGCAGGTCTGTTTCCTCTGTTCCATCCAGGTGTGCATGCAGTACAGTGCAACTCAGTAGCAATGAGCACTCCGCAACAGAAAGCGCACTGTGTTATTTGGCTCCCCTGCAGTTGGCAGGTCTGTTTCCTCTGTTCCCTCCAGGTGTGCATGCAGTACAGTGCAACTCAGTAGCAATGAGCACTCCGCAACAGAAAGCGCACTGTGTTATTTGGCTCCCCTGCAGTTGGCAGGTCTGTTTCCTCTGTTCCATCCAGGCGTGCATGCAGTACAGTGCAACTCAGTAGCAATGAGCACTCCGCAACAGAAAGCGCACTGTGTTATTTGGCTCCCCTGCAGTTGGCAGGTCTGTTTCCTCTGTTCCATCCAGGCGTGCATGCAGTACAGTGCAACTCAGTAGCAATGAGCACTCCGCAACAGAAAGCGCACTGTGTTATTTGGCACCCCTGCAGTTGGCAGGTCTGTTTCCTCTGTTCCATCCAGGCGTGCATGCAGTACAGTGCAACTCAGTAGCAATGAGCACTCCGCAAAAGAAAGCGCACTGTGTTATTTGGCTCCCCTGAAGTTGGCAGGTCTGTTTCCTCTGTTCCCTCCAGGCGTGCATGCAGTACAGTGCAACTCAGTAGCAATGAGTACTCCGCAACAGAAAGCGCACTGTATTATTTGGCTCCCCTGCAGTTGGCAGGTCTGTATCCTCTGTTCCCTCCAGGTGTGCATGCAGTACAGTGCAACTCAGTAGCAATGAGCACTCCGCAACAGAAAGCGCACTGTGTTATTTGGCTCCCCTGCAGTTGGCAGGTCTGTTTCCTCTGTTCCCTCCAGGCGTGCATGCAGTACAGTGCAACTCAGTAGCAATGAGTACTCCGCAACAGAAAGCGCACTGTGTTATTTTGCTCCCCTGCAGTTGGCAGGTCTCTTTCCTCTGTTCCCTCCAGGCGTGCATGCAGTACAGTGCAACTCAGTAGCAATGAGTACTCCGCAACAGGAAGCGCACTGTATTATTTGGCTCCCCTGCAGTTGGCAGGTCTGTTTCCTCTGTTCCATCCAGGCGTGCATGCAGTACAGTGCAACTCAGTAGCAATGAGTACTCCGCAACAGAAAGCGCACTGTGTTATTTGGCTCCCCTGCAGTTGGCAGGTCTGTTTCCTCTGTTCCATCCAGGGGTGCATGCAGTACAGTGCAACTCAGTAGCAATGAGCACTCCGCAACAGAAAGCGCACTGTGTTATTTGGCTCCCCTGCAGTTGGCAGGTCTCTTTCCTCTGTTCCCTCCAGGCGTGCATGCAGTACAGTGCAACTCAGTAGCAATGAGTACTCCGCAACAGAAAGCGCACTGTATTATTTGGCTCCCCTGCAGTTGGCAGGTCTGTTTCCTCTGTTCCCTCCAGGCGTGCATGCAGTACAGTGCAACTCAGTAGCAATGAGCACTCCGCAACAGAAAGCGCACTGTGTTATTTGGCTCCCCTGCAGTTGGCAGGTCAGTTTCCTCTGTTCCATCCAGGCGTGCAAGCAGTGCAGTGCAACTCAGTAGCAATGAGCACTCCGCAACAGAAAGCGCACTGTGTTATTTGGCTCCCCTGCAGTTGGCAGGTCTGTTTCCTCTGTTCCATCCAGGCGTGCATGCAGTACAGTGCAACTCAGTAGCAATGAGTACTCCGCAACAGAAAGCGCACTGTGTTATTTGGCTCCCCTGCAGTTGGCAGGTCTGTTTCCTCTGTTCCCTCCAGGCGTGCATGCAGTACAGTGCAACTCGGTAGCAATGAGTACTCCGCAACAGAAAGCGCACTGTGTTATTTGGCTCCCCTGCAGTTGGCAGGTCTGTTTCCTCTGTTCCCTCCAGGTGTGCATGCAGTACAGTGCAACTCAGTAGCAATGAGTACTCCGCAACAGAAAGCGCACTGTGTTATTTGGCTCCCCTGCAGTTGGCAGGTCTGTTTCCTCTGTTCCATCCAGGCGTGCATGCAGTACAGTGCAACTCAGTAGCAATGAGCACTCCGCAACAGAAAGCGCACTGTGTTATTTGGCTCCCCTGCAGTTGGCAGGTCTGTTTCCTCTGTTCCATCCAGGCGTGCATGCAGTACAGTGCAACTCAGTAGCAATGAGTACTCCGCAACAGAAAGCGCACTGTGTTATTTGGCTCCCCTGCAGTTGGCAAGTCTGTTTCCTCTGTTCCATCCAGGTGTGCATGCAGTACAGTGCAACTCAGTAGCAATGAGCACTCCGCAACAGAAAGCGCTCTGTGTTATTTGGCTCCCCTGCAGTTGGCAGGTCTGTTTCCTCTGTTCCCTCCAGGTGTGCACGCAGTACAGTGAAACTCAGTAGCAATGAGTACTCCGCAACAGAAAGCGCACTGTGTTATTTGGCTCCCCTGCAGTTGGCAGGTCTGTTTCCTCTGTTCCATCCAGGCGTGCATGCAGTACAGTGCAACTCAGTAGCAATGAGTACTCCGCAACAGAAAGCGCACTGTGTTATTTGGCTCCCCTGCAGTTGGCAGGTCTGTTTCCTCTGTTCCCTCCAGGCGTGCATGCAGTACAGTGCAACTCAGTAGCAATGAGTACTCCGCAACAGAAAGCGCACTGTGTTATTTGGCTCCCCTGCAGTTGGCAGGTCTTTTTCCTCTGTTCCCTCCAGGTGTGCATGCAGTACAGTGCAACTCAGTAGCAATGAGCACTCCGCAACAGAAAGCACACTGTGTTATTTGGCTCCCCTGCAGTTGGCAGGTCTGTTTCCTCTGTTCCCTCCAGGCGTGCATGCAGTACAGTGCAACTCAGTAGCAATGAGTACTCCGCAACAGAAGGCGCACTTTGTTATTTGGCTCCCCTGCAGTTGGCAGGTCTGTTTCCTCTGTTCCATCCAGGTGTGCATGCAGTACAGTGCAACTCGGTAGCAATGAGCACTCCGCAACAGAAAGCGCACTGTGTTATTTGGCTCCCCTGCAGTTGGCAGGCCTGTTTCCTCTGTTCCCTCCAGGTGTGCATGCAGTACAGTGCAACTCAGTAGCAATGAGTACTCCGCAACAGAAAGCGCACTGTGTTATTTGGCTCCCCTGCAGTTGGCAGGTCTGTTTCCTCTGTTCCATCCAGGCGTGCATGCAGTACAGTGCAACTCAGTAGCAATGAGCACTCCGCAACAGAAAGCGCACTGTGTTATTTGGCTCCCCTGCAGTTGGCAGGTCTGTTTCCTCTGTTTCATCCAGGCGTGCATGCAGTGCAGTGCAACTCAGTAGCAATGAGCACTCCGCAACAGAAAGCGCAGTGTGTTATTTGGCTCCCCTGCAGTTGGCAGGTCTGTTTCCTCTGTTCCATCCAGGCGTGCATGCAGTACAGTGCAACTCAGTAGCAATGAGCACTCCGCAACAGAAAGCGCACTGTGTTATTTGGCTCCCCTGCAGTTGGCAGGTCTGTTTCCTCTGTTCCATTCAGGTGTGCATGCAGTACAGTGCAACTCAGTAGCAATGAGTACTCCGCAACAGAAAGCTCACTGTGTTATTTGGCTCCCCTGCAGTTGGCAGGTCTGTTTCCTCTGTTCCCTCCAGGCGTGCATGCAGTACAGTGCAACTCAGTAGCAATGAGCACTCCGCAACAGAAAGCGCACTGTGTTATTTGGCTCCCCTGCAGTTGGCAGGTCTGTTTCCTCTGTTCCCTCCAGGCGTGCATGCAGTATAGTGCAACTCAGTAGCAATGAGTACTCCGCAACAGAAAGCGCACTGTGTTATTTGGCTCCCCTGCAGTTGGCAGGTCTGTTTCCTCTGTTCCATCCAGGCGTGCATGCAGTACAGTGCAACTCAGTAGCAATGAGCACTCCGCAACAGAAAGCGCACTGTGTTATTTGGCTCCCCTGCAGTTGGCAGGTCTGTTTCCTCTGTTCCATCCAGGTGTGCATGCAGTACAGTGCAACTCAGTAGCAATGAGCACTCCGCAACAGAAAGCACACTGTGTTATTTGGCTCCCCTGCAGTTGGCAGGTCTGTTTCCTCTGTTCCATCCAGGTGTGCATGCAGTACAGTGCAACTCAGTAGCAATGAGCACTCCGCAACAGAAAGCGCACTGTGTTATTTGGCTCCCCTGCAGTTGGCAGGTCTGTTTCCTCTGTTCCCTCCAGGTGTGCATGCAGTACAGTGCAACTCAGTAGCAATGAGCACTCCGCAACAGAAAGCGCACTGTGTTATTTGGCTCCCCTGCAGTTGGCAGGTCTGTTTCCTCTGTTCCATCCAGGTGTGCATGCAGTGCAGTGCAACTCAGTAGCAATGAGCACTCCGCAACAGAAAGCGCACTGTGTTATTTGGCTCCCCTGCAGTTGGCAGGTCTGTTTCCTCTGTTCCATCCAGGCGTGCATGCAGTACAGTGCAACTCAGTAGCAATGAGCACTCCGCAACAGAAAGCGCACTGTGTTATTTGGCTCCCCTGCAGTTGGCAGGTCTGTTTCCTCTGTTCCATCCAGGTGTGCATGCAGTACAGTGCAACTCAGTAGCAATGAGCACTCCGCAACAGAAAGCACACTGTGTTATTTGGCTCCCCTGCAGTTGGCAGGTCTGTTTCCTCTGTTCCATCCAGGTGTGCATGCAGTACAGTGCAACTCAGTAGCAATGAGCACTCCGCAACAGAAAGCGCACTGTGTTATTTGGCTCCCCTGCAGTTGGCAGGTCTGTTTCCTCTGTTCCCTCCAGGTGTGCATGCAGTACAGTGCAACTCAGTAGCAATGAGCACTCCGCAACAGAAAGCGCACTGTGTTATTTGGCTCCCCTGCAGTTGGCAGGTCTGTTTCCTCTGTTCCATCCAGGTGTGCATGCAGTGCAGTGCAACTCAGTAGCAATGAGCACTCCGCAACAGAAAGCGCACTGTGTTATTTGGCTCCCCTGCAGTTGGCAGGTCTGTTTCCTCTGTTCCCTCCAGGCGTGCATGCAGTACAGTGCAACTCAGTAGCAATGAGTACTCCGCAACAGAAAGCGCACTGTGTTATTTGGCTCCCCTGCAGTTGGCAGGTCTGTTTCCTCTGTTCCCTCCAGGTGTGCATGCAGTACAGTGCAACTCAGTAGCAATGAGCACTCCGCAACAGAAAGCGCACTGTGTTATTTGGCTCCCCTGCAGTTGGCAGGTCTGTTTCCTCTGTTCCATCCAGGCGTGCATGCAGTACAGTGCAACTCAGTAGCAATGAGCACTCCGCAACAGTAAGCGCACTGTGTTATTTGGCTCCCCTGCAGTTGGCAGGTCTGTTTCCTCTGTTCCATCCAGGCGTGCATGCAGTACAGTGCAACTCAGTAGCAATGAGCACTCCGCAAAAGAAAGCGCACTGTGTTATTTGGCTCCCCTGAAGTTGGCAGGTCTGTTTCCTCTGTTCCCTCCAGGCGTGCATGCAGTACAGTGCAACTCAGTAGCAATGAGTACTCCGCAACAGAAAGCGCACTGTATTATTTGGCTCCCCTGCAGTTGGCAGGTCTGTTTCCTCTGTTCCCTCCAGGTGTGCATGCAGTACAGTGCAACTCAGTAGCAATGAGCACTCCGCAACAGAAAGCGCACTGTGTTATTTGGCTCCCCTGCAGTTGGCAGGTCTGTTTCCTCTGTTCCCTCCAGGCGTGCATGCAGTACAGTGCAACTCAGTAGCAATGAGTACTCCGCAACAGAAAGCGCACTGTGTTATTTTGCTCCCCTGCAGTTGGCAGGTCTCTTTCCTCTGTTCCCTCCAGGCGTGCATGCAGTACAGTGCAACTCAGTAGCAATGAGTACTCCGCAACAGAAAGCGCACTGTATTATTTGGCTCCCCTGCAGTTGGCAGGTCTGTTTCCTCTGTTCCATCCAGGCGTGCATGCAGTACAGTGCAACTCAGTAGCAATGAGTACTCCGCAACAGAAAGCGCACTGTGTTATTTGGCTCCCCTGCAGTTGGCAGGTCTGTTTCCTCTGTTCCATCCAGGTGTGCATGCAGTACAGTGCAACTCAGTAGCAATGAGCACTCCGCAACAGAAAGCGCACTGTGTTATTTGGCTCCCCTGCAGTTGGCAGGTCTCTTTCCTCTGTTCCCTCCAGGCGTGCATGCAGTACAGTGCAACTCAGTAGCAATGAGTACTCCGCAACAGAAAGCGCACTGTATTATTTGGCTCCCCTGCAGTTGGCAGGTCTGTTTCCTCTGTTCCCTCCAGGCGTGCATGCAGTACAGTGCAACTCAGTAGCAATGAGCACTCCGCAACAGAAAGCGCACTGTGTTATTTGGCTCCCCTGCAGTTGGCAGGTCTGTTTCCTCTGTTCCATCCAGGCGTGCAAGCAGTGCAGTGCAACTCAGTAGCAATGAGCACTCCGCAACAGAAAGCGCACTGTGTTATTTGGCTCCCCTGCAGTTGGCAGGTCTGTTTCCTCTGTTCCATCCAGGCGTGCATGCAGTACAGTGCAACTCAGTAGCAATGAGTACTCCGCAACAGAAAGCGCACTGTGTTATTTGGCTCCCCTGCAGTTGGCAGGTCTGTTTCCTCTGTTCCCTCCAGGTGTGCATGCAGTACAGTGCAACTCAGTAGCAATGAGTACTCCGCAACAGAAAGCGCACTGTGTTATTTGGCTCCCCTGCAGTTGGCAGGTCTGTTTCCTCTGTTCTATCCAGGCGTGCATGCAGTACAGTGCAACTCAGTAGCAATGAGCACTCCGCAACAGAAAGCGCACTGTGTTATTTGGCTCCCCTGCAGTTGGCAGGTCTGTTTCCTCTGTTCCATCCAGGCGTGCATGCAGTACAGTGCAACTCAGTAGCAATGAGTACTCCGCAACAGAAAGCGCACAGTGTTATTTGGCTCCCCTGCAGTTGGCAGGTCTGTTTCCTCTGTTCCATCCAGGTGTGCATGCAGTACAGTGCAACTCAGTAGCAATGAGCACTCCGCAACAGAAAGCGCACTGTGTTATTTGGCTCCCCTGCAGTTGGCAGGTCTGTTTCCTCTGTTCCCTCCAGGTGTGCATGCAGTACAGTGCAACTCAGTAGCAATGAGTACTCCGCAACAGAAAGCGCACTGTGTTATTTGGCTCCCCTGCAGTTGGCAGGTCTGTTTCCTCTGTTCCATCCAGGCGTGCATGCAGTACAGTGCAACTCAGTAGCAATGAGTACTCCGCAACAGAAAGCGCACTGTGTTATTTGGCTCCCCTGCAGTTGGCAGGTCTGTTTCCTCTGTTCCCTCCGGGCGTGCATGCAGTACAGTGCAACTCAGTAGCAATGAGTACTCCGCAACAGAAAGCGCACTGTGTTATTTGGCTCCCCTGCAGTTGGCAGGTCTGTTTCCTCTGTTCCCTCCAGGTGTGCATGCAGTACAGTGCAACTCAGTAGCAATGAGCACTCCGCAACAGAAAGCGCACTGTGTTATTTGGCTCCCCTGCAGTTGGCAGGTCTGTTTCCTCTGTTCCCTCCAGGCGTGCATGCAGTACAGTGCAACTCAGTAGCAATGAGTACTCCACAACAGAAAGCGCACTGTGTTATTTGGCTCCCCTGCAGTTGGCAGGTCTGTTTCCTCTGTTCCATCCAGGTGTGCATGCAGTACAGTGCAACTCGGTAGCAATGAGCACTCCGCAACAGAAAGCGCACTGTGTTATTTGGCTCCCCTGCAGTTGGCAGGTCTGTTTCCTCTGTTCCCTCCAGGTGTGCATGCAGTACAGTGCAACTCAGTAGCAATGAGCACTCCGCAACAGAAAGCGCACTGTGTTATTTGGCTCCCCTGCAGTTGGCAGGTCTGTTTCCTCTGTTCCATCCAGGCGTGCATGCAGTGCAGTGCAACTCAGTAGCAATGAGCACTCCGCAACAGAAAGCGCAGTGTGTTATTTGGCTCCCCTGCAGTTGGCAGGTCTGTTTCCTCTGTTCCATCCAGGCGTGCATGCAGTACAGTGCAACTCAGTAGCAATGAGAACTCCGCAACAGAAAGCGCACTGTGTTATTTGGCTCCCCTGCAGTTGGCAGGTCTGTTTCCTCTGTTCCATCCAGGCGTGCATGCAGTACAGTGCAACTCAGTAGCAATGAGCACTCCGCAACAGAAAGCGCACTGTGTTATTTTGCTCCCCTGCAGTTGGCAGGTCTGTTTCCTCTGTTCCCTCCAGGCGTGCATGCAGTACAGTGCAACTCAGTAGCAATGAGCACTCCACAACAGAAAGCGCACTGTGTTATTTGGCTCCCCTGCAGTTGGCAGGTCTGTTTCCTCTGTTCCATCCAGGCGTGCATGCAGTACAGTGCAACTCAGTAGCAATGAGCACTCCGCAACAGAAAGCGCACTGTGTTATTTGGCTCCCCTGCAGTTGGCAGGTCTGTTTCCTCTGTTCCATCCAGGTGTGCATGCAGTACAGTGCAACTCAGTAGCAATGAGTACTCCGCAACAGAAAGCGCACTGTGTTATTTGGCTCCCCTGCAGTTGGCAGGACTGTTTCCTCTGTTCCATCCAGGCGTGCATGCAGTACAGTGCAACTCAGTAGCAATGAGCACTCCGCAACAGAAAGCGCACTGTGTTATTTGGCTCCCCTGCAGTTGGCAGGTCTGTTTCCTCTGTTCCATTCAGGTGTGCATGCAGTACAGTGCAACTCAGTAGCAATGAGTACTCCGCAACAGAAAGCTCACTGTGTTATTTGGCTCCCCTGCAGTTGGCAGGTCTGTTTCCTCTGTTCCCTCCAGGCGTGCATGCAGTACAGTGCAACTCAGTAGCAATGAGCACTCCGCAACAGAAAGCGCACTGTGTTATTTGGCTCCCCTGCAGTTGGCAGGTCTGTTTCCTCTGTTCCCTCCAGGCGTGCATGCAGTACAGTGCAACTCAGTAGCAATGAGTACTCCGCAACAGAAAGCGCACTGTGTTATTTGGCTCCCCTGCAGTTGGCAGGTCTGTTTCCTCTGTTCCATCCAGGCGTGCATGCAGTACAGTGCAACTCAGTAGCAATGAGCACTCCGCAACAGAAAGCGCACTGTGTTATTTGGCTCCCCTGCAGTTGGCAGGTCTGTTTCCTCTGTTCCATCCAGGTGTGCATGCAGTACAGTGCAACTCAGTAGCAATGAGCACTCCGCAACAGAAAGCACACTGTGTTATTTGGCTCCCCTGCAGTTGGCAGGTCTGTTTCCTCTGTTCCCTCCAGGCGTGCATGCAGTACAGTGCAACTCGGTAGCAATGAGTACTCCGCAACAGAAAGCGCACTGTGTTATTTGGCTCCCCTGCAGTTGGCAGGTCTGTTTCCTCTGTTCCCTCCAGGTGTGCATGCAGTACAGTGCAACTCAGTAGCAATGAGCACTCCACAACAGAAAGCACAGTGTGTTATTTGGCTCCCCTGCAGTTGGCAGGTCTGTTTCCTCTGTTCCATCCAGGTGTGCATGCAGTGCAGTGCAACTCAGTAGCAATGAGTACTCCGCAACAGAAAGTGTACTGTGTTATTTGGCTCCCCTGCAGTTGGCAGGTCTGTTTCCTCTGTTCCCTCCAGGTGTGCATGCAGTACAGTGCAACTCAGTAGCAATGAGTACTCCGCAACAGAAAGCGCACTGTGTTATTTGGCTCCACTGCAGTTGGCAGGTCTGTTTCCTCTGTTCCCTCCAGGCGTGCATGCAGTACAGTGCAACTCAGTAGCAATGAGCACTCCGCAACAGAAAGCGCACTGTGTTATTTGGCTCCCCTGCAGTTGGCAGGTCTGTTTCCTATGTTCCCTCCAGGCGTGCATGCAGTACAGTGCAACTCGGTAGCAATGAGCACTCCGCAACAGAAAGCGCACTGTGTTATTTGGCTCCCCTGCAGTTGGCAGGTCTGTTTCCTCTGTTCCCTCCAGGCGTGCATGCAGTACAGTGCAACTCAGTAGCAATGAGTACTCCGCAACAGAAAGCGCACTGTGTTATTTGGCTCCCCTGCAGTTGGCAGGTCTGTTTCCTCTGTTCCCTCCAGGCGTGCATGCAGTACAGTGCAACTCAGTAGCAATGAGTACTCCGCAACAGAAAGCGCACTGTGTTATTTGGCTCCCCTGCAGTTGGCAGGTCTGTTTCCTCTGTTCCCTCCAGGTGTGCATGCAGTACAGTGCAACTCAGTAGCAATGAGTACTCCGCAACAGAAAGCGCACTGTGTTATTTGGCTCCCCTGCAGTTGGCAGGTCTGTTTCCTCTGTTCCATTCAGGCGTGCATGCAGTACAGTGCAACTCAGTAGCAATGAGCACTCCGCAACAGAAAGCGCACTGTGTTATTTGGCTCCCCTGCAGTTGGCAGGTCTGTTTCCTCTGTTCCCTCCAGGTGTGCATGCAGTACAGTGCAACTCAGTAGCAATGAGTACTCCGCAACAGAAAGCGCACTGTGTTATTTGGCTCCCCTGCAGTTGGCAGGTCTGTTTCCTCTGTTCCCTCCAGGCGTGCATGCAGTACAGTGCAACTCAGTAGCAATGAGTACTCCGCAACAGAAAGCGCACTGTGTTATTTGGCTCCCCTGCAGTTGGCAGGTCTGTTTCCTCTGTTCCATTCAGGCGTGCATGCAGTACAGTGCAACTCAGTAGCAATGAGTACTCCGCAACAGAAAGCGCACTAAGTTATTTGGCTCCCCTGCAGTTGGCAGGTCTGTTTCCTCTGTTCCCTCCAGGTGTGCATGCAGTACAGTGCAACTCAGTAGCAATGAGCACTCCGCAACAGAAAGCGCACTGTGTTATTTGGCTCCCCTGCAGTTGGCAGGTCTGTTTCCTCTGTTCCCTCCAGGCGTGCATGCAGTGCAGTGCAACTCAGTAGCAATGAGCACTCCGCAACAGAATGCGCACTGTGTTATTTGGCTCCCCTGCAGTTGGCAGGTCTGTTTCCTCTGTTCCCTCCAGGCGTGCATGCAGTACAGTGCAACTCAGTAGCAATGAGTACTCCGCAACAGAAAGCGCACTGTGTTATTTGGCTCCTCTGCAGTTGGCAGGTCTGTTTCCTCTGTTCCATCCAGGCGTGCATGCAGTACAGTGCAACTCAGTAGCAATGAGTACTCCGCAACAGAAAGCGCACTGTGTTATTTGGCTCCCCTGCAGTTGGCAGGTCTGTTTCCTCTGTTCCATCCAGGCGTGCATGCAGTACAGTGCAACTCAGTAGCAATGAGTACTCCGCAACAGAAAGCGCACTGTGTTATTTGGCTCCCCTGCAGTTGGCAGGTCTGTTTCCTCTGTTCCATCCAGGCGTGCATGCAGTACAGTGCAACTCAGTAGCAATGAGCACTCCGCAACAGAAAGCGTACTGTGTTATTTGGCTCCCCTGCAGTTGGCAGGTCTGTTTCCTCTGTTCCATCCAGGTGTGCATGCAGTACAGTGCAACTCAGTAGCAATGAGTACTCCGCAACAGAAAGCGTACTGTGTTATTTGGCTCCCCTGCAGTTGGCAGGTCTGTTTCCTCTGTTCCATCCAGGCGTGCATGCAGTACAGTGCAACTCAGTAGCAATGAGTACTCCGCAACATAAAGTGCACTGTGTTATTTGGCTCCCCTGCAGTTGGCAGGTCTGTTTCCTCTGTTCCCTCCAGGTGTGCATGCAGTACAGTGCAACTCAGTAGCAATGAGTACTCCGCAACAGAAAGCGCACTGTGTTATTTGGCTCCCCTGCAGTTGGCAGGTCTGTTTCCTCTGTTCCATCCAGGTGTGCATGCAGTACAGTGCAACTCAGTAGCAATGAGCACTCCACAACAGAAAGCGCACTGTGTTATTTGGCTCCCCTGCAGTTGGCAGGTCTGTTTCCTCTGTTCCATCCAGGCGTGCATGCAGTACAGTGCAACTCAGTAGCAATGAGTACTCCGCAACAGAAAGTGTACTGTATTATTTGGCTCCCCTGCAGTTGGCAGGGCTGTTTCCTCTGTTCCCTCCAGGTGTGCAAGCAGTACAGTGCAACTCAGTAGCAATGAGTACTCCGCAACAGAAAGCGCACTGTGTTATTTGGCTCCCCTGCAGTTGGCAGGTCTGTTTCCTCTGTTCCCTCCAGGTGTGCATGCAGTACAGTGCAACTCAGTAGCAATGAGTACTCCGCAACAGAAAGCGCACTGTGTTATTTGGCTCCCCTGCAGTTGGCAGGTCTGTTTCCTCTGTTCCATCCAGGTGTGCATGCAGTACAGTGCAACTCAGTAGCAATGAGTACTCCGCAACAGAAAGCGCACTGTGTTATTTGGCTCCCCTGCAGTTGGCAGGTCTGTTTCCTCTGTTCCATTCAGGTGTGCATGCAGTGCAGTGCAACTCAGTAGCAATGAGCACTCCACAACAGAAAGCGCACTGTGTTATTTGGCTCCCCTGCAGTTGGCAGGTCTGTTTCCTCTGTTCCATCCAGGTGTGCATGCAGTACAGTGCAACTCAGTAGCAATGAGTACTCCGCAACAGAAAGCGCACTGTGTTATTTGGCTCCCCTGCAGTTGGCAGGTCTGTTTCCTCTGTTCCCTCCAGGCGTGCATGCAGTACAGTGCAACTCAGTAGCAATGAGTACTCCGCAACAGAAAGCGCACTGTGTTATTTGGCTCCCCTGCAGTTGGCAGGTCTGTTTCCTCTGTTCCATCCAGGTGTGCATGCAGTACAGTGCAACTCAGTAGCAATGAGTACTCCGCAACAGAAAGCGCACTGTGTTATTTGGCTCCCCTGCAGTTGGCAGGTCTGTTTCCTCTGTTCCATCCAGGTGTGCATGCAGTACAGTGCAACTCAGTAGCAATGAGCACTCCGCAACAGAATGCGCACTGTGTTATTTGGCTCCCCTGCAGTTGGCAGGTCTGTTTCCTCTGTTCCATTCAGGCGTGCATGCAGTACAGTGCAACTCAGTAGCAATGAGTACTCCGCAACAGAAAGCGCACTGTGTTATTTGGCAGGTCTGTTTCCTCTGTTCCCTCCAGGCGTGCATGCAGTACAGTGCAACTCAGTAGCAATGAGTACTCCGCAACAGAAAGCGCACTGTGTTATTTGGCTCCCCTGCAGTTGGCAGGTCTGTTTCCTCTGTTCCATTCAGGCGTGCATGCAGTACAGTGCAACTCAGTAGCAATGAGTACTCCGCAACAGAAAGCGTACTGTGTTATTTGGCTCCCCTGCAGTTGGCAGGTCTGTTTCCTCTGTTCCATCCAGGTGTGCATGCAGTACAGTGCAACTCAGTAGCAATGAGCACTCCGCAACAGAAAGCTCACTGTGTTATTTGGCTCCCCTGCAGTTGGCAGGTCTGTTTCCTCTGTTCCATCCAGGTGTGCATGCAGTACAGTGCAACTCAGTAGCAATGAGTACTCCGCAACAGAAAGCGCACTGTGTTATTTGGCTCCCCTGCAGTTGGCAGGTCTGTTTCCTCTGTTCCATCCAGGCGTGCATGCAGTACAGTGCAACTCAGTAGCAATGAGTACTCCGCAACAGAAAGCGCACTGTGTTATTTGGCTCCGCTGCAGTTGGCAGGTCTGTTTCCTCTGTTCCATTCAGGCGTGCATGCAGTACAGTGCAACTCAGTAGCAATGAGCACTCCGCAACAGAAAGCGCACTGTGTTATTTGGCTCCCCTGCAGTTGGCAGGTCTGTTTCCTCTGTTCCCTCCAGGCGTGCATGCAGTACAGTGCAACTCAGTAGCAATGAGCACTCCGCAACAGAAAGCGCACTGTGTTATTTGGCTCCCCTGCAGTTGGCAGGTCTGTTTCCTCTGTTCCCTCCAGGCGTGCATGCAGTACAGTGCAACTCAGTAGCAATGAGCACTCCGCAACAGAAAGCGCAGTGTGTTATTTGGCTCCCCTGCAGATGGCAGGTCTGTTTCCTCTGTTCCCTCCAGGCGTGCATGCAGTACAGTGCAACTCAGTAGCAATGAGCACTCCGCAACAGAAAGTGTACTGTATTATTTGGCTCCCCTGCAGTTGGCAGGTCTGTTTCCTCTGTTCCCTCCAGGTGTGCATGCAGTACAGTGCAACTCAGTAGCAATGAGTACTCCGCAACAGAAAGCGCACTGTGTTATTTGGCTCCCCTGCAGTTGGCAGGTCTGTTTCCTCTGTTCCATCCAGGTGTGCATGCAGTACAGTGCAACTCAGTAGCAATGAGCACTCCGCAACAGAATGCGCACTGTGTTATTTGGCTCCCCTGCAGTTGGCAGGTCTGTTTCCTCTGTTCCATTCAGGTGTGCATGCAGTACAGTGCAACTCAGTAGCAATGAGCACTCCGCAACAGAAAGCGCACTGTGTTATTTGGCTCCCCTGCAGTTGGCAGGTCTGTTTCCTCTGTTCCATTCAGGCGTGCATGCAGTACAGTGCAACTCAGTAGCAATGAGTACTCCGCAACAGAAAGCGCACTAAGTTATTTGGCTCCCCTGCAGTTGGCAGGTCTGTTTCCTCTGTTCCCTCCAGGTGTGCATGCAGTACAGTGCAACTCAGTAGCAATGAGCACTCCGCAACAGAAAGCGCACTGTGTTATTTGGCTCCCCTGCAGTTGGCAGGTCTGTTTCCTCTGTTCCCTCCAGGCGTGCATGCGGTGCAGTGCAGTGCAACTCAGTAGCAATGAGCACTCCGCAACAGAATGCGCACTGTGTTATTTGGCTCCCCTGCAGTTGGCAGGTCTGTTTCCTCTGTTCCCTCCAGGCGTGCATGCAGTACAGTGCAACTCAGTAGCAATGAGTACTCCGCAACAGAAAGCGCACTGTGTTATTTGGCTCCTCTGCAGTTGGCAGGTCTGTTTCCTCTGTTCCCTCCAGGTGTGCATGCAGTACAGTGCAACTCAGTAGCAATGAGTACTCCGCAACAGAAAGCGCACTGTTATTTGGCTCCCCTGCAGTTGGCAGGTCTGTTTCCTCTGTTCCATCCAGGTGTGCATGCAGTACAGTGCAACTCAGTAGCCAAGAGCACTCCGCAACAGAAAGCGCACTGTGTTATTTGGCTCCCCTGCAGTTGGCAGGTCTGTTTCCTCTGTTCCCTCCAGGCGTGCATGCAGTACAGTGCAACTCAGTAGCAATGAGCACTCCGCAACAGAAAGCGCACTGTGTTATTTGGCTCCCCTGCAGTTGGCAGGTCTGTTTCCTCTGTTCCCTCCAGGCGTGCATGCAGTACAGTGCAACTCAGTAGCAATGAGCACTCCGCAACAGAAAGCGCACTGTGTTATTTGGCTCCCCTGTAGTTGGCAGGTCTGTTTCCTCTGTTCCCTCCAGGTGTGCATGCAGTACAGTGCAACTCAGTAGCAATGAGTACTCCGCAACAGAAAGCGCACTGTGTTATTTGGCTCCCCTGCAGTTGCAGGTCTGTTTCCTCTGTTCCATCCAGGCGTGCATGCAGTACAGTGCAACTCAGTAGCAATGAGCACTCCGCAACAGAAAGCGCACTGTGTTATTTGGCTCCCTTGCAGTTGGCAGGTCTGTTTCCTCTGTTCCATCCAGGCGTGCATGCAGTACAGTGCAACTCAGTAGCAATGAGCACTCCGCAACAGAAAGCGCACTGTGTTATTTGGCTCCCCTGCAGTTGGCAGGTCTGTTTCCTCTGTTCCCTCCAGGCGTGCATGCAGTGCAGTGCAACTCAGTAGCAATGAGTACTCCGCAACAGAAAGCGCACTGTGTTATTTGGCTCCCCTGCAGTTGGCAGGTCTGTTTCCTCTGTTCCCTCCAGGTGTGCATGCAGTACAGTGCAACTCAGTAGCAATGAGCACTCCGCAACAGAAAGCGCACTGTGTTATTTGGCTCCCTTGCAGTTGGCAGGTCTGTTTCCTCTGTTCCATCCAGGCGTGCATGCAGTACAGTGCAACTCAGTAGCAATGAGTACTCCGCAACAGAAAGCGCACTGTGTTATTTGGCTCCCCTGCAGTTGGCAGGTCTGTTTCCTCTGTTCCCTCCAGGCGTGCATGCAGTACAGTGCAACTCAGTAGCAATGAGTACTCCGCAACAGAAAGCGCACTGTGTTATTTGGCTCCCCTGCAGTTGGCAGGTCTGTTTCCTCTGTTCCATTCAGGCGTGCATGCAGTACAGTGCAACTCAGTAGCAATGAGTACTCCGCAACAGAAAGCGCACTGTGTTATTTGGCTCCCCTGCAGTTGGCAGGTCTGTTTCCTCTGTTCCATCCAGGCGTGCATGCAGTACAGTGCAACTCAGTAGCAATGAGTACTCCGCAACAGAAAGCGCACTGTGTTATTTGGCTCCCCTGCAGTTGGCAGGTCTGTTTCCTCTGTTCCATCCAGGCGTGCATGCAGTACAGTGCAACTCAGTAGCAATGAGCACTCCGCAACAGAAAGCGTACTGTGTTATTTGGCTCCCCTGCAGTTGGCAGGTCTGTTTCCTCTGTTCCATCCAGGTGTGCATGCAGTACAGTGCAACTCAGTAGCAATGAGTACTCCGCAACAGAAAGCGTACTGTGTTATTTGGCTCCCCTGCAGTTGGCAGGTCTGTTTCCTCTGTTCCATCCAGGTGTGCATGCAGTACAGTGCAACTCAGTAGCAATGAGCACTCCACAACAGAAAGCGCACTGTGTTATTTGGCTCCCCTGCAGTTGGCAGGTCTGTTTCCTCTGTTCCATCCAGGCGTGCATGCAGTACAGTGCAACTCAGTAGCAATGAGTACTCCGCAACAGAAAGTGTACTGTATTATTTGGCTCCCCTGCAGTTGGCAGGTCTGTTTCCTCTGTTCCCTCCAGGTGTGCAAGCAGTACAGTGCAACTCAGTAGCAATGAGTACTCCGCAACAGAAAGCGCACTGTGTTATTTGGCTCCCCTGCAGTTGGCAGGTCTGTTTCCTCTGTTCCCTCCAGGTGTGCATGCAGTACAGTGCAACTCAGTAGCAATGAGTACTCCGCAACAGAAAGCGCACTGTGTTATTTGGCTCCCCTGCAGTTGGCAGGTCTGTTTCCTCTGTTCCATCCAGGTGTGCATGCAGTACAGTGCAACTCAGTAGCAATGAGTACTCCGCAACAGAAAGCGCACTGTGTTATTTGGCTCCCCTGCAGTTGGCAGGTCTGTTTCCTCTGTTCCATTCAGGTGTGCATGCAGTGCAGTGCAACTCAGTAGCAATGAGCACTCCACAACAGAAAGCGCACTGTGTTATTTGGCTCCCCTGCAGTTGGCAGGTCTGTTTCCTCTGTTCCATCCAGGTGTGCATGCAGTACAGTGCAACTCAGTAGCAATGAGTACTCCGCAACAGAAAGCGCACTGTGTTATTTGGCTCCCCTGCAGTTGGCAGGTCTGTTTCCTCTGTTCCCTCCAGGTGTGCATGCAGTACAGTGCAACTCAGTAGCAATGAGTACTCCGCAACAGAAAGCGCACTGTGTTATTTGGCTCCCCTGCAGTTGGCAGGTCTGTTTCCTCTGTTCCATCCAGGTGTGCATGCAGTACAGTGCAACTCAGTAGCAATGAGCACTCCGCAACAGAATGCGCACTGTGTTATTTGGCTCCCCTGCAGTTGGCAGGTCTGTTTCCTCTGTTCCATTCAGGCGTGCATGCAGTACAGTGCAACTCAGTAGCAATGAGTACTCCGCAACAGAAAGCGCACTGTGTTATTTGGCAGGTCTGTTTCCTCTGTTCCCTCCAGGCGTGCATGCAGTACAGTGCAACTCAGTAGCAATGAGTACTCCGCAACAGAAAGCGCACTGTGTTATTTGGCTCCCCTGCAGTTGGCAGGTCTGTTTCCTCTGTTCCCTCCAGGTGTGCATGCAGTACAGTGCAACTCAGTAGCAATGAGTACTCCGCAACAGAAAGCGCACTGTGTTATTTGGCTCCCCTGCAGTTGGCAGGTCTGTTTCCTCTGTTCCATCCAGGTGTGCATGCAGTACAGTGCAACTCAGTAGCAATGAGTACTCCGCAACAGAAAGCGCACTGTGTTATTTGGCTCCCCTGCAGTTGGCAGGTCTGTTTCCTCTGTTCCATTCAGGTGTGCATGCAGTGCAGTGCAACTCAGTAGCAATGAGCACTCCACAACAGAAAGCGCACTGTGTCATTTGGCTCCCCTGCAGTTGGCAGGTCTGTTTCCTCTGTTCCATCCAGGTGTGCATGCAGTACAGTGCAACTCAGTAGCAATGAGTACTCCGCAACAGAAAGCGCACTGTGTTATTTGGCTCCCCTGCAGTTGGCAGGTCTGTTTCCTCTGTTCCCTCCAGGTGTGCATGCAGTACAGTGCAACTCAGTAGCAATGAGTACTCCGCAACAGAAAGCGCACTGTGTTATTTGGCTCCCCTGCAGTTGGCAGGTCTGTTTCCTCTGTTCCATCCAGGTGTGCATGCAGTACAGTGCAACTCAGTAGCAATGAGCACTCCGCAACAGAATGCGCACTGTGTTATTTGGCTCCCCTGCAGTTGGCAGGTCTGTTTCCTCTGTTCCATTCAGGCGTGCATGCAGTACAGTGCAACTCAGTAGCAATGAGTACTCCGCAACAGAAAGCGCACTGTGTTATTTGGCAGGTCTGTTTCCTCTGTTCCCTCCAGGCGTGCATGCAGTACAGTGCAACTCAGTAGCAATGAGTACTCCGCAACAGAAAGCGCACTGTGTTATTTGGCTCCCCTGCAGTTGGCAGGTCTGTTTCCTCTGTTCCCTCCAGGTGTGCATGCAGTACAGTGCAACTCAGTAGCAATGAGTACTCCGCAACAGAAAGCGCACTGTGTTATTTGGCTCCCCTGCAGTTGGCAGGTCTGTTTCCTCTGTTCCATCCAGGTGTGCATGCAGTACAGTGCAACTCAGTAGCAATGAGTACTCCGCAACAGAAAGCGCACTGTGTTATTTGGCTCCCCTGCAGTTGGCAGGTCTGTTTCCTCTGTTCCATTCAGGTGTGCATGCAGTGCAGTGCAACTCAGTAGCAATGAGCACTCCACAACAGAAAGCGCACTGTGTTATTTGGCTCCCCTGCAGTTGGCAGGTCTGTTTCCTCTGTTCCATCCAGGTGTGCATGCAGTACAGTGCAACTCAGTAGCAATGAGTACTCCGCAACAGAAAGCGCACTGTGTTATTTGGCTCCCCTGCAGTTGGCAGGTCTGTTTCCTCTGTTCCCTCCAGGCGTGCATGCAGTACAGTGCAACTCAGTAGCAATGAGTACTCCGCAACAGAAAGCGCACTGTGTTATTTGGCTCCCCTGCAGTTGGCAGGTCTGTTTCCTCTGTTCCATCCAGGTGTGCATGCAGTACAGTGCAACTCAGTAGCAATGAGTACTCCGCAACAGAAAGCGCACTGTGTTATTTGGCTCCCCTGCAGTTGGGAGGTCTGTTTCCTCTGTTCCATCCAGGTGTGCATGCAGTACAGTGCAACTCAGTAGCAATGAGCACTCCGCAACAGAATGCGCACTGTGTTATTTGGCTCCCCTGCAGTTGGCAGGTCTGTTTCCTCTGTTCCATTCAGGCGTGCATGCAGTACAGTGCAACTCAGTAGCAATGAGTACTCCGCAACAGAAAGCGCACTGTGTTATTTGGCAGGTCTGTTTCCTCTGTTCCCTCCAGGCGTGCATGCAGTACAGTGCAACTCAGTAGCAATGAGTACTCCGCAACAGAAAGCGCACTGTGTTATTTGGCTCCCCTGCAGTTGGCAGGTCTGTTTCCTCTGTTCCATTCAGGCGTGCATGCAGTACAGTGCAACTCAGTAGCAATGAGTACTCCGCAACAGAAAGCGTACTGTGTTATTTGGCTCCCCTGCAGTTGGCAGGTCTGTTTCCTCTGTTCCATCCAGGTGTGCATGCAGTACAGTGCAACTCAGTAGCAATGAGCACTCCGCAACAGAAAGCTCACTGTGTTATTTGGCTCCCCTGCAGTTGGCAGGTCTGTTTCCTCTGTTCCATCCAGGTGTGCATGCAGTACAGTGCAACTCAGTAGCAATGAGTACTCCGCAACAGAAAGCGCACTGTGTTATTTGGCTCCCCTGCAGTTGGCAGGTCTGTTTCCTCTGTTCCATCCAGGCGTGCATGCAGTACAGTGCAACTCAGTAGCAATGAGTACTCCGCAACAGAAAGCGCACTGTGTTATTTGGCTCCCCTGCAGTTGGCAGGTCTGTTTCCTCTGTTCCATTCAGGCGTGCATGCAGTACAGTGCAACTCAGTAGCAATGAGCACTCCGCAACAGAAAGCGCACTGTGTTATTTGGCTCCCCTGCAGTTGGCAGGTCTGTTTCCTCTGTTCCCTCCAGGCGTGCATGCAGTACAGTGCAACTCAGTAGCAATGAGCACTCCGCAACAGAAAGCGCACTGTGTTATTTGGCTCCCCTGCAGTTGGCAGGTCTGTTTCCTCTGTTCCCTCCAGGCGTGCATGCAGTACAGTGCAACTCAGTAGCAATGAGCACTCCGCAACAGAAAGCGCAGTGTGTTATTTGGCTCCCCTGCAGATGGCAGGTCTGTTTCCTCTGTTCCCTCCAGGCGTGCATGCAGTACAATGCAACTCAGTAGCAATGAGCACTCCGCAACAGAAAGTGTACTGTATTATTTGGCTCCCCTGCAGTTGGCAGGTCTGTTTCCTCTGTTCCCTCCAGGTGTGCATGCAGTACAGTGCAACTCAGTAGCAATGAGTACTCCGCAACAGAAAGCGCACTGTGTTATTTGGCTCCCCTGCAGTTGGCAGGTCTGTTTCCTCTGTTCCATCCAGGTGTGCATGCAGTACAGTGCAACTCAGTAGCAATGAGCACTCCGCAACAGAATGCGCACTGTGTTATTTGGCTCCCCTGCAGTTGGCAGGTCTGTTTCCTCTGTTCCATTCAGGTGTGCATGCAGTACAGTGCAACTCAGTAGCAATGAGCACTCCGCAACAGAAAGCGCACTGTGTTATTTGGCTCCCCTGCAGTTGGCAGGTCTGTATCCTCTGTTCCATTC
The DNA here is from genome assembly GCA_946902985.2 of Meconema thalassinum. Lineage (NCBI taxonomy): Eukaryota > Metazoa > Arthropoda > Insecta > Orthoptera > Tettigoniidae > Meconema > Meconema thalassinum. The sequence continues at coordinate 276,848,215 of OX336388.2, forward strand.
AGGCGTGCATGCAGTACAGTGCAACTCAGTAGCAATGAGTACTCCGCAACAGAAAGCGCACTAAGTTATTTGGCTCCCCTGCAGTTGGCAGGTCTGTTTCCTCTGTTCCCTCCAGGTGTGCATGCAGTACAGTGCAACTCAGTAGCAATGAGCACTCCGCAACAGAAAGCGCACTGTGTTATTTGGCTCCCCTGCAGTTGGCAGGTCTGTTTCCTCTGTTCCCTCCAGGCGTGCATGCGGTGCAGTGCAGTGCAACTCAGTAGCAATGAGCACTCCGCAACAGAATGCGCACTGTGTTATTTGGCTTCCCCTGCAGTTGGCAGGTCTGTTTCCTCTGTTCCCTCCAGGCGTGCATGCAGTACAGTGCAACTCAGTAGCAATGAGTACTCCGCAACAGAAAGCGCACTGTGTTATTTGGCTCCTCTGCAGTTGGCAGGTCTGTTTCCTCTGTTCCCTCCAGGTGTGCATGCAGTACAGTGCAACTCAGTAGCAATGAGTACTCCGCAACAGAAAGCGCACTGTTATTTGGCTCCCCTGCAGTTGGCAGGTCTGTTTCCTCTGTTCCATCCAGGTGTGCATGCAGTACAGTGCAACTCAGTAGCCAAGAGCACTCCGCAACAGAAAGCGCACTGTGTTATTTGGCTCCCCTGCAGTTGGCAGGTCTGTTTCCTCTGTTCCCTCCAGGCGTGCATGCAGTACAGTGCAACTCAGTAGCAATGAGCACTCCGCAACAGAAAGCGCACTGTGTTATTTGGCTCCCCTGCAGTTGGCAGGTCTGTTTCCTCTGTTCCCTCCAGGCGTGCATGCAGTACAGTGCAACTCAGTAGCAATGAGCACTCCGCAACAGAAAGCGCACTGTGTTATTTGGCTCCCCTGTAGTTGGCAGGTCTGTTTCCTCTGTTCCCTCCAGGTGTGCATGCAGTACAGTGCAACTCAGTAGCAATGAGTACTCCGCAACAGAAAGCGCACTGTGTTATTTGGCTCCCCTGCAGTTGCAGGTCTGTTTCCTCTGTTCCATCCAGGCGTGCATGCAGTACAGTGCAACTCAGTAGCAATGAGCACTCCGCAACAGAAAGCGCACTGTGTTATTTGGCTCCCTTGCAGTTGGCAGGTCTGTTTCCTCTGTTCCATCCAGGCGTGCATGCAGTACAGTGCAACTCAGTAGCAATGAGCACTCCGCAACAGAAAGCGCACTGTGTTATTTGGCTCCCCTGCAGTTGGCAGGTCTGTTTCCTCTGTTCCCTCCAGGCGTGCATGCAGTGCAGTGCAACTCAGTAGCAATGAGTACTCCGCAACAGAAAGCGCACTGTGTTATTTGGCTCCCCTGCAGTTGGCAGGTCTGTTTCCTCTGTTCCCTCCAGGTGTGCATGCAGTACAGTGCAACTCAGTAGCAATGAGCACTCCGCAACAGAAAGCGCACTGTGTTATTTGGCTCCCTTGCAGTTGGCAGGTCTGTTTCCTCTGTTCCATCCAGGCGTGCATGCAGTACAGTGCAACTCAGTAGCAATGAGTACTCCGCAACAGAAAGCGCACTGTGTTATTTGGCTCCCCTGCAGTTGGCAGGTCTGTTTCCTCTGTTCCCTCCAGGCGTGCATGCAGTACAGTGCAACTCAGTAGCAATGAGTACTCCGCAACAGAAAGCGCACTGTGTTATTTGGCTCCCCTGCAGTTGGCAGGTCTGTTTCCTCTGTTCCATTCAGGCGTGCATGCAGTACAGTGCAACTCAGTAGCAATGAGTACTCCGCAACAGAAAGCGCACTGTGTTATTTGGCTCCCCTGCAGTTGGCAGGTCTGTTTCCTCTGTTCCATCCAGGCGTGCATGCAGTACAGTGCAACTCAGTAGCAATGAGTACTCCGCAACAGAAAGCGCACTGTGTTATTTGGCTCCCCTGCAGTTGGCAGGTCTGTTTCCTCTGTTCCATCCAGGCGTGCATGCAGTACAGTGCAACTCAGTAGCAATGAGCACTCCGCAACAGAAAGCGTACTGTGTTATTTGGCTCCCCTGCAGTTGGCAGGTCTGTTTCCTCTGTTCCATCCAGGTGTGCATGCAGTACAGTGCAACTCAGTAGCAATGAGTACTCCGCAACAGAAAGCGTACTGTGTTATTTGGCTCCCCTGCAGTTGGCAGGTCTGTTTCCTCTGTTCCATCCAGGTGTGCATGCAGTACAGTGCAACTCAGTAGCAATGAGCACTCCACAACAGAAAGCGCACTGTGTTATTTGGCTCCCCTGCAGTTGGCAGGTCTGTTTCCTCTGTTCCATCCAGGCGTGCATGCAGTACAGTGCAACTCAGTAGCAATGAGTACTCCGCAACAGAAAGTGTACTGTATTATTTGGCTCCCCTGCAGTTGGCAGGTCTGTTTCCTCTGTTCCCTCCAGGTGTGCAAGCAGTACAGTGCAACTCAGTAGCAATGAGTACTCCGCAACAGAAAGCGCACTGTGTTATTTGGCTCCCCTGCAGTTGGCAGGTCTGTTTCCTCTGTTCCCTCCAGGTGTGCATGCAGTACAGTGCAACTCAGTAGCAATGAGTACTCCGCAACAGAAAGCGCACTGTGTTATTTGGCTCCCCTGCAGTTGGCAGGTCTGTTTCCTCTGTTCCATCCAGGTGTGCATGCAGTACAGTGCAACTCAGTAGCAATGAGTACTCCGCAACAGAAAGCGCACTGTGTTATTTGGCTCCCCTGCAGTTGGCAGGTCTGTTTCCTCTGTTCCATTCAGGTGTGCATGCAGTGCAGTGCAACTCAGTAGCAATGAGCACTCCACAACAGAAAGCGCACTGTGTTATTTGGCTCCCCTGCAGTTGGCAGGTCTGTTTCCTCTGTTCCATCCAGGTGTGCATGCAGTACAGTGCAACTCAGTAGCAATGAGTACTCCGCAACAGAAAGCGCACTGTGTTATTTGGCTCCCCTGCAGTTGGCAGGTCTGTTTCCTCTGTTCCCTCCAGGTGTGCATGCAGTACAGTGCAACTCAGTAGCAATGAGTACTCCGCAACAGAAAGCGCACTGTGTTATTTGGCTCCCCTGCAGTTGGCAGGTCTGTTTCCTCTGTTCCATCCAGGTGTGCATGCAGTACAGTGCAACTCAGTAGCAATGAGCACTCCGCAACAGAATGCGCACTGTGTTATTTGGCTCCCCTGCAGTTGGCAGGTCTGTTTCCTCTGTTCCATTCAGGCGTGCATGCAGTACAGTGCAACTCAGTAGCAATGAGTACTCCGCAACAGAAAGCGCACTGTGTTATTTGGCAGGTCTGTTTCCTCTGTTCCCTCCAGGCGTGCATGCAGTACAGTGCAACTCAGTAGCAATGAGTACTCCGCAACAGAAAGCGCACTGTGTTATTTGGCTCCCCTGCAGTTGGCAGGTCTGTTTCCTCTGTTCCATTCAGGCGTGCATGCAGTACAGTGCAACTCAGTAGCAATGAGTACTCCGCAACAGAAAGCGTACTGTGTTATTTGGCTCCCCTGCAGTTGGCAGGTCTGTTTCCTCTGTTCCATCCAGGTGTGCATGCAGTACAGTGCAACTCAGTAGCAATGAGCACTCCGCAACAGAAAGCTCACTGTGTTATTTGGCTCCCCTGCAGTTGGCAGGTCTGTTTCCTCTGTTCCATCCAGGTGTGCATGCAGTACAGTGCAACTCAGTAGCAATGAGTACTCCGCAACAGAAAGCGCACTGTGTTATTTGGCTCCCCTGCAGTTGGCAGGTCTGTTTCCTCTGTTCCATCCAGGCGTGCATGCAGTACAGTGCAACTCAGTAGCAATGAGTACTCCGCAACAGAAAGCGCACTGTGTTATTTGGCTCCCCTGCAGTTGGCAGGTCTGTTTCCTCTGTTCCATTCAGGCGTGCATGCAGTACAGTGCAACTCAGTAGCAATGAGCACTCCGCAACAGAAAGCGCACTGTGTTATTTGGCTCCCCTGCAGTTGGCAGGTCTGTTTCCTCTGTTCCCTCCAGGCGTGCATGCAGTACAGTGCAACTCAGTAGCAATGAGCACTCCGCAACAGAAAGCGCACTGTGTTATTTGGCTCCCCTGCAGTTGGCAGGTCTGTTTCCTCTGTTCCCTCCAGGCGTGCATGCAGTACAGTGCAACTCAGTAGCAATGAGCACTCCGCAACAGAAAGCGCAGTGTGTTATTTGGCTCCCCTGCAGTTGGCAGGTCTGTTTCCTCTGTTCCCTCCAGGCGTGCATGCAGTACAGTGCAACTCAGTAGCAATGAGCACTCCGCAACAGAAAGTGTACTGTATTATTTGGCTCCCCTGCAGTTGGCAGGTCTGTTTCCTCTGTTCCCTCCAGGTGTGCATGCAGTACAGTGCAACTCAGTAGCAATGAGTACTCCGCAACAGAAAGCGCACTGTGTTATTTGGCTCCCCTGCAGTTGGCAGGTCTGTTTCCTCTGTTCCATTCAGGCGTGCATGCAGTACAGTGCAACTCAGTAGCAATGAGCACTCCGCAACAGAAAGCGCACTGTGTTATTTGGCTCCCCTGCAGTTGGCAGGTCTGTTTCCTCTGTTCCATCCAGGTGTGCATGCAGTACAGTGCAACTCAGTAGCAATGAGCACTCCGCAACAGAAAGCGCACTGTGTTATTTGGCTCCCCTGCAGTTGGCAGGTCTGTTTCCTCTGTTCCATCCAGGCGTGCATGCAGTACAGTGCAACTCAGTAGCAATGAGCACTCCGCAACAGAAAGCGCACTGTGTTATTTGGATCCCCTGCAGTTGGCAGGTCTGTTTCCTCTGTTCCCTCCAGGCGTGCATGCAGTACAGTGCAACTCGGTAGCAATGAGTACTCCACAACAGAAAGCACAGTGTGTTATTTGGCTCCCCTGCAGTTGGCAGGTCTGTTTCCTCTGTTCCATCCAGGTGTGCATGCAGTACAGTGCAACTCAGTAGCAATGAGCACTCCGCAACAGAAAGCGCACTGTGTTATTTGGCTCCCCTGCAGTTGGCAGGTCTGTTTCCTCTGTTCCATTCAGGTGTGCATGCAGTACAGTGCAACTCAGTAGCAATGAGCACTCCGCAACAGAAAGCGCACTGTGTTATTTGGCTCCCCTGCAGTTGGCAGGTCTGTTTCCTCTGTTCCATTCAGGCGTGCATGCAGTACAGTGCAACTCAGTAGCAATGAGTACTCCGCAACAGAAAGCGCACTAAGTTATTTGGCTCCCCTGCAGTTGGCAGGTCTGTTTCCTCTGTTCCCTCCAGGTGTGCATGCAGTACAGTGCAACTCAGTAGCAATGAGCACTCCGCAACAGAAAGCGCACTGTGTTATTTGGCTCCCCTGCAGTTGGCAGGTCTGTTTCCTCTGTTCCCTCCAGGCGTGCATGCAGTGCAGTGCAGTGCAACTCAGTAGCAATGAGCACTCCGCAACAGAATGCGCACTGTGTTATTTGGCTCCCCTGCAGTTGGCAGGTCTGTTTCCTCTGTTCCCTCCAGGCGTGCATGCAGTACAGTGCAACTCAGTAGCAATGAGTACTCCGCAACAGAAAGCGCACTGTGTTATTTGGCTCCTCTGCAGTTGGCAGGTCTGTTTCCTCTGTTCCCTCCAGGTGTGCATGCAGTACAGTGCAACTCAGTGTACTCCGCAACAGAAAGCGCACTGTTATTTGGCTCCCCTGCAGTTGGCAGGTCTGTTTCCTCTGTTCCATCCAGGTGTGCATGCAGTACAGTGCAACTCAGTAGCCAAGAGCACTCCGCAACAGAAAGCGCACTGTGTTATTTGGCTCCCCTGCAGTTGGCAGGTCTGTTTCCTCTGTTCCCTCCAGGCGTGCATGCAGTACAGTGCAACTCAGTAGCAATGAGCACTCCGCAACAGAAAGCGCACTGTGTTATTTGGCTCCCCTGCAGTTGGCAGGTCTGTTTCCTCTGTTCCCTCCAGGCGTGCATGCAGTACAGTGCAACTCAGTAGCAATGAGCACTCCGCAACAGAAAGCGCACTGTGTTATTTGGCTCCCCTGCAGTTGGCAGGTCTGTTTCCTCTGTTCCCTCCAGGTGTGCATGCAGTACAGTGCAACTCAGTAGCAATGAGTACTCCGCAACAGAAAGCGCACTGTGTTATTTGGCTCCCCTGCAGTTGGCAGGTCTGTTTCCTCTGTTCCATCCAGGCGTGCATGCAGTACAGTGCAACTCAGTAGCAATGAGTACTCCGCAACAGAAAGCGTACTGTGTTATTTGGCTCCCCTGCAGTTGGCAGGTCTGTTTCCTCTGTTCCATCCAGGTGTGCATGCAGTACAGTGCAACTCAGTAGCAATGAGCACTCCGCAACAGAAAGCTCACTGTGTTATTTGGCTCCCCTGCAGTTGGCAGGTCTGTTTCCTCTGTTCCATCCAGGTGTGCATGCAGTACAGTGCAACTCAGTAGCAATGAGTACTCCGCAACAGAAAGCGCACTGTGTTATTTGGCTCCCCTGCAGTTGGCAGGTCTGTTTCCTCTGTTCCATCCAGGCGTGCATGCAGTACAGTGCAACTCAGTAGCAATGAGTACTCCGCAACAGAAAGCGCACTGTGTTATTTGGCTCCCCTGCAGTTGGCAGGTCTGTTTCCTCTGTTCCATTCAGGCGTGCATGCAGTACAGTGCAACTCAGTAGCAATGAGCACTCCGCAACAGAAAGCGCACTGTGTTATTTGGCTCCCCTGCAGTTGGCAGGTCTGTTTCCTCTGTTCCCTCCAGGCGTGCATGCAGTACAGTGCAACTCAGTAGCAATGAGCACTCCGCAACAGAAAGCGCACTGTGTTATTTGGCTCCCCTGCAGTTGGCAGGTCTGTTTCCTCTGTTCCCTCCAGGCGTGCATGCAGTACAGTGCAACTCAGTAGCAATGAGCACTCCGCAACAGAAAGCGCAGTGTGTTATTTGGCTCCCCTGCAGTTGGCAGGTCTGTTTCCTCTGTTCCCTCCAGGCGTGCATGCAGTACAGTGCAACTCAGTAGCAATGAGCACTCCGCAACAGAAAGTGTACTGTATTATTTGGCTCCCCTGCAGTTGGCAGGTCTGTTTCCTCTGTTCCCTCCAGGTGTGCATGCAGTACAGTGCAACTCAGTAGCAATGAGTACTCCGCAACAGAAAGCGCACTGTGTTATTTGGCTCCCCTGCAGTTGGCAGGTCTGTTTCCTCTGTTCCATTCAGGCGTGCATGCAGTACAGTGCAACTCAGTAGCAATGAGCACTCCGCAACAGAAAGCGCACTGTGTTATTTGGCTCCCCTGCAGTTGGCAGGTCTGTTTCCTCTGTTCCATCCAGGTGTGCATGCAGTACAGTGCAACTCAGTAGCAATGAGCACTCCGCAACAGAAAGCGCACTGTGTTATTTGGCTCCCCTGCAGTTGGCAGGTCTGTTTCCTCTGTTCCATCCAGGCGTGCATGCAGTACAGTGCAACTCAGTAGCAATGAGCACTCCGCAACAGAAAGCGCACTGTGTTATTTGGCTCCCCTGCAGTTGGCAGGTCTGTTTCCTCTGTTCCCTCCAGGCGTGCATGCAGTACAGTGCAACTCGGTAGCAATGAGTACTCCACAACAGAAAGCACAGTGTGTTATTTGGCTCCCCTGCAGTTGGCAGGTCTGTTTCCTCTGTTCCATCCAGGTGTGCATGCAGTTCAGTGCAACTCAGTAGCAATGAGCACTCCGCAACAGAAAGCGCACTGTGTTATTTGGCTCCCCTGCAGTTGGCAGGTCTGTTTCCTCTGTTCCATTCAGGTGTGCATGCAGTACAGAGCAACTCAGTAGCAATGAGCACTCCGCAACAGAAAGCTCACTGTGTTATTTGGCTCCCCTGCAGTTGGCAGGTCTGTTTCCTCTGTTCCATTCAGGTGTGCATGCAGTACAGTGCAACTCAGTAGCAATGAGTACTCCGCAACAGAAAGCGCACTGTGTTATTTGGCTCCCCTGCAGTTGGCAGGTCTGTTTCCTCTGTTCCATCCAGGCGTGCATGCAGTACAGTGCAACTCAGTAGCAATGAGCACTCCGCAACAGGAAGCGCACTGTGTTATTTGGCTCCCCTGCAGTTGGCAGGTCTGTTTCCTCTGTTCCCTCCAGGTGTGCATGCAGTACAGTGCAACTCAGTAGCAATGAGCACTCCGCAACAGAAAGCGCACTGTGTTATTTGGCTCCCTTGCAGTTGGCAGGTCTGTTTCCTCTGTTCCATCCAGGCGTGCATGCAGTACAGTGCAACTCAGTAGCAATGAGTACTCCGCAACAGAAAGCGCACTGTGTTATTTGGCTCCCCTGCAGTTGGCAGGTCTGTTTCCTCTGTTCCCTCCAGGCGTGCATGCAGTACAGTGCAACTCAGTAGCAATGAGTACTCCGCAACAGAAAGCGCACTGTGTTATTTGGCTCCCCTGCAGTTGGCAGGTCTGTTTCCTGTGTTCCATTCAGGCGTGCATGCAGTACAGTGCAACTCGGTAGCAATGAGTACTCCGCAACAGAAAGCGCACTGTGTTATTTGGCTCCCCTGCAGTTGGCAGGTCTGTTTCCTCTGTTCCATCCAGGCGTGCATGCAGTACAGTGCAACTCAGTAGCAATGAGTACTCCGCAACAGAAAGCGCACTGTGTTATTTGGCTCCCCTGCAGTTGGCAGGTCTGTTTCCTCTGTTCCATCCAGGCGTGCATGCAGTACAGTGCAACTCAGTAGCAATGAGCACTCCGCAACAGAAAGCGTACTGTGTTATTTGGCTCCCCTGCAGTTGGCAGGTCTGTTTCCTCTGTTCCATCCAGGTGTGCATGCAGTACAGTGCAACTCAGTAGCAATGAGTACTCCGCAACAGAAAGCGTACTGTGTTATTTGGCTCCCCTGCAGTTGGCAGGTCTGTTTCCTCTGTTCCATCCAGGCGTGCATGCAGTACAGTGCAACTCAGTAGCAATGAGTACTCCGCAACATAAAGTGCACTGTGTTATTTGGCTCCCCTGCAGTTGGCAGGTCTGTTTCCTCTGTTCCCTCCAGGTGTGCATGCAGTACAGTGCAACTCAGTAGCAATGAGTACTCCGCAACAGAAAGCGCACTGTGTTATTTGGCTCCCCTGCAGTTGGCAGGTCTGTTTCCTCTGTTCCATCCAGGTGTGCATGCAGTACAGTGCAACTCAGTAGCAATGAGCACTCCAAAACAGAAAGCGCACTGTGTTATTTGGCTCCCCTGCAGTTGGCAGGTCTGTTTCCTCTGTTCCATCCAGGCGTGCATGCAGTACAGTGCAACTCAGTAGCAATGAGTACTCCGCAACAGAAAGTGTACTGTATTATTTGGCTCCCCTGCAGTTGGCAGGTCTGTTTCCTCTGTTCCCTCCAGGTGTGCATGCAGTACAGTGCAACTCAGTAGCAATGAGTACTCCGCAACAGAAAGCGCACTGTGTTATTTGGCTCCCCTGCAGTTGGCAGGTCTGTTTCCTCTGTTCCATCCAGGTGTGCATGCAGTACAGTGCAACTCAGTAGCAATGAGTACTCCGCAACAGAAAGCGCACTGTGTTATTTGGCTCCCCTGCAGTTGGCAGGTCTGTTTCCTCTGTTCCATTCAGGTGTGCATGCAGTGCAGTGCAACTCAGTAGCAATGAGCACTCCACAACAGAAAGCGCACTGTGTTATTTGGCTCCCCTGCAGTTGGCAGGTCTGTTTCCTCTGTTCCCTCCAGGCGTGCATGCAGTACAGTGCAACTCAGTAGCAATGAGTACTCCGCATCAGAAAGCGCACTGTGTTATTTGGCTCCCCTGCAGTTGGCAGGTCTGTTTCCTCTGTTCCATCCAGGTGTGCATGCAGTACAGTGCAACTCAGTAGCAATGAGTACTCCGCAACAGAAAGGGCACTGTGTTATTTGGCTCCCCTGCAGTTGGCAGGTCTGTTTCCTCTGTTCCATCCAGGTGTGCATGCAGTACAGTGCAACTCAGTAGCAATGAGCACTCCGCAACAGAAAGCGCACTGTGTTATTTGGCTCCCCTGCAGTTGGCAGGTCTGTTTCCTCTGTTCCATTCAGGCGTGCATGCAGTACAGTGCAACTCAGTAGCAATGAGTACTCCGCAACAGAAAGCGCACTGTGTTATTTGGCAGGTCTGTTTCCTCTGTTCCCTCCAGGCGTGCATGCAGTACAGTGCAACTCAGTAGCAATGAGTACTCCGCAACAGAAAGCGCACTGTGTTATTTGGCTCCCCTGCAGTTGGCAGGTCTGTTTCCTCTGTTCCATTCAGGCGTGCATGCAGTACAGTGCAACTCAGTAGCAATGAGTACTCCGCAACAGAAAGCGTACTGTGTTATTTGGCTCCCCTGCAGTTGGCAGGTCTGTTTCCTCTGTTCCATCCAGGTGTGCATGCAGTACAGTGCAACTCAGTAGCAATGAGCACTCCGCAACAGAAAGCTCACTGTGTTATTTGGCTCCCCTGCAGTTGGCAGGTCTGTTTCCTCTGTTCCATCCAGGTGTGCATGCAGTACAGTGCAACTCAGTAGCAATGAGTACTCCGCAACAGAAAGCGCACTGTGTTATTTGGCTCCCCTGCAGTTGGCAGGTCTGTTTCCTCTGTTCCATCCAGGCGTGCATGCAGTACAGTGCAACTCAGTAGCAATGAGTACTCCGCAACAGAAAGCGCACTGTGTTATTTGGCTCCCCTGCAGTTGGCAGGTCTGTTTCCTCTGTTCCATTCAGGCGTGCATGCAGTACAGTGCAACTCAGTAGCAATGAGCACTCCGCAACAGAAAGCGCACTGTGTTATTTGGCTCCCCTGCAGTTGGCAGGTCTGTTTCCTCTGTTCCCTCCAGGCGTGCATGCAGTACAGTGCAACTCAGTAGCAATGAGCACTCCGCAACAGAAAGCGCACTGTGTTATTTGGCTCCCCTGCAGTTGGCAGGTCTGTTTCCTCTGTTCCCTCCAGGCGTGCATGCAGTACAGTGCAACTCAGTAGCAATGAGCACTCCGCAACAGAAAGCGCAGTGTGTTATTTGGCTCCCCTGCAGTTGGCAGGTCTGTTTCCTCTGTTCCCTCCAGGCGTGCATGCAGTACAGTGCAACTCAGTAGCAATGAGCACTCCGCAACAGAAAGTGTACTGTATTATTTGGCTCCCCTGCAGTTGGCAGGTCTGTTTCCTCTGTTCCCTCCAGGTGTGCATGCAGTACAGTGCAACTCAGTAGCAATGAGTACTCCGCAACAGAAAGCGCACTGTGTTATTTGGCTCCCCTGCAGTTGGCAGGTCTGTTTCCTCTGTTCCCTCCAGGCGTGCATGCAGTACAGTGCAACTCGGTAGCAATGAGTACTCCACAACAGAAAGCACAGTGTGTTATTTGGCTCCCCTGCAGTTGGCAGGTCTGTTTCCTCTGTTCCATCCAGGTGTGCATGCAGTACAGTGCAACTCAGTAGCAATGAGCACTCCGCAACAGAATGCGCACTGTGTTATTTGGCTCCCCTGCAGTTGGCAGGTCTGTTTCCTCTGTTCCATTCAGGTGTGCATGCAGTACAGTGCAACTCAGTAGCAATGAGCACTCAGCAACAGAAAGCTCACTGTGTTATTTGGCTCCCCTGCAGTTGGCAGGTCTGTTTCCTCTGTTCCATTCAGGTGTGCATGCAGTACAGTGCAACTCAGTAGCAATGAGTACTCCGCAACAGAAAGCGCACTGTGTTATTTGGCTCCCCTGCAGTTGGCAGGTCTGTTTCCTCTGTTCCATCCAGGCGTGCATGCAGTACAGTGCAACTCAGTAGCAATGAGCACTCCGCAACAGAAAGCGCACTGTGTTATTTGGCTCCCCTGCAGTTGGCAGGTCTGTTTCCTCTGTTCCCTCCAGGTGTGCATGCAGTACAGTGCAACTCAGTAGCAATGAGCACTCCGCAACAGAAAGCGCACTGTGTTATTTGGCTCCACTGCAGTTGGCAGGTCTGTTTCCTCTGTTCCATCCAGGCGTGCATGCAGTACAGTGCAACTCAGTAGCAATGAGTACTCCGCAACAGAAGGCGCACTGTGTTATTTGGCTCCCCTGCAGTTGGCAGGTCTGTTTCCTCTGTTCCATTCAGGCGTGCATGCAGCACAGTGCAACTCGGTAGCAATGAGTACTCCGCAACATAAAGTGTACTGTATTATTTGGCTCCCCTGCAGTCTGTTTCCTCTGTTCCCTCAGTTCCATCCAGGCGTGAATGCAGTGCAGTACAGTGCAACTCAGTAGCAATGAGCACTCCGAAACAGAAAGCGCACTGTGTTATTTGGCTCCCCTGCAGTTGGCAGGTCTGTTTCCTCTGTTCCATCCAGGTGTGCATGCAGTACAGTGCAACTCAGTAGCAATGAGCACTCCGCAACAGAATGCGCACTGTGTTATTTGGCTCCCCTGCAGTTGGCAGGTCTGTTTCCTCTGTTCCATTCAGGCGTGCATGCAGTACAGTGCAACTCAGTAGCAATGAGTACTCCGCAACAGAAAGCGCACTGTGTTATTTGGCAGGTCTGTTTCCTCTGTTCCCTCCAGGCGTGCATGCAGTACAGTGCAACTCAGTAGCAATGAGTACTCCGCAACAGAAAGCGCACTGTGTTATTTGGCTCCCCTGCAGTTGGCAGGTCTGTTTCCTCTGTTCCATTCAGGCGTGCATGCAGTACAGTGCAACTCAGTAGCAATGAGTACTCCGCAACAGAAAGCGTACTGTGTTATTTGGCTCCCCTGCAGTTGGCAGGTCTGTTTCCTCTGTTCCATCCAGGTGTGCATGCAGTACAGTGCAACTCAGTAGCAATGAGCACTCCGCAACAGAAAGCTCACTGTGTTATTTGGCTCCCCTGCAGTTGGCAGGTCTGTTTCCTCTGTTCCATCCAGGTGTGCATGCAGTACAGTGCAACTCAGTAGCAATGAGTACTCCGCAACAGAAAGCGCACTGTGTTATTTGGCTCCCCTGCAGTTGGCAGGTCTGTTTCCTCTGTTCCATCCAGGCGTGCATGCAGTACAGTGCAACTCAGTAGCAATGAGTACTCCGCAACAGAAAGCGCACTGTGTTATTTGGCTCCCCTGCAGTTGGCAGGTCTGTTTCCTCTGTTCCATTCAGGCGTGCATGCAGTACAGTGCAACTCAGTAGCAATGAGCACTCCGCAACAGAAAGCGCACTGTGTTATTTGGCTCCCCTGCAGTTGGCAGGTCTGTTTCCTCTGTTCCCTCCAGGCGTGCATGCAGTACAGTGCAACTCAGTAGCAATGAGCACTCCGCAACAGAAAGCGCACTGTGTTATTTGGCTCCCCTGCAGTTGGCAGGTCTGTTTCCTCTGTTCCCTCCAGGCGTGCATGCAGTACAGTGCAACTCAGTAGCAATGAGCACTCCGCAACAGAAAGCGCAGTGTGTTATTTGGCTCCCCTGCAGATGGCAGGTCTGTTTCCTCTGTTCCCTCCAGGCGTGCATGCAGTACAGTGCAACTCAGTAGCAATGAGCACTCCGCAACAGAAAGTGTACTGTATTATTTGGCTCCCCTGCAGTTGGCAGGTCTGTTTCCTCTGTTCCCTCCAGGTGTGCATGCAGTACAGTGCAACTCAGTAGCAATGAGTACTCCGCAACAGAAAGCGCACTGTGTTATTTGGCTCCCCTGCAGTTGGCAGGTCTGTTTCCTCTGTTCCATCCAGGTGTGCATGCAGTACAGTGCAACTCAGTAGCAATGAGCACTCCGCAACAGAAAGCGCACTGTGTTATTTGGCTCCCCTGCAGTTGGCAGGTCTGTTTCCTCTGTTCCATTCAGGTGTGCATGCAGTACAGTGCAACTCAGTAGCAATGAGCACTCCGCAACAGAAAGCGCACTGTGTTATTTGGCTCCCCTGCAGTTGGCAGGTCTGTTTCCTCTGTTCCATTCAGGCGTGCATGCAGTACAGTGCAACTCAGTAGCAATGAGTACTCCGCAACAGAAAGCGCACTAAGTTATTTGGCTCCCCTGCAGTTGGCAGGTCTGTTTCCTCTGTTCCCTCCAGGTGTGCATGCAGTACAGTGCAACTCAGTAGCAATGAGCACTCCGCAACAGAAAGCGCACTGTGTTATTTGGCTCCCCTGCAGTTGGCAGGTCTGTTTCCTCTGTTCCCTCCAGGCGTGCATGCAGTGCAGTGCAGTGCAACTCAGTAGCAATGAGCACTCCGCAACAGAATGCGCACTGTGTTATTTGGCTCCCCTGCAGTTGGCAGGTCTGTTTCCTCTGTTCCCTCCAGGCGTGCATGCAGTACAGTGCAACTCAGTAGCAATGAGTACTCCGCAACAGAAAGCGCACTGTGTTATTTGGCTCCTCTGCAGTTGGCAGGTCTGTTTCCTCTGTTCCCTCCAGGTGTGCATGCAGTACAGTGCAACTCAGTAGCAATGAGTACTCCGCAACAGAAAGCGCACTGTTATTTGGCTCCCCTGCAGTTGGCAGGTCTGTTTCCTCTGTTCCATCCAGGTGTGCATGCAGTACAGTGCAACTCAGTAGCCAAGAGCACTCCGCAACAGAAAGCGCACTGTGTTATTTGGCTCCCCTGCAGTTGGCAGGTCTGTTTCCTCTGTTCCCTCCAGGCGTGCATGCAGTACAGTGCAACTCAGTAGCAATGAGCACTCCGCAACAGAAAGCGCACTGTGTTATTTGGCTCCCCTGCAGTTGGCAGGTCTGTTTCCTCTGTTCCCTCCAGGCGTGCATGCAGTACAGTGCAACTCAGTAGCAATGAGCACTCCGCAACAGAAAGCGCACTGTGTTATTTGGCTCCCCTGCAGTTGGCAGGTCTGTTTCCTCTGTTCCCTCCAGGTGTGCATGCAGTACAGTGCAACTCAGTAGCAATGAGTACTCCGCAACAGAAAGCGCACTGTGTTATTTGGCTCCCCTGCAGTTGGCAGGTCTGTTTCCTCTGTTCCATCCAGGCGTGCATGCAGTACAGTGCAACTCAGTAGCAATGAGCACTCCGCAACAGAAAGCGCACTGTGTTATTTGGCTCCCCTGCAGTTGGCAGGTCTGTTTCCTCTGTTCCATCCAGGCGTGCATGCAGTACAGTGCAACTCAGTAGCAATGAGCACTCCGCAACAGAAAGCGCACTGTGTTATTTGGCTCCCCTGCAGTTGGCAGGTCTGTTTCCTCTGTTCCCTCCAGGCGTGCATGCAGTGCAGTGCAACTCAGTAGCAATGAGTACTCCGCAACAGAAAGCGCACTGTGTTATTTGGCTCCCCTGCAGTTGGCAGGTCTGTTTCCTCTGTTCCCTCCAGGTGTGCATGCAGTACAGTGCAACTCAGTAGCAATGAGCACTCCGCAACAGAAAGCGCACTGTGTTATTTGGCTCCCTTGCAGTTGGCAGGTCTGTTTCCTCTGTTCCATCCAGGCGTGCATGCAGTACAGTGCAACTCAGTAGCAATGAGTACTCCGCAACAGAAAGCGCACTGTGTTATTTGGCTCCCCTGCAGTTGGCAGGTCTGTTTCCTCTGTTCCCTCCAGGCGTGCATGCAGTACAGTGCAACTCAGTAGCAATGAGTACTCCGCAACAGAAAGCGCACTGTGTTATTTGGCTCCCCTGCAGTTGGCAGGTCTGTTTCCTCTGTTCCATTCAGGCGTGCATGCAGTACAGTGCAACTCAGTAGCAATGAGTACTCCGCAACAGAAAGCGCACTGTGTTATTTGGCTCCCCTGCAGTTGGCAGGTCTGTTTCCTCTGTTCCATCCAGGTGTGCATGCAGTACAGTGCAACTCAGTAGCAATGAGCACTCCACAACAGAAAGCGCACTGTGTTATTTGGCTCCCCTGCAGTTGGCAGGTCTGTTTCCTCTGTTCCATCCAGGCGTGCATGCAGTACAGTGCAACTCAGTAGCAATGAGTACTCCGCAACAGAAAGTGTACTGTATTATTTGGCTCCCCTGCAGTTGGCAGGTCTGTTTCCTCTGTTCCCTCCAGGTGTGCAAGCAGTACAGTGCAACTCAGTAGCAATGAGTACTCCGCAACAGAAAGCGCACTGTGTTATTTGGCTCCCCTGCAGTTGGCAGGTCTGTTTCCTCTGTTCCCTCCAGGTGTGCATGCAGTACAGTGCAACTCAGTAGCAATGAGTACTCCGCAACAGAAAGCGCACTGTGTTATTTGGCTCCCCTGCAGTTGGCAGGTCTGTTTCCTCTGTTCCATCCAGGTGTGCATGCAGTACAGTGCAACTCAGTAGCAATGAGTACTCCGCAACAGAAAGCGCACTGTGTTATTTGGCTCCCCTGCAGTTGGCAGGTCTGTTTCCTCTGTTCCATTCAGGTGTGCATGCAGTGCAGTGCAACTCAGTAGCAATGAGCACTCCACAACAGAAAGCGCACTGTGTTATTTGGCTCCCCTGCAGTTGGCAGGTCTGTTTCCTCTGTTCCATCCAGGTGTGCATGCAGTACAGTGCAACTCAGTAGCAATGAGTACTCCGCAACAGAAAGCGCACTGTGTTATTTGGCTCCCCTGCAGTTGGCAGGTCTGTTTCCTCTGTTCCCTCCAGGCGTGCATGCAGTACAGTGCAACTCAGTAGCAATGAGTACTCCGCAACAGAAAGCGCACTGTGTTATTTGGCTCCCCTGCAGTTGGCAGGTCTGTTTCCTCTGTTCCATTCAGGTGTGCATGCAGTGCAGTGCAACTCAGTAGCAATGAGCACTCCACAACAGAAAGCGCACTGTGTTATTTGGCTCCCCTGCAGTTGGCAGGTCTGTTTCCTCTGTTCCATCCAGGTGTGCATGCAGTACAGTGCAACTCAGTAGCAATGAGTACTCCGCAACAGAAAGCGCACTGTGTTATTTGGCTCCCCTGCAGTTGGCAGGTCTGTTTCCTCTGTTCCATCCAGGCGTGCATGCAGTACAGTGCAACTCAGTAGCAATGAGTACTCCGCAACAGAAAGTGTTCTGTATTATTTGGCTCCCCTGCAGTTGGCAGGTCTGTTTCCTCTGTTCCCTCCAGGTGTGCAAGCAGTACAGTGCAACTCAGTAGCAATGAGTACTCCGCAACAGAAAGCACACTGTGTTATTTGGCTCCCCTGCAGTTGGCAGGTCTGTTTCCTCTGTTCCCTCCAGGTGTGCATGCAGTACAGTGCAACTCAGTAGCAATGAGTACTCCGCAACAGAAAGCGCACTGTGTTATTTGGCTCCCCTGCAGTTGGCAGGTCTGTTTCCTCTGTTCCATCCAGGTGTGCATGCAGTACAGTGCAACTCAGTAGCAATGAGTACTCCGCAACAGAAAGCGCACTGTGTTATTTGGCTCCCCTGCAGTTGGCAGGTCTGTTTCCTCTGTTCCATTCAGGTGTGCATGCAGTGCAGTGCAACTCAGTAGCAATGAGCACTCCACAACAGAAAGCGCACTGTGTTATTTGGCTCCCCTGCAGTTGGCAGGTCTGTTTCCTCTGTTCCATCCAGGTGTGCATGCAGTACAGTGCAACTCAGTAGCAATGAGTACTCCGCAACAGAAAGCGCACTGTGTTATTTGGCTCCCCTGCAGTTGGCAGGTCTGTTTCCTCTGTTCCCTCCAGGCGTGCATGCAGTACAGTGCAACTCAGTAGCAATGAGCACTCCGCAACAGAATGCGCACTGTGTTATTTGGCTCCCCTGCAGTTGGCAGGTCTGTTTCCTCTGTTCCATTCAGGCGTGCATGCAGTACAGTGCAACTCAGTAGCAATGAGTACTCCGCAACAGAAAGCGCACTGTGTTATTTGGCAGGTCTGTTTCCTCTGTTCCCTCCAGGCGTGCATGCAGTACAGTGCAACTCAGTAGCAATGAGTACTCCGCAACAGAAAGCGCACTGTGTTATTTGGCTCCCCTGCAGTTGGCAGGTCTGTTTCCTCTGTTCCATTCAGGCGTGCATGCAGTACAGTGCAACTCAGTAGCAATGAGTACTCCGCAACAGAAAGCGTACTGTGTTATTTGGCTCCCCTGCAGTTGGCAGGTCTGTTTCCTCTGTTCCATCCAGGTGTGCATGCAGTACAGTGCAACTCAGTAGCAATGAGCACTCCGCAACAGAAAGCTCACTGTGTTATTTGGCTCCCCTGCAGTTGGCAGGTCTGTTTCCTCTGTTCCATCCAGGTGTGCATGCAGTACAGTGCAACTCAGTAGCAATGAGTACTCCGCAACAGAAAGCGCACTGTGTTATTTGGCTCCCCTGCAGTTGGCAGGTCTGTTTCCTCTGTTCCATCCAGGCGTGCATGCAGTACAGTGCAACTCAGTAGCAATGAGTACTCCGCAACAGAAAGCGCACTGTGTTATTTGGCTCCCCTGCAGTTGGCAGGTCTGTTTCCTCTGTTCCATTCAGGCGTGCATGCAGTACAGTGCAACTCAGTAGCAATGAGCACTCCGCAACAGAAAGCGCACTGTGTTATTTGGCTCCCCTGCAGTTGGCAGGTCTGTTTCCTCTGTTCCCTCCAGGCGTGCATGCAGTACAGTGCAACTCAGTAGCAATGAGCACTCCGCAACAGAAAGCGCACTGTGTTATTTGGCTCCCCTGCAGTTGGCAGGTCTGTTTCCTCTGTTCCCTCCAGGCGTGCATGCAGTACAGTGCAACTCAGTAGCAATGAGCACTCCGCAACAGAAAGCGCAGTGTGTTATTTGGCTCCCCTGCAGTTGGCAGGTCTGTTTCCTCTGTTCCCTCCAGGCGTGCATGCAGTACAGTGCAACTCAGTAGCAATGAGCACTCCGCAACAGAAAGTGTACTGTATTATTTGGCTCCCCTGCAGTTGGCAGGTCTGTTTCCTCTGTTCCCTCCAGGTGTGCATGCAGTACAGTGCAACTCAGTAGCAATGAGTACTCCGCAACAGAAAGCGCACTGTGTTATTTGGCTCCCCTGCAGTTGGCAGGTCTGTTTCCTCTGTTCCATTCAGGCGTGCATGCAGTACAGTGCAACTCAGTAGCAATGAGCACTCCGCAACAGAAAGCGCACTGTGTTATTTGGCTCCCCTGCAGTTGGCAGGTCTGTTTCCTCTGTTCCATCCAGGTGTGCATGCAGTACAGTGCAACTCAGTAGCAATGAGCACTCCGCAACAGAAAGCGCACTGTGTTATTTGGCTCCCCTGCAGTTGGCAGGTCTGTTTCCTCTGTTCCATCCAGGCGTGCATGCAGTACAGTGCAACTCAGTAGCAATGAGCACTCCGCAACAGAAAGCGCACTGTGTTATTTGGATCCCCTGCAGTTGGCAGGTCTGTTTCCTCTGTTCCCTCCAGGCGTGCATGCAGTACAGTGCAACTCGGTAGCAATGAGTACTCCACAACAGAAAGCACAGTGTGTTATTTGGCTCCCCTGCAGTTGGCAGGTCTGTTTCCTCTGTTCCATCCAGGTGTGCATGCAGTACAGTGCAACTCAGTAGCAATGAGCACTCCGCAACAGAAAGCGCACTGTGTTATTTGGCTCCCCTGCAGTTGGCAGGTCTGTTTCCTCTGTTCCATTCAGGTGTGCATGCAGTACAGTGCAACTCAGTAGCAATGAGCACTCCGCAACAGAAAGCGCACTGTGTTATTTGGCTCCCCTGCAGTTGGCAGGTCTGTTTCCTCTGTTCCATTCAGGCGTGCATGCAGTACAGTGCAACTCAGTAGCAATGAGTACTCCGCAACAGAAAGCGCACTAAGTTATTTGGCTCCCCTGCAGTTGGCAGGTCTGTTTCCTCTGTTCCCTCCAGGTGTGCATGCAGTACAGTGCAACTCAGTAGCAATGAGCATTCCGCAACAGAAAGCGCACTGTGTTATTTGGCTCCCCTGCAGTTGGCAGGTCTGTTTCCTCTGTTCCCTCCAGGCGTGCATGCAGTGCAGTGCAGTGCAACTCAGTAGCAATGAGCACTCCGCAACAGAATGCGCACTGTGTTATTTGGCTCCCCTGCAGTTGGCAGGTCTGTTTCCTCTGTTCCCTCCAGGCGTGCATGCAGTACAGTGCAACTCAGTAGCAATGAGTACTCCGCAACAGAAAGCGCACTGTGTTATTTGGCTCCTCTGCAGTTGGCAGGTCTGTTTCCTCTGTTCCCTCCAGGTGTGCATGCAGTACAGTGCAACTCAGTAGCAATGAGTACTCCGCAACAGAAAGCGCACTGTTATTTGGCTCCCCTGCAGTTGGCAGGTCTGTTTCCTCTGTTCCATCCAGGTGTGCATGCAGTACAGTGCAACTCAGTAGCCAAGAGCACTCCGCAACAGAAAGCGCACTGTGTTATTTGGCTCCCCTGCAGTTGGCAGGTCTGTTTCCTCTGTTCCCTCCAGGCGTGCATGCAGTACAGTGCAACTCAGTAGCAATGAGCACTCCGCAACAGAAAGCGCACTGTGTTATTTGGCTCCCCTGCAGTTGGCAGGTCTGTTTCCTCTGTTTCCTCCAGGCGTGCATGCAGTACAGTGCAACTCAGTAGCAATGAGCACTCCGCAACAGAAAGCGCACTGTGTTATTTGGCTCCCCTGCAGTTGGCAGGTCTGTTTCCTCTGTTCCCTCCAGGTGTGCATGCAGTACAGTGCAACTCAGTAGCAATGAGTACTCCGCAACAGAAAGCGCACTGTGTTATTTGGCTCCCCTGCAGTTGGCAGGTCTGTTTCCTCTGTTCCATCCAGGCGTGCATGCAGTACAGTGCAACTCAGTAGCAATGAGCACTCCGCAACAGAAAGCGCACTGTGTTATTTGGCTCCCCTGCAGTTGGCAGGTCTGTTTCCTCTGTTCCATCCAGGCGTGCATGCAGTACAGTGCAACTCAGTAGCAATGAGCACTCCGCAACAGAAAGCGCACTGTGTTATTTGGCTCCCCTGCAGTTGGCAGGTCTGTTTCCTCTGTTCCCTCCAGGCGTGCATGCAGTGCAGTGCAACTCAGTAGCAATGAGTACTCCGCAACAGAAAGCGCACTGTGTTATTTGGCTCCCCTGCAGTTGGCAGGTCTGTTTCCTCTGTTCCCTCCAGGTGTGCATGCAGTACAGTGCAACTCAGTAGCAATGAGCACTCCGCAACAGAAAGCGCACTGTGTTATTTGGCTCCCTTGCAGTTGGCAGGTCTGTTTCCTCTGTTCCATCCAGGCGTGCATGCAGTACAGTGCAACTCAGTAGCAATGAGTACTCCGCAACAGAAAGCGCACTGTGTTATTTGGCTCCCCTGCAGTTGGCAGGTCTGTTTCCTCTGTTCCCTCCAGGCGTGCATGCAGTACAGTGCAACTCAGTAGCAATGAGTACTCCGCAACAGAAAGCGCACTGTGTTATTTGGCTCCCCTGCAGTTGGCAGGTCTGTTTCCTCTGTTCCATTCAGGCGTGCATGCAGTACAGTGCAACTCAGTAGCAATGAGTACTCCGCAACAGAAAGCGCACTGTGTTATTTGGCTCCCCTGCAGTTGGCAGGTCTGTTTCCGCTGTTCCATCCAGGCGTGCATGCAGTACAGTGCAACTCAGTAGCAATGAGTACTCCGCAACAGAAAGCGCACTGTGTTATTTGGCTCCCCTGCAGTTGGCAGGTCTGTTTCCTCTGTTCCATCCAGGCGTGCATGCAGTACAGTGCAACTCAGTAGCAATGAGCACTCCGCAACAGAAAGCGTACTGTGTTATTTGGCTCCCCTGCAGTTGGCAGGTCTGTTTCCTCTGTTCCATCCAGGTGTGCATGCAGTACAGTGCAACTCAGTAGCAATGAGTACTCCGCAACAGAAAGCGTACTGTGTTATTTGGCTCCCCTGCAGTTGGCAGGTCTGTTTCCTCTGTTCCATCCAGGCATGCATGCAGTACAGTGCAACTCAGTAGCAATGAGTACTCCGCAACATGAAGTGCACTGTGTTATTTGGCTCCCCTGCAGTTGGCAGGTCTGTTTCCTCAGTTCCCTCCAGGTGTGCATGCAGTACAGTGCAACTCAGTAGCAATGAGTACTCCGCAACAGAAAGCGCACTGTGTTATTTGGCTCCCCTGCAGTTGGCAGGTCTGTTTCCTCTGTTCCATCCAGGTGTGCATGCAGTACAGTGCAACTCAGTAGCAATGAGCACTCCACAACAGAAAGCGCACTGTGTTATTTGGCTCCCCTGCAGTTGGCAGGTCTGTTTCCTCTGTTCCATCCAGGCGTGCATGCAGTACAGTGCAACTCAGTAGCAATGAGTACTCCGCAACAGAAAGTGTACTGTATTATTTGGCTCCCCTGCAGTTGGCAGGTCTGTTTCCTCTGTTCCCTCCAGGTGTGCAAGCAGTACAGTGCAACTCAGTAGCAATGAGTACTCCGCAACAGAAAGCGCACTGTGTTATTTGGCTCCCCTGCAGTTGGCAGGTCTGTTTCCTCTGTTCCCTCCAGGTGTGCATGCAGTACAGTGCAACTCAGTAGCAATGAGTACTCCGCAACAGAAAGCGCACTGTGTTATTTGGCTCCCCTGCAGTTGGCAGGTCTGTTTCCTCTGTTCCATCCAGGTGTGCATGCAGTACAGTGCAACTCAGTAGCAATGAGTACTCCGCAACAGAAAGCGCACTGTGTTATTTGGCTCCCCTGCAGTTGGCAGGTCTGTTTCCTCTGTTCCATTCAGGTGTGCATGCAGTGCAGTGCAACTCAGTAGCAATGAGCACTCCACAACAGAAAGCGCACTGTGTTATTTGGCTCCCCTGCAGTTGGCAGGTCTGTTTCCTCTGTTCCATCCAGGTGTGCATGCAGTACAGTGCAACTCAGTAGCAATGAGTACTCCGCAACAGAAAGCGCACTGTGTTATTTGGCTCCCCTGCAGCTGGCAGGTCTGTTTCCTCTGTTCCCTCCAGGCGTGCATGCAGTACAGTGCAACTCAGTAGCAATGAGTACTCCGCAACAGAAAGCGCACTGTGTTATTTGGCTCCCCTGCAGTTGGCAGGTCTGTTTCCTCTGTTCCATCCAGGTGTGCATGCAGTACAGTGCAACTCAGTAGCAATGAGTACTCCGCAACAGAAAGCGCACTGTGTTATTTGGCTCCCCTGCAGTTGGCAGGTCTGTTTCCTCTGTTCCATCCAGGTGTGCATGCAGTACAGTGCAACTCAGTAGCAATGAGCACTCCGCAACAGAAAGCGCAGTGTGTTATTTGGCTCCCCTGCAGTTGGCAGGTCTGTTTCCTCTGTTCCATTCAGGCGTGCATGCAGTACAGTGCAACTCAGTAGCAATGAGTACTCCGCAACAGAAAGCGCACTGTGTTATTTGGCAGGTCTGTTTCCTCTGTTCCCTCCAGGCGTGCATGCAGTACAGTGCAAATCAGTAGCAATGAGTACTCCGCAACAGAAAGCGCACTGTGTTATTTGGCTCCCCTGCAGTTGGCAGGTCTGTTTCCTCTGTTCCATTCAGGCGTGCATGCAGTACAGTGCAACTCAGTAGCAATGAGTACTCCGCAACAGAAAGCGTACTGTGTTATTTGGCTCCCCTGCAGTTGGCAGGTCTGTTTCCTCTGTTCCATCCAGGTGTGCATGCAGTACAGTGCAACTCAGTAGCAATGAGCACTCCGCAACAGAAAGCTCACTGTGTTATTTGGCTCCCCTGCAGTTGGCAGGTCTGTTTCCTCTGTTCCATCCAGGTGTGCATGCAGTACAGTGCAACTCAGTAGCAATGAGTACTCCGCAACAGAAAGCGCACTGTGTTATTTGGCAGGTCTGTTTCCTCTGTTCCCTCCAGGCGTGCATGCAGTACAGTGCAACTCAGTAGCAATGAGTACTCCGCAACAGAAAGCGCACTGTGTTATTTGGCTCCCCTGCAGTTGGCAGGTCTGTTTCCTCTGTTCCATCCAGGTGTGCATGCAGTACAGTGCAACTCAGTAGCAATGAGCACTCCGCAACAGAAAGCTCACTGTGTTATTTGGCTCCCCTGCAGTTGGCAGGTCTGTTTCCTCTGTTCCATCCAGGTGTGCATGCAGTACAGTGCAACTCAGTAGCAATGAGTACTCCGCAACAGAAAGCGCACTGTGTTATTTGGCTCCCCTGCAGTTGGCAGGTCTGTTTCCTCTGTTCCATCCAGGCGTGCATGCAGTACAGTGCAACTCAGTAGCAATGAGTACTCCGCAACAGAAAGCGCACTGTGTTATTTGGCTCCCCTGCAGTTGGCAGGTCTGTTTCCTCTGTTCCATTCAGGCGTGCATGCAGTACAGTGCAACTCAGTAGCAATGAGCACTCCGCAACAGAAAGCGCACTGTGTTATTTGGCTCCCCTGCAGTTGGCAGGTCTGTTTCCTCTGTTCCCTCCAGGCGTGCATGCAGTACAGTGCAACTCAGTAGCAATGAGCACTCCGCAACAGAAAGCGCACTGTGTTATTTGGCTCCCCTGCAGTTGGCAGGTCTGTTTCCTCTGTTCCCTCCAGGCGTGCATGCAGTACAGTGCAACTCAGTAGCAATGAGCACTCCGCAACAGAAAGCGCAGTGTGTTATTTGGCTCCCCTGCAGTTGGCAGGTCTGTTTCCTCTGTTCCCTCCGGGCGTGCATGCAGTACAGTGCAACTCAGTAGCAATGAGCACTCCGCAACAGAAAGTGTACTGTATTATTTGGCTCCCCTGCAGTTGGCAGGTCTGTTTCCTCTGTTCCCTCCAGGTGTGCATGCAGTACAGTGCAACTCAGTAGCAATGAGTACTCCGCAACAGAAAGCGCACTGTGTTATTTGGCTCCCCTGCAGTTGGCAGGTCTGTTTCCTCTGTTCCATTCAGGCGTGCATGCAGTACAGTGCAACTCAGTAGCAATGAGCACTCCGCAACAGAAAGCGCACTGTGTTATTTGGCTCCCCTGCAGTTGGCAGGTCTGTTTCCTCTGTTCCATCCAGGTGTGCATGCAGTACAGTGCAACTCAGTAGCAATGAGCACTCCGCAACAGAAAGCGCACTGTGTTATTTGGCTCCCCTGCAGTTGGCAGGTCTGTTTCCTCTGTTCCATCCAGGCGTGCATGCAGTACAGTGCAACTCAGTAGCAATGAGCACTCCGCAACAGAAAGCGCACTGTGTTATTTGGATCCCCTGCAGTTGGCAGGTCTGTTTCCTCTGTTCCCTCCAGGCGTGCATGCAGTACAGTGCAACTCGGTAGCAATGAGTACTCCACAACAGAAAGCACAGTGTGTTATTTGGCTCCCCTGCAGTTGGCAGGTCTGTTTCCTCTGTTCCATCCAGGTGTGCATGCAGTACAGTGCAACTCAGTAGCAATGAGCACTCCGCAACAGAAAGCGCACTGTGTTATTTGGCTCCCCTGCAGTTGGCAGGTCTGTTTCCTCTGTTCCATTCAGGTGTGCATGCAGTACAGTGCAACTCAGTAGCAATGAGCACTCCGCAACAGAAAGCGCACTGTGTTATTTGGCTCCCCTGCAGTTGGCAGGTCTGTTTCCTCTGTTCCATTCAGGCGTGCATGCAGTACAGTGCAACTCAGTAGCAATGAGTACTCCGCAACAGAAAGCGCACTAAGTTATTTGGCTCCCCTGCAGTTGGCAGGTCTGTTTCCTCTGTTCCCTCCAGGTGTGCATGCAGTACAGTGCAACTCAGTAGCAATGAGCACTCCGCAACAGAAAGCGCACTGTGTTATTTGGCTCCCCTGCAGTTGGCAGGTCTGTTTCCTCTGTTCCCTCCAGGCGTGCATGCAGTGCAGTGCAGTGCAACTCAGTAGCAATGAGCACTCCGCAACAGAATGCGCACTGTGTTATTTGGCTCCCCTGCAGTTGGCAGGTCTGTTTCCTCTGTTCCCTCCAGGCGTGCATGCAGTACAGTGCAACTCAGTAGCAATGAGTACTCCGCAACAGAAAGCGCACTGTGTTATTTGGCTCCTCTGCAGTTGGCAGGTCTGTTTCCTCTGTTCCCTCCAGGTGTGCATGCAGTACAGTGCAACTCAGTAGCAATGAGTACTCCGCAACAGAAAGCGCACTGTTATTTGGCTCCCCTGCAGTTGGCAGGTCTGTTTCCTCTGTTCCATCCAGGTGTGCATGCAGTACAGTGCAACTCAGTAGCCAAGAGCACTCCGCAACAGAAAGCGCACTGTGTTATTTGGCTCCCCTGCAGTTGGCAGGTCTGTTTCCTCTGTTCCCTCCAGGCGTGCATGCAGTACAGTGCAACTCAGTAGCAATGAGCACTCCGCAACAGAAAGCGCACTGTGTTATTTGGCTCCCCTGCAGTTGGCAGGTCTGTTTCCTCTGTTTCCTCCAGGCGTGCATGCAGTACAGTGCAACTCAGTAGCAATGAGCACTCCGCAACAGAAAGCGCACTGTGTTATTTGGCTCCCCTGCAGTTGGCAGGTCTGTTTCCTCTGTTCCCTCCAGGTGTGCATGCAGTACAGTGCAACTCAGTAGCAATGAGTACTCCGCAACAGAAAGCGCACTGTGTTATTTGGCTCCCCTGCAGTTGGCAGGTCTATTTCCTCTGTTCCATCCAGGCGTGCATGCAGTACAGTGCAACTCAGTAGCAATGAGCACTCCGCAACAGAAAGCGCACTGTGTTATTTGGCTCCCCTGCAGTTGGCAGGTCTGTTTCCTCTGTTCCATCCAGGCGTGCATGCAGTACAGTGCAACTCAGTAGCAATGAGCACTCCGCAACAGAAAGCGCACTGTGTTATTTGGCTCCCCTGCAGTTGGCAGGTCTGTTTCCTCTGTTCCCTCCAGGCGTGCATGCAGTGCAGTGCAACTCAGTAGCAATGAGTACACCGCAACAGAAAGCGCACTGTGTTATTTGGCTCCCCTGCAGTTGGCAGGTCTGTTTCCTCTGTTCCCTCCAGGTGTGCATGCAGTACAGTGCAACTCAGTAGCAATGAGCACTCCGCAACAGAAAGCGCACTGTGTTATTTGGCTCCCTTGCAGTTGGCAGGTCTGTTTCCTCTGTTCCATCCAGGCGTGCATGCAGTACAGTGCAACTCAGTAGCAATGAGTACTCCGCAACAGAAAGCGCACTGTGTTATTTGGCTCCCCTGCAGTTGGCAGGTCTGTTTCCTCTGTTCCCTCCAGGCGTGCATGCAGTACAGTGCAACTCAGTAGCAATGAGTACTCCGCAACAGAAAGCGCACTGTGTTATTTGGCTCCCCTGCAGTTGGCAGGTCTGTTTCCTCTGTTCCATTCAGGCGTGCATGCAGTACAGTGCAACTCAGTAGCAATGAGTACTCCGCAACAGAAAGCGCACTGTGTTATTTGGCTCCCCTGCAGTTGGCAGGTCTGTTTCCTCTGTTCCATCCAGGCGTGCATGCAGTACAGTGCAACTCAGTAGCAATGAGTACTCCGCAACAGAAAGCGCACTGTGTTATTTGGCTCCCCTGCAGTTGGCAGGTCTGTTTCCTCTGTTCCATCCAGGCGTGCATGCAGTACAGTGCAACTCAGTAGCAATGAGCACTCCGCAACAGAAAGCGTACTGTGTTATTTGGCTCCCCTGCAGTTGGCAGGTCTGTTTCCTCTGTTCCATCCAGGTGTGCATGCAGTACAGTGCAACTCAGTAGCAATGAGTACTCCGCAACAGAAAGCGTACTGTGTTATTTGGCTCCCCTGCAGTTGGCAGGTCTGTTTCCTCTGTTCCATCCAGGCGTGCATGCAGTACGGTGCAACTCAGTAGCAATGAGTACTCCGCAACATGAAGTGCACTGTGTTATTTGGCTCCCCTGCAGTTGGCAGGTCTGTTTCCTCAGTTCCCTCCAGGTGTGCATGCAGTACAGTGCAACTCAGTAGCAATGAGTACTCCGCAACAGAAAGCGCACTGTGTTATTTGGCTCCCCTGCAGTTGGCAGGTCTGTTTCCTCTGTTCCATCCAGGTGTGCATGCAGTACAGTGCAACTCAGTAGCAATGAGCACTCCACAACAGAAAGCGCACTGTGTTATTTGGCTCCCCTGCAGTTGGCAGGTCTGTTTCCTCTGTTCCATCCAGGCGTGCATGCAGTACAGTGCAACTCAGTAGCAATGAGTACTCCGCAACAGAAAGTGTACTGTATTATTTGGCTCCCC
The DNA here is from genome assembly GCA_946902985.2 of Meconema thalassinum. NCBI lineage: Eukaryota > Metazoa > Arthropoda > Insecta > Orthoptera > Tettigoniidae > Meconema > Meconema thalassinum. The sequence continues at coordinate 276,875,902 of OX336388.2, forward strand.
TGCAGTTGGCAGGTCTGTTTCCTCTGTTCCCTCCAGGTGTGCAAGCAGTACAGTGCAACTCAGTAGCAATGAGTACTCCGCAACAGAAAGCGCACTGTGTTATTTGGCTCCCCTGCAGTTGGCAGGTCTGTTTCCTCTGTTCCCTCCAGGTGTGCATGCAGTACAGTGCAACTCAGTAGCAATGAGTACTCCGCAACAGAAAGCGCACTGTGTTATTTGGCTCCCCTGCAGTTGGCAGGTCTGTTTCCTCTGTTCCATCCAGGTGTGCATGCAGTACAGTGCAACTCAGTAGCAATGAGTACTCCGCAACAGAAAGCGCACTGTGTTATTTGGCTCCCCTGCAGTTGGCAGGTCTGTTTCCTCTGTTCCATTCAGGTGTGCATGCAGTGCAGTGCAACTCAGTAGCAATGAGCACTCCACAACAGAAAGCGCACTGTGTTATTTGGCTCCCCTGCAGTTGGCAGGTCTGTTTCCTCTGTTCCATCCAGGTGTGCATGCAGTACAGTGCAACTCAGTAGCAATGAGTACTCCGCAACAGAAAGCGCACTGTGTTATTTGGCTCCCCTGCAGTTGGCAGGTCTGTTTCCTCTGTTCCCTCCAGGCGTGCATGCAGTACAGTGCAACTCAGTAGCAATGAGTACTCCGCAACAGAAAGCGCACTGTGTTATTTGGCTCCCCTGCAGTTGGCAGGTCTGTTTCCTCTGTTCCATCCAGGTGTGCATGCAGTACAGTGCAACTCAGTAGCAATGAGTACTCCGCAACAGAAAGCGCACTGTGTTATTTGGCTCCCCTGCAGTTGGCAGGTCTGTTTCCTCTGTTCCATCCAGGTGTGCATGCAGTACAGTGCAACTCAGTAGCAATGAGCACTCCGCAACAGAAAGCGCACTGTGTTATTTGGCTCCCCTGCAGTTGGCAGGTCTGTTTCCTCTGTTCCATTCAGGCGTGCATGCAGTACAGTGCAACTCAGTAGCAATGAGTACTCCGCAACAGAAAGCGCACTGTGTTATTTGGCAGGTCTGTTTCCTCTGTTCCCTCCAGGCGTGCATGCAGTACAGTGCAAATCAGTAGCAATGAGTACTCCGCAACAGAAAGCGCACTGTGTTATTTGGCTCCCCTGCAGTTGGCAGGTCTGTTTCCTCTGTTCCATTCAGGCGTGCATGCAGTACAGTGCAACTCAGTAGCAATGAGTACTCCGCAACAGAAAGCGTACTGTGTTATTTGGCTCCCCTGCAGTTGGCAGGTCTGTTTCCTCTGTTCCATCCAGGTGTGCATGCAGTACAGTGCAACTCAGTAGCAATGAGCACTCCGCAACAGAAAGCTCACTGTGTCATTTGGCTCCCCTGCAGTTGGCAGGTCTGTTTCCTCTGTTCCATCCAGGTGTGCATGCAGTACAGTGCAACTCAGTAGCAATGAGTACTCCGCAACAGAAAGCGCACTGTGTTATTTGGCTCCCCTGCAGTTGGCAGGTCTGTTTCCTCTGTTCCATCCAGGCGTGCATGCAGTACAGTGCAACTCAGTAGCAATGAGTACTCCGCAACAGAAAGCGCACTGTGTTATTTGGCTCCCCTGCAGTTGGCAGGTCTGTTTCCTCTGTTCCATTCAGGCGTGCATGCAGTACAGTGCAACTCAGTAGCAATGAGCACTCCGCAACAGAAAGCGCACTGTGTTATTTGGCTCCCCTGCAGTTGGCAGGTCTGTTTCCTCTGTTCCCTCCAGGCGTGCATGCAGTACAGTGCAACTCAGTAGCAATGAGCACTCCGCAACAGAAAGCGCACTGTGTTATTTGGCTCCCCTGCAGTTGGCAGGTCTGTTTCCTCTGTTCCCTCCAGGCGTGCATGCAGTACAGTGCAACTCAGTAGCAATGAGCACTCCGCAACAGAAAGCGCAGTGTGTTATTTGGCTCCCCTGCAGTTGGCAGGTCTGTTTCCTCTGTTCCCTCCAGGCGTGCATGCAGTACAGTGCAACTCAGTAGCAATGAGCACTCCGCAACAGAAAGTGTACTGTATTATTTGGCTCCCCTGCAGTTGGCAGGTCTGTTTCCTCTGTTCCCTCCAGGTGTGCATGCAGTACAGTGCAACTCAGTAGCAATGAGTACTCCGCAACAGAAAGCGCACTGTGTTATTTGGCTCCCCTGCAGTTGGCAGGTCTGTTTCCTCTGTTCCATTCAGGCGTGCATGCAGTACAGTGCAACTCAGTAGCAATGAGCACTCCGCAACAGAAAGCGCACTGTGTTATTTGGCTCCCCTGCAGTTGGCAGGTCTGTTTCCTCTGTTCCATCCAGGTGTGCATGCAGTACAGTGCAACTCAGTAGCAATGAGCACTCCGCAACAGAAAGCGCACTGTGTTATTTGGCTCCCCTGCAGTTGGCAGGTCTGTTTCCTCTGTTCCATCCAGGCGTGCATGCAGTACAGTGCAACTCAGTAGCAATGAGCACTCCGCAACAGAAAGCGCACTGTGTTATTTGGCTCCCCTGCAGTTGGCAGGTCTGTTTCCTCTGTTCCCTCCAGGCGTGCATGCAGTACAGTGCAACTCGGTAGCAATGAGTACTCCACAACAGAAAGCACAGTGTGTTATTTGGCTCCCCTGCAGTTGGCAGGTCTGTTTCCTCTGTTCCATCCAGGTGTGCATGCAGTACAGTGCAACTCAGTAGCAATGAGCACTCCGCAACAGAAAGCGCACTGTGTTATTTGGCTCCCCTGCAGTTGGCAGGTCTGTTTCCTCTGTTCCATTCAGGTGTGCATGCAGTACAGTGCAACTCAGTAGCAATGAGCACTCCGCAACAGAAAGCTCACTGTGTTATTTGGCTCCCCTGCAGTTGGCAGGTCTGTTTCCTCTGTTCCATTCAGGTGTGCATGCAGTACAGTGCAACTCAGTAGCAATGAGTACTCCGCAACAGAAAGCGCACTGTGTTATTTGGCTCCCCTGCAGTTGGCAGGTCTGTTTCCTCTGTTCCATCCAGGCGTGCATGCAGTACAGTGCAACTCAGTAGCAATGAGCACTCCGCAACAGAAAGCGCACTGTGTTATTTGGCTCCCCTGCAGTTGGCAGGTCTGTTTCCTCTGTTCCCTCCAGGTGTGCATGCAGTACAGTGCAACTCAGTAGCAATGAGCACTCCGCAACAGAAAGCGCACTGTGTTATTTGGCTCCCTTGCAGTTGGCAGGTCTGTTTCCTCTGTTCCATCCAGGCGTGCATGCAGTAGAGTGCAACTCAGTAGCAATGAGTACTCCGCAACAGAAAGCGCACTGTGTTATTTGGCTCCCCTGCAGTTGGCAGGTCTGTTTCCTCTGTTCCCTCCAGGCGTGCATGCAGTACAGTGCAACTCAGTAGCAATGAGTACTCCGCAACAGAAAGCGCACTGTGTTATTTGGCTCCCCTGCAGTTGGCAGGTCTGTTTCCTGTGTTCCATTCAGGCGTGCATGCAGTACAGTGCAACTCGGTAGCAATGAGTACTCCGCAACAGAAAGCGCACTGTGTTATTTGGCTCCCCTGCAGTTGGCAGGTCTGTTTCCTCTGTTCCATCCAGGCGTGCATGCAGTACAGTGCAACTCAGTAGCAATGAGTACTCCGCAACAGAAAGCGCACTGTGTTATTTGGCTCCCCTGCAGTTGGCAGGTCTGTTTCCTCTGTTCCATCCAGGCGTGCATGCAGTACAGTGCAACTCAGTAGCAATGAGCACTCCGCAACAGAAAGCGTACTGTGTTATTTGGCTCCCCTGCAGTTGGCAGGTCTGTTTCCTCTGTTCCATCCAGGTGTGCATGCAGTACAGTGCAACTCAGTAGCAATGAGTACTCCGCAACAGAAAGCGTACTGTGTTATTTGGCTCCCCTGCAGTTGGCAGGTCTGTTTCCTCTGTTCCATCCAGGCGTGCATGCAGTACAGTGCAACTCAGTAGCAATGAGTACTCCGCAACATAAAGTGCACTGTGTTATTTGGCTCCCCTGCAGTTGGCAGGTCTGTTTCCTCTGTTCCCTCCAGGTGTGCATGCAGTACAGTGCAACTCAGTAGCAATGAGTACTCCGCAACAGAAAGCGCACTGTGTTATTTGGCTCCCCTGCAGTTGGCAGGTCTGTTTCCTCTGTTCCATCCAGGTGTGCATGCAGTACAGTGCAACTCAGTAGCAATGAGCACTCCAAAACAGAAAGCGCACTGTATTATTTGGCTCCCCTGCAGTTGGCAGGTCTGTTTCCTCTGTTCCATCCAGGCGTGCATGCAGTACAGTGCAACTCAGTAGCAATGAGTACTCCGCAACAGAAAGTGTACTGTATTATTTGGCTCCCCTGCAGTTGGCAGGTCTGTTTCCTCTGTTCCCTCCAGGTGTGCATGCAGTACAGTGCAACTCAGTAGCAATGAGTACTCCGCAACAGAAAGCGCACTGTGTTATTTGGCTCCCCTGCAGTTGGCAGGTCTGTTTCCTCTGTTCCATCCAGGTGTGCATGCAGTACAGTGCAACTCAGTAGCAATGAGTACTCCGCAACAGAAAGCGCACTGTGTTATTTGGCTCCCCTGCAGTTGGCAGGTCTGTTTCCTCTGTTCCATTCAGGTGTGCATGCAGTGCAGTGCAACTCAGTAGCAATGAGCACTCCACAACAGAAAGCGCACTGTGTTATTTGGCTCCCCTGCAGTTGGCAGGTCTGTTTCCTCTGTTCCCTCCAGGCGTGCATGCAGTACAGTGCAACTCAGTAGCAATGAGTACTCCGCAACAGAAAGCGCACTGTGTTATTTGGCTCCCCTGCAGTTGGCAGGTCTGTTTCCTCTGTTCCATCCAGGTGTGCATGCAGTACAGTGCAACTCAGTAGCAATGAGCACTCCGCAACAGAAAGCGCACTGTGTTATTTGGCTCCCCTGCAGTTGGCAGGTCTGTTTCCTCTGTTCCATCCAGGCGTGCATGCAGTACAGTGCAACTCAGTAGCAATGAGCACTCCGCAACAGAAAGCGCACTGTGTTATTTGGATCCCCTGCAGTTGGCAGGTCTGTTTCCTCTGTTCCCTCCAGGCGTGCATGCAGTACAGTGCAACTCGGTAGCAATGAGTACTCCACAACAGAAAGCACAGTGTGTTATTTGGCTCCCCTGCAGTTGGCAGGTCTGTTTCCTCTGTTCCATCCAGGTGTGCATGCAGTACAGTGCAACTCAGTAGCAATGAGCACTCCGCAACAGAAAGCGCACTGTGTTATTTGGCTCCCCTGCAGTTGGCAGGTCTGTTTCCTCTGTTCCATTCAGGTGTGCATGCAGTACAGTGCAACTCAGTAGCAATGAGCACTCCGCAACAGAAAGCGCACTGTGTTATTTGGCTCCCCTGCAGTTGGCAGGTCTGTTTCCTCTGTTCCATTCAGGCGTGCATGCAGTACAGTGCAACTCAGTAGCAATGAGTACTCCGCAACAGAAAGCGCACTAAGTTATTTGGCTCCCCTGCAGTTGGCAGGTCTGTTTCCTCTGTTCCCTCCAGGTGTGCATGCAGTACAGTGCAACTCAGTAGCAATGAGCACTCCGCAACAGAAAGCGCACTGTGTTATTTGGCTCCCCTGCAGTTGGCAGGTCTGTTTCCTCTGTTCCCTCCAGGCGTGCATGCAGTGCAGTGCAGTGCAACTCAGTAGCAATGAGCACTCCGCAACAGAATGCGCACTGTGTTATTTGGCTCCCCTGCAGTTGGCAGGTCTGTTTCCTCTGTTCCCTCCAGGCGTGCATGCAGTACAGTGCAACTCAGTAGCAATGAGTACTCCGAAACAGAAAGCGCACTGTGTTATTTGGCTCCTCTGCAGTTGGCAGGTCTGTTTCCTCTGTTCCCTCCAGGTGTGCATGCAGTACAGTGCAACTCAGTAGCAATGAGTACTCCGCAACAGAAAGCGCACTGTTATTTGGCTCCCCTGCAGTTGGCAGGTCTGTTTCCTCTGTTCCATCCAGGTGTGCATGCAGTACAGTGCAACTCAGTAGCCAAGAGCACTCCGCAACAGAAAGCGCACTGTGTTATTTGGCTCCCCTGCAGTTGGCAGGTCTGTTTCCTCTGTTCCCTCCAGGCGTGCATGCAGTACAGTGCAACTCAGTAGCAATGAGCACTCCGCAACAGAAAGCGCACTGTGTTATTTGGCTCCCCTGCAGTTGGCAGGTCTGTTTCCTCTGTTCCCTCCAGGCGTGCATGCAGTACAGTGCAACTCAGTAGCAATGAGCACTCCGCAACAGAAAGCGCACTGTGTTATTTGGCTCCCCTGCAGTTGGCAGGTCTGTTTCCTCTGTTCCCTCCAGGTGTGCATGCAGTACAGTGCAACTCAGTAGCAATGAGTACTCCGCAACAGAAAGCGCACTGTGTTATTTGGCTCCCCTGCAGTTGGCAGGTCTGTTTCCTCTGTTCCATCCAGGCGTGCATGCAGTACAGTGCAACTCAGTAGCAATGAGCACTCCGCAACAGAAAGCGCACTGTGTTATTTGGCTCCCCTGCAGTTGGCAGGTCTGTTTCCTCTGTTCCATCCAGGCGTGCATGCAGTACAGTGCAACTCAGTAGCAATGAGCACTCCGCAACAGAAAGCGCACTGTGTTATTTGGCTCCCCTGCAGTTGGCAGGTCTGTTTCCTCTGTTCCATCCAGGCGTGCATGCAGTACAGTGCAACTCAGTAGCAATGAGCACTCCGCAACAGAAAGCGTACTGTGTTATTTGGCTCCCCTGCAGTTGGCAGGTCTGTTTCCTCTGTTCCATCCAGGTGTGCATGCAGTACAGTGCAACTCAGTAGCAATGAGTACTCCGCAACAGAAAGCGTACTGTGTTATTTGGCTCCCCTGCAGTTGGCAGGTCTGTTTCCTCTGTTCCATCCAGGCGTGCATGCAGTACAGTGCAACTCAGTAGCAATGAGTACTCCGCAACATAAAGTGCACTGTGTTATTTGGCTCCCCTGCAGTTGGCAGGTCTGTTTCCTCTGTTCCCTCCAGGTGTGCATGCAGTACAGTGCAACTCAGTAGCAATGAGTACTCCGCAACAGAAAGCGCACTGTGTTATTTGGCTCCCCTGCAGTTGGCAGGTCTGTTTCCTCTGTTCCATCCAGGTGTGCATGCAGTACAGTGCAACTCAGTAGCAATGAGCACTCCAAAACAGAAAGCGCACTGTGTTATTTGGCTCCCCTGCAGTTGGCAGGTCTGTTTCCTCTGTTCCATCCAGGCGTGCATGCAGTACAGTGCAACTCAGTAGCAATGAGTACTCCGCAACAGAAAGTGTACTGTATTATTTGGCTCCCCTGCAGTTGGCAGGTCTGTTTCCTCTGTTCCCTCCAGGTGTGCATGCAGTACAGTGCAACTCAGTAGCAATGAGTACTCCGCAACAGAAAGCGCACTGTGTTATTTGGCTCCCCTGCAGTTGGCAGGTCTGTTTCCTCTGTTCCATCCAGGTGTGCATGCAGTACAGTGCAACTCAGTAGCAATGAGTACTCCGCAACAGAAAGCGCACTGTGTTATTTGGCTCCCCTGCAGTTGGCAGGTCTGTTTCCTCTGTTCCATTCAGGTGTGCATGCAGTGCAGTGCAACTCAGTAGCAATGAGCACTCCACAACAGAAAGCGCACTGTGTTATTTGGCTCCCCTGCAGTTGGCAGGTCTGTTTCCTCTGTTCCCTCCAGGCGTGCATGCAGTACAGTGCAACTCAGTAGCAATGAGTACTCCGCAACAGAAAGCGCACTGTGTTATTTGGCTCCCCTGCAGTTGGCAGGTCTGTTTCCTCTGTTCCATCCAGGTGTGCATGCAGTACAGTGCAACTCAGTAGCAATGAGCACTCCGCAACAGAAAGCGCACTGTGTTATTTGGCTCCCCTGCAGTTGGCAGGTCTGTTTCCTCTGTTCCATCCAGGCGTGCATGCAGTACAGTGCAACTCAGTAGCAATGAGCACTCCGCAACAGAAAGCGCACTGTGTTATTTGGATCCCCTGCAGTTGGCAGGTCTGTTTCCTCTGTTCCCTCCAGGCGTGCATGCAGTACAGTGCAACTCGGTAGCAATGAGTACTCCACAACAGAAAGCACAGTGTGTTATTTGGCTCCCCTGCAGTTGGCAGGTCTGTTTCCTCTGTTCCATCCAGGTGTGCATGCAGTACAGTGCAACTCAGTAGCAATGAGCACTCCGCAACAGAAAGCGCACTGTGTTATTTGGCTCCCCTGCAGTTGGCAGGTCTGTTTCCTCTGTTCCATTCAGGTGTGCATGCAGTACAGTGCAACTCAGTAGCAATGAGCACTCCGCAACAGAAAGCGCACTGTGTTATTTGGCTCCCCTGCAGTTGGCAGGTCTGTTTCCTCTGTTCCATTCAGGCGTGCATGCAGTACAGTGCAACTCAGTAGCAATGAGTACTCCGCAACAGAAAGCGCACTAAGTTATTTGGCTCCCCTGCAGTTGGCAGGTCTGTTTCCTCTGTTCCCTCCAGGTGTGCATGCAGTACAGTGCAACTCAGTAGCAATGAGCACTCCGCAACAGAAAGCGCACTGTGTTATTTGGCTCCCCTGCAGTTGGCAGGTCTGTTTCCTCTGTTCCCTCCAGGCGTGCATACAGTGCAGTGCAACTCAGTAGCAATGAGCACTCCGCAACAGAATGCGCACTGTGTTATTTGGCTCCCCTGCAGTTGGCAGGTCTGTTTCCTCTGTTCCCTCCAGGCGTGCATGCAGTACAGTGCAACTCAGTAGCAATGAGTACTCCGCAACAGAAAGCGCACTGTGTTATTTGGCTCCTCTGCAGTTGGCAGGTCTGTTTCCTCTGTTCCCTCCAGGTGTGCATGCAGTACAGTGCAACTCAGTAGCAATGAGTACTCCGCAACAGAAAGCGCACTGTTATTTGGCTCCCCTGCAGTTGGCAGGTCTGTTTCCTCTGTTCCATCCAGGTGTGCATGCAGTACAGTGCAACTCAGTAGCCAAGAGCACTCCGCAACAGAAAGCGCACTGTGTTATTTGGCTCCCCTGCAGTTGGCAGGTCTGTTTCCTCTGTTCCCTCCAGGCGTGCATGCAGTACAGTGCAACTCAGTAGCAATGAGCACTCCGCAACAGAAAGCGCACTGTGTTATTTGGCTCCCTTGCAGTTGGCAGGTCTGTTTCCTCTGTTCCCTCCAGGCGTGCATGCAGTACAGTGCAACTCAGTAGCAATGAGCACTCCGCAACAGAAAGCGCACTGTGTTATTTGGCTCCCCTGCAGTTGGCAGGTCTGTTTCCTCTGTTCCCTCCAGGTGTGCATGCAGTACAGTGCAACTCAGTAGCAATGAGTACTCCGCAACAGAAAGCGCACTGTGTTATTTGGCTCCCCTGCAGTTGGCAGGTCTGTTTCCTCTGTTCCATCCAGGCGTGCATGCAGTACAGTGCAACTCAGTAGCAATGAGCACTCCGCAACAGAAAGCGCACTGTGTTATTTGGCTCCCCTGCAGTTGGCAGGTCTGTTTCCTCTGTTCCATCCAGGCGTGCATGCAGTACAGTGCAACTCAGTAGCAATGAGCACTCCGCAACAGAAAGCGCACTGTGTTATTTGGCTCCCCTGCAGTTGGCAGGTCTGTTTCCTCTGTTCCCTCCAGGCGTGCATGCAGTGCAGTGCAACTCAGTAGCAATGAGTACTCCGCAACAGAAAGCGCACTGTGTTATTTGGCTCCCCTGCAGTTGGCAGGTCTGTTTCCTCTGTTCCCTCCAGGTGTGCATGCAGTACAGTGCAACTCAGTAGCAATGAGCACTCCGCAACAGAAAGCGCACTGTGTTATTTGGCTCCCTTGCAGTTGGCAGGTCTGTTTCCTCTGTTCCATCCAGGCGTGCATGCAGTACAGTGCAACTCAGTAGCAATGAGTACTCCGCAACAGAAAGCGCACTGTGTTATTTGGCTCCCCTGCAGTTGGCAGGTCTGTTTCCTCTGTTCCCTCCAGGCGTGCATGCAGTACAGTGCAACTCAGTAGCAATGAGTACTCCGCAACAGAAAGCGCACTGTGTTATTTGGCTCCCCTGCAGTTGGCAGGTCTGTTTCCTCTGTTCCATTCAGGCGTGCATGCAGTACAGTGCAACTCAGTAGCAATGAGTACTCCGCAACAGAAAGCGCACTGTGTTATTTGGCTCCCCTGCAGTTGGCAGGTCTGTTTCCTCTGTTCCATCCAGGCGTGCATGCAGTACAGTGCAACTCAGTAGCAATGAGTACTCCGCAACAGAAAGCGCACTGTGTTATTTGGCTCCCCTGCAGTTGGCAGGTCTGTTTCCTCTGTTCCCTCCAGGTGTGCATGCAGTACAGTGCAACTCAGTAGCAATGAGCACTCCGCAACAGAAAGCGCACTGTGTTATTTGGCTCCCTTGCAGTTGGCAGGTCTGTTTCCTCTGTTCCATCCAGGCGTGCATGCAGTACAGTGCAACTCAGTAGCAATGAGTACTCCGCAACAGAAAGCGCACTGTGTTATTTGGCTCCCCTGCAGTTGGCAGGTCTGTTTCCTCTGTTCCCTCCAGGCGTGCATGCAGTACAGTGCAACTCAGTAGCAATGAGTACTCCGCAACAGAAAGCGCACTGTGTTATTTGGCTCCCCTGCAGTTGGCAGGTCTGTTTCCTCTGTTCCATTCAGGCGTGCATGCAGTACAGTGCAACTCAGTAGCAATGAGTACTCCGCAACAGAAAGCGCACTGTGTTATTTGGCTCCCCTGCAGTTGGCAGGTCTGTTTCCTCTGTTCCATCCAGGCGTGCATGCAGTACAGTGCAACTCAGTAGCAATGAGTACTCCGCAACAGAAAGCGCACTGTGTTATTTGGCTCCCCTGCAGTTGGCAGGTCTGTTTCCTCTGTTCCATCCAGGCGTGCATGCAGTACAGTGCAACTCAGTAGCAATGAGCACTCCGCAACAGAAAGCGTACTGTGTTATTTGGCTCCCCTGCAGTTGGCAGGTCTGTTTCCTCTGTTCCATCCAGGTGTGCATGCAGTACAGTGCAACTCAGTAGCAATGAGTACTCCGCAACAGAAAGCGTACTGTGTTATTTGGCTCCCCTGCAGTTGGCAGGTCTGTTTCCTCTGTTCCATCCAGGCGTGCATGCAGTACAGTGCAACTCAGTAGCAATGAGTACTCCGCAACATGAAGTGCACTGTGTTATTTGGCTCCCCTGCAGTTGGCAGGTCTGTTTCCTCAGTTCCCTCCAGGTGTGCATGCAGTACAGTGCAACTCAGTAGCAATGAGTACTCCGCAACAGAAAGCGCACTGTGTTATTTGGCTCCCCTGCAGTTGGCAGGTCTGTTTCCTCTGTTCCATCCAGGTGTGCATGAGTACAGTGCAACTCAGTAGCAATGAGCACTCCACAACAGAAAGCGCACTGTGTTATTTGGCTCCCCTGCAGTTGGCAGGTCTGTTTCCTCTGTTCCATCCAGGCGTGCATGCAGTACAGTGCAACTCAGTAGCAATGAGTACTCCGCAACAGAAAGTGTACTGTATTATTTGGCTCCCCTGCAGTTGGCAGGTCTGTTTCCTCTGTTCCCTCCAGGTGTGCAAGCAGTACAGTGCAACTCAGTAGCAATGAGTACTCCGCAACAGAAAGCGCACTGTGTTATTTGGCTCCCCTGCAGTTGGCAGGTCTGTTTCCTCTGTTCCCTCCAGGTGTGCATGCAGTACAGTGCAACTCAGTAGCAATGAGTACTCCGCAACAGAAAGCGCACTGTGTTATTTGGCTCCCCTGCAGTTGGCAGGTCTGTTTCCTCTGTTCCATCCAGGTGTGCATGCAGTACAGTGCAACTCAGTAGCAATGAGTACTCCGCAACAGAAAGCGCACTGTGTTATTTGGCTCCCCTGCAGTTGGCAGGTCTGTTTCCTCTGTTCCATCCAGGCGTGCATGCAGTACAGTGCAACTCAGTAGCAATGAGTACTCCGCAACAGAAAGCGCACTGTTATTTGGCTCCCCTGCAGTTGGCAGGTCTGTTTCCTCTGTTCCATCCAGGTGTGCATGCAGTACAGTGCAACTCAGTAGCCAAGAGCACTCCGCAACAGAAAGCGCACTGTGTTATTTGGCTCCCCTGCAGTTGGCAGGTCTGTTTCCTCTGTTCCCTCCAGGCGTGCATGCAGTACAGTGCAACTCAGTAGCAATGAGCACTCCGCAACAGAAAGCGCACTGTGTTATTTGGCTCCCCTGCAGTTGGCAGGTCTGTTTCCTCTGTTCCCTCCAGGCGTGCATGCAGTACAGTGCAACTCAGTAGCAATGAGCACTCCGCAACAGAAAGCGCACTGTGTTATTTGGCTCCCCTGCAGTTGGCAGGTCTGTTTCCTCTGTTCCCTCCAGGTGTGCATGCAGTACAGTGCAACTCAGTAGCAATGAGTACTCCGCAACAGAAAGCGCACTGTGTTATTTGGCTCCCCTGCAGTTGGCAGGTCTGTTTCCTCTGTTCCATCCAGGCGTGCATGCAGTACAGTGCAACTCAGTAGCAATGAGCACTCCGCAACAGAAAGCGCACTGTGTTATTTGGCTCCCCTGCAGTTGGCAGGTCTGTTTCCTCTGTTCCATCCAGGCGTGCATGCAGTACAGTGCAACTCAGTAGCAATGAGCACTCCGCAACAGAAAGCGCACTGTGTTATTTGGCTCCCCTGCAGTTGGCAGGTCTGTTTCCTCTGTTCCATCCAGGCGTGCATGCAGTACAGTGCAACTCAGTAGCAATGAGCACTCCGCAACAGAAAGCGTACTGTGTTATTTGGCTCCCCTGCAGTTGGCAGGTCTGTTTCCTCTGTTCCATCCAGGTGTGCATGCAGTACAGTGCAACTCAGTAGCAATGAGTACTCCGCAACAGAAAGCGTACTGTGTTATTTGGCTCCCCTGCAGTTGGCAGGTCTGTTTCCTCTGTTCCATCCAGGCGTGCATGCAGTACAGTGCAACTCAGTAGCAATGAGTACTCCGCAACATAAAGTGCACTGTGTTATTTGGCTCCCCTGCAGTTGGCAGGTCTGTTTCCTCTGTTCCCTCCAGGTGTGCATGCAGTACAGTGCAACTCAGTAGCAATGAGTACTCCGCAACAGAAAGCGCACTGTGTTATTTGGCTCCCCTGCAGTTGGCAGGTCTGTTTCCTCTGTTCCATCCAGGTGTGCATGCAGTACAGTGCAACTCAGTAGCAATGAGCACTCCAAAACAGAAAGCGCACTGTGTTATTTGGCTCCCCTGCAGTTGGCAGGTCTGTTTCCTCTGTTCCATCCAGGCGTGCATGCAGTACAGTGCAACTCAGTAGCAATGAGTACTCCGCAACAGAAAGTGTACTGTATTATTTGGCTCCCCTGCAGTTGGCAGGTCTGTTTCCTCTGTTCCCTCCAGGTGTGCATGCAGTACAGTGCAACTCAGTAGCAATGAGTACTCCGCAACAGAAAGCGCACTGTGTTATTTGGCTCCCCTGCAGTTGGCAGGTCTGTTTCCTCTGTTCCATCCAGGTGTGCATGCAGTACAGTGCAACTCAGTAGCAATGAGTACTCCGCAACAGAAAGCGCACTGTGTTATTTGGCTCCCCTGCAGTTGGCAGGTCTGTTTCCTCTGTTCCATTCAGGTGTGCATGCAGTGCAGTGCAACTCAGTAGCAATGAGCACTCCACAACAGAAAGCGCACTGTGTTATTTGGCTCCCCTGCAGTTGGCAGGTCTGTTTCCTCTGTTCCCTCCAGGCGTGCATGCAGTACAGTGCAACTCAGTAGCAATGAGTACTCCGCAACAGAAAGCGCACTGTGTTATTTGGCTCCCCTGCAGTTGGCAGGTCTGTTTCCTCTGTTCCATCCAGGTGTGCATGCAGTACAGTGCAACTCAGTAGCAATGAGCACTCCGCAACAGAAAGCGCACTGTGTTATTTGGCTCCCCTGCAGTTGGCAGGTCTGTTTCCTCTGTTCCATCCAGGCGTGCATGCAGTACAGTGCAACTCAGTAGCAATGAGCACTCCGCAACAGAAAGCGCACTGTGTTATTTGGATCCCCTGCAGTTGGCAGGTCTGTTTCCTCTGTTCCCTCCAGGCGTGCATGCAGTACAGTGCAACTCGGTAGCAATGAGTACTCCACAACAGAAAGCACAGTGTGTTATTTGGCTCCCCTGCAGTTGGCAGGTCTGTTTCCTCTGTTCCATCCAGGTGTGCATGCAGTACAGTGCAACTCAGTAGCAATGAGCACTCCGCAACAGAAAGCGCACTGTGTTATTTGGCTCCCCTGCAGTTGGCAGGTCTGTTTCCTCTGTTCCATTCAGGTGTGCATGCAGTACAGTGCAACTCAGTAGCAATGAGCACTCCGCAACAGAAAGCGCACTGTGTTATTTGGCTCCCCTGCAGTTGGCAGGTCTGTTTCCTCTGTTCCATTCAGGCGTGCATGCAGTACAGTGCAACTCAGTAGCAATGAGTACTCCGCAACAGAAAGCGCACTAAGTTATTTGGCTCCCCTGCAGTTGGCAGGTCTGTTTCCTCTGTTCCCTCCAGGTGTGCATGCAGTACAGTGCAACTCAGTAGCAATGAGCACTCCGCAACAGAAAGCGCACTGTGTTATTTGGCTCCCCTGCAGTTGGCAGGTCTGTTTCCTCTGTTCCCTCCAGGCGTGCATGCAGTGCAGTGCAGTGCAACTCAGTAGCAATGAGCACTCCGCAACAGAATGCGCACTGTGTTATTTGGCTCCCCTGCAGTTGGCAGGTCTGTTTCCTCTGTTCCCTCCAGGCGTGCATGCAGTACAGTGCAACTCAGTAGCAATGAGTACTCCGCAACAGAAAGCGCACTGTGTTATTTGGCTCCTCTGCAGTTGGCAGGTCTGTTTCCTCTGTTCCCTCCAGGTGTGCATGCAGTACAGTGCAACTCAGTAGCAATGAGTACTCCGCAACAGAAAGCGCACTGTTATTTGGCTCCCCTGCAGTTGGCAGGTCTGTTTCCTCTGTTCCATCCAGGTGTGCATGCAGTACAGTGCAACTCAGTAGCCAAGAGCACTCCGCAACAGAAAGCGCACTGTGTTATTTGGCTCCCCTGCAGTTGGCAGGTCTGTTTCCTCTGTTCCCTCCAGGCGTGCATGCAGTACAGTGCAACTCAGTAGCAATGAGCACTCCGCAACAGAAAGCGCACTGTGTTATTTGGCTCCCCTGCAGTTGGCAGGTCTGTTTCCTCTGATCCCTCCAGGCGTGCATGCAGTACAGTGCAACTCAGTAGCAATGAGCACTCCGCAACAGAAAGCGCACTGTGTTATTTGGCTCCCCTGCCGTTGGCAGGTCTGTTTCCTCTGTTCCCTCCAGGTGTGCATGCAGTACAGTGCAACTCAGTAGCAATGAGTACTCCGCAACAGAAAGCGCACTGTGTTATTTGGCTCCCCTGCAGTTGGCAGGTCTGTTTCCTCTGTTCCATCCAGGCGTGCATGCAGTACAGTGTAACTCAGTAGCAATGAGCACTCCGCAACAGAAAGCGCACTGTGTTATTTGGCTCCCCTGCAGTTGGCAGGTCTGTTTCCTCTGTTCCATCCAGGCGTGCATGCAGTACAGTGCAACTCAGTAGCAATGAGCACTCCGCAACAGAAAGCGCACTGTGTTATTTGGCTCCCCTGCAGTTGGCAGGTCTGTTTCCTCTGTTCCCTCCAGGCGTGCATGCAGTGCAGTGCAACTCAGTAGCAATGAGTACTCCGCAACAGAAAGCGCACTGTGTTATTTGGCTCCCCTGCAGTTGGCAGGTCTGTTTCCTCTGTTCCCTCCAGGTGTGCATGCAGTACAGTGCAACTCAGTAGCAATGAGCACTCCGCAACAGAAAGCGCACTGTGTTATTTGGCTCCCTTGCAGTTGGCAGGTCTGTTTCCTCTGTTCCATCCAGGCGTGCATGCAGTACAGTGCAACTCAGTAGCAATGAGTACTCCGCAACAGAAAGCGCACTGTGTTATTTGGCTCCCCTGCAGTTGGCAGGTCTGTTTCCTCTGTTCCCTCCAGGCGTGCATGCAGTACAGTGCAACTCAGTAGCAATGAGTACTCCGCAACAGAAAGCGCACTGTGTTATTTGGCTCCCCTGCAGTTGGCAGGTCTGTTTCCTCTGTTCCATTCAGGCGTGCATGCAGTACAGTGCAACTCAGTAGCAATGAGTACTCCGCAACAGAAAGCGCACTGTGTTATTTGGCTCCCCTGCAGTTGGCAGGTCTGTTTCCTCTGTTCCATCCAGGCGTGCATGCAGTACAGTGCAACTCAGTAGCAATGAGTACTCCGCAACAGAAAGCGCACTGTGTTATTTGGCTCCCCTGCAGTTGGCAGGTCTGTTTCCTCTGTTCCATCCAGGCGTGCATGCAGTACAGTGCAACTCAGTAGCAATGAGCACTCCGCAACAGAAAGCGTACTGTGTTATTTGGCTCCCCTGCAGTTGGCAGGTCTGTTTCCTCTGTTCCATCCAGGTGTGCATGTAGTACAGTGCAACTCAGTAGCAATGAGTACTCCGCAACAGAAAGCGTACTGTGTTATTTGGCTCCCCTGCAGTTGGCAGGTCTGTTTCCTCTGTTCCATCCAGGCGTGCATGCAGTACAGTGCAACTCAGTAGCAATGAGTACTCCGCAACATGAAGTGCACTGTGTTATTTGGCTCCCCTGCAGTTGGCAGGTCTGTTTCCTCAGTTCCCTCCAGGTGTGCATGCAGTACAGTGCAACTCAGTAGCAATGAGTACTCCGCAACAGAAAGCGCACTGTGTTATTTGGCTCCCCTGCAGTTGGCAGGTCTGTTTCCTCTGTTCCATCCAGGTGTGCATGCAGTACAGTGCAACTCAGTAGCAATGAGCACTCCACAACAGAAAGCGCACTGTGTTATTTGGCTCCCCTGCAGTTGGCAGGTCTGTTTCCTCTGTTCCATCCAGGCGTGCATGCAGTACAGTGCAACTCAGTAGCAATGAGTACTCCGCAACAGAAAGTGTACTGTATTATTTGGCTCCCCTGCAGTTGGCAGGTCTGTTTCCTCTGTTCCCTCCAGGTGTGCAAGCAGTACAGTGCAACTCAGTAGCAATGAGTACTCCGCAACAGAAAGCGCACTGTGTTATTTGGCTCCCCTGCAGTTGGCAGGTCTGTTTCCTCTGTTCCCTCCAGGTGTGCATGCAGTACAGTGCAACTCAGTAGCAATGAGTACTCCGCAACAGAAAGCGCACTGTGTTATTTGGCTCCCCTGCAGTTGGCAGGTCTGTTTCCTCTGTTCCATCCAGGTGTGCATGCAGTACAGTGCAACTCAGTAGCAATGAGTACTCCGCAACAGAAAGCGCACTGTGTTATTTGGCTCCCCTGCAGTTGGCAGGTCTGTTTCCTCTGTTCCATTCAGGTGTGCATGCAGTGCAGTGCAACTCAGTAGCAATGAGCACTCCACAACAGAAAGCGCACTGTGTTATTTGGCTCCCCTGCAGTTGGCAGGTCTGTTTCCTCTGTTCCATCCAGGTGTGCATGCAGTACAGTGCAACTCAGTAGCAATGAGTACTCCGCAACAGAAAGCGCACTGTGTTATTTGGCTCCCCTGCAGTTGGCAGGTCTGTTTCCTCTGTTCCCTCCAGGCGTGCATGCAGTACAGTGCAACTCAGTAGCAATGAGTACTCCGCAACAGAAAGCGCACTGTGTTATTTGGCTCCCCTGCAGTTGGCAGGTCTGTTTCCTCTGTTCCATCCAGGTGTGCATGCAGTACAGTGCAACTCAGTAGCAATGAGTACTCCGCAACAGAAAGCGCACTGTGTTATTTGGCTCCCCTGCAGTTGGCAGGTCTGTTTCCTCTGTTCCATCCAGGTGTGCATGCAGTACAGTGCAACTCAGTAGCAATGAGCACTCCGCAACAGAAAGCGCACTGTGTTATTTGGCTCCCCTGCAGTTGGCAGGTCTGTTTCCTCTGTTCCATTCAGGCGTGCATGCAGTACAGTGCAACTCAGTAGCAATGAGTACTCCGCAACAGAAAGCGCACTGTGTTATTTGGCAGGTCTGTTTCCTCTGTTCCCTCCAGGCGTGCATGCAGTACAGTGCAAATCAGTAGCAATGAGTACTCCGCAACAGAAAGCGCACTGTGTTATTTGGCTCCCCTGCAGTTGGCAGGTCTGTTTCCTCTGTTCCATTCAGGCGTGCATGCAGTACAGTGCAACTCAGTAGCAATGAGTACTCCGCAACAGAAAGCGTACTGTGTTATTTGGCTCCCCTGCAGTTGGCAGGTCTGTTTCCTCTGTTCCATCCAGGTGTGCATGCAGTACAGTGCAACTCAGTAGCAATGAGCACTCCGCAACAGAAAGCTCACTGTGTTATTTGGCTCCCCTGCAGTTGGCAGGTCTGTTTCCTCTGTTCCATCCAGGTGTGCATGCAGTACAGTGCAACTCAGTAGCAATGAGTACTCCGCAACAGAAAGCGCACTGTGTTATTTGGCTCCCCTGCAGTTGGCAGGTCTGTTTCCTCTGTTCCATCCAGGCGTGCATGCAGTACAGTGCAACTCAGTAGCAATGAGTACTCCGCAACAGAAAGCGCACTGTGTTATTTGGCTCCCCTGCAGTTGGCAGGTCTGTTTCCTCTGTTCCATTCAGGCGTGCATGCAGTACAGTGCAACTCAGTAGCAATGAGCACTCCGCAACAGAAAGCGCACTGTGTTATTTGGCTCCCCTGCAGTTGGCAGGTCTGTTTCCTCTGTTCCCTCCAGGCGTGCATGCAGTACAGTGCAACTCAGTAGCAATGAGCACTCCGCAACAGAAAGCGCACTGTGTTATTTGGCTCCCCTGCAGTTGGCAGGTCTGTTTCCTCTGTTCCCTCCAGGCGTGCATGCAGTACAGGTCAACTCAGTAGCAATGAGCACTCCGCAACAGAAAGCGCAGTGTGTTATTTGGCTCCCCTGCAGTTGGCAGGTCTGTTTCCTCTGTTCCCTCCAGGCGTGCATGCAGTACAGTGCAACTCAGTAGCAATGAGCACTCCGCAACAGAAAGTGTACTGTATTATTTGGCTCCCCTGCAGTTGGCAGGTCTGTTTCCTCTGTTCCCTCCAGGTGTGCATGCAGTACAGTGCAACTCAGTAGCAATGAGTACTCCGCAACAGAAAGCGCACTGTGTTATTTGGCTCCCCTGCAGTTGGCAGGTCTGTTTCCTCTGTTCCATTCAGGCGTGCATGCAGTACAGTGCAACTCAGTAGCAATGAGCACTCCGCAACAGAAAGCGCACTGTGTTATTTGGCTCCCCTGCAGTTGGCAGGTCTGTTTCCCCTGTTCCATCCAGGTGTGCATGCAGTACAGTGCAACTCAGTAGCAATGAGCACTCCGCAACAGAAAGCGCACTGTGTTATTTGGCTCCCCTGCAGTTGGCAGGTCTGTTTCCTCTGTTCCATCCAGGCGTGCATGCAGTACAGTGCAACTCAGTAGCAATGAGCACTCCGCAACAGAAAGCGCACTGTGTTATTTGGCTCCCCTGCAGTTGGCAGGTCTGTTTCCTCTGTTCCCTCCAGGCGTGCATGCAGTACAGTGCAACTCGGTAGCAATGAGTACTCCACAACAGAAAGCACAGTGTGTTATTTGGCTCCCCTGCAGTTGGCAGGTCTGTTTCCTCTGTTCCATCCAGGTGTGCATGCAGTACAGTGCAACTCAGTAGCAATGAGCACTCCGCAACAGAAAGCGCACTGTGTTATTTGGCTCCCCTGCAGTTGGCAGGTCTGTTTCCTCTGTTCCATTCAGGTGTGCATGCAGTACAGTGCAACTCAGTAGCAATGAGCACTCCGCAACAGAAAGCTCACTGTGTTATTTGGCTCCCCTGCAGTTGGCAGGTCTGTTTCCTCTGTTCCATTCAGGTGTGCATGCAGTACAGTGCAACTCAGTAGCAATGAGTACTCCGCAACAGAAAGCGCACTGTGTTATTTGGCTCCCCTGCAGTTGGCAGGTCTGTTTCCTCTGTTCCATCCAGGCGTGCATGCAGTACAGTGCAACTCAGTAGCAATGAGCACTCCGCAACAGAAAGCGCACTGTGTTATTTGGATCCCCTGCAGTTGGCAGGTCTGTTTCCTCTGTTCCCTCCAGGTGTGCATGCAGTACAGTGCAACTCAGTAGCAATGAGCACTCCGCAACAGAAAGCGCACTTTGTTATTTGGCTCCCTTGCAGTTGGCAGGTCTGTTTCCTCTGTTCCATCCAGGCGTGCATGCAGTACAGTGCAACTCAGTAGCAATGAGTACTCCGCAACAGAAAGCGCACTGTGTTATTTGGCTCCCCTGCAGTTGGCAGGTCTGTTTCCTCTGTTCCCTCCAGGCGTGCATGCAGTACAGTGCAACTCAGTAGCAATGAGTACTCCGCAACAGAAAGCGCACTGTGTTATTTGGCTCCCCTGCAGTTGGCAGGTCTGTTTCCTGTGTTCCATTCAGGCGTGCATGCAGTACAGTGCAACTCGGTAGCAATGAGTACTCCGCAACAGAAAGCGCACTGTGTTATTTGGCTCCCCTGCAGTTGGCAGGTCTGTTTCCTCTGTTCCATCCAGGCGTGCATGCAGTACAGTGCAACTCAGTAGCAATGAGTACTCCGCAACAGAAAGCGCACTGTGTTATTTGGCTCCCCTGCAGTTGGCAGGTCTGTTTCCTCTGTTCCATCCAGGCGTGCATGCAGTACAGTGCAACTCAGTAGCAATGAGCACTCCGCAACAGAAAGCGTACTGTGTTATTTGGCTCCCCTGCAGTTGGCAGGTCTGTTTCCTCTGTTCCATCCAGGTGTGCATGCAGTACAGTGCAACTCAGTAGCAATGAGTACTCCGCAACAGAAAGCGTACTGTGTTATTTGGCTCCCCTGCAGTTGGCAGGTCTGTTTCCTCTGTTCCATCCAGGCGTGCATGCAGTACAGTGCAACTCAGTAGCAATGAGTACTCCGCAACATAAAGTGCACTGTGTTATTTGGCTCCCCTGCAGTTGGCAGGTCTGTTTCCTCTGTTCCCTCCAGGTGTGCATGCAGTACAGTGCAACTCAGTAGCAATGAGTACTCCGCAACAGAAAGCGCACTGTGTTATTTGGCTCCCCTGCAGTTGGCAGGTCTGTTTCCTCTGTTCCATCCAGGTGTGCATGCAGTACAGTGCAACTCAGTAGCAATGAGCACTCCAAAACAGAAAGCGCACTGTGTTATTTGGCTCCCCTGCAGTTGGCAGGTCTGTTTCCTCTGTTCCATCCAGGCGTGCATGCAGTACAGTGCAACTCAGTAGCAATGAGTACTCCGCAACAGAAAGTGTACTGTATTATTTGGCTCCCCTGCAGTTGGCAGGTCTGTTTCCTCTGTTCCCTCCAGGTGTGCATGCAGTACAGTGCAACTCAGTAGCAATGAGTACTCCGCAACAGAAAGCGCACTGTGTTATTTGGCTCCCCTGCAGTTGGCAGGTCTGTTTCCTCTGTTCCATCCAGGTGTGCATGCAGTACAGTGCAACTCAGTAGCAATGAGTACTCCGCAACAGAAAGCGCACTGTGTTATTTGGCTCCCCTGCAGTTGGCAGGTCTGTTTCCTCTGTTCCATTCAGGTGTGCATGCAGTGCAGTGCAACTCAGTAGCAATGAGCACTCCACAACAGAAAGCGCACTGTGTTATTTGGCTCCCCTGCAGTTGGCAGGTCTGTTTCCTCTGTTCCATCCAGGTGTGCATGCAGTACAGTGCAACTCAGTAGCAATGAGTACTCCGCAACAGAAAGCGCACTGTGTTATTTGGCTCCCCTGCAGTTGGCAGGTCTGTTTCCTCTGTTCCCTCCAGGCGTGCATGCAGTACAGTGCAACTCAGTAGCAATGAGTACTCCGCAACAGAAAGCGCACTGTGTTATTTGGCTCCCCTGCAGTTGGCAGGTCTGTTTCCTCTGTTCCATCCAGGTGTGCATGCAGTACAGTGCAACTCAGTAGCAATGAGTACTCCGCAACAGAAAGCGCACTGTGTTATTTGGCTCCCCTGCAGTTGGCAGGTCTGTTTCCTCTGTTCCATCCAGGTGTGCATGCAGTACAGTGCAACTCAGTAGCAATGAGCACTCCGCAACAGAAAGCGCACTGTGTTATTTGGCTCCCCTGCAGTTGGCAGGTCTGTTTCCTCTGTTCCATTCAGGCGTGCATGCAGTACAGTGCAACTCAGTAGCAATGAGTACTCCGCAACAGAAAGCGCACTGTGTTATTTGGCAGGTCTGTTTCCTCTGTTCCCTCCAGGCGTGCATGCAGTACAGTGCAAATCAGTAGCAATGAGTACTCCGCAACAGAAAGCGCACTGTGTTATTTGGCTCCCCTGCAGTTGGCAGGTCTGTTTCCTCTGTTCCATTCAGGCGTGCATGCAGTACAGTGCAACTCAGTAGCAATGAGTACTCCGCAACAGAAAGCGTACTGTGTTATTTGGCTCCCCTGCAGTTGGCAGGTCTGTTTCCTCTGTTCCATCCAGGTGTGCATGCAGTACAGTGCAACTCAGTAGCAATGAGCACTCCGCAACAGAAAGCTCACTGTGTTATTTGGCTCCCCTGCAGTTGGCAGGTCTGTTTCCTCTGTTCCATCCAGGTGTGCATGCAGTACAGTGCAACTCAGTAGCAATGAGTACTCCGCAACAGAAAGCGCACTGTGTTATTTGGCTCCCCTGCAGTTGGCAGGTCTGTTTCCTCTGTTCCATCCAGGCGTGCATGCAGTACAGTGCAACTCAGTAGCAATGAGTACTCCGCAACAGAAAGCGCACTGTGTTATTTGGCTCCCCTGCAGTTGGCAGGTCTGTTTCCTCTGTTCCATTCAGGCGTGCATGCAGTACAGTGCAACTCAGTAGCAATGAGCACTCCGCAACAGAAAGCGCACTGTGTTATTTGGCTCCCCTGCAGTTGGCAGGTCTGTTTCCTCTGTTCCCTCCAGGCGTGCATGCAGTACAGTGCAACTCAGTAGCAATGAGCACTCCGCAACAGAAAGCGCACTGTGTTATTTGGCTCCCCTGCAGTTGGCAGGTCTGTTTCCTCTGTTCCCTCCAGGCGTGCATGCAGTACAGGTCAACTCAGTAGCAATGAGCACTCCGCAACAGAAAGCGCAGTGTGTTATTTGGCTCCCCTGCAGTTGGCAGGTCTGTTTCCTCTGTTCCCTCCAGGCGTGCATGCAGTACAGTGCAACTCAGTAGCAATGAGCACTCCGCAACAGAAAGTGTACTGTATTATTTGGCTCCCCTGCAGTTGGCAGGTCTGTTTCCTCTGTTCCCTCCAGGTGTGCATGCAGTACAGTGCAACTCAGTAGCAATGAGTACTCCGCAACAGAAAGCGCACTGTGTTATTTGGCTCCCCTGCAGTTGGCAGGTCTGTTTCCTCTGTTCCATTCAGGCGTGCATGCAGTACAGTGCAACTCAGTAGCAATGAGCACTCCGCAACAGAAAGCGCACTGTGTTATTTGGCTCCCCTGCAGTTGGCAGGTCTGTTTCCCCTGTTCCATCCAGGTGTGCATGCAGTACAGTGCAACTCAGTAGCAATGAGCACTCCGCAACAGAAAGCGCACTGTGTTATTTGGCTCCCCTGCAGTTGGCAGGTCTGTTTCCTCTGTTCCATCCAGGCGTGCATGCAGTACAGTGCAACTCAGTAGCAATGAGCACTCCGCAACAGAAAGCGCACTGTGTTATTTGGCTCCCCTGCAGTTGGCAGGTCTGTTTCCTCTGTTCCCTCCAGGCGTGCATGCAGTACAGTGCAACTCGGTAGCAATGAGTACTCCACAACAGAAAGCACAGTGTGTTATTTGGCTCCCCTGCAGTTGGCAGGTCTGTTTCCTCTGTTCCATCCAGGTGTGCATGCAGTACAGTGCAACTCAGTAGCAATGAGCACTCCGCAACAGAAAGCGCACTGTGTTATTTGGCTCCCCTGCAGTTGGCAGGTCTGTTTCCTCTGTTCCATTCAGGTGTGCATGCAGTACAGTGCAACTCAGTAGCAATGAGCACTCCGCAACAGAAAGCTCACTGTGTTATTTGGCTCCCCTGCAGTTGGCAGGTCTGTTTCCTCTGTTCCATTCAGGTGTGCATGCAGTACAGTGCAACTCAGTAGCAATGAGTACTCCGCAACAGAAAGCGCACTGTGTTATTTGGCTCCCCTGCAGTTGGCAGGTCTGTTTCCTCTGTTCCATCCAGGCGTGCATGCAGTACAGTGCAACTCAGTAGCAATGAGCACTCCGCAACAGAAAGCGCACTGTGTTATTTGGATCCCCTGCAGTTGGCAGGTCTGTTTCCTCTGTTCCCTCCAGGTGTGCATGCAGTACAGTGCAACTCAGTAGCAATGAGCACTCCGCAACAGAAAGCGCACTTTGTTATTTGGCTCCCTTGCAGTTGGCAGGTCTGTTTCCTCTGTTCCATCCAGGCGTGCATGCAGTACAGTGCAACTCAGTAGCAATGAGTACTCCGCAACAGAAAGCGCACTGTGTTATTTGGCTCCCCTGCGGTTGGCAGGTCTGTTTCCTCTGTTCCCTCCAGGCGTGCATGCAGTACAGTGCAACTCAGTAGCAATGAGTACTCCGCAACAGAAAGCGCACTGTGTTATTTGGCTCCCCTGCAGTTGGCAGGTCTGTTTCCTGTGTTCCATTCAGGCGTGCATGCAGTACAGTGCAACTCGGTAGCAATGAGTACTCCGCAACAGAAAGCGCACTGTGTTATTTGGCTCCCCTGCAGTTGGCAGGTCTGTTTCGTCTGTTCCATCCAGGCGTGCATGCAGTACAGTGCAACTCAGTAGCAATGAGTACTCCGCAACAGAAAGCGCACTGTGTTATTTGGCTCCCCTGCAGTTGGCAGGTCTGTTTCCTCTGTTCCATCCAGGCGTGCATGCAGTACAGTGCAACTCAGTAGCAATGAGCACTCCGCAACAGAAAGCGTACTGTGTTATTTGGCTCCCCTGCAGTTGGCAGGTCTGTTTCCTCTGTTCCATCCAGGTGTGCATGCAGTACAGTGCAACTCAGTAGCAATGAGTACTCCGCAACAGAAAGCGTACTGTGTTATTTGGCTCCCCTGCAGTTGGCAGGTCTGTTTCCTCTGTTCCATCCAGGCGTGCATGCAGTACAGTGCAACTCAGTAGCAATGAGTACTCCGCAACATAAAGTGCACTGTGTTATTTGGCTCCCCTGCAGTTGGCAGGTCTGTTTCCTCTGTTCCCTCCAGGTGTGCATGCAGTACAGTGCAACTCAGTAGCAATGAGTACTCCGCAACAGAAAGCGCACTGTGTTATTTGGCTCCCCTGCAGTTGGCAGGTCTGTTTCCTCTGTTCCATCCAGGTGTGCATGCAGTACAGTGCAACTCAGTAGCAATGAGCACTCCAAAACAGAAAGCGCACTGTGTTATTTGGCTCCCCTGCAGTTGGCAGGTCTGTTTCCTCTGTTCCATCCAGGCGTGCATGCAGTACAGTGCAACTCAGTAGCAATGAGTACTCCGCAACAGAAAGTGTACTGTATTATTTGGCTCCCCTGCAGTTGGCAGGTCTGTTTCCTCTGTTCCCTCCAGGTGTGCATGCAGTACAGTGCAACTCAGTAGCAATGAGTACTCCGCAACAGAAAGCGCACTGTGTTATTTGGCTCCCCTGCAGTTGGCAGGTCTGTTTCCTCTGTTCCATCCAGGTGTGCATGCAGTACAGTGCAACTCAGTAGCAATGAGTACTCCGCAACAGAAAGCGCAATGTGTTATTTGGCTCCCCTG
Source organism: Meconema thalassinum (assembly GCA_946902985.2). Lineage (NCBI taxonomy): Eukaryota > Metazoa > Arthropoda > Insecta > Orthoptera > Tettigoniidae > Meconema > Meconema thalassinum. Next base: position 276,901,398 of record OX336388.2, read on the forward strand.
CAGTTGGCAGGTCTGTTTCCTCTGTTCCATTCAGGTGTGCATGCAGTGCAGTGCAACTCAGTAGCAATGAGCACTCCACAACAGAAAGCGCACTGTGTTATTTGGCTCCCCTGCAGTTGGCAGGTCTGTTTCCTCTGTTCCCTCCAGGCGTGCATGCAGTACAGTGCAACTCAGTAGCAATGAGTACTCCGCAACAGAAAGCGCACTGTGTTATTTGGCTCCCCTGCAGTTGGCAGGTCTGTTTCCTCTGTTCCATCCAGGTGTGCATGCAGTACAGTGCAACTCAGTAGCAATGAGTACTCCGCAACAGAAAGCGCACTGTGTTATTTGGCTCCCCTGCAGTTGGCAGGTCTGTTTCCTCTGTTCCATCCAGGTGTGCATGCAGTACAGTGCAACTCAGTAGCAATGAGCACTCCGCAACAGAAAGCGCACTGTGTTATTTGGCTCCCCTGCAGTTGGCAGGTCTGTTTCCTCTGTTCCATTCAGGCGTGCATGCAGTACAGTGCAACTCAGTAGCAATGAGTACTCCGCAACAGAAAGCGCACTGTGTTATTTGGCAGGTCTGTTTCCTCTGTTCCCTACAGGCGTGCATGCAGTACAGTGCAACTCAGTTGCAATGAGTACTCCGCAACAGAAAGCGCACTGTGTTATTTGGCTCCCCTGCAGTTGGCAGGTCTGTTTCCTCTGTTCCATTCAGGCGTGCATGCAGTACAGTGCAACTCAGTAGCAATGAGTACTCCGCAACAGAAAGCGTACTGTGTTATTTGGCTCCCCTGCAGTTGGCAGGTCTGTTTCCTCTGTTCCATCCAGGTGTGCATGCAGTACAGTGCAACTCAGTAGCAATGAGCACTCCGCAACAGAAAGCTCACTGTGTTATTTGGCTCCCCTGCAGTTGGCAGGTCTGTTTCCTCTGTTCCATCCAGGTGTGCATGCAGTACAGTGCAACTCAGTAGCAATGAGTACTCCGCAACAGAAAGCGCACTGTGTTATTTGGCTCCCCTGCAGTTGGCAGGTCTGTTTCCTCTGTTCCATCCAGGCGTGCATGCAGTACAGTGCAACTCAGTAGCAATGAGTACTCCGCAACAGAAAGCGCACTGTGTTATTTGGCTCCCCTGCAGTTGGCAGGTCTGTTTCCTCTGTTCCATTCAGGCGTGCATGCAGTACAGTGCAACTCAGTAGCAATGAGCACTCCGCAACAGAAAGCGCACTGTGTTATTTGGCTCCCCTGCAGTTGGCAGGTCTGTTTCCACTGTTCCCTCCAGGCGTGCATGCAGTACAGTGCAACTCAGTAGCAATGAGCACTCCGCAACAGAAAGCGCACTGTGTTATTTGGCTCCCCTGCAGTTGGCAGGTCTGTTTCCTCTGTTCCCTCCAGGCGTGCATGCAGTACAGTGCAACTCAGTAGCAATGAGCACTCCGCAACAGAAAGCGCAGTGTGTTATTTGGCTCCCCTGCAGTTGGCAGGTCTGTTTCCTCCAGGCGTGCATGCAGTACAGTGCAACTCAGTAGCAATGAGCACTCCGCAACAGAAAGCGCACTGTGTTATTTGGCTCCCCTGCAGTTGGCAGGTCTGTTTCCTCTGTTCCCTCCAGGCGTGCATGCAGTACAGTGCAACTCAGTAGCAATGAGCACTCCGCAACAGAAAGCGCACTGTGTTATTTGGCTCCCCTGCAGTTGGCAGGTCTGTTTCCTCTGTTCCCTCCAGGCGTGCATGCAGTACAGGTCAACTCAGTAGCAATGAGCACTCCGCAACAGAAAGCGCAGTGTGTTATTTGGCTCCCCTGCAGTTGGCAGGTCTGTTTCCTCTGTTCCCTCCAGGCGTGCATGCAGTACAGTGCAACTCAGTAGCAATGAGCACTCCGCAACAGAAAGTGTACTGTATTATTTGGCTCCCCTGCAGTTGGCAGGTCTGTTTCCTCTGTTCCCTCCAGGTGTGCATGCAGTACAGTGCAACTCAGTAGCAATGAGTACTCCGCAACAGAAAGCGCACTGTGTTATTTGGCTCCCCTGCAGTTGGCAGGTCTGTTTCCTCTGTTCCATTCAGGCGTGCATGCAGTACAGTGCAACTCAGTAGCAATGAGCACTCCGCAACAGAAAGCGCACTGTGTTATTTGGCTCCCCTGCAGTTGGCAGGTCTGTTTCCCCTGTTCCATCCAGGTGTGCATGCAGTACAGTGCAACTCAGTAGCAATGAGCACTCCGCAACAGAAAGCGCACTGTGTTATTTGGCTCCCCTGCAGTTGGCAGGTCTGTTTCCTCTGTTCCATCCAGGCGTGCATGCAGTACAGTGCAACTCAGTAGCAATGAGCACTCCGCAACAGAAAGCGCACTGTGTTATTTGGCTCCCCTGCAGTTGGCAGGTCTGTTTCCTCTGTTCCCTCCAGGCGTGCATGCAGTACAGTGCAACTCGGTAGCAATGAGTACTCCACAACAGAAAGCACAGTGTGTTATTTGGCTCCCCTGCAGTTGGCAGGTCTGTTTCCTCTGTTCCATCCAGGTGTGCATGCAGTACAGTGCAACTCAGTAGCAATGAGCACTCCGCAACAGAAAGCGCACTGTGTTATTTGGCTCCCCTGCAGTTGGCAGGTCTGTTTCCTCTGTTCCATTCAGGTGTGCATGCAGTACAGTGCAACTCAGTAGCAATGAGCACTCCGCAACAGAAAGCTCACTGTGTTATTTGGCTCCCCTGCAGTTGGCAGGTCTGTTTCCTCTGTTCCATTCAGGTGTGCATGCAGTACAGTGCAACTCAGTAGCAATGAGTACTCCGCAACAGAAAGCGCACTGTGTTATTTGGCTCCCCTGCAGTTGGCAGGTCTGTTTCCTCTGTTCCATCCAGGCGTGCATGCAGTACAGTGCAACTCAGTAGCAATGAGCACTCCGCAACAGAAAGCGCACTGTGTTATTTGGATCCCCTGCAGTTGGCAGGTCTGTTTCCTCTGTTCCCTCCAGGTGTGCATGCAGTACAGTGCAACTCAGTAGCAATGAGCACTCCGCAACAGAAAGCGCACTTTGTTATTTGGCTCCCTTGCAGTTGGCAGGTCTGTTTCCTCTGTTCCATCCAGGCGTGCATGCAGTACAGTGCAACTCAGTAGCAATGAGTACTCCGCAACAGAAAGCGCACTGTGTTATTTGGCTCCCCTGCAGTTGGCAGGTCTGTTTCCTCTGTTCCCTCCAGGCGTGCATGCAGTACAGTGCAACTCAGTAGCAATGAGTACTCCGCAACAGAAAGCGCACTGTGTTATTTGGCTCCCCTGCAGTTGGCAGGTCTGTTTCCTGTGTTCCATTCAGGCGTGCATGCAGTACAGTGCAACTCGGTAGCAATGAGTACTCCGCAACAGAAAGCGCACTGTGTTATTTGGCTCCCCTGCAGTTGGCAGGTCTGTTTCCTCTGTTCCATCCAGGCGTGCATGCAGTACAGTGCAACTCAGTAGCAATGAGTACTCCGCAACAGAAAGCGCACTGTGTTATTTGGCTCCCCTGCAGTTGGCAGGTCTGTTTCCTCTGTTCCATCCAGGCGTGCATGCAGTACAGTGCAACTCAGTAGCAATGAGCACTCCGCAACAGAAAGCGTACTGTGTTATTTGGCTCCCCTGCAGTTGGCAGGTCTGTTTCCTCTGTTCCATCCAGGTGTGCATGCAGTACAGTGCAACTCAGTAGCAATGAGTACTCCGCAACAGAAAGCGTACTGTGTTATTTGGCTCCCCTGCAGTTGGCAGGTCTGTTTCCTCTGTTCCATCCAGGCGTGCATGCAGTACAGTGCAACTCAGTAGCAATGAGTACTCCGCAACATAAAGTGCACTGTGTTATTTGGCTCCCCTGCAGTTGGCAGGTCTGTTTCCTCTGTTCCCTCCAGGTGTGCATGCAGTACAGTGCAACTCAGTAGCAATGAGTACTCCGCAACAGAAAGCGCACTGTGTTATTTGGCTCCCCTGCAGTTGGCAGGTCTGTTTCCTCTGTTCCATCCAGGTGTGCATGCAGTACAGTGCAACTCAGTAGCAATGAGCACTCCAAAACAGAAAGCGCACTGTGTTATTTGGCTCCCCTGCAGTTGGCAGGTCTGTTTCCTCTGTTCCATCCAGGCGTGCATGCAGTACAGTGCAACTCAGTAGCAATGAGTACTCCGCAACAGAAAGTGTACTGTATTATTTGGCTCCCCTGCAGTTGGCAGGTCTGTTTCCTCTGTTCCCTCCAGGTGTGCATGCAGTACAGTGCAACTCAGTAGCAATGAGTACTCCGCAACAGAAAGCGCACTGTGTTATTTGGCTCCCCTGCAGTTGGCAGGTCTGTTTCCTCTGTTCCATCCAGGTGTGCATGCAGTACAGTGCAACTCAGTAGCAATGAGTACTCCGCAACAGAAAGCGCACTGTGTTATTTGGCTCCCCTGCAGTTGGCAGGTCTGTTTCCTCTGTTCCATTCAGGTGTGCATGCAGTGCAGTGCAACTCAGTAGCAATGAGCACTCCACAACAGAAAGCGCACTGTGTTATTTGGCTCCCCTGCAGTTGGCAGGTCTGTTTCCTCTGTTCCCTCCAGGCGTGCATGCAGTACAGTGCAACTCAGTAGCAATGAGTACTCCGCAACAGAAAGCGCACTGTGTTATTTGGCTCCCCTGCAGTTGGCAGGTCTGTTTCCTCTGTTCCATCCAGGTGTGCATGCAGTACAGTGCAACTCAGTAGCAATGAGTACTCCGCAACAGAAAGCGCACTGTGTTATTTGGCTCCCCTGCAGTTGGCAGGTCTGTTTCCTCTGTTCCATCCAGGTGTGCATGCAGTACAGTGCAACTCAGTAGCAATGAGCACTCCGCAACAGAAAGCGCACTGTGTTATTTGGCTCCCCTGCAGTTGGCAGGTCTGTTTCCTCTGTTCCATTCAGGCGTGCATGCAGTACAGTGCAACTCAGTAGCAATGAGTACTCCGCAACAGAAAGCGCACTGTGTTATTTGGCAGGTCTGTTTCCTCTGTTCCCTCCAGGCGTGCATGCAGTACAGTGCAACTCAGTTGCAATGAGTACTCCGCAACAGAAAGCGCACTGTGTTATTTGGCTCCCCTGCAGTTGGCAGGTCTGTTTCCTCTGTTCCATTCAGGCGTGCATGCAGTACAGTGCAACTCAGTAGCAATGAGTACTCCGCAACAGAAAGCGTACTGTGTTATTTGGCTCCCCTGCAGTTGGCAGGTCTGTTTCCTCTGTTCCATCCAGGTGTGCATGCAGTACAGTGCAACTCAGTAGCAATGAGCACTCCGCAACAGAAAGCTCACTGTGTTATTTGGCTCCCCTGCAGTTGGCAGGTCTGTTTCCTCTGTTCCATCCAGGTGTGCATGCAGTACAGTGCAACTCAGTAGCAATGAGTACTCCGCAACAGAAAGCGCACTGTGTTATTTGGCTCCCCTGCAGTTGGCAGGTCTGTTTCCTCTGTTCCATCCAGGCGTGCATGCAGTACAGTGCAACTCAGTAGCAATGAGTACTCCGCAACAGAAAGCGCACTGTGTTATTTGGCTCCCCTGCAGTTGGCAGGTCTGTTTCCTCTGTTCCATTCAGGCGTGCATGCAGTACAGTGCAACTCAGTAGCAATGAGCACTCCGCAACAGAAAGCGCACTGTGTTATTTGGCTCCCCTGCAGTTGGCAGGTCTGTTTCCACTGTTCCCTCCAGGCGTGCATGCAGTACAGTGCAACTCAGTAGCAATGAGCACTCCGCAACAGAAAGCGCACTGTGTTATTTGGCTCCCCTGCAGTTGGCAGGTCTGTTTCCTCTGTTCCCTCCAGGCGTGCATGCAGTACAGTGCAACTCAGTAGCAATGAGCACTCCGCAACAGAAAGCGCAGTGTGTTATTTGGCTCCCCTGCAGTTGGCAGGTCTGTTTCCTCTGTTCCCTCCAGGCGTGCATGCAGTACAGTGCAACTCAGTAGCAATGAGCACTCCGCAACAGAAAGTGTACTGTATTATTTGGCTCCCCTGCAGTTGGCAGGTCTGTTTCCTCTGTTCCCTCCAGGTGTGCATGCAGTACAGTGCAACTCAGTAGCAATGAGTACTCCGCAACAGAAAGCGCACTGTGTTATTTGGCTCCCCTGCAGTTGGCAGGTCTGTTTCCTCTGTTCCCTCCAGGCGTGCATGCAGTACAGTGCAACTCGGTAGCAATGAGTACTCCACAACAGAAAGCACAGTGTGTTATTTGGCTCCCCTGCAGTTGGCAGGTCTGTTTCCTCTGTTCCATCCAGGTGTGCATGCAGTACAGTGCAACTCAGTAGCAATGAGCACTCCGCAACAGAATGCGCACTGTGTTATTTGGCTCCCCTGCAGTTGGCAGGTCTGTTTCCTCTGTTCCATTCAGGTGTGCATGCAGTACAGTGCAACTCAGTAGCAATGAGCACTCCGCAACAGAAAGCTCACTGTGTTATTTGGCTCCCCTGCAGTTGGCAGGTCTGTTTCCTCTGTTCCATTCAGGTGTGCATGCAGTACAGTGCAACTCAGTAGCAATGAGTACTCCGCAACAGAAAGCGCACTGTGTTATTTGGCTCCCCTGCAGTTGGCAGGTCTGTTTCCTCTGTTCCATCCAGGCGTGCATGCAGTACAGTGCAACTCAGTAGCAATGAGCACTCCGCAACAGAAAGCGCACTGTGTTATTTGGCTCCCCTGCAGTTGGCAGGTCTGTTTCCTCTGTTCCCTCCAGGTGTGCATGCAGTACAGTGCAACTCAGTAGCAATGAGCACTCCGCAACAGAAAGCGCACTGTGTTATTTGGCTCCACTGCAGTTGGCAGGTCTGTTTCCTCTGTTCCATCCAGGCGTGCATGCAGTACAGTGCAACTCAGTAGCAATGAGTACTCCGCAACAGAAAGCGCACTGTGTTATTTGGCTCCCCTGCAGTTGGCAGGTCTGTTTCCTCTGTTCCATTCAGGCGTGCATGCAGCACAGTGCAACTCGGTAGCAATGAGTACTCCGCAACATAAAGTGTACTGTATTATTTGGCTCCCCTGCAGTCTGTTTCCTCTGTTCCCTCAGTTCCATCCAGGCGTGAATGCAGTGCAGTACAGTGCAACTCAGTAGCAATGAGCACTCCGAAACAGAAAGCGCACTGTGTTATTTGGCTCCCCTGCAGTTGGCAGGTCTGTTTCCTCGGTTTCATCCAGGCGTGCATGCAGTGCAGTGCAACTCGGTAGCAATGAGTACTCCGCAACAGAAAGCGCACTGTATTATTTGGCTCCCCTGCAGTCTGTTTCCTCTGTTCCCTCAGTTCCATCCAGGCGTGCATGCAGTGCAGTGCAACTCAGTAGCAATAAGTACTCCGCAACAGAAAGCGCACTGTGTTATTTGGCTTGTGCGAACAGAGTCAGTTAGAACAGTGCAATGTAATTTTAATGTCAGAATGGTGGTGAACCACCTAGAGCAAAAACTATCCGTCATTGGCTCAAGTCTTTCAAGGAAATCGGTAGTGTTTTAAAAGCAAAATCACCAGGTAGAGCGAGAACGTCTGAGGATGTTGTTGAACAGATCCGTGTTCCGTGTGTTTGGTGCCCGAAGAAGTTATTGGTCAGACATAGTCTACAATCAGGAGTGCCTAAAGGTACTGTGTATGATGTTGTACTTAAAAGACTTAAGTTGCGCCCCTACAAATTGCAAATGTTACATGAAATAAGTCCAATCCCTCCTCCACGTCGTGGGAGACAGGCAACGGCACAAAGTAGGGGATCGCCTGTAGGGGCGAAGTACAGTGGGGACTTCGTGTGCCAGGGACCGTTACGGTAGCTGTGAAGGTCCTACAGGAACCCTGAAAAGTGACAGCTAACTGTCTGGTGAAGCTACGATAGGCCCAGCAAGCCAGTAGTGGATGAAACCAAATGCTTTCAAGAATGGAACGAGCCTCGGACATGATGGATATAATAGACGACGACACGGCTGTACACACGGAATAAGATTTGGAACTTTAAACATAAGAACGCTGACGGGGAAGGTGGAGGAGATAGTGGATATGATGGAAAGAAGGAAGTTGGATTTATAGGGATTGGCAGAAACAAAGTGGAAAGGGGAAGGAAGGAGAGAACTGAGAAAAGGCTATAGACTGTACTGGAGTGGGAATAAAGAGGGAAAGAGGAATGGAGTGGGAGTAGTAGTACGAGATGGTTTAAAAGAAGAAGTGAGAATAAGTGATAGGATGATGAAAGTGAAAGTAGCACTGAGGGGAGAGACCGTAGAAATAGTGCGAGTGCATGCTCCACAAGTAGGCTGTGCCTCTGAAGAGTAGGAGGTGTTTGAAGAGGAATTGCAGAAGCAGCTGGTAGGAAGAAATATGATTGTTATGGGGGATCTCAATGCCCATGTAGGAAGAGAAAGACAAGGTTTTGAGAGTGTTCTAGGACCAGAGGGTTGGGGCGGAAGAAATGAGGAAGGAAAGAGACTGTTGGACTTCTGCCAGAGGAACAGCCTGCTAGTTGGGAACTCCTGGTTCAAGAAAAGAGAGAGCCACACAATCACATGGTACAGTGATGACTTGACCAGGAAGTCGGTGGTCTACTACATACTGTATGAGAAAGAACTAAATAAGAACATCACAGGCATCAAGGTTATACCATCGGAGAACCTGGATAGCGACCATCGATTGCTGGTAATGAACCTGAGAGGGAGTAAGGAGAAGAAAGGGACTGAGAACCAGGAAAGACGTATAAGGATATGGAAACAAAGAAGGGGATAGAAGGGTCGAGTACCTCAAAATGGTAAAGGAAGGAATTCCAACCGATGAAGAAAGAGGGGTGGAAGAGGAATGGGCTAGATTTAAGAAGACACTAGTGGGTGCGGCAGAAGCAGTATGTGGGAGGACAAGTAGTAAGAAGAGGTGGAAGGAATCACCATGGTGGAATGAGAAGACAAAAGATATAGTAAGGGAAAAGAATAGAGCCTTTAGAAGGTGGTATCAAAATAGGACGGTAGAGACAAGGGAAGAGTACCAGGAAAGAAAGAAGGAGGTGAAGAGAGTAGTGGCTGAGGAGAGAAGAAAGTGGATGGAAGAGTGGACAAAGATGATGGAGGATAGTGAAGGTACAAAAAAGGTCCTGTATGGGATGGTAAAAAAATAAGAGGCGGAAGGATCCTACGGATTATGTTAGAATGGTGAACAAAAGGGGACAAGAGATAGAAAGTAGGGAAGAACTGAAGAAAATGTGGAAAGAATATTTTGAAGAACTTCTGAAGCCAAATGGAAACCACGGCGAGGAGGAAGAAATCGGGGAAGAGGAAGATGAACTGCAAACAGAAAAGGACTTAACATGGAAAGAAGTGGAAGATGCAGTGAGGAAGATGAAAGGAGGGAAGGCACCGGGTGTGGATGAGTTGAGTGTGGAGATGGTGAGAGCAGCAGGAGAGGTGGGGATACAATGGTTGTACTGAGTGATGAGGACAGCATGGAAGGAAAGGAAGACCCCAGAGGACTGGAAAAAAGGAATAATTGTCCCGATCTTCAAGAAAGGTAGTAGAACAGAATGCAGAAACTACTGGGGAATAACACTGATGAGTCACTGTGCAAAGATCTTTGAGAAAGTTTTGGAAAGGAGGATTAGGACAAGGATAGAAGGAGGGATGAGGGAAGAACATGGCTTCAGACCAGGAAGGTCCACAGTGGATTTGATTTTTGCTGTAAGGCAGTTACAAGAACAGCACTATGAGTATGGAACAGATCTACTGATGGCCTTCCTGGACATTGAGAAAGCATATGACAGTGTATGCAGAAACAAAGTATAGAAGTCCCTGGAGGATAGAGAAGTAGAGAAATGGACTATAAAGAAGATGTACAAGGGAAGTGTGAGCTGTGTGAAAGTGGGAGGAGAGAGACTGGACTGGTTGGAACAGTGAAACGGCCTGAAACAAGGAAGTGCACTGTCACCGTTACTTTTCATTGTGGTGATGGATGACATAATGATCCGAGTGGCACAAGTAATTGGGGAAGGAAAGATGAAAGCAATGGTGTTTGCAGATGATTTGATGATTTGGGGAAACAAGGAGGAGGAGGTACAGGAACAGTTGGACGTGTGGGAAGGAATAATACAAGGATATGGGATGAAATTTAGCATAAATAAGAGTGAGATGATGATCACAACAAGGAAGAAGGAAAGAACCACAACGGGAATAACAATTGGTGGGGAACAGCTGAAGAAAGTGGCGAGTTTCAAGTATCTGGGAAGCCTGATACAAGATAATGGAAGAAACGATAGAGAAATAAATGAGCGGGGGAGACAGGCAGAAGCATTCCGGAAAAGTGTGAGAAGCATGTTATGGAGCAATGATGTCCCTCAGAACAGCAAAAAGATCATATATCGGACATACTATGTCCCTATCCTGACGTATGCCTCGGAGAACTGGGTTATGAAAGGAAGGGAGAAGAGCAAAATACAGGCCAGTGAGATGAGGTTCTTGAGAAGCAGTATTGGAGCTACAAAGATGGACAGAATAAGAAATGAGAGGACCAGAGAATTAATGAAGGAGGAACCATTACAGGATGGTATAGAGAAATCTAGACTTAGATGGTATGGACATGTAAAACGAATGGAGGAGAAGAGGATACCCAGGAGGGTACACAAGACGAAGTGGGAAGGAAAGAGACCGAGACAGGTGGCTGAAGGGGGGTGGAAGAAAGCGTGAAGAAGAGAGGAGAAGACTGGACAAGAGTGGAGGCTGAGAAACGGTGGGAAGACGTTGGAGAGGCTTGGACCAGGCCAGTGGCTGGAAACTGTGCAAGATGATGATGATGATGACATGAAATAAAACCTGCTGATTAAATCAAAACTTGGAGAGTTGATGAATCACACCCCACAAACTAGAATAGTGTATGTCACTTTGTATAGATTCTGGGAGTTCTTTTTCCAACACCCTGTATTTAGGATGCTTGATAACCTCCAGCAGAATCTCCATGGGGGAGAAAGCTTTGTGGATAGGGGACAGCCAGAAGCACACTCAGGAAGAGGTTTGTGTGGAGTGTGGTGAAATGTGGTTGAATGGAGAAAGTCTGGTCAACATTTCCAGAACATATCCTTATTACCGTCCTCGATCGAGTCCTTCTGTGCTGATCGGTGGTGGAAGAATTAGCCGCTGCTAATAAGCAACGTTGTCCAGTGTGCGCTCGATTCCACTGAATTTTCATGGTGTATTTTATACAATCTTCGGGGATTCTTCTTCCGTGCAATGGATCGATCCCATTCTTATCACATGAGCCCAGTATCGGAGTTGGGTCATACGAACTTCTATTTGTGTCAGCGATCATATCGGATACCTCCAGGTTATGTGTATGAGGGTCCCTCCCTCTCACTTCAAGGTCGGTCTAAATACCGGGGGGTTTGCCGCTACACACCTGTTCAGGACCTCGACTACCATCACCTGCTCTAGTTTAGTTTCTTCCCTTCCTTTCTGAAATACTGATAATGATGGCTAAGTCATGCACTGTAGTGACTTTAGGACAATCAGTCTTATGAGCCATGTGTCCAAGATATTTCTCAAAGTTATCCATAATCGCATATACAGGAAATGAGAGATGAATATCAGTGACATGCAGTAGGCATTATTTGCGCTTCAAGTTCTTTTCCAGAGATGCCATGAGGTAAATCAGGATGTATATGCATGTTTTCTGCACTATGCAAAAGCCTTTGGGCGTTGTTGTATAATGCACTCAAGAACTCAGGAATAGATGAGAAAGACATTCGGATCATTATTAATTTATACTGGGGTCAAAAGGCTAGTATCAGAATTGATGGACATATATCGAGATCAGTGGAAATAATGCGTGGTGTGAGACAGGGATGCATTCTTTCACCGCTTCTTTATAATATCTATGCAGAACAGATTTTCTCTGAGGCACTTGATGGCATTCAACAAGGTATTAAGGTCAATGGTAACTATATTGGGTATACTATAACTTAATAATGGTAGGTTACAGAGACTCTTTTTGGTATTTTTTTTTTTTTTTTTGTTGCCAGCCATGGCCACATATTGGCAGGCCACCACAGAGATCTTGTGTGCCCTACCTTGAGATTCTTTGCTGGTGGATGGCCAAGTGGGTGGACCAGGTGGCCTTGGCAATTGCATATGTATTTTGGGAGATAGGTCAAGATTCCTTGACCTGGCATGGTTACCATAGAGATGGTGTTTATTTTTTTGGCTAGTGTGGAATTTCAGACAAAATGGAGTCCAGTTGTTGTGTGTTTGAATTGTGAAGAGATTGTTTATGGATTAGGGACTGGCAAATTGTTGATGTATTTTTCCAGGCAATGGTTAAGAGAGGCCTGCTTATATCTACATAATAATTAATATTAATAAATAAATAGTGTATGAAGATCGAAGTTTGTGTTCTGGTCTTAGTGTGGTATTCATGCAAGCATATTGCCCCACTACCTGAAGTAATAAATATTATAAGAGGATTATGGTAACCCAACAGGGGTAAGTTTTACCGTATATAAATTACAACATCGCCCAACTGTGGGGCATGTTGTTGTTGTTGGATTTTGACCAAGAAGATTAATATAAATATTACATTGTCGCCCAACGTAGGGGATGAAAGAAGATAGCTTGGTGAGTTTTATAAACATTACAATACGGTATGCAGATGATAATGTATTTGAGAGGCGTGCAGATGTTATAGGACGCAGACCTAGAGACCTTATCGAGTTCTTTAACACATTCTGAACTATATGGAGCACAGACCATCCAATGACTACACTTTTCGAGTGGTGGTTGGACAAAATTTAATAACAACAGCGAAACATAACAAAGGGGACATGAGTAGCGCATGAAATGATATAATGAGGGGCGATGGGACTGAAATAAGGTACACATATTATCAAAACAAGGTAAATACAAGTATAAAAATAAAGTAGGTAATAAAAGGAGAAGAATTCCGAGATGCCTAACGTGTTCTAGATTGGAGATCGTTCAAAGCTAAACTCAAATTAAAACGGGGGTAGCAAAAAACAAGTTAACAATAGTGCAAATAGTATCATTCTTCCCACCACAGGCTAACTACAAATCGTAGTTAGGAGAGATATTCTAGGAAGTTACGAAGTCACGAAACTATAGAACAGAAAAACCTTACCCTTAAACAAGTATGTCACTTACAGAAACACAACCCAAGAACGAACGCAAACCCAACGCATACATCAATACAATCAAATCCAAACCTGACATTACTCCAACGAAAGATTACAGGTACACTTCACATACAATACTAAAAACAAAACGCTTTACCAGAGACTAGTTCAACCGAACAGCAACACACCAAGGAAACGTAAATATCAATGACTTAGTTTACTTCCTGAATAAATCCCCTTTCCGGAAGAAGTACGAGACTCGGTTATCTTGCGAAAGACAAGATGAGGTTGCACTGTAGTCCCGGGTACGCACAATGCACACACATTCTATCATTTCGAAAGGCTAACTGTACGTCTCATTTAATAAACGTAATGAGTTCACGTGTTGTTTCTCGACTGAAGCCACGCAATAAAATAAGAACAAACTGACATGACCCTAGGCGTTCAGTCGAGCCCACTTAAGCAATTAACCTTAACCCACCCTTAACATTTGGACACTGCTTATAAATAAATGACCAGAAGTATGTCGAGGCCCTAAATCTTTTACCCATTACACAAATAAATAACACAACACAACAACAATTAATTAGCTCACGGCATTCATCCATCGTGGCTTCATCATCATCAACAAAACAAAATACATATTACATATCACCTCCAGGTAACTCCCGAAGCAGCTTCCCATGCTCCTAGTCATTTAATTATCCAGCAAAAATAAACGTAACACACGCATAGGGGAAAATGGACAAAAGAAAATACAATGCAAATAACAACAAGAGACCCAAAAACGATTAACCCTAAAACCAACACGATCCCCCAAAACGTACATCTACACAAGGGAAGAACATAAACCTAACCAAGATAACGTAATATAAGAAACGCGATCTCCAATCTAGAGAGGGACATGTTAACACTTCACGTTACACATATTTATACATGTTGACACTTCAAAAATATTTAAGGACTTATCTTTTCCAGAGACGGTCTGAAGATCTCGTCGACAGCTTTTAAAATACATATTCATTTTCATGTTACAACCAGGTCTCCATAAGAATAAGTATGATGAGTAGACTCGAGAGCGAGAACGTAGTATACATATTTATATATAATTTCTGAACTTCTTTTTAAAACCTTTTTTGTATCTTACAGACCTTAAACCAGCCATCATGATTCTCGATTTTCATCTCTTCGAATCCAACAAATCACTCTGACGCATATTGTTGTTATCCGTTCCATTAGGCGAGAAGACATTAGCTATGGGGCGCTTTCTTTATGACAAGACGAGCCGATATACGATCGCTCAGACATTCTACTAGTGGCCGCTAGATGGACTTAGCGTCAAAATCACGGACTTAAAATAGAAACAGGTCAGTATTGATTGCAAATAGTTTCGAAGGACTTAAGGAGATTTTTACTATGGTGTATCAAAAGAGTAAACAATATGGTCCAGACCTTAACATTAAGAAAACGAAACCAGCATTGTCACAAGTCCTTTTGGTCGATGGACATCGGATTGAGCGAGTTAAGAGTTTGGTTTATTTAGGACACAATATTAATGAGAATTGGGATCCTTCGGTTGAAATAACATGCCGTATAGAGAATGCTAGATCCATCTTTATGACAATGAAACAACTACTATGCTGTCGAGATCTCAGTATGACGCTTAAGAAAAGAATTGCAAGTGTTATGTTGTCTCCACCCTTCTTTATGGTGTTGAAGCTTGGACCTTGTCCATAGCTACAGAAAAGATGATTCAAGCTTTTGAAACGTGGATATACCGGCGAATTCTTAAAATCTTGTGGACAGAACATGTGAGTAATGCCGAGGTTCTTCAGCGTGTGAGCAGCCAACCTGAGCTGTTATACACAATTAAGAAGAGGAAATTGGAATACTTGGGACACATGATGAGGAATCCAAAATACCGTCTGCTCCAAGTTATACTTCAGGGTAAAATTGAAGGTCATCGTGGACCGGGAGGGAGTCGAATAACTTGGATAGATAATTTACGAACGTGGTTTGGGTTGTCTTCCATGGAACTCTTCAGGATTGCACAGGATAAGAAGGTGTTAGCTAATGTCCGTATCGGATAAGGCAGAAGAAGTGTCATTACAGCTAGGTTCCACCTCATCCAGCCGGTTCAGCAAAAGGGCCATATCAGCAGTGGTGACTCTTAAACCTCATTCCACCAATTATTTATTTAAATAAATAATAATTCTACCAATGCAATATTTTTATCAACATAAATACTTTTGTTTGCCTGTAGCAGCATTCCCTTGAACACTCTATCGTATGCCTTTTCCAAAACACGAACACAACTGTCTATTCCTGTTGTAGAACTTGATTCTGGCAACTCCATCTTACTCTCGGCCAATGATTGAACTCTCAAAAAGCTAATGATAATTTTTATTAACATTAATAAAAAAAATAGTAGGGAGGGATGGGGGAAAGGAGGGGATGAAATACAGGGTGACCTGTAACACAGTTAATTGAAAGGTTGGTATGTACACACAGCATTGGTGGAAACATGACCATAATTACAGAGGTGTGGAACTTGTCCATCTCAGCTGACTGGGTAGGCCTGAGTACGGATGCTGGAAATGACATCTTACAGCTGAATTACGGGCCAGACACTTTTACTCGCGGACTAGCTTGAGCAACTAATCTCTAGCGATATCTGATAATAATTGACAAATTCTTGTTAGCTTAGGCCTACTCGGTTTATGTATGCTGTGCAGTTTGTGCAAGTTGGCGCAACTGCTTGAGCACAGTCTCCAACAGCTTCTTCTTGTCACGTTCACTCTTCTTCAGAACCGAAAACACAGTCTTCTTGTCTGCTTCCCGCAATCTGAGCAAACAGAGAGCAACACGGTCCACATCACACATTTTCTCAAAGAGTCATCATCATCATGCTTGTGATAAAACTAAAAACTATTCATTGTGATAATCTTTTACAAAATAGATCATTTTAAAATAAAACAGTGTTGTATAATTTCACATAACAGATAAAAACCCCAACCAAACTTCAATCTCAATTACAATTGCAGTGTAAATTAGGGTGGATGGTGTTATGCATCAAACTAACACGATCTATCACCTAACTGCTACAACGTAAGCGCCATTCTCGTAATGCGGGCATACAAGTTGTGCATCAACCGCCTTATTCACCAAGATTGTTATGGCGTGATACAACAACTGCACAATGAATATTAGCTGGCAAGCAGATTAGTGAGAACACCAACAGGACACACAGGTATGCTATTTACTGTTAACATTTCATTTGAAGTCGCCCACTAAGGCCTTGAAGGAGATGTGAGCTGCCTGGAAGGACGTCGGTTCGATTCCTTGTCAGTCAGAATTTTAAAACGATACTGCCACTTCCTTCTTCTTTCGATTTTATATTATTGTGCTATGCTTAATTAGATTAGCGTTCATTTGATTTATTGTGATTTTTACACAACTAAAATAGTTTCACATTGTTGTATTTGTAGATCATAGTTAATAATCCCACAAACTTTAAATTAATTTTCTATGTTATTGATTAATGCCAGCCTCTCACCTGGAGGCCCCGGCTCTGTTGGGGATTTTAGGAACTGACGTGAAGGCTGGAACGGGGCTCGTGGGGACAATTGAGTAGCTGTCTGACAGTGGTCACGGAGACCAAGATTAATGGCCGAGGCACAGCTACCTTTAACCAGGCCCTGTCCACACCACTTGGCTAGCGGGACGGGCCGTGCACCTCGGGCAGAGAACACATTGCTGTCTGACAGTGGTCACGGAGACCAACATTAATGGCCGAGGCACAGCTACCTTTAACCAGGCCTTGGCCACACCACTTCGCTAGCGGGACGGGCCGGGCATATCGGGCAGAGAACACATTGCTGTCTGAAAGTGCTCATGGAGACCAAGATTAATGACCGAGGAACAGCTACCTTTAACCAGGCCTTGGCCACACCACTAAGCTAGCGGGACGGGCCGTGCGCCTCGGGCAGAGAACACATTGCTGTCTGACAGTGCTCACGGAGACCAAGATTAATGGCCGAGGCACAGCTACCTTTAACCAGGCCTTGGCCACACCACTTCGCTAGCGGGGCGGGCCGTGCACCTCGGGCAGAGAACACATTGCTGTCTGACAGTGCTCACGGAGACCAAGATTAATGGCCGAGGCACAGCTACCTTGAACCAGGCCTTGGCCACACCACTTCACTAAGGGACGGGCAATGCGCCTCGGGCAGAGAACACATTGCTGTCTGACAGTGCTCACGGAGACCAAGATTAATGGACGAGGCACAGCTACCTTTAACCAGGCCTTGGCCACACCACTTCACTAGCGGGACGGGCCGTGCACCTCGGGCAGAGAACACATTGCTGTCTGACAGTGCTCACGGAGACCAAGATTAATGGCCAAGGCACAGCTACCTTTAACCAGGCCTTGGCCACACCCCTTCGCTAGCGGGGCGGGCCGTGCACCTCGGGCAGAGAACACATTGCTGTCTGACAGTGGTCAGGGAGACCAAGATTAATGGCCGAGGCACAGCTACCTTTAACCAGGCCTTGGCCACACCACTTGGCTAGCGGGACGGGCCGTGCGCCTCAGGCAGAGAACACATTGCTGTCTGACAGTGGTCACGAAGACCAAGATTAATGGCCGAGGCACAGCTACCTTTAACCAGGCCTTGGCCACACCACTTCACTAGCGGGACGGGCCGTGCATCTCGGGCAGAGAACACATTGCTGTCTGACAGTGCTCACGGAGACCAAGATTAATGGACGAGGCACAGCTACCTTTAACCAGGCCTTGGCCACACCACTGCGCTAGCGGGACGGGCTGTGCATCTCGGGCAGAGAACACATTGCTGTCTGACAGTGCTCATGGAGACCAAGATTAATGGCCGAGGCACAGCTACCTTTAAACAGGCCTTGGCCACACCACTTCACTAGCGGGACGGGCCGTGCACCTCGGGCAGAGAACACATTGCTGTCTGACAGTGCTCACGGAGACCAAGATTAATGGCCAAGGCACAGCTACCTATAACCAGGCCTTGGCCACACACCTTCGCTAGCGGGGCGGGCCGTGCACCTCGGGCAGAGAACACATTGCTGTCTGACAGTGGTCAGGGAGACCAAGATTAATGGCCGAGGCACAGCTACCTTTAACCAGGCCTTGGCCACACCACTTGGCTAGCGGGACGGGCCGTGCGCCTCAGGCAGAGAACACATTGCTGTCTGACAGTGGTCACGAAGACCAAGATTAATGGCCGAGGCACAGCTACCTTTAACCAGGCCTTGGCCACACCACTTCACTAGCGGGACGGGCCGTGCATCTCGGGCAGAGAACACATTGCTGTCTGACAGTGCTCACGGAGACCAAGATTAATGGCCGAGGCACAGCTACCTTTAACCAGGCCTTGGCCCCACCACTTGGCTAGCGGGACCGGCCGTGCACCTCGGGCAGAGAACACATTGCTGTCTGACAGTGGTCACGGAGACCAAGATTAATGGCCGAGGCACAGCTACCTTTAACCACGCCTTGGCCACACCACTTCACTAGCGGGACGGGCCGTGCATCTCGGGCAGAGAACACATTGCTGTCTGACAGTGCTCATGGAGACCAAGATTAATGGCCGAGGCACAGCTACCTTTAAACAGGCCATGGCCACACCACTTGGCTAGCGGGACGGGCCGTGCGCGTCGGGCAGAGAACACATTGCTGTCTGACAGTGCTCACGAAGACCAAGCTAATGGCCGAGGCACAGCTACCTTTAACCAGGCCTTGGCCACACCACAGGGCTAGCGGGACGGGCTGTGCATCTCGGGCAGAGAACATATTGCTGTCTGACAGTGCTCATGGAGACCAAGATTAATGGCCGAGGCACAGCTACATTAACCACGCCTTGGCCACACCACTGCGCTAGCGGGACGGGCCGTGCACCTCAGGCAGAGAACACATTGCTGTCTGACAGTGCTCACGGAGACCAAGATTAATGGCCGAGGCACAGCTACCTTTAACCACGCGTTGGCCACACCACTTTGCTAGCGGGACGGGCCGTGCATCTCGGGCAGAGAACACATTGCTGTCTGACAGTGCTCATAGAGACCAAGATTAATGGCCGAGGCACAGCTACCTTGAACCAGGCCTTGGCCACACCACTTGGCTAGCGGGACGGGCCGTGCATCTCGGGCAGAGAACATATTGCTGTCTGACAGTGCTCACGGAGACCATGATTAATGGCCGAGGCACAGCTACCTTTAACCAGGCCTTGGCCACACCACTTGGCTACCGGGACCGGCCGTGCACCTCGGGTAGAGAACACATTGTTGTCTGACAGTGCTCACGGAGACCAAGATTAATGGCCGAGGCACAGCTACCTTTAACCAGGCCTTGGCCACACGACTTGGCTAGCGGGACCAGCCGTGCACCTCGGGCAGAGAACACATTGCTGTCTGACAGTGGTCATGGAGACCAAGATTAATGGCCGAGGCACAGCTACCTTTAACCAGGCCTTGGCCACACCACTTCACTAGCGGGATGGACCGTGCGCCTCGGGCAGAGAACATATTGCTGTCTGACAGTGGTCAGGGAGACCAAGATTAATGGCCAAGGCACAGCTACCATTAACCAGGCCTTGGCCACACCACTTGGCTAGCGGGACCGGCTGTGCACCTCGGACAGAGAACACATTGCTGTCTGACAGTGGTCATGGAGACCAAGATTAATGGCCGAGGCACAGCTACCTTTAACCACGCCTTGGCCACACCACTTCACTAGCGGGACCGGCCGTGCGCCTCGGGCAGAGAACACATTGCTGTCTGACAGAGATCATGGAGACCAAGATTAATGGCCGAGGCACAGCTACCTTTAACCAGGCCTTGGCCCCACCACTTCACTAGCGGGACGGGCCGTGCGCCTCAGGCAGAGAACACATTGCTGTCTGACAGTGGTCAGGGAGACCAAGATTAATGGCCGAGGCACAGCTACCTTTCACCAGGCCATGGCCACACCACTTGCCTAGAGGGACGGGCCGTGCACCTCGGGCAGAGAACACATTGCTGTCTGACAGTGGTCAGGGAGACCAAGATTAATGGCCGAGGCACAGCTACCTTTAACCAGGCCTTGGCCACACCACTTCGCTAGCGGGACCGGCCGTGCACCTCGGGCAGAGAACACATTGCTGTCTGACAGTGGTCAGGGAGACCAAGATTAATGGCCGAGGCACAGCTACCTTTAACCGGGCCATGGCCACACCACTTGCCTAGAGGGACGGGCCGTGCACCTCGGGCAGAGAACACACTGCTGTCTGACAGTGCTCATGGAGACCAAGATTAATGGCCGAGGCACAGCTACCTTTAACCAGGCCTTGGCCACACCACTTCACTAGCGGGACGGGCCGTGCATCTCGGGCAGAGAACACATTGCTGTCTGACAGTGCTCATGGAGACCAAGATTATGGCCGAGGCACAGCAACCTTTAACCACGCCTTGGCCAAACCACTAGGCTAGCGGGACCGGCCGTGCACCTCGGGCAGAGAACACATTGCTGTCTGACAGTGGTCAGGGAGACCAAGATTAATGGCCGAGGCACAGCTACCTTTAACCAGGCCTTGGCCACACCACTTCGCTAGCGGGACGGGCCGGGCATATCGGGCAGAGAACACATTGCTGTCTGAAAGTGCTCATGGAGACCAAGATTAATGACCGAGGAACAGCTACCTTTAACCAGGCCTTGGCCACACCACTAAGCTAGCGGGACGGGCCGTGCGCCTCGGGCAGAGAACACATTGCTGTCTGACAGTGCTCACGGAGACCAAGATTAATGGCCGAGGCACAGCTACCTTTAACCAGGCCTTGGCCACACCACTTCGCTAGCGGGGCGGGCCGTGCACCTCGGGCAGAGAACACATTGCTGTCTGACAGTGCTCACGGAGACCAAGATTAATGGCCGAGGCACAGCTACCTTGAACCAGGCCTTGGCCACACCACTTCACTAAGGGACGGGCAATGCGCCTCGGGCAGAGAACACATTGCTGTCTGACAGTGCTCACGGAGACCAAGATTAATGGACGAGGCACAGCTACCTTTAACCAGGCCTTGGCCACACCACTTCACTAGCGGGACGGGCCGTGCACCTCGGGCAGAGAACACATTGCTGTCTGACAGTGCTCACGGAGACCAAGATTAATGGCCAAGGCACAGCTACCTTTAACCAGGCCTTGGCCACACCCCTTCGCTAGCGGGGCGGGCCGTGCACCTCGGGCAGAGAACACATTGCTGTCTGACAGTGGTCAGGGAGACCAAGATTAATGGCCGAGGCACAGCTACCTTTAACCAGGCCTTGGCCACACCACTTGGCTAGCGGGACGGGCCGTGCGCCTCAGGCAGAGAACACATTGCTGTCTGACAGTGGTCACGAAGACCAAGATTAATGGCCGAGGCACAGCTACCTTTAACCAGGCCTTGGCCACACCACTTCACTAGCGGGACGGGCCGTGCATCTCGGGCAGAGAACACATTGCTGTCTGACAGTGCTCACGGAGACCAAGATTAATGGACGAGGCACAGCTACCTTTAACCAGGCCTTGGCCACACCACTGCGCTAGCGGGACGGGCTGTGCATCTCGGGCAGAGAACACATTGCTGTCTGACAGTGCTCATGGAGACCAAGATTAATGGCCGAGGCACAGCTACCTTTAAACAGGCCTTGGCCACACCACTTCACTAGCGGGACGGGCCGTGCACCTCGGGCAGAGAACACATTGCTGTCTGACAGTGCTCACGGAGACCAAGATTAATGGCCAAGGCACAGCTACCTATAACCAGGCCTTGGCCACACACCTTCGCTAGCGGGGCGGGCCGTGCACCTCGGGCAGAGAACACATTGCTGTCTGACAGTGGTCAGGGAGACCAAGATTAATGGCCGAGGCACAGCTACCTTTAACCAGGCCTTGGCCACACCACTTCACTAGCGGGACGGGCCGTGCATCTCGGGCAGAGAACACATTGCTGTCTGACAGTGCTCACGGAGACCAAGATTAATGGCCGAGGCACAGCTACCTTTAACCAGGCCTTGGCCCCACCACTTGGCTAGCGGGACCGGCCGTGCACCTCGGGCAGAGAACACATTGCTGTCTGACAGTGGTCACGGAGACCAAGATTAATGGCCGAGGCACAGCTACCTTTAACCACCCCTTGGCCACACCACTTCACTAGCGGGACGGGCCGTGCATCTCGGGCAGAGAACACATTGCTGTCTGACAGTGCTCATGGAGACCAAGATTAATGGCCGAGGCACAGCTACCTTTAAACAGGCCATGGCCACACCACTTGGCTAGCGGGACGGGCCGTGCGCGTCGGGCAGAGAACACATTGCTGTCTGACAGTGCTCACGAAGACCAAGCTAATGGCCGAGGCACAGCTACCTTTAACCAGGCCTTGGCCACACCACAGGGCTAGCGGGACGGGCTGTGCATCTCGGGCAGAGAACATATTGCTGTCTGACAGTGCTCATGGAGACCAAGATTAATGGCCGAGGCACAGCTACATTAACCACGCCTTGGCCACACCACTGCGCTAGCGGGACGGGCCGTGCACCTCAGGCAGAGAACACATTGCTGTCTGACAGTGCTCACGGAGACCAAGATTAATGGCCGAGGCACAGCTACCTTTAACCACGCGTTGGCCACACCACTTTGCTAGCGGGACGGGCCGTGCATCTCGGGCAGAGAACACATTGCTGTCTGACAGTGCTCATAGAGACCAAGATTAATGGCCGAGGCACAGCTACCTTGAACCAGGCCTTGGCCACACCACTTGGCTAGCGGGACGGGCCGTGCATCTCGGGCAGAGAACATATTGCTGTCTGACAGTGCTCACGGAGACCATGATTAATGGCCGAGGCACAGCTACCTTTAACCAGGCCTTGGCCACACCACTTGGCTACCGGGACCGGCCGTGCACCTCGGGTAGAGAACACATTGTTGTCTGACAGTGCTCACGGAGACCAAGATTAATGGCCGAGGCACAGCTACCTTTAACCAGGCCTTGGCCACACGACTTGGCTAGCGGGACCAGCCGTGCACCTCGGGCAGAGAACACATTGCTGTCTGACAGTGGTCATGGAGACCAAGATTAATGGCCGAGGCACAGCTACCTTTAACCAGGCCTTGGCCACACCACTTCACTAGCGGGATGGACCGTGCGCCTCGGGCAGAGAACATATTGCTGTCTGACAGTGGTCAGGGAGACCAAGATTAATGGCCGAGGCACAGCTACCATTAACCAGGCCTTGGCCACACCACTTGGCTAGCGGGACCGGCTGTGCACCTCGGACAGAGAACACATTGCTGTCTGACAGTGGTCATGGAGACCAAGATTAATGGCCGAGGCACAGCTACCTTTAACCACGCCTTGGCCACACCACTTCACTAGCGGGACCGGCCGTGCGCCTCGGGCAGAGAACACATTGCTGTCTGACAGAGATCATGGAGACCAAGATTAATGGCCGAGGCACAGCTACCTTTAACCAGGCCTTGGCCCCACCACTTCACTAGCGGGACGGGCCGTGCGCCTCAGGCAGAGAACACATTGCTGTCTGACAGTGGTCAGGGAGACCAAGATTAATGGCCGAGGCACAGCTACCTTTCACCAGGCCATGGCCACACCACTTGCCTAGAGGGACGGGCCGTGCACCTCGGGCAGAGAACACATTGCTGTCTGACAGTGGTCAGGGAGACCAAGATTAATGGCCGAGGCACAGCTACCTTTAACCAGGCCTTGGCCACACCACTTCGCTAGCGGGACCGGCCGTGCACCTCGGGCAGAGAACACATTGCTGTCTGACAGTGGTCAGGGAGACCAAGATTAATGGCCGAGGCACAGCTACCTTTAACCGGGCCATGGCCACACCACTTGCCTAGAGGGACGGGCCGTGCACCTCGGGCAGAGAACACATTGCTGTCTGACAGTGCTCATGGAGACCAAGATTAATGGCCGAGGCACAGCTACCTTTAACCAGGCCTTGGCCACACCACTTCACTAGCGGGACGGGCCGTGCATCTCGGGCAGAGAACACATTGCTGTCTGACAGTGCTCATGGAGACCAAGATTATGGCCGAGGCACAGCAACCTTTAACCACGCCTTGGCCAAACCACTAGGCTAGCGGGACCGGCCGTGCACCTCGGGCAGAGAACACATTGCTGTCTGACAGTGGTCATGGAGACCAAGATTAATGGCCGAGGGACAGCTACCTTGAACCAGGCCATGGCCACACCACTTGGCTAGCGGGACGGGCCGTGCATCTCGGGCAGAGAACACATTGCTGTCTGACAGTGCTCATGGAGACCAAGATTAATGGCCGAGGCACAGCTACCTCTAACCAGGCCTTGGCCACACCACTTCGCTTGCGGGACCGGCCGTGCACCTCGGGCGGAGAACACATTGCTGTCTCACAGTGCTCATGGAGACCAAGATTAATGGCCGAGGCACAGCTACCTTTAACCAGGCCTTGGCCACACCACTTGGCTAGCGGGACGGGCCGTGCGCCTCGGGCAGAGAACACATCGCTGACTGACAGTGGTCACGGAGACCAAGATTAATGGCCGAGGGACAGCTACCTATAACCAGGCCTTGGCCACACGACTTCACTAGCGGGTCGGGCCGTGCATCTCGGGCAGAGAACACATTGCTGTCTGACAGTGCTCATGGAGACCAAGGTTAATGGCCGAGGCACAGCTACCTTTAACCAGGCCTTGGCCACACCACTTCACTAGCGGGACGGGCCATGCTCCTCGGGCAGAGAACACATTGCTGTCTGACAGTGGTCAGGGAGACCAAGATTAATGGCCGAGGCACAGCTACCTTTAACCAGGCCTTGGCCACACCACTTCACTAGCGGGACGGGCCGTGCATCTCGGGCAGAGAACACATTGCTGTCTGACAGTGGTCACGGAGACCAAGATTAATGGCCGAGGCACAGCTACCTTTAACCAGGCCTTGGCCACACCACTTGGCTAGCGGGACGGGCCGTGCACCTCGGGCAGAGAACACATTGCTGTCTGACAGTGGTCACGGAAACCAAGATTAATGGCCGAGGCACAGCTACCTTTAACCAGGCCTTGGCCACACCACTAAGCTAGCGGGACGGGCCGTGCACCTCGGGCAGAGAACACATTGCTGTCTGACAGTGCTCACGGAGACCAAGATTAATGGCCGAGGCACAGCTACCTTGAACCAGGCCTTGGCCACACCACTTCACTAAGGGACGGGCCATGCGCCTCGGGCAGAGAACACATTGCTGTCTGACAGTGCTCACGGAGAACAAGATTAATGGCCGAGGCACAGCTACCTTCAACAAGGCCTTGGCCACACCACTTCACTAGCGGGACGGGCCGTGCATCTCGGGCAGAGAACACATTGCTGTCTGACAGTGCTCACGGAGACCAAGATTAATGGCCGAGGCACAGCTACCATTAACCAGGCCTTGGCCACACCACTTTGCTAGCGGGACTGGCCGTGCACCTCGGGCAGAGAACACATTGCTGTCTGACAGTGCTCATGGAGACCAAGAATAATGGCCGAGGCACAGCTACCTTTAACCAGGCCTTGGCCACACCACTTCACTAGCGGGACGGGCCGTGTACCTCGGGCAGGGAACACATTGCTGTCTGACAGTGGTCACGGAGACCAAGATTAATGGCCGAGGCACAGCTACCTTTAACCAGGCATTGGCCACACCACTTGGCTAGCGGGACGGGCCGTGCGCCTCAGGCAGAGAACACATTGCTGTCTGACAGTGGTCACGAAGACCAAGATTAATGGCCGAGGCACAGCTACATTTAACCAGGCCTTGGCCACACCTCTTGGCTAGCGGGACCGGCAGTGCGCCTCAGGCAGAGAACACATTGCTGTCTGACAGTGCTCAGGGAGACCAAGATTAAAGGCCGAGGCACAGCAACCTTTAACCAGGCCTTGGCCACACCACTTCACCAGCGGGACGGGCCGAGCATCTCGGGCAGAGAACCCATTGCTGTCTGACAGTGCTCACGGAGACCAAGATTAATGGCTGAGGCACAGCTACCTTTAACTAGGCCTTGGCCCCACCACTTGGCTAGCGGGACGGGCCGTGCATCTCGGGCAGAGAACACATTGCTGTCTGACAGTGCTCATGGAGACCAAGATTAATGGCCGAGGCACAGCTACCTTTCACCAGGCCTTGGCCACACCACTTCGCTTGCGGGACCGGCCGTGCACCTCGGGCGGAGAACACATTGCTGACTCACAGTGCTCATGGAGACCAAGATTAATGGCCGAGGCACAGCTACCTTTAACCAGGCCTTGGCCACACCACTTGGCTAGCGGGACAGGCCGTGCGCCTCGGGCAGGGAACACATTGCTGACTGACAGTGGTCACGGCGACCAAGATTAATGGCCGAGGGACAGCTACCTTTAACCAGGCTTTGGCCACACGACTTCAGTAGCGGGTCGGGCCGTGCATCTCGGGCAGAGAACACATTGCTGTCTGACAGTGCTCATGGAGACCAAGGTTAATGGCCGAGGCACAGCTACCTTTAACAAGGCCTTGGCCACACCACTTCACTAACGGGACGGGCCATGCACCTCGGGCAGAGAACACATTGCTGTCTGACAGTGGTCAGGGAGACCAAGATTAATGGCCGAGGCACAGCTACCTTTAACCAGGCCTTGGCCACACCACTTCACAAGCGGGACGGGCCGTGCATCTCGGGCAGAGAACACATTGCTGTCTGACAGTGGTCACGGAGACCAAGATTAATGGCCGAGGAACAGCTACCTTTAACCAGGCCTTGGCCACACCACTTCACTAAGGGACGGGCCATGCGCCTCAGGCAGAGAACACATTGCTGTCTGACAGTGCTCACGGAGACCAAGATTAATGGCCGAGGCACAGCTACCTTCAACAAGGCCTTGGCCACACCACTTCACTAGCGGGACGGGCCGTGCATCTCGGGCAGAGAACACATTGCTGTCTGACAGTGCTCACGGAGACCAAGATTAATGGCCGAGGCACAGCTACCTTTAACCAGGCCATGGCCACACCACTTCACTAGCGGGACGGGCCGTGCACCTCGGGCAGAGAACCCATTGCTGTCTGACAGTGCTCACGGAGACCAAGATTAATGGCCGAAGCACAGCCACCTTTAACCAGGCCTTGGTCACACCACTTCGCTAGCGGGGCGGGCCGTGCACCTCGGGCAGAGAACACATTGCTGTCTGACAGTGGTCAGTGAGACCAAGATTAATGGCCGAGGCACAGCTACCTTTAACCTGGTCTGGGCCACACCACTTTGCTAGCGGGACGGGCCGTGCACCTCGGGCAGAGAACACATTGCTGTCTGACAGTGCTCATGGAGACCAAGAATAATGGCCGAGGCACAGCTACCTTTAACCAGGCCTTGGCCACACCACTTCACTAGCGGGACGGGCCGTGAACCTCGGGCAGAGAACACATTGCTGTCTGACAGTGGTCACGGAGACCAAGATTAATGGCCGAGGCACAGCTACCTTTAACCAGGCATTGGCCACACCACTTGGCTAGCGGGACGGGCCGTGCGCCTCAGGCAGAGAACACATTGCTGTCTGACAGTGGTCACGAAGACCAAGATTAATGGCCGAGGCACAGCTACCTTTAACCTGGCCTTGGCCACACCTCTTGACTAGCGGGACCGGCAGTGCGCCTCAGGCAGAGAACACATTGCTGTCTGACAGTGCTCAGGGAGACCAAGATTAAAGGCCGAGGCACAGCTACCTTTAACCAGGCCTTGGCCACACCACTTGGCTAGCAGGACGGGCCGTGCGCCTCGGGCAGAGAACACATTGCTGTATGACAGTGCTCACGAAGACCAAGATTAATGGTCGAGGCACAGCAACCTTTAACCAGGCCTTGGCCACACCACTTCACTAGCGGGACGGGCCGTGCATCTCGGGCAGAGAACACATTGCTGTCTGACAGTGCTCACGGAGACCAAGATTAATGGCCGAGACACAGCTACCTTTAACCAGGCCTTGGCCCCACCACTTGGCTAGCGGGACCGGCCGTGCACCTCGGGCAGAGAACACATTGCTGTCTGACAGTGGGCACGGAGACCAAGATTAATGGCCGAGACACAGCTACCTTTAACCAGGCCTTGGCCACACCACTTCACTAGCGGGACGGGCCGTGCATCTCGGGCAGAGAACACATTGCTGTCTGACAGTGCTCATGGAGACCAAGATTAATGGCCGAGGCACAGCTACCTTTAAACAGGCCTTGGCAACACCACTTGGCTAGCGGGACGGGCCGTGCGCCTCGGGCAGAGAACACATTGCTGTCTGACAGTGCTCACGGAGACCAAGATTAATGGCCGAGGCACAGCTACCTTTAACCAGGCCTTGGGCACACCACTTGGCTAGCGGGACCGGCCGTGCACCTCGGGCAGAGAACACATTGCTGTCTGACAGTGGTCATGGAGACCAAGATTAATGGCCGAGGCACAGCTACCTTTAACCAGGCCTTGGCCACACCACTTCACTAGCGGGACGGGCCGTGCATCTCGGGCAGAGAACACATTGCTGTCTGACAGTGGTCACGGAGACCAAGATTAATGGCCGAGGCACAGCTACCTTTAACCAGGCCTTGGCCACACCACTTCGCTAGCGGGACCGGCCGTGCACCTCGGTCAGAGAACACATTGCTGTCTGACAGTGCTCAGGGAGACCAAGATTAATGGCCGAGGCACAGCTACCTTTAACCACGCCTTGGCCACACAACTTCGCTAGCGGGACCGGCCGTGCGCCTCGGGCAGAGAACACATTGCTGTCTGACAGTGGTCATGGAGACCAAGATTAATGGCCGAGGCACAGCTACCTTTAACCACGCCTTGGCCACACAACTTCGCTAGCGGGACCGGCCGTGCGCCTCGGGCAGAGAACACATTGCTGTCTGACAGTGCTCAGGGAGACCAAGATTAAAGGCCGAGGCACAGCTACCTTTAACCAGGCCTTGGCCACACCACTTGGCTAGCAGGACGGGCCGTGCGCCTCGGGCAGAGAACACATTGCTGTCTGACAGTGCTCACGAAGACCAAGATTAATGGCCGAGCCACAGCAACCTTTAACCAGGCCTTGGCCACACCACTTCACTAGCGGGACGGGCCGTGCATCTCGGGCAGAGAACACATT
This sequence comes from Meconema thalassinum, assembly GCA_946902985.2. Classification (NCBI taxonomy): domain Eukaryota; kingdom Metazoa; phylum Arthropoda; class Insecta; order Orthoptera; family Tettigoniidae; genus Meconema; species Meconema thalassinum. Next base: position 276,930,641 of record OX336388.2, read on the forward strand.
GCTGTCTGACAGTGCTCACGGAGACCAAGATTAATGGCCGAGGCACAGCTACCTTTAACCAGGCCTTGGCCCCACCACTTGGCTAGCGGGACCGGCCGTGCACCTCGGGCAGAGAACACATTGCTGTCTGACAGTGGGCACGGAGACCAAGATTAATGGCCGAGACACAGCTACCTTTAACCAGGCCTTGGCCACACCACTTCACTAGCGGGACGGGCCGTGCGCCTCGGGCAGAGAACACATTGCTGTCTGACAGTGCTCACGGAGACCAAGATTAATGGCCGAGGCACAGCTACCTTTAACCAGGCCTTGGGCACACCACTTGGCTAGCGGGACCGGCCGTGCACCTCGGGCAGAGAACACATTGCTGTCTGACAGTGGTCATGGAGACCAAGATTAATGGCCGAGGCACAGCTACATTTAACCAGGCCTTGGCCACACCACTTCACTAGCGGGACGGACCGTGCGCCTCGGGCAGACAACACATTGCTGTCTGACAGTGGTCAGGGAGATCAAGATTAATGGCCGAGGCACAGCTACATTTAACCAGGCCTTGGCCACACCACTTGGCTAGCGGGACCGGCCGTGCACCTCGGGCAGAGAACACATTGCTGTCTGACAGTGGTCATGGAGACCAAGATTAATGGCCGAGGCACAGCTACCTTTAACCACGCCCTTGGCCACACCACTTCATTAGCGGGACCGGCCGTGCGCCTCGGGCAGAGAACACATTGCTGTCTGACAGTGGTCATGGAGACCAAGATTAATGGCCGAGGCACAGCTACATTTAACCAGGCCTTGGCCACACCACTTCACTAGCGGGACGGACCGTGCGCCTCGGGCAGACAACACATTGCTGTCTGACAGTGGTCAGGGAGATCAAGATTAATGGCCGAGGCACAGCTACATTTAACCAGGCCTTGGCCACACCACTTGGCTAGCGGGACCGGCCGTGCACCTCGGGCAGAGAACACATTGCTGTCTGACAGTGGTCATGGAGACCAAGATTAATGGCCGAGGCACAGCTACCTTTAACCAGGCCTTGGCCACACCACTTCGCTAGCGGGACGGGCCGGGCATATCGGGCAGAGAACACATTGCTGTCTGAAAGTGCTCATGGAGACCAAGATTAATGACCGAGGAACAGCTACCTTTAACCAGGCCTTGGCCACACCACTAAGCTAGCGGGACGGGCCGTGCGCCTCGGGCAGAGAACACATTGCTGTCTGACAGTGCTCACGGAGACCAAGATTAATGGCCGAGGCACAGCTACCTTTAACCAGGCCTTGGCCACACCACTTCGCTAGCGGGGCGGGCCGTGCACCTCGGGCAGAGAACACATTGCTGTCTGACAGTGCTCACGGAGACCAAGATTAATGGCCGAGGCACAGCTACCTTGAACCAGGCCTTGGCCACACCACTTCACTAAGGGACGGGCAATGCGCCTCGGGCAGAGAACACATTGCTGTCTGACAGTGCTCACGGAGACCAAGATTAATGGACGAGGCACAGCTACCTTTAACCAGGCCTTGGCCACACCACTTCACTAGCGGGACGGGCCGTGCACCTCGGGCAGAGAACACATTGCTGTCTGACAGTGCTCACGGAGACCAAGATTAATGGCCAAGGCACAGCTACCTTTAACCAGGCCTTGGCCACACCCCTTCGCTAGCGGGGCGGGCCGTGCACCTCGGGCAGAGAACACATTGCTGTCTGACAGTGGTCAGGGAGACCAAGATTAATGGCCGAGGCACAGCTACCTTTAACCAGGCCTTGGCCACACCACTTGGCTAGCGGGACGGGCCGTGCGCCTCAGGCAGAGAACACATTGCTGTCTGACAGTGGTCACGAAGACCAAGATTAATGGCCGAGGCACAGCTACCTTTAACCAGGCCTTGGCCACACCACTTCACTAGCGGGACGGGCCGTGCATCTCGGGCAGAGAACACATTGCTGTCTGACAGTGCTCACGGAGACCAAGATTAATGGACGAGGCACAGCTACCTTTAACCAGGCCTTGGCCACACCACTGCGCTAGCGGGACGGGCTGTGCATCTCGGGCAGAGAACACATTGCTGTCTGACAGTGCTCATGGAGACCAAGATTAATGGCCGAGGCACAGCTACCTTTAAACAGGCCTTGGCCACACCACTTCACTAGCGGGACGGGCCGTGCACCTCGGGCAGAGAACACATTGCTGTCTGACAGTGCTCACGGAGACCAAGATTAATGGCCAAGGCACAGCTACCTATAACCAGGCCTTGGCCACACACCTTCGCTAGCGGGGCGGGCCGTGCACCTCGGGCAGAGAACACATTGCTGTCTGACAGTGGTCAGGGAGACCAAGATTAATGGCCGAGGCACAGCTACCTTTAACCAGGCCTTGGCCACACCACTTCACTAGCGGGACGGGCCGTGCATCTCGGGCAGAGAACACATTGCTGTCTGACAGTGCTCACGGAGACCAAGATTAATGGCCGAGGCACAGCTACCTTTAACCAGGCCTTGGCCCCACCACTTGGCTAGCGGGACCGGCCGTGCACCTCGGGCAGAGAACACATTGCTGTCTGACAGTGGTCACGGAGACCAAGATTAATGGCCGAGGCACAGCTACCTTTAACCACGCCTTGGCCACACCACTTCACTAGCGGGACGGGCCGTGCATCTCGGGCAGAGAACACATTGCTGTCTGACAGTGCTCATGGAGACCAAGATTAATGGCCGAGGCACAGCTACCTTTAAACAGGCCATGGCCACACCACTTGGCTAGCGGGACGGGCCGTGCGCGTCGGGCAGAGAACACATTGCTGTCTGACAGTGCTCACGAAGACCAAGCTAATGGCCGAGGCACAGCTACCTTTAACCAGGCCTTGGCCACACCACAGGGCTAGCGGGACGGGCTGTGCATCTCGGGCAGAGAACATATTGCTGTCTGACAGTGCTCATGGAGACCAAGATTAATGGCCGAGGCACAGCTACATTAACCACGCCTTGGCCACACCACTGCGCTAGCGGGACGGGCCGTGCACCTCAGGCAGAGAACACATTGCTGTCTGACAGTGCTCACGGAGACCAAGATTAATGGCCGAGGCACAGCTACCTTTAACCACGCGTTGGCCACACCACTTTGCTAGCGGGACGGGCCGTGCATCTCGGGCAGAGAACACATTGCTGTCTGACAGTGCTCATAGAGACCAAGATTAATGGCCGAGGCACAGCTACCTTGAACCAGGCCTTGGCCACACCACTTGGCTAGCGGGACGGGCCGTGCATCTCGGGCAGAGAACATATTGCTGTCTGACAGTGCTCACGGAGACCATGATTAATGGCCGAGGCACAGCTACCTTTAACCAGGCCTTGGCCACACCACTTGGCTACCGGGACCGGCCGTGCACCTCGGGTAGAGAACACATTGTTGTCTGACAGTGCTCACGGAGACCAAGATTAATGGCCGAGGCACAGCTACCTTTAACCAGGCCTTGGCCACACGACTTGGCTAGCGGGACCAGCCGTGCACCTCGGGCAGAGAACACATTGCTGTCTGACAGTGGTCATGGAGACCAAGATTAATGGCCGAGGCACAGCTACCTTTAACCAGGCCTTGGCCACACCACTTCACTAGCGGGATGGACCGTGCGCCTCGGGCAGAGAACATATTGCTGTCTGACAGTGGTCAGGGAGACCAAGATTAATGGCCGAGGCACAGCTACCATTAACCAGGCCTTGGCCACACCACTTGGCTAGCGGGACCGGCTGTGCACCTCGGACAGAGAACACATTGCTGTCTGACAGTGGTCATGGAGACCAAGATTAATGGCCGAGGCACAGCTACCTTTAACCACGCCTTGGCCACACCACTTCACTAGCGGGACCGGCCGTGCGCCTCGGGCAGAGAACACATTGCTGTCTGACAGAGATCATGGAGACCAAGATTAATGGCCGAGGCACAGCTACCTTTAACCAGGCCTTGGCCCCACCACTTCACTAGCGGGACGGGCCGTGCGCCTCAGGCAGAGAACACATTGCTGTCTGACAGTGGTCAGGGAGACCAAGATTAATGGCCGAGGCACAGCTACCTTTCACCAGGCCATGGCCACACCACTTGCCTAGAGGGACGGGCCGTGCACCTCGGGCAGAGAACACATTGCTGTCTGACAGTGGTCAGGGAGACCAAGATTAATGGCCGAGGCACAGCTACCTTTAACCAGGCCTTGGCCACACCACTTCGCTAGCGGGACCGGCCGTGCACCTCGGGCAGAGAACACATTGCTGTCTGACAGTGGTCAGGGAGACCAAGATTAATGGCCGAGGCACAGCTACCTTTAACCGGGCCATGGCCACACCACTTGCCTAGAGGGACGGGCCGTGCACCTCGGGCAGAGAACACATTGCTGTCTGACAGTGCTCATGGAGACCAAGATTAATGGCCGAGGCACAGCTACCTTTAACCAGGCCTTGGCCACACCACTTCACTAGCGGGACGGGCCGTGCATCTCGGGCAGAGAACACATTGCTGTCTGACAGTGCTCATGGAGACCAAGATTATGGCCGAGGCACAGCAACCTTTAACCACGCCTTGGCCAAACCACTAGGCTAGCGGGACCGGCCGTGCACCTCGGGCAGAGAACACATTGCTGTCTGACAGTGGTCATGGAGACCAAGATTAATGGCCGAGGGACAGCTACCTTGAACCAGGCCATGGCCACACCACTTGGCTAGCGGGACGGGCCGTGCATCTCGGGCAGAGAACACATTGCTGTCTGACAGTGCTCATGGAGACCAAGATTAATGGCCGAGGCACAGCTACCTCTAACCAGGCCTTGGCCACACCACTTCGCTTGCGGGACCGGCCGTGCACCTCGGGCGGAGAACACATTGCTGTCTCACAGTGCTCATGGAGACCAAGATTAATGGCCGAGGCACAGCTACCTTTAACCAGGCCTTGTCCACACCACTTGGCTAGCGGGACGGGCCGTGCGCCTCGGGCAGAGAACACATCGCTGACTGACAGTGGTCACGGAGACCAAGATTAATGGCCGAGGGACAGCTACCTATAACCAGGCCTTGGCCACACGACTTCACTAGCGGGTCGGGCCGTGCATCTCGGGCAGAGAACACATTGCTGTCTGACAGTGCTCATGGAGACCAAGGTTAATGGCCGAGGCACAGCTACCTTTAACCAGGCCTTGGCCACACCACTTCACTAGCGGGACGGGCCATGCTCCTCGGGCAGAGAACACATTGCTGTCTGACAGTGGTCAGGGAGACCAAGATTAATGGCCGAGGCACAGCTACCTTTAACCAGGCCTTGGCCACACCACTTCACTAGCGGGACGGGCCGTGCATCTCGGGCAGAGAACACATTGCTGTCTGACAGTGGTCACGGAGACCAAGATTAATGGCCGAGGCACAGCTACCTTTAACCAGGCCTTGGCCACACCACTTGGCTAGCGGGACGGGCCGTGCACCTCGGGCAGAGAACACATTGCTGTCTGACAGTGGTCACGGAAACCAAGATTAATGGCCGAGGCACAGCTACCTTTAACCAGGCCTTGGCCACACCACTTCGCTAGCGGGACGGGCCGTGCATCTCGGGCAGAGAACACATTGCTGTCTGAAAGTACTCATGGAGACCAAGATTAATGACCGAGGAACAGCTACCTTTAACCAGGCATTGGCCACACCACTAAGCTAGCGGGACGGGCCGTGCACCTCGGGCAGAGAACACATTGCTGTCTGACAGTGCTCACGGAGACCAAGATTAATGGCCGAGGCACAGCTACCTTGAACCAGGCCTTGGCCACACCACTTCACTAAGGGACGGGCCATGAGCCTCGGGCAGAGAACACATTGCTGTCTGACAGTGCTCACGGAGAACAAGATTAATGGCCGAGGCACAGCTACCTTCAACAAGGCCTTGGCCACACCACTTCACTAGCGGGACGGGCCGTGCATCTCGGGCAGAGAACACATTGCTGTCTGACAGTGCTCACGGAGACCAAGATTAATGGCCGAGGCACAGCTACCATTAACCAGGCCTTGGCCACACCACTTTGCTAGCGGGACTGGCCGTGCACCTCGGGCAGAGAACACATTGCTGTCTGACAGTGCTCATGGAGACCAAGAATAATGGCCGAGGCACAGCTACCTTTAACCAGGCCTTGGCCACACCACTTCACTAGCGGGACGGGCCGTGTACCTCGGGCAGGGAACACATTGCTGTCTGACAGTGGTCACGGAGACCAAGATTAATGGCCGAGGCACAGCTACCTTTAACCAGGCATTGGCCACACCACTTGGCTAGCGGGACGGGCCGTGCGCCTCAGGCAGAGAACACATTGCTGTCTGACAGTGGTCACGAAGACCAAGATTAATGGCCGAGGCACAGCTACATTTAACCAGGCCTTGGCCACACCTCTTGGCTAGCGGGACCGGCAGTGCGCCTCAGGCAGAGAACACATTGCTGTCTGACAGTGCTCAGGGAGACCAAGATTAAAGGCCGAGGCACAGCAACCTTTAACCAGGCCTTGGCCACACCACTTCACCAGCGGGACGGGCCGAGCATCTCGGGCAGAGAACCCATTGCTGTCTGACAGTGCTCACGGAGACCAAGATTAATGGCTGAGGCACAGCTACCTTTAACTAGGCCTTGGCCCCACCACTTGGCTAGCGGGACGGGCCGTGCATCTCGGGCAGAGAACACATTGCTGTCTGACAGTGCTCATGGAGACCAAGATTAATGGCCGAGGCACAGCTACCTTTCACCAGGCCTTGGCCACACCACTTCGCTTGCGGGACCGGCCGTGCACCTCGGGCGGAGAACACATTGCTGACTCACAGTGCTCATGGAGACCAAGATTAATGGCCGAGGCACAGCTACCTTTAACCAGGCCTTGGCCACACCACTTGGCTAGCGGGACAGGCCGTGCGCCTCGGGCAGGGAACACATTGCTGACTGACAGTGGTCACGGCGACCAAGATTAATGGCCGAGGGACAGCTACCTTTAACCAGGCTTTGGCCACACGACTTCAGTAGCGGGTCGGGCCGTGCATCTCGGGCAGAGAACACATTGCTGTCTGACAGTGCTCATGGAGACCAAGGTTAATGGCCGAGGCACAGCTACCTTTAACAAGGCCTTGGCCACACCACTTCACTAACGGGACGGGCCATGCACCTCGGGCAGAGAACACATTGCTGTCTGACAGTGGTCAGGGAGACCAAGATTAATGGCCGAGGCACAGCTACCTTTAACCAGGCCTTGGCCACACCACTTCACAAGCGGGACGGGCCGTGCATCTCGGGCAGAGAACACATTGCTGTCTGACAGTGGTCACGGAGACCAAGATTAATGGCCGAGGAACAGCTACCTTTAACCAGGCCTTGGCCACACCACTTGGCTAGCGGGACGGGCCGTGCACCTCGGGCAGAGAACACATTGCTGTCTGACAGTGGTCACGGAGACCAAGATTAATGGCCAATGCACAGCTACCTTTAACCAGGCCTTGGCCACACCACTTCGCTAGCGGGACGGGCCGTGCATCTCGGGTAGAGAACACATTGCTGTCTGAAAGTACTCATGGAGACCAAGATTAATGACCGAGGAACAGCTACCTTTAACCAGGCATTGGCCACACCACTAAGCTAGTGGGACGGGCCCTGCGCCTCGGGCAGAGAACACATTGCTGTCTGAGAGTGCTCACGGAGACCAAGATTAATGGCTGAGGCACAGCTACCTTGAACCAGGCCTTGGCCACACCACTTCACTAAGGGACGGGCCATGCGCCTCAGGCAGAGAACACATTGCTGTCTGACAGTGCTCACGGAGACCAAGATTAATGGCCGAGGCACAGCTACCTTCAACAAGGCCTTGGCCACACCACTTCACTAGCGGGACGGGCCGTGCATCTCGGGCAGAGAACACATTGCTGTCTGACAGTGCTCACGGAGACCAAGATTAATGGCCGAGGCACAGCTACCTTTAACCAGGCCATGGCCACACCACTTCACTAGCGGGACGGGCCGTGCACCTCGGGCAGAGAACCCATTGCTGTCTGACAGTGCTCACGGAGACCAAGATTAATGGCCGAAGCACAGCCACCTTTAACCAGGCCTTGGTCACACCACTTCGCTAGCGGGGCGGGCCGTGCACCTCGGGCAGAGAACACATTGCTGTCTGACAGTGGTCAGTGAGACCAAGATTAATGGCCGAGGCACAGCTACCTTTAACCTGGTCTGGGCCACACCACTTTGCTAGCGGGACGGGCCGTGCACCTCGGGCAGAGAACACATTGCTGTCTGACAGTGCTCTTGGAGACCAAGAATAATGGCCGAGGCACAGCTACCTTTAACCAGGCCTTGGCCACACCACTTCACTAGCGGGACGGGCCGTGAACCTCGGGCAGAGAACACATTGCTGTCTGACAGTGGTCACGGAGACCAAGATTAATGGCCGAGGCACAGCTACCTTTAACCAGGCATTGGCCACACCACTTGGCTAGCGGGACGGGCCGTGCGCCTCAGGCAGAGAACACATTGCTGTCTGACAGTGGTCACGAAGACCAAGATTAATGGCCGAGGCACAGCTACCTTTAACCTGGCCTTGGCCACACCTCTTGACTAGCGGGACCGGCAGTGCGCCTCAGGCAGAGAACACATTGCTGTCTGACAGTGCTCAGGGAGACCAAGATTAAAGGCCGAGGCACAGCTACCTTTAACCAGGCCTTGGCCACACCACTTGGCTAGCAGGACGGGCCGTGCGCCTCGGGCAGAGAACACATTGCTGTATGACAGTGCTCACGAAGACCAAGATTAATGGTCGAGGCACAGCAACCTTTAACCAGGCCTTGGCCACACCACTTCACTAGCGGGACGGGCCGTGAATCTCGGGCAGAGAACACATTGCTGTCTGACAGTGCTCACGGAGACCAAGATTAATGGCCGAGACACAGCTACCTTTAACCAGGCCTTGGCCCCACCACTTGGCTAGCGGGACCGGCCGTGCACCTCGGGCAGAGAACACATTGCTGTCTGACAGTGGGCACGGAGACCAAGATTAATGGCCGAGACACAGCTACCTTTAACCAGGCCTTGGCCACACCACTTCACTAGCGGGACGGGCCGTGCATCTCGGGCAGAGAACACATTGCTGTCTGACAGTGCTCATGGAGACCAAGATTAATGGCCGAGGCACAGCTACCTTTAAACAGGCCTTGGCAACACCACTTGGCTAGCGGGACGGGCCGTGCGCCTCGGGCAGAGAACACATTGCTGTCTGACAGTGCTCACGGAGACCAAGATTAATGGCCGAGGCACAGCTACCTTTAACCAGGCCTTGGGCACACCACTTGGCTAGCGGGACCGGCCGTGCACCTCGGGCAGAGAACACATTGCTGTCTGACAGTGGTCATGGAGACCAAGATTAATGGCCGAGGCACAGCTACCTTTAACCAGGCCTTGGCCACACCACTTCACTAGCGGGACGGGCCGTGCATCTCGGGCAGAGAACACATTGCTGTCTGACAGTGGTCACGGAGACCAAGATTAATGGCCGAGGCACAGCTACCTTTAACCAGGCCTTGGCCACACCACTTCGCTAGCGGGACCGGCCGTGCACCTCGGTCAGAGAACACATTGCTGTCTGACAGTGCTCAGGGAGACCAAGATTAATGGCCGAGGCACAGCTACCTTTAACCACGCCTTGGCCACACAACTTCGCTAGCGGGACCGGCTGTGCGCCTCGGGCAGAGAACACATTGCTGTCTGACAGTGGTCATGGAGACCAAGATTAATGGCCGAGGCACAGCTACCTTTAACCACGCCTTGGCCACACAACTTCGCTAGCGGGACCGGCCGTGCGCCTCGGGCAGAGAACACATTGCTGTCTGACAGTGCTCAGGGAGACCAAGATTAAAGGCCGAGGCACAGCTACCTTTAACCAGGCCTTGGCCACACCACTTGGCTAGCAGGACGGGCCGTGCGCCTCGGGCAGAGAACACATTGCTGTCTGACAGTGCTCACGAAGACCAAGATTAATGGCCGAGGCACAGCAACCTTTAACCAGGCCTTGGCCACACCACTTCACTAGCGGGACGGGCCGTGCATCTCGGGCAGAGAACACATTGCTGTCTGACAGTGCTCACGGAGACCAAGATTAATGGCCGAGGCACAGCTACCTTTAACCAGGCCTTGGCCCCACCACTTGGCTAGCGGGACCGGCCGTGCACCTCGGGCAGAGAACACATTGCTGTCTGACAGTGGGCACGGAGACCAAGATTAATGGCCGAGACACAGCTACCTTTAACCAGGCCTTGGCCACACCACTTCACTAGCGGGACGGGCCGTGCGCCTCGGGCAGAGAACACATTGCTGTCTGACAGTGCTCACGGAGACCAAGATTAATGGCCGAGGCACAGCTACCTTTAACCAGGCCTTGGGCACACCACTTGGCTAGCGGGACCGGCCGTGCACCTCGGGCAGAGAACACATTGCTGTCTGACAGTGGTCATGGAGACCAAGATTAATGGCCGAGGCACAGCTACATTTAACCAGGCCTTGGCCACACCACTTCACTAGCGGGACGGACCGTGCGCCTCGGGCAGACAACACATTGCTGTCTGACAGTGGTCAGGGAGATCAAGATTAATGGCCGAGGCACAGCTACATTTAACCAGGCCTTGGCCACACCACTTGGCTAGCGGGACCGGCCGTGCACCTCGGGCAGAGAACACATTGCTGTCTGACAGTGGTCATGGAGACCAAGATTAATGGCCGAGGCACAGCTACCTTTAACCACGCCCTTGGCCACACCACTTCATTAGCGGGACCGGCCGTGCGCCTCGGGCAGAGAACACATTGCTGTCTGACAGTGGTCAGGGAGACCAAGATTAATGGCCGAGGCACAGCTACCTTTAACCACGCCTTGGCCACACCACTTCGCTAGCGGGACCGGCCGTGCATCTCGGGCAGAGAACACATTGCTGTCTTACAGTGGTCACGGAGACCAAGATTAATGGCCGAGACACAGCTACCTTTATCCAGGCCTTGGCCACACCACTTCACTAGCGGGACGGGCCGTGCATCTCGGGCAGAGAACACATTGCTGTCTGACAGTGCTCATGGAGACCAAGATTAATGGCCGAGGCACAGCTACCTTTAACCAGGCCTTGGCCACACCACTTCACTAGCGGGACGGGCCGTGCGCCTCAGGCAGAGAACACATTGCTGTCTGACAGTGGTCAGGGAGACCAAGATTAATGGCCGAGGCACAGCTACCTTTAACCAGGCCTTGGCCACACCACTTGGCTAGTGGGACGGGCCGTGCACCTCGGGCAGAGAACACATTGCTGTCTGACAGTGGTCAGGGAGACCGAGATTAATGGCCGAGGCACAGCTACCTTTAACCAGGCCTTGGCCACACCGCTTCGCTAGCGGGACCGGTTGTGCACCTTCGGGCAGAGAACACATTGCTGTCTGACAGTGCTCATGGAGACCAAGATTAATGGCCGAGGCACAGCTACCTTTAACCAGGCCTTGGCCACACCACTTCACTAGCGGGACGGGCCGTGCATCTCGGGCAGAGAACACATTGCTGTCTGACAGTGCTCATGGAGACCAAGATTAAGGCCGAGGCACAGCTACCCTTAACCACGCCTTGGCCACACCACTTGGCTAGCGGGACCGGCCGTGCACCTCGGGCAGAGAACACATTACTGTCTCACAGTGCTCATGGAGACCAAGATTAATGGCCGAGGCACAGCTACCTTTAACCAGGCCTTGGCCACACCACTTGGCTAGCGGGACGGGCCGTGCGCCTCGGGCGGAGAACACATTGCTGACTGACAGTGGTCACGGAGACCAAGATTAATGGCCGAGGGACAGCTACCTTTAACCAGGCCTTGGCCACACCACTTCACTAGAGGGTCCGGCCGTGCATCTCGGGCAGAGAACACATTGCTGTCTGACAGTGCTCATGGAGACCAAGATTAATGGCCGAGGCACAGCTACCTTTAACCACGCCTTGGCCACACAACTTCGCTAGCGGGACCGGCCGTGCGCCTCGGGCAGAGAACACATTGCTGTCTGACAGTGCTCAGGGAGACCAAGATTAAAGGCCGAGGCACAGCTACCTTTAACCAGGCCTTGGCCACACCACTTGGCTAGCAGGACGGGCCGTGCGCCTCGGGCAGAGAACACATTGCTGTCTGACAGTGCTCACGAAGACCAAGATTAATGGCCGAGGCACAGCAACCTTTAACCAGCCCTTGGCCACACCACTTCACTAGCGGGACGGGCCGTGCATCTCGGGCAGAGAACACATTGCTGTCTGACAGTGCTCACGGAGACCAAGATTAATGGCCGAGGCACAGCTACCTTTAACCAGGCCTTGGCCCCTCCACTTGGCTAGCGGGACCGGCCGTGCACCTCGGGCAGAGAACACATTGCTGTCTGACAGTGGGCACGGAGACCAAGATTAATGGCCGAGACACAGCTACCTTTAACCAGGCCTTGGCCACACCACTTCACTAGCGGGAAGGGCCGTGCGCCTCGGGCAGAGAACACATTGCTGTCTGACAGTGCTCACGGAGACCAAGATTAATGGCCGAGGCACAGCTACCTTTAACCAGGCCTTGGGCACACCACTTGGCTAGCGGGACCGGCCGTGCACCTCGGGCAGAGAACACATTGCTGTCTGACAGTGGTCATGGAGGCCAAGATTAATGGCCGAGGCACAGCTACATTTAACCAGGCCTTGGCCACACCACTTCACTAGCGGGACGGACCGTGCGCCTCGGGCAGAGAACACATTGCTGTCTGACAGTGGTCAGGGAGACCAAGATTAATGGCCGAGGCACAGCTACCTTTAACCAGGCCTTGGCCACACCACTTGGCTAGCGGGACCGGCCGTGCACCTCGGGCAGAGAACACATTGCTGTCTGACAGTGGTCATGGAGACCAAGATTAATGGCCGAGGCACAGCTACCTTTAACCACGCCCTTGGCCACACCACTTCATTAGCGGGACCGGCCGTGCGCCTCGGGCAGAGAACACATTGCTGTCTGACAGTGGTCAGGGAGACCAAGATTAATGGCCGAGGCACAGCTACCTTTAACCACGCCTTGGCCACACCACTTCGCTAGCGGGACCGGCCGTGCATCTCGGGCAGAGAACACATTGCTGTCTGACAGTGGTCACGGAGACCAAGATTAATGGCCGAGGCACAGCTACCTTTATCCAGGCCTTGGCCACACCACTTCACTAGCGGGACGGGCCGTGCATCTCGGGCAGAGAACACATTGCTGTCTGACAGTGGTCAGGGAGACCAAGATTAATGGCCGAGGCACAGCTACCTTTAACCAGGCCTTGGCCACACCACTTGGCTAGTGGGACGGGCCGTGCACCTCGGGCAGAGAACACATTGCTCTCTGACAGTGGTCAGGGAGACCGAGATTAATGGCCGAGGCACAGCTACCTTTAACCAGGCCTTGGCCACACCGCTTCGCTAGCGGGACCGGCCGTGCACCTCGGGCAGAGAACACATTGCTGTCTGACAGTGCTCATGGAGACCAAGATTAAGGCCGAGGCACAGCTACCCTTAACCACGCCTTGGCCACACCACTTGGCTAGCGGGAACGGCCGTGCACCTCGGGCAGAGAACACATTACTGTCTCACAGTGCTCATGGAGACCAAGATTAATGGCCGAGGCACAGCTACCTTTAACCAGGCCTTGGCCACACCACTTGGTTAGCGGGACGGGCCGTGCGCCTCGGGCAGAGAACACATTGCTGACTGACAGTGGTCACGGAGACCAAGATTAATGGCCGAGGGACAGCTACCTTTAACCAGGCCTTGGCCACACCACTTCAATAGCGGGTCCGGCCGTGCATCTCGGGCAGAGAACACATTGCTGTCTGACAGTGCTCATGGAGACCAAGATTAATGGCCGAGGCACAGCTACCTTTAACCAGGCCTTGGCCACACCACTTCGCTAGCGGGACGGGCCGGGCGCCTCGGGCAGAGAACACATTGCTGTCTGACAGTGCTCATGGAGACCAAGATTAATGGCCGAGGCACAGCTACCTTTAACCACGCCTTGGCCACACAACTTCGCTAGCGGGACCGGCCGTGCGCCTCGGGCAGAGAACACATTGCTGTCTGACAGTGCTCAGGGAGACCAAGATTAAAGGCCGAGGCATAGCTACCTTTAACCAGGCCTTGGCCACACCACTTGGCTAGCAGGACGGGCCGTGCGCCTCGGGCAGAGAACACATTGCTGTCTGACAGTGGTCCTGGAGACCAAGATTAATGGCCGAGGCACAGCTACCTTTAACCACGCCCTTGGCCACACCACTTCATTAGCGGGACCGGCCGTGCGCCTCGGGCAGAGAACACATTGCTGTCTGACAGTGGTCAGGGAGACCAAGATTAATGGCCGAGGCACAGCTACCTTTAACCACGCCTTGGCCACACCACTTCGCTAGCGGGACCGGCCGTGCATCTCGGGCAGAGAACACATTGCTGTCTGACAGTGCTCATGGAGACCAAGATTAATGGCCGAGGCACAGCTACCTTTAACCAGGCCTTGGCCACACCACTTCACTAGCGTGACGGGCCGTGCGCCTCAGGCAGAGAACACATTGCTGTCTGACAGTGGTCAGGGAGACCAAGATTTTTGGCCGAAGCACAGCTACCTTTAACCAGGCCTGCCACACCACTTGGCTAGTGGGACGGGCCGTGCACCTCGGGCAGAGAACACATTGCTGTCTGACAGTGGTCAGGGAGACCGAGATTAATGGCCGAGGCACAGCTACCTTTAACCAGGCCTTGGCCACACCGCTTCGCTAGCGGGACCGGCCGTGCACCTCGGGCAGAGAACACATTGCTGTCTGACAGTGCTCATGGAGACCAAGATTAATGGCCGAGGCACAGCTACCTTTAACCAGGCCTTGGCCACACCACTTCACTAGCGGGACGGGCCGTGCATCTCGGGCAGAGAACACATTGCTGTCTGACAGTGCTCATGAAGACCAAGATTAAGGCCGAGGCACAGCTACCCTTAACCACGCCTTGGCCACACCACTTGGCTAGCGGGACCGGCCGTGCACCTCGGGCAGAGAACACATTGCTGACTGACAGTGGTCACGGAGACCAAGATTAATGGCCGAGGGACAGCTACCTTTAACCAGGCCTTGGCCACACCACTTCACTAGCGGGTCCGGCCGTGCATCTCGGGCAGAGAACACATTGCTGTCTGACAGTGCTCATGGAGACCAAGATTAATGGCCGAGGCACAGCTACCTTTAACCAGGCCTTGGCCACACCACTTCCCTAGCGGGACGGGCCGTGCGCCTCGGGCAGAGAACACATTGCTGTCTGACAGTGCTCATGGAGACCAAGATTAATGGCCGAGGCACAGCTACCTTTAACCAGGCCTTGGCCACACCACTTCACTAGCGGGACGGGCCGTGCACCTCGGGCAGAGAACACATTGCTGTCTGACAGTGGTCAGGGAGACCAAGATTAATGGCCGAGGCACAGCTACCTTTAACCAGGCCTTGGCCACACCACTTCACTAGCGGGACGGGCCGTGCATCTCGGGCAGAGAACACATTGCTGTCTGACAGTGGTCACGGAGACCAAGATTAATGGCCGAGGCACAGCTACCTTTAACCAGGCCTTGGCCACACCACTTCGCTAGCGGGACCGGCCGTGCACCTCGGTCAGAGAACACATTGCTGTCTGACAGTGCTCAGGGAGACCAAGATTAATGGCCGAGGCACAGCTACCTTAAACCAGGCCTTGGCCACACCACTTCGCAAGCGGGACCGGCCGTGCACCTCGGGCAGAGAACACATTGCTGTCTGACAGTGCTCATGGAGACCAAGATTAATGGCCGAGGCACAGCTACCTTGAACCTGGCCTTGGCCACACCACTTGGCTAGCGGGACGGGCCGTGCGACTCGGGCAGAGAACACATTGCTGTCTGACAGTGCTCATGGAGACAAAGATTACTGGCCGAGGCACAGCTACCTTTAACCAGGCCTTGGCCACACCACTTCTCTAGCGGGACCGGCCGTGCACCTCGGGCAGAGAACACATTGCTGTCTGACAGTGGTCAGGGAGACCAAGATTAATGGCCGAGGCACAGCTACCTTTAACCACGCCTTGGCCACACCACTTCGCTAGGGGGACGGGCCATGCGCCTCGGGCAGAGAACACATTGCTGTCTGACAGTGCTCACGGAGACCAAGATTAATGGCCGAGGCACAGCTACCTTTAACCACGCCTTGGCCACACAACTTCGCTAGCGGGACCGGCTGTGCGCCTCGGGCAGAGAACACATTGCTGTCTGACAGTGGTCATGGAGACCAAGATTAATGGCCGAGGCACAGCTACCTTTAACCACGCCTTGGCCACACAACTTCGCTAGCGGGACCGGCCGTGCGCCTCGGGCAGAGAACACATTGCTGTCTGACAGTGCTCAGGGAGACAAAGAATAAAGGCCGAGGCACAGCTACCTTTAACCAGGCCTTGGCCACACCACTTCACTAGCGGGAAGGGCCGTGCGCCTCGGGCAGAGAACACATTGCTGTCTGACAGTGCTCACGAAGACCAAGATTAATGGCCGAGGCACAGCAACCTTTAACCAGGCCCTGGCCACACCACTTCACTAGCGGGACGGGCCGTGCATCTCGGGCAGAGAACACATTGCTGTCTGACAGTGCTCACGGAGACCAAGATTAATGGCCGAGGCACAGCTACCTTTAACCAGGCCTTGGCCCCACCACTTGGCTAGCGGGACCGGCCGTGCACCTCGGGCAGAGAACACATTGCTGTCTGACAGTGGGCACGGAGACCAAGATTAATGGCCGAGACACAGCTACCTTTAACCAGGCCTTGGCCACACCACTTCACTAGTGGGACGGGCCGTGCATCTCGGGCAGAGAACACATTGCTGTCTGACAGTGCTCATGGACACCAAGATTAATGGCCGAGGCACAGCTACTTTTAAACAGGCCTTGGCCACACCACTTGGCTAGCGGGACGGGCCGTGCGCCTCGGGCAGAGAACACATTGCTGTCTGACAGTGCTCACGGAGACCAAGATTAATGGCCGAGGCACAGCTACCTTTAACCAGGCCTTGGCCACACCACTTGGCTAGCGGGACCGGCCGTGCACCTCGGGCAGAGAACACATTGCTGTCTGACAGTGGTCATGGAGACCAAGATTAATGGCCGAGGCACAGCTACATTTAACCAGGCCTTGGCCACACCACTTCACTAGCGGGACGGACCGTGCGCCTCGGGCAGAGAACACATTGCTGTCTGACAGTGGTCAGGGAGACCAAGATTAATGGCCGAGGCACCTCTACCTTTAACCACGCCTTGGCCACACCACTTCGCTAGCGGGACCGGCCGTGCATCTCGGGCAGAGAACACATTGCTGTCTGACAGTGGTCACGGAGACCAAGATTAATGGCCGAGGCACAGCTACCTTTAACCAGGCCTTGGCCACACCACTTCGCTAGCGGGACCGGCCGTGCACCTCGGGCAGAGAACACATTGCTGTCTGACAGTGCTCATGGAGACCAAGATTAATGGCCGAGGCACAGCTACCTTTAACCAGGCCTTGGCCACACCACTTCACTAGCGGGACGGGCCGTGCATCTCGGGCAGAGAACACATTGCTGTCTGACAGTGCTCATGAAGACCAAGATTAAGGCCGAGGCACAGCTAACCTTAACCACGCCTTGGCCACACCACTTCACTAGCGGGACGGGCCGTGCATCTCGGGCAGAGAACACATTGCTGTCTGACAGTGCTCACGGAGACCAAGATTAATGGCCGAGGCACAGCTACCTTTAACCAGGCCTTGGCCCCTCCACTTGGCTAGCGGGACCGGCCGTGCACCTCGGGCAGAGAACACATTGCTGTCTGACAGTGGGCACGGAGACCAAGATTAATGGCCGAGACACAGCTACCTTTAACCAGGCCTTGGCCACACCACTTCACTAGCGGGACGGGCCGTGCGCCTCGGGCAGAGAACACATTGCTGTCTGACAGTGCTCACGGAGACCAAGATTAATGGCCGAGGCACAGCTACCTTTAACCAGGCCTTGGGCACACCACTTGGCTAGCGGGACCGGCCGTGCACCTCGGGCAGAGAACACATTGCTGTCTGACAGTGGTCATGGAGGCCAAGATTAATGGCCGAGGCACAGCTACCTTTAACCACGCCCTTGGCCACACCACTTCATTAGCGGGACCGGCCGTGCGCCTCGGGCAGAGAACACATTGCTGTCTGACAGTGGTCAGGGAGACCAAGATTAATGGCCGAGGCACAGCTACCTTTAACCACGCCTTGGCCACACCACTTCGCTAGCGGGACCGGCCGTGCATCTCGGGCAGAGAACACATTGCTGTCTGACAGTGGTCACGGAGACCAAGATTAATGGCCGAGGCACAGCTACCTTTAACCAGGCCTTGGCCACACCACTTCACTAGCGGGACAGGCCGTGCATCTCGGGCAGAGAACACATTGCTGTCTGACAGTGCTCATGGAGACCAAGATTAATGGCCGAGGCACAGCTACCTTTAACCAGGCCTTGGCCACACCACTTCACTAGCGGGACGGGCCGTGCGCCTCAGGCAGAGAACACATTGCTGTCTGACAGTGGTCAGGGAGACCAAGATTAATGGCCGAGGCACAGCTACCTTTAACCAGGCCTTGGCCACACCACTTGGCTAGTGGGACGGGCCGTGCACCTCGGGCAGAGAACACATTGCTGTCTGACAGTGGTCAGGGAGACCGAGATTAATGGCCGAGGCACAGCTACCTTTAACCAGGCCTTGGCCACACCGCTTCGCTAGCGGGACCGGCCGTGCACCTCGGGCAGAGAACACATTGCTGTCTGACAGTGCTCATGGAGACCAAGATTAATGGCCGAGGCACAGCTACCTTTAACCAGGCCTTGGCCACACCACTTCACTAGCGGGACGGGCCGTGCATCTCGGGCAGAGAACACATTGCTGTCTGACAGTGCTCATGGAGACCAAGATTAAGGCCGAGGCACAGCTACCCTTAACCACGCCTTGGCCACACCACTTGGCTAGCGGGACCGGCCGTGCACCTCGGGCAGAGAACACATTACTGTCTCACAGTGCTCATGGAGACCAAGATTAATGGCCGAGGCACAGCTACCTTTAACCAGGCCTTGGCCTCACCACTTGGCTAGCGGGACGGGCCGTGCGCCTCGGGCAGAGAACACATTGCTGACAGACAGTGGTCACGGAGACCAAGATTAATGGCCGAGGGACAGCTACCTTTAACCAGGCCTTGGCCACACCACTTCAATAGCGGGTCCGGCCGTGCATCTCGGGCAGAGAACACATTGCTGTCTGACAGTGCTCATGGAGACCAAGATTAATGGCCGAGGCACAGCTACCTTTAACCAGGCCTTGGCCACACCACTTCGCTAGCGGGACGGGCCGGGCGCCTCGGGCAGAGAACACATTGCTGTCTGACAGTGCTCATGGAGACCAAGATTAATGGCCGAGGCACAGCTACCTTTAAGCACGCCTTGGCCACACAACTTCGCTAGCGGGACCGGCCGTGCGCCTCGGGCAGAGAACACATTGCTGTCTGACAGTGGTCATGGAGACCAAGATTAATGGCCGAGGCACAGCTACCTTTAACCACGCCTTGGCCACACAACTTCGCTAGCGGGACCGGCCGTGCGCCTCGGGCAGAGAACACATTGCTGTCTGACAGTGCTCAGGGAGACCAAGATTAAAGGCCGAGGCATAGCTACCTTTAACCAGGCCTTGGCCACACCACTTGGCTAGCAGGACGGGCCGTGCGCCTCGGGCAGAGAACACATTGCTGTCTGACAGTGGTCATGGAGACCAAGATTAATGGCCGAGGCACAGCTACCTATAACCACGCCCTTGGCCACACCACTTCATTAGCGGGACCGGCCGTGCACCTCGGGCAGAGAACACATTGCTGTCTGACAGTGGTCAGGGAGACCAAGATTAATGGCCGAGGCACAGCTACCTTTAACCACGCCTTGGCCACACCACTTCGCTAGCGGGACCGGCCGTGCATCTCGGGCAGAGAACACATTGCTGTCTGACAGTGCTCATGGAGACCAAGATTAATGGCCGAGGCACAGCTACCTTTAACCAGGCCTTGGCCACACCACTTCACTAGCGTGACGGGCCGTGCGCCTCAGGCAGAGAACACATTGCTGTCTGACAGTGGTCAGGGAGACCAAGATTTTTGGCCGAAGCACAGCTACCTTTAACCAGGCCTTGGCCACACCACTTGGCTAGTGGGACGGGCCGTGCACCTCGGGCAGAGAACACATTGCTGTCTGACAGTGGTCAGGGAGACCGAGATTAATGGCCGAGGCACAGCTACCTTTAACCAGGCCTTGGCCACACCGCTTCGCTAGCGGGACCGGCCGTGCACCTCGGGCAGAGAACACATTGCTGTCTGACAGTGCTCATGGAGACCAAGATTAATGGCCGAGGCACAGCTACCTTTAACCAGGCCTTGGCCACACCACTTCACTAGCGGGACGGGCCGTGCATCTCGGGCAGAGAACACATTGCTGTCTGACAGTGCTCATGAAGACCAAGATTAAGGCCGAGGCACAGCTACCCTTAACCACGCCTTGGCCACACCACTTGGCTAGCGGGACCGGCCGTGCACCTCGGGCAGAGAACACATTGCTGACTGACAGTGGTCACGGAGACCAAGATTAATGGCCGAGGGACAGCCACCTTTAACCAGGCCTTGGCCACACCACTTCACTAGCGGGTCCGGCCGTGCATCTCGGGCAGAGAACACATTGCTGTCTGACAGTGCTCATGGAGACCAAGATTAATGGCCGAGGCACAGCTACCTTTAACCAGGCCTTGGCCACACCACTTCCCTAGCGGGACGGGCCGTGCGCCTCGGGCAGAGAACACATTGCTGTCTGACAGTGCTCATGGAGACCAAGATTAATGGCCGAGGCACAGCTACCTTTAACCAGGCCTTGGCCACACCACTTCACTAGCGGGACGGGCCGTGCACCTCGGGCAGAGAACACATTGCTGTCTGACAGTGGTCAGGGAGACCAAGATTAATGGCCGAGGCACAGCTACCTTTAACCAGGCCTTGGCCACACCACTTCACTAGCGGGACGGGCCGTGCATCTCGGGCAGAGAACACATTGCTGTCTGACAGTGGTCACGGAGACCAAGATTAATGGCCGAGGCACAGCTACCTTTAACCAGGCCTTGGCCACACCACTTCGCTAGCGGGACCGGCCGTGCACCTCGGTCAGAGAACACATTGCTGTCTGACAGTGCTCAGGGAGACCAAGATTAATGGCCGAGGCACAGCTACCTTAAACCAGGCCTTGGCCACACCACTTCGCAAGCGGGACCGGCCGTGCACCTCGGGCAGAGAACACATTGCTGTCTGACAGTGCTCATGGAGACCAAGATTAATGGCCGAGGCACAGCTACCTTGAACCTGGCCTTGGCCACAACACTTGGCTAGCGGGACGGGCCGTGCGACTCGGGCAGAGAACACATTGCTGTCTGACAGTGCTCATGGAGACAAAGATTACTGGCCGAGGCACAGCTACCTTGAACCAGGCCTTGGCCACACCACTTCTCTAGCGGGACCGGCCGTGCACCTCGGGCAGAGAACACATTGCTGTCTGACAGTGGTCAGGGAGACCAAGATTAATGGCCGAGGCACAGCTACCTTTAACCACGCCTTGGCCACACCACTTCGCTAGCGGGACGGGCCATGCGCCTCGGGCAGAGAACACATTGCTGTCTGACAGTGCTCACGGAGACCAAGATTAATGGCCGAGGCACAGCTACCTTTAACCACGCCTTGGCCACACAACTTCGCTAGCGGGACCGGCTGTGCGCCTCGGGCAGAGAACACATTGCTGTCTGACAGTGGTCATGGAGACCAAGATTAATGGCCGAGGCACAGCTACCTTTAACCACGCCTTGGCCACACAACTTCGCTAGCGGGACCGGCCGTGCGCCTCGGGCAGAGAACACATTGCTGTCTGACAGTGCTCAGGGAGACCAAGATTAAAGGCCGAGGCACACCTACCTTTAACCAGGCCTTGGCCACACCACTTGGCTAGCAGGACGGGCCGTGCGCCTCGGGCAGAGAACACATTGCTGTCTGACAGTGCTCACGAAGACCAAGATTAATGGCCGAGGCACAGCAACCTTTAACCAGGCCTTGGCCACACCACTTCACTAGCGGGACGGGCCGTGCATCTCGGGCAGAGAACACATTGCTATCTGACAGTGCTCACGGAGACCAAGATTAATGGCCGAGGCACAGCTACCTTTAACCAGGCCTTGGCCCCACCACTTGGCTAGCGGGACCGGCCGTGCACCTCGGGCAGAGAACACATTGCTGTCTGACAGTGGGCACGGAGACCAAGATTAATGGCCGAGACACAGCTACCTTTAACCAGGCCTTGGCCACACCACTTCACTAGTGGGACGGGCCGTGCATCTCGGGCAGAGAACACATTGCTGTCTGACAGTGCTCATGGACACCAAGATTAATGGCCGAGGCACAGCTACTTTTAAACAGGCCTTGGCCACACCACTTGGCTAGCGGGACGGGCCGTGCGCCTCGGGCAGAGAACACATTGCTGTCTGACAGTGCTCACGGAGACCAAGATTAATGGCCGAGGCACAGCTACCTTTAACCAGGCCTTGGCCACACCACTTGGCTAGCGGGACCGGCCGTGCACCTCGGGCAGAGAACACATTGCTGTCTGACAGTGGTCATGGAGACCAAGATTAATGGCCAAGGCACAGCTATATTTAACCAGGCCTTGGCCACACCACTTCACTAGCGGGACGGACCGTGCGCCTCGGGCAGAGAACACATTGCTGTCTGACAGTGGTCAGGGAGACCAAGATTAATGGCCGAGCCACAGCTACCTTTAACCAGGCCTTGGCCACACCACTTGGCTAGCGGGACCGGCCGTGCACCTCGGGCAGAGAACACATTGCTGTCTGACAGTGGTCATGGAGACCAAGATTAATGGCCGAGGCACAGCTACCTTTAACCACGCCCTTGGCCACACCACTTCATTAGCGGGACCGGCCGTGCGCCTCGGGCAGAGAACACATTGCTGTCTGACAGTGGTCAGGGAGACCAAGATTAATGGCCGAGGCACCTCTACCTTTAACCACGCCTTGGCCACACCACTTCGCTAGCGGGACCGGCCGTGCATCTCGGGCAGAGAACACATTGCTGTCTGACAGTGGTCACGGAGACCAAGATTAATGGCCGAGGCACAGCTACCTTTAACCAGGCCTTGGCCACACCACTTCGCTAGCGGGACCGGCCGTGCACCTCGGGCAGAGAACACATTGCTGTCTGACAGTGCTCATGGAGACCAAGATTAATGGCCGAGGCACAGCTACCTTTAACCAGGCCTTGGCCACACCACTTCACTAGCGGGACGGGCCGTGCATCTCGGGCAGAGAACACATTGCTGTCTGACAGTGCTCATGAAGACCAAGATTAAGGCCGAGGCACAGCTAACCTTAACCACGCCTTGGCCACACCACTTGGCTAGCGGGACCGGCCGTGCACCTCGGGCAGAGAACACATTGCTGACTGACAGTGGTCACGGAGACCAAGATTAATGGCCGAGGGACAGCTACCTTTAACCAGGCCTTGGCCACACCACTTCACTAGCGGGTCCGGCCGTGCATCTCGGGCAGAGAACACATTGCTGTCTGACAGTGCTCATGGAGACCAAGATTAATGGCCAAGGCACAGCTACCTTTAACCAGGCCTTGGCCACACCACTTCCATAGCGGGACGGGCCGTGCGCCTCGGGCAGAGAACACATTGCTGTCTGACAGTGCTCATGGAGACCAAGATTAATGGCCGAGGCACAGCTACCTTTAACCAGGCCTTGGCCACACCACTTCACTAGCGGGACGGGCCGTGCACCTCGGGCAGAGAACACATTGCTGTCTGACAGTGGTCAGGGAGACCAAGATTAATGGCCGAGGCACAGCTACCTTTAACCAGGCCTTGGCCACACCACTTCACTAGCGGGACGGGCCGTGCATCTCGGGCAGAGAACACATTGCTGTCTGACAGTGGTCACGGAGACCAAGATTAATGGCCGAGGCACAGCTACCTTTAACCAGGCCTTGGCCACACCACTTCGCTAGCGGGACCGGCCGTGCACCTCGGTCAGAGAACACATTGCTGTCTGACAGTGCTCAGGGAGACCAAGATTAATGGCCGAGGCACAGCTACCTTTAACCAGGCCTTGGCCACACCACTTCACTAGCGGGACGGGCCGTGCATCTCGGGCAGAGAACACATTGCTGTCTGACAGTGCTCATGAAGACCAAGATTAAGGCCGAGGCACAGCTACCCTTAACCACGCCTTGGCCACACCACTTGGCTAGCGGGACCGGCCGTGCACCTCGGGCAGAGAACACATTGCTGACTGACAGTGGTCACGGAGACCAAGATTAATGGCCGAGGGACAGCTACCTTTAACCAGGCCTTGGCCACACCACTTCACTAGCGGGTCCGGCCGTGCATCTCGGGCAGAGAACACATTGCTGTCTGACAGTGCTCATGGAGACCAAGATTAATGGCCGAGGCACAGCTACCTTTAACCAGGCCTTGGCCACACCACTTCCCTAGCGGGACGGGCCGTGCGCCTCGGGCAGAGAACACATTGCTGTCTGACAGTGCTCATGGAGACCAAGATTAATGGCCGAGGCACAGCTACCTTTAACCAGGCCTTGGCCACACCACTTCACTAGCGGGACGGGCCGTGCACCTCGGGCAGAGAACACATTGCTGTCTGACAGTGGTCAGGGAGACCAAGATTAATGGCCGAGGCACAGCTACCTTTAACCAGGCCTTGGCCACACCACTTCACTAGCGGGACGGGCCGTGCATCTCGGGCAGAGAACACATTGCTGTCTGACAGTGGTCACGGAGACCAAGATTAATGGCCGAGGCACAGCTACCTTTAACCAGGCCTTGGCCACACCACTTCGCTAGCGGGACCGTCCGTGCACCTCGGTCAGAGAACACATTGCTGTCTGACAGTGCTCAGAGAGACCAAGATTAATGGCCGAGGCACAGCTACCTTAAACCAGGCCTTGGCCACACCACTTCGCAAGCGGGACCGGCCGTGCACGTCGGGCAGAGAACACATTGCTGTCTGACAGTGCTCATGGAGACCAAGATTAATGGCCGAGGCACAGCTACCTTGAACCTGGCCTTGGCCACACCACTTGGCTAGCGGGACGGGCCGTGCGACTCGGGCAGAGAACACATTGCTGTCTGACAGTGCTCATGGAGACAAAGAATACTGGCCGAGGCACAGCTACCTTGAACCAGGCCTTGGCCACACCACTTCTCTAGCGGGACCGGCCGTGCACCTCGGGCAGAGAACACATTGCTGTCTGACAGTGGTCAGGGAGACCAAGATTAATGGCCGAGGCACAGCTACCTTTAACCACGCCTTGGCCACACCACTTCGCTAGCGGGACGGGCCATGCGCCTCGGGCAGAGAACACATTGCTGTCTGACAGTGCTCACGGAGACCAAGATTAATGGCCGAGGCACAGCTACCTTTAACCACGCCTTGGCCACACAACTTCGCTAGCGGGACCGGCTGTGCGCCTCGGGCAGAGAACACATTGCTGTCTGACAGTGGTCATGGAGACCAAGATTAATGGCCGAGGCACAGCTACCTTTAACCACGCCTTGGCCACACAACTTCGCTAGCGGGACCGGCCGTGCGCCTCGGGCAGAGAACACATTGCTGTCTGACAGTGCTCAGGGAGACCAAGATTAAAGGCCGAGGCACAGCTACCTTTAACCAGGCCTTGGCCACACCACTTGGCTAGCAGGACGGGCCGTGCGCCTCGGGCAGAGAACACATTGCTGTCTGACAGTGCTCACGAAGACCAAGATTAATGGCCGAGGCACAGCAACCTTTAACCAGGCCTTGGCCACACCACTTCACTAGCGGGACGGGCCGTGCATCTCGGGCAGAGAACACATTGCTGTCTGACAGTGCTCACGGAGACCAAGATTAATGGCCGAGGCACAGCTACCTTTAACCAGGCCTTGGCCCCACCACTTGGCTAGCGGGACCGGCCGTGCACCTCGGGCAGAGAACACATTGCTGTCTGACAGTGGGCACGGAGACGAAGATTAATGGCCGAGACACAGCTACCTTTAACCAGGCCTTGGCCACACCACTTCACTAGTGGGACGGGCCGTGCATCTCGGGCAGAGAACACATTGCTGTCTGACAGTGCTCATGGACACCAAGATTAATGGCCGAGGCACAGCTACTTTTAAACAGGCCTTGGCCACACCACTTGGCTAGCGGGACGGGCCGTGCGCCTCGGGCAGAGAACACATTGCTGTCTGACAGTGCTCACGGAGACCAAGATTAATGGCCGAGGCACAGCTACCATTAACCAGGCCTTGGCCACACCACTTGGCTAGCGGGACCGGCCGTGCACCTCGGGCAGAGAACACATTGCTGTCTGACAGTGGTCATGGAGACCAAGATTAATGGCCGAGGCACAGCTACATTTAACCAGGCCTTGGCCACACCACTTCACTAGCGGGACGGACCGTGCGCCTCGGGCAGAGAACACATTGCTGTCTGACAGTGGTCAGGGAGACCAAGATTAATGGCCGACGCACAGCTACCTTTAACCAGGCCTTGGCCACACCACTTCGCTAGCGGGAACGGCCGTGCACCTCAGGCAGAGAACACATTGCTGTCTGACAGTGCTCATGGAGACCAAGATTAATGGCCGAGGCACAGCTACCTTTAACCAGGCCTTGGCCACACCACTTCACTAGCGGGACGGGCCGTGCATCTCGGGCAGAGAACACATTGCTGTCTGACAGTGCTCATGAAGACCAAGACTAAGGCCGAGGCACAGCTACCCTTAACCACGCCTTGGCCACACCACTTGGCTAGCGGGACCGGCCGTGCACCTCGGGCAGAGAACACATTGCTGACTGACAGTGGTCACGGAGACCAAGATTAATGGCCGAGGGACAGCTACCTTTAACCAGGCCTTGGCCACACCACTTCACTAGCGGGTCCGGCCGTGCATCTCGGGCAGAGAACACATTGCTGTCTGACAGTGCTCATGGAGACCAAGATTAATGGCCAAGGCACAGCTACCTTTAACCAGGCCTTGGCCACACCACTTCCATAGCGGGACGGGCCGTGCGCCTCGGGCAGAGAACACATTGCTGTCTGACAGTGCTCATGGAGACCAAGATTAATGGCCGAGGCACAGCTACCTTTAACCAGGCCTTGGCCACACCACTTCACTAGCGGGACGGGCCGTGCACCTCGGGCAGAGAACACATTGCTGTCTGACAGTGGTCAGGGAGACCAAGATTAATGGCCGAGGCACAGCTACCTTTAACCAGGCCTTGGCCACACCACTTCACTAGCGGGACGGGCCGTGCATCTCGGGCAGAGAACACATTGCCGTCTGACAGTGGTCACGGAGACCAAGATTAATGGCCGAGGCACAGCTACCTTTAACCAGGCCTTGGCCACACCACTTCGCTAGCGGGACCGGCCGTGCACCTCGGTCAGAGAACACATTGCTGTCTGACAGTGCTCAGGGAGACCAAGATTAATGGCCGAGGCACAGCTACCTTAAACCAGGCCTTGGCCACACCACTTCGCAAGCGGGACCGGCCGTGCACCTCGGGCAGAGAACACATTGCTGTCTGACAGTGCTCATGGAGACCAAGATTAATGGCCGAGGCACAGCTACCTTGAACCTGGCCTTGGCCACACCACTTGGCTAGCGGGACGGGCCGTGCGACTCGGGCAGAGAACACATTGCTGTCTGACAGTGCTCATGGAGACAAAGATTACTGGCCGAGGCACAGCTACCTTGAACCAGGCCTTGGCCACACCACTTCGCTAGCGGGACCGGCTGTGCACCTCGGGCAGAGAACACATTGCTGTCTGACAGTGGTCAGAGAGACCAAGATTAATGGCCGAGGCACAGCTACCTTTAACCACGCCTTGGCCACACCACTTCGCTAGCGGGACGGGCCATGCACCTCGGGCAGAGAACACATTGCTGTCTGACAGTGCTCACGGAGACCAAGATTAATGGCCGAGGCACAGCTACCTTTAACCACGCCTTGGCCACACAACTTCGCTAGCGGGACCGGCCGTGCGCCTCGGGCAGAGAACACATTGCTGTCTGACAGTGGTCATGGAGACCAAGATTAATGGCCGAGGCACAGCTACCTTTAACCACGCCTTGGCCACACAACTTCGCTAGCGGGACCGGCCGTGCGCCTCGGGCAGAGAACACATTGCTGTCTGACAGTGCTCAGGGAGACCAAGATTAAAGGCCGAGGCACAGCTACCTTTAACCAGGCCTTGGCCACACCACTTGGCTAGCAGGACGGGCCGTGCGCCTCGGGCAGAGAACACATTGCTGTCTGACAGTGCTCACGAAGACCAAGATTAATGGCCGAGGCACAGCAACCTTTAACCAGGCCTTGGCCACACCACTTCACTAGCGGGACGGGCCGTGCATCTCGGGCAGAGAACACATTGCTGTCTGACAGTGGTCATGGAGACCAAGATTAATGGCCGAGGCACAGCTACCTTTAACCAGGCCTTGGCCACACCACTCGCTAGCGGGACGGGCCGTGCGCCTCGGGCAGAACACATTGCTGTCTGACAGTGCTCACGGAGACCAAGATTAATGGCCGAGGCACAGCTACCTTTAACCAGGCCTTGGCCACACCACTTCACTAGCGGGACCGGCCGTGCATCTCGGGCAGAGAACACATTGTTGTCTGACAGTGCTCACGGAGACCAAGATTAATGGCCGAGGCACAGCTACCTTTAACCAGGCCTTGGCCACACCACTGCGCTTGCGGGACGGTCTGTGCATCTCGGGCAGAGAACACATTGCTGTCTGACAGTGCTCACGGAGACCAAGATTAATGGCCGAGGCACAGCTACCTTTAACCAGGCCTTGGCCACACCACTGCGCTTGCGGGACGGTCTGTGCATCTCGGGCAGAGAACACATTGCTGTCTGACAGTGCTCACGGAGACCAAGATTAATGGCCGAGGCACAGCTACATTAACCACGCCTTGGCCACACCACTGCGCTAGCGGGACGGGCCGTGCATCTCGGGCAGAGAACACATTGCTGTCTGACAGTGCTCATGAAGACCAAGATTAAGGCCGAGGCACAGCTACCCTTAACCACGCCTTGGCCACACCACTTGGCTAGCGGGACCGGCCGTGCACCTCGGGCAGAGAACACATTGCTGACTGACAGTGGTCACGGAGACCAAGATTAATGGCCGAGGGACAGCTACCTTTAACCAGGCCTTGGCCACACCACTTCACTAGCGGGTCCGGCCGTGCATCTCGGGCAGAGAACACATTGCTGTCTGACAGTGCTCATGGAGACCAAGATTAATGGCCGAGGCACAGCTACCTTTAACCAGGCCTTGGCCACACCACTTCCCTAGCGGGACGGGCCGTGCGCCTCGGGCAGAGAACACATTGCTGTCTGACAGTGCTCATGGAGACCAAGATTAATGGCCGAGGCACAGCTACCTTTAACCAGGCCTTGGCCACACCACTTCACTAGCGGGACGGGCCGTGCACCTCAGGCAGAGAACACATTGCTGTCTGACAGTGGTCAGGGAGACCAAGATTAATGGCCGAGGCACAGCTACCTTTAACCAGGCCTTGGCCACACCACTTCACTAGCGGGACGGGCCGTGCATCTCGGGCAGAGAACACATTGCTGTCTGACAGTGGTCACGGAGACCAAGATTAATGGCCGAGGCACAGCTACCTTTAACCAGGCCTTGGCCACACCACTTCGCTAGCGGGACCGGCCGTGCACCTCGGTCAGAGAACACATTGCTGTCTGACAGTGCTCAGAGAGACCAAGATTAATGGCCGAGGCACAGCTACCTTAAACCAGGCCTTGGCCACACCACTTCGCAAGCGGGACCGGCCGTGCACGTCGGGCAGAGAACACATTGCTGTCTGACAGTGCTCATGGAGACCAAGATTAATGGCCGAGGCACAGCTACCTTGAACCTGGCCTTGGCCACACCACTTGGCTAGCGGGACGGGCCGTGCGACTCGGGCAGAGAACACATTGCTGTCTGACAGTGCTCATGGAGACAAAGAATACTGGCCGAGGCACAGCTACCTTGAACCAGGCCTTGGCCACACCACTTCTCTAGCGGGACCGGCCGTGCACCTCGGGCAGAGAACACATTGCTGTCTGACAGTGGTCAGGGAGACCAAGATTAATGGCCGAGGCACAGCTACCTTTAACCACGCCTTGGCCACACCACTTCGCTAGCGGGACGGGCCATGCGCCTCGGGCAGAGAACACATTGCTGTCTGACAGTGCTCACGGAGACCAAGATTAATGGCCGAGGCACAGCTACCTTTAACCACGCCTTGGCCACACAACTTCGCTAGCGGGACCGGCTGTGCGCCTCGGGCAGAGAACACATTGCTGTCTGACAGTGGTCATGGAGACCAAGATTAATGGCCGAGGCACAGCTACCTTTAACCACGCCTTGGCCACACAACTTCGCTAGCGGGACCGGCCGTGCGCCTCGGGCAGAGAACACATTGCTGTCTGACAGTGCTCAGGGAGACCAAGATTAAAGGCCGAGGCACAGCTACCTTTAACCAGGCCTTGGCCACACCACTTGGCTAGCAGGACGGGCCGTGCGCCTCGGGCAGAGAACACATTGCTGTCTGACAGTGCTCACGAAGACCAAGATTAATGGCCGAGGCACAGCAACCTTTAACCAGGCCTTGGCCACACCACTTCACTAGCGGGACGGGCCGTGCATCTCGGGCAGAGAACACATTGCTGTCTGACAGTGCTCACGGAGACCAAGATTAATGGCCGAGGCACAGCTACCTTTAACCAGGCCTTGGCCCCACCACTTGGCTAGCGGGACCGGCCGTGCACCTCGGGCAGAGAACACATTGCTGTCTGACAGTGGGCACGGAGACGAAGATTAATGGCCGAGACACAGCTACCTTTAACCAGGCCTTGGCCACACCACTTCACTAGTGGGACGGGCCGTGCATCTCGGGCAGAGAACACATTGCTGTCTGACAGTGCTCATGGACACCAAGATTAATGGCCGAGGCACAGCTACTTTTAAACAGGCCTTGGCCACACCACTTGGCTAGCGGGACGGGCCGTGCGCCTCGGGCAGAGAACACATTGCTGTCTGACAGTGCTCACGGAGACCAAGATTAATGGCCGAGGCACAGCTACCATTAACCAGGCCTTGGCCACACCACTTGGCTAGCGGGACCGGCCGTGCACCTCGGGCAGAGAACACATTGCTGTCTGACAGTGGTCATGGAGACCAAGATTAATGGCCGAGGCACAGCTACATTTAACCAGGCCTTGGCCACACCACTTCACTAGCGGGACGGACCGTGCGCCTCGGGCAGAGAACACATTGCTGTCTGACAGTGGTCAGGGAGACCAAGATTAATGGCCGACGCACAGCTACCTTTAACCAGGCCTTGGCCACACCACTTCGCTAGCGGGAACGGCCGTGCACCTCAGGCAGAGAACACATTGCTGTCTGACAGTGCTCATGGAGACCAAGATTAATGGCCGAGGCACAGCTACCTTTAACCAGGCCTTGGCCACACCACTTCACTAGCGGGACGGGCCGTGCATCTCGGGCAGAGAACACATTGCTGTCTGACAGTGCTCATGAAGACCAAGACTAAGGCCGAGGCACAGCTACCCTTAACCACGCCTTGGCCACACCACTTGGCTAGCGGGACCGGCCGTGCACCTCGGGCAGAGAACACATTGCTGACTGACAGTGGTCACGGAGACCAAGATTAATGGCCGAGGGACAGCTACCTTTAACCAGGCCTTGGCCACACCACTTCACTAGCGGGTCCGGCCGTGCATCTCGGGCAGAGAACACATTGCTGTCTGACAGTGCTCATGGAGACCAAGATTAATGGCCAAGGCACAGCTACCTTTAACCAGGCCTTGGCCACACCACTTCCATAGCGGGACGGGCCGTGCGCCTCGGGCAGAGAACACATTGCTGTCTGACAGTGCTCATGGAGACCAAGATTAATGGCCGAGGCACAGCTACCTTTAACCAGGCCTTGGCCACACCACTTCACTAGCGGGACGGGCCGTGCACCTCGGGCAGAGAACACATTGCTGTCTGACAGTGGTCAGGGAGACCAAGATTAATGGCCGAGGCACAGCTACCTTTAACCAGGCCTTGGCCACACCACTTCACTAGCGGGACGGGCCGTGCATCTCGGGCAGAGAACACATTGCCGTCTGACAGTGGTCACGGAGACCAAGATTAATGGCCGAGGCACAGCTACCTTTAACCAGGCCTTGGCCACACCACTTCGCTAGCGGGACCGGCCGTGCACCTCGGTCAGAGAACACATTGCTGTCTGACAGTGCTCAGGGAGACCAAGATTAATGGCCGAGGCACAGCTACCTTAAACCAGGCCTTGGCCACACCACTTCGCAAGCGGGACCGGCCGTGCACCTCGGGCAGAGAACACATTGCTGTCTGACAGTGCTCATGGAGACCAAGATTAATGGCCGAGGCACAGCTACCTTGAACCTGGCCTTGGCCACACCACTTGGCTAGCGGGACGGGCCGTGCGACTCGGGCAGAGAACACATTGCTGTCTGACAGTGCTCATGGAGACAAAGATTACTGGCCGAGGCACAGCTACCTTGAACCAGGCCTTGGCCACACCACTTCGCTAGCGGGACCGGCTGTGCACCT
Organism: Meconema thalassinum; assembly: GCA_946902985.2. NCBI lineage: Eukaryota > Metazoa > Arthropoda > Insecta > Orthoptera > Tettigoniidae > Meconema > Meconema thalassinum. The sequence continues at coordinate 276,963,549 of OX336388.2, forward strand.
CGGGCAGAGAACACATTGCTGTCTGACAGTGGTCAGAGAGACCAAGATTAATGGCCGAGGCACAGCTACCTTTAACCACGCCTTGGCCACACCACTTCGCTAGCGGGACGGGCCATGCACCTCGGGCAGAGAACACATTGCTGTCTGACAGTGCTCACGGAGACCAAGATTAATGGCCGAGGCACAGCTACCTTTAACCACGCCTTGGCCACACAACTTCGCTAGCGGGACCGGCCGTGCGCCTCGGGCAGAGAACACATTGCTGTCTGACAGTGGTCATGGAGACCAAGATTAATGGCCGAGGCACAGCTACCTTTAACCACGCCTTGGCCACACAACTTCGCTAGCGGGACCGGCCGTGCGCCTCGGGCAGAGAACACATTGCTGTCTGACAGTGCTCAGGGAGACCAAGATTAAAGGCCGAGGCACAGCTACCTTTAACCAGGCCTTGGCCACACCACTTGGCTAGCAGGACGGGCCGTGCGCCTCGGGCAGAGAACACATTGCTGTCTGACAGTGCTCACGAAGACCAAGATTAATGGCCGAGGCACAGCAACCTTTAACCAGGCCTTGGCCACACCACTTCACTAGCGGGACGGGCCGTGCATCTCGGGCAGAGAACACATTGCTGTCTGACAGTGGTCATGGAGACCAAGATTAATGGCCGAGGCACAGCTACCTTTAACCAGGCCTTGGCCACACCACTCGCTAGCGGGACGGGCCGTGCGCCTCGGGCAGAACACATTGCTGTCTGACAGTGCTCACGGAGACCAAGATTAATGGCCGAGGCACAGCTACCTTTAACCAGGCCTTGGCCACACCACTTCACTAGCGGGACCGGCCGTGCATCTCGGGCAGAGAACACATTGCTGTCTGACAGTGCTCACGGAGACCAAGATTAATGGCCGAGGCACAGCTACATTAACCACGCCTTGGCCACACCACTGCGCTAGCGGGACGGGCCGTGCATCTCGGGCAGAGAACACATTGCTGTCTGACAGTGCTCATGGAGACCAAGATTAATGGCCGAGGCACAGCTACCTTGAACCAGGCCTTGGCCACACCACTTGGCTAGCGGGACGGGCCGTGCATCTCGGGCAGAGAACACATTGCTGTCTGACAGTGCTCACGGAGACCAAGATTAATGGCCGACGCACAGCTACCTTTAACCAGGCCTTGGCCACACCACTTGGCTAGCGGGACCGGCCGTGCACCTCGGGCAGAGAACACATTGCTGTCTGACAGTGGTCAGGGAGACCAAGATTAATGGCCGAGGCACAGCTACCTTTAACCAGGCCTTGGCCACACCACTTGGCTAGCAGGACCGGCCGTGCACCTCGGGCAGAGAACACATTGCTGTCTGACAGTGGTCATGGAGACCAAGATTAATGGCCGAGACACAGCTACCTTTATCCTCGCCCTTGGCCACACCACTTCATTAGCGGGACCGGCCGTGCGCCTCGGGCAGAGAACACATTGCTGTCTGACAGTGGTCAGGGAGACCAAGATTAATGGCCGAGACACAGCTACCTTTAACCACCCCCTTGGCCACACCACTTCACTAGCGGGACGGGCCGTGCGCCTCAGGCAGAGAACACATTGCTGTCTGACAGTGGTCAGGGAGACCAAGATTAATGGCCGAGGCACAGCTACCTTTAACCAGGCCTTGGCCACACCACTTGGCTAGTGGGACGGGCCGTGCACCTCGGGCAGAGAACACATTGCTGTCTGACAGTGGTCGGGGAGACCAAGATTAATGGCCGAGGCACAACTACCTTTAACCAGGCCTTGGCCACACCACTTCACTAGCGGGACGGGCCGTGCACCTCGGGCAGAGAACACATTGCTGTTTGACAGTGCTCATGGAGACCAAGATTTATGGCCGAGGCACAGCTATCTTTAACCAGGCCTTGGCCACACCCCTTCACTAGCGGGACGGGCCGTGCATCTCGGGCATAGAACACATTGCTGTCTGACAGTGCTCATGGAGACCAAGATTATGGCCGAGGCACAGCTATCCTTAACCAGGCCTTGGCCACACCACTTCACTAGAGGGACGGGCCGTGCGCCTCAGGCAGAGAACACATTGCTGTCTGACAGTGGTCAGGGAGACCAAGATTAATGGCCGAGGCACAGCTACCTTTAACCAGGCCTTGGCCACACCACTTGGCTAGTGGGACGGGCCGTGCACCTCGGGCAGAGAACACATTGCTGTCTGACAGTGGTCGGGGAGACCAAGATTAATGGCCGAGGCACAGCTACCATTAACCAGGCCTTGGCCACACCGCTTCGCTAGCGGGACCGGCCGTGCACCTCGGGCAGAGAACACATTGCTGTCTGACAGTGCTCATGGAGACCAAGATTAATGGCCGAGGCACAGCTACCTTTAACCAGGCCTTGGCCACACCACTTCACTAGCGGGACGGGCCGTGCATAGAACACATTGCTGTATGACAGTGCTCATGGAGACCAAGATTATGGCCGAGGCACAGCTATCCTTAACCACGCCTTGTCAACACCACTTGGCTAGCGGGACCGGCCGTGCATCTCGGGCAGAAAGCACATTGCTGTCTCACAGTGCTCATGGAGACCAAGATTAATGGCCGAGGCACAGCTACCTTTAACCAGGCCTTGGCCACACCACTTGGCTAGCTGGACGGGCCGTGCGCCTCGGGCAGAGAACACATTGCTGACTGACAGTGGTCACGGAGACCAAGATTAATGGCCGAGGGACAGCTACCTTGAACCAGGCCTTGGCCACACCACTTTACTAGCGGGTTCGGCCGTGCATCTCGGGCAGAGAACACATTGCTGTCTGACAGTGCTCATGGAGACCAAGATTAATGGCCGAGGCACAGCTACCTTTAACCAGGCCTTGGCCACACCACTTCGCTAGCGGGACGGGCCGTGCGCCTCGGGCAGAGAACACATTGCTCTCTGACGGTCACGGAGACCAAGATTAATGGCCGAGGCACAGCTACCTTTAACGAGGCCTTGGCCACACCACTTCGCTAGCGGGACGGGCCGTGCGCCTCGGGCAGAGAACACATTGCTGTCTGACAGTGCTCATGGAGACCAAGATTAATGGCCGAGGCACAGCTACCTTTAACCAGGCCTTGGCCACACCACTTCACTAGCGGGACGGGCCGTGCACCTCGGGCAGAGAACACATTGCTGTCTGACAGTGCTCAGGGAGACCAAGATTAATGGCCGAGGCACAGCTACCTTTAACCAGGCCTTGGCCACACCACTTCACTAGCGGGACGGGCCGTGCATCTCGGGCAGAGAACACATTGCTGTCTGACAGTGGTCACGGAGGACAAGATTAATGGCAGAGGCACAGCTACCTTTAACCAGGCCTTGGCCACACCACTTCGCGAGCGGGACCGGCCGTGCATCTCGGGCAGAGAACACATTGCTGTCTGACAGTGCTCATGGAGACCAAGATTAATGGCCGAGGCACAGCTACCTTGAACCTGGCCTTGGCCACACCACTTGGCTAGCGGGACGGGCCGTGCGACTCGGGCAGTGAACACATTGCTGTCTGACAGTGCTCATGGAGACAAAGATTAATGGCCGAGGCACAGCTACCTTGAACCAGGCCTTGGCCACACCACTTCGCTAACGGGACCGGCCGTGCACCTCGGGCAGAGAACACATTGCTGTCTGACAGTGGTCAGGGAGACCAAGATTAATGGCCGAGGCACAGCTACCTTTAACCACGCCTTGGCCACACCACTTCGCTAGCGAGACGGGCCATGCGCCTCGGGCAGAGAACACATTGCTGTCTGACAGTGCTCATGGAGACCAAGATTAATGGCCGAGGCACAGCTACCTTTAACCAGGCCTTGGCCACACCACTTGGCTAGCGGGACGGGCCGTGCGCCTCGGGCAGAGAACACATTGCTGTCTGACAGTGCTCATGAAGACCAAGATTAATGGCCGAGGCACAGCTACCTTTAACCAGGCCTTGGACACACCACTTCACTAGCGGGACGGGCCGTGCACCTCGGGCAGAGAACACATTGCTGTCTGACAGTGCTCATGGAGACCAAGATTAATGGCCGAGGCACAGCTACCTTTAACCAGGCCTTGGCCACACCATTTCATTAGCGGGACGGGCCGTTCGCCTCGGGCAGAGAACACATTGCTGTCTGACAGTGGTCATGGAGACCAAGATTAATGGCCGAGGCACAGCTACCTTTAACCAGGCCTTGGCCACACCACTTGGCTAGCGGGACGGGCCGTGAGCCTCGGGCAGAGAACACATTGCTGTCTGACAGTGCTCATGGAGACCAAGATTAATGGCCGAGGCACAGCTACCTTTAACCAGGCCTTGGCCACACCACTTCACTAGCGGGACGGGCCGTGCACCTCGGGCAGAGAACACATTGCTGTCTGACAGTGCTCATGGAGACCAAGATTAATGGCCGAGGCACAGCTACCTTTAACCAGGCCTTGGCCACACCATTTCATTAGCGGGACGGGCCGTGCGCCTCGGGCAGAGAACACATTGCTGTCTGACAGTGGTCATGGAGACCAAGATTAATGGCCGACGCACAGCTACCTTTAACCAGGCCTTGGCCACACCACTTCACGAGCGGGACGGGCCGTGTGCCTCGGGCAGAGAACACATTGCTGTCTGACAGTGGTCATGGAGACCAAGATTAATGGCCGAGGCACAGCTACCTTTAACCAGGCCTTGGCCACACCACTTGGCTAGCGGGACGGGCCGTGCACCTCGGGCAGAGAACACATTGCTGTCTGACAGTGCTCACGCAGACCAAGATTAATGGCCGAGGCACAGCTACCTTTAACCACGCCTTGGCCACACCACTTGGCTAGCGGGACCGGCCGTGCACCTCGGGCAGAGAACACATTGCTGTCTGACAGTGGTCAGGGAGCCCAAGATTAATGGCCGAGGCACAGCTACCTTTAACCACGCCTTGGCCACACCACTTGGCTAGCGGGACCGGCCGTGCACCTCGGGCAGAGAACACATTGCTGTCTGACAGTGCTCACGAAGACCAAGATTAATGGCCGAGGCACAGCTACCTTTAACCAGGCCTTGGCCACACCACTTCGCTAGCGGGACCGGCCGTGCGCCTCGGGCAGAGAACACATTGCTGTCTGACAGTGCTCATGGAGACCAAGATTAATGGCCGAGGCACAGCTACCTTTAACCAGGCCATGGCCACACCACTTCGCTAGCGGGACGGGCCGTGCGCCTCGGGCAGAGAACACATTGCTGTCTGACAGTGGTCATGGAGACCAAGATTAATGGCCGAGGCACAGCTACCTTTAACCAGGCCTTGGCCACACCACTTGGCTAGTGGGACGGGCCGTGCACCTCGGGCAGAGAACACATTGCTGTCTGACAGTGGTCAGGGAGACCAAGATTAATGGCCGAGGCACAGCTACCTTTAACCAGGCCTTGGCCACACCACTTCGCTAGCGGGACGGGCCGTGCGCCTCGGGCAGAACACATTGCTGTCTGACAGTGCTCACGGAGACCAAGATTAATGGCCGAGGCACAGCTACCTTGAACCAGGCCTTGGCCACACCACTTCACTAGCGGGACCGGCCGTGCATCTCGGGCAGAGAACACATTGTTGTCTGACGTGATCACGGAGACCAAGAGGCACAGCTACCTTTAACCAGGCCTTGGCCACACCACTGCGCTAGCGGGACGGGCTGTTCATCTTGGGCAGAGAACACATTGCTGTCTGACAGTGCCCACGGAGACCAAGATTAATGGCCGAGGCACAGCTACCTTTAACCACGCGTTGGCCACACCACTTTGCTAGCGGGACGGGCCGTGCATCTCGGGCAGAGAACACATTGCTGTCTGACTGTGCTCATGGAGACCAAGATTAATGGCCGAGGCACAGCTACCTTGAACCAGGCCTTGGCCACACCACTTGGCTAGCGGGACGGGCCGTGCATCTCGGGCAGAGAACATATTGCTGTCTGACAGTGCTCACGGAGACCATGATTAATGGCCGAGGCACAGCTACCTTTAACCAGGCCTTGGCCACACCACGTGGCTAGCGGGACCGGCCGTGCACCTCGGGCAGAGAACACATTGCTGTCTGACAGTGGTCATGGAGACCAAGATTAATGGCCGAGGCACAGCTACATTTAACCAGGCCTTGGCCACACCACTTCACTAGCGGGACGGACCGTGCGCCTCGGGCAGAGAACACATTGCTGTCTGAGAGTGGTCAGCGAGACCAAGATTAATGGCCGAGGCACAGCTACCTTTAACCAGGCCTTGGCCACACCACTTGGCTAGCGGGACCGGCCGTGCACCTCGGGCAGAGAACACATTGCTGTCTGACAGTGGTCATGGAGACCAAGATTAATGGCCGAGGCACAGCAACCTTTAACCACGCCCTTGGCCACACCACTTCATTAGCGGGACCGGCCGTGCGCCTCGGGCAGAGAACACATTGCTGTCTGACAGTGGTCAGGGAGACCAAGATTAATGGCCGAGGCACAGCTACCTTTAACCACGCCTTGGCCACACCACTTCGCTAGCGGGACCGGCCGTGCCTCTCGGGCAGAGAACACATTGCTGTCTGACAGTGGTCACGGAGACCAAGATTAATGGCCGAGGCACAGCTACCTTTAACCAGGCCTTGGCCACACCACTTCCCTAGCGGGACGGGCCGTGCATCTCGGGCAGAGAACACATTGCTGTCTGACAGTGCTCATGGAGACCAAGATTAATGGCCGAGGCACAGCTACCTTTAACCAGGCCTTGGCCACACCACTTCACTAGCGGGACGGGCCGTGCGCCTCAGGCAGAGAACACATTGCTGTCTGACAGTGGTCAGGGAGACCAAGATTAATGGCCGAGGCACAGCTACCTTTAACCAGGCCTTGGCCACACCACTTGGCTAGTGGGACGGGCTGTGCACCTCGGGCAGAGAACACATTGCTGTCTGACAGTGGTCAGGGAGACCAAGATTAATGGCCGAGGCACAGCTACCTTTAACCAGGCCTTGGCCACACCGCTTCGCTAGCGGGACCGGCCGTGCACCTCGGGCAGAGAACACATTGCTGTCTGACAGTGCTCATGGAGACCAAGATTAATGGCCGAGGCACAGCTACCTTTAACCAGGCCTTGGCCACACCACTTCACTAGCGGGCCGGGCCGTGCATCTCGGGCAGAGAACACATTGCTGTCTGACAGTGCTCATGGAGACCAAGATTATGGCCGAGGCACAGCTAACCTTAACCACGCCTTGGCCACACCACTTGGCTAGCGGGACCGGCCGTGCACCTCGGGCAGAGAATACGTTGCTGTCTCACAGTGCTCATGGAGACCAAGATTAATGGCCGAGGCACAGCTACCTTTAACCAGGCCTTGGCCACACCACTTGGCTAGCGGGACGGGCCGTGCGCCTCGGGCAGAGAACACATTGCTGACTAACAGTGGTCACGGAGACCAAGATTAATGGCCGAGGGACAGCTACCTTTAACCAGGCATTGGCCACAGCACCTCGCTAGCGGGACGGGCCGTGCGCCTCGGGCAGAGAACACATTGCTGTCTGACAGTGCTCACGGAGACCAAGATTAATGGCCGAGGCACAGCTACCTTTAACCAGGCCTTGGCCACACCACTTCACTAGCGGGACGGGCCGTGCACCTCGGGCAGAGAACACATTGCTGTCTGACAGTGGTCAGGGAGACCAAGATTAATGGCCGAGGCACAGCTACCTTTAACCAGGCCTTGGCCACACCACTTGGCTAGCGGGACCGGCCGTGCACCTCGGGCAGAGAACACATTGCTGTCTGACAGTGGTCATGGAGACCAAGATTAATGGCCGAGGCACAGCTACATTTAACCAGGCCTTGGCCACACCACTTCACTAGCGGGACGGACCGTGCGCCTCGGGCAGACAACACATTGCTGTCTGACAGTGGTCAGGGAGATCAAGATTAATGGCCGAGGCACAGCTACATTTAACCAGGCCTTGGCCACACCACTTGGCTAGCGGGACCGGCCGTGCACCTCGGGCAGAGAACACATTGCTGTCTGACAGTGGTCATGGAGACCAAGATTAATGGCCGAGGCACAGCTACCTTTAACCACGCCCTTGGCCACACCACTTCATTAGCGGGACCGGCCGTGCGCCTCGGGCAGAGAACACATTGCTGTCTGACAGTGGTCAGGGAGACCAAGATTAATGGCCGAGGCACAGCTACCTTTAACCACGCCTTGGCCACACCACTTCGCTAGCGGGACCGGCCGTGCATCTCGGGCAGAGAACACATTGCTGTCTTACAGTGGTCACGGAGACCAAGATTAATGGCCGAGACACAGCTACCTTTATCCAGGCCTTGGCCACACCACTTCACTAGCGGGACGGGCCGTGCATCTCGGGCAGAGAACACATTGCTGTCTGACAGTGCTCATGGAGACCAAGATTAATGGCCGAGGCACAGCTACCTTTAACCAGGCCTTGGCCACACCACTTCACTAGCGGGACGGGCCGTGCGCCTCAGGCAGAGAACACATTGCTGTCTGACAGTGGTCAGGGAGACCAAGATTAATGGCCGAGGCACAGCTACCTTTAACCAGGCCTTGGCCACACCACTTGGCTAGTGGGACGGGCCGTGCACCTCGGGCAGAGAACACATTGCTGTCTGACAGTGGTCAGGGAGACCGAGATTAATGGCCGAGGCACAGCTACCTTTAACCAGGCCTTGGCCACACCGCTTCGCTAGCGGGACCGGTTGTGCACCTTCGGGCAGAGAACACATTGCTGTCTGACAGTGCTCATGGAGACCAAGATTAATGGCCGAGGCACAGCTACCTTTAACCAGGCCTTGGCCACACCACTTCACTAGCGGGACGGGCCGTGCATCTCGGGCAGAGAACACATTGCTGTCTGACAGTGCTCATGGAGACCAAGATTAAGGCCGAGGCACAGCTACCCTTAACCACGCCTTGGCCACACCACTTGGCTAGCGGGACCGGCCGTGCACCTCGGGCAGAGAACACATTACTGTCTCACAGTGCTCATGGAGACCAAGATTAATGGCCGAGGCACAGCTACCTTTAACCAGGCCTTGGCCACACCACTTGGCTAGCGGGACGGGCCGTGCGCCTCGGGCAGAGAACACATTGCTGACTGACAGTGGTCACGGAGACCAAGATTAATGGCCGAGGGACAGCTACCTTTAACCAGGCCTTGGCCACACCACTTCACTAGCGGGTCCGGCCGTGCATCTCGGGCAGAGAACACATTGCTGTCTGACAGTGCTCATGGAGACCAAGATTAATGGCCGAGGCACAGCTACCTTTAACCACGCCTTGGCCACACAACTTCGCTAGCGGGACCGGCCGTGCGCCTCGGGCAGAGAACACATTGCTGTCTGACAGTGCTCAGGGAGACCAAGATTAAAGGCCGAGGCACAGCTACCTTTAACCAGGCCTTGGCCACACCACTTGGCTAGCAGGACGGGCCGTGCGCCTCGGGCAGAGAACACATTGCTGTCTGACAGTGCTCACGAAGACCAAGATTAATGGCCGAGGCACAGCAACCTTTAACCAGCCCTTGGCCACACCACTTCACTAGCGGGACGGGCCGTGCATCTCGGGCAGAGAACACATTGCTGTCTGACAGTGCTCACGGAGACCAAGATTAATGGCCGAGGCACAGCTACCTTTAACCAGGCCTTGGCCCCTCCACTTGGCTAGCGGGACCGGCCGTGCACCTCGGGCAGAGAACACATTGCTGTCTGACAGTGGGCACGGAGACCAAGATTAATGGCCGAGACACAGCTACCTTTAACCAGGCCTTGGCCACACCACTTCACTAGCGGGAAGGGCCGTGCGCCTCGGGCAGAGAACACATTGCTGTCTGACAGTGCTCACGGAGACCAAGATTAATGGCCGAGGCACAGCTACCTTTAACCAGGCCTTGGGCACACCACTTGGCTAGCGGGACCGGCCGTGCACCTCGGGCAGAGAACACATTGCTGTCTGACAGTGGTCATGGAGGCCAAGATTAATGGCCGAGGCACAGCTACATTTAACCAGGCCTTGGCCACACCACTTCACTAGCGGGACGGACCGTGCGCCTCGGGCAGAGAACACATTGCTGTCTGACAGTGGTCAGGGAGACCAAGATTAATGGCCGAGGCACAGCTACCTTTAACCAGGCCTTGGCCACACCACTTGGCTAGCGGGACCGGCCGTGCACTTCGGGCAGAGAACACATTGCTGTCTGACAGTGGTCATGGAGACCAAGATTAATGGCCGAGGCACAGCTACCTTTAACCACGCCCTTGGCCACACCACTTCATTAGCGGGACCGGCCGTGCGCCTCGGGCAGAGAACACATTGCTGTCTGACAGTGGTCAGGGAGACCAAGATTAATGGCCGAGGCACAGCTACCTTTAACCACGCCTTGGCCACACCACTTCGCTAGCGGGACCGGCCGTGCATCTCGGGCAGAGAACACATTGCTGTCTGACAGTGGTCACGGAGACCAAGATTAATGGCCGAGGCACAGCTACCTTTATCCAGGCCTTGGCCACACCACTTCACTAGCGGGACGGGCCGTGCATCTCGGGCAGAGAACACATTGCTGTCTGACAGTGGTCAGGGAGACCAAGATTAATGGCCGAGGCACAGCTACCTTTAACCAGGCCTTGGCCACACCACTTGGCTAGTGGGACGGGCCGTGCACCTCGGGCAGAGAACACATTGCTGTCTGACAGTGGTCAGGGAGACCGAGATTAATGGCCGAGGCACAGCTACCTTTAACCAGGCCTTGGCCACACCGCTTCGCTAGCGGGACCGGCCGTGCACCTCGGGCAGAGAACACATTGCTGTCTGACAGTGCTCATGGAGACCAAGATTAATGGCCGAGGCACAGCTACCTTTAACCAGGCCTTGGCCACACCACTTCACTAGCGGGACGGGCCGTGCATCTCGGGCAGAGAACACATTGCTGTCTGACAGTGCTCATGGAGACCAAGATTAAGGCCGAGGCACAGCTACCCTTAACCACGCCTTGGCCACACCACTTGGCTAGCGGGAACGGCCGTGCACCTCGGGCAGAGAACACATTACTGTCTCACAGTGCTCATGGAGACCAAGATTAATGGCCGAGGCACAGCTACCTTTAACCAGGCCTTGGCCACACCACTTGGTTAGCGGGACGGGCCGTGCGCCTCGGGCAGAGAACACATTGCTGACTGACAGTGGTCACGGAGACCAAGATTAATGGCCGAGGGACAGCTACCTTTAACCAGGCCTTGGCCACACCACTTCAATAGCGGGTCCGGCCGTGCATCTCGGGCAGAGAACACATTGCTGTCTGACAGTGCTCATGGAGACCAAGATTAATGGCCGAGGCACAGCTACCTTTAACCAGGCCTTGGCCACACCACTTCGCTAGCGGGACGGGCCGGGCGCCTCGGGCAGAGAACACATTGCTGTCTGACAGTGCTCATGGAGACCAAGATTAATGGCCGAGGCACAGCTACCTTTAACCACGCCTTGGCCACACAACTTCGCTAGCGGGACCGGCCGTGCGCCTCGGGCAGAGAACACATTGCTGTCTGACAGTGGTCAGGGAGACCAAGATTAATGGCCGAGGCACAGCTACCTTTAACCACGCCTTGGCCACACAACTTCGCTAGCGGGACCGGCCGTGCGCCTCGGGCAGAGAACACATTGCTGTCTGACAGTGCTCAGGGAGACCAAGATTAAAGGCCGAGGCATAGCTACCTTTAACCAGGCCTTGGCCACACCACTTGGCTAGCAGGACGGGCCGTGCGCCTCGGGCAGAGAACACATTGCTGTCTGACAGTGGTCATGGAGACCAAGATTAATGGCCGAGGCACAGCTACCTTTAACCACGCCCTTGGCCACACCACTTCATTAGCGGGACCGGCCGTGCGCCTCGGGCAGAGAACACATTGCTGTCTGACAGTGGTCAGGGAGACCAAGATTAATGGCCGAGGCACAGCTACCTTTAACCACGCCTTGGCCACACCACTTCGCTAGCGGGACCGGCCGTGCATCTCGGGCAGAGAACACATTGCTGTCTGACAGTGCTCATGGAGACCAAGATTAATGGCCGAGGCACAGCTACCTTTAACCAGGCCTTGGCCACACCACTTCACTAGCGTGACGGGCCGTGCGCCTCAGGCAGAGAACACATTGCTGTCTGACAGTGGTCAGGGAGACCAAGATTTTTGGCCGAAGCACAGCTACCTTTAACCAGGCCTGCCACACCACTTGGCTAGTGGGACGGGCCGTGCACCTCGGGCAGAGAACACATTGCTGTCTGACAGTGGTCAGGGAGACCGAGATTAATGGCCGAGGCACAGCTACCTTTAACCAGGCCTTGGCCACACCGCTTCGCTAGCGGGACCGGCCGTGCACCTCGGGCAGAGAACACATTGCTGTCTGACAGTGCTCATGGAGACCAAGATTAATGGCCGAGGCACAGCTACCTTTAACCAGGCCTTGGCCACACCACTTCACTAGCGGGACGGGCCGTGCATCTCGGGCAGAGAACACATTGCTGTCTGACAGTGCTCATGAAGACCAAGATTAAGGCCGAGGCACAGCTACCCTTAACCACGCCTTGGCCACACCACTTGGCTAGCGGGACCGGCCGTGCACCTCGGGCAGAGAACACATTGCTGACTGACAGTGGTCACGGAGACCAAGATTAATGGCCGAGGGACAGCTACCTTTAACCAGGCCTTGGCCACACCACTTCACTAGCGGGTCCGGCCGTGCATCTCGGGCAGAGAACACATTGCTGTCTGACAGTGCTCATGGAGACCAAGATTAATGGCCGAGGCACAGCTACCTTTAACCAGGCCTTGGCCACACCACTTCCCTAGCGGGACGGGCCGTGCGCCTCGGGCAGAGAACACATTGCTGTCTGACAGTGCTCATGGAGACCAAGATTAATGGCCGAGGCACAGCTACCTTTAACCAGGCCTTGGCCACACCACTTCACTAGCGGGACGGGCCGTGCACCTCGGGCAGAGAACACATTGCTGTCTGACAGTGGTCAGGGAGACCAAGATTAATGGCCGAGGCACAGCTACCTTTAACCAGGCCTTGGCCACACCACTTCACTAGCGGGACGGGCCGTGCATCTCGGGCAGAGAACACATTGCTGTCTGACAGTGGTCACGGAGACCAAGATTAATGGCCGAGGCACAGCTACCTTTAACCAGGCCTTGGCCACACCACTTCGCTAGCGGGACCGGCCGTGCACCTCGGTCAGAGAACACATTGCTGTCTGACAGTGCTCAGGGAGACCAAGATTAATGGCCGAGGCACAGCTACCTTAAACCAGGCCTTGGCCACACCACTTCGCAAGCGGGACCGGCCGTGCACCTCGGGCAGAGAACACATTGCTGTCTGACAGTGCTCATGGAGACCAAGATTAATGGCCGAGGCACAGCTACCTTGAACCTGGCCTTGGCCACACCACTTGGCTAGCGGGACGGGCCGTGCGACTCGGGCAGAGAACACATTGCTGTCTGACAGTGCTCATGGAGACAAAGATTACTGGCCGAGGCACAGCTACCTTTAACCAGGCCTTGGCCACACCACTTCTCTAGCGGGACCGGCCGTGCACCTCGGGCAGAGAACACATTGCTGTCTGACAGTGGTCAGGGAGACCAAGATTAATGGCCGAGGCACAGCTACCTTTAACCACGCCTTGGCCACACCACTTCGCTAGGGGGACGGGCCATGCGCCTCGGGCAGAGAACACATTGCTGTCTGACAGTGCTCACGGAGACCAAGATTAATGGCCGAGGCACAGCTACCTTTAACCACGCCTTGGCCACACAACTTCGCTAGCGGGACCGGCTGTGCGCCTCGGGCAGAGAACACATTGCTGTCTGACAGTGGTCATGGAGACCAAGATTAATGGTCGAGGCACAGCTACCTTTAACCACGCCTTGGCCACACAACTTCGCTAGCGGGACCGGCCGTGCGCCTCGGGCAGAGAACACATTGCTGTCTGACAGTGCTCAGGGAGACCAAGAATAAAGGCCGAGGCACAGCTACCTTTAACCAGGCCTTGGCCACACCACTTGGCTAGCAGGACGGGCCGTGCGCCTCGGGCAGAGAACACATTGCTGTCTGACAGTGCTCACGAAGACCAAGATTAATGGCCGAGGCACAGCAACCTTTAACCAGGCCCTGGCCACACCACTTCACTAGCGGGACGGGCCGTGCATCTCGGGCAGAGAACACATTGCTGTCTGACAGTGCTCACGGAGACCAAGATTAATGGCCGAGGCACAGCTACCTTTAACCAGGCCTTGGCCCCACCACTTGGCTAGCGGGACCGGCCGTGCACCTCGGGCAGAGAACACATTGCTGTCTGACAGTGGGCACGGAGACCAAGATTAATGGCCGAGACACAGCTACCTTTAACCAGGCCTTGGCCACACCACTTCACTAGTGGGACGGGCCGTGCATCTCGGGCAGAGAACACATTGCTGTCTGACAGTGCTCATGGACACCAAGATTAATGGCCGAGGCACAGCTACTTTTAAACAGGCCTTGGCCACACCACTTGGCTAGCGGGACGGGCCGTGCGCCTCGGGCAGAGAACACATTGCTGTCTGACAGTGCTCACGGAGACCAAGATTAATGGCCGAGGCACAGCTACCTTTAACCAGGCCTTGGCCACACCACTTGGCTAGCGGGACCGGCCGTGCACCTCGGGCAGAGAACACATTGCTGTCTGACAGTGGTCATGGAGACCAAGATTAATGGCCGAGGCACAGCTACATTTAACCAGGCCTTGGCCACACCACTTCACTAGCGGGACGGACCGTGCGCCTCGGGCAGAGAACACATTGCTGTCTGACAGTGGTCAGGGAGACCAAGATTAATGGCCGAGGCACCTCTACCTTTAACCACGCCTTGGCCACACCACTTCGCTAGCGGGACCGGCCGTGCATCTCGGGCAGAGAACACATTGCTGTCTGACAGTGGTCACGGAGACCAAGATTAATGGCCGAGGCACAGCTACCTTTAACCAGGCCTTGGCCACACCACTTCGCTAGCGGGACCGGCCGTGCACCTCGGGCAGAGAACACATTGCTGTCTGACAGTGCTCATGGAGACCAAGATTAATGGCCGAGGCACAGCTACCTTTAACCAGGCCTTGGCCACACCACTTCACTAGCGGGACGGGCCGTGCATCTCGGGCAGAGAACACATTGCTGTCTGACAGTGCTCATGAAGACCAAGATTAAGGCCGAGGCACAGCTAACCTTAACCACGCCTTGGCCACACCACTTCACTAGCGGGACGGGCCGTGCATCTCGGGCAGAGAACACATTGCTGTCTGACAGTGCTCACGGAGACCAAGATTAATGGCCGAGGCACAGCTACCTTTAACCAGGCCTTGGCCCCTCCACTTGGCTAGCGGGACCGGCCGTGCACCTCGGGCAGAGAACACATTGCTGTCTGACAGTGGGCACGGAGACCAAGATTAATGGCCGAGACACAGCTACCTTTAACCAGGCCTTGGCCACACCACTTCACTAGCGGGACGGGCCGTGCGCCTCGGGCAGAGAACACATTGCTGTCTGACAGTGCTCACGGAGACCAAGATTAATGGCCGAGGCACAGCTACCTTTAACCAGGCCTTGGGCACACCACTTGGCTAGCGGGACCGGCCGTGCACCTCGGGCAGAGAACACATTGCTGTCTGACAGTGGTCATGGAGGCCAAGATTAATGGCCGAGGCACAGCTACCTTTAACCACGCCCTTGGCCACACCACTTCATTAGCGGGACCGGCCGTGCGCCTCGGGCAGAGAACACATTGCTGTCTGACAGTGGTCAGGGAGACCAAGATTAATGGCCGAGGCACAGCTACCTTTAACCACGCCTTGGCCACACCACTTCGCTAGCGGGACCGGCCGTGCATCTCGGGCAGAGAACACATTGCTGTCTGACAGTGGTCACGGAGACCAAGATTAATGGCCGAGGCACAGCTACCTTTAACCAGGCCTTGGCCACACCACTTCACTAGCGGGACAGGCCGTGCATCTCGGGCAGAGAACACATTGCTGTCTGACAGTGCTCATGGAGACCAAGATTAATGGCCGAGGCACAGCTACCTTTAACCAGGCCTTGGCCACACCACTTCACTAGCGGGACGGGCCGTGCGCCTCAGGCAGAGAACACATTGCTGTCTCACAGTGGTCAGGGAGACCAAGATTAATGGCCGAGGCACAGCCACCTTTAACCAGGCCTTGGCCACACCACTTGGCTAGTGGGACGGGCCGTGCACCTCGGGCAGAGAACACATTGCTGTCTGACAGTGGTCAGGGAGACCGAGATTAATGGCCGAGGCACAGCTACCTTTAACCAGGCCTTGGCCACACCGCTTCGCTAGCGGGACCGGCCGTGCACCTCGGGCAGAGAACACATTGCTGTCTGACAGTGCTCATGGAGACCAAGATTAATGGCCGAGGCACAGCTACCTTTAACCAGGCCTTGGCCACACCACTTCACTAGCGGGACGGGCCGTGCATCTCGGGCAGAGAACACATTGCTGTCTGACAGTGCTCATGGAGACCAAGATTAAGGCCGAGGCACAGCTACCCTTAACCACGCCTTGGCCACACCACTTGGCTAGCGGGACCGGCCGTGCACCTCGGGCAGAGAACACATTACTGTCTCACAGTGCTCATGGAGACCAAGATTAATGGCCGAGGCACAGCTACCTTTAACCAGGCCTTGGCCTCACCACTTGGCTAGCGGGACGGGCCGTGCGCCTCGGGCAGAGAACACATTGCTGACAGACAGTGGTCACGGAGACCAAGATTAATGGCCAAGGGACAGCTACCTTTAACCAGGCCTTGGCCACACCACTTCAATAGCGGGTCCGGCCGTGCATCTCGGGCAGAGAACACATTGCTGTCTGACAGTGCTCATGGAGACCAAGATTAATGGCCGAGGCACAGCTACCTTTAACCAGGCCTTGGCCACACCACTTCGCTAGCGGGACGGGCCGGGCGCCTCGGGCAGAGAACACATTGCTGTCTGACAGTGCTCATGGAGACCAAGATTAATGGCCGAGGCACAGCTACCTTTAAGCACGCCTTGGCCACACAACTTCGCTAGCGGGACCGGCCGTGCGCCTCGGGCAGAGAACACATTGCTGTCTGACAGTGGTCATGGAGACCAAGATTAATGGCCGAGGCACAGCTACCTTTAACCACGCCTTGGCCACACAACTTCGCTAGCGGGACCGGCCGTGCGCCTCGGGCAGAGAACACATTGCTGTCTGACAGTGGTCAGGGAGACCAAGATTAATGGCCGAGGCACAGCT
This sequence comes from Meconema thalassinum, assembly GCA_946902985.2. Classification (NCBI taxonomy): domain Eukaryota; kingdom Metazoa; phylum Arthropoda; class Insecta; order Orthoptera; family Tettigoniidae; genus Meconema; species Meconema thalassinum. Next base: position 276,980,908 of record OX336388.2, read on the forward strand.
ACCTTTAACCACGCCTTGGCCACACCACTTCGCTAGCGGGACCGGCCGTGCATCTCGGGCAGAGAACACATTGCTGTCTGACAGTGCTCATGGAGACCAAGATTAATGGCCGAGGCACAGCTACCTTTAACCAGGCCTTGGCCACACCACTTCACTAGCGTGACGGGCCGTGCGCCTCAGGCAGAGAACACATTGCTGTCTGACAGTGGTCAGGGAGACCAAGATTTTTGGCCGAAGCACAGCTACCTTTAACCAGGCCTTGGCCACACCACTTGGCTAGTGGGACGGGCCGTGCACCTCGGGCAGAGAACACATTGCTGTCTGACAGTGGTCAGGGAGACCGAGATTAATGGCCGAGGCACAGCTACCTTTAACCAGGCCTTGGCCACACCGCTTCGCTAGCGGGACCGGCCGTGCACCTCGGGCAGAGAACACATTGCTGTCTGACAGTGCTCATGGAGACCAAGATTAATGGCCGAGGCACAGCTACCTTTAACCAGGCCTTGGCCACACCACTTCACTAGCGGGACGGGCCGTGCATCTCGGGCAGAGAACACATTGCTGTCTGACAGTGCTCATGAAGACCAAGATTAAGGCCGAGGCACAGCTACCCTTAACCACGCCTTGGCCACACCACTTGGCTAGCGGGACCGGCCGTGCACCTCGGGCAGAGAACACATTGCTGACTGACAGTGGTCACGGAGACCAAGATTAATGGCCGAGGGACAGCCACCTTTAACCAGGCCTTGGCCACACCACTTCACTAGCGGGTCCGGCCGTGCATCTCGGGCAGAGAACACATTGCTGTCTGACAGTGCTCATGGAGACCAAGATTAATGGCCGAGGCACAGCTACCTTTAACCAGGCCTTGGCCACACCACTTCCCTAGCGGGACGGGCCGTGCGCCTCGGGCAGAGAACACATTGCTGTCTGACAGTGCTCATGGAGACCAAGATTAATGGCCGAGGCACAGCTACCTTTAACCAGGCCTTGGCCACACCACTTCACTAGCGGGACGGGCCGTGCACCTCGGGCAGAGAACACATTGCTGTCTGACAGTGGTCAGGGAGACCAAGATTAATGGCCGAGGCACAGCTACCTTTAACCAGGCCTTGGCCACACCACTTCACTAGCGGGACGGGCCGTGCATCTCGGGCAGAGAACACATTGCTGTCTGACAGTGGTCACGGAGACCAAGATTAATGGCCGAGGCACAGCTACCTTTAACCAGGCCTTGGCCACACCACTTCGCTAGCGGGACCGGCCGTGCACCTCGGTCAGAGAACACATTGCTGTCTGACAGTGCTCAGGGAGACCAAGATTAATGGCCGAGGCACAGCTACCTTAAACCAGGCCTTGGCCACACCACTTCGCAAGCGGGACCGGCCGTGCACCTCGGGCAGAGAACACATTGCTGTCTGACAGTGCTCATGGAGACCAAGATTAATGGCCGAGGCACAGCTACCTTGAACCTGGCCTTGGCCACAACACTTGGCTAGCGGGACGGGCCGTGCGACTCGGGCAGAGAACACATTGCTGTCTGACAGTGCTCATGGAGACAAAGATTACTGGCCGAGGCACAGCTACCTTGAACCAGGCCTTGGCCACACCACTTCTCTAGCGGGACCGGCCGTGCACCTCGGGCAGAGAACACATTGCTGTCTGACAGTGGTCAGGGAGACCAAGATTAATGGCCGAGGCACAGCTACCTTTAACCACGCCTTGGCCACACCACTTCGCTAGCGGGACGGGCCATGCGCCTCGGGCAGAGAACACATTGCTGTCTGACAGTGCTCACGGAGACCAAGATTAATGGCCGAGGCACAGCTACCTTTAACCACGCCTTGGCCACACAACTTCGCTAGCGGGACCGGCTGTGCGCCTCGGGCAGAGAACACATTGCTGTCTGACAGTGGTCATGGAGACCAAGATTAATGGCCGAGGCACAGCTACCTTTAACCACGCCTTGGCCACACAACTTCGCTAGCGGGACCGGCCGTGCGCCTCGGGCAGAGAACACATTGCTGTCTGACAGTGCTCAGGGAGACCAAGATTAAAGGCCGAGGCACACCTACCTTTAACCAGGCCTTGGCCACACCACTTGGCTAGCAGGACGGGCCGTGCGCCTCGGGCAGAGAACACATTGCTGTCTGACAGTGCTCACGAAGACCAAGATTAATGGCCGAGGCACAGCAACCTTTAACCAGGCCTTGGCCACACCACTTCACTAGCGGGACGGGCCGTGCATCTCGGGCAGAGAACACATTGCTGTCTGACAGTGCTCACGGAGACCAAGATTAATGGCCGAGGCACAGCTACCTTTAACCAGGCCTTGGCCCCACCACTTGGCTAGCGGGACCGGCCGTGCACCTCGGGCAGAGAACACATTGCTGTCTGACAGTGGGCACGGAGACCAAGATTAATGGCCGAGACACAGCTACCTTTAACCAGGCCTTGGCCACACCACTTCACTAGTGGGACCGGCCGTGCACCTCGGGCAGAGAACACATTGCTGTCTGACAGTGCTCATGGACACCAAGATTAATGGCCGAGGCACAGCTACTTTTAAACAGGCCTTGGCCACACCACTTGGCTAGCGGGACGGGCCGTGCGCCTCGGGCAGAGAACACATTGCTGTCTGACAGTGCTCACGGAGACCAAGATTAATGGCCGAGGCACAGCTACCTTTAACCAGGCCTTGGCCACACCACTTGGCTAGCGGGACCGGCCGTGCACGTCGGGCAGAGAACACATTGCTGTCTGACAGTGGTCATGGAGACCAAGATTAATGGCCGAGGCACAGCTATATTTAACCAGGCCTTGGCCACACCACTTCACTAGCGGGACGGACCGTGCGCCTCGGGCAGAGAACACATTGCTGTCTGACAGTGGTCAGGGAGACCAAGATTAATGGCCGAGCCACAGCTACCTTTAACCAGGCCTTGGCCACACCACTTGGCTAGCGGGACCGGCCGTGCACCTCGGGCAGAGAACACATTGCTGTCTGACAGTGGTCATGGAGACCAAGATTAATGGCCGAGGCACAGCTACCTTTAACCACGCCCTTGGCCACACCACTTCATTAGCGGGACCGGCCGTGCGCCTCGGGCAGAGAACACATTGCTGTCTGACAGTGGTCAGGGAGACCAAGATTAATGGCCGAGGCACCTCTACCTTTAACCACGCCTTGGCCACACCACTTCGCTAGCGGGACCGGCCGTGCATCTCGGGCAGAGAACACATTGCTGTCTGACAGTGGTCACGGAGACCAAGATTAATGGCCGAGGCACAGCTACCTTTAACCAGGCCTTGGCCACACCACTTCGCTAGCGGGACCGGCCGTGCACCTCGGGCAGAGAACACATTGCTGTCTGACAGTGCTCATGGAGACCAAGATTAATGGCCGAGGCACAGCTAACTTTAACCAGGCCTTGGCCACACCACTTCACTAGCGGGACGGGCCGTGCATCTCGGGCAGAGAACACATTGCTGTCTGACAGTGCTCATGAAGACCAAGATTAAGGCCGAGGCACAGCTAACCTTAACCACGCCTTGGCCACACCACTTGGCTAGCGGGACCGGCCGTGCACCTCGGGCAGAGAACACATTGCTGACTGACAGTGGTCACGGAGACCAAGATTAATGGCCGAGGGACAGCTACCTTTAACCAGGCCTTGGCCACACCACTTCACTAGCGGGTCCGGCCGTGCATCTCGGGCAGAGAACACATTGCTGTCTGACAGTGCTCATGGAGACCAAGATTAATGGCCAAGGCACAGCTACCTTTAACCAGGCCTTGGCCACACCACTTCCATAGCGGGACGGGCCGTGCGCCTCGGGCAGAGAACACATTGCTGTCTGACAGTGCTCATGGAGACCAAGATTAATGGCCGAGGCACAGCTACCTTTAACCAGGCCTTGGCCACACCACTTCACTAGCGGGACGGGCCGTGCACCTCGGGCAGAGAACACATTGCTGTCTGACAGTGGTCAGGGAGACCAAGATTAATGGCCGAGGCACAGCTACCTTTAACCAGGCCTTGGCCACACCACTTCACTAGCGGGACGGGCCGTGCATCTCGGGCAGAGAACACATTGCTGTCTGACAGTGGTCACGGAGACCAAGATTAATGGCCGAGGCACAGCTACCTTTAACCAGGCCTTGGCCACACCACTTCGCTAGCGGGACCGGCCGTGCACCTCGGTCAGAGAACACATTGCTGTCTGACAGTGCTCAGGGAGACCAAGATTAATGGCCGAGGCACAGCTACCTTTAACCAGGCCTTGGCCACACCACTTCACTAGCGGGACGGGCCGTGCATCTCGGGCAGAGAACACATTGCTGTCTGACAGTGCTCATGAAGACCAAAATTAAGGCCGAGGCACAGCTACCCTTAACCACGCCTTGGCCACACCACTTGGCTAGCGGGACCGGCCGTGCACCTCGGGCAGAGAACACATTGCTGACTGACAGTGGTCACGGAGACCAAGATTAATGGCCGAGGGACAGCTACCTTTAACCAGGCCTTGGCCACACCACTTCACTAGCGGGTCCGGCCGTGCATCTCGGGCAGAGAACACATTGCTGTCTGACAGTGCTCATGGAGACCAAGATTAATGGCCGAGGCACAGCTACCTTTAACCAGGCCTTGGCCACACCACTTCCCTAGCGGGACGGGCCGTGCGCCTCGGGCAGAGAACACATTGCTGTCTGACAGTGCTCATGGAGACCAAGATTAATGGCCGAGGCACAGCTACCTTTAACCAGGCCTTGGCCACACCACTTCACTAGCGGGACGGGCCGTGCACCTCGGGCAGAGAACACATTGCTGTCTGACAGTGGTCAGGGAGACCAAGATTAATGGCCGAGGCACAGCTACCTTTAACCAGGCCTTGGCCACACCACTTCACTAGCGGGACGGGCCGTGCATCTCGGGCAGAGAACACATTGCTGTCTGACAGTGGTCACGGAGACCAAGATTAATGGCCGAGGCACAGCTACCTTTAACCAGGCCTTGGCCACACCACTTCGCTAGCGGGACCGGCCGTGCACCTCGGTCAGAGAACACATTGCTGTCTGACAGTGCTCAGAGAGACCAAGATTAATGGCCGAGGCACAGCTACCTTAAACCAGGCCTTGGCCACACCACTTCGCAAGCGGGACCGGCCGTGCACGTCGGGCAGAGAACACATTGCTGTCTGACAGTGCTCATGGAGACCAAGATTAATGGCCGAGGCACAGCTACCTTGAACCTGGCCTTGGCCACACCACTTGGCTAGCGGGACGGGCCGTGCGACTCGGGCAGAGAACACATTGCTGTCTGACTGTGCTCATGGAGACAAAGAATACTGGCCGAGGCACAGCTACCTTGAACCAGGCCTTGGCCACACCACTTCTCTAGCGGGACCGGCCGTGCACCTCGGGCAGAGAACACATTGCTGTCTGACAGTGGTCAGGGAGACCAAGATTAATGGCCGAGGCACAGCTACCTTTAACCACGCCTTGGCCACACCACTTCGCTAGCGGGACGGGCCATGCGCCTCGGGCAGAGAACACATTGCTGTCTGACAGTGCTCACGGAGACCAAGATTAATGGCCGAGGCACAGCTACCTTTAACCACGCCTTGGCCACACAACTTCGCTAGCGGGACCGGCTGTGCGCCTCGGGCAGAGAACACATTGCTGTCTGACAGTGGTCATGGAGACCAAGATTAATGGCCGAGGCACAGCTACCTTTAACCACGCCTTGGCCACACAACTTCGCTAGCGGGACCGGCCGTGCGCCTCGGGCAGAGAACACATTGCTGTCTGACAGTGCTCAGGGAGACCAAGATTAAAGGCCGAGGCACAGCTACCTTTAACCAGGCCTTGGCCACACCACTTGGCTAGCAGGACGGGCCGTGCGCCTCGGGCAGAGAACACATTGCTGTCTGACAGTGCTCACGAAGACCAAGATTAATGGCCGAGGCACAGCAACCTTTAACCAGGCCTTGGCCACACCACTTCACTAGCGGGACGGGCCGTGCATCTCGGGCAGAGAACACATTGCTGTCTGACAGTGCTCACGGAGACCAAGATTAATGGCCGAGGCACAGCTACCTTTAACCAGGCCTTGGCCCCACCACTTGGCTAGCGGGACCGGCCGTGCACCTCGGGCAGAGAACTCATTGCTGTCTGACAGTGGGCACGGAGACCAAGATTAATGGCCGAGACACAGCTACCTTTAACCAGGCCTTGGCCACACCACTTCACTAGTGGGACGGGCCGTGCATCTCGGGCAGAGAACACATTGCTGTCTGACAGTGCTCATGGACACCAAGATTAATGGCCGAGGCACAGCTACTTTTAAACAGGCCTTGGCCACACCACTTGGCTAGCGGGACGGGCCGTGCGCCTCGGGCAGAGAACACATTGCTGTCTGACAGTGCTCACGGAGACCAAGATTAATGGCCGAGGCACAGCTACCATTAACCAGGCCTTGGCCACACCACTTGGCTAGCGGGACCGGCCGTGCACCTCGGGCAGAGAACACATTGCTGTCTGACAGTGGTCATGGAGACCAAGATTAATGGCCGAGGCACAGCTACATTTAACCAGGCCTTGGCCACACCACTTCACTAGCGGGACGGACCGTGCGCCTCGGGCAGAGAACACATTGCTGTCTGACAGTGGTCAGGGAGACCAAGATTAATGGCCGAGGCACAGCTACCTTTAACCAGGCCTTGGCCACACCACTTCGCTAGCGGGACCGGCCTTGCACCTCAGGCAGAGAACACATTGCTGTCTGACAGTGCTCATGGAGACCAAGATTAATGGCCGAGGCACAGCTACCTTTAACCAGGCCTTGGCCACACCACTTCACTAGCGGGACGGGCCGTGCATCTCGGGCAGAGAACACATTGCTGTCTGACAGTGCTCATGAAGACCAAGACTAAGGCCGAGGCACAGCTACCCTTAACCACGCCTTGGCCACACCACTTGGCTAGCGGGACCGGCCGTGCACCTCGGGCAGAGAACACATTGCTGACTGACAGTGGTCACGGAGACCAAGATTAATGGCCGAGGGACAGCTACCTTTAACCAGGCCTTGGCCACACCACTTCACTAGCGGGTCCGGCCGTGCATCTCGGGCAGAGAACACATTGCTGTCTGACAGTGCTCATGGAGACCAAGATTAATGGCCAAGGCACAGCTACCTTTAACCAGGCCTTGGCCACACCACTTCCATAGCGGGACGGGCCGTGCGCCTCGGGCAGAGAACACATTGCTGTCTGACAGTGCTCATGGAGACCAAGATTAATGGCCGAGGCACAGCTACCTTTAACCAGGCCTTGGCCACACCACTTCACTAGCGGGACGGGCCGTGCACTTCGGGCAGAGAACACATTGCTGTCTGACAGTGGTCAGGGAGACCAAGATTAATGGCCGAGGCACAGCTACCTTTAACCAGGCCTTGGCCACACCACTTCACTAGCGGGACGGGCCGTGCATCTCGGGCAGAGAACACATTGCCGTCTGACAGTGGTCACGGAGACCAAGATTAATGGCCGAGGCACAGCTACCTTTAACCAGGCCTTGGCCACACCACTTCGCTAGCGGGACCGGCCGTGCACCTCGGTCAGAGAACACATTGCTGTCTGACAGTGCTCAGGGAGACCAAGATTAATGGCCGAGGCACAGCTACCTTAAACCAGGCCTTGGCCACACCACTTCGCAAGCGGGACCGGCCGTGCACCTCGGGCAGAGAACACATTGCTGTCTGACAGTGCTCATGGAGACCAAGATTAATGGCCGAGGCACAGCTACCTTGAACCTGGCCTTCGCCACACCACTTGGCTAGCGGGACGGGCCGTGCGACTCGGGCAGAGAACACATTGCTGTCTGACAGTGCTCATGGAGACAAAGATTACTGGCCGAGGCACAGCTACCTTGAACCAGGCCTTGGCCACACCACTTCGCTAGCGGGACCGGCTGTGCACCTCGGGCAGAGAACACATTGCTGTCTGACAGTGGTCAGAGAGACCAAGATTAATGGCCGAGGCACAGCTACCTTTAACCACGCCTTGGCCACACCACTTCGCTAGCGGGACGGGCCATGCACCTCGGGCAGAGAACACATTGCTGTCTGACAGTGCTCACGGAGACCAAGATTAATGGCCGAGGCACAGCTACCTTTAACCACGCCTTGGCCACACAACTTCGCTAGCGGGACCGGCCGTGCGCCTCGGGCAGAGAACACATTGCTGTCTGACAGTGGTCATGGAGACCAAGATTAATGGCCGAGGCACAGCTACCTTTAACCACGCCTTGGCCACACAACTTCGCTAGCGGGACCGGCCGTGCGCCTCGGGCAGAGAACACATTGCTGTCTGACAGTGCTCAGGGAGACCAAGATTAAAGGCCGAGGCACAGCTACCTTTAACCAGGCCTTGGCCACACCACTTGGCTAGCAGGACGGGCCGTGCGCCTCGGGCAGAGAACACATTGCTGTCTGACAGTGCTCACGAAGACCAAGATTAATGGCCGAGGCACAGCAACCTTTAACCAGGCCTTGGCCACACCACTGCGCTTGCGGGACGGTCTGTGCATCTCGGGCAGAGAACACATTGCTGTCTGACAGTGCTCACGGAGACCAAGATTAATGGCCGAGGCACAGCTACATTAACCACGCCTTGGCCACACCACTGCGCTAGCGGGACGGGCCGTGCATCTCGGGCAGAGAACACATTGCTGTCTGACAGTGCTCATGGAGACCAAGATTAATGGCCGAGGCACAGCTACCTTGAACCAGGCCTTGGCCACACCACTTGGCTAGCGGGACGGGCCGTGCATCTCGGGCAGAGAACACATTGCTGTCTGACAGTGCTCACGGAGACCAAGATTAATGGCCGACGCACAGCTACCTTTAACCAGGCCTTGGCCACACCACTTGGCTAGCGGGACCGGCCGTGCACCTCGGGCAGAGAACACATTGCTGTCTGACAGTGGTCATGGAGACCAAGATTAATGGCCGAGGCACAGCTACATTTAAGCAGGCCTTGGCCACATCACTTCACTAGCGGGACGGACCGTGCGCCTCGGGCAGAGAACACATTGCTGTCTGACAGTGGTCAGGGAGACCAAGATTAATGGCCGAGGCACAGCTACCTTTAACCAGGCCTTGGCCACACCACTTGGCTAGCGGGACCGGCCGTGCACCTCGGGCAGAGAACACATTGCTGTCTGACAGTGGTCATGGAGACCAAGATTAATGGCCGAGACACAGCTACCTTTATCCTCGCCCTTGGCCACACCACTTCATTAGCGGGACCGGCCGTGCGCCTCGGGCAGAGAACACATTGCTGTCTGACAGTGGTCAGGGAGACCAAGATTAATGGCCGAGACACAGCTACCTTTAACCACCCCCTTGGCCACACCACTTCACTAGCGGGACGGGCCGTGCGCCTCAGGCAGAGAACACATTGCTGTCTGACAGTGGTCAGGGAGACCAAGATTAATGGCCGAGGCACAGCTACCTTTAACCAGGCCTTGGCCACACCACTTGGCTAGTGGGACGGGCCGTGCACCTCGGGCAGAGAACACATTGCTGTCTGACAGTGGTCGGGGAGACCAAGATTAATGGCCGAGGCACAGCTACCTTTAACCAGGCCTTGGCCACACCGCTTCGCTAGCGGGACCGGCCGTGCACCTCGGGCAGAGAACACATTGCTGTTTGACAGTGCTCATGGAGACCAAGATTTATGGCCGAGGCACAGCTATCTTTAACCAGGCCTTGGCCACACCCCTTCACTAGCGGGACGGGCCGTGCATCTCGGGCATAGAACACATTGCTGTCTGACAGTGCTCATGGAGACCAAGATTATGGCCGAGGCACAGCTATCCTTAACCAGGCCTTGGCCACACCACTTCACTAGAGGGACGGGCCGTGCGCCTCAGGCAGAGAACACATTGCTGTCTGACAGTGGTCAGGGAGACCAAGATTAATGGCCGAGGCACAGCTACCTTTAACCAGGCCTTGGCCACACCACTTGGCTAGTGGGACGGGCCGTGCACCTCGGGCAGAGAACACATTGCTGTCTGACAGTGGTCGGGGAGACCAAGATTAATGGCCGAGGCACAGCTACCATTAACCAGGCCTTGGCCACACCGCTTCGCTAGCGGGACCGGCCGTGCACCTCGGGCAGAGAACACATTGCTGTCTGACAGTGCTCATGGAGACCAAGATTAATGGCCGAGGCACAGCTACCTTTAACCAGGCCTTGGCCACACCACTTCACTAGCGGGACGGGCCGTGCATCTCGGGCATAGAACACATTGCTGTATGACAGTGCTCATGGAGACCAAGATTATGGCCGAGGCACAGCTATCCTTAACCACGCCTTGTCCACACCACTTGGCTAGCGGGACCGGCCGTGCATCTCGGGCAGAAAGCACATTGCTGTCTCACAGTGCTCATGGAGACCAAGATTAATGGCCGAGGCACAGCTACCTTTAACCAGGCCTTGGCCACACCACTTGGCTAGCTGGACGGGCCGTGCGCCTCGGGCAGAGAACACATTGCTGACTGACAGTGGTCACGGAGACCAAGATTAATGGCCGAGGGACAGCTACCTTGAACCAGGCCTTGGCCACACCACTTTACTAGCGGGTTCGGCCGTGCATCTCGGGCAGAGAACACATTGCTGTCTGACAGTGCTCATGGAGACCAAGATTAATGGCCGAGGCACAGCTACCTTTAACCAGGCCTTGGCCACACCACTTCGCTAGCGGGACGGGCCGTGCGCCTCGGGCAGAGAACACATTGCTCTCTGACGGTCACGGAGACCAAGATTAATGGCCGAGGCACAGCTACCTTTAACGAGGCCTTGGCCACACCACTTCGCTAGCGGGACGGGCCGTGCGCCTCGGGCAGAGAACACATTGCTGTCTGACAGTGCTCATGGAGACCAAGATTAATGGCCGAGGCACAGCTACCTTTAACCAGGCCTTGGCCACACCACTTCACTAGCGGGACGGGCCGTGCACCTCGGGCAGAGAACACATTGCTGTCTGACAGTGCTCAGGGAGACCAAGATTAATGGCCGAGGCACAGCTACCTTTAACCAGGCCTTGGCCACACCACTTCACTAGCGGGACGGGCCGTGCATCTCGGGCAGAGAACACATTGCTGTCTGACAGTGGTCACGGAGGACAAGATTAATGGCAGAGGCACAGCTACCTTTAACCAGGCCTTGGCCACACCACTTCGCGAGCGGGACCGGCCGTGCATCTCGGGCAGAGAACACATTGCTGTCTGACAGTGCTCATGGAGACCAAGATTAATGGCCGAGGCACAGCTACCTTGAACCTGGCCTTGGCCACACCACTTGGCTAGCGGGACGGGCCGTGCGACTCGGGCAGTGAACACATTGCTGTCTGACAGTGCTCATGGAGACAAAGATTAATGGCCGAGGCACAGCTACCTTGAACCAGGCCTTGGCCACACCACTTCGCTAGCGGGACCGGCCGTGCACCTCGGGCAGAGAACACATTGCTGTCTGACAGTGGTCAGGGAGACCAAGATTAATGGCCGAGGCACAGCTACCTTTAACCACGCCTTGGCCACACCACTTCGCTAGCGAGACGGGCCATGCGCCTCGGGCAGAGAACACATTGCTGTCTGACAGTGCTCATGGAGACCAAATTAATGGCCGAGGCACAGCTACCTTTAACCAGGCCTTGGCCACACCACTTGGCTAGCGGGACGGGCCGTGCGCCTCGGGCAGAGAACACATTGCTGTCTGACAGTGCTCATGAAGACCAAGATTAATGGCCGAGGCACAGCTACCTTTAACCAGGCCTTGGACACACCACTTCACTAGCGGGACGGGCCGTGCACCTCGGGCAGAGAACACATTGCTGTCTGACAGTGCTCATGGAGACCAAGATTAATGGCCGAGGCACAGCTACCTTTAACCAGGCCTTGGCCACACCATTTCATTAGCGGGACGGGCCGTGCGCCTCGGGCAGAGAACACATTGCTGTCTGACAGTGGTCATGGAGACCAAGATTAATGGCCGAGGCACAGCTACCTTTAACCAGGCCTTGGCCACACCACTTGGCTAGCGGGACGGGCCGTGAGCCTCGGGCAGAGAACACATTGCTGTCTGACAGTGCTCATGGAGACCAAGATTAATGGCCGAGGCACAGCTACCTTTAACCAGGCCTTGGCCACACCACTTCACTAGCGGGACGGGCCGTGCACCTCGGGCAGAGAACACATTGCTGTCTGACAGTGCTCATGGAGACCAAGATTAATGGCCGAGGCACAGCTACCTTTAACCAGGCCTTGGCCACACCATTTCATTAGCGGGACGGGCCGTGCGCCTCGGGCAGAGAACACATTGCTGTCTGACAGTGGTCATGGAGACCAAGATTAATGGCCGACGCACAGCTACCTTTAACCAGGCCTTGGCCACACCACTTCACGAGCGGGACGGGCCGTGTGCCTCGGGCAGAGAACACATTGCTGTCTGACAGTGGTCATGGAGACCAAGATTAATGGCCGAGGCACAGCTACCTTTAACTAGGCCTTGGCCACACCACTTGGCTAGCGGGACGGGCCGTGCACCTCGGGCAGAGAACACATTGCTGTCTGACAGTGCTCACGCAGACCAAGATTAATGGCCGAGGCACAGCTACCTTTAACCACGCCTTGGCCACACCACTTGGCTAGCGGGACCGGCCGTGCACCTCGGGCAGAGAACACATTGCTGTCTGACAGTGGTCAGGGAGCCCAAGATTAATGGCCGAGGCACAGCTACCTTTAACCACGCCTTGGCCACACCACTTGGCTAGCGGGACCGGCCGTGCACCTCGGGCAGAGAACACATTGCTGTCTGACAGTGCTCACGAAGACCAAGATTAATGGCCGAGGCACAGCTACCTTTAACCAGGCCTTGGCCACACCACTTCGCTAGCGGGACCGGCCGTGCGCCTCGGGCAGAGAACACATTGCTGTCTGACAGTGCTCATGGAGACCAAGATTAATGGCCGAGGCACAGCTACCTTTAACCAGGCCATGGCCACACCACTTCGCTAGCGGGACGGGCCGTGCGCCTCGGGCAGAGAACACATTGCTGTCTGACAGTGGTCATGGAGACCAAGATTAATGGCCGAGGCACAGCTACCTTTAACCAGGCCTTGGCCACACCACTTGGCTAGTGGGACGGGCCGTGCACCTCGGGCAGAGAACACATTGCTGTCTGACAGTGGTCAGGGAGACCAAGATTAATGGCCGAGGCACAGCTACCTTTAACCAGGCCTTGGCCACACCACTTCGCTAGCGGGACGGGCCGTGCGCCTCGGGCAGAACACATTGCTGTCTGACAGTGCTCACGGAGACCAAGATTAATGGCCGAGGCACAGCTACCTTTAACCAGGCCTTGGCCACACCACTTGGCTAGCGGGACGGGCCGTGCATCTCGGGCAGAGAACACATTGCTGTCTGACAGTGGTCACGGAGACCAAGATTAATGGCCGAGGCACAGCTACCTTTAACCAGGCCTTGGCCACACCACTTCGCTAGCGGGACCGGCCGTGCACCTCGGGCAGAGAACACATTGCTGTCTGACAGTGCTCAGGGAGACCAAGATTAATGGCCGAGGCACAGCTACCTTTAACCAGGCCTTGGCCACACCACTTCGCTAGCGGGACGGGCCGTGCGACTCGGGCAGAGAACACATTGCTGTCTGACAGTGCTCATGGAGACAAAGATTAATGGCCGAGGCAATGCTTCCTTGAACCACGCCTTGGCCACACCACTTGGCTAGTGGGACGGGCCGTGCACCTCGGGCAGAGAACACATTGCTGTCTGACAGTGGTCAGGGAGACCAAGATTGATGGCCGAGGCACAGCTACCTTTAACCAGGCCTTGGCCACACCACTTCGCTAGCGGGACGGGCCGCGCGCCTCGGGCAGAGAACACATTGCTGTCTGACAGTGCTCATGGAGACCAAATTAATGGCCGAGGCACAGCTACCTTTAACCAGGCCTTGGCCACACCACTTGGCTAGCGGGACGGGCCGTGCGCCTCGGGCAGAGAACACATTGCTGTCTGACAGTGCTCATGAAGACCAAGATTAATGGCCGAGGCACAGCTACCTTTAACCAGGCCTTGGACACACCACTTCACTAGCGGGACGGGCCGTGCACCTCGGGCAGAGAACACATTGCTGTCTGACAGTGCTCATGGAGACCAAGATTAATGGCCGAGGCACAGCTACCTTTAACCAGGCCTTGGCCACACCATTTCATTAGCGGGACGGGCCGTGCGCCTCGGGCAGAGAACACATTGCTGTCTGACAGTGGTCATGGAGACCAAGATTAATGGCCGAGGCACAGCTACCTTTAACCAGGCCTTGGCCACACCACTTGGCTAGCGGGACGGGCCGTGAGCCTCGGGCAGAGAACACATTGCTGTCTGACAGTGCTCATGGAGACCAAGATTAATGGCCGAGGCACAGCTACCTTTAACCAGGCCTTGGCCACACCACTTCACTAGCAGGACGGGCCGTGCACCTCGGGCAGAGAACACATTGCTGTCTGACAGTGCTCATGGAGACCAAGATTAATGGCCGAGGCACAGCTACCTTTAACCAGGCCTTGGCCACACCATTTCATTAGCGGGACGGGCCGTGCGCCTCGGGCAGAGAACACATTGCTGTCTGACAGTGGTCATGGAGACCAAGATTAATGGCCGACGCACAGCTACCTTTAACCAGGCCTTGGCCACACCACTTCACGAGCGGGACGGGCCGTGTGCCTCGGGCAGAGAACACATTGCTGTCTGACAGTGGTCATGGAGACCAAGATTAATGGCCGAGGCACAGCTACCTTTAACTAGGCCTTGGCCACACCACTTGGCTAGCGGGACGGGCCGTGCACCTCGGGCAGAGAACACATTGCTGTCTGACAGTGCTCACGCAGACCAAGATTAATGGCCGAGGCACAGCTACCTTTAACCACGCCTTGGCCACACCACTTGGCTAGCGGGACCGGCCGTGCACCTCGGGCAGAGAACACATTGCTGTCTGACAGTGGTCAGGGAGCCCAAGATTAATGGCCGAGGCACAGCTACCTTTAACCACGCCTTGGCCACACCACTTGGCTAGCGGGACCGGCCGTGCACCTCGGGCAGAGAACACATTGCTGTCTGACAGTGCTCACGAAGACCAAGATTAATGGCCGAGGCACAGCTACCTTTAACCAGGCCTTGGCCACACCACTTCGCTAGCGGGACCGGCCGTGCGCCTCGGGCAGAGAACACATTGCTGTCTGACAGTGCTCATGGAGACCAAGATTAATGGCCGAGGCACAGCTACCTTTAACCAGGCCATGGCCACACCACTTCGCTAGCGGGACGGGCCGTGCGCCTCGGGCAGAGAACACATTGCTGTCTGACAGTGGTCATGGAGACCAAGATTAATGGCCGAGGCACAGCTACCTTTAACCAGGCCTTGGCCACACCACTTGGCTAGTGGGACGGGCCGTGCACCTCGGGCAGAGAACACATTGCTGTCTGACAGTGGTCAGGGAGACCAAGATTAATGGCCGAGGCACAGCTACCTTTAACCAGGCCTTGGCCACACCACTTCGCTAGCGGGACGGGCCGTGCGCCTCGGGCAGAACACATTGCTGTCTGACAGTGCTCACGGAGACCAAGATTAATGGCCGAGGCACAGCTACCTTGAACCAGGCCTTGGCCACACCACTTCACTAGCGGGACCGGCCGTGCATCTCGGGCAGAGAACACATTGTTGTCTGACGTGATCACGGAGACCAAGAGGCACAGCTACCTTTAACCAGGCCTTGGCCACACCACTGCGCTAGCGGGACGGGCTGTTCATCTTGGGCAGAGAACACATTGCTGTCTGACAGTGCCCACGGAGACCAAGATTAATGGCCGAGGCACAGCTACCTTTAACCACGCGTTGGCCACACCACTTTGCTAGCGGGACGGGCCGTGCATCTCGGGCAGAGAACACATTGCTGTCTGACTGTGCTCATGGAGACCAAGATTAATGGCCGAGGCACAGCTACCTTGAACCAGGCCTTGGCCACACCACTTGGATAGCGGGACGGGCCGTGCATCTCGGGCAGAGAACATATTGCTGTCTGACAGTGCTCACGGAGACCATGATTAATGGCCGAGGCACAGCTACCTTTAACCAGGCCTTGGCCACACCACGTGGCTAGCGGGACCGGCCGTGCACCTCGGGCAGAGAACACATTGCTGTCTGACAGTGGTCATGGAGACCAAGATTAATGGCCGAGGCACAGCTACATTTAACCAGGCCTTGGCCACACCACTTCACTAGCGGGACGGACCGTGCGCCTCGGGCAGAGAACACATTGCTGTCTGACAGTGGTCAGCGAGACCAAGATTAATGGCCGAGGCACAGCTACCTTTAACCAGGCCTTGGCCACACCACTTGGCTAGCGGGACCGGCCGTGCACCTCGGGCAGAGAACACATTGCTGTCTGACAGTGGTCATGGAGACCAAGATTAATGGCCGAGGCACAGCAACCTTTAACCACGCCCTTGGCCACACCACTTCATTAGCGGGACCGGCCGTGCGCCTCGGGCAGAGAACACATTGCTGTCTGACAGTGGTCAGGGAGACCAAGATTAATGGCCGAGGCACAGCTACCTTTAACCACGCCTTGGCCACACCACTTCGCTAGCGGGACCGGCCGTGCCTCTCGGGCAGAGAACACATTGCTGTCTGACAGTGGTCACGGAGACCAAGATTAATGGCCGAGGCACAGCTACCTTTAACCAGGCCTTGGCCACACCACTTCCCTAGCGGGACGGGCCGTGCATCTCGGGCAGAGAACACATTGCTGTCTGACAGTGCTCATGGAGACCAACATTAATGGCCGAGGCACAGCTACCTTTAACCAGGCCTTGGCCACACCACTTCACTAGCGGGACGGGCCGTGCGCCTCAGGCAGAGAACACATTGCTGTCTGACAGTGGTCAGGGAGACCAAGATTAATGGCCGAGGCACAGCTACCTTTAACCAGGCCTTGGCCACACCACTTGGCTAGTGGGACGGGCTGTGCACCTCGGGCAGAGAACACATTGCTGTCTGACAGTGGTCAGGGAGACCAAGATTAATGGCCGAGGCACAGCTACCTTTAACCAGGCCTTGGCCACACCGCTTCGCTAGCGGGACCGGCCGTGCACCTCGGGCAGAGAACACATTGCTGTCTGACAGTGCTCATGGAGACCAAGATTAATGGCCGAGGCACAGCTACCTTTAACCAGGCCTTGGCCACACCACTTCACTAGCGGGCCGGGCCGTGCATCTCGGGCAGAGAACACATTGCTGTCTGACAGTGCTCATGGAGACCAAGATTATGGCCGAGGCACAGCTAACCTTAACCACGCCTTGGCCACACCACTTGGCTAGCGGGACCGGCCGTGCACCTCGGGCAGAGAATACGTTGCTGTCTCACAGTGCTCATGGAGACCAAGATTAATGGCCGAGGCACAGCTACCTTTAACCAGGCCTTGGCCACACCACTTGGCTAGCGGGACGGGCCGTGCGCCTCGGGCAGAGAACACATTGCTGACTGACAGTGGTCACGGAGACCAAGATTAATGGCCGAGGGACAGCTAACTTTAACCAGGCCTTGGCCACACCACTTCACTAGCGGGTCCGGCCGTGCATCTCGGGCAGAGAACACATTGCTGTCTGACAGTGCTCATGGAGACCAAGATTAATGGCCGAGGCACAGCTACCTTTAACCAGGCATTGGCCACAGCACCTCGCTAGCGGGACGGGCCGTGCGCCTCGGGCAGAGAACACATTGCTGTCTGACAGTGCTCACGGAGACCAAGATTAATGGCCGAGGCACAGCTACCTTTAACCAGGCCTTGGCCACACCACTTCACTAGCGGGACGGGCCGTGCACCTCGGGCAGAGAACACATTGCTGTCTGACAGTGGTCAGGGAGACCAAGATTAATGGCCGAGGCACAGCTACCTTTAACCAGGCCTTGGCCACACCACTTGGCTAGCGGGACGGGCCGTGCATCTCGGGCAGAGAACACATTGCTGTCTGACAGTGGTCACGGAGACCAAGATTAATGGCCGAGGCACAGCTACCTTTAACCAGGCCTTGGCCACACCACTTCGCTAGCGGGACCGGCCGTGCACCTCGGGCAGAGAACACATTGCTGTCTGACAGTGCTCAGGGAGACCAAGATTAATGGCCGAGGCACAGCTACCTTTAACCAGGCCTTGGCCACACCACTTCGCTAGCGGGACGGGCCGTGCGACTCGGGCAGAGAACACATTGCTGTCTGACAGTGCTCATGGAGACAAAGATTAATGGCCGAGGCAATGCTTCCTTGAACCACGCCTTGGCCACACCACTTGGCTAGTGGGACGGGCCGTGCACCTCGGGCAGAGAACACATTGCTGTCTGACAGTGGTCAGGGAGACCAAGATTGATGGCCGAGGCACAGCTACCTTTAACCAGGCCTTGGCCACACCACTTCGCTAGCGGGACGGGCCGCGCGCCTCGGGCAGAACACATTGCTGTCTGACAGTGGTCATGGAGACCAAGATTAATGGCCGAGGCACAGCTACCTTTAACCAGGCCTTGGCCACACCGCTTCACTAGCGGGACGGGCCGTGAGCCTCGGGCAGATAACACATTGCTGTCTCCCAATATTGTAACTTGACATCGGGTTATTAGAAAGAAGTTCACTAATTTGCATGGTGCGTGTACTGTAGATGACAAAAGGAGATTCTGATGCAAGTTATTTAATAATCTACTCTAGATTTGTCAAATACCACTCACTCACTGACTCATTCATTCATCACAAAATCTCAGGATTGGAGTGAAATTTGGTATGCAGCTTTCTCAGGGGCCGTAGGTGCTCGCTAAGAAAGGTTTTCAAAAAATTCACTCGGGATCATGGTCAAACCGCGATTATAAGAAGCAATGTGGGCTACAGCACGTCACCCATACCAGTCTTTGCAGGCAGTGAGCTTACTGTCGTAACATGCATGTCAATGTTGTCTGCACTCCGGACCTTTACCCACTCTCTCTGTTCAAACAGTACTTCACTGTAACTTCTGTTTATACTTTATACTTTCACCATCACTTTATAATCATCATATTGCATTATATATTAGCCTTTAGTTGACGTAACTGTCGAGTTCCTTCGTTTGTTGGATTAGGTACGGCGTTTTTCATCATTTATTGGTAGTACATAGTTACAGTAGAGAGCAGAGTTCAGGCAGCTGAGATGAGATTCCTGAGAAGTATGGTCCAGAAAACGAGGAGAGACAGTGAGAAATGAAGATATACGGAAAGAAATGGGAGTACAGAAACTAAATGACAAACTGGAGCAAAACAGATTGAGATGGTTTGGACATGTCAAACGGATGAATGAAGTAAGGCTACCAAGACGAGCACTGGAACGACAGGGAAGAGAGGACGAGGAAGACCAAGGATGCGTTGGATGGACTCGGTGAAGAATAACATTGGAAAACGGAACCTGGATTGGATCACCATGTCGGAAGAGGAAAGGTGGAATGATAGAACAAAGTGGAGAGGAACCATATTTGCCCCCACCCAGTGTCAGCTGGAAAAAGTGAAATGAAGAAGAAGACATAGTTATAATGAAAAGTAGACTTTGGTAAAAGAAAATTACCTCTAGCAACGTTAATTTTGTTCAGTTAAGCTAGGTCTATTCCATTTATCAGGTATTATTAAGTAGAGATTTGTTTTATTACGTTAGAAGAATATCCCTCAACGTCACAAAAGCACTCAAGCACCTTTGAAGAAGACCGTGTCTGCCGCTAACTTTTACAGCTTCGGAATATTTGAGCTTGAGGGTGATAATTCTTATCTTTGGTTATTTCGCAATCTTCTCAATCAGTTTCAGGTTGATATGTATGCAAAGATTGAGACACTACTCTGGATTCGCATCAATCAGAAAAAGTTGAGAAGTTAGGAATATGTGCACCTGAAGGGCGCAATGAGTAAAGCTGTCAGCCGTTTGTCAGATATTGGTAAAATGGTCGTCTTGCCGTCGACTTTCACTGAACGCATGTGCCATTTTGGACGTCCTGATTTTTTTTATAACATTCACCTGCAATCATAAATGGTCCGAAGTAGTCGAGCTCCTGAAACAAGGTCAACAACCTCAAGATAGACATGATTTGGTAGCGCGGGTATTCCATTTGCAAGTCAAGCCCATGATAAGACTTCTTAATAAGGGTTGTATCTTTGGTCCTTCAAGGTGTCACATGTATTCCATTGAATGGCAAAAGCAAGGATTACCTCACGTTCAAATACTTCTGTGGCTGGAAGAAAAGCTAAGGCCTGAAGACATCGACAAAGTGATCTGTGCTGAGATTCCTCACCCAAATTTTGACCCTGGTCTCCATGAGATTGTCAAGGCAACCATGATCCACGGTCCATGTGGAGTTCTCAACAGGAGTTCGTCTTGCATGGTGGAAGGAATATGCAACAAGAAGTACCCCAGACCACTCATCAAGGAAACCCAAACCGGGGAAGATGGGTGTCCCAAATATCGCAGGCTGCCCACTTCGGAGGATGGGGTTTCTATTATTAAAAAGGGAGTGGAAATTGACAATAGCTGGGTGGTACCTTATAACCCCGTCCTATCTCGCACCTTCTCAGCTTATATCAATGTTGAGTACTGCAACTCTGTAAAGTCAATAAAATACATTTGCAAGTATGTTAACAAAGGTTCCGACCAAGCTACTTTTACCATCGGAGAGTTTGACGAAGTTGCGAGATATGAATCAGGACGTTACATCAGCAGCTCAGAGGCGGCTTGGCGCATATTCTGCTTCCTCATACATGAACGCTATCTTTTGGTCATGCAACTTGCCGTCCACCTCGAGAACCGCCAGCGGGTTTACTTTAATGAAGACTACGTTCGTGACCAGTTTAACAGCCCTCCAAACACAACTCTTCTCGCTTTCTTCGAACTATGCCGATCCGATAAATTTGCTTGAACACTTTTATATTATGAAGTTCCATCCTATTTCGTTTGGAAAGGTAAGAAGTTCTGTAGAAGCAAAGAAGGAAAACCAGTCCCAGGCCATCCTGGTGTGAAAAAAGATCAGACCCTTGGCAGAGTTTACACCGTTCACCCTGGTAATAATGGGAATACTAGTTGCCATTTCTGGTCCGTATTGACGTATATAAATAGTTTAATCAGTTGAAACTTTCCGTCAAATCAATACAAAATATTTTGCGCTATTATTGCGCTAAGTTAGGTACATGTTTCGAACCTTGTATGCCGGTCCTTCATCAGCCTCTCACACAAATGGCAACACATCAAAAAAACACTGAACAAAATCCAAAAATGCATGCACACTAATAATACATATTAAAAACATTACATTAAAAT
This sequence comes from Meconema thalassinum, assembly GCA_946902985.2. Taxonomy (NCBI): domain Eukaryota; kingdom Metazoa; phylum Arthropoda; class Insecta; order Orthoptera; family Tettigoniidae; genus Meconema; species Meconema thalassinum. Next base: position 277,002,356 of record OX336388.2, read on the forward strand.
TTTTTTGTACGAAACATATTAAAAACACATGTTAAAAGTTCTGAGAGTCCATTTCACTTGTTCATAAGCACATGTCTTTCTGATAGGAGATCTTATCCTATTCTGTTGTTTGCTTCTTGTCATGTGGGGAACGGAAATAGAGTATTAATCCTATTTGAATGGTCCAAATGCAAAAGACTTTTAGGTACTCCCTTTTGATAGGAGATCTTGTCCAGTTCTGCTTCTTGTCATATGGGGAACGGAAATAGAATAGTATTCCCATTTGAATGGTCCAAATGCAAAAGACTTTTAGGTACTCCCAGACTAAACAAGTAGTCCTCTGTTGAAAGAAAAATTAAATTGATTTAGTGAATGGACTGAAATAATGAGAATCTAATATATGATCAACCAGAAAACGATTGCTATAAAATCCTTACCTCCCAGTGTGTGCAGTGAACCTGTGCGCCTGAAACAGCTGTTGCAACTCAAGTGCTGAGTCTAGGCGAGGCTACTACATCCGCCTCCTTTACATAAAATCCCTGGCCCTCAGTCTTTTACTGACCCCAAAACCGTGGCAGGGGTGGTTCAACCAACATTTCAAGCGGCATGTAAAGCACTTGGCTTCCTAGAGGATGATGCGCACTGGGACCGCACACTAGAGGAAGCGTCCAACACCGACTCTCCCCTCAAGATACGCGAGCTGTTTGACATCTTACCGGTGTTTTGACGAGTGAGTGATCCCATCATGCTCTGGAAAAAACACAAAGACAGCCTCGCGGAAGATGTGGTGAGAGAGGTTCAGAGGCAGTGTGCTGATGTCAACCTGGTCATGGGTGTTATCTACAACAGGTGTCTGGTGCTTCTTGAGGATTTAGTACTAAAAATGTCTGGTCAACAACTGGAACTCTTTGGACTTCCGTCACCTTCTCGAGAACAAGACTCCGTCGTTCACCGAGAATATGTCAGTGAACTATCTTACGACACAATTAAGTTGTCCAAAGTGGTTGCTGATAATGTTCCAAAATTGAACAACGAGCCTATGACGAAATAGTTCGAAGTGTTGTTTCAGAATGGGGTCAGCTCTTTTTTCTGGATGCACCAGACGGAACTGGCAAAACCTTCCTGATTAATCTCCTGCTCAGTACATTTAGAAGTCGACAGAACATAGCCATTGCAGTCGCCACCTCGGGTATTGCAGCAACCCTACTGGATGGTGGAGGAACAGCGCATTCTGCCTTCAAGCTCCCTCTTAACCTCAGTCACGTTGCATCTGCCCTTTGTAACATCTCTGCAGTTTCCTTTGAATGTCTGCTACGCCACGACAATTAACATGGCTCAGGGGCAGATTTAAAAGTAGCTGGCGGGGATCTGAGAAGTGACTGTTTTGCACATGGTCAACTGTACGTGGCATGCTCCAGAGTCAGTTTTTCTGGTGGCTTAGTCATTCTGCAGCCTGAGAGAAAGACCAGAAATGTAGTTTACCGAGGAGTGCTTAGTCGTTAAAAACACTCTTGATAGACATGGCAGTAGGCTAGGGGACCTGCTTTAAATCAAAGCTCCCCGTCGTATATTGCACCCGATTTCCAATTTCAACGCTCCATGTTTCCGTCATTATCTTCCACTACAGGAAAAATTTATATACCGTATTTACTCGAATAAGACCCGCACCCTGATTTTGAAGAACAAAATTTTAAAAAAAGAATTTTTACTCAAAATTATTTACTATCTTAAATAAATAAACAGAATAGCATTTATCCAAAATAGTTTCCAACAGTTTTGAAGTCGTCCTAAAATAACACACATCAAACGATTAAAAATACAAATAAAAGTACACAAACACTTCATTCATCATCATCAGAAGTACCAACTTCGGAACTTTTATCACCATCACTTTCCCACTAAATGTCGTCATCACAGCCATCCATAGCATTCGAAATACTACATTTCTTGAAGTTCTTCCGTATGAGATCTCCAGAGATTCGATTCCATGCCGTCAAAAACCACGAACACAGCAGCTGAACTTTCGGGCGCTGAATACGACCAGTTGGAGTCGGTGCGTGCTTATCGGCCGCCATCCGATCCGTATACAGCTGTTTCAAGGTTGCTTTGAACGAGCGGTTCACGCAGCATAGACGTCATCCCGCCCAATCACGAATACATGACTCGTCAATATCATATTTCCTACCGGGCACGATTTCCAATAACTTCAGCTTCCCTCGCAACTTTCAATTTCTCACTCACAGTAAATGACCGCAAACGTTTCGTAGCATTCAAGTTTACACTCTGAGAACGTGCGTGTGACGCCGCGTGCTTACGGTAAAACAAAGTTATAGCCGGAAGAAGGCTAGCACCATCTAGCGGATACTCGCAACACCCGATATCGCGCGCGGCGGGCAATTTAGATCTTTCAAATTTGGATGACTCAAATAAGACCCGCACCCCAATTTTTCACGTCCGAATTTGTTTAAAAATGTGCGGGTGGTATTCGAGTATATACGGTAACTAATGTTATAACGGGATTCCAAATGTTATTGCGGGCGAAGCTGCGGGTAACAGCTAGTTAGTGAATAAAACGATAAAACTGATAAAATTACTTCACATAAAATTAACTTATACTAAAACACGAATCAAATAAATACTTCATATAGGTGTTAACAATTTTGGTTTCTTACTTTCACTTGAAGTAGGCCTATTCAATGTGTCTGTCTATAATACCATATTTACTCGGCTAAAGGACACCCTTTTTTTCTCTAAATTTTTAGTTCCGAAATTGAGGGGGGAACTATAGACGCGTACTTCGGAAAAATCCATTATTTTGGGAAAAAGAGAGAGTAAAAATAAGCGATTTTATTTTGATGCTACATAGTACGATATATTCAATCAAAATAACCGAAGTTTACATGTTTAATGAGCCCATTATGAGACTGCCATAACCTCTATTCCTAATGACTTTCACTACTATCCCTTGCTAAGCAAAGAAATAGAATGGAATGGACCAAGTATCAGACATGGATATGCAAACTTTATTTTTATTTGAACATAGGGCGGGAGAATGAATCAATTAGGGAATGCAGGATCACTTCTCACTAATATTTGTAAACACAACCGAGCACGTACCGGTATCATTCACATATTTCACATTCATATACCATTCATTGGTGGTAAAGGATGGGGAAACAGGAATAAGGAAGAAGAGAGATTGCTGGAACTGTGCAAGATAAATGGGCTAATGGTTGGAAACACATGGTACAAGAAGAGAGAGAGCCATAAAATTACTTGGGATTTGACTAAGAAATCAGTGGTGGACTACATTCTATGCGGGAAGGAGACAAAGAAGAGTATCACGGATATAAGGGTAATACCTTCAGAAGCCCTGGACAGTGAACACCGTCTGCTGGTCGCCAAGGTGAGAGGACTGAAGGAAAAGAGGAGAACTGAGAACCAAGAAAGAAGAATAAGGACATGGAAGCTGAAGGAGGATGGAAATAAGGAGAAGTTCCAGATATTAGTGAGGAACAAATTACCGAAGGATGATCCGAGAACAGGTGAAGACTTTCAAAGGAAAAGTTTTGTTGGACAGGCTGATGAAGGGGGAGTGTTAGCCCTCGAAACATGTCCCTGTAAGTAATTAGCAATAAATAGTATTGAAAGGCGGAAATTTTATTATTCTTTCAAAGTTATAGTTACGTCAATACGGAGACATTATGAACAGGTGAAGAAGAATGGAATAGGTTCAGGGACATGTTGGTAGAAGCAGCGGAAGTCGTGTGTGGCAGAACTAGTGGAAAGAAAAGGTCGAAGGAAACACCATGGTGGAACTCCAGAAATAAGGAAGCTGTGAAAAAGAAAAATGAAGCATTCAGGAAATGGTTCCAACAGAGGACAAACAAGAGAAGAATACCAAGAGCGGAAGAAAGAAGCAGGAGAAGTAGTGAAGGAAGAAAAAAAAGAAATGGCTGGCGAAATGGACAGAAATGATGAGGAGGACTGTGATGGCAGTAAGAAAGTGTTGTATGGAATGATAAAGGCAAAGAGAAGAGATACAGGGGAAAATGTCAGAATGGTGGACAGGAATGGAAAGGAGGTTGAAAATATGGAAGAAGTAAAGGTTATCTGGAGAGAATACTTCAAGGAACTCCTAAATCCAACTAAAACCAGCGTAGTGGACATTGTGGAGGAAGAAACAGACAGTGACCAAGACATTTCAGAGAAAGAATTGACATGGAAAGAAGTGGAGGAAGCATTAAAGAAGATGAAAGGGGGGAAAGGCACCGGGAATAGACGAAGTGAGTGTGGAGATGGTGAGAGCAGCAGGGGTGATGGGAACACAGTGGCTCTTTCGAGTAATGAAAGTGATATGGAGGGAGACGGACTGGAAAAGAGGGATAATAATACCCATATTTAAAAAGGGAAGTAGGAAGGAATGCAAGAACTACAGGGGAATTACACTCATGTGCCACTGCGCCAAAATATTTGAGAAGGTACTGGAGAGAAGAATTCGGACAGAAGTTGAAGATGGGCTGAGGGAAGAACAGTATGGATTCAGGCCAGGAAGGTCAACAGTTGACCTCATCTTTGCTGTAAGACAGCTACAAGAACACCATTATGAATATGGGAAAGATCTGGTGATGACCTTCTTGGATATTGAGAAAGCATTAATAGAAACAAAGTATGGGAAGCAATGAGAGCAAAAGCAGTGAACAAGGAGACAGTGGCAAGAGTGAAAGCAATGTATGAGGGAAGCAAAAGCTGTGTAAAGGTGGGAAGGGAGAGAACGGAATGGTTTCAACTGGAGAGTGGTCTGAATCAGGGAAGTGCCCTCTCACCCCTGTTATTTATAGTGGTGATGGATGAAATCATACGAAAAGTGGTAAATAGCATTGGGGAAAGGAAAATGAAGGCAATGTTGTTTGCTGATGACCTTCTGGTATGGGGAGAGGATGAGGAAGAAGTACAAGAGCAATTAGATGAGTGGGAGAAGGTAGTGTTATCATATGGGATGAAGTTCTCAGCACAAAAGAGTGAAGTGGTCATCACAACGAGGAAGAAGAACAGACTGGATATGGGCATAACACTTGGAGGAAAGCAGTTGCAGAAAGTAGAATGCTTCAAGTATTTGGGAAGCATAATTGAAGAAAAGGGAGGCAATAGGATGGAAATAAATGAAAGGGGAAGGTGCGCAGATGGATTTTTCAAGAGTGTTAGGGGGATGATACGGAATAGATGTACCACAAAAATGTAAAGGAATCATCTACAAGACCTACTTGTGCCAATTTTGACGATGGTTCAGAAACATGGGTGATAAAGGAAAGGGACAAGAGTAAAATACGAGCAGTGGAGATGAAGTTCCAGAGTAGGGTAGGAGTGACAAGAATGGACAGAGTAAGGAATGAGAGAGACAGAGAGATGGTAAGAGAGGCATTGCAAAATAGAATAGAGCGATCTAGGCTACAATGGTATGGACATGTGAGGAGGATGCGAGAGGAGAGGATACCGAAGATGTTTGGAATGGAAATGAAGGGAAGGAGGCCAAGGGGAAGACCAAGGGATAGATGGACAAAAGAAATTAAGAAGAGTGTGGAGGAAAGAGGAGTGTGCTGGGACACAGTGAAAGATGAGAGATGGTGGATGGACAGGAAACGATGGAGAGGCTTATATTCCAAGCAGACCCGACCAGCGGTCGGAAACTGCTCAAGATGATAATAATAATAATAATAATAATAATACCAATAATGTTTCACACACAAACACCAACGGTTATTGTAACGTTGAATCTTTTAAATATAATATTATCCGGGAGGGCGCCAGCTCATAAACCAAATGCTTACGAACAGAATATAAGCTAGAGCACATCATATCTCTCTAGTCTCAGGTCGTGGCATGAAAACAAATCACCAACCAGGAACACTAGGCAAATGCAAGATACCATATACCGTAATGAAATGAAAATCCACAGCCTGCTTCCAGTCTCCGACCGGGTCAGGAATGGAATGAATGAAGCCCCCATCTAGCGGCGAGGATATGGACTGTGCCGGCTGCCGAGGCCTGACGCACTCCTCTGGGGCAATGATTAAATGAATGACAGATGAAATGAAATGATAGTGGAGAGTGATGCTGGAATGATATTTTGACAGGGAAAACCGGAGTACCCGGAGAAAAACCTGTCTGCCTCCGTTTTGTCCAGCACAGATCTCACATGGAGTGACCGGGATTTGAACCACGGACCCAGCGGTGAGAGGCCGGCGTGCTGCCGCCTAAGCCACGGAGGCTTGGTACCATATACCGTAATATAATTTTTAAAAAGATAGAACAAATCGAAACAAAAGGAACTAATTTAATAAAATACTGAGGTTTATCTAAAATGAATAAATAATTGGAATACAGTACAGTGGAATCTCGTTCTCGGTTACGACGTTTTCCCGTTTAGCGCGATGATTTTCTCAAGTTCCAGTCCCAATTCTACAAAATACATGTTGATATATCCCCTTAATACGTTCTCTATTCCCGCTTACGACGATCAAATTTCTGATTTTATTCTTATCTTATATATAAAAGTGAAAGTCTGTATGTGGGTATGTATGTGGGTCTGTTCCGTATACAAATCTACACCGTTACACCAATCTCAACCAAATTTTGCATACACATAGTTTAGGACCCAGAAGGAACCGCTGGCTACATGAATTTTCGATAGTCTTTATCATTCTTCTGATTTTGGCCCTTTTGCACTCAAGCACAGGCTAATCAAATCATAAAATATACTCATGAAGGAATGGCAAAGCAGATAGTTTCCATGGCAACATAGCTCAAGTCGAGACACGGCCGACTGGATGCCAGTTGCGCTCTGCACTACCGGTATAGAAAATGAGGATCTTTACTTGAAATCCCGTTAGTTACTCAACTGCTCACACAGCACTGTCAACCGAGTTTAGCATAACAAAGACTTGACACTGTCTTCTACTACACACATCAAAAAAAGTTTTGCATCACCTCGGTTCCCAGATCTCCGGCATATAGACGTTGACTGTGTATATTGTATCAAAGATACAGTCCCTTTGACTGTTCATAGATGTCACTAAAACTGCTCAAAGATGTAAACAACCATGCATGAGCAGGGCCTATTAGACGGAGGGGGTACGACAGCCGATCAGTTCCAGTCATTCCACCAGGACGAAGGTACGCTGCTCATGTTGTCTGTAGTTCTACCATGCCTAGAAGGTCAATACCGCAGTTCGATCGCGTCCGCATTGTTACTTTGTGTCAAGAAGGGCTCTCAACAAGGGAAGTTTCCAGGCGTCTCAGAGTGAACCAAAGCGATGTTGTTCGGACATGGAGGAGGTACAGAGATACAGGAACTGTCGATGACAGGCCTCGCTCAGGCCGCCCAAGGGCTACTACTGTAGTGGATGACCGCTACTTACGGATTGCCGCTCGGAGGAACCCTGACAGCAATGCCACCATGTTGAATAATGCGTTTCGTTCAGCCACAGGACGTCGTGTTTCAACTCAAACTGTGCGCAATAGGCTGCATGATGCGCAACTTCACTCCCGACGTCCATGGCGAGGTCCGGCTTTGCAACCCCGACACCATGCAGCGCGGTACAGATGGGCCCAACAACATGCTGAATGGACCCCACAGAATTGGCATCACGTTCTCTTCACCGATGAGTGTCGCATATGCCTTCAACCAGACAATCGTCGGAGACGTGTTTGGAGGCACCCTGGTCAGGCTGAACGTCTTAGACACACTGTCCAGCGAGTGCAGCAAGGTGGTGGTTCCCTGATGTTTTGGGGTGGCATTATGTGGGGCCGACGTACGCCACTGGTGGTCATGGAAGGCTCCGAAACGGCTTTACGATACCTGAATGACATCCTCCGATCCATAGTGCAACCATATCGGCAGAATATTGGAGAGGCATTTGTCTTCATGGACGACAATTCTCGACCTCATCGTGCACATCTTGTGAATGCGTTCCTTCAAGATAACGACATCGCTCGACTACAGTGGCCAGCATGTTCGCCAGACATGAACCCTATCGAACATGTCTGGGATATGTTGAAAAGGGCTGTTTATGGACGTCTTGACCCACCAACCACTCTGAGAGATTTACGCCGAATTGTCGTTGAGGAGTGGGACAATTTGGACCAACAGTGTCTTGATGAACTTGTGGATAGTATGCCACGACGAATACAGGCATGCATCAATGCAAGAGGACGTGCTACTGGGTATTAGAGGTAGTGGTGTGTACTGCAATCTGGACCACAAATGCTGCAAGTCTAGCTGTATGCTGGTACAACATGCAATGTGTGGGTCTCATGAGCAATAAAACGAGCTGAAATGTTGTTTGTGTTGATCTCTATTCCCTTTGTATTTAAAGGTTCCGGAACTCTTGGAACCGAGGTGATGCAAAACTTTTTTTGATGTGTGTATATATTTGTCAAATACCACTCACTCACTCACTCACTCATTCATTCATCACGAAATCTCAGAAACCACCGAACGGATTGAAATGAAATTTGGTATGCAGCTTCCTCAAGGGCCGCAAATGCCCACTAAGAGAGGATTTTTGTATATTCAGGTTCTAAAGGGGTGTTAAGGGGGTAGAACTCCATTTCATTGAATAGCAATATCTCCCGATTGGTATCATTGGGGGATGTGATACTCATAAAAAATAAGTAAATATGTGTTTGACCGTTTATTCATAAATCCAATTTAAGGAGCCCATGGGGAGGGGTGACATTCTGGGGGGGGAACAGGAAAAAAAGTGTCCTAACTGATTGACTCACTCATCAAACTCTGGGGAGAAAACTGTTTTAAAGTAAGTAAATAGCTGTTCGACAGGTTTTTTTTTTCATAAATCAAATTTAAGGGGTTCATGGGGAGGGGTGAAATTCTGAAAAAAGAAAATTGAAAGAAAATGTCCTGACTCACTCACTCACTCATCATCGCCCAGCCACAATTATTGAAGTGAGAAACATGACAGTTTGGGGATATGTTCATTGTATGTCAAAACCGTCTACTAAGGGAGGATTTTCGGATATTCAGGTTCTAAAGGGGTCTTAAGGGGGTTAAACCTGCATTTCATTGAATAACAATATCTCCCGATTGGTTTCATTGGGGGATGTGATACACGGCATATAAACTCATCATTAAAAAGTAAGAAGACACGTTTCTGAGGGTTTTTCGATGTGGTGTATATTATGAGGTGAAAGGGGTGAAAAGTAGGGATTGAAAGATTCATAACGGAGCGTGTATCTATTAAACGACATAGGCGAGGAGTTTGAAACTCAGCGGAAAAAAATCAGCATAAAAAATAAGTATATATGTGTTTGACCGCTTTTTCATAAATCCAATTTAAGGGACCCATGGGGAGGGGTGAAATTCTGGGGGAGGGGGGGAAACAGGAAAGAAAGTGTCCTGTTTGACTGACTGGCTCACTCATCAAACTCAGGGGGAAAAACTGCTTTCAAGTAAGTAAGAAGAAAAACAAATGAAAGAAAATGTCCTGACTCATTCACTCACTCATCATCGCCCAGCCAAAAATATTGAAGTTGGAAACATGGCATTTTGGGGATATGTTCGTTGTATGTCAAAACCGTACACTAAGGGAGGATTTTTGGATATTCAGGCTCTAAAGGGGTCTTAAGGGGCTTAAACCTGCATTTCATTGAATAACAATATCTCACGAGTGGTTTCATTTGTGGATGTGATACTCGGCATATAAACTAATCATTAAAAATAAGCAGACATTTGTCTAAGGGTTTTTCGATGTGGTGTATTATTATGAGGTGAAAGGGGTGAATAGTGGGGGTTGAAGGATTCCTAACGGAGCGTGTAGGCCTATCTCTTAATCGATATAGGCGAGAAATTTGAAACTCAGCAAAGAAAATCAGCTAAATATTTATTTTTTATTTATTTATTTACATAGGTCCCAATGAGCCTGAGCTCGTGTTAGGGACAATCAAGTAACATAGTTACAGCATGGCATATATATAATTTTTGTAACATTATTGTTTAGTTTAATAGTAACTTAGATTGCTAGTGACTAACTTTACAGAGATAATACGGTATGATACATTGCATTGCTTAAGGCTATTGTACATTGGTTATTCATTCCTTAATAGGAAGTCTTTTGTTTTCCTCTTAAATGTTTTTATAGAGAAACTTTCCCTTATGCCTAATGGTAGCGAGTTGTATTCTTTTATTATAGAGGACATAATTCCTTTAGTTCCAAATTTAATGGATTGGGAATGGCTGGTGAATATTTGATTTACTCCTCTTGTTGCATAGTGATGAATGTCATTTGCATGGGTAAAATGGATGTGTGTGTGTATCAATTTGTTTTCTAATTTGTATACAAATACTGTTGCTGACATAGCTATTTGTTTTTGCAGTGGCATAATTTTAGTTCCTGAGTACAATTCATTTGAGGGTGTGAGCCAAGGTAATCCAAAGATAGATTTTATAGCACGTTTCTGGAGTATCTCAAGTTCTTTTATCAGCTCCTTCTTACAATATCCCCATATGAAATTCATGTACATTAGATGTGAATGTATCAGAGCAAAGTATATATTTTTCAATTGTTGGCTAGTAAGACAGCTATATCTTAATCTGAAAATAATACCAATTAAAGGGCTGATTTTATGTTTTACATTTTCTACATGATTTTCCCAGGTTAGTGTACTATCTAGTGTGATACCTAAGTATGTTGCCGATTTAACCCTTTCTATTTCTTTGTTGGCTATGTTGACTATGTTTGTGGTCTCAATCTTGTATGATGGTTTATGGAAGAACAAATATTTTGTTTTAGTGATATTGATAACCATTTTGTGTGCTCTCAACCAATCCACCAGCTTATTGAGATCATAATTAATATTTAGCATAATTTCCTGTTCAGATGTTCCCAGATAGAGTATAAAAATATCATCTGCAAATAGTTTAAGCTTGCCTTTCAATTCTAATAATACTATATCATTAATATAGGCCAAGAAAAGAATTGGTCCTAAGACAGAACCTTGAGGTACTCCTGTGTCAATTCTCATTTGAGATCCTTTTACATTATCGATTGCAACATATTGTTTTCTGTTAGTGAGGTAGTTCTTGAACCAATCATGTGCCACTCCTCTGATGCCTGCAAATTCTAGTTTATTAAGGAGAATCTTATGGTTAACCAGATCGAAGGCTTTTTGAAGGTCAATTAGTACACCAGCAGCTAGTTTGTTTTCATCTAATGCCTTTTCTACATCAGTTACTACTTCAAATATAGCACTATCAGCTCCTCTAATTGGAATAAACCCATATTGGCAGTTTGCAAAGTAATCATTTTTCATGAAGAAATTCATAAGTCTTCGTTTAACAACGCTTTCTAGAACCTTGCTGATGGCAGATATAATATTAATGGGTCTGTAATTTGATGGGTGGGTTTTGTCCCCTTTTTTGTAGATCGGGACCACCCTAGAGACTTTACAGGCATCGGGGAATATACCAGTCATCAGTGAAAGATTTATTATTTTGACAAGATATGGTGTAAGGCCCTCAAGACACAATTGTAGCATGACATTAGTAGTGTTGTCCTCACTTATATTGTTTTTGTGTTTTAGGGAGTTTATAATTGATTGTATTTCATTAGCATCAGTAGGTAACATAAAGATTGTCTTAGTGCTAGTAGTATTTTTATAGCTTGTAATGCCCGAGATAGAACTGTTTCCTTGATTTTCCCATATACTGTTAGCAATATTGACATAATATTTATTAATTTCATCACATATATTTTCCTTTTTTTCGACATTTGTGCCGTCGACTATAAGTTTGACAATTTCATTTTTCCCCTTCTTTGGTCTATTTAACATCTCATTAACAACACTCCACACTTCCCTCTGATTATTTGCATTTTGAATTTTTTGGTCAAAGTAGTTTCTTTGTAGGTTTCTCTTAAGTTTTGTAACTTGGTTGCTAATAATTTTATATTCTTCTAAAATTTCTGCAGATGGATTTTTAACTTTGGTTTTTGTATATATCTTATCTTTCCTGTGTATTAGTGCTAAAAGATCTTGTGTGATCCAGGGTTTTATTGGTGGGGCACTTGGCTCCTTATTCGTATATTTCATAGTACAGGCTTCTATTCCTTTATTAATAAAATCACAGAATTTATTGTAGTAGTCATTGATGTTAGTTTCATTGCATACAAATTCTTGAGTTATTAAATATTTATTAAGTTTTTTGTAGTTTATTTTATCCTTTTCTATTGGCCTATCATCACATATTGAGTTCCTGTTTATCTTTTTGTTTCTCATTTCACAGATGAGTAAATGGTGATCACTCAAATCATTATCAATATTATAGACATTACATATTTTGTCACAGTCGTTCGCCAATACATGATCAATTAGAGTAGAGCTAGTTTGTGTTACACGAGTTGGATATTTTGTATTACATAAGACTAGACCGTATGATTTGACTAGGTTAATATAACTACTAGTATATCTGTCCCCAAATAATAGATCGATATTCATATCACCTAGTATTATAACAGGATTCGTTGAGTAAGAACTAATAATTACTTCGAGATCAGTTAGAAAGTGTGGAATGTTGCTTTTATGAGGGTTATAAGCAGTGATTATATTGTATTCTTGATGGCCTTTTCTCACAGTAATGTGCAGTATGCTGTGGGTGGAATTTATTTCCTTTACAAGGGTACTGCTACATTTGTTTGAAATATACGAAGATACTCCCCCGCCAGTTTGCTTTCTAACTATGTGATATGCAACATATTTCTTAATATTGAAAAACATTTTTGTTTGTTCTGTTAACCAATTTTCTGAGATTGCTAGGACATCTACACCTTTGATTCTGTCTAACATTATTTGGATATCATCGAACTTGTTTTTTATGCTATGTGCATTTATGTGTACGCATTTTAGTGTACTGGTATCGGTTATTATCTGTTTACTGTCCTTAATCTTATAATAATCGCTAAGTGTATTACAGTTACACTCTGTTAATTCTAGTGTATTATTATTAGCATTACCTAAAAAATTTAATTTCTGTAATTCTAGTTCCATATGGGATAATACTTAGTAGATATCTTACTATTACATTGATTTTAGTTTGAGAGGGCGAGTTCATCCAGTATTTCAGCACTTGATATAAGCTTTGAGGGTCCATTTTGATTTTTCCGAATGTATATTTTGCAGTCTCTGACCCAAGTTGCAAAGATTTTTCCCTGTTGTCTCAATTCACGGCACTTTTTGGCGATGGTTTCATTTCTTGGGGTCAGGTGTTCATTGATATATATATTACCACCATCACTGTAACCAATTTCACTCGTCTTCAGGGTCTTCTTTTGTCTTCTGCTACTGAGAATCTCTTCCTTCTTCCACCTATTATTTAATTTCACAATTATCGGTTGAGGCCCAGGCTTTGTTGACGGGAGGCGGTGAGCTGCGTCTATGTTTGCCCTGGTGATTTCAACTCCTAACGTCTTGCCAATGTCCGAGATTTTGTGAAATACATCCTCCTCTCTTTCCGTGGGTATTCCATACACTATCAAGTTGTTCTTGCGCTGGTACTGTTTTAGTTCCTCCAATTCGTTGATAGCTCTAGATGCTGCCATTTCTGCGTCCTTGACGGTTTTTCTCTCTTTCTTCAGAGTTTCAATTTCCCGGTGGAGTTCATCATACTTTTCTGATAAGAAAGTTGCTAGTTTTCTTACCTCGTGGTTTTCTTCTCTCATCGCCGAAAGGGATTCCTCAAGTTTCTGGGAGAAAGATGCCATAACCTCTTTGAGGTTAGGTTGCGGGAGGCAGTCTTCCCGATTGCATGACCATTTGAAAGTATCATCTTTCCGGAATTGTTGGTACGTGTCTTTACTCATTTTCATGCATGTTACATGAAACCAGCGTCCACACTCACCATCACATCCTACAGCCTGCTGATTGTTTTTGATCTTTTTGCCGCATGGAGCACAGTTGACCGTCATGATATTAAATGTTATATGACTTCTCTTTTAGCAAGTTATTTATTGTATTTCTCTTACGTATTTTACCTACACTGTTCACACAATATTTATCACTTTAGTCACTCGCGTAATCCTCGGTAAACCTGCGTAATTTCTTAATTTTGCTTACGTTTAGAATATAAACCTTTTACATATCCGCCATTTTGATCGGTGTTCGACCGTTTTTTCATAAATTAATTTAAGGGGCCCATGGGGAGGGGTGAAATTCTGGTAAAAATAATTGAAAGAAAATGTCCTGTCTAACTCACTCACTCATCACGCCCAGCGAAAACTATAAAAGTTGGAAAAATGAAATTTTGGGAATATGTTCGCTGCATGTCGAAAACGTCAACTAAGGAATGTTTTTTGTTTATTCGGATTTTAAAGAGGTGTTAAGGGGGTAAGCGTGCATTTCATTGAATAACGATATCTCATGAGTTGTTTCTTTGGGGATTTGATATTCGGTATATAAACTAATCATTAAAAATAATCAGACATATATCTAAGGGTTTATCGATATGGTGTATTATGAGGTGAAAGGGATGAAAATTGGGGGTTGAGGGATTCAAAACGGAGCGTGTATCTCTGAAACGACACAGGTGAGAAGATTGAAATTCGGCGGGAAAAAGCAGCTTAAAATACAAATAAATGGGTGTTCGACCGTTTTTTCATAAATCAAATTTAAGGGGCCCTTGGAGAGGGGTGAAATTCTGGGGGGAAAAGAACAGGAAAGAAAGTGTCCTAACTGATTGACTCACTTACTCACTCATCAAACTCAGGGGGAAAACAGCTTTAAATAAGTAAATAGGTGTTCGACCGTTTGTTTCATAAATCCAATTTTAGGGGTTCATGGGGAGGGGTGAAATTATCAAAAATAAATGAAAGAAAATGTCCTGACTGACTCACTCACTCATCATCATCGCCCAGCCAAAATTATTGAAGTTAGAAACATGAAATTTTGGGGATATGTTCGTTGTATGTCGAAAACGTCCACTAAGGAAAGAGTTTTGGATATTCTGGTTCTAAAGTGGTGTTAAGGGTTTAAACGTGCATTTCATTGAATAACAATATCTCACGAGTGGTTTCATTTGGGGATGTGATACTTGGCATATATACTAATCATTAAAAATAACCTGACACATGTCTAATGGTTTTTCGATGTAGTGTATATTATGAGGTGAAAGGGATGAAAAGTGGGGGTTGAAAGATTCCTAACGGAGCGTGTATCTCTTAAACGACATAGGCGAGGAGTTTGAAACTCTGGGGAAATCAATAAGCTTAAAAATAAATAAATAAATAAATAAAAAATAGATGTTCGACCGTTTTCTTCATAAATGCAATTTAAGGGGCCTATGGGGAGGGGTGAAATTATGGAAGAAAAACGTCCACTAAGGAAGGATTTTTGTATGTTCACTCTCATCGACCAACCAAAACTATTAAAGTTAGAAGAATTATATTTTGGGGATATGTTTGTTGTGTGTCGAAAACGTCTACCAAGGAGGGATTTTTGGATATTCAGGTTCTAAAGGGGTGTTAATGGGGTTAAACCTGCATTTCATTGAATAACAATACGACACGACTATGACGCGAGCGAAGCGAGGCTAAAAATGAGATGGTGTGTGTCTGTGTATTACTCAATCACGCGAGTACCACTGGTCCGATTTACATGAATTTTACATGGAAGTAGCTGATTTACCTGGTTAACATATAGATTACTTTTGATTTGAATACTTTGTACTATTTAAAGATGGCGACCATTTTAGTGACGTCACTACACCCTTTGGTTTCAAACTTTCATATTTCCATTTCAAATAAAAAGAGAACGCTAAGAAATAGCAGACTTTTGATGGCATATACGAGGTTTAAAATTAAATTTTCTATCCGAAAGGTATCTCCAACGGTTAGCGAGTAAAACCTAAATTTGTGCTATAAAACAAGGTCAACGCCGAGCGGTGTAGTTGGACAAAATGTTCCATCCTTAATCTCCCTCTGCGCAGCACCTCACCTATCCCCTGTTTTAACGGTCACCTTCACATTTTCATTTATTTATGACGCGTAGCGAAGCACGGGTACTTCAGCTATTTCATTATAAAATTCGGCTTCTGGAAAACATGACGCGATATTGCCTCATATTCTCTGATAGTTATTGACGGTGTAGATGATTTCATTGTGTTTGACGGCGTAGAAATGGCTATAGCTATGACGCAACACAGGTGACGTGTCTCTCTCCCGCTGCCCTTCACCCCTTTCCCTTTGTTTATTTCTCACGTAGGCACATTATTGTCTCCGTGTTCCGCACTATTGTCTTCTAGTTCTTAGTGTTCACGTGCAGTTACGACCTTTTTTATTGCGTGTTTCATAATGGATAAGAAGAAAGTACGGCAGATAACTAATGACGAGAAGATGAAATACATTCGAGATGTGGACTGCAATCCTCACATGAAGCGTGTGGATTTAGCGCGAAAGTGGAACATTCCTCCGTCTACACTGAACACGATTCTCGGCAAAAGGAAGGAAATCGAACGTGCATTTGAAGAAGGAATGAGCGGCAAAAGGAAACGTGTGCGAGAGGGACAGTTTCCTCAACTAGAAAGCGCTTTATTGAAGTGGTTCAAGCAAGCCCGTGCTTCAAACATATGCGTGAGCGGTCAATGGGCAACAGAGCCGTCACTGGCGGAGCGCGAGAGCGAGAATGTCCTTGCTAAGCAAAAATAAAGACCCTGTATTATACTGTAGTGTAGAGGTACAGTAATTCATTTTTATGTTATTTATTGCGTGTAAGTTACTGATAACCTATGTTTATGTCGTGACTGTAGTAGTGCATACAATCACTTACTAAGGTCGGTGATTGAACGTCCATATATACGCCGCGTTCTTTCTTATACGTTGTAAATGCAGTATGGCGTTTTGCGGTAGTACGTTTTCCCGCATATGACGTCCAAATTTTTCAGTCCCTTGAAAAACGTACTAACGAGATTCCACTGAATAAACTTGTGCTAGGTCACGTATAAGCTCACCAATGTAGGTAACATTTCGTTGGTTTCATAGTATCTCCGAACTATGGAATTTCCATAAGAAGCTGCTGTATACTGGCTGCGTTTATCAGAAACTTGTACATTATCTATCAGAAAGGAAAAGTGTGTAACATGAGGAATAATTCATCGAGTAGCGATTCAATTAGATTTTCTTTTACATCTCTGCAATCTCAAAGTTTGTTCTTCCATTTTTTTCTCGTTATCAAATGTCCCCGAATAAATAAATAAATATAGTAGCTCTCTTTGCTTTACTTAATCCAATTCTTTAGTTCTCCAAATCACCACTAATTTCAAAGCCGCATCAGCCATTTTGCACATCTTAATAGCTTCTCCCGCTATCTTGCACGTTCCGTATATAAAGTCTGCACTAGCAAGTCAGAGTGCTGTGAACACGATACTACTACAAGTACATTTATGGATCTTCTTAGACAAGCTACCCTTACGTATTTCTCCAACAACTCATGCCATTTGCACAAGTTCATTTTTAAACAGTCCCAATCATGGTTTCTGGACCCGTTACATAAGATGATAATAATAATACCAATAACGTTTCACACACACAAACGCCGACGGTTATTGCAACAAATGAAATGGGTTTAAAATAAAACTAAGGAGACTGTCGTAAACACAATCGAATCGCAACATAAATAATTACTAAACAGAAGAATGCAGGCAAGATGAAACCATAACTTTCACTGGCGGATGGCGCTTCAACTCGGCCAATAGTGTGGCATCTTCTATTGGATATCGGGTAACGCCCATTGGCTACACAATTCGATATCCTGCCCAATCGCGTACACAGTACACAAAATGGCGGTCATATCGTCTTAATAACAAACTAGGCTAATATAACGTAAAAAGAAAAATATTTTTGTCATAAAAGAGAATGAATTTCAGTTGTAATTATAATTGTTTTCAAGAATTCGTCAATTTCCAAGAATGTTGTATTTTGACTCTCAATAATTAAGGAGGTATAATACGGTAATACTAATACTATTGACCAGGTTAGCTACTCACGTTGAAGCGCAAGGCCTGGGACCACACTATCTCTGGGCTTGGATGACCAGTGGGTTCGAACTCCATCGTCAACCGTTCTTCAAATGGTTTCCAATTTTTAGCTCCAGGCAAATGCCGGCCACTGACGCTTCCATCCAATTCTTTGCCCAGTTTTTAGCCTACTTTTCACATTTTGCAAAAATGAGGAAAAAGTAGACTTATGAGATCGATCCGGGAAAATGTGTGAGTGTCCGTCATTCTGTCTGTCTGTGTACCCCCCTATCAAGTCCTAGGCTGTGTTTCTATCTCCCAAAATTTTAATAATGGCACCCCGTCGTGTTCGTTAAGCCGCCATTTTGGACACGATGACGGCCTAGGGTGGGGGCTTAACGAAGCCCTGAGAATCAAAACGATCTAAAATTTTTCCGAGCATGGTCTCTAATCAAAACGTCCCTGATTGGCTGAGCACTTAATGGGTCCTTCCCGCCACACAGCCGCAATCAAATCCGCCATTGACCTCAATTTAACATAACCTAAGTTACTTAAATTACAAATATTAATAATGTTGGTGAAGGGTGGGTGACTTTTGGATTAGAAAAGCCATTTTTAGTGTTGCCTTCTATAGATTTGTGGTTTTTTGGCAATCTCGTTATCTTGTAGATATTAAGATAAATAGTTATATTTCGGGGGCCTATCACTCAGTAGCGGTTTATCACAACAGTAGCTACTATTACGAATAGCTGTACTATAGTAAGATTTTTCTGCACCTTCGTGAAATAGTGGCGGTGGTTTGAAATTATTTTTGACTACCATTATGGGGTTTTAATAGTTTTTCATAGAGCATTTTTGTTGTCTTGTAGGCATGATTGATTTGACATGTTAGGTCTGCATGTAGCCTACAGTTTTTTTTTCTGGTTTTTGGAATAATGCTCATTCTCATTACCATTAAGTGCAACCGTGTTGACCGACTGAAAGACATTGAATATTTCGTTTACTAAGGCAGCACTGAAATATGGGTTGCAACATGATATGGACTTGGAACTTTTGTTCACTTAACAAAATAACGATACATCAACAAGTCATCCTTGTAATCTCTGCAAATAATAAAAACATTTCCCATCCAATATAGGCCTATTCATGTTGAACGGTAGAAAGTTATCAACCTTTATTAAGGCAACACTGAAAAATGTTCATTTTGATCTAGCCTACTTACTCGGAGTCATCTGCATCAATGTCCCTAGAGGTTCAGTTTTTTTAATTCTCCCTTTCCTATGGTAAAATAACACATGGATGTTCCCTATTTTTCTTAAGGGGATTCAATGATCTTAAGCTGAACTAATTAAGAATAGGGCATGTACCCCAACCCCTTAAAATATGAAGTTATCAGGATAAAAATAATGTCCATAGCCATCAGAAACTTGAGAACACTGATCAGGAGAATGTTGATCGACCATGGATGCAAGACCAGAAAGTCTTAAAGAGGAGTGTTTCATTTAGAGGCTTGGAACATCATGGTCAAGACCCCTGTACTTGGGTGTGTGCTCAATTTGTTTGAAAACCCGTTGACAGATCATAAGTTAATCTGTAGCTGGAATCCACTCCGTCCTATGCTAAGCTGCGAGTACTGGGCACCATTAGTGTTCTGTGACTATTGTATCAATTTCTGAAAATTGTGTCATAGGCCTATGCATAGACAAGTCGCTGAGAATGTTCTCTGAATGGTGAATACCAGTAGGCTAGCCTACTTAGCTGCCTCCTTCACTAGCATTTCCAGGCACCTGGTTAGTTGGTAAAATGAAATAGAAAAATCACTTGAATGATTCAAGTTGTCCTTGATTGCCCTCGAGGGACAGTGTACCCCATTCCAGATCTTAGTTCAGAATTAGTTTCCTTGACGGAGTTGGAGAAACAGTCACAATACCTATGGTACTAATAGACCTAGTACGGTACATGTAGATGGAAGCAACCACTAGGTAGCTTATGTCCCATTAGTTGGGAGTGTTAGGGAATGGGAGATTGGTTCAACATTTCAGCCTATGTTGTTGTATATTTCATTAATATATGAGATCTAAAAGTGTATCATAGGAATATTAAAGCAAGCCATAATATATTACCAGTTGGTCAATTGGATACAACAATTCAATGAAACATTCTGTTAATAATTAGGAAGTGTCGTAGGCAACCAGAGAAGCGACACAAGAAAAAACACCTGAGTCTTCCAGGCAGTTATCAACTGTATTTCACATAGAGAAGAATGACTAAAATTGTTCCTCATGAAAAAAAAAACTGGTCAATGGCTTGAAAGACAGTAGTAAGGACTTACATGCTGTCAGTAAAAGTGGAGTTAAGAAAGATATCTGGAATATTTAAATCAGTAGTTGATAGCCATGATTTTTAAAATTACCCTAGTTAATTGCACCTTAATATGATTAGTAGCCTACCGGTATGTGCAAGATTTTAAATGGTAGGTTTTCCTGTGAACCTAAAACCAGCTCTTAACATGGATTATGTTCAGGTTAGGCCTACAAGTTATTGGGAGGGACGTTTATTTTACATACCTGTTGCACATAAAATGAGCTTCTGATTAGAGCTCTGTGGGAATGTTTAAATGGTTTGATGATACAGGATTTATCAAGCCTCTTTCTATGCATCTTTTAAAAACATTTTAACAATTCATAAATTACTGTCATCATTGCTAATGCTGTAATCTGTCATGTTTATTTATGCAGCATGAGGAATTAGGAAACATTGGTAGGATTGGTATATTGAGTGGAGATATAGTAGGATAAAATGCAACTGTGTCATGGAAACCTAAGATGTATTTTTATTTCTCAACTTTATTTTCTGTAGACTCCCAACACAGCCCACCACCAGGGGAAAAAAAAGTGTTGGTGATGTTTAATGAGAGCAAATCTTGAAATACTGTGATTTAAGTGGTTGGTATCAAAAGCTGTATAGGAAAAATGAAAATGTGAAGTCACGCCCAAGTTTATGAAGCCTTGCCAGACTCGGCTGAAATTATCTTCGATGCAAATCAAGTCTCAATAGTTAAAACTTTAGGACGACCTTTGACATGAGCACTATAATAGGCCTACATTTAGGATCGACATAGCCTGCAGTAGGTCTTGTGCTACTGTATGCACCTGGGCATGTTTAAAAATAACTCAGCCTGCAGGTTAATAAGGTAGTATATTACTATAAATCTATCTCAAGCAAATCCAAGAAGTTACCAGACTGAGAAACTACATATCAATATTTAAACAAAAAAAGGGTGGCAGTGCAAACTGCACTTTTAATCCTTGCTTCATTAGTTAAACCATAAGATTTGTACATAAATACAGTAAGGACTTCACATTACAAACGGCCACTTAAATTATATGCCTTATTAGGCATAACCTACAAATTACATTTCATGAAATTGGTAAATATAAGCAGACAGCAACATCAATATACAATGGTCTATAATGTAGTTTTATAGTGCACAAAAGGTTATTGTACTGAATGTATTTCGAACTGATGAATAAAACTGGTAGAAACGACAGCCAAATGATTTACATCCATTACATCCAAAGTAGTAGAAACTTTCAGTTGATTGGCAAGAGTGTTGATTTGTACTTTTATTTTCACAAATTTTGATGAACAGTGTCACGCGTCAATTTAAATATAAACGCACATACAATTCCTCATCAATAAGTGATTTGCACTTCATAGTGTCATGAACTGGAATAGATTTCTAGCAATTTAATTGATGCAGAAATCTATTCCTCTCGCCACATGTTGGTGACAATTGTAAACAAACCCGCGGGCAGCCAATGGCTGGTAATAATTGCCAGCCAATAACAAGCCAGGATGACGCGGATCATAATTCGCGTTTCACTCTCATTGCGTTTTAACTTCAGATTTCAGATCAGCTGTTCGTTAACGCCACGGGGTGCCATTATTAAAATTTTGGGAGATAGAAACACGCCCCTAAACGGCTGCAGCAATCGAAACAAAATTTGGTATGAATAAAGATGTATACCAGAATATCTCAAGCCCATATTTGAAAATTATGTCAGTGCTACCAACTGCTGAAAAAACTCAATAGAAAATTGAGCTCCATGTTGGATATCATGCAAGGTATGCATGGGAGCTATTCCAAAATTGGCACACATGTAGATAATACTATTTCAGTTTAATTTCCAGGAGGCCATACATGGCAGTGTTGCCAAAATATTTTTAAGCCTTCTGATAGGCCCGATTTTTAAATGCATATAACTTCTACACTATTAATTGGATTTCAACCAAATTTTGTATGTAATATGTGTACATAAACAGATATGACTGAGTATTCTTTAGAGCTACCAGGGCTGCCAACTGTTAATAATTGCTCTCTCTCTATTTTCTTCATCCAAATACCAATATATCTGAAAGTATGCAAGCCGACAGCTTTAAACTACGCACACGTATATTACCTGACATTTTAGATTAATTTGGAGTAACTTATATACTTCAGTTCTACCAACATGATTCTAAGCCTGCTGATAGGACCAATTTTTAAATACATATAACTCCTATAATATCAGTTGGATTTCAACCAAATTTCGTATGTGCTATGCGTAACCTAATCGATAAGACTATAAGTATTCTTAAGAGCAATCAGGGCTGCCAACTGTTAATAAATGCTGTCTATATTGTATTACCCTAATATCAATATATCAGAAAGTAGGCAAGCCAACAGCTCTATACTTTGTGCACGTATAGCACATGACATTCTAGATTAATTTGGAGTAATTAATATAAGTCAGTGCTGCCAACATGATTCTATGCTTGCTGATAGGTCCAATTTTAAAATACATGAAACTTCTATACTAACAAATGGATTTCATCCAAAATTGGCACAACAAGATATCATAATATTTCTATCCAGCATACTCATGACATTGTTGCCAACATGCTTTTACGAGTGCTGATAGACCCAATGTCTAACTGCATGTAACGTTCATTGGACTTCAACCAAATTTTGTATTCTGTACCTTAAGATATGGAACTAAGCATATATTCAGTGGAAAGAAATTATTATTTAGTGCGAATAACTCCCAACCTTTCTTCTTCTCTTCTGCCACTACTTTCTTGCAGATTTGTTGCCAGATGTGGAAGAAGAAGAAATGGAAGCGGACATTACAATGGCAGAGGTGGAATTGGCCATTAAGAAGATGAAGATGGGAAAAGCTGTGGGAGTGGATCAAGTGGCAGTAGAAATGATAAAGGCTGCAGGACCCATTGGAATATATTGGACTTCAAGAGTACTCAAGAGTGTGTGGAGAGCAAAACAAATTCCAGAAGATTGGCAGAAAGGTATTATTATACCAATATTCAAGAAAGGAGACAAGAAGGTGTGTGGAAATTACAGAGGAATTACTATTATCTCGCATGTTGCCAAGATCATGGAGAGAATACTAGAGGAAAGAATCAGAAAAAGGGTTGAAAACCAAATTCAAGAGGAACAATTTGCGTTCAGAAGGGGAAGATCAACAGTGGAACCTATCTTTGTTGTAAGACAAACTATGGAAAAACACTGGGAATATGGAAAAGACATGGTAATGACCTTTATTGACTTAGAAAAGGCATATGATAGTGTCCCTAGAGACAGAGTTTGGGAAAGCTTAAAACAGAAAGGTATTGGAGATGAAATGATACAAATGACAAAAGCAATGTACAGTAATTGTTGCAGTTGTGTGAAGACCCAAGCAGGTAGAACAGGATGGTTTGAAATTGAAACTGGTTTGAAACAAGGGAGTGTGCTTTCACCACTGCTATTCATAATGGTGATGGATGATATACTGAAGGCAACAAAGGAAGCCTACACAGGTACAAGAATGAACATAATCTTATTTGCGGATGATGTTCTGATTTGGGGAGAGAATGAGAAAGTGGTCCAGGAACAGCTGGATGTTTTAAAGGAAAATATTGAGAAATGGGGAATGAAAATCAGTGTAGAAAAGAGTAAGACAATGGTGATGACAAGACATAAGGAAGAAGGGAAAGTGTAATGGCCAACGCGGGAAGTCAACAACCCACCAAGAGTATTCTGGTAATAGTGGACAATGTATAATTTGTTGGCCAAAGCATTAGATAATGATGTGATAATACAAAGGGTTGACTTTACAAAGGTCGCTTGACAATTTAGCAAACATGTGGAGGACCAGACAATATTATTGTCACTAAATAAGGAAGTCCAGGAAGGCATAAAGGACACAACACCACCACTAACTAATAATAAGATATATTATCAAATAGGTGGCACATAAACATATGAGAAACATTAGCACAAATTTACACAATTGAAGAAACACTCAAAGAGAATTAACACACGTTACGTCTAGAGCCTAAAACACACATATTGTCTTGAACGTAGCTGCAGATCAGTACATCATAGAACGGCATGCAATACACGGCGGTTCCAAAGAATGATATAATTTAAATATGCAACACAAGTGGAGTTGCAACAAATAATGAAAAAACAGGTCGCATGGAACGAGAATGTGTCGTCGAACCAGGACTGACTTACAGTGATGCGCCGATACTGTAAGCCCAAAATGAATTGTTAATAAAACAAATTATGTGTGAAACGCAGGAAGTCAAAGTAGTTGCTGTCATACAAATACCGGGATATGCCAATCGCACGGTATTGTCACAATAGTAAAGTAGTTAAGCCCAGCGTCAACTTCCATTCCAGTGATGTTGCAGGAAGTCAAAGTAGTTGCTATCATACAAATACCGGGACATGCCAATCGCGCGGTATTGTCACAATAGTAAAGCAGTTAAGCCCAGCGTCAACCTCCAATTAGTGATGATGCCTGGCCTTGTAACATGCTTCCAGACACGATGAATTACTTATCACACGAAGTATCATCATTATTCATACGCGTGAAGACAAATTGTTAGGCAGTAAATGAAGATAGAAGTAAACACATTAACAAACTATCCGACGCCGCGGATTGAAGAATTCGTCGACATGACGCGTATCAACATCAAGCATGGTGATGATGAGATCGAAAATCACCGTAATGTCACTGCCCAAACAAAATATGAATCATGTGCATAGGACATGATTGCTAAGCACGGTTACTATGAAGATAGCACCAATTATAGAAAAGATTAGCTGGATACTTGTTGATATATCACAACCAGCGTTGACGCACAGCATTGTGTCATGGCTACACTTCAAAGAACAACGAAGAAGAAAACACGTGATTGGTCGCTACAAGCAGCAAGGAGGCCTCTGATAGGCTGGAAGCAGCCAATCACAGTAGAGAGTTTAAAAAACAAGAAAGAGGCCTCTGATAGGCCGAAAGCAGCCAATCACAGTAAAGAGTTCAAACAAGTTAAAGAAGAATCAATGTGGCCAACTTAGAAATACCAAATTACCTTCTAAGCCAAAATATCCTACTGGAAACACGGCAGTGGGAATACTACATGCAATCAAAACAAATAAATCATGACAACTAATCAACAGAAACAAAACTAACTTGACAATGAATAAATACAATGAAGACAAATAATACAGATATGTACAACCATACAGAGTGGAAACAAATAGGGAAACACAAAAACTGGTTTGCCAAGACAGTGGCCGAACCATATTGCCCGCACAGAAACAACAGGCAGGTTGTTTATGAAAATACAAGAGTGTTTAGTTCTGCGGCAACAAGGGAGACACCTTGACGATGGGACGTTTC
Source organism: Meconema thalassinum (assembly GCA_946902985.2). Taxonomy (NCBI): domain Eukaryota; kingdom Metazoa; phylum Arthropoda; class Insecta; order Orthoptera; family Tettigoniidae; genus Meconema; species Meconema thalassinum. The sequence continues at coordinate 277,028,081 of OX336388.2, forward strand.
AAGAGTCCAGAGGTGGTATGTAGAGAGACTACACGAGCTAGGCCGTCCTTACCACAATGAACCTCAAGAATTCGTCCAAGTCGCCAGTAAGTAGGAGAAACATTGTCGTCCATAATAAGCACAAGCGTGCCAACCTTGAGGTTAGGAGACATACGGTTCCACTTGCGACGTTGTTGAAGGGAGAGTAAATGATCTGTGGACCATTTACGCCACAATGAAGTCATAATCTGTTGAAGTAATTGCCATCTAGACAACCTATTGATGGGCACTTCAGAAGCGTCAAGAATGGGCAAGGCATTCAAGGGTCGTCCAACAAGAAAGTGACCTGGCGAGAGATAGCACAAGTCAGTAGGATCCTCAGTCATAGGCGAAATGGGTCTAGAATTTAGAATGGCTTCAATTTGCACCACGAGAGTGGTCAATTCTTCATACAGAATGAGTGCGTCATGCTCGGAATCACATCCCGAGATACAATCATCAACATAGAAGTCGTTTAAAACAATCTGAGTGGCAGCTGGAAAAGCTGTGCCATCAGTGAGGGCGAGCTCCTTTAGCACACGAGTGGCTAAGAAGGAAGCTGGGGCAGTACCATATGTAACGGTGTTTAATTGATATTCTACCATTGGGTCTGAAGGAGAGTCTCTCCAAAATATTCTCTGTAAGTCACGATCCTTGTGATCTACAAGAATCTGTCTGTACATTTTACTCAGATCAGCTGCAAACGCTATCAAGTGAGTACGGAACCGAAGCAAAATAGAGAACAAATCCTGCTGAATTACAGGGCCCACCAACAAGGTATCATTAAGGGAGCACCCAGACGTAGTAGCCATCGAAGCATCAAATACCACTCTGAGCTTTGTAGAAGTACTGTGCGGCTTGAAAACAGGATGATGGGGAATGTAGTAAACTTCACCATCAGTCGGGTGGGGGGCAACTTGCATATGATTTAAGGCTAGATATTCATGCATGAATTCAGTGTATTCTAACCTTAACTCAGGGTTACGAGCCAAACGTCTTTCGAGAGAGTGAAAACGATTTAGTGCAGCGTAGCGAGAGGCACCTAGAGGCTCCGAGTCTACCTTGCGAGGGAGTCTAACCACAAATCTACCATCGTCTTTGCGAGTGGTAGTAGCAACGAAGTGTTCTTCACATATGTATTCATCAACAGACAACACTGGGGTTTCAACTTCTTCAACGTTCCAAAACGCTTCCAGCTGTTGTTCTACATGAGGGCGTGAGAGTGTAAGTGCTGATACCACGTGCGATGGTTGCGAGGTGCTTGCACTGGGCAGCTTCCCAGAAAACACCCAACCCACAGAGGTATTTTGAATGATGGGCAAATCACCAACTGGTATGATTTTACCAGGATATAACAGGTCAAAGAAATATTCTGCACCAAGAACAAGATCAATAGATTTAGTGCAATTGAAATCAGGATCAGCTAAATCAATATGTGATGGAATGTTCCATTCAGAGGTGTCGAAACCAGCAGCGGGTAGCTCAAGTGCAATATTGGGAACCACGAGACATTCAAGCTTAGCAGACCAATTAGTAGCACAGGCAAAAACGTTCACATCAGCAACAACAGTAGCAGTGCTTTGATTTTGACCAACACCGTGAATGTGTACCTTCATAGGTTTGGTGTGGAGTCTTAATTTCTTAGTTAAGTGTGACGAAATTAAGTTACAATCTGATGCAGAGTCAAGTAGTGCAGTGACAGGTACACGTAAGCCATTGCCAGCTAATATATTCAACTTGGCAGTGGGTAATAGCGTCCTTGAGAATTGATTGTCACGAGCGACGTTACTGCAACTAGTGTTTACCACGTTAGCATGAGCTTGAGAAGCATCATTACTAGTGCCACTGGAGGGCTCATAGTGAAGAAGAGTGTGGTGTTTTCGGGAACAAGTGTTACAAGAGTACTTCGAACATTGATGATTAGGCTCGAAATTACGCAAACAATTATAACACAATTTACGAGACCTGACAAAATCCCATTTGGCTGTGGACGAAAGTTTGATAAAGGTACCACATTTCGACAATTGGTGATCAATGCTCCTACAATATGTACAACGAGATTTGGTAGTAGTTAACATGGGTTTCTGAGGCAAATGACCTTCAGCTTTAAGTTTGGTTACAGCAGTATGTAATGCAGGCCTGGACACATTCCTTTCAGTTATTTCCAGTACCTTGCATTTTTTCTCTAAGAAGCTAACCAAGTCCTGGAGAGTGGGAATTCTCCCAGAATCAACATGATTCTCCCATTCACGGATGCTATCATTATCTAGTAGCTCCAATATAAAATGTGACAATAACAGGTCTTGAAGGGGAACCCCGTTAAAGTCCAAAGCTTCTAACGCATTGACATGAGAAACAAAGTGGTCGATGATGGCACGCAATGACACTGAATCATTACCGTATGCAGGGGGCTTGAAAAGCTTGGTAACATGATTGTGCGCTATGAGCCTAATATTATTGTATCGAGTTGTCAGCAAGTTCCATGCAACCATAAAGTTATCATCTGACACAGTAATGTTCTTTAAGAGGAGCTTGGCCTCACCACTAAGACTAGAATTAAGGTAGTACAACTTAACAATATCAGACAGAGCATGGTTATCAATTACTATGGCCTTGAAGCTATCTCTGAAATTCAACCAGTCTGTGAAGTCGCCACTGAATTGCGGAATTTGAATTTCAGGCAACTTTATATGCCCTGCAGCTACGTTAGCATTAGGAAATTGTGCACTCTGCAAATTATTCAAAGGGTTATCACTGTCTGTAGTGTTGGATTTTTTGAAACTGTCACAATGTAGTTTAATTTTAACCAGCAACTCAAAATATTTATCTTCGAAGTCACAACGTTCGGCTATTTCTTCGTCGATATTGTCTGTAATATCCTCTAAAGCGACTTGCGCTTCGTTATATTGTTCATAAATTTCCTCGCATTTGTGTTTGCGTAACACTAGCATTTGATATTGCTCTTCTGTAATGTCCTGAAAGTTGCTAATTACTTTTTCTTGTGAGGTAAGCATGGCCTTAGCGACTGCACGCTTCCTAACTAAAGGTCGTTTTTGGGCATCCTCCATAATGACTTTAGGATTGCCCGCCTACATGTAATTACCAGAGTTGCACACCTAACTAACACAACCAACTTAACTAACACAAAAAATAAACACTGAGACAATGGTCTCGATTAAGTTGTAAACAAACATCTGAACATAGAATACTGTATTGTGTCCTTGGGAAGTTAATGGGAACGTATACAATGTTAAATTTATGGCCTTCCTGGTGAAATAGCAAGAAACAAGGGCCCAAAATGGCCAAAGCAAAGCTTAATAATTCATTCAAAGTAGTAAACAGCTCAATATCCGGCCCGGAGAGGACCAAATAATGTAATGGCCAACGCGGGAAGTCAACAACCCACCAAGAGTATTCTGGTAATAGTGGACAATGTATAATTTGTTGGCCAAAGCATTAGATAATGATGTGATAATACAAAGGGTTGACTTTACAAAGGTCGCTTGACAATTTAGCAAACATGTGGAGGACCAGACAATATTATTGTCACTAAATAAGGAAGTCCAGGAAGGCATAAAGGACACAACACCACCACTAACTAATAATAAGATATATTATCAAATAGGTGGCACATAAACATATGAGAAACATTAGCACAAATTTACACAATTGAAGAAACACTCAAAGAGAATTAACACACGTTACGTCTAGAGCCTAAAACACACATATTGTCTTGAACGTAGCTGCAGATCAGTACATCATAGAACGGCATGCAATACACGGCGGTTCCAAAGAATGATATAATTTAAATATGCAACACAAGTGGAGTTGCAACAAATAATGAAAAAACAGGTCGCATGGAACGAGAATGTGTCGTCGAACCAGGACTGACTTACAGTGATGCGCCGATACTGTAAGCCCAAAATGAATTGTTAATAAAACAAATTATGTGTGAAACGCAGGAAGTCAAAGTAGTTGCTGTCATACAAATACCGGGATATGCCAATCGCACGGTATTGTCACAATAGTAAAGTAGTTAAGCCCAGCGTCAACTTCCATTCCAGTGATGTTGCAGGAAGTCAAAGTAGTTGCTATCATACAAATACCGGGACATGCCAATCGCGCGGTATTGTCACAATAGTAAAGCAGTTAAGCCCAGCGTCAACCTCCAATTAGTGATGATGCCTGGCCTTGTAACATGCTTCCAGACACGATGAATTACTTATCACACGAAGTATCATCATTATTCATACGCGTGAAGACAAATTGTTAGGCAGTAAATGAAGATAGAAGTAAACACATTAACAAACTATCCGACGCCGCGGATTGAAGAATTCGTCGACATGACGCGTATCAACATCAAGCATGGTGATGATGAGATCGAAAATCACCGTAATGTCACTGCCCAAACAAAATATGAATCATGTGCATAGGACATGATTGCTAAGCACGGTTACTATGAAGATAGCACCAATTATAGAAAAGATTAGCTGGATACTTGTTGATATATCACAACCAGCGTTGACGCACAGCATTGTGTCATGGCTACACTTCAAAGAACAACGAAGAAGAAAACACGTGATTGGTCGCTACAAGCAGCAAGGAGGCCTCTGATAGGTTGGAAGCAGCCAATCACAGTAGAGAGTTTAAAAAACAAGAAAGAGGCCTCTGATAGGCCGAAAGCAGCCAATCACAGTAAAGAGTTCAAACAAGTTAAAGAAGAATCAATGTGGCCAACTTAGAAATACCAAATTACCTTCTAAGCCAAAATATCCTACTGGAAACACGGCAGTGGGAATACTACATGCAATCAAAACAAATAAATCATGACAACTAATCAACAGAAACAAAACTAACTTGACAATGAATAAATACAATGAAGACAAATAATACAGATATGTACAACCATACAGAGTGGAAACAAATAGGGAAACACAAAAACTGGTTTGCCAAGACAGTGGCCGAACCAGAAAGGAATTGTTAAAATTGGAGATGTAAATCTGGAAGTAGTTGAGCACTTCAAATATTTGGGAAGTGAATTGATGGAAAATGCAAGACTGGATATGGAAATTAGCAAGAGAATACAAGGTGGGAGTGCCTTCTACTATCAAGTTCGGAATTTAATTTGGGATAAAGACATACCAATGAAGGCTAAAGAAGTGATGTACAAGACTTATTACTTACCAATATTGACATACGGAGCAGAAACTTGGCCTATGACCCGGAGGGATGAAAGTAGAATGCAGGCAGCCGAAATGAAATTTTTGAGGAGTATGTTACAGAAGACTAGAAGAGATAGAGTGAGAAATGAAGACATTCGAAAGGAAGTGAATGTACAGAAGCTGAACGAAAAGCTGGAACAGAACAGATTGAGATGGTATGGACATGTGAAGAGGATGAATGATGAAAGAATGCCAAAACAAGTGATGGAGAGGCAGATGACGGGAAAAAGAGGACGAGGAAGACCTAGAGGTCGGTGGTTGGACCTTGTTAAGTGCAGCGTGTTAAACCGGAACATGGAGTGGCGTTCAGTGCTTGAGGAAGAGTGGTGGACAGACCGAGTAAAGAGGAGGGGACTCATGTTTGCTCCGACCCGGCCTAGGCTGGAAAACGGAAAATGATAATGATGATGATCATAATTTACCATGAAACACTCACACACCTCCTCGCTGGAGTTCATTTAATATCCCCTGAAAAACAAACCTACTGAATTTACTGCCCTTACATTCAGGCCACAGGGCGTCAGGGTTGACCGTATGGCTCTTCCTGAATAAGATAAAATAACTGTTTTCTCGACATTGACACTCCTTATCCCAGGTGTGGGGCATTATACATGCAAGACAGGAATAAACACTGATACCTTTGAAAAACACTATATATTCAAGCTGTACTGTTTCTTTTACATATATACACAATATTTACACACATAGATCCTTTAGGAATATTATTCACAGTACGTTGTTCACTGAGAGCTGTTCTATTTACACTCGTCAAGACTTCACGCATCAACTTCCTATCCAGGTCGATATTCACTCCACGTTTCCTCCCACAGAGTTTACGATCGTCCTCTAGGGAGTGATAGAATCTATGAACTCAATCATGTTGAAACATATGTAGTCGCCCAATAGCAAAAAGCTTTGTGGATGGCTACCCTTTTCGATTATCGACCCTGCACGCAAGTATTTAGCAAGAAGATGATTTTTCTCCACAAAACACGACATTTTAAACCCTGATGTAGGAATATTCTTATAAGAGAAACTGCGCAGGGGAACCCTTGAACTATGTTGTGCATGCCTGCTCCAAGCGGATATCTCAGACAACATATGAACAGATGACGATCGTTCACGAGCGGACCCGAACACCACCCAGTAACTTTCCTACTGAAGGTTCATGCTATAATTAGCCCAGGGAAAACCTTGTTACTCGCAAACAAGCTCAATTTATGACTATATTCTCTGGGTAAGTCAACTTCCAGCACCTTAGTACAGCCAGCCATCAAAACTAAGTCGAAATAAACAAATTAACCGCAAACCAAAATGAAATATTACACTCATTTTATCCCTGTTCCCAAAACATAATGATTCGCAATAAACCCCGTCGCAGTGTGACGACTTAGTCCAGTTGCATTTGGATGATTGACCACATAAAGTTTTTATTGACAGAGTTGACTCCAAGCTTTTAGTGCCGGGAGTGTCCGAGGACATGTTCGGCTCGCCAGAGTTTTGTAGCTGCTTCTATGCGGACACCCATCGCGTGTGGAGTGTTGTCAGGGGAGGAAAGTGTGATTGTAAGGACAAGGAGTTGGAAGGTAGCGGCTGTGGCCTATAGTTAGGGACCAACCCCGGCATTTGCCTGGAAGGAAGATGGGAAACCATCTTCAAGGTTGCCGGCAAGGGGATTCGAACCTCCTCGCCTCCCGGATCCTGAGCAACTGCCTGCAGCATGCCTTAACGACCACGGCTAACTCACCCGGTAGAATGAGGATGTCCAGTATACAGTTACATACACCATATTAGACTTGGCAGCACATATTACAGAAACAGGAATGCAGGGGGAGGTAAGAAATTGCTCCCAATTAAGCTTGCACCACACAAGCAGCTAAGTGCACAATCCACTCTTAACAACAATCATACTAAGCAAGCAAACTTGAAGTACTGACTACTTGCGTTAGTACATATTGTAAATAATATCACCCATCCTTGTAGACAGATCTAATGGATCTGATGATCGAAACTATGTATATATTAATTTCATGTCACTCACTTGTCAAGGAGGATGATGGCCGTGTTGGGGTTGACGTGCTGGTACTTGCTGCCCTCCTGGCCGTAGTCGTGGAAGTAGGTCGGCCAGTCCCACGTCATGAACAGATCCAGCAGCTGTCGGAGGTCTGCAAAGTACTGCAGCAGTGCCCCTTCCTCCAAGCCGCACACCGGCTCCGACGCTGCAAACTCTGCAACCCACACTTCAACTAAAGCAATTACTTTAACCACTAAAAAGTAAATAATATATTCTTTGAAAAAAATTGCTGCCAACGTTACAACTATGCTGCAATAACATAACAGTTGGTGAACTCGTGCCAATACAGTGTCCAAGAAATGAATAAGTATAATTCTTCTTGCTTTAAAGGTTGGTTATGTTATGTATTGATATCTGCAAATGGTGTGAAATTTGCGAACAAAACGAAGATCAACACATGGCTGCCAACTTACAAGTTATACATTCAAGTTGCAGTGTCACATTAAAACATGCAATACAACCCTCATTCAACCCATGTTTGTTGTGAAAGTATGTGCCCTGTGTAACTGTTAGGTAGCTAATGACCCAGAGTCTGTGGACAGAGATGTCCATGTAAAGATGTTCTGCTCTTGGGCTAGTTTTTGAATTGTATTCTTTTGTAGAGAATTGTTTTTGTAAAGTTGCAAAATCAGTTCCTATTTAGGGTTGGTCAGTAGTTTCTTGTAAAGACTAGCCTAAGCTGTCAACATATGTAGAGTTTTGGTGGTGTGCCGGTTGCAGAACACCTAGTGGAGTACCTGTCGTCTAAGTGGAGTGCGAGTAGCTCCGACATCTGACCCTGCACCCACTGGAAACTAAACAGGAGCGGCTGCCATTTAAACCTCACTGGCAACAAACACGGTCAATGCTGTTTTCAATTTAATTTAACTGTTGCAACCAGGAGATTGTGGTCAGATCCCATCTCAGCCCCTCCACAGGACCAGACGTCTATACAAGAACAAGGTCAATCTGATTTGCTGTTTATGGGGGAAAGTACCACTATTAATGATCATGTTAGTTTATCCAGCAAAATTTATCAGCCCTACTACATTTTCATTTATGTAGGCTTTCTACTCCAATAGTGGGTTTAAAAAAATATTCAGTTGCTACTTTTGCACTGAAGTCTTATCATCATGGCTTGGCACCCTATTCCATAGTTCAGACAGATCTTCGCAAAAGGCATCCTTAACATCATCTTTTTCATTGTCTGTGTATGACAATTTATTAAGGACAGATTAAACCGTTTAGATCTTAATCTTAAATAACACAGTCTTTCATTAATGGCTTCAAAAGAGGTAACTGAAGAGAGGAAATTATTCAGCACACTGAAGGCAATACCTAACTCATGCAACCCATTTCCTTTACCACTGTTCATAAAAGTATATATCTCCATACGGTATCTTGAATATCCCTCGTCTCCTGTACTTACTACAATCGTGGACAACTGTTTGGCGAGAAGCGTACGGCACAACAGGCAAAACCTACCGGAAGTCTCCTCCAAGAACTATAACTTTCCAACAAAAAAAGAATGTCGTTACATATAATATGATTGTCACACATTAATGAATGCTAATGGAATATCGTCAGCTGAATTACAATTTAGTTTTATCTAGACACTGAACTCTCATTTCGAATGTTGAATGTAGGGCTCATGCTCTCACTAAATATTGTTTAAATTGTGAAGTGAGCCCTCCCTAATGCAAGAATTCACTTTATTACATTCTTAGGAGTATATACAACTGTCCGTAAGAACCGTTGCTTATATTTTTGGAACATAAGAAACGAATGCGATGATGGATATTCCAGAAATTTTAAAACAATATTGTTCATATGGTAAAGCAGTGACTGGCGATCACCGGCTGGTGGTTATGAGCTACAGAATGAAGTCACAAAGGATAGTGATAGAAAGGCAGGAGAGGAGAATAAAAGTATGGAAACTCAAAGATACCAAAACGGAATATCAGGAAATAGTAAAGCGCAGGCTTCCCAGAGAGGAAATGGGAACTGTGGAAGAGGAATGGGAAAGGCTGAAAAGAACACTAGCGGAAGCAGCAGAAACGGTATGTGGGAGGACCAGTGATATGGTGGAAGAAGTGGGAAACAAAAAGAAAGCTTTCTGGATGTGGTTCCAACTTGGAACAGCAGATGCAGGAGAGGAAGTGGACAAGGATAGTAACTGTTCAGTGTTGCCAATAATTTGTAGCTCTCGAGTGGATTGTGCCCAATGAATGTTGTATTTCCAGGCACGATATCCCCAGAATATGAAGTACTGTGCACACAACATTGGAACTATATAACACAGTGAATTACCAAGAGACTTGCAATGACCCACAGTCTGCCCTCATATAATCTGGTCACAATTTTAAAAATATGATCTGGCCACATAAACAATTATATATATATATATATATATATAATTATTAATCGCAGCCATTATGAAACTAAGTTTAAAAACATGACTCAGTAATGGAATTTGCACAGTTTTCACAAACTGTACACATATTTACATTGTTTACCGTTTTATTCCCTAAGGTCCCTGGTTCAGAACAACTTCAGCATCTTTTTATTTCTCCCAGGATTATTCACATTGGCCCATATTACAAAAATTGCCAAATCCTAATTTAAATATGCAAATATATACATTCGGTAGCCTGCTCCATGGAGTCCTTAGTTCCCAATTCTACTCCCATCACCAGTAAAATCATCTGGCGGAGTAAAAGGCAGGGAAGGTTGAATGTTTGGTTGTAGGCCACCATCACCACCGGCATTTACAATATCACTGTCACTATCATTTAACTGATCATTTACATCTAAATCACTTCCACACGAGCTTTCTGAATCACTAACATCGCTTCTATTCAATTATGTTAGGACATCGAGATATGAGACACCAGCCATGTTTCCCAGCAACAGCTGGGAGAAAGGTCAAGGAACAAACATTTATTGTTACCGCTAAAAGCAACACTATGCCTTCTAAATGCTGTCCTATGCCTGCCTGACACATTACCTATAGTTCATAATTAGTTTAAATTCCACACCAACACGAGAGGTGGCAGGAGAACAGGCGCTTTGAGAAGGAAAGGGTTAATTAGGTTATCACAAGTTTAGGATAATCTAACTAATACATGTAATGTTGTCCACGAGTGTCGTTACATCTTGTACCACGCCCATTCATTGGGCTCAACCGACTGAAAAGCTACAAATAAACCAGGATGGTAAAGCTCTTGTACGGGGTGGTGAATAATAAAAGGAAAAGTGAGAAGATTAACACAGAGAGAATGGAGGAAAAAGAGAAAAGAAGAGATTAAATCACTCTGGAAAGGATACTTGAATGTGACAGCACCAAGTAAGGAGGAAGTGCAACTAAGTGGAAGAAGCAATGAAGAGGAAGAGAATGGGAAAAGCACCAGGTACTGATGAGGTAAGTGTGAAGATGATAAAAGCTGCAGGGAAGTTGTATAAGGTGATACGAGCTATATGGAACGAGAAGGAAGTCCCAGAAGATTGGAAAAAGGAGGTGATAGTGCCCATTTTTAAGAAGGGAGACAGGAAGAAATGTCAAAACTACCGGGGAATTACACTGATGTGCCACTGTGCTACGATATATGAAAAGGTATTGGAGAAGTTTCTAAGAAGCATGCTTCATAAAACTAGGAAAGAAAAAGTAAGAAATGAGAAGATAAGAGAACAAGCTGGAATAAATCAGTCCCTGAAGGAGACCATAACTAGGGCACGTCAAACGTATGACAGAAGGAAGAATTGCAAAACAATGGCTACATACTGAGATTACTGGAAAGAGACCTGTTGGAAGACCTAGGAGGAGATGGAACATATCACATCCAAGGGAATCAACTGGGATGAAGTCTTGAAGGAGCAGTGGTACAGAGCGCTCGTAAACCACACCCAGGAAAGAGTGGAAACTTGATGAAGATGATGATGATTGGAGAAACTGATACGTAAGGTAGTGGAACAGCAACTGAGGGAGGAGCAAAATGCATTCAGACAGGGGAGGTTGACAGTTACAGGAGCGCCACTACGACTTGGTGTTGGCCTTTATGGACATTGAGAGTATAAGCGATGAGAATGAGGGAAGCAGAAGCTGTGTGAAAGTTGCTATGCTCTAAAGCAGGGAAGTGCCCTCTCGCCCTTGCTCTTTGTAATGTTGGGGAGGAAGAAATGAAGGCAATGGGATGTACAGGACCATACTCTGGCATAAAGTTAGGTGGAGAGCAGAGCTTCAAGTATCTGGGGGAAATGCCTTGGAATTAGACGAAAGCAGAAGGTGTGCTGACGGATTCTTCAAGAGTGTTGGAGGCCTGATATGAAGCAAGGATGTGCCACAGAAATGTAAAGGGATCATGTACAAGACTAACGTATGGATCAGAAACTTGGGTGATGAGGGAAAGAGAGATGAGGGCCGTTTTTTATTTTTAAAATAACCAAATATTTTATTTTGAAACCACATTTATTTTTAGGTTTTACACACCTTCCTCTATAATTCTACATACTAGTAGTTGCCTTGTTTATTTAGGCACTTGTCATACCTTAAAACTAAGTTCTGAAATCCCTCCGCATAAAAGTTTGCCGCCTCCTCTGACAACCAAGAATTCACGGCTGTTTTCACTTCTTCGTCGGCGAAGCGCTTCCCACCAAGATGACGAAGGGCTATACGGTGGGTTACCCAAAACTTCCCACCCAAAAGAGTCTTCAGTTCCTGAGTCCGGGCAGCAGTGTGAGGTCGTGCCATGATCTTGCGTTGTGACGGTAATGGGCGAAAATGGGTACGTGAGTTCAAAAGTGGCCGTGAAAATGTTCATTGCAATATCACCATACACCTCACAAAGCTGACTTGTTTCTTGCACTCAAAAACGTATCACACGTGGCGGGTGAATCAATAATCTTGAACTTTGTAAAGATGCACAGTTCAGCGTACAGGTTAGCTACACAGCTGCAACTGACACCTGCTTGTTCGTAAATGATCCAGGGAGGTAGAACACATGCTTGTTGCGGCGTGCACACTAACTACAGGCCTTAAAAAAAGAACAGCCCTTACTTAAAAATCAGCCCTCGTACAAGCAGTGGAAATGAAGTTTCAGAGGAGTCGTATAGGTGTAACTAGAATGGACAGAGTCAGAGAAATATTAAAGTAAGAACCCCTACAGGATAGGATTGAAAATTCAAGCTACAGTGGTGTGGACATGTGAAAAGAATGGGAGAAGAGAAGAATACCAGTGAATATATTGGAAGAAAAACAGACCTAGAGGAAGACTAGGTATAGGTGGATGAAGGGGGTGAAGAAAAGTGTTGAGAGAAAAGGAGTGAAGTGGTGGATGGAGAAGCTTGTGCTCCAAGCATACTGCTCTAGTTGACGATGATGATCGTTGTACTCTCCGAAATTCCTTGAGATAACATCTCCAGTGAAAAATTGTTTCAGCCTGTCAGGTTTTAAACATTACAACAGCAAAGGTCGAAGTAATCAAGCATTGATTTCTCGGCATAATATCTGGATTTGTTTCTGAAATGGCATATTTATATCGGATTCTAAAACTAGCTGTGTGTTCTCAGATTACTCATTTTTGGCATCTATTTGTAGTTTACGCACGACCGGACAATACTCTTTTTCGTCGAATGGATTTTTCATAGTAGCATTTCTCCAAAAAATAACGTCGTATTCGATAACCCTATAGCACCCTGCATCAACGGAGCCACTAAATATTAAATGACAAATAATACTTCCATTGCCAAAATCAACAGCGTTATGTACTCTAAACGATCAATAAACAATTCTATAATATCTGTCAACACTGGTGTTATATTTTTGAGCTACTGGATATAAGTTCAACATGACCAGTGTATTTACCGTCCAGAGACTTTCATAGTCAAGTTGATTGCTGAGGAGAATGCGATGAGACTGATCGCCAATAATAAAACCCTTATAATTATCCCTGCCAGCAACAATTTTTGCAAGAGTTAGCAAATGCAGTTCATGATGATGTTCTTCATTTTGATATAAACAGCACAAAACTGCTGTAAATAAACAATTTCCATCACGTGTTATAGGTACAATCCTTTGGGTTTCAATGACAGTACATTATGAGGGGAGCCAACTACTGGAATGAGCATAGACTCACTTCGGGAGTCACCGTAATGGAGGCAGGTTTAGAATTCTATGTCCCGTGCATGTATTAACACAGGGAAGTCCAGTCTTAAGGCTATATTCTTGGCTATCGTCCCGGAGAACCAGGTTCGATTCCCTGCCCTGCCAAGAAATATATTTCTGGCCCGAGGGCTGAAACGGGGCGCACTCAGCCTCGGAAGGTAAAACTGAGGGAAGGTGGGATAGATTCCAACCTCAACCATCTTGGATGTTTCTTTTTCGGTTTCACACTTCCACTCCAGACAAGTATTGGGATGGTTCCTTACCGAAGGCCTCGGTCGTCTCCTTGCCAATCGCCAACTTAGTTACAGATATACACAACGACACAGGTTATAAGAGAATGCACACCAAAGTACACTGGGCTGAGTAACCCTCAAATGAATCATCCGTCATGGCGAAAGCGATTGTGCGAGTGCCTGGAGTACTAATTTTTCTTTAATAACTTAAAAGTATATGGCCATATAAATCGTGGAGAATTCGTTACTTTATGGGAATGATAACAGTAAAGATGATGGAATACGATGCATAATGGAAAGTAACCCACCACACAGATTCCAGTATATATTGTGGAAACATCATAAACAATATTTCCCCGCCATTTTAATTTCTCATAAACCAAGATCTCAGGAAAGCTATTGTGCACACGTGTAAGAACCACAGATATTACATTTTTCTTTAATAATTTAAAAATATACCGTAACATATATTTTTCTTTTAAAGACGCTCTGCAAATCTACAGGCCAAGAGCTTTCGTCAGAGTGCTTTACGAAGTGAATCGGTTCAGCCCTTTTCTCAATCACAAATATCACTGTGGTGTTATTAATGGGCATGGTCCATCCTGAATTGGCATCCATTTGTCTTTACAGTCATTTTATTTCAAATTAAAAATAAAAAATAAAACAGGGGTGGGGAAAGTTTTAATTATAATTATACATATTAAATTCTGGTTAATACAGAATTTTTAATTGGTAATAATTTGATCAAATTGGAGCTTGTTTATTAAGAAATTAATCATTTCATATTCATACCCATCATCCTCAATCATCATCTTCATTTCCCCTTTTCCAGCTGACACTGGGTGGGGGAAAATATGGTTCCTCTCCACTTTGTTCTGTCGTTCCACCATTCCTTCCAGTTAATCTTGACAGTGTTCCAATCCAGGTTCAGTTTTCTAATACTATTCTCCACCGAGTCCATCCAACGCATTCCTCGTCCTCTCTTCCCTGTCATCCGTCGTTCCAGTGCTCGTCTTGGTAGCCTTACTTCATTCATCCGTTTGACATGTCCAAACCATCTCAATCTGTTTTGCTCCAGTTTCTGTACTCCCAGTTCTTTCCGTATTTCTTCATTTCTCACTCTGTCTCTCCTCGTTTTCTGGACCATACTTCTCAGGAATCTCATCTCAGCTGCTTGTACTCTGCTCTCATCCCTGTTAGTCATTGCCCAAATTTCTGCTGCATATGTCATTATAGGAACATAATATGCTTTGTACATAACTTCTTTAGCCTTGTTCCATACTAGTCCCCGTACCTGTCGATAGAAAGCACTCCCGAGTTGTATTCTTCTGCTAATTTCCTTAATATTTAATTAAATTATTCCTCATTTAACTTTTATCCAGAATTTTAGGTATTTTCATTGATAAGGCACGTTGTACCTGTATGCCCACTCACAAATCTGGGATGTAGTCCAACACTCTACCGTCACCAATAATACCAACAGTTCAGGGTTTGGCCATGGTGCGGTATCCTGCCAGCTCATTGTGCCTCACAACTGTTGGCTTCTGCTGGTAGCACTGTCGACTCTTAGGGTCGCTGGGTTGGCAGCAGTGGTAGACAGGTAGGTTGGGCTGTGTCAGAAGGAACGTCGATATCCATAATATTTTCCAGTATTTAAGCTATTTATTCAGAAGAGCAGGAGAAAGTAGAAGCTTTATGAAGAGTCTGAAAACAAGAAGAGCGAATATGTTGGGACATAATAGCCTGCTAGCAAGAGTCATCACACAAGAGGAAGACCACCACTTGCATATGACAGATACGAACACAAAATCATATCACGAATTGAAGAGGATGGCGGAGAATAGAGAAGATTGGCGAGTTGCTGCAAACCAGCTCCAGGGCTGTTAACTTGAAGGCTATCGATAGTGATACTTCTTGTGGCATTGAGCTATTATTTTAGTCAGGGGTCTACACTATTCTTGCGCCAATGAACAAAAACCTTATCCTCCTTATGAACTCCTCTTGCGGGAACAATTTATTGACACCGCACTAGTGGAAATGTTACAAGATTTATTTCCTACGTCTTTCCAACTTGAGCAAGTATTGAAAAAAAAAAAAAATACCCACAATACTCACGTTCGCACTGAATAGCATCCAGGTTGATCTGCTGCAAGGCCCCCATCGAGATCTGCTTCACATCCTCGCACAACATAAACCCCATCACCGACTTGGCGATGTGTTCACAGGCCGACTTGCAAGCTTCCTGAGCAACTTCTGCCTACAAAAAGCAAAAGATGTGTAATTTCACGTGGAATCCAAAATTTCAGGAATTGGGGAGGTTTAAATCTCCAGCAATTATTATGCTCTTTATCATATAAGATGTATTGTACAGGTTGTCGAGCGCTCTATACGCCCATCACCTGAAGAGTACACATAACATTCATAACATTTCATGATCCGTGTCAGCCCACTTTAAGAAACTAGCTATATACTTGCGCACACAAATAAATAGCCCACCACCTCGCTTCCCCCGATCCTTTCGGTACATTTTGTAGGTCCCGTGAATTATTTTGTTACTATTGATATCCTCATATAACCAAGATTCAGTAGCAATGACAATGTCCGGAGAATACATCTCTGAAAGATTCCAAAATTCAATTAGTTTATTTCCTAATGACAATTAACCTCCGCAGCAAATATCCCAAAATAGCTCCTTCTGTTCCCGTCGGCTGGCAACCTCTGTACCTGCTCCTCCTCACGAACCAATGACCTTGTCATGTTGTGTTACTCCCCAAGAGTACATGCCTCATCCTTGGAGGTTTCTGAGCACTATCCAAAATGTATACACCTATTCCTAATGGCAATATTGTTCATGTGTCAATTAGGCCTAGCCTACAGGCAAGTTGCCCAATAGCTTAACAGTTCATGTCATAATAAACCAGACAACTCTTTCGATTCCTACTGCTCAACTAAAATGTGGACAGGAAAAGTTGTGTATAAGGTTGACGTGATCCGCTGGATTCAATACTATGAATAAAATTACCGAAATAAGATAAAAGTATTAATAAAACAAACCCCAACAGACACGCAAGTGCTCCGCAGTAATCATCATAATAGGACCATAGGTAATAGGTACTGTTACAGTTGGGCTGTTTATCGCAATTTCACTTCATAATGTCTGCGTGTTCCCTGAAAACAACATTTATTTTCTTCTTGAAAACTTTTGAACTGTTAGGAAAAGGTTCTAAGACTTCTTCAGGTAACTGATGAGGATGATGATGATAATTGTTGTTTTAAGGGGCCTAACATCTAGGTTATCGGCCCCTGATGGTTTGGGTGATCGTGAAGATGAAAATGAAATGCAAACGTAAAACTAAAACTAACTACTAACCTACATACTAGAAGAAGAAATGGAAAACTAAAGGAGAATAAGGCAAATAAAGGACAGGAGGAAAAGGAATGCCCTCAACCCTCGAAGAATGAGGATCGAGGGACTTGGAAGGAAGGAGAGCCATGAAAGGCAGATAGGAAAGTGAAAGAGGAGAGGGTCCACCCCACAGGGAAGGTACAAAAGGGGACACCGGACCCAGCTCAGGAATCCCTCGGGGTCGCCAACTCCCGAACTCACCAGCCGTGAGCCCCTGAGGGTGTAGCATTATCTAGGGTGTACCAGAAGTGGTGGGGCTACTTACACCCGGTCTCCATGAGGGCCTTGAGCAGAAGGCAGGAGATAACAGGAAAAGAAAAAGAAGGCTGACCCCTTGCAGAAGGAGGGAATCAGAAAAGATGAGACAAGGGACAATTAAGGCAGGAAATGAAGAGACTCCCTAGGCCTCAGATACCCTAATACCGTCGGGGTTGGAAGAGAACAAGAGTTGACCAAAGGAGGTCGACAGGAAAGAAGACGGAGAGGAGCCTGGCACAAGTAAGTGGAAGCAATGCCGGACTCAGCTGGGGTCCCGTGGTCGCCAACCCACGTCCCACTAGATGTGAGCCCCTGGGGGATCTTCAGGTAACTCATCCCATATCTACTATACTTATTATGTCCACTGTACAACACAACTCACTTTGCGGGAGGTGCTAACTCCTCTTCTGAGACATGTTTCAGACTTCCAAGCCTAGTTCAGTAAATTACAGTCTAAAAAGTTCACCTTGTTGGTGTTAAAAATACAAAAATGAGGATCAAATGACACTGATAGGTGAATGAATAAATAATTCTTTTAGGAAAACGATTAAAAGAAATTTAAAAGACAGGTAAAAGTTTAAAATAAGTTACTCTAATTGTTCGGTGCAGCTGAAATTGTTGTGAGTGAGAGGAGGTCACTCGCTAACCATGGGTTGTTATGGAATCGGGCTGCAAGACTTCGGGATGTGGACGGTATGTCGAATTGGAAGTTCAGACAGTTCATTTGAAAGTAAATAAGGACTGGACTTTGAGGATGGAACTTTGGAAATTCAAGTGATGAGGGAAACGGTGCAAATTGGGCTGTGTGTCCGTCGGCCTTGCAGTTGGTGTCGGGTCTGTTTGTTCTCCGAGAGGGGTTGTGGTGTCAAGTTGGATTTTGTGAAGCTGTGTCTTAATTTGGTATCTCGGTCAGGGGCTTCGGTCTTTTATTTAGCTGACGGAGTTTAGGGCTGGGCGGTACACATTTATTGAGTTTGTGACGTGACATTCTATTCGTAGAAGGGTGGGACAGTTCCAAGGGTTGTATAAGGCAAGCCAATTGGTGGGGATGATATGTTTAATGGCATTGTTTGGGCAGGTACCCTGTTCAGTTAAAGTTGCATTGCGACCGTTCCATTTATAAGAAGAGGATAGGGCACTTTCCGTTTTATTAGGGTCAAATTAAAATTATAGTTATTTGTTTTATTGTACTAGTCCTTAACTGGTGAAAGGTGGAACGAGTTCCACAAGTCTTAGAAGATAAAGTCGTTACCCCTCTACCTCTATTAAATTCGGCCTCTCTACTTGTAATTTATTGATCATTCAGTATCTAAATTAAGATATAATGTGCACACTTGTGGGTTATAAGCCCAAAATGGCTCATGGAAGTCCGTCGGCTGTTTGGCTGGACGAAAGTGAAGACGTAGAAGGTGATGCCTCCAGCAGGTCCTGAGTTACACCCCATACTCCAGGTATGAATGCAACACAACACTATGTTAGTGAGGGAAACTAATTCCTCTCTGAGCACAGACAATTACCCTCACAGTAGGTAAGATCTTATTTCAGTGTGTTAGAAGGAACCAAGCTCCATACTACTGTTCATTATCGGTAACATTGCAACGCAAACTGGGATTGGTCGACAGTAATGACTAATGTCAATCGTATTCTCTAAGCTTACGGAGTATAATTAAGTGTAGTGTTAATTTTTAAAACCACCAAGAATATGTAACTTAATTTATTGGAGACTCATATTACTTTTCCCACATTAGTTTGTATTTTTGCAAGTAATACTGCTTGCAATATAGGAAACCTTCTTTCAATTACTTCATGTACATAAGTATATCGTACTTATTGAGCTTCTTCATGCATAAGTAATATAACACCAGGTCCCTGGTATTGTACTGTATTAATGGAGCTGTGGTGTCTACTGTAAGGATCAAGTAAAAATTAGTTACTTAGCTACCTTTTAGTTAATTTTAGTTACCGTTTAATTAAAGATACGTTTGCGGTCGGCAAGCATAGAAGCTGATCAAGCGGTGAAGAAAATCAACAATGAACTGTATTTAATTCACTTGTGGTGTTAGTGTTGTTTTAAGGGGCGGAACTATGAGGTCATCTGCCCCAACTTATGGCGTTATAAAAATGTAAAAGATAAAAATAAATAATGGATATTTAATATCAAATGAGTTGATTCAGCAAATATTCCGACTTGTGTACAAGAAGTTATGATTACCAAGAAGTTGCTCTGATCTTGGTTGTTTGGGGAGAATTCCTTTGTCCTCGCGGTAGATCACGAAGAAATATATGCGACGTTACGTGATCGTCACCAAATTATGTCTTTGCAGTCAAGTACGGAGAAATATCGAGACATTACACGATCGGCGCTGGTCTGAGCCGTTTGACGCGATTAGTAGCTTTCACGATAGAACACTGAGAAAAATCGCGATTTACATAATCGGTGTCACTTTTAGTCGTTCGACGAGGTTGGACACTGAAAAATATAGTATTATTACGCAATCGGCGCCGCTTGCTGTCCGTTTGACAAGAATCCAGTTGTACTCGTCATCGAAAGCAGAGAAACATCGTGCTGTATCGCAATCGTTGCCGCTCTCGGTCGTTTTACGAGATTCGCGTTGTCCTCGCGGTTGGACACTGAGAACGCGATATTATGCAATCTGCCGTTCAACAATTATCTGCCTGTCTATCTGTCCTGGCAGAATGGCGGAGACAAGCTCGAGGTTGGGCATGGTTAAAATTCACGAGCAGTTATGAACATGTTGCATGGTCGGCACCGTGATTCCCGCTGTCCCTATGCTGTGGTTGGAAGTTCACGGTGGATCACGAGAAGAAATGAGCATCACGATGCTACGTAGTCTGTCATTTCTAAGTGGGTTGATACACTTCTTGCTCCCCGTACACTTAAGTATACGATCAGGGGAAAAGTGGCGAGTAGGGCTCGGTATGTTTCGTGAAGGATGCCCAACCACCTTGACAAGATACCCACAGTCCTCGTGGACACAAGTTAGCGACCGGGCACGGGTTTTATGATTTTACGCAACTGGCGTCGATCTCGGTCCGTTTGACGAGATTCTCTCAGGCAAGTCGTGCGGTCAGCCGGCTGTCTTGAGGATGTGATTTTGGAGGATGAATGTTTGTAGTAGGTATCGGATATTATAAATTATTCAGAGAGGATTGCACGAATAATACGACAAGAGGGCACATTTTCTTTCGAATTCAAATTATACAAGTTTTTGAGATAACCGGTTAGATTATATATCCAATGGAACCAAAGTTTGAAGGAAAAATAAACATATAACGGAGTTTTGAATTTATCACACTGAATGTCGCAAATTTACGAGACGGGTAGATTTTTAAAATATAGTCTATGTATTTCGAATCATTTTTGCGATTTCTTTTCGAAACAGTATCATTTCGCAAGATTGCGACAATAAATTATTTCGCGTTATTTCTGGACTTTAATTTGAGATATCCAAATTTAGAGGTCAATATCAGAAATGAGAGGTTTCTGTTGAGTTTCGGAAGTTATTGCGAATAAACGTCTAGCAAAAAGTCAGGTTTCCGAATAATACAGAAAAATATCACACAAAACTAAACTCTCTTCTTGTTGCCGAAAATACATGTTGAACCGAAGTATACAGTACCACTGAAGGTATCTTCAGTATGCATTTCCTTAAGGTCCTGCACAATCGGCGCCACTTGCGAGAAATTCACTCCATATCAATCTGTGAGCCTGGCGGCGCGGATTTAAATGATTTAAACCGACCTCGGCAAAATTTCGTTACCTCCAACTATCCAGACATCAAAATTAGCTACTTTTCGTTACCCATTTGTAAAATTAGCTACTTTTTCGTTACTGGTAGACTTCGAGCTCAATCAGAGAATATTTTTGCTATTGGATTACACAAGTCCTGTGTCGAGTCTACTATTTAATGCATATATTCTGACTGTAACCATAAATGCCATTCATAATTAATAAGGTTTGCTTTTGTAGTTTATGCAATGACAAATAAATATATTTCAAGATTTAGCAGACTGCTTAAGGGGTAAAGGCTCTGAACACTACTTAAAGACTCTTTTTCCTAAACTGTCAGAAGCTAAAATTAAAGCTGGTATTTTCTTTGGTCCCCAAATAAAAGAAATAATGGGCAGTGAAGAATTTGCACAATTACTCAACACCTACGAAAAACAAGCATGGTACAACCTTAAAGCAGCGATCCTTGGCTTCCTTGGAAATAAGAAAACTGGGAACTTTAAACTCGTGGCTTACAGAATGTGCACATGTTACGTGCTCACTTGGGGGATATTCAAAATACTATGGATTTATACATTAATGTGACCTATGTTTTGTAAATATATAAATTAACGTTTGAACGTATAAAAATAGATAATTTCCTTCAAATT
The DNA here is from genome assembly GCA_946902985.2 of Meconema thalassinum. NCBI lineage: Eukaryota > Metazoa > Arthropoda > Insecta > Orthoptera > Tettigoniidae > Meconema > Meconema thalassinum. The sequence goes on from OX336388.2 coordinate 277,049,832, forward strand.
TGAACTTCTGTTGTGGTAGCTACAAAACCAAGACCCAGGCATACAGAACCCAGAACTCAAAATTCCTGTGGACTGTGTTATACTCTTTAAGACAATCTACATTAAATTACGATTTATCTAATGTATATTTTGGAATTACAACAGGCTGCGACAGGGGAGCGTGATGGCGCAGTGGCTTCGCTGCTCTTCTTTCACCCGGACGGCTTGGGTTCGAATGCCGGTGACAGCCGGGTGGAATTTTCACCTGAAAAATCACGTGGCATCAGGAAGGGCATCCGGCCTTAAATCCCCGGCCAAAACCAAAATTAGCCTGGTTTGCTCCGGCGACCCCAATTAATTGGGAATAGCTGAAGAAAGTTTTTAACAGGCTGCGACAAGGAGGATTGCTGTGGTTTGTAACGTGCGTCACAACATTTCATGAGATAAAAACTAAATGTAAATTCACAACTATAAGAATGTTCAAGCTGTGAGACTATCATCGTCACCTGTGATAATTCTAGCACAACAATCGCAGCACTTTTCGGTAAATGAAATCAAGGTTCAATATAATTAGAATACAAATCCAAGATGCAGCTGCTAGGAGAAAAACAACAAGCAACTACAGAGTAAATATGGCTCACTTGCCCACCACGTTGGCAGCACTGCTGCTTGTCTCAAGTTTAACAAGAACAGTCATAATAAACAGGACATTTAAATTTTCTAAAGGGTTAGCTTTTCAATACTAAGTGTTTAAACGCCCTAAGCTGAAGGGCAAATGGCTTCAGTTTGTGGTTTTTAGCATTTGCGATAAATGCAAAATAGGTTGAAACTTTGTCAGTGTATGTGCCTTCATCTTATATTACTAAGAGTGATTTTTAGCAATTTTGAATTAGCGATAAAATGCGAAATTGGCTCAAAATTCGAAATTTACCATTTATGCGAAATTCTCGGTTTTATGCAAAATAAACATATATTTTATTAAAAACGATGTGTTTTTCTTAAAAAAATAAGATAAATAACAACATATATTTCAGGGGAAAGAATTATTACGGCGCCTTAAAGCTGCAAGGTGTGGAATATCATTCTACGGCCAAAGAGCAGTGCAAAGAACAACCAATCAAACAGCTTTCAACAACAGAGCAAATAAATATCGAAGAAGAAGAAGAAACAGCTTTCAAGCACGCGTTCATTCACTTTCTGTTGACTCTTGATAACAGTCGGCTGTTTTAAAATACGGTGGCGATTTATTGACTGGTAGCACTGCCATCGTAATGTACAGGCCGTAAGGCTCCTACTGTGACGTCACGCCTAGGGTCGTTATAGTCGCAGCAGCAGTCTCTTCAAACCTAATATAAATTACGCTCCCGATTCAAGACGTAGAAAAATAGCAATGCTATTTAGGGCTAATTGGCACTTCCATCCGTTACCACTGCATACGCCTAATTATCGCTCTGCTTGTTCGAATCCGGCCGATGTAGCTGGCATTTTGAGAGTGAACAAAATGGTACATTGCCGGTACATTTACTAGGACGTTAAAACACACAAACAGGGCTAAATTGAAGTATTTTGACGTCGAGAATAAGATCTATTCTTGGCCATTTTCTTGTTGTTCACCGCTTTGAAAAGGTTTATGGTAGATGCCTGAGAAAATCCCACATCACTCTGGGTTATTCAACAGATCACGTCCTAAACTGCTCGTGGATGACAAAGCACAATGTAACCTATCTATAACTGTAATCAATGACAGGCCACCTTCAAGGTGACTTAAACAGGGCCTATCCTAACAGCACTTATTTTCTATGACTCAATCTAACTTGTTTCTTGCATCAGGAATTTACAATTGGTTGTAATTTTGAAATCAGGTATCAATAACCTACAGTACATACACCAGGTGCTAACAATCCCATTAATGTAAATACAGTAGCCTACACAATTGCTACCACGAAAACATTACCATATTCACTTGAGCTTGATCGAGAGATCATTCTAACAAATAATGTAACTTGGACTGACTTCAGCAGATACTGAATACTGGATATCGCTTCTCTGATTTACATATGGTAAGTAACTTAACCTCATAACTATCATATTAGAAATGTTTCCAGTCCTAGCATAGGCTGAAGTTTGGGAACTTCTTACAATAATTGAAACCATATTAACTAACAACCTACCATCAAGGCGATTAGCTCTTCTCTCCCGAAGAATGGTATCTTACTTTCAGGGAAATGTTAACACACACTCGTGTATTCACCGTAATGTACAAATAATTTCTAGGAATGTTGTGTATGCATGGCTTTCTTAAATTGTCGTGGTGGGGAAGGAGAAGCAAGCCACATTATCATTTCTTTCATAATACCGGTAGTTGCTATAAACAAACTTTTGACATACCTGCGACCTGGGAAGGAGGTTTCCTGAACTAACAACATTTTATTACCATCCAAAAAACCTTGTATGAGTCGAAATAATAAGTGATATAGAGATCCTAACTAAAACATAACCTTCTGTGTGATGACAAACATGCAACGCAAAATTTGCGTAGATACAATAACCTAGCCTACCTACAACGTGAACAATTGTTTCAGAAAATAAATAATCCTCATTCTAGATGACGTGAGTAGAAGTGTTCTCAACTAACACTTTTCACGCGGATACTCATTCATAAAAGATATAAACAACACAGCACAAAGCAAAATGGTCGCCATCTCTACCCCCTACCGATCAGCTGATCAATCTTTAAGAGTCGTTGCATGATGGCCTGTACATTACGATAGCAGTGCTGGTAGCCATGGGTAGAAGCGAAGTAACGATCAAACAGCGTGCCGAGAGTTACAAATCAGAACATTTTTATGTAAGCGATACAGATATATTGATGTGCCGACTTTGCAATCAAAGACTTGAGTGGAAGAAGAAAGATGTTTTAGATAAACACTGCAAGAGCAAAAACTATGTGCTACAAAAGGAGCGATTTTGTTCCCAACCAGCATGTGAACAGCGTGGCGTCAAGCGGCAAGCCACAATAGCAGAAATGGATAGAAAGGCAAAAAAAGCAAAAAGCAAGAAACAAACATTCATTGAGAATACTGTGAAGATGTGCCTGCAGACTACAAGCTGGACAATCCTGCTTTCCAAGTAAGTGCCTATTTCAGATATACTTTTGGGCGTTATTTATATTTGTGTTTAAAATACATTTACACCATCTTGAGTGGTATACCCTAACTTACTGTGAAATATTAATAAACTAGCTATATCCCCCTCCCCCATCAAAAAAGAAACATGTGGATGGTTGTTTTGAAGTATTACGATTGCTATACGGCCTTGTTGAATTTTAGGTTAGGTGTCTTAAACTTTCGACCAAAAACCACGTGTGTGCACGTTTCCTAATATGACGACTTCACGTGGAATTTTAGGTTAGGTTATTCAAATTTTCGACCAAAAAGAACAACAAAAAACAAACAAACGTGGATGGACGTTATTTTAAAATGTTACAATTTAATAGACCATCTAGGATGTAAAATAATCGCTTGCTTTCATGTACATAAAGGAAACGTTATAGGGAAAAGCTATTCTCTAGGCCAGCACTTCACCAAATGAATATTGAATTTTCACGACTGCATTGTGTCATGAATCGCGACCTAATATGTTGAAAGTAGATTTCGATTACTACACCAAATGTTAAAGTATTTGTCCTTACCTCTAAACTATTATTATTATTATTATTAGCATGTTTAACGAAATTTTATTGGCTCCATAGGTATGTCCCAGGATCAGGAGATCTGCCTAACTGAATGATAGAGTTCAGGCTGTTAAGATGTAGTAAAAACAGATTTCATTGATCTTTACCATGGCCCCATATTACAAAAGTATCGTGTGATTTTGGCCAAGTATATATTGGAACAACAAAAAGAAGTACCGTATTTCCTCGCATAATCGTCGCACTTTTTGAGCCTAAAATTCGTGGGTAAAAAGCAGGGTGCAACGATTATGCGAAGAATATTTAAGTTCAAAGAATATACTGTATCATTATTTGCTGCACGGGCCAGTCATTTGCGTAGCGCGAGTCATAGCCTGGAGTCAGAGACAGGTTTCTTTCTTCTAACAAGATCACAACAGGTTACAGCTCGCGGAATGTGCTGACGAAAGTGGCCGTTCGCGTCGCGGTTCATAGCCCGCAGGCATAAAGACGAGATTTATTTTCTCCTAACAAGATCACGCCAGATTAGGCCTATAAGATTGCGGAATGTGTGCTGGCCGCTCACGTCACATTTCATAGCCCGCAGGCATAAAGACGAGATTACTTTCTGCTGACAAGATCACGCCAGATTAGGCCTATAAACTCGCGGAATGTGCGCTGGCCGTTCGCGTCACAGTTCATAGCCCGCAGGCATAAAGACGAGATTACTTTCTGCTGACAAGATTACGCCAGATTAGGCCTATAAACTCGCGGAATGTGCGCTGGCCGTTCGCGTCACAGTTCATAGCCCGCAGGCATAAAGACGAGATTACTTTCTCCTGACAAGATCGCGCCAGATTATACGCTCGCGGAATGTGCTAAGTGACGAAGCTTGCCGCTCGCGTCACAGTTCATAGCCTGCAAGCATAAAGACGAGATATTTTTTCTTCTGTGAAAGTCGCGCCAGGTTTTAAAGTCGCGGCAGCATGTGCAACTGACTGGCGCACAAATACAAATATGCTATGCGACGATTATGCGAGGAAATTTTATAAACCTATTTTAGTGTTTGAAAAGTGGGGTGCGACGATCACGCGGTGGCGACGATTATGCGAGGAAATACGGTATTGCCACTCGCCTCAAGGAGCACGAACGACACAGCCGGCTGAGACAAACAGATAAATCCACTGTTGCAGCACACTCGCTACTCGCAGGTCACGACATAAGATATGGAGACACCGTAGTTCTGTCCACCACGGTGTCTTACCATGTCAGGGTACAAAGGGAGGCCATTGAAATCCTGAAGCATACTAACAGCTTCAATCTTAAGGAGCAAGGAGAACGTGTGAACAGAGCTTGGCTTCCAGTCCTTAATCCCCTCAAGCCTGCCCTTATTGACAGTCATAGACGAGAAGATGCAACAGAAGAGCAGCCCTGTCCTTGATGCATTACTTTTATGTGGTACGCCGTTGCTATGGTAGCCTCTGTGTGTGGATATCTTCTGTTTACGTGTTTTACCTCGCTTAATGTAACCTGTGAACATGCTGAACGCAGTCTTCAGCGAAACGTCAGGACGACAAAATGTCATTAGAACACGACCTATAAGCCCGCAAAGCAGAGATTCCTATTACCCCTGGTAGAATTCTTTATTTCTCTTGATGAGAATTCTCTAAATAGCAGTGGCCATTCAGTGTTGGATATGTTTAGAGATCAGGATATGCGTCCCTTGCTTAAAGTTGAAATTAAGTTTGTTTCACAGATATCTGTGAAAATTAATGCAGCAATCACAGTACTGGAGGGATCGTCCTACCCGTATGCTCACAAGTTGTGGGATGATCTTTCTACTATTTGTGGAGAATTAAAGAGGTGTGCTGACGGATGGTTTCCATTGGAAACAAGTGACCTGCTGGTGAGTTACAGAAACAATACAAAGAAAGAAGAAATTAAGGTGCAATTTAAGCAGTGTATGCTTAATGTATAACTACTGTCGACCAAAGTATTATGTGCACTCGAGTTTGAAGGTTGTTTGTGAAGTAACCAATAGACCTACATAAAATCCAATATCATCATGACGGGTTTTTGAGATAATAATTCTTAAATGTGACGCATGGTTGAAACACGCTTAAAAACGTGCACGTTTTGTGTTCCAACTGCGATAAAAAATATTAAAATATAAATTAAAAATTTCAAACCTACACGAACTAACGTAAAATAGAACGACGAAAATGATGTTATTGGATTTTATGTAGGTATATTGGTTAGAGAAAAGCAAGACCATGGTGATGACAAGAGGGGAAAGACAAGGAAAGGGCATTGTGAAAATTGGAAGTCAGAGTTTGGAAATTGTGGACACGTTCAAATACCTAGGAAGTGAATTGATGCAAACTGGTAGGTTGGACATGGAGATTGGCAGGAGGGTACAGCAGAGCAATGCATTCTATCAAAGTGTAAGAAAACTTGTTTGGGATAAGGAAGTACCAAGGAAAAGCAAGGAGGTAATGTATAAAATGTACTATGTACCCATATTAACGTATGCAGCTGAGACTTTGACCCTGACGAGCAGGCAAGAGAGAAGAATCCAAGCCAGTGAAATGAAATTCCTAAGAAGTATGATAGGTAAGACAAGGAAAGACAGAGTGAGGAATGAAGATGTTAGGAAGGAAGTTGGGATGGGAAAACTAAATGAGAGAATTGAGAAGAATAAACTAAGGTGGTTTGGACATGTAAAGAGGATGGAGGAAAATAGAATACCAAGACAGATGCTGGAGGCCAAGTGCAAGGGTAAGAGAGCAAGGGGAAGACCTACAACAAGGTGGATTGATTCAGTGAAGAACAGCGTGAGAAAAAGAAATCTGGACTGGGACAAGATCGTGGAAGAAGAATGGTGGAAGGAAAGAGGAAAGTGGAGAAGTGCCATAAATACCCCGACCTGGCAGGAGCTGGATAAGGGGAAATGATGATGATGATGATTGGTTACTTCACAAACAACCTTCAAACTCGAGTGCACATAATATTTTGGTCGACAGTAAGCTCTCGAAGCACATGAGCGTTAGTGATACAAACGTGTTTCTCAACAAAGTGTGCAATTTATTCAATCCTGCAGTTGCAGGGCAAAACAGTGCTCTGGAACCCAAATCACTTGTGTCTTTGAAGCATAAGTTGCCATTTTTTAGAAGTGTCACTGTAGATCAGTTTGTCGAGGGCTGCGAGGCGTATCACCAACAGATGCTGCAGAACATTAAAATGGAGAAAAAACACTGACACTCTTCAAATGTTGATGGCACTTAAGTTAAAGTTTCCTTCCTTTGCCTCGGCAGCACTGCAGTGCATTTGGGCTCCTACGAACAGTGTCGATGTAGAGAGGTTTTTTAGCACATACAACATGATTGTGACTGATAGGCGGTCTCGAATGAAGGAGGACACCATGTTGAACATTGACATTCCTCTTCCTTGTAAGTCTGTTGCACAGTGATACGTTCAGAATAGAAGATTTCACTTTGAAACTGTGTTTGTAAATATGCACATTTGTGTGTTAATACTTCTTGCAGTTTTATGTTGTTGTTTCTCTTATTTTCCATAGTGTGTTCAAAACTGCACGACAAGCAATGTGTGATTAAACAGTATGATTTTACTCCGAACTGTTGTGTATGCAATTTCGCAAACTATGCCTACTTTTAACCAATTTGCTACAAAACGCTAAATTTGAGAAGTATAGATGTTGCAAATCGCCAAATCTCTGATTTTTAAATGCTAAAAACCACGAACTCTAGTAATAAGTAACGTTCGATCGATAAACAGGCAAAATAAGAATAATTCACAAATTGCTGTAGTTCCCGCAATACTGTACTGTATACGCAAGCTACTCACTGGAAGGTTGGTGAAGGACAAGAAGGTACTCTGTAGGAAGGCTATGAGGTCTGTGATGAAGCTTGATGCGTGACCTTTAGGCTCTACCAGAAGCCAATCGTAATTCTCCAGCTCCAAGAACTCGTCCAGTTTCTGCTTCAGCTTATCACAGATCTGTCGCTCGGCATCGTCTCTCGCCACACGGAACATGGTGGACTGCCCCTGACTGTGTCCCTCCTTCAGGGCTCTGTGGAAAACATTCACATTGAACCATTTTCCCTACAGACATTATGTTAGCCTGTAATGTTGGACACCCTACTCACCCTGTAATGTTGGACACAAACTCCTCCAGGTAGACAGTGGCCTCCTCCAAGTAGCCCATGTCGATGATGATCTGGATCACCTGCAGCAAGGCCAGGCTGGGCTTGCGGAACAGCGACGACAGACAGCCACTGAAGGAGCGAGTCAGCAGCAGATTGGTCGACTTCTTGATCATGTCGTTCACTTCTCCTTGGCTGGAAACAGCAGTGGCTGTTGTGAAGCATTCCTCCTTTACCACTCCCAATTACTCCAATATGCACAAGCTTACCTCAGGTTGAGGTCTTCCGAGAACTTCAAACAAGCATAGATGAATTCCTTCACTTGCTGGTAAACCTTTGGCACCAGTGGGGAAAAAGGGAACCTTTTGGGAAATGGCGAAACTTCTAAGGCCACGTCATGAAACGGGAAAGACTCCACAATGCTGTCGTATTCTGCTTGGTTCGCCACCTGCAATCAATAACACGCCTTTAATGTCAAAAAAGAAGAAAGAGACTGTTAATCTCGCCATCATGAGCCACAGAACCTCCTATTTATGTGGAATCCGAACCACAGGACATGGCATTTCACTTTGAAAGTCTCATATGCATGGACCGGGAATCGAACCAGGTCCGCCATGATGAGAGGCCGACAGCTTCATCGCTGCGCCACCATTAACCTACACCACCACATATTGTCTATTGCCTAAGTACACACTGTCATGGATAAGTAACAATATACTGAACTGCTATCTTGCATTATCTTAAAACATCTCTGTTATGTTATTCGAAATTGAGTCTATGCTAAATCACGAGAGGAACAAAACGGCAGAGCAGAACTGAATATTATGAGTGACTACCTTATTGAAAATATGTATACAATATACGAGATTTAACTACAAAAGAGGGGCAGATGACCTCGTAGTTCCGCCCCTTAAAACAACAATACAGTAACTAACTACAAAAGCCAACATAAGGAGCCTGCATATGCCAATGCTATTGCATAATGAGAGAGCCTACAACCAAGAGGGAAGGACGAGATATGTGTAGAGACGCTGAGAGCGGCAGGAGAGGTGGGGATGCAATAGCTATATCGAGTAATGAGGGCTGTATGGAAAGAGAGGAGGACCCCTGAGGACTGGAAGAAGGGAATTATTGTCCCAAACTTCAAGAAAGGTAGCAGAAAGGAGTGCAAGAATTATCGGGGGATTACATTGATGAGCCATTGTGCGAAGATCTTTGAGAAAGTTTTGGAAAAGAGAATTTGGGAAAAACTAGAAGGAAAGATGAGAGAAGAACAACATGACTTCAGAGCAGGAAGGTCCACAGTGGATCTGATTTTTTCTGTAAGACAGTTACAGGAAAAACATTATGAATATGGAATTGATGCTGGACATTGAAAAAGCATATGATAGTGTACTTAGAAGTAAGGTATGGAAGGCTTTGGAGAAGAGAGGAGTAGGAAAGGAGACCATATGGAGGATAAGGGAAATGTACAATGGAAGTATAAGCTGTGTGAAAGTAGGAGGAGAGAGATCAGATTGGCTGGAACAGAAGAATGGCTTGAGGCAAGGAAGTGCACTTTCACCGCTACTCTTCATTGTAGTGATGGACGATATAATGACCAGAGTGGCAGAAGTGATTGGCGAAAGAAGGATGAAAGTAACGGCGTTTGCAGATGATTTGATGATCTGGAAAAACAAGGATTGGAAGTACAGGAGCAGTTTGATGTATGGGAAGAAATAGTACATGGGTATGGGATGAAGTTTAGCATAAGCAAAAGCTAGTGGATGATCACAACCAGGAAGAAGGAGAGAGTCACAACGGGAATAACAATTGGTGGGGAAGAATTGAGGAAAGTAGAGAGTTTCAAGTATCTGGGAAGAAAATGGAAGAAACGACAGAGAAATAAATGAGCGGGGGAGGCAAGCAGAATTATTCAAGAAAAGTGTTAGGAGCCAGGTATGGAGTAAGAATGTCCCTCAAAACAGCAAAAGGGTTATATATAGGACGTACTGACGTATGCCTCAGAGACCTGGGTTAGGAAAGGAAGGGAGCGAAGCAGAATACAGGCTAGTGAGATGACATTCTTGAGAAGCAGTATTGTTGTAGGAGCTGACATATGTGAAGATTACCGTAGAATCAGTTTGATTACTCATGCTTCAAAGATCCTGACTAGAATAATTTCAAGGCAGATAGAAACAGAGAAGACCAGTTTGGTTAAGGGGAAACGTAGGAACAAGGGAAGACTTAGGCTGATCTTGGAAGGTAGAACATTCATGACTTTTGATAACTTTGGTTGGAGTAGGATGTTTGACATTTTGATAAGGAAGAATAGGGATAGGAGGGTGATCTACAATGTATACAGAAACCAGACGGCAGTTATTCGAGCTGAAGGACATGAGAGAGAAGCTGGTATTCAAAAAGGTGTAAGGCAAGGCTGCAACTTATCACCCATACTTTTCATCTTTACATTGAACAAGCAATGAAGAAAAATTAGGGAAACATTTAAAGCAGTAGTGAAGATTCAAGGAGAAATAATTTCAACTCTGAGATTTGCTGATGACATTGTCATCTTAGCCGACACACTGTGACATTTTTATCATAGTAGCGCTTCGGTGCTAAGATGCATATTTGAGTGCTAATCTGTGGAATCCATGGAGGAGGATCTAGCGGTAGAGGAAGTGGATTATCTTAGAAAAGGCAAGAAGATGAGATATATGAACACTGGATGTGGAGATTTGGAGATGACTGATGTACTAGTACAGGATGTTGTAAGGCCAGTACAGGATGTGTTAATGCCGGTGCAGGATATCCTAAATATGTTAAGGGAAATGAATGAAAAATTTGATAAGAATAATCAGGAGATGTTAAGGCAAATGAATGAAAAATTTGATAATAATCAGGAGATGATAAAACAAATGAATGAAAAATTTGATAAGAATAATCAGGAGTTGAGTAAGAAATTGGATAAAGTAATGCATGTTAATGAGGAGTTAGATAGGAAGTATGGATTGTTACAGCATAGTATTGAGGGGGTGAGACAGGAAATTAGAGGTGAGGTAAGGAGTATGGTGGAGGAAAAGGCGGAAGCAATTATAAAAGAAGTAGATCAGAAAATGAGGAAAATGGAAACGAAAATACCAGAGAAATTAAATGATATGACTAGAGAAGCAGATAATAAATTGGAAAGGGTACAGGAACATATTCTAGAGAAAATTGAGAAGGTTGAAAAGGTGACTGGTGAGAGGATATTAGATATGGAAGTGAGATTAAAGTCTCAAATAAAACATGAGAATGGTCAAGCTAGAGTGGGTTTATTAGGAGTGAATAATCTGAAAGAACTAGAGTTACTGAAATTTAACAATAAACAGGGTTGCCCTATGGAATTTATGGAAATTGTAGAGAATAGATTTAAAGATAAACTTAATGAAGGAAGTATAGAGTGGAGTCAAGTTTTAGAACTATTAGATCAAGCTTTTGTAGGTGAAACTCGGAACTGGTTCCTAGTATATAGGAATTCATTGGATAAGCCAACTCCGTACAGGCCATGGAGGCCCTGGGAATAGTGGAAGGTAGAGGCTTCCACTGTTTGTGACATGGGCACTAGATGGGATGGAGTTGTCAGCTCCACGCCCGGCCGCCTTTGCTCCCAGGAATTACCCTGGTACTCATTTCTGGTGTAGGCTGAGTGAACCCCAGGGCCATTTGCGTTTCCGAAAGTGGTAGTTTTGTTTCTAAAATCCACTACCTGGGTGGGGATCGAACCCACTCCCTTTCAGTTAGAAGCTCAGCGCCTCTACCGACTGCGCCACGCAGCCCCCAATTCATTGGATAGTTATAGTAGTTTTAGGAAGAAATTTTGTGATAAATATTGGACCGAATCAATACAAGCACAATTAAGAGAAAGAGTGATATTTGGACAATACGATAGTAGAGATGGTATGAGTATGACTGAATATTTTCTGAGCCAAGTGTTAATATGTAAATATTTATATGGGATCGCTAAGGATGAAGATGTAGTAAGGCTGTTGCTTAGGCATTTTCCTTATAGAGTAAAGGAGGCGTCATGTATGCAAAAAGTTACTAATATATCGCAATTAGAGAACTTATTGGGGAGCTTCGATGCATTGGGGGGAAGAAGTGAGAATCAAGCAAGTGGTTATGGGAGCCGCATAAATCAGGACCAGAGAGGTCGAGATAATTATAATTATAGGGATAATAATCAGCAACTAAATTCCTCTAATAATCAAGCGAATCATAGACAAGGTAATCCTTATCAAAATCATAATAATAGAAATAATAGATGGCGGAATGATAATAATTATCAAAGGAATAATCCCCGTAATAGACAAGAAAATGTAGAGGATAGAAGAGAGTAACAATGATAGGAGTCGAAATGTGGAAACAGTGGATGAGTCTAGGGGAAATTTAAACTAGAATCAGACGGTAATAACAGGTCAGATTATCAGTCTGATATTATATCCGCTAATACTATATTGTCCGGAACTTATGACCTAGATATAAAGAGTGATCTCTTAGAAGATTTAGTAGAGGAAAAGGTACAATCCGCAAAGGTTAATGGGATTTCTATTGTGGAATTGAATGTGTTGGGGGCTCAGATTGATGTTTTGTTAGATAGTGATGGTGAGAGTGGTAGGGCAAAGTGTACAAGGGTGGCTGTGGTAAACCCTGGTACAAGTATTAAGGAGAAGATTAGATTAATTGGCCAGTGGGGTAGAGGAATAAAGAACGATAATCAGGAGATAAATAGGAATGTTTGCCAGAAATTAGATGAGAAGGAGCAGCAGGTAGAGGTTATTGATAAAGCAGTAGAAGAGGAGAAGAAACCACAGTTAGAGGTGATGTTAGGTGAAATTAGAGTAGATGAACGGCAGGTAGAGGAAATTGTAGGTGAAATTAGAATAGAAGTTGAGGAAAGGCTGGAAATAGATGATGGTAGAATAGATGTGCAGCAATTATGGGAATTGGTAGGTGATAGTTACTTAGATGAAGAGGAATGGAAGCAATTCAAAAACACAATGGTGGAAGCTGCAGTGGCAGTATGTGGAAGAACAAGCAACAGAAAGCGGTGTAAAGAGACACCATGGTGGAATGAGAGAGTAAAAGAAGCTGTGGGAAGGAAGAACAAGGCTTTCAGAGTGTGGTTCCAGGAAAGAACTGATCTGGCAAGGGAAGATTATAAGATAAAGAAGAAAGAAGCAAACAAGATTGTCGCAGAGGAGAGGAAGAAGTGGATGGTAAAGTGGACAGAGATGATGGACGAAGACAGCAGAGGAAATAAGAAAGTACTTTATGGGATGGTCAAAAGTAAGAGAAGAGGTCTGCGAGAGGATGTGGTAATGATGGACAAAAACGGAAATGAGGTACACAACAAAGAGACACTCAAGACAGTGTGGAAAGAGTACTTTGAGGATTTGCTGAATCCAAATGGTCATAGGGAGGAAGACAATGTATTGGAAGATGGAGAAGACAACACAGGAATGGAAAAGGACCTGACTTGGAGAGAAATGGAAATGGCTATGGACAAGATGAAAGGAGGAAGGGCACCAGGTGTGGATGAAGTGAGTGTTGAAATGGTGAAGGCAGCAGGGGAGGTTGGGAAACAGTGGCTGTGCCATGTGATGAGGGTGATATGGAAGGAGAAAAAGACCCCAGAAGATTGGAAGAAAGGATTAATTGTCCCAATATTTAAGAAAGGAAGCAGAAAGGAGTGCAGAAATTACAGGGGAGTCACACTCATATCTCACTGTGCCAAGATATATGAAAAGATATTAGAAAGTAGAATACGAGCCAAAGTGGAGAGAAAATTGAGAGAGGAGCAGTATGGATTCAGACCTGGGAGATCAACAGTGGATCTCATATTTTCAGTGAGACAGCTCCAGGAACACCACTACGAATTTGGAGAGGATCTGCTGATGGCCTTCCTGGACATCGAAAAGGCCTATGATAGTGTGTGTAGGGAGAAGGTTTGGAAAGCAATGGAAAAGATGGGAGTGGAAAAAGGGACTGTAGGCAGAGTGAAGGAGATGTATTGTGGAAGTGTGAGTTGTGTGAAAGTTGGAGGGGAAAGTACAGACTGGTTCAGACAAATGAGTGGCCTGAAACAGGGTAGTGCACTGTCACCCCTTCTCTTTATTGTGGTTATGGACGAGGTAATGACACGGATAGCAGGAAAGATAGGAGAAGATAAGATGAAAGCAATGGTGTTTGCAGATGATCTCATGGTCTGGGGAAACAAGGAGGAGGAAATTCAGGAGCAACTGAAGGCTTGGGAAGAAACAGTGGGAGAGTACGGATGGAAGTTCAACATCAGTAAAAGTGAGATCCTGTTAACAACCAGGAAAAAGGACAGACCAATGAGTGGGATAACACTTGGAGGTGGACAGCTGAAGAAGGTGGAAAGTCTCAAGTACTTGGGAAGTAGGAAAATGGGAGAAATGACAAAGAGATTACGGAACGTGGCAGACAGGCAGAAGCATTAGGAGCTTAGTGTGGAATAAAGATGTCCCACAAAAAAGCAAGGAAGTGTTATACAGAAGCTACTATATCCCGATACTGACCTATGCTTCAGAAACGTGAACAATGAAGAAAAGAGACATAAGCAGAATACAGGCAGGTGAAATGAAGTTCCTGCGAAGTAGGATCGGAGTAACAAGAAGAGACAGGGTGAGGAATGAAAAGGTCAGGGAAATGGTGAAAGAGGAGCCCTTGCAAGGTAGGATGAGACATCAAGACTGAGGTGGTATGGACACTTAAAGAGAATGGATGAGAAGAGGATTCCCAAGAGGATACAAGAGATGCAGATGCAGAAGAAACGACCAAGGGGAAGACCAAGAGATAGATGGCTGAAAGGAGTGGAGGAATGTGTCAAGAAGAGAGGAGAGGACTGGACCAGAGTGACAGCGGAGAGGTGGTGGGAAGAAAGGACCAAGTGGCGAGGCTTATGTTCCAAACAGACCCAGCCTGAGGCTGGAAACTGTACAAGATGATCATGATGATGAGTTACTTAGATGAGAATGACCAGCAGTTAAAGGAGATGTTACGTGAATGTAGAATAGAGGATGAGGAAAGGCTGGAAGTAGGAAATATTAGATTTGATGATCAGGGATGGAAATCTGCAGGGGGATCCCAGTAGACTGGGAACACAGGAGGAGGGATTAAGAAATTATAAAAGTAGAAAAAAAGGATAGGTCCATGTGCATATGTACTCAAGGATGAGGGGAGAATTCTGTATGGTACATATCATGTACACTCATTATGGAAGTTTGTTGTTTAAAGGAAGTATAGGTACATCTATGCCTGGCATTTAGAGATAGGTATTTTGAATGCAGAGTTTATGATTTAGTTAATTATATTCATGTATATTCTTATGTGTGTAAGAAGTGTGTATGTGGGATGGATGTATATTTGGAATTAAATGTGTAGGGGGCGTGTTATGCGACTTCGTTATTATTATGATTCATGTTTTGAGGCATATTATGTCTATCTTAGGATATATTTGCACAGGGTTTGCTGTAATGTACATATCTTTTAGTGAGAATGTTATTTAATTTTCTTTCTTATCTTTAGTCAATCCATTAATTCTGTTTTTTAAATATCTTTTGACCATAATTTACCTTGGTTTTTGCATCTGTTAATTTGATTTGGTACAGTAATTTTGTATAATTGAAATATGATTTCTAAGTTTTCGTATTCAAGAAGTCTAAATATGGTAATTATATGGAGATATGAAGACTGGTTATGATAGACCCTACATAATGTTGCAGTAACCACAGTAACTCGTGCAGTTTTAGTTAATGGAATATACTTCAATGGCAACTGGAAAAAGTAAATCAACTCGAGAGACACAAGATCTGAGCAGTTTCATACGTCATGCAATGATGTGACAAATATGGATATGGTGCATACAACAGATAGCTATATGTATGGTAACTTCCTTGACTACCAGGGAGATAAACTCCTCATGTTGATTCTCTTGCCACGAGGTTGTGGAGATAGCAGAGAACTGGATGAACTCTCTTGGACTGTGAACCTCACTGCTGTTCAAAATGGACTGAGGCGAACAAAAGTTGATGTGACTCTCCCCAAGTTCAAGATGGAACAGACTATTCACATGTATGAATATATGCAAAAGATGAATATGCTGCCAAGGATCTTCACAGTGGAGGGTTTGGTGGAACTATGTATGAAAGAATGCCTGACTGGATATAACATCTCAGCACCCTTGTCGACAAAAATGGAAAAATCCTGGTGAAGGGTCTTCATGAAAATGTTGCTCCAATTACTGAAGACGTAAATGGTCTTGGACTTGGTATCTAACGTACTTATGGATATTTGAGTTAAATGTGTATCAGAAATCCCTCCAAAATGACTTTGTTCTCAAGATTTCTGGGGGCGAATGTGACATTTTTATCATAGTAGCGCTTCGGTGGTAAGATGCAGATTTGAGTGCTAATCTGTGGAATCCATGGAGGAGGATCTAGCGGTAGAGGAAGTGGATTATCTTAGAAAAGGCAAGAAGATGAGATATATGAACACTGGATGTGGGGGATTTTTAAAAATCGTTATTGTAGGTTTGGAGATTATGATAGGTGTATGTGCTTGTATAAGTGAACTGGAAGATTTTGTTACACTAAATGAACGTGTCTGGATTGTTTATCATTGCTGGTCCCGTAATGCTTCTAGTAGAGAAGATTGCTTTTAATAAAGGAAGATTTTAGAAATCATATCCTTTTACTGGAGCAAAACAAATATATTATATATGATATTAATATTTTTCCTGTAATTGATTGTATATTGCAGTAGATATCTAAACTTGCTTTCCTCACTGATGGTATCTTGGTTGGTATTCAGAAATACCCTACCCCTTGAGATTGTAGAGGACTTGTGTTTCTATTTCATTGAACAAGAGATTGATTACTCATAGATTTAATTTGTATATGAGTTGGCGCCCACCCGGATTTTTCTTCTTATCCATAAAACTTTTTCAGGTGTTACTTTAATGGTGGGATAGGTTGTTGGTTATTATATTTACCCTTTCAGTAATAATTTTAATAATTTTTAATAACAACTTAGGGGAACCATTAGTGAAAAACATTACAACACCAGAGGATATGAAAACTTAAAAGTTTGTTTTTTTCTGCCTTATTCAACACAATTTATAACTAGCGTTATTCTGATCTGATTTTAGTTGAGAGAGAGAAACGCAGACAGTTGAAAGATGTCACGGTTATGAGAAGATCAGAGAATTAGTCAAGGAGGGAGCATTACAGGATAGGAGGATAGGATAGAGGAATCAAGGCTACCAGGAAGATATACGAGATGAAAATAGAGGGAAAAAGACCAAGAGGAAGGCCAAGATATAAGTGGCTGAAAGAGCAGATTTTGAAGGAGACCATAAAATTGTAGTGGCTAAATTAAGACTTGGTAAAATAGTTAGGTTCAAAGAGACAAAAATAAAGGTATGGAAATTAAAGGAAAAGGAGATGCAGCAAAACTTCCAAGATCAGGGGAAAAAACTAATTCCCAAAGGAGAGGTTGGACTAAGTTCAAACAAGGAATGGTTATGTGCAGAGGATGCATGTGGTGGAGTTTCAGGTGGAATGACACAGTCAAGGATGCAGTGAAGGCTTGGAGGAGCTGGATCAGAGGCAGAAACTCAGAGAGTAAGGAAAAATATCACGGAGCAAAGAAAACATGCCAGAAAACCATACAGGTGGACAGGTTAAGAAATGAGAAGATCAGAGAATTAGTCAAGGAGGGAGCATTACAGGATAGGATAGAGGAACCAAGGCTTCCAGGAAGATACAAGAGATGAAAATAGAGGGAAAAAGACCAAGAGGAAGGCCAAGATATAAGTGGCTGAAAGGTGTGAGAGAGAGGAGAATACTGGACCAAGGTGATGAGAGGCTGCAAGATGATGAATGACTACTATACGGACCAAACCATGAATGTAATGTGATTCGCAACTCGCCAGGAAATTTGGAACGGATGAGGCAGCATCTCAAATGACGTGGCCATGCTTGTTGGTGGCCGTCACGTTGAGTAACTCTGGGCTGTTCATGCCATCGTCGTCCGTTACAGGGCTTCCCGAGTATTAATGTACACATTTGGGGTAAATAAACAATAAGAGTGTGTTACCAGTGTTACCTCAGTCGTGATACACTGGCTCTCACAATTGATAGCAACCAACTCTGGACATCTTTATGTAAACCTCCGTGTGCGGTGTGATGTTTTATGGCGTGTGTGTGTTGACTGCTTTGATGCAGGCCCCCATAGCTCCCTGTGCTGAGCTACCACACCCTACATCCAAGACAAATTGTTGGTCTACCCCCCCCAGTTCTCGTCCATGATTGTTTGGCATGAGGATCTGTATGGTCACAGTTTACCACACTGTCACATACTCACAACCCTCTTAGTGACAAGCCATTTCCTGATATGCTTGCCAAGAATGCCAAGCCATTTTCAATGACCATGCAGACTATTTGAAAAAATATCATAAATACCACATTTCCAACGTTAGAATCATTATTTTTGCTTTGCATTATAACCAATACCTTATTCTTTCATACATTATGTTCATAAAAGTAAATACAGCATCTAAACCTTTTTAATTGAGGTTATTCTGATAATTGTTCAATTTTTCATTTTTGTTGTTGTAAAAAATCCATTTTGAGCCTAAATTAAGGTCACCTAAGAGTCATATTCGAAGAAACACTACGTTTCCAGCTGTAGAAAGTTCTTGGATACATTTGTAGGCAGAAAACTTCAACAAGAAGAAACAACTGCACCACAATTTTGGCAGGAACGCGCGTAATTGGGGGAGCGCAAAGGGAGGGCGTGAATACAAACTCAAACCTATCGCGTAACGGACTTTGAAGGAAAAAAGTAAACACCGCACAGGCAAGCTTGAAACCTCACCTTTCCCACAGTATGAAATAATCACGGACATATGCCTAGAGAAATCTACAAATACAAGATAAACAGCGCGCCGATTGAATCGGCTTTGGCACTTTTGGCGCAAGCAGCGAGAGCGTTAATGGTACGTGACTGAACTAGGACTAAAATACTCAGCTAGTAATTTACTGTAGGATGGAAGTTCACCATTACAAAGGAATACAAGATAAACATCTAAACCTACCTGAATTGGTAGGAAACTCTCTTCGTCGAGAATTTCTCTGAAAACTTGGACCCACCGCTGCATAAGCACTTCGTTATAATGATCTCGAATCTCATGGAGGAGATCAAACAGCTGATTTACAGAGTAGCCATAATTCTGCAAGAATAGAGAGAGAACGTCACGTTTGCTCTTCAAGTTAGCATGAATATTGAGAATGCAGAGGTGCACCGTACCCTGAGAGCCGTGTTGAACAGCATGATGAGGTTCTTGATCTTCAGCATTAGGGCTGCATCAGTGCAGTAGGCCTGCAACCAGAAATAACACCTTCAACTAAACAGCCCATTGTTATATATCCTGCTGGTCTCTTCCATTAAGAACTCTCCCGGCTCTCAAAAGGTGATGTGTACCTATGTTACCAACTACTGTATCATGGCGTGGTTCACAGGAGTTAGTTATAACAACCTAACATACGAATCCTCGCTTGAATAGCGTACGTGAAATTAAAAAGATAAGGCTTTAATATTTCCAACTCATGTCATCTTGAACAAGAGATGTGTCTATTCACTGCTCTCGGCGGATGAAATCGCCTGGAAATACATTAATTTTGAAATATTTGAGAAACACTTGGCCGCCATGTGGAAAGTCACATTGAGAGTCTTACCGCCGAGCAGGGCCGGATTTAAGAGTATGCCACCTATAGGCCAAAGTCCATTTGCCGCCCCCTCAATAGTTCACATTTGCTGAATACATTTGTTTTATTCAACAAAAGGATCAAGTTCATTTGCGTTTTCATCTCTTTTTTAAACATCAAGTTCATTTAGTTTAGATACAACTACGATTTTAATGGATTACATAATAAATTATATAATGAAATTAGTTATCTACTTGTATTTTTACTTACTTCTTTTAAGATTCGTTAAAAAATGAAATGGAATTCGAACTTAATTAATTTGTTCTTTGAGATAAGTGCTCATTATTTTACACATATTTTTATACCTTTTTTAAAATTAGACATGAATGGCAGCTTCAGACTCTGACAGACTAGACTGACACAACACTACTGACAGCGGAGTCACTGGGCCTTCCACCAACAGTGTTGTCAGATCGAATCACTGCGCTTGTGCCACTGTTGTCAAACCAAATTAGATTGCACTATAAGAAAGTTATAATACAATATTACGTGCTGTGAATTTGTATTATGTTATAGTTTTAGAAAGTAGGCTATGTAGAAGGACTAAAACATATTTTTAAGTAACATGTGTTCTTAAATTCGCACGGAAAAGATTATTAACATCTGAAATACTTCATTTTAACTTTTGAATAAATTGCTAAACTGCCGTTCTAGGCTGCAGCCTACTTAGCCTATTTAGAAATACGGCCCTGCAGCCGAGGGAGTAAGCACTCCACTCACCTGAGAGAGCAATCAATCCAGTAACTTTAGAATATCAAATTCAGTATTGAAAATAGGAACATTTCTGTGTGCACTCCCGATAATTCGCGTGTGGATAATTCGTTTTGCGGTTAATTCCCAGGTCTCCAAGAGTATTTTTTAAAATAGAAATTCTCACAACAACTAGTAATCACGCTAAGTAAAGCAATCTCTCCGTCGTTTAAAAGAATGTTAATGCGACGCAATGCGTAAAGTCAAAATCATTGAGATTCGAGAAGACTGAACCGAGTTTCTCTGCGCAATCTTTGAAACATACGAGCATGTTGCCGCGAGTGTTATAGCACAGATTTCCTCCATCTTCGAAGCCCAAACAATACAAGAGGAATGCACCTACCCTCCCTGATCTGTATTGTAAACAGCGATTATTGCCTGGTGGTGCAAACTTGCGCGACACCGACAGCGTGTTTGTTGGATGCTCTTCGTGCAGTTAACAAGTCATGGGAGAAAAATACCACACGCACTAAAGCAAGAGCTTTTCCGACTTCAGTAACGAAGATATTTCGAACGGGCAAGTTAGACGTCGATAAAGACGATTATGATTTAAGACATGAAAGCAAAGAAGAAATAGCACGGAATTTGACCATTGGTGAGGAAAACAGAGATCCAGTTTATATTGAGTGTGGGAGTGGGGAAATCCCGAAAGTTTCCCACAGTCAAGCCAGTGTCTCTAGTCACACTTATCTCTTATACAAGATGAATTTTCGTTCTCATATAATGTTTTTTTCGGAAATGTGCAATCGAAAATTAAAATTAACGATCTAAGAAACAAAACTGTGATAACTGTTTTTTGTTGTTAAATATTAATATAGGCATAATCCACATAGGCCTTCCTCTAGCCTAGCATGTCTTAAAGACACTACAATCAAGTGTTATAATTATTATTTTGCGTGTTCGAGCATATTTCAAAATTTTAACCAATAGTTTTGTTTTTACTAGGCTTAACAAAAATAACTGGATAATTTGCGGAAGTTTGTGCGTTAATTAGCGCGAATTAACGAGAGTGCACTGTATAATGTGTAAATATTTAGGCCGCGAACAAGCTGCTATTCGAGAGCTGTATATAAATCGTACAAGGATCCAGTTAATCCTAGCGTGAAAGTAAAGTGTCTGCCAAGGGCAGAGTGATCTTCGGAACATAAAGTTCTGAACACAGTGAGGTGTACATTTTCAGGACAGTTAGGAGGTGAACGGACATTTGACAGGTGAGATAACGTGTGCTGAGAGAGCGCTGCAATACAATAATTATATATTTATTTAGGACAGGTTAGTCAACCCACCAAGTGCCTATAAACTATTGTCACAATTATTATTTGGTTTGTTTCAGTACGGAAGTTCGTGAGATTTTTGTGCGAAAGTTGTCCATAAGAATTTTGTTTGAGTGCAGATGCACACATTTAGATTCTGTGTAGAGGCAGCAGTGTGAAAGCGTGAACCTGCCGAGTGTCGAAGCAGTGAATATTGTGCCAGACCCATGGTTTACATTCTACCCAGGGGGTAAGAATATGCCCTAATTCCCATATTGGTCGTGGCCCGTAGAAAGCAGCTTAATGATGGTCATTGCTTCATGCCCCGTTCAACCGAGCTGTAAAACGTGAGTTCATGCCATCAGCGATTTATAAGTTGTTGTAACTGTGGACATTCACTATAACCTTTGAAAAAACTGAGATCATGCCTATGAAACCCTTCGATATAAATGAAGTCTATATAAATGATCATAAAATTAGCCTAGTTCCTCAATTTAAGTATCTTGGAGAAATTATAACACATAACTTAAACGAAAAAGTAACTTGGATAAATAGAACAAATAAAATGAAAAAGGCACAATCTCTAACCTGGTCAACATATAATAAAAAATGCCTATCAATAGCTACTAAGATCCAACATTATAAAACTGTAACTCTCCCAGAAGCCACTTATGCTTGTGAAACACTGTTCCAAATTAAAAATGAACAAAAACTGATCAGCTCCTCAAAACGGAAAGAAGAATCATTAGAACGTGCATAAATAAAAAGTATCAGATGCCGAGGAGAAAAAAAAAATTAACACCATTCTTAAAACTCACAAATTTTCTGCAGAAATGACACATAGAAAGCCTAAGGAGATTTCAGACGAGTTGAAAATCCTGATCTGTAAGAATGAAAAAGTACTGGAAAGAGCGCAAGAAGCAAGCAGTACTACCTTCAAAGAAGAAGTGATTGTGGAACGACTCAAGTGGTCCAATGTGACCAATCAAGATTAATAATAATAATAATAACCATGACATTGCCATATCTCAGGAGTGCCATATGCTGAAAGTTTTGTGACAGGCTAATGTTATTGAATGCGTTCTATGCAAGCACAGGGGAAACTGGTTCCAGGCCTGTATACCCTTGGAAGCTGCAAGTATATTGGAACAAAACTGTAAACGCACAAATAGAATGATGGCACTTATTGTCTTCAAAGATCATCATCATCATTTCCCCTTATCCAGCTCCAGCCGGGTCGGGGTATTTATGGCACTTCTCCACTTTCCTCTTTCCTTCCACCATTCTTCTTCCACGATCTTGTCCCAGTCCAGATTTCTTTTTCTTACGCTGTTCTTCACTGAATCGATCCACCTTGTTCTAGGTCTTCCTCTTGCTCTCTTACCCTTGCACTTCGCCTCCAGCATCTGTCTTGGTATTCTATTTTCCTCCATCCTCTTTACATGTCCAAACCACCTTAGTTTATTCTTCTCAATTCTCTCATTTAGTTTTCCCATCCCAACTTCCTTCCTAACATCTTCATTCCTCACTCTGTCTTTCCTTGTCTTTCCTATCTTACTTCTTAGGAATTTCATTTCACTGGCTTGGATTCTACTCTCTTGCCTCCTTGTCAGGGTCCAAGTCTCAGCTGCATAAGTTAATATGGGAACATAGTACACTTTGCTTTTCCTTGGTACTTCCTTATCCCAAACAAGTTTTCTAACACATTGCTCTGCTGTACCCTCCTGCCAATCTCCATGTCCAACCTACCAGTTTGCATCAATTCACTTCCTAGGTATTTGAACATGTCCACAATTTCCAAACTCTGACTTCCAATTTTCACAGTGCCCTTTCCTTGTCTTTCCCCTCTTGTCATCACCATGGTCTTGCTTTTCTCTATACTGATTTTCAGGCCGTACTTCTGAATATTTTCGTTCAGTGCATCTAGTTGTTTTTGCACTTCTTCGGTGTTCCTTCCCCAGACCACAATATCATCTGCAAATAACAGTAACTTCATTTCTTTATGACCATATGCTTCCTTTGTTTCCTTTACAATTTCATCCATCACCATTATGAACAAGAGAGGTGACAGCACACTCCCCTGTCTTAGTCCAGTCTTGTTCCTAAACCAATCTGTCTTTCCAACTGGGGTCAGTACCCTGCTAACACAGTTGTTGTACATTGCTTGCACCATTTCCAACATTTCTCTTCCCATGGTTTCCCATACCTTCACTCTGGGGACACTATCATATGCCTTTTCTAGATCTATGAAAGTCATGATCAAATCCTCTCCATATTCCCAGTTCTTTTCCATCACCTGCCTCAAGCTAAAGATTGGGTCCACTGTGGATCTTCCACTCCTGAAGCCATACTGTTCCTCTTGCAACTCTCCTTCCACCTTTCTTCTCATTCTTCTTTCTAATATCCTTTCCTGTATTTTTACTATCTGTGATAAGTTATCACACACCTTCTTGTCCCCCTTCTTAAACACTGGTTTTATTAGCCCTTTCTCCCAGTCTTCTGGTACACATTTCCGTTTCCACACACACTTTAGCAGTCAATACAACCATTGCATACCAACAGGTCCAGCAGCCTTAATCATTTCTACACTGATTTCATCCACCCCTGTTGCTTTTCCCATCTTCATTTTCTGTACTGCTAATTCCACCTCCAGCATTGTTATATCATCTTCTGTTATAGAGTCGTCAGGTTGTGTCACTTCCATCTCACCAGTACAATTGCTCACATTCAATAGCTTATCGAAATACTCCTTCCATCGTCCCTGTATCTCTTCTGGGTGTGTTAACAACTCTCCATCTTCCTTTTTCACTAGCTTTGTAGTAACTCTTTCTTTCCTCTTACTTCTTAGAAGCCCATACAGCATCCTTTTACTGCCACTTACATCTGTTTCCATTCTTCGTGTAAATTCTTCCCAACTTTTCTTCTTTTCTTCTCCTACCACTTACTTACACCTCCGTTTGCTGTCGTGATACTTCCTTTTGCTTTCTTCTGTTTGATCTCGGTTCCATTCTTTCCATGCAGACTTCTTTTCTTTCACTGCTTTCCTCACTTCCTCATTTAACCACGGTGTCTCCTTCTCTTTCACTCTTGTTGACGTCCTACCACAAGCACTCTCTGCTGCACCAACAAATGCCTTTTTAAAGTGGGACCATTCCTCTTCTATGTTTTCCACTTCGGTAACTGGGATTTGTTGCTTCAATCTCTCCTGAAAATCTTCCTGTACAGTTTTGTCTTTCAATTTCCATACTTTTATTTTACTTTCTCTGATCTCCTTTAGGTTTTCCAATTTTTCCCATCTAAATTTTGCCACCACAGCTCTATGGTCCGCATCAAATGCTTCTCCTGGTAAAGCTGTCACACCTATCAGCTTTCTGCGATTAGTCCTTTCCACCAGAAAGTAGTCAATTACTGATTTTGTTCTTCTATCGCCCCAACCATATCTCGTAATTTTCCTGCTGTTTTTCTTCCGAAACCATGAATTACCCACTATCAGTCCATTCCTTTCACAAAAGTTTACAAGTTCCTCTCCTTCCCGGTTCTTTTTCCCATATCCATATGGTCCAATGACTTCTTCCTTTCCTTGTCTCTCGTTTCCGACTTGTGCATTCATATCTCCCATGATCACCACTTCTACATCTGAAATTACTCTTTCTACATCCTCCAGGAATACTTCAATATCTTCTTCTCTGTTTCCAGTCTGTGGTGCATACACTTGTATGACGTCCATCATGTCATTTTTCATCTTCATTCTAATTTTCATTATTCTGTCACTCCCACACTCGACCACTTCAACATACTCCTCCAGTTGTTTCGAGGTTATCAGTCCCATGCCATTTTTTGCCTCTTGGCCACCACTCCAGTATAATGTATATCCTTTCCTCAATTTCTTCCTTCCTTTACCTTTCCATTTCACTTCACTCAGCCCCATCAATCCAACATTCTCCCTCTCCACCTCCTCCACCTTGCCTGTCAGGGTCATGACATTCATGATTCCCACTTTCGTTTCGGTAACTGGTCGCCCATTTCTCACAGTTCCCCCAGGACCAAAAGAACTGCGCGTCGCCTGCAGGGTACGCCCTAACCTTCTCCGAATCATTTGAAGTGCCATTTCCATTTTAGGCTATTATTACGATGGGGTCGCCACTCCCAAAGGCATTTTATGAAGCTACTGCCAGCTATTATACAGGTCGCCCCTAACATGGGAAACAGACGCCCTTGCAGCCGCCCCTAACCTGGGAAACAGACGCTGCCGATTGATGCTGTACTCATACTATTCCCTGAGTACTGGATTGCCTCTTCCGCAATCTCCACCGTTCCGAAGTCCATCTTCGCCGCAGCAGATTCCGTTGAGGTCTTCGCACGTAACCCTGTGCACGGGGCCTATGTTAAACCCCATAGGACTGGGTCCTCACCAGAACTTAGCCGGTACTGTAGTTTCATGGTATATTACAGTACCGTTGCCCACCCCCGCGACGTGGACGCGCCTGGCAAGAATTATCCATGTAGCCAATTATAATTGCCTCATGGACCGGGTTAAGGAGCTGTCTAAATCCAGCCTCCAAGTCTTCAAAGATATTATTCACAAATTCACAAAGAAAATTTGAAAATGGTCCGGCTAGCTCAAAAACAGTTGCCAGCGTTTCGCCCCAGTGTACCATAGAAATGTTGGTGGTCATTTGCTTTAGCCTCTGCAACTGCTCGTTTCATCTCCTCCTTGGCTGCTTTGTAGTCCTGAAGGTTCTCCTCAGTCTGGGACATTTGCAAGGGTTTGAAAGCTGCTTTCTTTGCATGAACCTTTTCCTTTACATTGTCTGTCCACAACCACGTCTGTTTATCAATTCTGCGTGTGCCTGGCTGTGTTACACCATGCTCAACTTGAGCCAAACTAGTTACGCACTTGTTCAACAATGACTATGTATGATCAATTTCAGCAGAATCAACAGGAGGAAACTCAATGTTTTCGCTGATTGCCACCGTCTATTCTATTTGATTTTGGGCTGATCATTCACGTAGGATTTCCTGATATAGCCTTTCATTCTGAGGTCAGCAACTAGTAGTTTATCCTGGGGAGCTAGGCATTCAGATGGTATGACCTTAGTGTCTACAACAAGTGGGAAATCACTTCTACGGAGTCAATCTGGGTGTTGTGCCCACCGCTGGTGTAGGTGATCAGATGTGATGAACGTTTCTTGAAGAACGTGTTGGCGATAACTAGATCCTTTGTTTCAGCAAACTCTAGGAGTCGGTGACCATCTTCATTCCTGATACAATAGCCAAAATTCCCATGACATTCGTAACCCTCGCTAATACTGCCAACATGTCTGTTGAGATCTCCACAGAGTAGAAATAAGTCTTCTTCGTTGCATGTCGTAACAGCATCTTGAAATTCATTCCAAAAAGTGTCCTTAACTGTATCATCACAGTCTGTCTGTGGGGCATAAGCATAAAAGATATATATTCGACGAGTTGGAGTGTCTATGACTACTGACATGAGACGGTCAGAGTATCGATGTACTGCTGATACTTGACTTCGGAGGTATTCATTTACTACAACAGCAACTCCTTGGCTATTAGTAAGTTGTGCCGTGATAGATCAATTTAAACCCTTCTCCAATGTCTCTGTCCACCGCGTCTCTTGGTAGGCAGGCTTTCTGCCTGTCAATGTCCCAATATCCCAGAAAGCAGTGCGCTTCTTTAACCAACCCGATCCTTGCCCATCTTCTTCAGGACCGTTACTTATCATCACCGATTCCTGGCGCAGTCAGTTGACATTAGAGGGAGTCGTGTCAGTAGATTTACTGGCAAGTTAAAGATCCCCTTCGGAGCTAAATTCCGTCTCTAAAAGCCGCAGATGTTAAAAGGGACGTAAAACAAATAACATTATTATTATTATTCAAATGAACAGCCATCATGCTTGCGCTGTCTTGATTTTTCTTTCTGCGCTTCTCATTGGTTGCTGATATTCACTGGGCCAATCACATTATTTGTTCCATCGATCTTTCTAGAAGTTTCCATCTCTGAGCTCGTATATAAGATCAATCAGCTGAGGGACATCCAGCACACACAAGTCATCAACGGACACCTGTTGTCTCGTAGCTGCGGCCATCGTTCTGCTGGAACTCTGCAACCTTTGATCACACGACTTGACCATGCCTAACTCAGGCTAAACTTCACTTCAACTAGTCAGCATGGAACATAAGCTAACTTTTTAAACTGATCCTCCTGTTTCACTTATCAGCAGTTATGTGCAATCAACACTTCATGAAGATTCTACGAGAGTCGAGTTAAGTAACCACCTTTCCATGGAATATTTTATATGCACTTCCTAAATTCAACAATGATCTTAACCTAAAACTTGTTCCCAACGTTTCTCTCTGGGCTCTGTTTGCATGCCGCACATACTTTCAGCCTAATAATAACTTCTATTTTCTCCTAAGGCTAGCTTTGCCTTATGGTTTGTCATAATGGTTTATGTAACTTATTTCCTGTTTGTTGAAGGGTATATTTGTGCCATTTACTAGTTTTTTCTATCGATGCTTTCTTGTTTGCATTTTAGGATTAAGCACTTTGATATGTACAAGTTGCAATCGTTCAAGTGCATGTTACGGGAACACTCGATTGATTGCGAAAGCACGGTCATATTGCTCCTTGTTCATTATTTATTGGGTTTTGTCCCTTGGCTTTGAATCTATTACTCTTGCATGATCAGATTTCTTAATAAATATAGTCAGTGCTTTTTCCAGGGGGAACGCGGGGGTACGCATATCCCTTAAACGTTTGAAAACTGTTCAAGAAATAATATTAGTACATTTGTATCTAGTCTGGCAAATATAACTTCCGACTTGAAAGTTCATCGATCAGCTGGCGTCACTGGAAGGGATTTGGAGTAATCCTCAATTTAAATCAAGATTTGGAGTAATCCTCAATTTAAATGTATCTATTGAATCAGTTTCTTTTGGTCGGCAACTCTGCACTCCGTTGTTATAAGCAAGCCGGCTAATGTTTGGAGGCGGGGTAGGTTGTTATAAGCAAGCAGGCTAATGTTTGGAGGTGGGGTAGGTTGTTATAAGCAAGCAGGCTAATGTTTGGAGGCCGGGTAGGTTGTTATAAGCAAGCAGGCTAATGTTTGGAGGTGGGGTAGGTTGTTATAAGCAAGCAGGCTAATGTTTGGAGGCGGGGTAGGTAGTTATAAGCAAGCAGGCTAATGTTTGGAGGTGGGGTAGGTTGTTATAAACAAGCAGGCTAATGTTTGGAGGCCGGGTAGGTTGTTATAAGCAAGCAGGCTAATGTTTGGAGGTGGGGTAGGTTGTTATAAGCAAGCAGGCTAATGTTTGGAGGCCGGGTAGGTTGTTATAAGCAAGCAGGCTAATATTTGGTGGCCGGGTAGGTTGTTATAAGCAAGCAGGCTAATGTTTGGAGGCCGGGTAGGTTGTTATAAGCAAGCAGGCTAATGTTTGGAGGCGGGGTAGGTTGTTATAAGCAAGCAGGCTAATGTTTGGAGGCGGGGTAGGTTGTTATAAGCAAGCAGGCTAATGTTTGGAGGCGGGGTAGGTTGTTATAAGCAAGCAGGCTAATGTTTGGAGGTGGGGTAGGTTGTTATAAGCAAGCAGGCTAATGTTTGGAGGCCGGGTAGGTTGTTATAAGCAAGCAGGCTAATGTTTGGAGGTGGGGTAGGTTGTTATAAGCAAGCAGGCTAATGTTTGGAGGCGGGGTAGGTTGTTATAAGCAAGCAGGCTAATGTTTGGAGGTGGGGTAGGTTGTTATAAGCAAGCAGGCTAATGTTTGGAGGTGGGGTAGGTTGTTATAAGCAAGCAGGCTAATGTTTGGAGGCCGGGTAGGTTGTTATAAGCAAGCAGGCTAATGTTTGGAGGCCGGGTAGGTTGTTATAAGCAAGCAGGCTAATGTTTGGAGGCGGGGTAGGTTGTTATAAGCAAGCAGGCTAATGTTTGGAGGCCGGGTAGGTTGTTATAAGCAAGCAGGCTAATGTTTGGAGGCCGGGTAGGTTGTTATAAGCAAGCAGGCTAATGTTTGGAGGCCGGGTAGGTTGTTATAAGCAAGCAGGCTAATGTTTGGAGGCCGGGTAGGTTGTTATAAGCAAGCAGGCTAATGTTTGGAGGCGGGGTAGGTTGTTATAAGCAAGCAGGCTAATGTTTGGAGGCGGGGTAGGTTGTTATAAGCAAGCAGGCTAATGTTTGGAGGTGGGGTAGGTTGTTATAAGCAAGCAGGCTAATGTTTGGAGGCGGGGTAGGTTGTTATAAGCAAGCAGGCTAATGTTTGGAGGTGGGGTAGGTTGTTATAAGCAAGCAGGCTAATGTTTGGAGGCGGGGTAGGTTGTTATAAGCAAGCAGGCTAATGTTTGGAGGCGGGGTAGGTTGTTATAAGCAAGCAGGCTAATGTTTGGAGGTGGGGTAGGTTGTTATAAGCAAGCAGGCTAATGTTTGGAGGCGGGGTAGGTTGTTATAAGCAAGCAGGCTAATGTTTGGAGGTGGGGTAGGTTGTTATAAGCAAGCAGGCTAATGTTTGGAGGCGGGGTAGGTTGTTATAAGCAAGCAGGCTAATGTTTGGAGGCGGGGTAGGTTGTTATAAGCAAGCAGGCTAATGTTTGGAGGCCGGGTAGGTTGTTATAAGCAAGCAGGCTAATGTTTGGAGGTGGGGTAGGTTGTTATAAGCAAGCAGGCTAATGTTTGGAGGCGGGGTAGGTTGTTATAAGCAAGCAGGCTAATGTTTGGAGGCGGGGTAGGTTGTTATAAGCAAGCAGGCTAATGTTTGGAGGCGGGGTAGGTTGTAATAAGCAAGCAGGCTAATGTTTGGAGGCGGGGTAGGTTGTTATAAGCAAGCAGGCTAATGTTTGGAGGCGGGGTAGGTTGTTATAAGCAAGCAGGCTAATGTTTGGAGGTGGGGTAGGTTGTTATAAGCAAGCAGGCTAATGTTTGGAGGCGGGGTAGGTTGTTATAAGCAAGCAGGCTAATGTTTGGAGGCCGGGTAGGTTGTTATAAGCAAGCAGGCTAATGTTTGGAGGCCGGGTAGGTTGTTATAAGCAAGCAGGCTAATGTTTGGAGGCGGGGTAGGTTGTTATAAGCAAGCAGGCTAATGTTTGGAGGTGGGGTAGGTTGTTATAAGCAAGCAGGCTAATGTTTGGAGGTGGGGTAGGTTGTTATAAGCAAGCAGGCTAATGTTTGGAGGCGGGGTAGGTTGTTATAAGCAAGGAGGCTAATGTTTGGAGGCCGGGTAGGTTGTTATAAGCAAGCAGGCTAATGTTTGGAGGTGGGGTAGGTTGTTATAAGCAAGCAGGCTAATGTTTGGAGGCGGGGTAGGTTGTTATAAGCAAGCAGGCTAATGTTTGGAGTCGGGGTAGGTTGTTATAAGCAAGCAGGCTAATGTTTGGAGGCGTGGTGGGTTGTTATAAGCAAGCAGGCTAATGTTTGGAGGCCGGGTAGGTTGTTATAAGCAAGCTGGCTAATGTTTGGAGGCCGGGTAGGTTGTTATAAGCAAGCAGGCTAATGTTTGGAGGCGGGGTAGGTTGTTATAAGCAAGCAGGCTAATGTTTGGAGGCGGGGTAGGTTGTTATAAGCAAGCAGGCTAATGTTTGGAGGCGGGGTAGGTTGTTATAAGCAAGCATGCTAATGTTTGGAGGCGGGGTAGGTTGTTATAAGCAAGCAGGCTAATGTTTGGAGGCCGGGTAGGTTGTTATAAGCAAGCAAGCTAATGTTTGGAGGCCGGGTAGGTTGTTATAAGCAAGCAGGCTAATGTTTGGAGGCGGGGTAGGTTGTTATAAGCAAGCAGGCTAATGTTTGGAGGTGGGGTAGGTTGTTATAAGCAAGCAGGCTAATGTTTGGAGGTCGGGTAGGTTGTTATAAGCAAGCAGGCTAATGTTTGGAGGTGGGGTAGGTTGTTATAAGCAAGCAGGCTAATGTTTGGAGGCCGGGTAGGTTGTTATAAGCAAGCAGGCTAATGTTTGGAGGTGGGGTAGGTTGTTATAAGCAAGCTGGCTAATGTTTGGAGGCCGGGTAGGTTGTTATAAGCAAGCAGGCTAATGTTTGGAGGTGGGGTAGGTTGTTATAAGCAAGCAGGCTAATGTTTGGAGGCCGGGGAGGTTGTTATAAGCAAGCAGGCTAATGTTTGGAGGCCGGGTAGGTTGTTATAAGCAAGCAGGCTAATGTTTGGAGGCGGGGTAGGTTGTTATAAGCAAGCAGGCTAATGTTTGGAGGCCGGGTAGGTTGTTATAAGCAAGTAGGCTAATGTTTGGAGGTGGAGTAGGTTGTTATTTTGTGTGCGGTTAGTTTTGAAGGATGAAGAAAATAACCAACTAATTAACATCCATCCAGGCATCGAAAGTTAATGATTCGAACGCAAACAATGACCGGACTCTGCAAGATCGTGAGGTTTTGTCGACTACATCTGTGAGTTAGTTATTGTTGTTTCATGGGGCAGAACTACGAGGTCATCAGCCCCTCAACAGCGAGTACCCCTTAAATACTTTTTAGAAAAAAAAGCACTGAATTTTATAAAACCCAGCAACTTGTTCTACCTTTATACTTCCCTAACCTCACATTACTGAAACCCCCTTGTAACGCTCAACGAGTTCTCTCCGATACGGGAAGTTAATCCTCACCAACAACCATAAAAGGTACGAGTGTCAAGCGCATGAAACATTGCAACTTTTATATCGTTTACGTTAAGGATATGAACGTAAAACAAAACAGAGAATATTTCTAAGATATTTAATAGCTTATCTGAAGAACATGTTAAACCGTGTATAAATTAGGGAGGCTAGGTAGAGTCAGAATTTGTCATTTGAGGAGTTGATTAAAGTATTTTGAAATCTTTGTAGCAAGATTCTGGTGATAGTCATCATCATGAACCGGCTCCAGTCTCCCTGGTGTGGTAAATGAGCGCTCTCCAAGAATGTTTCCTCCTCCATAATTTGCTGTAAATCCAGACCTCTCCCTGCAAGATCATTTCTAATCTGGTCAACCTCTTGGTCTCTTGCCTTTCAGTTCTTTCTCAAACCACTCTCTAGCTGATCTTTGTGTGTCCATTCTTGAGATGACCGAACCATTTCAGCCTGGCTTCAACACAGATCTCATTAAGAGACATGGACAAGATGGCGTATTTTGTCCCTCCTTGCCTTCTGAATCATAGCTCTTAAAAACTTTCTCTCCACTGCTTGTAGTTTGCTGGTATAGTTGGTAAAAATGAAATGAAGCAATATGAGAGTTGAAATATGTTACTGAACAAGTGTAGCATCATTGGACTGAAGTGTTGTGGCATGTGAGGACGTCAGTTGGTCTTTGATGTTATTGTTAGCGACAGAGAATAATTAATTAACTGTTAAAATAATTAACATTTGGAAAATTAATAAATAAATTTGAGAATAATAATAAATTCGTAACATAATTCAAAAAAAGTGATATTAAAATTTACCTTCACACCTCCCACTTAAGTAAGATTGATTTCGATAATAATAATACTTTCTAAATTATTTGTTTATTTTTCGACGTGCAGCCACGAACTTAGTACTCTACATTATAAGTTTTGTGAGACCAGACGTACCCGATTTTGATTTAGAGATCCCATGTTATATGATACCATGGACATGACGTGATCAGATCGTCCACCCCCACGTATATGATAGAGTGATATACCAGACCACGTAGAGCTCAAATCGAGCAACATTAGGAGTGATTGATATTTATTTTTGTGTGTGACTGTTAATGCTTCCAACCTGTGTAAATATTGTATCCAGATTTATTTTTCTTCAATGTCATGGACTTATTTAGATTTGTTTTTCTTTCATTTTGAATTGCATCCCGAGTGGTTTTTATATATAAATTAATTATTTTAATGTAAATTTATCCGAGTTCAAAACACATATAAATTGCACTAAATTTCATTTGTCCCGTGTTCAGCTGTTAGAATGGCACAGTCATTAGCTTCTATCAAGTCGTGATAACATGCTGCAATTCAGAAGGTGCTCAGGGTCTTGTCGTTCACCCCATTTCTTCAGTACTGTATCCCCACTTCATTAAATTGCCTGTAATTGTTTGTTTTTTATGTTAAATACACCCCAAATCTGTTTTGAGCTTGTCTCGCAGTAGCTCCTGGGGCGACCCCATAAACTAAGCCTTCCCTCCACTTCTGACTAGCAGTGCTCCTTCCACCCACTTCCATCCGGGAGTATTGTCGTCGCCAACTACCAAGCGAAACCACTAATCAGTAAAGGTCGTTTGGTGTCGCGGTTGGCCACTGGGTATTAATGACCGAGTACAAAGACGTCGAGGGTTGGTACACGAAATGTATGACATGTGCTGCCGCCAACGGTCCCCAGAAACAGAGGGTAGCCCTTATGCAACAGTATAACGTTGGATTACCGTTTGAAAGGATTGCGACTGCAGTAACTGGACCCTTCCTCTCGAACGGAGGAGGGAACAGGTACATATTAGTCGCAATGAACTATTTCATAGGAATTTAAATTGTCTGCCTTTGAATACACATTCATAGGGACATGTTTCGAGAGTACCTTAATCTCCCTTCATCAGCCTGTACACACACTTTCATATAAACATTATAAAAACATTGATTTTTCTAAATGACACACCTTAAAAATTATAGACAGAAACATGCTTATTAAAAACAATACAAGACAATTTTGCTGCATCATACACGCTGTCCTTCCCTTCGACACCCAGTAGCCTGTTATGAAGATTCCAGGCCGATGCATGTCAGATATTCGAAGTGAAATGTAGTTTGGATTCCACAGGTCCCGTGCCTCATGATCGCATGAATAACGGTCAGATAAAACTAAAATCTCCCTTCTCCCTGTTATGTTGTGTTGCTTTGCAGTCAAGAGAAAAGTGAAAAACAATTGAATCATTAAAAAAAGTTGTTATTTTTAATAACTCAATTGTTTTAAAAATAAGTGTCAACATCGTGTATTACAAGGTAGCAGCACTTGTACTTACCGAGTGTGTTCGCAACGCATTTACGATCTTGGAAAGCGCCATATTCCACACCTCATCCAGGTACGTACGGTTAACAAGACCATTCCCCGTGTTCAACACATGATCTTCAACGACGAAAAAGCCCACGATACCATGAATGTAGGCGCGGTATCCAGTGATGGTCTCATGCTGGAAAACAACATATTAGCATACTCAGGTTTCAGTGGCACAATCCCCATTCAGAATTTAAGGTATTAACACATTGTATGGCTAATTCAACTCACACAATAGGCTTATTGAACTTTTAGATACATTTTGTATTTCCTCGTGGTTGTTAGGTCCATATCGACAATAAACATCATGTTACAAGTTTTGGGGAGGCAACTATTTCTGACCATATGATTCACTCCTGACACCAATTCACGGACTCCAGAGACACATTAGAAATATACAACCAAAAACTACAACCAGCAAAAAAAAAAAAAAAAAAAAAAAAAATTCTGATAATATTAAAGCAATCGAAGTTTCTAATTTCCGCATGCCCTCTTCCACCTTCCGATACCCCTGCACATTGTCACTTAACTCTGTAAGTTTTACCATTTTCCTTCTCATTTACCATATTTGCCCACCCCATTGGAAACCACTCTTCCTTAATATTTGAGAGTCAAAATAGCACATTCTTGGAAACTGACGAAATCCTGACTATTGTCGTCTACAGTAGATTCTGGCAACATTGTCTGTCTAAGATATTCTGTTAAACAAACATGATGCAGCTTCCGGGCTTTATATGGCTAGACTCCCCTGGAATTTGGTTGAGCTTCCCAAAGGCCTTACCCACTTCCTTCCTCTTTACCAGTTCACCTGTCCTTAACCTGACCAGCAGTACCCAGGAAACTGGAACTGTGATGATAACCTGACCGGATCATGTATCTTATTTATTTCCACTGGTTTTATATTTAACCGTTACCTTGTTTGACCTGCCTCTGTCCCTCCCCCGACCACGATGTGACGCGCGGGCTTTGGCCCAAGCTCATATTTCTCTACTTAAGTGCTTTATTGCATACCGTTGCGTGGTCTAGTGGTCAGCGCTGGGCTCTGTTGACCTCAACGTGGCAGGTTCGATTCCTACCTTCGGCACTTATTTTTTCCTGCCGCTCCCTTATTATAATTGATACAGCATGAACCAAATAACACCACTTAGAATAGGTATAGTGCGTACTTTGTTTACCAGTGTTTCAAGACACTTTGAACAATTAAGTGTCTATGCATAAACATTATTTTAATGTGTCAAATGACATAAATTAAACACAGGACTGAAGGACTGAAAAAACATGCGAGGAGCATTACATGCATTATTTACGTGTATTGTTGAATTTTAACTAGTGTATTTCTCAAGCTCGTAGTTTTTTAATATGTTGTGGTTGTGCAATTGATGATGTGTGTTTTTTGTTGTTTTATTGAGGATTTTGAGTGTATTTTATGATGTTTTAGTACCATAAGAGGGCTGAGGAAGGAGACAGAGGGTCTCCAAAACATGTACCCATAGAGTTTTTCTATTAAGTAAAATATTGATTTGGCGGAAAATTCAGGTCCTACTTATTGTCTCATATCTATGTTTAGCCTACCTGTCAGCCAATATATGTCTGGTAACATTGACGAGCCCATCATTATTTATGATACATGGATCGCAGCCAATGGCCATAAGCTGGGCACTCTGAGGGCTCCCAACAACTCAAATTTCAAGTAGTTCCAACTTTGACCACCAGATGCTACTGTCACTGACGTTGGAACTTGATAAGAGCATTGTGTCCTAGCTAAACATAACATACAAATTTGGCAACACGCCACCAATTGCAGCTTGGTAGGTTCCTTTACGTGCCATCAATCTATGAAATGGGCCCACTGTCTTTACATCGCCTCTGAAGGAAGGATTTTAATGCTCTTAAAAAATCCGATGACTTTGGCCGGGTCTGAACCCTCTATCTTGAGCATAGCAATTCAACTAGGGGCCGGTTCAACCATCTCCGGGCAAAGGACCAGGTAACTTGCCCGCGGAATAAACTGAGATTTCCGTTCGACCATCAACGGATAGTGCTGCCAGCGGGATAGATATTGCTTATCGGGTGGTGTAAACTGTCGGCCGCTCCGAGAGGCCGATAGAGCTTTACCAGCCGGGTAACGCTCCAAAATGGCCGACGAAAGTTTGCCTTATGCGTAATTTAGATGATTTGCGGTCTTCTGTTTAATGAACTTTCCATGTTAGAAATAGTATCTTGCATCTTCAAATAACTTAATAATATTTGAAGCATTCATCTTGTTATCATTTGCACTGAAGGCTGACAGCGTGGTCTAGTGGTCAGCGCTGGGCTCTGTTGACCTTAACGTGGCAGGTTCGATTCCTACCTTCGGCACTTATTTTTTCCTGCCGCTCCCTTATTATAATTGATACAGCATGAACCAAATAACACCACTTAGAATAGGTATAGTGCGTACTTTGTTTACCAGCATATTTATGTTTTAATTTAACATTAAAAAAAATGAATGTTCGCCTCATTATGGGCATTTTAGATCTTCTTGATTGTCAGTATCATTGTATCACTGACGTGATCCAGGTCAAGAAAGAGGTCGTGCCTACACGATCTCACCTCTTTATATCTTGGCTTACATCTTTTTATACTTCGCACAATATAATAATCCTATTAACATAACAGTACATTAATGTGCCAACGACTTGCACCACATGCAATAAAACAATGGTGTGCAAATGTTAACTTGCTGAATTATAACATTGTATATACGGTAGGTATATATCTCAGTCCTACTGAAACATTCACTATGAATGATTTTAACTGACAACATTTGAATAATAATGCACTGGTAATAAATAAGAACAGAGGCTTGATAAAATCATTTTCCTATTAGAGAAATCGAACTTAAAATCTCATGCTCCGAAGCAATCGACTAACTGCATAGCCACTCTTATCATTACGTACGCATCATATTAAGCTCTATGAACAAGATGAACTCTTTTTTATGTTACAGAGGTTCGTTAATATTATAATACTGTTATGTGACGAATCCACCACATTAGATTACGACAAAGATCTTTGTTATGGGAGTAATAATAGGACACATCTCAACTCGGACTAAAGAGAGAAATGGTCTTACTGTTGACGAGATTTCATATCCTATACATTTGGAATACGGTATATTTGGCGGTCTTAATGCAATCGAAAATAGGGGACATGTCATTGGCTCTGCGACTCCGCTGCACAAAAGCAGGCCTGCCATCTTTAGTATTTCATTGTCTTCTTCCGGGTAGGTGCCCGCCGCTCATACGGACGTGGTAGAACGCAATCAAAGTTGCCAGGGATTTTATGCTGGCAGATAGTTTAACTCCCATGCAGCTATCAGCAGGTGTATCCAGAGATGGTAGAACCGGCCCTAGGTCACCGCAGCATACGTCGCAAATTCGAATTTACTACTAAGTATCGAGAGGGGAATCGAGACCTTCACCTTTAGGGGCGCTACCGGTGACCTATCGCACATCCGATGTAAGAAACCTCTTCATACTATTCTTATGAACACAATACCATACAGATCCAGGTCATACATCGCAAATTCGAATTTACCATTTTCTACCTAAAGGGGAATCAGCCCTTGGACCTTCAAAGGCGCTAAGGGTGACTTTTTGCACATCTGTGATATAGCGATTGAGTTGCTACGCTGCATAGGAGATGAAGGTCTGACGAGCTTATTTCACTTGGTGTGTAGGCGAGGTGCCATCTGATTTCAAGAAGAATGTTTTAATCCCTATACCGAAGAAAACATGAGCTGACAGATGTGAATCAGCTTGATCACTCATGCTTCAAAGATCCTGACTAGAATAATTTACAAGAGGATGGAAAGGCAGATAGAAACAGAGTTGGGTCAAGACCAGTTTGGCTTCAGGAGAAACTTAGGAACGAGGGAAACTGTAATAAGTCTTAGGCTGATTTTGGAAGCTAGAATAAGGACGGATAAGAGAACGTTCATGGCATTTGTAGACTTAGAAAAGGCTTTTGATAACGCTGATTGGAGTAAGTTGTTTGACATTCTGAAAAGATTGGAATAAAGTACAGGGATAGGAGGGTGATATACAATCTACACAGAAACCAGACAGCAGTCATTCGAGCTGATGGACATGAGAGAGAAAGGTGTGAGGCAAGGCTGCAACTTATCACCCATACTTTTCAATCTTTACATTGAACAAGCAATGAAGAAAATTGGAGAAAATTTTAAGTGGGAGTGAAGATTCAAGGAGAAATAATTTCAACTTGGAGATTTGCTGATGACATCATCATCTTAGCCGACACACCTGAGGATTTGAATGAGTTTTTGAATGGTATGGACTCCGTCTTACGGAAAGAATTCATGATGAAAATTAATAAATGTAAAACAAAAATACTGGAATGCAGCCGAAATAAATCAGAAACCTGTATGGAGATCAAATTGACAGGTGAAAAGCTGAAGGAAGTAGGAGACTTCTGTTACTTAGGAAGCAGAATAACCAGTGATGGACGAAGCAAAGAGGATATAAAAAGTAGGTTGGCTCAGGTAAGGAAAGCATTTCTACAGAAAAGGAATCTGTTGACATCGAATATAGATTTAGGTATTAGGAAGTTATTTTTGAAAGCCTTTGTCTGAAGCGTAGCGCTCTATGGAAGTGAAACTTGGACTGTTGGAGAAGCAGTAGAGAGGAGAATTGAAGCGTTTGAAATTACAGGAGAATGATGAACATCAGATGGGTAGATAGGGTTACGAATGAAAAGGTATTAAGACGAGTGGGAGAGGAGAGATGTTTGTGGCGACTGCTAATGAAGAGAAGAGATAGGTTGGTAGGACACATACTAAGACACCCAGGAATAGCAAGCTTAGTTATGGAAGGAAGGGTCGAGGGCAAGAACTGTAGGGGTGGACAAAGGTTAGAATATGTTAAACAGATTGCGTCAGATGTAGGGTGTGATGAAACGATT
This sequence comes from Meconema thalassinum, assembly GCA_946902985.2. NCBI lineage: Eukaryota > Metazoa > Arthropoda > Insecta > Orthoptera > Tettigoniidae > Meconema > Meconema thalassinum. The sequence continues at coordinate 277,089,413 of OX336388.2, forward strand.
AGCTCAGGATAGGGATGCATGGAGAGGTGCATCAAACCAATCATAAGACTGAAGACTCAAACATATATTTCCCTATTTTTTTGTGAAACATGAAGATAGGCTACATGTTACACTTTGCTGTGAGGAATCAATATTTTAAATTTATGACACTAATCTACCATATGAGTAGGGACCTGAAAAAATCGCATTTGTGATAAATGCGAATTTTTAAATTTCGTACAGAATCCAAGCCTACGTTAATTTTAATGTGAAAAAAATCCATTTTTACGCGTAAATCAAAGTGCGACAAAATGCGAATTGTGACCCAAAATGCGAAAATACCAAATAAGTGCGATTTTATAGCGAAATTACTTTAAATCTGCTAATTTATTTGCGAATTGGTTTATTAAACAACAGAAAATAATCAGTAGTTGGCCTAATCGCTCGCTATCGATACCTCATCTCGGACTCGCAGTGTGCTACGCAAATTGGTCGATATAACAATCGATTTCTGTATCGATACGAACTTTCGACTATCTATAACTTATTCAGACAGCTGGCGAACAAAACTTGTTTGTGTACTTGGCGCATCGCGGCGGCTGGTGGTTTGTCGAACACGTGGACTTCGCTAAACGGAAAATTTTGCGGCTTGCCGCTTGAATAGTATCCTTATTCTTTTTGTAACCTTCAAGCACTTCAAGGTTCAAAGTTTTTTCTAGAAATGGGACATACTGCTGTAACTGCTCATGAAAGAGCACAGCAGTACGCTAATCATGGCTTTTATTGTTCCGATTCTGCAACAGTATTTTGCAAATATTGTAACTGCCGTGTTGGGTGGGAGAAGGAGGACAATATTCAGAAACATATTACATCTGTAAAACATGTTGCAAAGCGATGAGAATGCGCAACATTTTCCGAACCCAAACAAACCTCTGTTATTGAAAGATTACAGGGTGCCAAACGACGGAAGCATGACAAGGACTACTTCGCAAAATGAACTGTTGAAGTATTTGCTAAAGCAAATATTCCCTTGGAAAAGCTTGAAAATGAAACTGTAAGAGCATGGATTGCTGAATTTTCAAGTCAAGGGGAGCTTCCTAACGCGAGAACTCTCCGCGAAAAATATTTGCCTGGTAAGTACGGTTTAAATAAATACATTTGCATTTTGATTCTCTCATGCTCATATAACCTATACAAAGCAAAGCTAATCCAACTTCTGTAGAGGCTAAGCTTACAGCCAGTGCTTCCATAACCTTTCAAAGACATACCTTAACCTATAAAATTGTGAAGGTAATCCAACTTCATAATATTTTATTTTCAGAAGTTGCAGCTGATCACAAGAAATCAACAACTGAAGCTCTAGTTGGGAATAAAATTAACATTTTATGTGATGAAACCACAGACAGAATGGGTCGCTGTGTTTTTGTTGTACTGTTCCAAGTGCCAACAGCAATTGAGAAGAAATTATTTGTTGCTGGAGTGAAATACTGTGAATCCGGAAATGCTACAAACTGTTCCCGTGCTGTGTTAGATTCATTGCGTGTTGACAGTGTGCAATATGATTATGTGAAAGTATTTGTAAGTGGCAGTGCTCCATATATGACTCGTTGTTACGAAACACTGAAGATCATCATTGGGGATCATTTGCTCCATGTGCAGTGTTGGGCACACAAACTTTGCCTTGTTGGTAATTGATGGACAGCAGCTATGTCCGATTTAAATCAGGTTGTAACAATGGTCAGGTCGGCCTTTCTAAACACAAGGAAGCGCAAATATAACTACTTGCACTTTCCGAAGTCAAAAAATGGGGACTTAAAGGCAGCAAAACTTTTTCCATCGCCGGTACTTACTCGATGGAACAGCTGGTTTGAAGCTGTTTTCTACTTAGCGAGTTATTTTCATGATGTGAGGTTTTTTTAAAGCTACCTGACATGAAAGATGTTAGTAACAGTGGTGTTACATTTCTGCAAGGCTTGACAGATAGAGATGTAGATAGGATTTCATCATCATCATCATTTCCCCTTATCCAGCTCCTGCCGGGTCGGGGTATTTATGGCACTTCTCCACTTTCCTCTTTTCTTCCACAATTCTTCTTTCACGATCTTGTCCCAGTCCAGACTTCTTTTTCTCACGCTGTTCTTCACTGAATCGATCCACCTTGTTCTAGGTCTTCCCCTTGCTCTCTTACCGTTGCACTTGGCCTCCAGCATCTGTCTTGGTATTCTATTTTCCTCCATCCTCTTTACATGTCCAAACCACCTTAGTTTATTCTTCTCAATTCTCTCATTTAGTTTTCCCATCCCAACTTCCTTCCTAACATCTTCATTCCTCACTCTGTCTTTCCTTGTCTTACCTATCATACTTCTTAGGAATTTCATTTCACTGGCTTGGATTCTACTCTCTTGCCTGCTCGTCAGGGTCCAAGTCTCAGCTGCATAAGTTAATATGGGAACATAGTACATTTTATACATTACCTCCTTGCTTTTCCTTGGTACTTCCTTATCCCAAACAAGTTTTCTTACACTTTGATAGAATGCATTGCTCTGCTGTACCCTCCTGCCAATCTCCATGCCCAACCTACCAGTTTGCATCAATTCACTTCCTAGGTATTTGAACGTGTCCACAATTTCCAAACTCTGACTTCCAATTTTCACAGTGCCCTTTCCTTGTCTTTCCCCTCTTGTCATCACCATGGTCTTGCTTTTCTCTATACTGATTTTCAGGCCATACTTCTGAATATTTTCATTCAGTGCATCTAGTTGTTTTTGCACTTCTTCGGTGTTCCTTCCCCAGACCACAATATCATCTGCAAATAACAGTAACTTCATTTCTTTATGTCCATATGCTTCCTTTATTTCCTTTACAATTTCATCCATTACCATTATGAATAAAAGAGGTGACAGCACACTCCCCTGTCTTAGTCCAGTCTTGTTCCTAAACCAATCTGTCTTTCCAACTGGGGTCAGTACCCTGCTAACACAGTTGTTGTACATTGCTTGCACCATTTCCAACATTTCTCTTCCCAGTTTCTTCTTAACCATGGTTTCCCATACCTTCTCTCTGGGGACACTATCATATGCCTTTTCCAGATCTATGAAAGTCATGATCAAATCCTCTCCATATTCCCAGTTCTCTTCCATCACCTGCCTCAAGCTAAAGATTGGGTCCACTGTGGATCTTCCACTCCTGAAGCCATACTGTTCCTCTTGCAACTCTCCTTCCACCTTTCTTCTCATTCTTCTTTCTAATATCCTTTCCAGTATTTTTACTATCTGTGATATGAGGGTGATCCCTCTATAGTTATCACACACTTTCTTGTCCCCTTTCTTAAACACTGGTATTATTAGCCCTTTCTCCCAGTCTTCTGGTACACATTTCCGTTTCCACACACACTTTAGCAGTCGATAAGATAGGATTTATTCTGAATTAATTTTTGTGAAAGAGCATGCAAGTGAACTTGTTGAACTACTCACTCTGCTTGAGGGGTCCCAGTATCCAACCTCACATTTGCTTTATCCCAAACTTGAAAACTTAGATGCTAATTTTGGTGCAATAATTCAAGGCCATTATTCTGAAGCGGCAGATTATGCCTTAGCTAAACTCACAGCCTTAGAATGTGCTACAAGGAAAGATTTGTTTGTAAAAGTAGCTCAGTCTGCTAGAAGCAAGCTTGCTAGATTAAAGGCAAGTGATCCCAATCGCAAAAACTTTGAAGCCATAGCACAGATATTTTATCCTTGGCATGTGGTATTGAACAATGACAAAGAAACCGATATTCAAAAACTTCTGGGCTTTACAAACATTCCACGGGCTATCATTCTTTCACGGTTATTATTGAATCGCAGTTAAAACAAAATGAGGAGTGTGAAGTAGTACGTGCCTTGACTGCTGTTCAATATGAACATGAACATTTTGCCAAGAGTTCTTTAGATCTTTTGTGGACACCAACAATGTGGACAGTGGGCGTGTTTTGTCACACTACAATACAATTGTTACAGATAGAAGGTGCAACTTGAAAGAGTGCAACGCAGAGTTATTTACAATGCTTTCATTTGAACATTAAATTGCATCTCAAGTCTCGCCAATCAAGTCATATAGTCCGTGAAAATCCGGAAAAAATAGATGGTTGGTTGGTTGGTTCCTTAGTTTAGGGGCTGCGACAACGCGGTCATGTAGCCCCGTGTACTTTGGGTGTGTGTAGAATCTGTCTGATAACCGGTGTTAATTGTGATGACTGTATTAGTGTGTGTATCTGTTTTTTTAATTCAAGTAGGGACTGCAACTTTGAATTTTCAGATAGTTCCTACTTTTGCCGCCAAGCGCCACCGTCAACGACTACTAGGCCTAGTTCAGAACTAGCTACTAGACGCCACCGCAGTCGGCTCTTGGCAACGAACGTAAAATAGATGCTAAATCTATATATATAAAGCACAAAGTTTGTCTGTCTGTCTGTCTGTCTGTCTGTCTGTCTGTTATGTATACAAATCTACACCGTTTCACCGATCTGAACCAAAATTTGAATACTTACCCTTTGGAACCCGACGAGTAACCCCGTCAACTTTAAATTTCGGACAGACCACCCCTTTCCCTGCATTTAGGCCCTTTTGCACAAATCTACACCGTTTCACCGATCTCAACCAAAATTTGTATATTTACCCTTTGGAACACTGCAACTAACACTGCCTGCTTGAAATTGCACAGAGGCTACTCCATCCCCTGCATTTAGGCCCTTTGGCACAAATCTACACCGTTTCACCGATCTGAACCAAAATTTGTATACTTACCCTTTGGAACCCTGCGAGTAAAACTGTCCACTTAAAATATCGGACAGACCACCCCATTCCCTGCATTTAGGCCCTTTGGCACAAATCTACACCGTTTCACCGATATGAACCAAAATTTGTATACTTACCCTTTGGAACCCTGCGGGTAGCCATGTCCACTTGAAATTTCGAACAAACCGCCCCATTCCCTGCATTTAGGCCCTTTTGCACAAATCTACACCGTTTCACCGATCTGAACCATCATGTGTATACCTACCCTTTGGAACCCTGCAAGTAACACTGTCCACTTAAAATTTCGGACAGACCACCCCCTTCCCTGAATTTAGGCCCTTTGGTCCAAATCTACACCGTTTCACCGATCAGAACCAAAATTCGTATTCGTACCCTTTGGTACCCTGCGAGTAACACTGTCTGCTTGAAATTGCGAGTAGACCACTCCATTCCCTGCATTTAGGCCCTTTGGCACAAATCTACACCGTCACCGATCTGAACCAAAATTTGTATACTTTGCCTTGGGAACCCTGCGAGTAACACTGCTTGAAATTGCGGACAAACCACTCCATTCCCTGCATTTAGGCCCTTTGGCCCAAATTCACACCATTTCACCGATCTCAACCAAAATTTGTATATTTACCCTTTGGAACACTGCGACTAACAATGTCTGCTTGAAATTGCGGAGAGGCTACTCCATCCCCTACATTTTGGCCCTTTGTCACAAATCTACACCGTTTCACCGATCAGAACCAACATTCGGATACTTACCCTTTGGTACCCTGCGAGTAACACTGTCCACTTGAAATTTTGGACGGACCACTCATTTCCCTGCATTTAGGCCCTTTGGCAAAAATCTACACCGTATCACCCATCTCAACCAAATTTTACATACTTAAACTTTGGAACCCGACGACTAACATTGTCTACTCACAAGTTGTGAGACCCTGGGGGGGGAGGGGGTGGGGGGAGGAGGGGGCAGGTGTGAGAATAGCTTGCTGATTCATCGCGAGGTGACATGAGAGGATTGTCCGAAGGCCGCCGTGTTACCTGGTAATGCTGACTATGCTGATGTTCATACAGGGCCTTTGCTCAAACCACTGTAGTGTTACGAAAGTGTGAGTGATTCACCGGCCAATGTATAGGACCGGGAACCCCCTCGAACGTCTGTCATCATATATCGTCATCAACTGCGATATTCTCAGGTTCGTGCAGCTTGGACCCGAGCAGTACTTCATAAGCTCTTTCACTAGACGCTTCAAGTATAGGCCTAAGCCAAAAAATAAGGTTCAGACTTTGGAAGACATCGAAGGTAGAAATCTGAATTACCTATATCAGATTTAAAATTACACCATGTTCGTTTAGTAGTCATTTTTCATTACCTTATTATTATCATCATCATAAGGGCAAATGACCTAGATGTTACGCCCATTATACCACTAATCACCACACACATTACGTCTTCATCGCCTGTGAATTTTGAAATATTTCTATCACGGTAGTCTGTAAGTTTGTCGTGTCAATTCAACAGTAGTTTTCAATATCATCCTCATCAAAGGGGCAAATGACCTAGATGTTACGTCCATTATACTACTGAGCACCACCACAGTCTACCTAACCTGTGATTTTTAAAATGTGTACTTCCATTAGATTGTAAGTTTGATATACCCGTTCAGTAGTAGTCGTCGTCATTATCATCCTCATCAAAAGGGCAAATGACCTAGATGTTACGTCCATTATACTACTGAGCAACACCACAGTCTACCTAGCCTGTGATTTTTAAAATATGTATTTTCATTAGATTGTAAGTTTGATATACCCGTTCAGTAGTAGTCGTCTTCATTATCATCCTCATCAAAAGGGCAAATGACCTAGATGTTACGTCCATTATACTGCTTAACAACACCACAGTCCACCTAGCCTGTGATTTTTAAAATATGTATTTCCATTAGATTGTAAGTTTGATATACCCGTTCAGTAGTAGTCGTCGTCTTCATTATCATCCTCATCAAAAGGGCAAATGACCTAGATGTTACGTCCATTATACTACTAAGCAACACCACAGTCTACCTAGCCTGTGATTTTTAAAATGTGTATTTCCATTAGATTGTATGTTTGATATACCCGTTCAGTAGTAGTCGTCTTCAATTATCATCCTCATCAAAAGGGCAAATGACCTAGATGTTACGTCCATTATACTGCTAAGCAACACCACAGTCTACCTAGCTTGTGGTTTTTAAAATATGTATTTCCATTAGGAGCTCTTTGGCAAAAAATAATCAAGTCTTTCCCGAAATGTGAGTCCTAAAAATAACTTTTTCTAAGTTTCATATGTCAGTTATGTAGTAATTTTCAATATCATCCTGATCAGTGGGGCAAATTACCTAGATGTTACGCCCTCAACGTCATTGGGGGCAAATGACCTAGATTTTAAGTCCATTATATTTCTAATCACCACCACATAAAGTCTTCTACGACTGAGATGTCACGAATTCTGGGACCGCCAACAACATATCTCGACTCGGACTGAAGACAAATATCATGAGAATGATCATTATTTTACAGAGCCTTCCCATAGTGATTTAAGTATAAACATTGTCACTGGGTTTGATAATGTAAGAAATGAATACATAAATAAATATAATTTATCACGTTGAGTGTTAAGGAGACTGAAATATTATCATCATTCCTCCGGGCGAAGCCGGGTACTACTGCTAGTAGGGAATAAAGAAATGCTAATTTAAAGGAAAATAGATGCTAAAATTTCAGGTCCCTACATATGAGTAGTGCGGTCCCATAAATGTGTCTAACAATGAAACAGAACACAATTATAAACAAATTTAATAAATTAAGCCAGAGATGCACACTTCAACGAAAGAGCGCCTTAAGAGCAGGAAATTTTGAGTAAGCTTCTGTTTTGATTTTATACACTTCACACTTTAATTCACAGACCTCGGAGACCTCTGTTCGCATCTTCAAAAGCGTGTATTGCCACCTCTTGCACCAATGACGGCATTCAAGCTTTCAGCGATGCTCCTGATTAATGCTGTAATGTCCTGTTGAGGTATCACGTCCCATTCTTCCAGGAGGACATTCCGTAGGTCCTGTAGGATCTCTGGATACCGCTGACGGGCTCTTCTCCCCAGCCGGTCCCAAACGTGCTCAATAGGATTCAAATCAGGGCTTTGAGCAGGCCAAGTCATAGCATGAATCCTTGCTTCATCCAAGAACTCTCGCAATATGTGGGCGTGAATTGTCTTGCATCACCAATAAATGGAGCAAAAGGCACAACATGCTCCAGAAGGATTTCCTCCACATACCGATGTGCGGTAAGGCTCCCATTGTCCAAGAAGACCAAATCCATCCTTGCAGCCGTACTGATTCCTGCCCACACCATCACAGAACCACCCTGAAAAGGTGGCCTGGATGAGAATGTGTAAGGGGAATACCCTCTCTTCCGTCAGGTGATCAGAGGCCAAATCGCCACTCATCGGTGAACAACATTTGTTCCCATTGTAGTACTTTCCAGCCATGATGCTCCCTTGCGAAACGTAGTCGAGCTGTGCGATGTTCTCTGGTGGGTTCTGGGCCTATAGCTGGTCTTCTGGATTGAAGATTGGCTTCTTCCAATCTTCTTCAGATGGTTCTCACACGAGTATCGACCCCTCAAAATTGGTATGTCATGTTTGCTCCAGAAAGCTGAATACTACAATCAAACAAAGATCCTACAAACACATGTGACTGAAAAGGGAACAATTCAATGTACAACAATAAGCGCTATAAGAGCGGGAACACATTATTGGCTCACATCAAGTGATGTGTTTTCCAGGTTACGCGGGAAAAAGTGCAATCAACAACCGACACTTTATTGTTTGCTCGCAAAGCAATGACAATAACATACCCCATCTAAAAAATTAGGTTCAAGTGCTTCACTTTGATTAAATAGATAATTACACAATGATAACACATCATTTATTGTGTGTTGCGCTTTTTGTGCCGGTCAGAGTACATATCTTATTATGTAGCATCAAAACAAAATGGATTGTTTTAACATTCTCATCATCATCATCATCTTGTACAGTTTCCAGCCCCAGGCTGGGTCTGTTTGGAACATAAGCCTCGCCACTTAGTTCTTTCTTCCCACCACCTCTCCGCTGTCACTCTGGTCCAGTCCTCGCCTCTCTTCTTGACACATTCCTCCACTCCTTTCAGCCATCTATCTCTTGGTCTTCCCCTTGGTCGTTTCTTCTGCATCTGCATCTCATGTATCCTCTTGGGAATCTTCTTCTCATCCATTCTCTAAGTGTCCATACCACCTCAGTCTTGATGTCTCAATCCTACCTTGCAAGGGCTCCTCTTTCACCATTTCCCTGACCTTTTCATTCCTCACCCTGTCTCTTCTTGTTACTCCGATCCTACTTCGCAGGAACTTCATTTCACCTGCCTGTATTCTGCTTATGTCTCTTTTCTTCATTGTCCACGTTTCTGAAGCATCGGTCAGTATCGGGATATATTAGCTTCTGTATAACACTTCCTTGCTTTTTTGTGGGACATCTTTATTCCACACTAAGCTCCTAATGCTTCTCAGAAATGCTTCTGCCTGTCTGCCACGTTCCGTAATCTCTTTGTCATTTCTCCCATTTTCCTCCACTATACTTCCCAAGTACTTGAGACTTTCCACCTTCTTCAGCTGTCCACCTCCAAGTGTTATCCCACTCATTGGTCTGTCCTTTTTCCTGGTCGTTAACAGGATCTCACATTTACTGATGTTGAACTTCCATCCGTACTCTCCCACTGTTTCTTCCCAAGCCTTCAGTTGCTCCTGAATTTCCTCCTCCTAGTTTCCCCAGACCATGAGATCATCTGCAAACACCATTGCTTTCATCTTATCTTCTCCTATCTTTCCTGCTATCCGTGTCATTACCTCGTCCATAACCACAATAAAGAGAAGGGGTGACAGCGCATTACCCTGTTTCAGGCCATTCATTTGTCTGAACCAGTCTGTCCTTTCCCCTCCAACTTTCACACAACTCACACTTCCACAATACATCTCCTTCACTCTGTCTACAGTCCCTTTTTCCACTCCCATGTTTTCCATTGCTTTCCAAACCTTCTCTCTACACACACTATCATAGGCCTTTTCGATGTCCAGGAAGGCCATCAACAGATCCTCTCCAAAATCGTAGTGGTGTTCCTGGAGCTGTCTCACTGAAAATATGAGATCTACTGTTGATCTCCCAGGTCTGAATCCATACTGCTCCTCTCTCAATTTTCTCTCCACTTTGGCTCGTATTCTACTTTCTAATATCTTTTCATATATCTTGGCACAGTGAGGTATGAGTGTGACTCCCCTGTAATTTCTGCACTCCTTTCTGCTTCCTTTCTTAAATATTGGGACAATTAATCCTTTCTTCCAATCTTCTGGGGTCTTTTTCTCCTTCCATATCACCCTCATCACACGGTACAGCCACTGTTTCCCAACCTCCCCTGCTGCCTTCACCATTTCAACACTCACTTCATCCACACCTGGTGCCCTTCCTCCTTTCATCTTGTCCATAGCCATTTCCATTTCTCTCCAAGTCAGGTCCTTTTCCATTCCTGTGTTGTCTTCTCCATCTTCCAATACATTGTCTTCCTCCCTATGACCATTTGGATTCAGAAAATCCTCAAAGTACTCTTTCCACACTGTCTTGAGTGTCTCTTTGTTGTGTACCTCATTTCCGTTTTTGTCCATCATTACCACATCCTCTCGCAGACCTCTTCTCTTACTTTTGACCATCCCATAAAGAACTTTCTTATTTCCTCTGCTGTCTTCCTCCATCATCTCTGTCCACTTTACCATCCACTTTTTCCTCTCCTCTGCGACAATCTTGTTTGCTTCTTTCTTCTTTATCTTATAATCTTCCCTTGCCAGATCAGTTCTTTCCTGGAACCACACTCTGAAAGCCTTGTTCTTCCTTCCCACAGCTTCTTTTACTCTCTCATTCCACCATGGTGTCTCTTTACACTGCTTTCTGTTGCTTGTTCTTCCACATACTGCCACTGCAGCTTCTACCATTGTGTTTTTGAATTGCTTCCATTCCTCTTCCCCTGTTTTAGGATTGTCTGTTGGCATCCTTTCCCTTATTATCTTCTGGAATTCTTCCTTGACTTCCTTTTCCTTGAGTTTCCATACTTTGACTCTCCTTTCCTGGTACTCTGTCCTCTTGCTATCCTTAACAACTCCCAGGTTCATTACAAGTATTCTGTGGTCGCTATCTAAGGCCTCTGATGGTATTACCTTTATATCTCTGACACTTCTCTTCATTTCCCAGTCGTACAGCATGTAATCTACCAAAGATTTCTTTGTTAAATCACTGCTGTACCACGTTACCTTGTGGGTTTCTTTCTTCCGGAACCAGGAGTTGCCTACCACTAAACCGTTTCTCTTGCAAAAATCCAGCAACTTTCTCCCTTCTTCATTCCTGCTACCCCATCCTTCTGCTCCCAATACATTTTCATATCCTTGCCTTTCACTTCCTACATGTGCATTCAAATCTCCCATGACAATGATGCTCTGACCATTCAACTGCTGTTGTAGCTCCTCCTCAAAGTCTTCCTTCTCTTGAGCTGTACATCCAACTTGAGGGGCATATACCTGGGCTATCTCCAGGCTTCTTCCCTTTACAGTTACTCTGATCTTCATGATCCTGTCACTTATTCCCTTTACCTCTTCCTTCATTCCATCTCTCACAACTACTCCTACTCCGCTGCTCCTTCCTTCACTGTTCCCACTCCAGTACAACCGGTACCCTTTCCTCAGTTCTCTGCGACCTTCTCCTTTCCATCTTGTTTCTGCCAAGCCCAGTACATCCAGTTTTCTTCTCTCCATCACATCTACAATCTCCTCCACCTTTCCTGTCAGTGTCTGTATGTTTAATGTCCCAACTCGTAGTCCATTAGCATATCCGGGTCGTCATCGTTTGCATCCGTCCTTTCCGAGGCCTGTTCCTGGTTTGAAAGCAAATATGATATCCACTACTGGCTTGCTAGGCCTATCGTAGCTTCACCAGAGCCCCGTCAGCCGTCACTTTTCAGGGTTCCCATAGAGCCTTCACAGCTACCGCAGCGGTCCCGGGGCACACAAAGTCCCCACTGTACTTCACCCCTACAGGCAATCCCCTACTTCATGCCGTTGCCCATCTCCCACCACGTGGAGGAGGGGTTGGACTTGTGTTTTTACATTCTACCTTTCCCAAAATCGGTGGCACAGTTGGTAGCATGCTGAGCTTCTATGCCCAAGGTCGCGGGTTCAAATTCGGCCAAAGTCGTCGGATTTTTTAGGAGCTGTAAAAATCCCTCAGTATGCCTTCCTTCAAAGGGGAAGTAAAGCCGACGGGCCCATGTCATAGATTTATGGCACGAGGAAGAACCTTCCACTAACTAAAACTGTGTGAAGCCAAAATTTGTAGGTTAGAATTGATTAGTTCCAACGTTCGCCGCCAGGTGCTGACTGCGATGCCATCTAGTAGCTACGTCTGCAAGCTAGGTGTCGTGGACGGTAGCATTTGGTAGCAAAAGTAGGAACTACTTTAAATTATTGTCTGCAGTCCTTATTTGAATTAAAAACAGATAAAACACACCAATACACGAGACGAAGTGGTAAGGAAAGAGACCGAGAGACAGGTGGCTGAAGGGGGTGGAAGAAAGCGTGAAGAAGAGAGGAGAAGACTGGACAAGGGTGGAGGCTGAGAGATGGTGGGAAGACAGAAGACGTTGGAGAGGCTTGTGTTCCAAACAGACCCGGCCAGTGGCTGGAAACTCTGCAAGATGATGATGATGATGATGATAAAAACACACTAATACAGTCATCACAATTCATACCGGTTATCAGACAGATTCTACACACACCCAAAGTACACGGGGCTACACGCAGCCCCTAAACTGAGGAACCAACCAAACTTTCCCAAAATAATGGATTTTTACCAAGTTCGCAACTATAGGAACCACACCCAATTTCGGAAGTAAAAATGGAGGGAACAAAGGGGGTCCTATAGCCGTATAAATAAGTGTGGTTCCTTTGTCTTGATCGTAGATTCTTCATATTGACAACTTGGCCCTTCTGCAACGAGTGAAGACACAATGCCAATGTATTTATATTAGTGACTGAAGGGATTGTGGCACTCACCATGTTTGTAGGTGGCTGTAGCACGAGGCGGGCCTGTTTCTTCCTTTGCTTTCTGTAGTAAGTCTCGAATGTTTCGCGAGAACCAAGCACGGAATAGATGTGAAGGCACCGATACACGGGAGAGAAGTCGATCAGATCCTGAGCACTGAGATCTTCCTCGGCATCGTAAGTGCTCTCCGCTGGGGCCTCATATTCCACTTCCCCTGCACCACAGGAACAGTAATCAACTCACTTATCCAAGGTAACATTCCTGAGATAAACATATATTTTCACGAAACTTTGTGGAAATGTCACCTAAATAAAAGTACAGATATCACGAACATTTCTCTCATATACAATTAATAGTTTACCCCCAAAAAAGTTTATATTTGAAATGTTTAATTTCACTTTTTTCATGAAATTTAATCGACATGTTAATGAAAATTTGAAATTAAGTAGATAATACTTCTTTAAATAGCACTGCGTATCGATTTTTCTCTACATAATTTATATAAGGAGACACATTGAACTAAAGTTTGTGTAATTTTTATGTTCTCAAATTTCGGACTTAAAAATTCTGCAATCAAAAGTTCCATACGCAGGTTTCTTAATATAGTTGTGATTCACATATCATACAAATTTTGTTACATTTGGCAGAATATTATGGGGGGGAAATGGGATTTAAATGTAAAATTAGAATGGGCTACTTGACAGTGAAAAATTAAGTCATAATTATTGATACCGCATAGATTATGGGTTGAAAAGGCAATTTGCATTAATCTTAGTCAAAAGTAATCGACTGTTTATCCAAAAAAGAACAATAAAAATTGACTTTCTTTAAACTGGCGCCATGTGATTGAAAACCTTCTAAATTGTCTCGTGACGTCACATGCCAATAAACACGGCCATCGAAGCAGTTCCATGCATATCCTTCGGTTCCACGGGTGAGCTGTAGTGCATTGGATTATTTGCTTATTTCTCGATTATCAGTCGGAAATATGTATAGATGCTTTCTGAAATGTGTCAGACATGTTGTGAGGAGAAGCCACTTGCTATCGGAGCACTCCATGTGTTTCCTTTCTCTGCGTTAAGGCTTCCAGTTAAAACAAATAAATAACATTTACTACGTTTTATGAGTAGTAAACGACTTACTAGTGCGTTTTGCCTTATACAAGTGCAGTGTTCAGCGAGGCAAGCGTATTATTTCATCATTTTAACATAATAAAGGCTATTTGCTGCATGTAGCCTACTCTCGTCGTAAGTGAAGCATTGGGGTTAGGTTTTGTGCAAGAAGTCTGTCAAATGCGTGCGATCTTTAAAATTATGTGTAGTCTATATTCCTAGTTAACATTTAATGTTATGAAAACATATGAAAATGGCGGACCTAGTAGAAGAACGGCTTGAATGTGCTCTGAAAATATTATGAATATAGCAGAAGTAGGTGGCAATTTAAGGAAAGATAGAAAAGAAGACTTGCAAAATACGGTAAGTGTCTTCAGACATTGTTATGAGGAAAGACTGTTTGAAAACCAAGGGCAAGCAAAATTGTACATTATCTAATGAGGTGGAGCTGCGGCGCAGGTGGCCATGATCAGTCGCTCAACAGAACAAGACACTGCACTTTGCCTGAAGCAGTGAGCAGCAACCACTGCAGCCATGGCGACACATCTAGCCATGAATCGGCAAGCGCCTGCCGGCATATACCAGTGAAACCATGAGGATCCCCATGGTTGAAGATTTAGAAGGCAAGATCGCAGATAAGCTCACTCAACAAATACAAGCTGTGATGAGCACTATCACAAATAATATAAACGAGATAATTCAGCGCTAAGGATGACGGGACGCAGTGAAAGATCCGAAACCAGGCAACTGAAAGAGCCCATTCTTTCACAAGGTTGTACAACAAGAAGCTTAACACCCTCGGAGGAAAAAAGGGAGGAAACGACAACTTCAATTTGGTTCAAAGAGGGAGACGTAGGGGCCAACATGGTGACTCAGGTGGAAACAAAATAAGACCTTTCGTGATAGGAACGAGGCACCCAAATGGTACCGGAACTGAGCTTCAGGCTGGCATGGTTATACGTAGGTAAACTACATCGAGATACAACAAAAGAGAGAATCATTCAATATCTACGTGGACAGGGTTTTACAGAAATAGAAACAAGGGCCTTCCGGCTCGGCGTACCAGACCTGTGCTGGTAAGGCAGTACCCTTCTCGCAACAAAAACCAAGGAGTTCGAATCTAAAGACACTTCAGCTAACAAACATGATAAAGGAAACGACACACAGTCGTTCAAAATTCTCCTGTGGAATATCGAAGGACTGAAAAACGTGTACAACATAATGCCAAATCATTTGTTCACGAATTATGATCTGAGTATATTGCTGATGACGGAGTGGTGTCCTAGAGGTTTGAACACAGTACACCAGTTTGCAACGCATGGACGAACAGGAAGACCGAAAGGTGCTATTACATGCCTATTGTTACATATTAATGATTAAAACTCCAAGCCTTGTGGTAGCAGGTTTGTATTTCCAGCCAGACATCTCAGCAACCAGCATTACAGCGACCAGGGACTCCGCTAATCTTGGCGGCGGATCGGATCTGAACTGCACAATTGACATTCCAGGACCAAAAGCCAGAATGGTTCTTGAATATCTGGAGGAAATTGGACTACAATTTATGAAATCTACATCGCTTACAATGGCAAAAGTACCACAGACCTGGTATTCACAAATATCAAATCGATTCACCCGTACTTGCAAAGAATTGTTCCCATTTTCATAAGGAAACACCTCTCAGTAGAGACAACTTTTACACTGGAGTCCCACATACCACAAGTACCGTCAACACCGCGACCATCCAGGATACTAGATACAACAAAACTGTGCCAGGAGCACATCGCTTGGGTCGCGGATCGAGTCACAGATGGTAAGATAGATGCCGCGCTAGAGGGGACGGTCATGATAATGAAGAAAGGAATAAAATATACAGTTCCGCATCAAAGGGGGTCCAAGCCATGGGACTGCTCTAGTGCAAGGCTACAGGCTGTCAAGGCCGACACTTTGGGATTGTATGCTCAAACCCGTATAGCTTACAAAAATCATTTACAGAAAAGGAAGCAAGAATACCAGGAGGAACAGGATAAGAGGAGGATTGAGGAAGTAGAACAGCATCCATATAAAATTCTCCGCCCACGGAAGCCCACCTTTCCCAGGGATGTACCCATGGGCGTATGGGAGGAAGGTCCTACAATCGAATGACACCAGGCCGACAAGACCTTGCGGTAGCCAAGAGGAGAAAATAACAATCTTCGAGCCAGTCACAGTGGAAGAGATAGAGGAAAAGCATATGAATCGGACGAAATTTGCAATGAACACCTCAAGGACGCATTACCTTTCCTAAGGGGACATGGACATCTCTGATCAATGAATGCCTGCACAGAGGAAAGATACCGGAAGCCTGGCGGAAGTCAGATATCAGAATGCTGTATAAAGGCAAGGGGAATGTCTGAGATCCGAATGCCTACAGAGGGATCGCCCTTGAATGTGCTTTATTCAAGAACATGACTGGCATTCTAACAAATGCCTAACCATGCTAACAGACCACTACATACCAGAACAGCAGATTGGCTTCCAGAGAGGCCGATCTGCACTACACGCCGTAAACTGTTATATAGAGGCCTTGAGAGGCCCGAAGGGAAAATTACATGTCGTTTTCATCAATTTCTCCAGTGAACAGGAAACTGCTGACGGTAAAACTTGAAAACCCGATGGGAAAAGAACACTACCCGATGACTATGATAAAGGATATTCTAACCCGAAACAATAACACAGATGACTGGAGTCCTACAGGGTGACCCTTGAGTCCCACTCCTCACGGCCGACGTGACACGGCAATACCAAGCTTTACATGTATGGCTCTGGCCTTCCCGTGCTGCGAGATAACTTTAATCGACTTGTTCAATAGGTGGATCTAATCATTTGAAACTCAATGAGGACATGACCTTCAGACGAGGAGGCAGACCTGCAGGAAAGGATAAGATCATGATTGAAAATCGAGTGTTGGATACAGTCAACAGTTTCAAATACCTCGGTGTCACACTCCAGACAAGGGGTAACTCTTTCAACAGTCATGTCGCAGATCGGGCAACCCTGGCAATCAGAGCCATAAATGATGTGATGTAAGCTTTTTCACATTAAGGTTTCACCCGTAGCCACATACGGTCTTCAGATCATTTGGGATCCCAATAGCCTTAGACCACTCGAAAAAGTGAAATCGACATACCTGAAAAAGGCAGCGGGCCTACCAAAGTATGCGCCTTCACGCACAGTATATGAATTGACAAGGGAGCCTTTCTTCATAGAGGAGCTCCGACTTAAATTATGTCTGCCCAATACAGCGAGCTATAACTCAGTGCTGAACGACCTACAACAGAAGAAAGAAATCATCTGGCCCAAGTTTTATTCCACAGATGCCATGACCAATAACGAGTGGAAAAGGTCGAGCTGCGCCACATGGTAACCCGTCTAGCAATACATGGCTTTCATTACAGACTGTGCGTAACGAAAGCGTTTCACGACCCAGGATCAGGCTGTGTGTGCGAACGGTGTGAAAGGTATCATGTGCTAAAGTCAGTCCTTAACAGGATTTGGTACAGATTGATGATATTGATGTTAATTTATGTAATAATATAAGTGTTCTGTAATGCATGGCCATTGGCTGCCATTAATGTTATGATGGCAACTTTGGTTATTATGCTGTTCATTGACACAAGTAGACTTACTGTCTCCGGCGATAGTGCAGGTGAATGTTTCTCATACAATTAATTCAAAGGCATGAATAACTTCACCTAATGAACGATGAATATTTTAATAACAAATCGTTCAGGAAGAAGAAAACTTGGTGCAAAATTCAAACATCATATTATTGAAGGAAGAAGAGTTACTACCCTGTGCCATGGTATCATACAAGCAGCAGCGCACATAACTGAAGTTAGTTCAGATATGACCCCAAAGGGCATGTACAGCTCAAGCCAGTGGCAGTGCTAAAATAAAATCTTGAAGCACTGCGACTTATGTGGTTCGTATCAAGTTAAGTTGTATAGGAAAAATGAAAATGAGAAGTCTCGCTCAAGTTGAAGAAGCATTGCCTGACTCAGCTGAAGCCTCTTGGATGTAAACCTTTGACATGAGCAACATAGCTTGCAGTAGGTTTTACGCTATAATTAGATTAGATTTATTATTTATCCATTTGATCAATTACATGTACAAAATACATTTTTGATATAGGACATGTCAGAAATTACATCTATAAAATAAAAGAACTTACAGGTATATACCGTATTTGCTCGCGTATATCTCGCACCCCATTTTTTTATTTGAAATTTCAGGGGAAAAAAAGTACTCGCATATATCTCGCATTCATTACTGTCGCCATCATATAAATGAGCGTAATAACCTTGAGGTAGAAACACGTTCGATATAGCGCGCCACAACAGTCGTCACTGTCCAGGAACTTACCCGAAGCGTTACTAACAGGAAGAGCGAGCAACAACGATTTGATCCGAACTTCGATACGAGTCGATTAGGGATCGAGGCGCCGCGTGCAAGCATACGGCGCAGCGTGAGTGTTAGCACGCTGTACATCGTTAGTCTTTGGCCGCGGTTGGCTAAATTCGCCGCCTTGAGACACGTTCGAATTAGCGATTAGCGCGCCACAACAGTTGCGCAAGTAGGCCTACTGTTACATCGCAGAGAAACGCAGTTCAGTCTTCTCGAATCTCAATGATTTCGTCTTTACGCATTGCGTCGCATCAGAGCTCGGCCGCGTGCAAGCATACGGCGCAGCGTGAGTGTTAGCACGCTGTACATTGTTCGCCGCGTCTTCGGCCGTGGTTGTCTAAATTCAACGCCTTGAGACACGTTCGAATTAGCGATTAGTGCGCCACAACAGTTGCGCAAGCAGGCCTACTGTTACATCGCAAATTTCGTGTTTTTTCGGGAATACGGTCATTCCTTGCGTATATCTCGCACCTAAAATTTTCACACATATTTTCGGTGAAAAAAGTGCGAGATATACGCGAGCAAATACGGTATTACAAATACAATATCTATAACATATTATAATAATGGATTATAAAACATAACAGGATTAGGAGCAAAGATTTAGTGATCACTTTCGTTGATTTTCAAAAAGCTTATGATAGTATCCATCGTGAATCTCTATTAAATGTCCTTACTGAATTTGGTTTACATCAAAAACTTGTTAACCTTATTGCGGTCACTCTAAATCTACAGTTAGGTTTAGAAGTGAAACCTCTGAGTCATTTGAAATCCATACTGGTCTTCGGCAGGGAGATGGATTATATCTGTTGTTTAATTGTGTGCTGGAAAAAATTATGCGTCAATGAATAAGGTTTGTCCACTGAATGTGAAGATTGTAAAAAAATATTTGACTAAATTGTCTCGCCTTTGCAGATGATCTAGCATTATTAGCAACTAGTATCGAAGAAGCTAAATTTCAGTTAAGGAATTGGAACGATTAGCAGCAAAGGTTGGGTTGAAAATTTCTTTTGAGAAAACAGAAATGATGCCATCTTTTCAAGTTGACACATCACATATTGTACTGCATAATACCCAAAAAATAAAGATTGTGGAAAAATGTAAATATCTTGGTGAGATCATCACATGGAATACCAATGAAAGAGCATCAATAGATAGTAGAACACTAAAATTGCGACGAGCACAACAGATTATCTGGCCAACATATAAGGAACACTCTCTTTCGATTAATGCTCAATTTCAACATTATTTCTCCGTCGTTAAGCCAGAAGCAACATATGCAAGTGAAACTTTATTTAAACTAAACACCCGATCAACAACTGACAAACTACAGAAGGTTGATAGACGGATTCTTCGGACAATAATCGATAAAACACCAGGTTGAGGGCCAGTGGAGACTTTTGCCCAATTCAATACTTTACAAGGAAAATGAATATCATTGACACGATGCGAAAACGAAGGATTGTGTTTTTTGGACACATATCCCGCTTGCCAAATACTAGACTCCTGAAACAACTGTTTGACTTCTTTTGGAATAGTAAGAGAAAAATCCATGGTTTAAAGAAATACAAATGGATTTGGACGAATTGAAAATTACTAAGCATCAAATTGAACATAGAGAGGAGAAACGGCTTCTGAATAACAAATACACTCGACTAACATTGAAAATTTCACAGCGTAAGCAGAAGAATGAGCTGCAAGATCTTCCAGAATGAAGAAGTATTGGGAAAGAAAAAAATTATCAAGAATTAAGAACTGAACTTAGTATTTGAAGACTTTGTATATAAGGTTTGATTTTGGTGCTCCAATGTGGGCGTAAACAGTGTAAATAAATAGATTTTAAGAGATACAACCTTATTGGACAACTATTTACACCTTACTCTATTATCATCAGTTGATCTGCCCGATGGCAGGTTTCCTAATGGTCGGTCTTGAGCAGCACATTTCATCAGCTCATAAGATTTATCAATCTTGATGGAACCTTCTTCCTCTTGGGATTTTCCCTTGGACTGTCCCTTCTAATGCACTTTCCACCAAACCATCTCCTCTTGGGCAGTGTCCAATCCTATTCATTTTTCTTTTCCTTATCTTCTTTAGCATCGTCCTTTCTTCTCCTACTTTCTTTAATACTTCCACCTTTCTCACTTATTCTCTCTATTCTCCTCCACAGCCACATTTAGAAAGCCTCTATTCTTCTCTCGCCCAAGTTTCCGCTCCACACATTGCTACACTAATCTGTTCCTTAGGCTTACTTTCATTGCTCCACAAAATAATGTTCTTTTCTTACTTTTTTTTTTTTTTTCTTTTTTTTTCCGTGTCCAAATCAAATTAGTTTTTGCCAGTAAGTAGCAACAGTTATAGCATTAACATTTGCAGCCAAAAGGTCGTCTTTTGAACATATGTCCTCCATCAAGGGGCAGATCAGCAGGTGTTCTGGGTCTTGTAAAATGCTGCAGTCACAGAACTCATCATTGTTGACGAGCATGTTCCATTTCTTGAGATTGTTCTTGCAGCGTGAAACCCCCGTCCTCAGCCTGTTCAATGATTTCCAAATTCCATATGGCAAGTTGTGACCAGGTGCCATTTTTTCTGATAGAAGAATAATTGGGTCTGTGATCTCTGTCTTCCATATCTTCACACGGGCAGCTTCTTGTGAGCCTTCGAGGGCTGTTACTTCCCTCAAAAAGCTGTTTCTAGACTTAAGTCTCTGTCGGGCTGGTTGTTGGCCGAAAAGTGGATGCCTTGAATCGGTTTCTTGCCGTTTCTTCTCAGATGCTGCTGCTACCATTCTTCGGACATGAGGTGGAGAAATTCCTATAAGAGGGTAGATCTTCTGAAGTGGTGTTGGTCTAAGACACCCAGATACAATCCTGGAAGTCTCATTCAGAGCTATATCCACCTCTTTGGAATGTGGAGAAGAAAGCCAAACTGGTGCTGCATATTCAGCAGCTGAGAAGCTCAGTCCAAGGGCTGAAGTTCTGAGAGTGGTGGGGTGAGCACCCCATGTCCTTCCTGTTAGGCATCTTAGTATGTTATTTCGAGCAGATACTTTACTTTTGGTGTTCAAGCAATGTTGCTTGAAAGACAGAGTTCGATCGAGGGTGACACCAAGATATTTTGGTGTAAAACAATGAAGGATTGTTTCACCTTGCCACTTAATGTTCAATGTCCTCTTTGCTTCTTTATTTCGCAAGTGGAAAGCACAAACTTGCGTTTTGGCTGGATTTGGCTTCAAATTATTTCTGTGATAGTATCGACCAAGTTCTTCCAAGGCACAGGACAAAGAATGTTCTACTTCTTCAAAGCTACGACCTTGCACGGCTACTGCAGTGTCATCTGCGTAGATAAATCGCCTGGTGCCTTCTGTTCTGGGCTGGTCATTGGTGTATACATTGTAAAGCAGTGGTGCTAAGACGCTACCTTGAGGTAGTCCATTCTTCTGGAGGCGCCAACGACTATTTTTCCCAAGGAGAGACACGTAAAATCTTCTGTTCTCAAGGAAAGTTCTTAGCAGTGAGGTCAGCCTGTAGTCCTTTGTCAGTTCATAAATCTTACGAAGTAGTGTGTTATGATTAACAGTGTCGTAAGCAGCAGTTAAATCTATGAAGGCTACACCAGTAATGCACTTTTCCTCAAATCCATTCTCTATGTGCTGAGTAAGGTTCAGAATTTGTCCACAGCATGACCTGCCAGGTCTAAAGCCTGCCTGTTCAGAAATCAGTTTGCTATCTATAGAATCAGATATTCTATTAAGAATCATTCTCTCCAGCAACTTATAGGTGTGACACAGAAGTGAAACTGGCCGAAAGTTCTTTGGGCTATCAGGAGTCTTCCCAGGTTTTAGGATCGCAACTATGCGAGCTTTTCTCCATACCTTAGGAATCTTCAGTCTGGATGCACAGTTGTTCATCAATGAAAGCAACCATTGCAGTGTTGCTGGTCCAAATTGTTTTATTTGCTCCGCTCTGAGATCATCCAACCCAGCTGCCTTGTTCGATTTCAGACCGTCGATTGCTTTCATAAGTTCTTCCATCGTAAACAAGTCCTTAAGGAAATCAGTCTCTTCTTCAATACACCGTTCAAGTTTCTCTGTATTTGACTTAGATTTTGAAGTCTTTCCATTTAAGATCAGTTGGTGTGCTATCTGATTAGCAGTTACTTGAGTAAAGTTAAAAGGCGGGCTAGTCGGATCTCCACTGAGGTTCTTAAGAAGACGCCATGCTTGTCTACTATTCTGTTTCATATCGATTTTAGAAACCAAGCTATTCCATCTGTCTGTGCGTGTCTGACCGAGAGAAATCATCAGTGCATGCCCAGCTTCCATTGTTTCCTCAGAGAAGGGGTCCATATCATACAAGTTGCGGTAGTTATCCAAAAGAGATATATTCTGATCAGAAAGACCTGGGATATATTCTGTTCTGCATCCTCTTGGTATGTTCTTCCGCGAGACGTTTTTCACTACAGAAATAAAGGTGTCATAGTTTTCTGGTTGTGGTTCCACTTCCCCTATGGCTACATCAAGTTCACACCTGAACTTAGGCCAGTTCGCCTTCTTGAAGTTGAACCTACGTTGGAAAGGTGCATTTTCTGGTTTAACAATTGGTTCGATTCTGCATAGTAAGGGTCGATGCTGTGAGCGGGGAATAGCCTTACCAACAATTTTGGTGCACTGCTCAGCTAATTTGTTGGTAATAAAAATTAGATCAGGATTATATCCTCTTCTCCATCGGCCGCTGTTAAACGATGGTGGTTGTTTTGGGTCGTGAACTAGACTGAGTGCATTATTTTCAGACCACTTTTCTAGCTCTGCGCCATTTTCATCTGTAGATGTATACCCCCATGTAGTTCCATGACAGTTGAAATCACCAAGTATTAAGTTGACGTTACTATATTTGAAATTGATAGGTTCCTTAAACACAAAGCTCTCTTCGGGTGGCTTGTAAACAGATGTTACAGAGAACTGCGCTGTTTCGATAGTGAGGATTTCGATGTTATTTTCCTCAGACAAAGCAACAGACGTGATATTTAATCCGCTCTTACAGAATATTGCACTACCATAATTATCGTGTGGACGTTCCAGAATAAGTCTCATGCCTTTGATTTTCGGTCTTCGTCCCGATGGTCCTCTATGAGTTTCTTGTACAGCAATGACATCGCAGTTACATTGGCTGCACAGATCTGCTAGTAGATATTCTTTCTGGCTGGATAATCCCTCGATGTTTATGGACATAACTGTGAGTGCTGGCCTTGATAAAGGCCCACTGGTTTTAATTGATTTGGTAGTGAAAGGATCAGCCGTCAGTTTATTTTTAATCATTTTCTGACGTTGCCCAGGGAACGCCCGATTGCTCTTCTGTCACAATCTTCGGGGAGGCTCCTTTCGTGCACCTTACTGAAGACTTCCTTTGCTATTGCAATCCTTGTTCTTATTTGTTTAGTGCATATCATTTCTCGTGTAACCCAACTTCCTAGGTATTTAAAACTATCTACTTGTGCAATTTCATCTTCTAATTTTATGGTAATTTTTTTCACATTTTCCACCTACAACCATACATTTTCTTTTTTTCTGATTTATTTTTATCCCCTATATTTTATCTTTCAACATTTGTGTTGCTTGTCTTTCACTCTCACCCATAACCACCGTATCATCTGCAAAACTAATACACTCAAATCTTTTACCTCCTAAGCAAACACCTCTTTTTCCATCAAAACATTCCTTAATAATTTCTTCTAAATATATATTAAATAGAATAGGTGATAAACTACATCCTTGTCTCACTCCTTTCCCCAGTCCTATGTCTTCAGTCATTTCTTCACCAATTTTAACTCTTACTTTTGGTTTACGAAGAAATCCTAAATCATGAAAATCACACACAGGATTGGAAACTGAACATCCTTACATTGACAAGTAAATGTGAAGAACCGGGGGATTTGATGGAGAGGTGGAAACTCGGCATCCTTGGCATCAGTGGGCACAGGAGTAAAACAACTCAGGAAAGGATGGGTAACAAAACCGAAGCTAGGAATGGCGTCTGATTTGTATTGAGAGGAGATATAGATGCTGTAAGCGAAGTGATCTATCAAACTGGATGTCTCCTTCAATAAGGAGGTGTTAACAGTCTGGATGTGATGAAGAAAAGGAGCAATTTCGATCTGACCTGAAGGAAGCTACTGAAGGAATGGAAAATGTATTAGTGATGGGAGATCTGAATGCAAAAGACTTGAGCCTGCATGATTTTGGTACCAGGAACCAGAAAGGTGAACTACTTCTAGATTTGTGTGTGAGAAATGGCTTAAAAATAAATAACACCTGGCTTCAAAAACGATTATCTCACAAAATAACAAGGTATAGTTGGGATGGACCATCCAAATCCTTAATAGACTACATACTATCTGATGGAGAAGCTGTGATGTTAAGGTTGTGCCAAGTGAGACCACAGACTGCTTCTTGCAATCATCAAAAATGTAACAATCCACACACTGCGGAAAACCAAAAAACCAAATATGAAAACCTGGGAACTGGAAAAAGTAGAAAACAAACTGATGGATACAAAAAAGGTGGCCTCCAAAATACCTAGAGACAGAACAGAAGGAGGAAATACAGAGTGGAACAGATTCAAAGAATGTCTTGTTGGAGCTGCTGAAGAAATATGTAGCAAAACTAGTAGTAAAGTAAAAGAAAGAAAAACAGCCAGGTGGAATGATGAAGTAAAGAGTGCAGTTTAGAAGAAAAATGAAGCAAGAAAGGCTCGAGATAAAGAAACTCAGAAAGGAGATGAGAAGGATGAATTAAAAATGAGTGAATTACAACAGACATACTGAGATTGTAGACTGCGAGTGAAACGAATAGTAGAAGAAGAAATACAAAAGTCTTGGATTGATTTTACAAATAAATTGGTAGAAGATAGTAAAGCAAATTCCAAATTGCTGTATAGTGTTGTTAAAAATACCAGGAGTAATTATGAGCAAATAACAGCTTTACAGAAACCAGATGGGAGCATCACTAGGGAAGACACAGAAATAAGAGAAATTATGAAATTATATTTTGAGAATTTATACAATGGTATAAAGAAGGACTCCAGTCCTAATGCACAGATTGAGTCAAGTGATAATGTATCTGAAGACCACCAATTTGGAGTGAAGTAGAATCAGCCCTTAAAAGTATGTGCAATGAACGAGCTACTGGCTTTGACGAGCTGCAGACATGATTAAAGCTGCTGGCCCACAAGGAATTCAATTGCTATACAGGGTGATAAGGGCAATATGGAAGGACAAAATAATACCAGATGACTGGAAGAAGGGAGTTATAGTTCCCCTGTTTAAGAAAGGAAGTCAAAAAAAGTGCAACTATAGAGGTATTACTTTACTGTCTCATAGTTTAAAAATATTTGAGAAGATTCTTGAGAAAAGTTTAAGGAAAATTATTGAACTCCAACTGCAAGAAGAACAATATGGATTTAGGAAAGATAGATCAAGGGGCAGATGACCTCGTAGTTCCACCCCTTAAAACAACAATAACTAACTAACTAAAGATAGATCAACTATAGACCTCATATTCGCACTGAAAATGATATTGGAAAAGCACTGGGAGAAAGATCGTAACTTGTGTTTCTAGACATCGAAAAAGCATTCGATAGTGTCCCTAGAACAACTATATGGGAGTGTCTTAAAAAGAAGAACGTGTCCTTGGAACTCATTCAGAGAGTAAAAATGCTTTACGATGACTGCTACAGCTGTGTTCAAGTAGGAAATGGATATTCAGATTGGTTCCTCTCATCTAGAGGGGTGCATCAAGGCAGTGCCCTTCCACCATTACTATTCATCACCATCATGGATGATATCATAAAGGAAGTGAAGCAGAACACCAATATGGATCCTAAAGCATTTGCTTTTGCAGATGACATAGTTCTCTGGGGGAAATAGTGAGATGGAAGTCCAGGAAAGGCTGAACGTCTGGAATGATCATTTGAAAAAATATGGACTGAAAGTAAGTGCTACAAAAACTGCTGCAATGTCTGTTAACAGACAGAGAAGTAAAGATAATATAATGCTGGAGGGTGTACAATTGGAAACAGTAAACCAGTGTCAGTACCTTGGATGCTTAATATCAAGTGACAACAGAATACAGCTTGAATTAAATAACCGTATTCAGAAATCAAGACAATTCTATCAGCAAGTTCGATATCTACTCTGGAATAAGCAAGTGCCACTAAGATACTTTGTCCCTATATTGACTTATGGGTTGGAAACATGCACAACTACCAAGAAAGACGACAGCAGACTTCAGGCTTCAGAAATGAAGTTTCTAAGAAGCATGCTTCAAAAAACTAGGAAAGACAAAGTAAGAAATGAGAAGATAAGAGAACAAGCTGGAATAAATCAGTCCCTGAAGGAGACCATAACTAGGGCACGTCAAACGTATGACGGAAGGAAGAATTGCAAAACAATGGCTACATACTGAGATTACTGGAAAGAGACCTGTTGGAAGACCTAGGAGGAGATGGAACATATCACATCCAAGGGAATCAACTGGGATGAAGTCTTGAAGGAGCAGTGGTACAGAGCGCTCGTAAACCACACCCGGGAAACTCGAGTGGAAACTTGATGGTGATGACTTTTGGTTTAAGTAAAGATTTTTAATAAGGTTTCTTTCATTACAATTGACTCCAATTTTTTTGAGAATTATTATTAATTTTTCCCATCTCATATGATCGAAAGTTTTTTCTAAATCTATGAATATTGCATATACTTTTCTGTTTTTCTGCATATAACTTTCACCGATTATTTTTAACAAACCTCCTCAGCCATGAAACCATCTAATTTTCCATAGGCCTACATCTCCTTTGTATAGTTCGTAATAAAATGTTTGCTGCATGAGATATTAAACTTATTGCCCTGTGTTCTTCTTCTTTTTAACTGGTATCATCACTATTTCATTTGGCCCTGTACCTGTTTTATAAGGTGCGTTCAAAAAGTAACGAGCCGGAGGCTGGAATGCGCAAACCGCTGACGACATCGGCTAATCGTGGCGTGTGTAACGAGGTGTGGTTCCGACCAGAGCGTGGAAGGTCACAGCCCGTCGCTAGAGGGCACGTGACGATACAAAGCGAGCAGCAGCATGCATCAATCGTCCAACGCTGCCAGTCGCATGCAAACAGTGACATGGAGGTGTCAACCGAAGAGCAAAGAGGTGTTGTTCGGTTTCTGACAGCGGACGGAGTAGGGGGAACGGACATTCATCGCCGAATGTCACAAGTGTACGGCGAACACTGCATGTCCCTTGCAAGGGTCAAGGCGTGGCACAAGGAAGGACGGGTGTCGTTAGCCGATGATGCTCGGTCTGGGGCACCCCCCCTGCATTACCGATAACAACGTCCAGCTGGTTGATGCACTCATTACCCAGGACCGCCGAGTGACAGTGAACGCCATAGCCGCCGTGGTCGGATTGAGCTTCGGAAGTGTGCACACGATCATGAAGGAACGACTGCACTTGTGCAAAGTGTGTGCCCAATGGGTGCCCCACAGTCTTCAACCACACCAGGAAGCATGTCGAATGGCCTACTGTCTTGGTCATCTGCAGCGCTATGCGAGGGAAGGGAATGGGTTCCTGGCACGAGTGGTGGCTGGAGATGAGTCATGGTGTCATCACTTCGAACCACAATCCAAACGATAAAGCCTCCAGTGGAAGCATCCAGGGTCACCACCACCCAAAAAAGGCAAGGCCATCCACACGAGTGCAAGAAAGGTAATGCTGACCGTCTTTGACCAAGATGGTCCCCTTCTGATACACTTCATGCCACACGGAACAACAGTGAATGCCCAGCGTTACTCGCAAACCTTGACCACCCTTCGCCAAGCGATCAAAACAAAACGACCAGGCAATCTCACCCGTGGGATCATTCTGCTCCACGATCTCATACGGCCAACACAGTCGCGGCACTCCTGCAGAAATTCAAATGGGAGGTTCTCGGCCACCCTCCATACAGTCCAGACCCCTCTCCCTGCGATTACACCATGTTTGGTCCCCTGAAAAGGGCTCTGCGGGGCCAACAATTCACCTAGGACGTCGATGTCCAGCTGTACGTGCGGAACTGGTTCACATCGCAGCCCAGGGAATTTTATGAGACAGCGATTCACCACCTCATGTCACAGTGGGACAAGTGCCTCAATAGCCAGGGCCAATACTTCTAACATACAGGTACTGGTTTTGTAATTATGTCTCCGGCTAGTTACTTTTTGAACGCACCTTATATATATCTCAATGCACAACCTAATTGTTTCTATTTTTCCTTCCTTTCCTAACGCCTTTATTAATTCAATTTGTATATCATCACTTTACCATCCTCATTCTTCTTCTTCTTCTTCTTCTTCTTCTCCTTCTTCTCCTGGTGGGTAACATGCATGTCTTCCAAAACGTCTTCTTTCTCTGACCTGGAGTTTCAAATGGCAATAAGTGTGCTTGCCTTTAATGCTGTCTATGAATTGAGTCCTTGGTCTTCCTAGACTCCTCTTTCCTTCTAGCTTCCCTTCGAAGAGTGTGGTGCACTAGTCAGAATGACGAATCAAATGGCCAACAAAACTATTCCTTCTTCTTCATAGACTTCTCTATTTCACTTTCTAAAATGCTATATCCTAATTCTTCCTCTGTTACTGATTCTCTTTTTATCACTTGGTCTCTTATCCCATTCTTTCCATCCAATATTACCTGGTGCTCACTTTCTGTCCTTCGTAAGTATTATTATTATTATTATGTGCGAATGGACCCAGATGGATCACGCAGTACTTTTATAATTCGGCTTTCTGATCTTCCATTATCTCTCCGTGGGCCATCTTCCTTTCCTCAGTCCACTTGGATCCTGGTCTCTTTGGAGCGTCATTCTCTGGTGTTACACTTACCCTACATCGGAATAGGTTCCTGTTCTTACTTGGGCCTTCTGCAAATCCTGTTTGACTTGCTGAATCCACGGTATATTCTTCCGTCTTTCTGCGTCGGTGTGCAAGCCTAGTCAGTGGAAGTCTTTGAACATGTCCATAAAACCTCAATCTTAGATTTCTGATGTCCGCCGCAAGATTAGATCATTTCTCAGTTGCTTTACGAGATTTCAACCTGTATCCATCTTCTGTTCTCTCTGGGCCAAGAATTTTCCTCAAGATCTTTCGCTCTTCCTTTAGGATATTTTCCAAGTCACCCTTCCTATTGAGCTTCCGGTGCTGTAGTGTCTGATCTTTGTGTGGACAAGTACTTTTTGTGGTAGATGCCGCGCATTCTCCCATACGCTCTCTTCAATTTCTGTAGCCGAACTCTTTGTGCTTCCTTTTCTAAACCTGTTGGTTCCAAGACGCAATTCAATTTTTCCAGATTTGCTGTTTAATTTCTGAATGTTGAACCCAGTAGAGATGAACTCAGTTTTCTCAAAAGAGAATTGCACACCAATTTTTCCAGCACATTCCTCCAGGACTTCTATCTGTTTGATTGCAGTGATTTCACTGTCCGCTAATATCGCTAGGTTGTCTGCGTAAGCTAAGCAAGTAACCTTAATGTCCAAGTTGACTGGGCTTCCAGTGTTGTTGGTATTTCAGCTCCTTTTCCCATTCTCTGTTAATTTATCTAGGTCAGGGGTTCCCAACCTGAGGGGCGTGGGGCTTTATGAAGTGATTTCCGAATTAAGTTACTTTTAACTAGAAAATTACAATTTTGTACAATAAACATTTTTCGAATCTCTCCAAGTGATTGTCACACCAAGTCAATCGTTCAAAAGCACTGGTAATTGCCAACTGTCGGCACAAACCTCTGCGGAACCGCGAGGTTGGAGGTGAAATAAGGAATTTACTGTGTTGTAAAATTACGCCAATTTTATCGTCTCATTGGCATATCTTTGTGATTTCTTTGAAGCTTTGAACAGTTTGAACTTAAGGCTCCAAGGCAAAAACTCCAATATTATGCATTCCTGGAAAAAATACAGTTATGGAATTGCCGGCTTCATTTGAAATTTTGCTGGAAACTGAATGTGATCGTAATAAACTTAGGTGCAAATTCAGTCACATTTGGATTTCCTGGCACAAGAATTAAACTTCTACTTTTCTGATATCTCGTCGGATGAATGGTCCTGGATGTTAACAAGAAATTCGTTTGTCATTGACATAGAAGCACTGCCAGCACAGCTTCAAGAATAAGCCATAGATTTGAAGTGTGAATCAAAGCTAAAAGATGATTCTAAAATATTAGGACTGGGTGACTTTTGGGTAAACTGTCTGGCAGTGTATCCTGTAATAGCCAAATTTGCATTGCGTGGCATTGTCCCATTTTCAAAGTCATATTTATGCGAGTCAGGATTTTTAACGCTGTTGGCTTGACGTTGCAAGTGATCTCCGCTGTGCTCTATCAAATATCAAACCAAACATACCGAATCTTACCGAGAGAAAACAGTGTTAACCCTCTCACTGACTTTTGTTGACTAATTTAAGGATTTGTTGTAAAAGTGTGTTCTTTGTATTGTGGCGTTGCTGCAAGGATCGCAGCACCCAAAGAGGCTTTCATAGGACAACTTGGCAATAGGGGAAGTGGATTCAGGAGTGCAATGTTAAGTTCCTAAGGTGCTGCGGAGAATGCAGCAGCCGTGGGGGGAAGCGGATTTACGAACCAGCCTGGCCTTTACTTGTGAAAATTTTAAAGAGATCTATTTAATTACACCGTTACTTTCGAAGTGTAAATTTATATTGCCTAATACACTGGGGGGGGGCTGCAGCTTTGCAGCCCCCTTCACGAGCCGCCACTGCTCATTGGACTGATCTCTTTTTATTGACAGAGTTGTAGCTGAAGAAAATGTTGCTATTGCTATTGTTGTTGTTGTTGGTCCGGTATGCGATCTTGATGTTGTGTTTTTTATAGATGTTAGTGACTGCATGCATTTCGTCTACCTTGTTCAGTTTTTCTAGTATCTGGTCTGCTGTTATCTATTATGGCAAACACGTCGTCCACATAACTGCCCCAGTACTTTATGGCTGGTGTGTCTACGATGCCCGAAGCTGGTAACCCATGGCCATGGTATATGACCCCATTGAGTGTGAAATTGGTTTCTAATAAGAATGTTATTGAAGACATGAACTCTTCTAGATTGCCATATTTCTTCAGGTTATTTGCCCATATTGATTGTTCCCTTGAATACCAGCTATCAACTCACAACACCACCAACAGCCAAACAAGAAACACACAAGAATAAAAATATGGTAGATCTTACAGCTCGATATATTGCGGGGAGGGGAGGGGCAGTTGGCCCATCCCCTGGACGCGTACTTGCAAACAACGCGCATATTTGACCGAATGGAAACATGACAATGACATATCTCAGCTTTATTCGACTCCATAATGGAATCCATTAAGTCCGTATTGACAAAGAAACTGTTATGCCACAATTTGAGGAAAACTTTGTCAATCAATACCTTGTATTTTCAAAAACAGTTAAATAGGGTACATGTTGAGCTATTTTTCTTAGCCCTTCTTCAGCCATGGCATGCATTTTATTTGATGAAAGAAGATGTATAACGATCGATTGTTTAATTACTATTTAAGTCAGGGCTGAAGAAGGGCTAAGAAAAATAGCTCGAAACATGTACCCTATTTAACTGTTTTTGAAAATACAAGGTATTGATTGATGGAGTTTTCCTCAAATTGTGGCATAATGACATCATAACCTAACAGATGCCATGCTGTGTGCAGACTGGCAAACAAAGCATTATTCAAGTGATAAATTGTTTCAATTCAACGGAATAACTTTGTGACAAGAAAGAAGAAACTCAACCTTTTGGAATTTCAGCTATAAAAGTTCTTCACCAAAATGTCGAATTGACTGACCTGTGAACGGGTTGGGAGGGGGAGGGGCATGCCGCTTCCTCCGTCCTACCACACCAGGATCGCTGCCCAGCTGCTCCGCTGTCTACGGAATACAAGCAAACATAGTCGAGTAGGAAAACATTCTAACACAGCCTTGACAACACAGAACAAACAAACCAGACAATTACTCAACAAGTTCACATTTTACTAGCCAGAAATCCTTAAACAAACAACAATGCGAGTGCTCATCACTCTTGATGCCATGATCCAATATACACATTGGGAGGATGGCATCAACTACTTCACTGTTCACTGTATGAATGATGGAGCTCCATTGCGGAGATGGCAACTGCTCCATGAGTGGCACATTGCATGGTCTGCAGGAACAACAAGGTACAGTATTTGCATTATATCTCTGCCAGTGAGGACCATCAACTCCTCTACTCCTATTCATAAGACAGTGTGGGGCTCAGGAGTTCTTAGCATAATGCACTCGGCACACTCAATCGTTTGTGTGCCAATTTGAGAAATGTCGGTATACCTTTCCTCACCGACAGAGATATAACGTGGGCACAGCCAAAGTCGGAACACATGTTGGGTAAAGTTGGACAATGTTTGTTCTCCATTGTATCCTAGTCTAGCGAAGCACACAAGGAACTCTACATACATGCCTCATGGCAACTTCACCAATCTTGGGCGAGAACTTCCTGATGTTCTCCAAGAAATCCTTCAGATCGGACATGGAGGCCTCCTTGATGTTCTCCCTCAGTCTGAAACCAGCAACGAACAATAAGCACTTGACACACAAGCACAAGTGCTGAAAACAGAATGTTCCTAACTTACTTGGGAATATTCTCCTTCATCTGGTGAGAGAAGCGGTAGTTGGCAACCCTGGGCAAGTACAGGTGCTCGAGTTGTTCCAGTGTCTTGAGGGCCGGGTAATACCTGAGAGCAGAACATCAGCGTGCTTGTACTTTCCTCCATAACATCTAGGGCACACACCAATATTATTCAAGTTCATGTGACTGAATGTTTCCTTTTAATGTTTTAAAATGATTAGAATGCAAATACATTTGTGGCGTAGTTGGTAGCATGCCGAGCTTCTATGCCCAAGGTCATGGGCTCAAACCCGTCCAAAGTCGTCGAATTTTTTAAGAGCTTTAAAAACCCCTCAATATGCCTTCCTTCGGAGGGGAACTAAAGCCGGCAGTCCCATTTTATAGATTTATGGCATGAAAAAGAACCTTCCATTAACTGCACTTGTGTGAAGCCAAAATATGTAGGTTAGATTCATAACTCTATATTAGTACCAACGTTCACCACCAGGTGTTGGTTGCGATGGCATCTATTACCAAAGTCCACAGCTAGGTGATGTGGATGATAGCATTTGCTAGAAAAAGTAGGAACTACAGTACTTGAAAATTCATCGTCTGCAATCCTTACCTGAATCACAGATAACACACACTAATACACCCTACACACACCCAAAGTACACGGGGCGTTGTCGCAGCCCCTAAACTAAGGAACCGACCAACCAAAAATACATTTGCCATTGATAGCAAAATGTTTGTTGATATGCGTATTGATAGGAAGGAGCGCCATGTAAGTTGCTGTTCGGTCCATGTATGTGTTCATTGTTTCATTATTAACCACTCCATTGACATTTATTACGAGGTTTACACTGTAACGTGTTTTTCGAGGGGTTTTTATGCAACTGGCATAAGCCAGTAGGAAGCCATTCTCTATTTATTTACGCGGCAAATTGTTCAGCCAAGAGAATTTTTCATGTTAATTTATTATTATTATTAATTTATTATAATTATTATTAAGGTATTTTCGGAGCATTTTATAAAAATTATTAGCATTCAGATAGGTTTTCTATGTCTTAGAAAACGCTATCAAGCAAATTATTACGAACGACAATATCATAGAAAATTATGTGATTGCGGAATTTTACGGAGTTTTCGTCAGTTAGGGTATATCGAGAGACGTGACTCACTGGGATTTCAAGTACACGCTTAATCTTGTCGGAAAGCATGACGCAATCCTGGGTCGCAGCGTCAAGGAAAGGCGAATATATGGAACGGAAATGGACTTCTTCATTCGCGCGCCGTGTGTAATGAACCAGAGGAGGAGAAGTAGCGGCGTGCTCAGCCAATCAGTGGAGACCACAGAAGCTAGAAGTCGGCTGAAGAGTGGGGGAGGCGACGTGTGGATATATCGTTCGACGCGCCGTGGAACGAGGTGAATCTGTGTAAAACTTGCCGAGTGTGTTTGCACACGGGTGTCGCTCCGATGTTCCGTGGAACGAGGACTATCTGTATAGAACTTAACGAGTACGTTTGCACGCGGGAGTCGCTCCGATGTTCCGTGGAGTGGAGGACTAACTTTTGTAAAACTTAACTAGTGTGATTGTACGAGTGTTTGGGTCCGATGTACGGACCAGAGAATCTTCAAATCGGGCAGTATATCATCAAACATCGACGAGATGACGACGTCCAGGAGACTGTGGGAAGCACACAGCATCATCCAGTACGAGGGAAATGCATTGGCAATTTCCAGTGGTAAGCGCAAATGACGCAGAAATACGCAATCTCTCGTTTCTCTTTGTTTTATATTTCATATTTCAATAACTTCATAGCTTGGGAATAAGAGTAAAATCAATAATTTATCAGACTCCGTTTTCACGTAATTTTCTATCGGTAATATTCAAATCACAACGCTCCAATTTAAATTTTAAACTTATTATTATTATTAATTTTGCTATTCTTGTTTTATATAATAAATTCATTTCTTTTACAATGCAATCTTTGCTTTCAGTAGGTAGCATTAGATATAGACCAATTCCTTCTCCTGATACAATTGTTTGTTGGGTTAATGATCAAATCATACCACGATCTGAGTGAATAGATTCTTGAAGGTGTTCTACCAGAGCTAGACGTTGTTAAATACAAATTTAGATTTCAGCATTGCATTGAGCTCTTGGCGCCCATTAAAACAACATAGCTTAGGCAAAGGTAAACAGTTACATTCATCACCCAACAGTTAGGGGCAGTCAAACAGTTACAATTGTCGCTACCAACATGGGGCATTAATCAACGTTACACTTGTCGTTCAACGTGCGGGCTAGCAAAGACGTTACAATTGGCGACCAACGTGGGGCTAGCAAAAACGTTACAACACCACAAAAAGGACGTTTCAGGATCATTTTCAGAAGATATTTGTTAAATTTTAGATCGAGTTGGTTGCTGGTAATGAAGCACATGTTAAGTTATAGTTATGGCTGTGATTTGTAGGTTAAACAAATATTATTGATACTGTTTTCCGATATGAGACCTACAGATATGTACTTTGTCTTTCTGTAAAAATATACGCAGTGAACGGTAAACTGATGGTTGAAGATTATATAGTGTTTCTTGAGTAGCAGTATCGAAATTCAAATGCCAGATGAGAACGCTCAACCTGACTCAAAACTCTGATTCATGTCGTCCAAACTAATCTTTATTATTACTGTAAATATGTTATATCATTCATATCATAAGATGGAAGTTACATTTAGGCGGGATATTATATGTATATTGGTCTTACGTATGGGTGTCGTTTAGTGGTGTAATTTGACAGTTTTCTTCATAAAGGAGATGTTACTTGGCACTTTGATATGTGTTGAGCGCTTCACGTATACTGTATACAAGATGGCTGATCCAATAGATGGCACTACTGGTGTGAAGAGGATGGTGTATATTGATACTGCCTTAAGAAATAATGATCCATGGAATATATAAGTAAAGGATTAGCAGGCAGTGGATTGTAGAAGAGATTATTAGAGTTGTTGGCACATTGTCATGATTAAGAAAGGAAAAGTGAGAAAAGAAGAAACAAAGTTTTCAGTAACGTATTAAATCAAATGGTCTGCAATTGTCCTATGATATATATATATATATATATAGGTATCGATAATATATTGAAAGACAAAACGAGATTATTACACTCTATCTGTGGAAGGAAGATAATCTTTCTTTCTTTTTCGTGTAGCCTCCTGAGAGGCCGAGTGCAGGTCTTCCTAGGCGACGCCCGTGGGCGTAAGACCAATATACATATAATAATAAAGATAATGTGTACAAGTAATAAGTTGAAGGAAGAGGATCCATTTCGAGGTTATCTACACGGAGAATGCAAATGGATTAATAAAGTTTCCCACTATAATTTATAGATATGCCCATAATACAACCGTCCATATGGTAAGCTCCAATCCATTTATGATTAACTCATGCTCGTATCACTTTAAACTAAATAAACACCAAGTTAGCACTACGTGTTTTTTTTTATATGTATAATAATTCGTGTCTGGTCAGAAATCGCAAGCTATCAGTTGTGTTCCATCACCTTACAAGCCGTGATAAAAGATTTTTCTGTGCTCATAAAATATTATTATTTCCAAAACTACTTGGAAATTGGCGCTCGGGTCAAATAAGACAAAATTTAAAAAAAAAAACGGAAAAAAGTAAGATATTATTTTTATACAGTTATGTGGGGATTGTTGTTGTTGGCTCTTTATAAAGGAGCAAATAAGGACATTAAAAAACGTTACAGAGTCAGAAAAGAACTGAGAAATGGCTTGCAGCTATACTGGATAGGAAATGAGGAGGGGAAGAGAAATGGAGTGGGAATGGTGGTGAGAGAAGGGCTGAGGGAGGAAGTAAAGAGGGTAAGTGATAGAATAATTAGAGCCAGAATCACTGTGAAAGGTAGAAACCTGGACATTCTGCAAGTCTATGCACCACAGGTGGGATGCACAGAAGGCGAGAAGGACGAGTTTGAAGAGGAGTTGCAGAAGCAGTTAGTGGGGAGAGACCCGATAGTCATGGGAGACCTAAATGCCCATGTCGGAACTGATAGAAGAGGTTTTGAGGAAGTGATTGGTGGTGAAGGATGGGGAAACAGGAATAAGGAGAGAGATTGTTGGAACTGTGCAAGATAAATGGGCTAATGGTTGGAAACACATGGTACAAGAAGAGAGAGAGCCATAAAATTACTTGGTACAGCAGGGATTTGACTAGGAAATCAGTGGTGGACTATATTCTATGCGGGAAGGAGACAAAGAAGAGTATCACGGATATAAGGGTAATACCTTCAGAAGCCCTGGACAGTGACCACCGTCTGCTGGTCGCCAAGGTGAGAGGACTGAAGGAAAAGAGGAGAACTGAAAACCAAGAAAGAAGAATAAGGACATGGAAGCTGAAGGAGGATGGAAATAAGGAGAAGTTCCAGATATTAGTGAGGAACAAATTACCGAAGGATGATCCGAGAACAGGTGAAGAAGAATGGAATAGGTTCAAGGACGTGTTGGTAGAAGCAGCGGAAGTCGTGTGTGGCAGAACTAGTGGAAAGAAAAGGTGGAAGGAAACACCATGGTGGAACCCCAGAACTAAGCAGTGAAAAAGAAAAATGAAGCATTCAGGAAATGGTTCCAACAGAGGACAGACAGAACAAGAGAAGAATACCAAGAGTGGAAGAAAGAAGCAGGAGAAGTAGTGAAGGAAGAGAAAAAGAAATGGCTGGAGAAATGGACAGAAATGATGGAGGAGGACTGTGATGGCAGTAAGAAAGTGTTGTATGGAATGATAAAGGCAAAGAGAAGAGATACAGGGGAAAATGTCAGAATGGTGGACAGGAATGGAAAGGAGGTCGAAAATATGGAAGAAGTAAAGGTTATCTGGAGAGAATACTTCAAGGAACTCCTAAATCCAACTAAGACCAGCATAGTGGACATTGTGGAGGAAGAAACAGACAGTGACCAAGACATTTCAGAGAAGGAATTGACATGGAAAGAAGTGGAGGAAGCATTAAAGAAGATAGGGGGAAAGGCACCGGGAATAGACGAAGTGAGTGTGGAGATGGTGAGAGCAGCAGGGGTGATTGGAACACAGTGGCTCTTTCGAGTAATGAAAGTGATATGGAGGGAGAAGAAAATACCAGAGGACTAGAAAAGAGGGATAATAATACCCATATTTAAAAAGGGAAGTAGGAAGGAATGCAAGAACTACAGGGGAATTACACTCATGTGCCACTGCGCCAAAATATTTGAGAAGGTACTGGAGAGAAGAATTCGGACAGAAGTTGAAGATGGGCTGAGGGAAGAACAGTATGGATTCAGGCCAGGAAGGTCAACAGTTGACCTCATCTTTGCAGTAAGACAGCTACAAGAACACCATTATGAATATGGGAAAGATCTGGTGATGACCTTCTTGGATATTGAGAAAGCATATGATAGTATTAATAGAAACAAGGTATGGGAAGCAATGAGAGCAAAAGCAGTGAACAAGGAGACAGTGGCAAGAGTGAAAGCAATGTACGAGGGAAGCAAAAGCTGTGTAAAGGTGGGAAGAGAGAGAACGGAATGGTTTCAACTGGAGAGTGGTCTGAAACAGGGAAGTGCCCTCTCACCCCTGTTATTTATAGTGGTGATGGATGAAATCATACGAAAAGTGGTAAATAGCATTGGGGAAAGGAAAATGAAGGCAATGTTGTTTGCTGATGACCTTCTGGTATGGGGAGAGGATGAGGAAGAAGTACAAGAGCAATTAGATGAGTGGGAGAAGGTAGTGTTATCATATGGGATGAAGTTCTCAGCACAAAAGAGTGAAGTGGTCATCACAACGAGGAAGAAGAACAGACTGGATATGGGCATAACACTTGGAGGACAGCAGTTGCAGAAAGTAGAATGCTTCAAGTACTTGGGAAGCATAATTGAAGAAAAGGGAGG
This sequence comes from Meconema thalassinum, assembly GCA_946902985.2. NCBI lineage: Eukaryota > Metazoa > Arthropoda > Insecta > Orthoptera > Tettigoniidae > Meconema > Meconema thalassinum. Next base: position 277,128,472 of record OX336388.2, read on the forward strand.
CAATAGGATGGAAATAAATGAGCGGGGAAGGTGCGCAGATGGATTTTTCAAGAGTGTTAGGGGGATGATATGGAATAAAGATGTACCACAAAAATGTAAAGGAATCATCTACAAGACCTACTTTGTGCCAATTTTGACATATGGTTCAGAAACATGGGTGATGAAGGAAAGGGACAAGAATAAAATACGAGCAGTGGAAATGAAGTTCCAGAGGAGTAGGGTAGGAGTGACAAGAATGGACAGAGTAAGGAACGAGAGAGTCAGGGAGATGGTAAGAGAGGAACCATTGCAAAATAGAATAGAGCGATCTAGGCTACAATGGTATGGACATGTGAGGAGGATGCAAGAGGAGAGGATACCGAAGATGATGTTTGGAATGGAAATGACGGGAAGAAGGCCAAGGGGAAGACCAAGGGACAGATGGACAAAAGGAGTTAAGAAGAGTGTGGAGGAAAGAGGAGTGTGCTGGGACACAGTGAATGACGAGGAATGGTGGATGGACAGGAAACGATGGAGAGGCATATGTTCCAAGCAGACCCGACCAGCGGTTGGAAACTGCTCAAGATGATGATGATGACAGAGTTAGTACCTGTGATATTTGAGGCAAAACGTTTAAATCCGTTGCAATTCATGTAAGAAAAGCACATCCAGAGGTCTATCGTAGAGTTTTAACTCAGATCAAAGCTCGCATAAATCCGATGGAGTTGGTAACTTAGTCACTTGCTGGATGAAGAAGTGCTAATAGCGAAGATGTGGCTGCATTAGGAATTAACGGACATCATAACTAACAGTAATTTATTTATTTATCGTATGATGATAGAAGGAATAGATAAAACAACTATTTACAAATATATATACAATTATATACACTGAGATACACTTGATTTCCAGTTTGAAAAACTAGAGTCCAAAATTGAACCGTTGAATCCAGTCAATGGCTTCTTGGGACAGCTTGTTACAATGTTCCTTTGAATGTGGACATGCGAAGACTGCGCGATCCATAGTCTGCAGTTCTTCGCCACAGTCACATGCAGGACAGGACTTCCAACCCCTTGGTTCAGGATCGCTGCGCACCTTCCTTGGCCCGTTCTTATCCGATTGGCGCCGAGGTAGATGAAATCCTGCAGGCCGAACCCAAGGAGTTTCGATTAACTGATGGTGTGTCTAGGACGTTTGTTCCTGCCATTTGGTATTCCAGGCGTCTGGGATGTAGAAGTTGTCGTCCTGCCAGGCTGGTTGCTGTTCTCCATGATGGTTGTCTGGACTTCAGTCGCTGTGCTGAAGTTACTGGGAGCATGGAGTGTAATGGCAGCAATGGATTGTTTGGATTTTCCTCCATGTGTTCCTCAATGACTGGAGTCTTCTAAGGGGAGGAGGTGGAATATTACTTAGTACTGGTAGCCAGCGAGTGTTGGTGGATCGCAGACATCCAGTAATGATGCGCATTGCTTGGTTCAGTTGTGTGTCTACAATTGAGGCGCTGGGTGCAATAACCACTTAAGTCGACTTAAGTCGTTTTTCCGGCGAATGCAGTTTTGTAATCCCCAATGTGTTCTTCATCTATCCTCCAAATATTATTTCGTTATGTCAACTCTAGATGGCAGGAGCTTGCATTATATACAGCTGTGTAGCAAGTCGTTCTTCCGGCGAACAGGTGGGCCGACTTAGGCGCTTTGAGCGCCGGTATCGCACACGCGTGGGAATCAGTGAGTGTTGTCTTGTGACTGTTGCGTGTGGTTTTGTTATTGTTATTCTGTAAAGATGTGTGATCAGTCAGATGATAGTAAACATGAGAAGTTAAATGAAGGATCGAATTTGGAAATGCAGAATAAAGGAAAGAAGAGATTACTTTAGCGAGACTCTTGGAAAAGCGTGCAGAACAAAGCCAAGAGGAATCGTGGTGATAGCTATGTGAGTTCTAGTGGCAAGAAGGTTTCCAAGGAAGTATTTAGTTACACTGAAAATTGTTGCAAGAGAAACTGCCACTCATTTTTTCACAAATAAAATCACCGGAGAATGCAGATGCACTTAAGCACATATTAGAGAAAGAGACTGTTGTGGAAGAAAGTGAAATCAGTGAGGCTGAGGAAACCATCGAATGTCCATAAACTCCTGTTGTTTTATTATTATTATTTAAATACAGTTTTACTTCACTTAGCCTATCCTATCAAGGCAATGCCGGTGTATATCTATTCATTTAATCATTATTTTCTGATTGAAATTGGGTAAACAGAACCAGAGTTCATGCATGAATGTAACCTTATCTGCATATCTGTTTGCATTTAAATGTACTAATTACACAGGATTATAAAAATGGCTGTGTTTGGACACCTTTTTATTTCTTTTTTAGGTAAAATAATTGCAGTGATACTTTCAAAAGTGCCTTATTAAAGAATAGTTTCAAAATTACGTTTTTGGTGTTAATTTTATATATACTGTATATATATTATAATTTTATTATAAAAATATACTTATTGTGCAGTACACGGTAGCTATTTTTTTCGAATTAAATTAGTTTGAACGAATCTACTATCCATAAATGGTAATTTAAGATGCTGATTGTCATTCTCTGCAATAACGACTTAAGTCAATCCATATTTAAATTAAAATATTTAAGAACTGGTCAAGTTTAAATTCACAGTGACATTGAAATATTGTTAAGGACTATCTTTAAATGGTGTGTATAAATCAACGTATCCATAAATGAAAAACTCAGACATTTACAGTGTTTCAAAACTTTAGGAGTGATTTTCTCAAAACAGTGTTCTCAGACTTAAAGTTGTTATTGCACCCATCGCCTCAATTCTGGTATGGGCACTATTAAGCCATGTAGATCAGCAGTATTCTGCGACTGAGTAAGTGAGAGCCAGAGCTGTTGGGTTGGCGCCCCAGGAGGTCCCTGCTGTGCTCTTTAAATGTGTTTTAAATGTCATTGACCTGTTTAAGATCATCCCTAGGTATTTTGGATTGCTGCAATATTGGAGAATCTGTCCTCTGAATGTAACTATAGCTTGGTGATTTGCATCTTTATTCCGTACGTGAAAAGTTGAAACAACAGTCTTTTGAGCATTTGGTCGTAAGCAGTTTTGTTTGAAATAATCATCTAATATCTTCAAGTCTGATGTCAATGACGCTTCTGCTCCTTGGAAGTTTTGATTCTGTGTGATCAAAGCAATGTCATCAGCATAAATACATTTTCTGGACTTGGTTTCTGGAAGATCGTGTATGTATAGATTAAAAAGAAGTGGGGCCAGCACTGATCCTTGGGGAAGTCCGTCGTTTATTTTGTGCACCTTGCTTGTTAGTCCAGTCAAATTAGACATAAAAAGGGGCCCGACCTTGCAAAAGGTCATGTAGTTCTAATTTTTTTATATGTTTGGACCTCTGCCAATAGTAAAAAACCAAATTTGCAACTTCGAAAGTCCTGTGCTAGCTGTGTAATAGCCAAAAAACAGCCAGATATTTGCACCTTTTTCAGTTTCTGCTCAATATTAAATTGTCTACAATTGGAGTCCCAAGAGAACTCTGTACGTTTAGTAGTTCCCGAGATACAGTTATTCAAATATTGGATGTTTTTTCAAAAACGTAAAAATTGTTGATTTTGGTCTCCTAATTTGACAAATATTGCCCAAAATACTCACCCTATGAGAAATGTCATAGATAATGAACTTAAAGTTTATTTGTTTACCTTCAATTTGAGCTTCAACGGGTACCTGTAGGCCTAGTACTTCTCCCAAAAGTGGCATGTAACAGAAAACCTTGAAAAATAAAAAATCTGATGAAATCAATTAAAACAAGTCCGAGCATATCAGACATCACGTACAGGGCCTGTACTGATTAAATCACCGGGTGAGTTAGCCTTGGTCGTTACGGCATGACTGTTGGCAGTCGCTCACATCCGGGAGGCGAGGTGGTTCGAATCTCCCCGCCAGCAACCTTGAAGATGGTCTTCTGTGGTTTCCCATCTTCCTTCCAGGCAAATGCCGGGGTTGGTCCCTAACTATAGGCCACAGCCGCTACCTTCCAACTCCTCGCCCTTCCATTCCAACTTTCCTCCCCAACGGTACTTGTAGCTTACCCATTGGGTGTCCATCTCGAAGCAGCTACAAAACTGGCGAGCCGAACATGTCCTCAGACACTCCCGGCACTAAAAGCCATACGCTAAAAAAACTAATTATTTACTGAAATGATGTGTTAGATACCAGTAAGTTACTTATACGAGGCCTTCTCGAATCATTCGAGATAAAGGTGATGCAGAAAACTAAAGAACTGTTCGTTCTCCACCCTCCATTTCCTATCACTGATAAATTGGAATCCATCAGTAGTGGAATAGTTGGTGGCCTAACATAAATTGCCACTTGTCGCTACAACTGGGAACGGAAGGTGCTAAGAAAATCATTGGGAATACGTTTGATAAAGTAACCTTTAAACGTAAGGACAAAGTAGCCACATTGTAATCCATCACCACCTCTGTTAAAGTGGGGAACAAGAGAGTAGTTGTCAATACACTTACTATTTTCCAAAGGGTGTGCATAACCAAAAAATGGGACGAAGAACTGAAAGAACATTTTGAACATGAATTAGCCCCATTCCCAATGCCTTTGTTTAATGAACAGGGGATGCAAAAGGGGACCAAGTCCCTGCTTTCACTCCACTATCCTATGACATACCAGCTGACTCCAATACTTACATTGTTTTGGATGGGGGCTATGCTTTCATAAGGTTGTCTGGCAGCGCAAAACGTCCGTGACAGCCATTGTTTCAGGTTAGTCAGCTACATTAAAACCACTTTGGTAGCAACGTCTCGGTTGTTTTTGACGGTTATCCTGAAGAGGCCGCTAACAAAAACATAAAAAGTGCTGAACGACTCCGACGCTGTGCTACTCACTTATGCCATGACATCATTTTTGAAGAATCCACTATCATCCAAATACCTCAGGAAAAAGTATTGGCCAATGAGAACAATAAGAGGTGCCTCATCCCACTTCTTTATGATTCATTCGGGCAGCATGGCATACAAGTAAGAGTAGCCGAAGAAGATGCTGATCGGGACATCATTGCCATGGCACTATCCATAAGTCCTACATTCGACCGTGCGATCGTAGTAGAAGACCTCCTCGTTTTCCTCAATGGTTTAGGCTCAGGTGCAACTTTAGAAAAGTAGCAAAGATAAAGCCGGCTGTGTCCGTTACTCAAGCTCCTCTTTCACCTGCTCAACACTCACCAGGTACAGTGGTTATTATCCATGCGTTCAGGGGGTGCGACACCACTTCAGCCCCTTATGGGCATGGTAAAAGCAAGTTAGCTAATATACAGTATACAAAAATTCCCAACTTATAGAACTTTTCCTGCTGCCAGACTCCGGTAACGAAACCATAGCATAAGCTCAGGAGAAGTGCTTTATGTATTTGTACGGGGGTGATTTCCAAACAGACTCCCTGAATAGCCTTCGCTACCAACAGTTTGTTACATCTGCAGCCAACATCAAAATCAATCTTGCTCGCTTGCCCCCAACAGAGGATGCTTACATAACTTACCACCAAGTTCAAAAGTGGTTGGGGGTCAACAAAAATCCTACAGATTGGGAATGGAAGCTTGATGATCAAGAGTTTACCCCTATCACTACCACTATGGATCCTGTACCTCAGCTCCTACTGCGCATGATTTCCTGCAATTCCAGCGGCGGTTGCAGTTGCCGAAAAGCTGGGCTGAAATGCTCAGCCCTTTGTCGATTTGTGGTGGCAAAATATGTCGAAACGTGCAATCGCTTCAGCTAGAGGATTCTGATGATGAGGAAGACATCCATCCCAACCCCTACATTGCTAGAACTGCAAAAAGAGCCTGCGCCTGCTGCTCAGTTCAAAAATCCCTCCAATGAACCTGCACCATCGTCAGAGGAAGATTTTTCGAGACCCGGGTCATCAAAACAAATTAAATTATGATGAGACCTGTTGCTTCAAAATTGTAAAATAATGTTAGATATAATATTTTTCTTTTATTTATTATTTATTTATTTACATATGTTACGCCCTCATTGGAGCACTTAACCAAAACAAGTATATCTTCTTCTTCTTCTTCTACCTTATCCGATACGGACGTTGGCTACCACCATGGCTAACACCTTCTTATCCTGTGCAATCCTGAAGAGTTCCGTGGAAGACAGCCCAAACCACGTTTTTAAATTATCCATCCAAGTTATTCGTCTCCTTCCTGGTCCACGCCGTCCTTCAATTTTACCCTGAAGTATAACTTGGAGCAGACGGTATTTTGGATTCCTCATCATGTGTCCCAAGTATTCCAATTTCCTCTTCTTAATTGTGTTTAACAGCTCAGGTTGGCTGCTCACACGCTGAAGAACCTCGGCATTACTCACATGTTCTGTCCACGAAATTTTAAGAATCCGCCGGTATATCCACATTTCAAAAGCTCGAATCTTCTTTTCTGTAGCTACGGACAAGGTCCAAGCTTCAACACCATAAAGAAGGGTGGAGACAACATAACACTTCACAATTCTTTTCTTAAGCGTCATACTGAGATCTCGACAGCATAGTAGTTGTTTCATTGTCATAAAGATGGATCTAGCCTTCTCTATACGGCATCTTATTTCAACCGAAGGATCCCAATTCTCATTAATATTGTGTCCTAAATAAACCAAACTCTAAACTCGCTCAATCCGATGTCCATCGACTAAAAGGACTTGTGACAATGCTGGTTTTCGCGATATTATCATATATTTTGTTTTCTTAATGTTGAGGTCAAGGCCATATTGTTTACTCTTTTGATACACCATAGTAACAATCTCTTTAAGTCCTTCGAAACTATTTGCAATCAATACAGTATCATCTGCGTACCGTATATTATTAATATAATTACCATTGACCTTAATACCTTGTTGAATGCCATCAAGTGCCTCGGAGAAAATCTGTTCTGCATAGATATTATAAAGAAGTGGTGAAAGAATGCATCCTTGTCTCACACCACGCATTATTTCCACTGTTCTCGATATATGTCCATCAATTCTGATACTAGCCTTTTGACCCCAGTATAAATTAATGATGATCCGAATGTCTTTCTCATCTATTCCTGAGTTCTTGAGTGCATTATACAACTTATCATGCTGACAACGGTCAAAGGCTTTTGCATAGTCCAGAAAACATGCATATACATCCTGATTCACCTCACGGCATCTCTGGAAAAGAACTTGAAGCGCAAATAATGCCTCACGAGTTCCTAGACCGTTGCGGAACCCAAACTGCGTGTCACTGATATTCATCTCGCATTTCCTGTATATGCGATTATGGATAACTTTGAGAAATATCTTGAGCACATGACTCATAAGACTGATTGTCCTGAAGTCACTACATGACTTAGCCATCGGTTTCTTCGGAAGAGCAATAAATGTAGACAAGAGCCAGTCTTCTGGTAATATGCCCGTGCCGTATATCTTGTTATATAAATTAGTGAGCGTCACAATGCTATCATCATCCAAGATCTTCAATAATTCCACTGGAATGTCATCTTGACCAGGAGCCTTACCATTTTTCGCTATCCTAATCGCATATTTCACTTCATCCATGGTGATCATGGGTCCAACAACTGAAGGAATTTCGGGTCGGGAAGGACGATGATCATCATTAAAAAGCTCTTGTATATATTTCTCCCAAACCTGTAATTTTTCTTCAACTTCAAATACCGTGTTACCTTGACTATCAACCAAGTTGACTGTGTTTCTTTTCCTGTGTCTACCTGAAACTTCTTTGATTTTCTTATGGACCTGGAAAGTATCATATTTACTATTAAGTTCTTCAATTTCTTTGCACCTATCTGACATCCAAACTTCCTTGGCTTGTCTGATCTTATTCTTTATCAATCTATGAATAAACCAATATTCTTCATTATCTCTTCCTTTGACTTCTCTTCGTTTATCCATTAGATTCAATATTTCTTCCGTCATTCATGCCTTCCTTTTTTTATGTTGTCTCTTGTTCTTAAGAAAATGATCTCCAACCCTCTTCAATGAGGTTTTAAAAGTGTCCCAAAGTTCCAAGGGCTGCATGTCATTTGAATTCAACGTCTTAAGATCAGTGGCAAGAGCAGCAGCCACCTGTGACCTTGTATTTATTTCCCGAAGGGCATCAGTATCATATTTATTTTGTGTTGTTTTTATCGGAATCTTGTTAAGCCGGACACAAATTTTGCTAATGAGAGGATTGTGGTCAGAAGGAACATCTGCTCCTGGATAGGTTTTTGCAAAAATCACGCTGTTTCTAAATCTGTTTTTAATTAGAATGAAATCAATTTGATTTCTTATTATGTTGTCTGGACTATCAGCAGGTGCTTTCCACGTATAAAGTCTCCTGGCAGGAAGCTTAAACCAAGTATTAGCAATGACAAAGTTCTCCTCTCTACAAAACTGCACTAAACGATCCCCTCTGTTGTTTCTTTGTCCGAGACCCCACTGGCCCACAATGTGTTCTTCAGGACCTTTCCCAACCTTTGCATTAAAATCTCCCATAACTAGGGTTACATCATGTTCTTTGGTGTCTTTGAGGACGGTCTGAATTTGGGCATAGAATTCCTCAACATCTTCATCGCTTTTGTCACTAGTAGGGGCATACACTTGAATGAGATTAATGTGGAAAGGTTTACCACGTAACTTTAACATCATTATTCTACTGGAGAATGGTATACAACTGATAACAGCAGACTGCAAACTTTTGTCCACTATAAAACCCACTCCATGCAAATGCCTGGCATCATTATTACCACTGTAGTATATCATGCAATCCTCCACATTACAATCTCCTGTCCCCGGCCATCTCATCTCACTTATACCCATTATGGACACATTCATCCTCTTCATCTCATGAATTGTATTGTGAATCTTTCCTGCTTCAAACATACTCCGTACATTCCACGTTCCTATCTTCAGGGCTGACCGGGAGATTCTTCGCACCCTCTGACCACTTAAGGTCTGCCCGGGACTAAGGGCCAATGTAATTGGGTTTTCAGCCATGAAGATTATCCTGGGGAAAAATAATTGAGGTGGTTTCCCGTTGCCTTCCTCAATGCGCAGTAACCACATCACATTCCAACATCCAAGGATGCCATGATATGATGCAGCTGTTTGCTGATGCAAGGTCGACAGATCGATCTTGTATCAACAATAATGATATAGCTGCTGCCACTATATCATGTCCTCAGTTGATCCGCGGGTGCAAGCACCACTCTCAACAAGAGCCCCTATCAGCCATTGGGACGCGCCGTGTCGGGGTTGAGGACTTCCCCGCCCAGATCCGTCTTCCACAGAGTACAGAAAAGCCCTTACTCAGTTCAGAGCTCCTCCGACCAGGCATTCGTGAAATATCGAAAAAAGTCTAAAATCACGGAACATATACATATCTCAAAAACAATATTAAAGATTCAGCTCTTATTTTTCTTCTTTTCCCAAAACATTTTCATTCTAGTCGACCTTGCCGCTCTCTCTGCATCGCTTATGGTGTAAGTTTTGCGGGTAAAGGTTTTTAAGGGAAGTCGGATGTTCTTGTTTTTCAAGATATTCTTCTCATCTTTGTTAGCAATTTGGGACATTGTCAAGCCGAGTTCATCCAGATCATTTTGAATTTCCATAAACCAAGAGTTCTTTGTTTTACTTTTGAAAAAATAATTAAATAATACTTTTAATTGTCTGGTATCCGGCAGGCGTGAGAGATGACAAAAAAAAGCAATTCGCCTTTTTCGCATAGTATCGACTATAGACTCAGTTTCTTTATAAACCACTTCATTTGGTAATAGACGCCATTGACCATCCACCTGATGTTTTATAGTAATTATTGTTCTGAGAATTCTTCTATCAGTCTTCTGTAATGTGTCAGTAACTGATCGAGTGTTTAACTTGAAAAGTGTTTCACAAGCATATATTGCTTCCGGTTTAATAACTGATTCGTAATGTCGTAATTTGGCATTTATGGAGTGATTTTTTTTTGTAACTAGACCAAGTAATATATTGCGCTTGTCTTAACTTTGTTGTTCTATTTTCGATTGACGCTTTCTCATTCAAATTCCATGTTATAATCTCCCCTAAATATTTAAATTTATGTACAACTTTAATTTCTTTACTGTTGATCAATGTAATAGCTTGTGTTTCCACATCAAAGGATGCCATTATTTCAGTCTTTTCAAATGAAATTTGAAGTCCTACTTTAGTTAGTTAGTTATTGTTGTTTTAAGGGGCGGAACTACGAGGTCATCTGCCCCTCTTAACACAGATTAAAGAATACAAATTTTGAATTGAATTTAAAATTTTGAGGTGGACATCTAAATTTAAAAAGACCAAAAATTAATAAAACAAAAACAAACAATTAAATAAAAAATAAAAATTATAAAAATAAACAAAAATTACGGAAAAAACAAAACATTATCATTCAAAAACGAACAAGTCGTTAAGTCAATGTTCACTGGAAAATTTAGATTGCTGGCCCTAACCCACTCTCACTTATAAAGCGGATAACGCGATCAGCAGCCACCGCGTCATCGGCTAATATAAGTTTGAGTGTCGTCTGCAAACCAAGGTTTCTTCGTAAGTCAGCAAGATCCACACACTCGGTAAAAATGTGGGCCACGGTGAATACGGCTCCACAGGTACAAAGTGGGGGGTCTTCCCTTCTCATTAGGTACGAGTGGGTGGATCTTGTATGACCTATTCTTAGCCTACACAAAATGACGGACTCTCTCCGGGCCCGGAAGGAGCTCCGCCACACGCGAGTTGTTCCCTTGATCGCTCTCAGTTTACTGGGCAGTGGGTCAGCTAGCCACTGACTCTCCCAAAAAGCCAGAACTTGTAGGCGTAACTGAGAGCGAATATCTCTAGCGGGTACCTCCATTGGTCGAGGTGGTAGTGATACCGCCTCTTTTGCAGCTTGATCCGCTAACTCATTTCCCACAATTCCCATGTGGCTTGGAAGCCACAGAAAGGTGATTCGAGTGTCAGCGTGGCACAGCCCGGCTAGTAGGTCGTGGATTCGCTGCACTAGGGGGTGTTGCGGGAAACATGTAGCAATTGACTGCAACGAACTCAAAGAGTCGGTACACACGAGAAAGTGGATTCGAGCATCCTGTAGTGCAAACTGCAGAGCTTCATAGATGGCAACGAGCTCCGCAGTAAACACACTACAGGCCTCAGGCAAAGAGATCTTGGTATTTGCACCATCAATAACGTAAGCACAACCCACTTTCTCGTCCACCTTCGAACCATCCGTGTATAGAATGCCAGCGTCCGGAAATTGGTGAACTATGCTGTGGAACTGCCTCCGGTAAACGGAGGCATCCGTGTTCACCTTAGGACCTCGGTGCAGATCTAACCGAATTTCCGGACGCGGGACTTGCCACGGAGGCACCTCGCTAGATGTCCGGATCATACAGGGACCTACAGCCACTCCTATTTCAGTACACGAGCTATCAAGTCTAATACCAACCGGCCGAGTGGCACGAGGCCGGTTGGCGTAACCCTGGTGGTTTTGGGTACCGAAGAGAGCTTGATAGGTCGGGTGATACGGCATTTGACGCACATTGGCAGCATATGCTAAAAGCATATGTTGGCGTCTATAATTTAAAGGTGGAACACCCGATTCGGCGAGTAGGCTGGGTATCGGGCTGGTCCGGAAGGCACCGGTAGCCAGCCTAACGCCACTATGGTGGATACTGTCCAGCATTTTCAAGGTTGCCGGCCTTGCTGAACCGTATGCCACAGAACCATAGTCTAGCCGGGACAGGACGAGGGCTTGGTAGAACCGTAGCAGCACCGCACGGTCAGCCCTCCACGTAGTGCCACTAAGAAACCTGAGCATGTTCAGTTTCCTGAGACATGTCATTTTCAATTGCCGTATATGGTGCTGCCACGTTAACTTGCTGTCAAAATGGAGCCCCAGGAAGCGATAAGTGTCAACCAACGGCAACGCAGCATCCCTGAGATGTAGTTCAGGGTGTAAATGTAGCCTCCGGAGCCGACAAAAATGGACGACGGAGGTTTTCGCTGCTGAAAAACGAAAACCCCGGTCGTGAGCCCACCCGTCGACCCGGTTGATAGCTAGCTGCAATTGCCGTTCCACGACTGCCATACTTCCAGAGCTGTAATGCAGAGCTAAATCGTCTACATACAGCGATGGAACTACCGCGGACCCGGCGGCGGCAACAATGCCATTAATGGCAATCGCGAACAAGGTGACACTCAGCACTGAACCTTGAGGAACTCCATTTTCTTGGGTATAGTATTGCGATAATGTCCTACCGACCCTGACACGGAAGAGTCGGACGGACATGAAATTCGCAATGAAAGTCGGTAAGTTACCACGGAGTCCCCACTTGTGAAGGGTGGAAAGGATCCCGTAGCGCCATGTGGTGTCGTAGGCTTTCTCGAGGTCAAAGAAAACCGTGACTAGGTGCTGCTTTCGGAAAAAAGCCTCCTGTATGGCGCTCTCAAGTCGCACCAGATGGTCAGTGGTGGACCTATGAGAGCGAAATCCACATTGGTACTCAGACAGGAGACCTTTATCCTCCAAGAACCACACCAGTCGACGGTTCACCATCTTTTCGAGCAGCTTACATAGGCCATTTGTCAAACAAATGGGCCTATAGCTGCTTACAAACTTGGGATCCTTTCCAGCCTTAGGAATCGGTATCACGATCCCCTCTCGCCATTGAGATGGAAACTCCCCTTCAATCCATATACGATTAAAGAGGATCAACAGTTGTTTTATACTGGATTCGCACAGATGCTTTAACATTTGATTATGTATGTTATCCGGTCCAGGAGCCGTATCCCTGCACAGTGCAAGCGCACTGCGCATTTCCCATTCAGAGAATGGTACATTATAGGACTCCGAAGCAGCAGTGGCAAAGGACAAGGGGTGAGTCTCTGCCTCCCGCTTCAGAGTCAGAAATGTAGGATCGTAACTCCCGGAGCAGGATACATCGGAGAAGTGCGAGCCAATGCTGTTGGCAATGGCGAGATGGTCCGTGATGATGTCTCCATTGATGGACACTCCAGGTATCGACAGTGATGTCGGGAGTCCGGAGATCCGGCGAAGCTTAGTCCACACTTGAGATGATGGAGTATGCGCCGTCATGGACGACACATACTTTTCCCACGTCGTTTTCTTACTCTCCCGAATCAGATATCGGGCTCTGGCACGCATCCTTCTGAAGGTGATAAGGTTGGCCATGGTGTTTTGCCTCCGATAGCATTTGAAAGCACGTCGACGATCTTTAATGGCTGCTGCAATCTCGGCTGTCCACCAAGGGACAAGCTTCCGGCGTGAGTTTCCGGATGAGGAAGGTATTGTTTCCTCAGCAGCAGCCAAAATACCATTCGTTATGTGAATGGTATGATCGTCGACACTCTCAAAGCTATCTTCGGCAAACACCGCACGTGCCGTGAAAGTTGGCCAATCAGCCCGACGGAGAAGCCATCGACTTGGTAACTCGATGGCTCTCTGGTTCGGAAGACTAACGATAATTGGAAAATGGTCACTATTACAAAGGTAGTCGTGTACACCCCACTGTAGCAGGGGAACCAGCGCACGACTGCACAAGGTAATATCGACACTTGAATAAGTGCCGTGTGCAATAGAGAAGTGCGTAGGTTCCCCTGTGTTCAACAAACACAGGTCCAGCCGCCTGATCAGCCTCTCAAAATCTCTCCCTTTACCGCTAGTGGTAGCGGAGCCCCAGATGGTGTTGTGGGCATTAACATCTCCCAGAAGGAGAAAAGGAGGGGGGAGCTGAGAGACTAGATCCTCCAGCTGTCCGTAATCCGGTTGAGAATCAGGCGGGATGTACACGTTACATACTGTTGCCATTACTGGCAACGAAGTACGAACTGCAACTGCTTCTAGCTGAGTACGCAACGGCACCTCTTCACTAAAGAGACTAGAGTGGACGAGAGTGCAGACGCCACCGGCGGCCACAGCTCCGTCCACCCGGTCTTTAGAGAAGAGTTTGAAGTGTCGCATTGTTGTCTCATGTCCAGGACGAAACCTGGATTCCTGAAGACAGACAATATTTGCCGTAAACTGAGAAATCAATTGGCGTACTTCAGCGAGATGTCGAAAATAGCTATTACAGTTCCATTGTAATAGTGCCATAGTGTGGACTTAAGTAGAAGATAGTCGTCTACTTATGCTTAACCGTTTGCCAACCATCCCTATCCTTAGGAGTGGGTGATAGGGTATGAGAGCATTCCTCAATATCCACATCTCCTTCGGAGGACGAAGAAAACGGAGCGAATGCTCTCTTGGTTGGCGAACGGTTATCGCCGGACTTTCCGGGTCTCGTCCTTGGTGAAGAGCGAGAGCGGTGACGAGGGACCTTCTCCCGGTCCGATGACTGGGAGTCCGTCCCCGGCACGTCCCGACTATTTTTCTTCTTGAACCGGCGTTGACGTCTATTTGGGGAAGTAGTTGGTCCCTTCCCCCCTGACGTCTCCGTCCTGCCAAACAATGCAGCACTTGCTAGGACTGCTCCTCCGGTGGTCGTGGAAGCAGAATTGCCAGCAGGTATTGGAGCTGCCTTTTCAGCAGGAGGGCAAGAGAGACGGCGATGAACAGTCTCTTTCTTACCCGCCGTTCCTGTTCCCTGTTTTGTTTGGCTGGATGTGGGTCCAGCCGTGGCCGGCGAAGACTTCCTCCTCGAACGAGTCGGAGATTGCTTCTTCACTGGCCTTATCGGAGGAGTTGCCTTCTCCGATGGCGCCGGTTTAGTTGGAGGCACCTGCGCCTTTTGTTGGATGCCAGAAGAAGATTCCGTAACCTTCTTCTGGCTAACAGGGGTGATAATAGGGCTATTTGTAGCCCCTTTAACAGTGGTAACTCTTTTAGAACTTGCCGATGTCAAGTTTGCCGCTTGATTACTAGATTCGTTTGATACCTTTTGAGCATATGATACTGAGAAAATAGGAGAGGCCATGGAGCGATATTTTCTGCGTGCTTCAGTGTAGGAGAGCTCGTCTAAGGTCTTTATTTCTTGAATTTTCTTCTCCTCTAGGAAGGCAGGACATTCCTTCCAGCGAGGAGAGTGCTCTCCCTTGCAATTTGGACATGCGGGAGGTGGTGTACATTCCGCTCCCTCATGAGTGGCCTTGCCACAGGAAAGACAGATAGGCTTTCCCGAGCAACGAGATGAGGTATGTCCAAATCGCTGACACTGAAAACACCGCAATGGAGATGGAATATACGGTCGCACATCGAGAGTGTACATTGACACTTTGATCCTCTTGGGCAGGCTATCCGACTCAAACGATAAGATGAACGCCCCGGTGTCAACTAGTACACCATTCATCTTACGTTTGATTCGTCTCACCTCGACAACGCCATGCTTTCCAGTTCTTTCCAGGATACGCTCGTCGGTAGTGTTCACCAGGTCCCTATGAAATACTAAACCTTTCTTCAGGTTTAGGGACTGGTGCTTCACTACCTCGACTGGAATACCACCGAAACTTGTCGTCCCAAGAAGACCATCTGTCTGTCTCTTTCCTTGAGTTTTATCAAGAGTGCGCCGTTTCGCAGCTTTTTTACTGTGTCTACATCGCCCCATTTCCCCTCAATTGCATCATGTAAATCAAAAGGATCAACGTTTGTAAAATTTTGCCCATCGGTCCTTGTTACCATAAGGTACCGAGGGAAAAACGTTGAATCCTTTTCATCAAGCGGCGAAGCTAGAGGCATAAACTTCCTCTTCTTAAATTTTAAAGACGGCTTTGTAAGGGAGCCACCCTTAAATAATAACGGTGATAGACCATCTCCCTGTCGAAGTCCAGTCCGGATATCAAATGGTTCAGACAAGGCGCCTCGAAATTTAACCTTTGATTTAGTACCTTTCAAAGTAACGCCGATGAGGTTGATAAGCTTTTGATGGAACCCAAATTCCCTAAGGATGTTAAGTAATAACCCTCGATGGATACTGTCATAAGCTTTCTTAAAATCCACAAAAGTAATGACCAAATCCTTTTGTCTCATTCTATGATATTTCATTATCCATTTCAGACTGATGATCTGATCCGGACAGCTGCGACCTGGTCGGAACCCTCCTTGATATTCTCCTAGTTCATGATCGAGTTGTTGTTGAATTCTTGTCAAGATAATTCTAGATAGAATCTTGTATGTTACATCAATCAAAGAAATCCCACGGTAGTTGTTCGGGTCTGATCTATCACCCTTTTTATGAATTGGGTGGATTACAGCCATTCTCCATTCCTCTGGTAATTGTTCTGAATTCCATACATCGATGAGGCGTTTATGGAGGTTGGAGATGGTTTGTTCATTTGCATATTTCCATAGTTCTGCTACCAATGAATTCTCTCCTGCTGCTCTATAATATTTGAGCCAATTAATCGCTGCACATACTTCAGTCAAGTCAGGAGGAATAATGTTCTGTAAATTTGTTTTATTTTTTGGATTAGGCTCAAAATCAAGATATTCCTTAGGTTCATCAGCATTTAGTAGTTCTCTAAAATAATCTGCTAGAATTTTAGCATTATCAGTATCATTGCGGTCTAGTTTACCTGATTTATCTTTCATTAATAGTGTAGGAGGGCTGTATTTAGAATGATATTGACGAAATGTCCTGTAATAGTCCCTTGTTTTGTGTTGCTTAAAAGAATCATCAATAATTTGTATGGAATTTTTTTGATTTTCTCTTTTAATTCTCCTAATTTCTTTGGCAGTTTCCCTTCGAACAATGGTTAATTCTTCTCGCGATTGTGTGGTCCTCTTTTGCTGATCATTGAGCCATGCTGTGTGTCTTTTCCGAATTGCAGCATCACATTCCGCATTCCACAATGCATGCTTTTTCCTTTTCCTAATAGGGGCAATTTCGACAGCAACGGTTTTCAGTGTGTCAACCATCGTTTCTAGCTTGTCACTTAAGAGAGTTTTAGACTTTTCCTTATAGGACACATTATTTATTAAATAACTAGGGTCATATTGCCTTTGCATGGTCGAGTTTGACGATTTTTGTTTACGTCGTGGAGTTAACTTGATCTTTATCTTGGATATATAATGATCAGAGTCAACATCGACCCCACGTAGTACCTTCACGTTATATATTTCTTTGTAGAACTTTTTATCCATTGCAACATGGTCTATCTGAAATTCCCCTAGTGCACTATTAGGGCATTTCCAGGTCATAAGTTTGTGTGGTCTTCGCTTAAATCTAGTAGTTTTGAGAAGTAGGCCATGTTCTTCACAAAGGGTGATTAATCTTTGACCATTCTTGTTAGTGAATTTGTGAACTGGCCACTTACCTACTATTGGACGAAATTTTCTTTCTTGACCAGTTTTTGCATTAAAATCCCCAAGCAAGATTTTAACATGAGTGTCTGGAATGTTTGATATTAGTAAGACAAGTTCTTCCCAAAAATTGTCCGTTTCATCTCTAAATTTTTTGACATTCTTGTCATTAGTTGGAGCATGGACGTTTATCAAAGAGTATATTTTGTTTCCTGTCCTAATTGTTAAAGTTGCTAACCTTGATGAGTTCGACGAAAAGTCTTCCACTGAATCAATAATACTGGTATGTACTAAAAATCCCATACCAAATTGGGGGACATTTTTCAAAACTCGTGGTCCTGGAGGTCCCTTGTAGAGACGGTATCCTCCAGATTCAATGGGGTCTTGATCTGTGTTTCTAAGTTCTTGAAGTGCTGTTATTAAGATCTTGTGTTGGTACAATATATCGGTTAAATGCTTAAGTTTTCCAATTTTAATTAACGAATTTATGTTTAATGTTGCAAAGAATGAAAATTCCCTATGTTTGTTAATTTTGAGTTTGTGTTTGGACTTTCGGGTCACCTGACTCTTCTACGCGGCACCCCACCGTATCCGAATGGTGCCTTGCGGTGGAGGAGTTCATTAGAAGACTGTTCATACTTGAGTTGATTGTCTGGTCTAGGACCCATGATCTGACTGTAGTCAGGGATTACAATTCCAGATGTGATCTGGAAAGTTAATGAATGGAATATGATAGGATGATTGATGAGAAAAGGGAGTGTGTGTGGTCCGCGAGAGCTATTTTATTTCGCTCAAGTCCGCCAGCAAAACTGGTGAGGACCCCCCCTATCCGCCACCTGGGACGCCCACGTCGGAGTATCACCTCTCCGCCTTCCTACGACAACGTAGTAGGTTCGTGGAATATTTTTCATTTGTAATAAAACAAAATAGTACCTATGTGAACTCACTTCTTTCATTTTTCTCAAATTCAAATTTTCAAGGATTTCAGTTACATTTGAAAGAAGCACTGGGCCTACAGGTACCCGTCAAAGCTCAAATTAAAGGTAAACAAATAAACTTCAAGTTCATTATCAATGACATTTCTCATAGGATGAATATTTTGAACAATATTTGTCAAATTAGGAGACCAAAACCAACAGTTTTTACTTTTTTGAAAAAAAAAAAAAAACTTTGAATAACTGTATCTCGGGAACTACTAAACGTACAGAGCTCGCTTGGGACTCAAATTGTAGACAATTTAATATAATTGTAAACAGGTATTCACAATGTTTTGTCTCAGACGCATTGTATACATGATATTGAGCAAACACTGAAGAAAGTGCAAATATCTGTCTGTTTTTTGGCTATTACACAGCTAGCACAGGACTTTCGAAATTGCAAATTTGTTTTTTTACTATTGCCAGAGGTCCAAACAACATATAAAAAAATTAGAACTACATGACCTTTTGCAAGGTCGGATGTATATTTTGACTGGACTGGACTGAAAATACCTGAAAGTATCTGTTTAGCAAGTTTCCTATCAGGGCGGTTAATTTCCCACAAGGAATGACATTAATGAATTTGAGCAGCAATCTGTCCCGCCATACGGTGTTGTACGCGGCAGTTAGGTCCAAGAAGACACCAATACTTATAAACTTCTTCTCAATTCCATTTTTGATGTGAGTTGCTAACGCTAGCACCTGTTCCTCACAACCTCTTTCCGGTCTAAAACCAGCTTGTTCTATAGGGACAACCTTGTTGATAGTAGAAAAGATTCTGTTATGGATTGGCCTCTCCAGAAGCTTCAGTGTCACACTCAGAATGGCATGGGGTGGTAATTTTGAACTTTTGAAGGATCTTTGTTTGGCTTGAGGATAGTAATGATCTTAGTTTTCTTGAAGAGTGATGGCAGGTTACCCGTTTCTAGGATGTTAGTAAAGAAATTGTTCAGCCATCTAATAGTAGCAGGACCACAGTGTAAAAGAAACTCTGGGTAGATACCATCAACACCAGCAGCCTTTCCTGGCTTTATGCTTTTCATGGCTTCCATAATTTCTTGTACTTGAAATGGGATAGAGAACTTTGATGTTTGAGGAGCTGACTGTTTTTTTGCTTTCAGTAGATATCTGACTTCACTTATACGGTATGCTTTTCCTTTCTTGTCTTTGATGTAGCTACCATATGACTTGCTACATCGTCCAAATTTACACTGCATTTTTGTCTCTGTGGTTTTTGCTGAGTCCAGACTCTGAATTAATGACCAAGCCTTCCTACTGGAGTGTGTGAAGTCCCGAGATTCCACAGTTTCCTGCCATTTGGTACGGTACGTCTCTTTTCATTTATTGAGTGTAGGAGGTCGGAAGCAGTTGTAGGATCAAATTCCAGAAGCCTCACTTTCTTCGTTCCAGCCGGGGATGTATTGCTTACGATAACCTCTTGGTATACGTCGCTTAGCTCCAATAAATCTGTTATAGTTGTTAAAAGTAGGTTTTATCCATCTTATGTTGGAGTCTGTCTGTTTGGCTTTGTTGAAGTTCCACCTTGGTTTTGGGAATGAAAAGTCCTGTCTCAAGGATTATTGGCCGATGTTGACTATGAGGAAATCTGGCTAGTACGGTGCGACGCACGTCATTGAGCATGTTCGTAGTCTGCATGGAGAAGCTTAGATCAGGTGTGTAATCCCTATTCCATCGTGCAGAAGCAAACGTCGCTATATCTTTTGCATCATAAATAAGTTTGAGGTTTTCTGTTTCCATCCAATTGACAAGTTTCTGTCCGTTTACATCATTTTCTTGGTGTCCCCATAAATTGTGGTGACTATTGAAGTCTCCAGCGATTATGCAAGGGTATTGTAATGAGGGCAGAGGTGGAGAAGGCCAGGCGTGTTCTGGTGGTTTATATAAATTTATGAATGTCAGGTTACCCCCCCCCCCTGATTGTTGCTGTAAAGAAGTAGATGGTAGGACCTCGTAGTTGCTGTAGATTGCTAGTCCATACTGTATATGTTGCCACAGCCTTGAACCCTGGGATCTTTCCTCTGCTGTAAAGCTGAATGAGCTTCCTGGAGTAGGATAACATCGATTTGCTGATTTTGCATACTTTTAGATGGGTAATCACACTTCGCTCTACTTATGCCTTCTATGTTGAGTTGGTAAATTTGCAATGATGGTCCAATTTTGCACACTTGAGGGACCTGAGAAGGACTTACTTGGGTATCTTTCCTCCTTGATCTTTGACCGAGAGTTGGGTCTCATCGTGACATTTGTTGCCCGGGGGACACGTGCAGGGTTACGAGTAGGTTAATCCTCAAGCTTTTGAGAACGTTAGTGTTGGACTAACGCAATCAGTTCGCTCTCAGGACCTAAACATCCAGCTATTCGCTATTATAATGTGCGGAGAAAACGACAAGGGGGTCATACAACTACATGTTCTAAAACGAAAAACCAATCAAGGTTAACAAAGTGAAACAGAGATAAAACAAGGACAAAATATCAATACCAAGTGGCGCAATATCAGTATTTCAATCAAAGGCGCAAAGTCGTACGCATGTATAATTCCCGTATCCACAGTTTTTGAACACTTTCCAGATTTATTTGGAAAAGAGAATGAATTAACACACTTGCTACCAACAGATGAAGATATTGAAATTGAAGATTCTGAAATTAATTCAGCTCTTGCTGGTCGTGACGAAGTAATTATCAGAGCTGTGAAGGGAAAGTGTTGAGTCTCCTTGCAAACGCTAAGCCCTGATATATAAGAGCAGTACTTCTCCATAAAGGAGGATGTGCTGAACAAATAACCTATCACCACATATTCAGTAATAAGACGTACTATAGAAAGAGTGATTGACAGGCAGCTTCGAGTTGTCCGCACACCAAAGGGGATTCATTAATATCAATACCTCGATTATTAGTGGTTACCTCAGGAATGCTGTTGTGTGGTGTTCCTGGAGATTCAAAGGCATTGGCCATGAACATCTTAATCGAGTAAATCCAGTATTATCAATTAATATGATAAAAATTGGTCTGGTTAACTCAAACATAAAATGCCAGCGTTTCGCCCCAGTGTGCCGTTGGGCTCGTCAGTTGGTACAGACACACCTCACCAATACGCGTGGATAGCACATACTGAGAAGGCCATCGCAAGACACAAAATACAAGTGGTATTAACGTCACGAGCGATGCCAATGTGCTACGGAAGTCAAACTCCCTATCATAAACAAAAACCTTACCTAAGCAATGCAAATAGTTTATGAATATTCCCAAACGGAAAAACATCATATTCCCATTCGGGAATATTCATAACCTAAATACAGTACATGGCCTGTTTGCCATCTCTTGATGAATACAGTACATTTGCATTTGTCAGTTGGCACAGGCTAGAGTAAAAGGTGGCTTTTCACCGATGTCTCAGTCTCACTCATGGCTGTGATTATATGGAAGCTACTGAGGTATGGGTGGTGCTTAGTAATGGAATTCGGGGCACAGTCAGTGCCTGTGAATGCTGTGAAAGGTTCACTCATAGGGTTAGGATTACTGTTCTGATTCAGTGAGGAAAGCAATGGCAAACTACCTCACTCCTCTTCTTGCCTAGAACGCCTCAAAATAGCGCTGCCTTGGGTTTTTGTGGGTATCTACTCACATAACGTAACGGCGGTACTTTTTGAGGATCCAACCAGCCTTCGGGCTGACTACCTAACAACAACAAATACAGTACGCCGAACAACTTGAGTGATTTAGTAATCGACCTTATAGGATCAAAGTATTAATAAAACAGTGAGCATAGAGCTTTGCTCAGGGATCTCCAATCTCAACCTGGCAATAGACGATACTCTCAAAGAACTCACGGATCATGAGATCAGCTGTCATCTGACAGCCTTAGCATTTGCGGATAATATTGTATTGGTAGCAAAAGATGAAGCTTCAGTGCAGGAACTCTTAAATACCGCCGTTAATAGTTTATCTGCTATAGGTGTTTCCATGAGTCCTTCAAAATGCAGAATGATCAACATTAAAGAGGATTGCTGTGACACTTGGAAAGACTGACATTATTAGGACTAGCTGATAACATTTTGAGACGACGAAGGTCACTAGTGCCACTATAATTCGTAACAGTGACTCATGCAATGTGGCATTTGCCAACATAACTACATGCGCTTAGATGACGATTAGATGCAAACAGTATTCTAATCAGCGTAGGCAGGATCATTTAGTAAAAGAGTGTATTTCTTTCCTGTACTTTGTGTGTATTCTTTAGATTTGTTGTTTTTGTTAGGACTTGGTTGCTATCTAGTTACGGAAGCTTCTCACCCGTGAAATGAAAATCCACAGCCTGTTTTCAGTCGACCGACCGGATCAGGAATGGAATGAATGAAGCCCCCATCAAGCGGCGAGGATATGAACTGTGCCGGCTGCCGAAGCCTGTCGCACTCCTCTGGGGCAATGATTAAATGAATGACAGATGAGATGAAATGAAAGTGGAGTGTGTTGCTGGAATTAAATATTGACAGGGAAAACCGAAGTAGCCGGAGAAAAACCTGTCTGCCTCCGCTTTGTCCAGCACAAATCTTATAAGGAATGACTGGGATTTGAACCAGCGACCCCAGCGGTGAGAGGCCGGCATGCTGTCGCCTAAGCCATGGAGGCTCCCTTCTCACCCGTGTTTAACGTAAATTAGGGCTTAGCTAATTGATTAACGTAAAGATAAATGTCGGAAGTGGTAGCTTATTGTTGACTATTGGTGCATTAAATGTAAAATTATTAGTATTCTTGCTTTGCTGTAAATGAGATGATGTGATTAATGACTTATTGTATGTACGTAGGGATTTCATTTTCGTGCCACATTCTAAGCTTGCTTGCTGTGAGATGTTTGTAAGAAGGACTTTCGAGAGAGCTCTATTTAACTTCAGTTTAGGGAAGGATTATTTATTTATTTAGCTTTGCGGACTAACCAATTTTCAACCCTCCGAAGCAGGATAGGAGTTTATGATTTTATTGAATAAACGTTTATGAATTTCACCTAAGCCTGGATCTCTTTTGGGGTGTGTTTCGTCGGGCATGTCAGCTGGCCTGTGTGTGTTTGGAGGACGGTCCCAGTACAGGAGGGGTACACGTTTCGACCTGACATTGAGGTCCTCCTCAGCCCAATTAAGAATTAAAATAATTATGTACTTAAGTCTAATGATGAATGCATGATATGATAAATTATAATTCAAAGAATTAAATAAAATAATAAAATGGATATTCTTCGTACAATGTAATTAAATGTAAATAAAATATAACTAGCGGACCCTCTCGCATAATGGGTTGTGTGCACCCCACGCTCGTCTCTAGTGCTATGCGGGCTGTACACGACACAGTTCTGCCAGGGGCAATCGTCTTGTTTATTTGTTTAAAAGCACCTTATAACCAAATATATTTCCGTTGATTTTTCATGAAATGCAATATTTTTCCTGTACTATGATTTGGAAGAGAGTAGTCTGAAAATGAGTAAATTATATCTTATATAAATCTTGATCTTTCGAAATATGGTGGGTAAATTTTGCTTTCAGGTGCCAAACAGATAGGTGGCGTAGCTGGTAGCATGCTGAACTGCTGTGCCCAAGATAGCGGGTTCAAAGCCGGCCGAAGTCGTCGGATTATTTAAGAGCATTAAAATCCTTCAGTATGCCTTCTTTCGGAGAGGAAGTAAAGCCAGCGGTCCCATGTCACAGATCTATGGCATGTAAAAGATCCTTCCACAGACTAAATTTGTGTGAAGCTAAATTTCTAGGTTAGATTTTGTTGGAACCCTCTACCAAAGTTCCAACGTTCACCACTAGGTATCATTGACATCTGGTAGCGAAAGTTGGAACTACTTGAAATTGAACAGAACTATTAGCTCGCCCTATGGGTGTCCGCTAGAAGCAGCTACAGCCCTGGCGAGCCGAACATGTCCTCTGACACTCCCGTCACTAAAAGCCATACAATAAATAAATAAGTGTGATTTTTGAATCTTGATTTGTCTTAAGTCATTTGTATTATCATCAACTTGTACGGTTTCCAGCCCCTATCCCCTCCCTCTCCTCTCTTCTGCACTCCTTCCTTCACATCCACAATCCCCCTTCCTCTTGGCCTCTCGCCCCCCATTTCCATCGCATGCATCCTCCTAACATGTCCGTACTAACTCATTCTTAACTTCTCATCTCTTGTACGGGTTTCTCTTCTACAAGCTCTCTCACTTCTTGTTATTGCTAATCTGCTTCCGTGAAATTTCATTTCGCAAAGCTCTTCTTCGTAACCCATGTTTCTGAGTATTGGAACATAACAGGTTTGACACAATACCCGTTTCCTCTTAAGGGGCACGTCCCTGCTCCACACCAGAACTCTCACGCTCTGCCTTCCTCTCTCACTGTTCTTTTAGTGATTTGTACCACTTACTTCTATCACACTCCCTAGATACTTGAAACTATCCACCTTCTCCTTCTATCATTATATCTGTTGTTACTCGTCCCCTATTTCTCATTGTCACGATCGTTTCACACTTCTTTGCATTAAAGTGCAAACCCTACTGTTTTACTGTCTCAACCCATACATTCAACCTTTCTTGTACCTCTGCCTCTCCATTGCAAACATCATTGCTCTCATATGTTCCTCATCTATTTGTGCTGCCACTTCTATTCTCCTACTACTCTCCGCACTCTCCTTTCCAGGATCTTATCAAATATCTTCACAGCATGGCACATCAACATGATTCCCCTATAGTTCTGGACTATTTTCCTGTTGGCTTTCTTAAAAATCAGCACAATTATCCCCTTTTTTCAAGTCTTCAGGTGTTCTCCTTTCCTTCCATATAAATGACCCGATAAAGCCACTGAACTCCTACGATGCCAGCTGCTCTCACCATCTCGACATTACTTCATCCACTCCAGGTGTTTTTCCTCCTTTCATGACACTTATTGCTTCTCCCACTTCTTCCATGTCAGGACCTATCAATCTTCCTCTACATTACATAATTCCTCATTATGCTCCTCCATATTCCCATTTGGATTCAGTAACTCCTCAAAATATTCCTTCCACATCTCCTCAGTTCTTGTATGTCCTCAATTTCTTTTCCTTCTTGATCATCCTTCTGCTGCTTCCACTATCGTTTTTAACTCTTTCCATTCCTCCTCAACAGACTTCGATTCATCTGTCGGTATGCTGATCCTTCACCATTTCTTGGAATTCATATCTGTACTTCTCTTCCTTCAGCTCCCCTACTCGAATCCTATTTTCCTGTCTCTCTTTAACTCCTCTAATAGTCACTACTAAAAGCCGATGACCACTCTCCAAGGCTTCAGATGGTATTACCTTGACATCTGAGATGGTTTTCTGTTTCCTGATCACGTATCACATGGCCCACCACCGAATTTTCCGACTGATCATGCCTGTACTATGTTATCTAGTGGCTTTCCTTCTTTTTAAACCATGTATTTCAAACTGCTAGTCCATTCCTTTTACAGAAATCCACCAGTTTTCTACCTTCCCCATCCCTCTGCTCCCATCACTTCTTTCCTTTCCAACATGTGCATTCAGGTTTCCGATGATTATGACCTTATGTCCTGCGAGTTGTCCCTGCATTTCATCTTGACATTTCTCCTTTTCTTCCGCAGAGCAACCGACTTGTAGTGCACACACTTGTAGGATTTCCATGTCCTTGCTCTTCATTCTGACTCTTTCCAGCATCATCCTGTCCCCTATTCCTGGGCCGTGGTGAAAGCTAAATAAGCTCTATCACTGTCCACAGATGAGCATTACAATGTCCCACTTAGCTACTGCAAAGGGAATTCATACACCCTCGAATGTTGCGACAGGCACACAACATGTTGCAGCGTGAAAGGAACGTCACTACTACAACTGACACTGTCATTAACAGACTAACCTCTTGTCCTTCATCTGGCGCTGCAGCTTGGCATACGTAGTAAGGACGGGTAGACACAGCGAGAGGTGCTCGATGGCAGACGCGATGTTGGTCTCCACCTTACGAGCCTGGACCAGCTCTTCTCCCTTCACCACGACACTGTTCACAGAGGTCTGGAGATCAGCATCCAGCTGCACGATCTCGCTCTGAAACACCACATTATGTCTGTTAGTTCGTACCAGGGCTTTCAGTAAAACTCGCGCGCGCCACCCAGCTTGAAACAATAATCCTCCTGGGCTACAAAATATAGAAATTCATGCTTTAAGCAGGATATTTCAATGAAATCTTATCTGCTTAAATCATACGCCAATTATTTGTAGACTAGCTTGACCCTCAAGAAGCAGGTGTGGTGAATTTTGGTTTGGAGCATAAATATTACAGGACTTCCCTGAAATAATATACCTAGGCAATACACTCATCACTCAATGGAAATTACTTGCACTTTTAAATTCATGGCTGTGGCTTTTTTAGCTTCCTGCAAAAAGTCTGGTGAAAAGGTGCTGGCATAACAGGGACTAGAACTCCTAGTCTTCAAAATGGAAATAAGACTACAGAGATTCATTTGACATGACAAAATTCGTGTATTTTCTTCACTTCGGAAAATGACTAGTTCAACAGCATCAATATAAAACACTACCGTAACCGATGACATAATAAGGGTCTGACTTAAGAGCTAAAGTTGTGGCTTGCTTTGCTTACTTAGGAAAGTCAATAGAATATGTGTTTGTATAACATGCTTCAGAACTTCTGGTCTTCAAAATAGAAATGGCTTTCCGAGTTCCATTGGACATCGATAACCTGAACTGAGTCCTGTTCTTCTTAATCAGGCTAAAAATTAGTTCACATTCTGTCTTCGCAGTCAAGTACGGATAAATATAGAGATGTTACACGATCGGCAGTGATCTCAGCCGATT
Organism: Meconema thalassinum; assembly: GCA_946902985.2. NCBI lineage: Eukaryota > Metazoa > Arthropoda > Insecta > Orthoptera > Tettigoniidae > Meconema > Meconema thalassinum. The sequence continues at coordinate 277,155,587 of OX336388.2, forward strand.
TACATAATCGGTAACACTTTAAGTCATTCAACAAGATTTCCATTGTCCTTGAGATCGGGCGCGGGAAAATGTAGTATTATTACACAATTGACGCCGCTAGTTATTCTAGTCATCGGATGCGGAGTAATATCGCGATGTATCGCATCGCTGTCGCTCTCGGTCATTTTACGATTCCCGTTGTCCTCGTGGTTGGACACTGAGAACGCGATGTTATGCAATCGGCGCCACATCCGGTCGTGCAACGATTGTCTGCCTGTCTATCAGTCCGGGCAGAATGGTGGAGGCAAGCTCGAGGTTGGGCATGGTTACAATTCACGAGCAGTTATGAACATGTTGCATGGTCGGCACCGTGATTCCCGCTGTCCCTGTGCTGTGGTTGGAAGTTCAAGGTGGATCACGAGACGAAATGAGTATCGCGATGCTACGTAGTCTGTCATTTCTAAGTGGGTTGATACACTTCTCGCTCCCCATACACTTTTAAGTATACGGTCAGGGTAAAAGTGGCGACTAGATTTCCGAATGTTTTGTGATGGGTTCCCAATCACCTTAGACAGGATTCCCGCAGTTCTCGTGATCACAAGTTCGCGATCGGGCACGGGTTTTATGATTTTATGCAACTGGCGTCAATCTCGGTCCGTTTGACGAGATTCTCGCAAGCAAGTCGTGCGGTCAGCCGGCCGTCTTGAGGATGTGATTCTGGAGGATGAACTTCGAAGAAGGTATAGAATTTTACGAATTATTCGGAAAGTTTTCGCGAATAAACGTGTCAAGTTTCCTAATAATACAGAACAATATTTCACACTAAACTAAAAACTCTTGCAGGGTGTCTACCAACTCATCTTAAAAGAATTCCCTGATTTTTCCAGGATTAATGAGAGAATTCCCTGAGTAAAGACTCCTACACATTCGCCCGGGAACAGGAAGTGTGATGATATGCACACTAGTTTTGGGTTCGTTTTAAGCGCTCTCCAGGAAGAAGAAGCAAAATGTAATCCAGGAAAGCAAATGGAAAATAGGATTAAGTTTTATGTTTCCTGTTCTCGGAAACTCCAGGAGCCAAACAGATGTGAGCAATGGCGGCACAAGGGAAACAGTTGTGAAAATAAATGTATTTCAATAGAATATTAGGCCTATAAGTGAACTTATTGTTCAGTAAAATAAGCAAGGTTTATGAAGTCATGCTGCTTTCACTATGGTAAAGGTTCAAAATGGCGGATATGTAAAAGGTTTATATTCTAAACGTAAGCAAAATTAAGAAATTACGCAGGTTTACCGAGGATTACGCGAGTGACTAAAGTGTTAAATATTGTGTGAACAGTGTAGGTAAAATACGTAAGAGAAATACAATACATAACTTGCTAAAAGAGAAGTCATATAACATTTAATATCATGACGGTCAACTGTGCTCCATGCGGCAAAAAGATCAAGAACAATCAGCAGGCTGTAGGATGTGATGGTGAGTGTAGACGCTGGTTTCATGTAACATGCATGAAAATGAGTAAAGACACGTACCAACAATTCCGGAAAGATGATACTTTCAAATGGTCATGCAATCGGGAAGACTGCCTCCCGCAACCTAACCTCAAAGAGGTTATGGCATCTTTCTCCCAGAAACTTGAGGAATCCCTTTCGGCGATGAGAGAAGAAAACCACGAGGTAAGAAAACTAGCAACTTTCTTATCAGAAAAGTATGATGAACTCCACCGGGAAATTGAAACTCTGAAGAAAGAGAGAAAAACCGTCAAGGACGCAGAAATGGCAGCATCTAGAGCTATCAACGAATTGGAGGAACTAAAACAGTACCAGCGCAAGAACAACTTGATAGTGTATGGAATACCCACGGAAAGAGAGGAGGATGTATTTCACAAAATCTCGGACATTGGCAAGACGTTAGGAGTTGAAATCACCAGGGCAAACATAGACGCAGCTCACCGCCTCCCGTCAACAAAGCCTGGGCCTCAACCGATAATTGTGAAATTAAATAATAGGTGGAAGAAGGAAGAGATTCTCAGTAGCAGAAGACAAAAGAAGACCCTGAAGACGAGTGAAATTGGTTACAGTGATGATGGTAATATATATATCAATGAACACCTGACCCCAAGAAATGAAACCATCGCCAAAAAGTGCCGTGAATTGAGACAACAGGGAAAAATCTTTGCAACTTGGGTCAGAGACTGCAAAATATACATTCGGAAAAATCAAAATGGACCCTCAAAGCTTATATCAAGTGCTGAAATACTGGATGAACTCGCCCTCTCAAACTAAAATCAATGTAATAGTAAGATATCTACTAAGTATTATCCCATATGGAACTAGAATTACAGAAATTAATTTTTTTAGGTAATGCTAATAATAATACACTAGAATTAACCGAGTGTAACTGTAATACACTTAGCGATTATTATAAGATTAAGGACAGTAAACAGATAATAACCGATACCAGTACACTAAAATGCGTACACATAAATGCACATAGCATAAAAAACAAGTTCGATGATATCCAAATAATGTTAGACAGAATCAAAGGTGTAGATGTCCTAGCAATCTCAGAAAATTGGTTAACAGAACAAACAAAAATGTTTTTCAATGTTAAGAAATATGTTGCATATCACATAGTTAGAAAGCAAACTGGCGGGGGAGTATCTTTGTATATTTCAAGCAAATGTAGCAGTACCCTTGTAAAGGAAATAAATTCCACCCACAGCATACTGCACATTACTGTGAGAAAAGGCCATCAAGAATACAATATAATCACTGCTTATAACCCTCATAAAAGCAACATTCCACACTTTCTAACTGATCTCGAAGTAATTATTAGTTCTTACTCAACGAATCCTGTTATAATACTAGGTGATATGAATATCGATCTATTATTTGGGGACAGATATACTAGTAGTTATATTAACCTAGTCAAATCATACGGTCTAGTCTTATGTAATACAAAATATCCAACTCGTGTAACACAAACTAGCTCTACTCTAATTGATCATGTATTGGCGAACGACTGTGACAAAATATGTAATGTCTATAATATTGATAATGATTTGAGTGATCACCATTTACTCATCTGTGAAATGAGAAACAAAAAGATAAACAGGAACTCAATATGTGATGATAGGCCAATAGAAAAGGATAAAATAAACTACAAAAAACTTAATAAATATTTAATAACTCAAGAATTTGTATGCAATGAAACTAACATCAATGACTACTACAATAAATTCTGTGATTTTATTAATAAAGGAATAGAAGCCTGTACTATGAAATATACGAATAAGGAGCCAAGTGCCCCACCAATAAAACCCTGGATCACACAAGATCTTTTAGCACTAATACACAGGAAAGATAAGATATATACAAAAAACAAAGTTAAAAATCCATCTGCAGAAATTTTAGAAGAATATAAAATTATTAGCAACCAAGTTACAAAACTTAAGAGAAACCTACAAAGGAACTACTTTGACCAAAAAATTCAAAATGCAAATAATCAGAGGGAAGTGTGGAGTGTTGTTAATGAGATGTTAAATAGACCAAAGAAGGGGAAAAATGAAATTGTCAAACTTATAGTCGACGGCACAAATGTCGAAAAAAAGGAAAATATATGTGATGAAATTAATAAATATTATGTCAATATTGCTAACAGTATATGGGAAAATCAAGGAAACGATTCTACCTCGGGCATTACAAGCTATAAAAATACTACTAGCACGAAGACAATCTTTATGTTACCTACTGATGCTAATGAAATACAATCAATTATAAACTCCCTAAAACACAAAAACAATATAAGTGAGGACAACACTACTAATGTCATGCTACAATTGTGTCTTGAGGGCCTTACACCATATCTTGTCAAAATAATAAATCTTTCACTGATGACTGGTATATTCCCCGATGCCTGTAAAATCTCTAGGGTGGTCCCGATCTACAAAAAAGGGGACAAAACCCACCCATCAAATTACAGACCCATTAATATTATATCTGCCATCAGCAAGGTTCTAGAAAGCGTTGTTAAACGAAGACTTATGAATTTCTTCATGAAAAATGATTACTTTGCAAACTGCCAATATGGGTTTATTCCAAATAGAGGAGCTGATAGTGCTATATTTGAAGTAGTAACTGATGTGGAAAAGGCATTAGATGAAAACAAACTAGCTGCTGGTGTACTAATTGACCTTCAAAAAGCCTTCGATCTGGTTAACCATAAGATTCTCCTTAATAAACTAGAATTTGCAGGCATCAGAGGAGTGGCGCATGATTGGTTCAAGAACTACCTCATTAACAGAAAACAATATGTTGCAATCGATAATGTAAAAGGATCTCAAATGAGAATTGACACAGGAGTACCTCAAGGTTCTGTCTTAGGACCAATTCTTTTCTTGGCCTATATTAATGATATAGTATTATTAGAATTGAAAGGCAAGCTTAAACTACTTGCAGATGATATTTTTATACTCTATCTGGGAACATCTGAACAGGAAATTATGCTAAATATTAATTATGATCTCAATAAGCTGGTGGATTGGTTGAGAGCACACAAAATGGTTATCAATATCACTAAAACAAAATATTTGTTCTTCCATAAACCATCATACAAGATTGAGACCACAAACATAGTCAACATAGCCAACAAAGAAATAGAAAGGGTTAAATCGGCAACATACTTAGGTATCACACTAGATAGTACACTAACCTGGGAAAATCATGTAGAAAATGTAAAACATAAAATCAGCCCTTTAATTGGTATTATTTTCAGAATAAGATATAGCTGTCTTACTAGCCAACAATTGAAAAATATATACTTTGCTCTGATACATTCACATCTAATGTACATGAATTTCATATGGGGATATTGTAAGAAGGAGCTGATAAAAGAACTTGAGATACTCCAGAAACATGCTATAAAATCTATCTTTGGATTACCTTGGCTCACACCCTCAAATGAATTGTACTCAGGAACTAAAATTATGCCACTGCAAAAACAAATAGCTATATCAGCAACAGTATTTGTATACAAATTAGAAAACAAATTGATACACACACACATCCATTTTACCCATGCAAATGACATTCATCACTATGCAACAAGAGGAGTAAATCAAATATTCACCAGCCATTCCCAATCCATTAAATTTGGAACTAAAGGAATTATGTCCTCTATAATAAAAGAATACAACTCGCTACCATTAGGCATAAGGGAAAGTTTCTCTATAAAAACATTTAAGAGGAAAACAAAAGACTTCCTATTAAGGAATGAATAGCCAATGTACAATAGCCTTAAGCAATGCAATGTATCATACCGTATTATCTCTGTAAAGTTAGTCACTAGCAATCTAAGTTACTATTAAACTAAACAATAATGTTACAAAAATTATATATATGCCATGCTGTAACTATGTTACTTGATTGTCCCTAACACGAGCTCAGGCTCATTGGGACCTATGTAAATAAATAAATAAATAAATAAATAAATATATAAATCCCCCCAATAAAAGGGACAACGGGAGGTTGAATACACACATCAAGGTGTGTATCATATGAGTGTGATCATCTTAGACCAATATTTAATTCGTAAAACAATTCATTACCATTGAAATCACTGATCCTACATCGTAGGAATTATGATATTCGGTAGCATAAGTCTGAATATAGGCCTACACAGTAATTTACACAAATCCAAGGGACGAAGAGATGCATATTCCAAGTTCTCACTCTCAATTATGTCCACCTCGTCATGACAGAAGTGAAAATGAAAATCCACAGCTTGCTTCCAGTCTCCGACCGGGTCAGGAATGGAATGAAGACCCCATCTAGCGGCGAGGATATGAACTGTGCCGGCTGCCGAGGCCTGACGCACTCCCCTGGGGAAATGTTTAAATGAATGACAGATGGAATGAAATGATAGTGGAGAGTGTTGCTGGAATGAAATTTTGACAGGGAAAACCGGAGTACCCGGAGAAAAACCTGTCTGCCTCCGTTTTGTCCAGCACAGATCTCACATGGAGTGACCGGGATTTGAACCATGGACCCAGCGGTGAGAGGCCGGCGTGTTGCCGCCTAAGCCACGGAGGCTCTCGTCATGACAGAAGTAATTGAGTTAATCAATTTATTAATTTATAAATACATTTAAATGAGGAAATCATTATGAATGATGTTCCAACAGACCAGAACACACTATTATCAGTCTAAAATAATTTAGGTTGGTTGGTTCCTCACTTGAGGGGCTGCGACAACGCGGTCATGTAGCCCCGTGTACTTGGGGTGTGTGTAGAATCTGTCTGATAACCGGTGTTAATTGTGATGACTGTATTAGTGTGTGTTTCTGTTTCTTAATTCAAGTAAGGACTGCATACTTTGAATTTTTCAAGTAGTTCCTACTTTTGCCGCCAAACGCCACCGTCAACAACTACTAGTTCAGAACTTGGCTACTAGACGTCACCGCAGTCTGCTCCTGGCGACGAACGTAGGAACCTGAGTGTTGTTTACATTTTAACCAAATTTAGCTTCACACAGGTGTATTTGTGGAAGGTTCTTTAACATGCAATAAATCTATGACATGGGACCACCGGCTTTACGTCTCCTCAGAAGGAAGACATACTGAGGGATTTTTAAAGCTCTTAAAAATCTGACGACTACGGCCGGGTTTGAACCCGCAATCTTGGGCATAGAAGCTCAGCATGCTACCAACTACGCCACCGAAGCCGCTAAAAATAATTTAACCAAGTCTGCTTAATAATACAAGGTAGAGTTTGAGAGGTGTTGCAAAACATTTCCTGGGCACAATTAAAAACAAAATTGGACATAAGTTCTAGCCTAGCTAAGGAACGCAGGAGCAGGCAATAATCAAAGAATACCTGGATGGAAAAGCCGCGCAAACGGTATTGTCAACCCAGGTCTACTCTATTCCTTACTGCGGACCGGGCAACTGAAGTACACCTAGCGTGAGAAGTAAGATGGAACATAAATACTTGTAATTTTACTTACTCACCGTCACTACTTTCACTGCTATCATTGTCAATTTCACTCGTATTATTGTCAACAGACTCGTCTGAACTGATTATCGCACTGTCAGATCCGCGCGCGCCATGCTAACACTTGACAATATACACGGTAACTGAGTGTTATAAAACCTCACTTCCAGTATCGAAAGCATTATCAAGACAACAATATACCTATCTGCATTTTGTTGAACAAAGACCTTAGTTCGTAAATAACACGTAGTCATCATCATCATCATCATCATCATTTCCCCTTATCCAGCTCCTGCCGGGTCGGGGTATTTATGGCACTTCTCCACTTTCCTCTTTCCTTCCACCATTCTTCTTCCACGATCTTGTCCCAGTCCAGATTTCTTTTTCTTACGCCGTTCTTCACTGAATCCATCCACCTTGTTCTAGGTCTTCCTCTTGGTCTCTTACCCTTGCACTTCGCCTCCAGCATCTGTCTTGGTATTCTATTTTCCTCCATCCTCTTTACATGTCCAAACCACCTTAGTTTATTCTTTTCAATTCTCTCATTTAGTTTTCCCATCCCAACTTCCTTCCTAACATCTTCATTCCTCACTCTGTCTTTCCTTGTCTTTCCTATCATACTTCTTAGGAATTTCATTTCACTGGCTTGGATTTTACTCTCTTGCCTGCTTGTCAGGGTCCAAGTCTCAGCTGCATAAGTTAATATGGGTACATAGTACACTTTATACATTACCTCCTTGCTTTTCCTTGGTACTTCCTTATCCCAAACAAGTTTTCTTACACTTTGATAGAATGCATTGCTCTGCTGCACCCTCCTGCCAATCTCCATGTCCAACCTACCAGTTTGCATCAATTCACTTCCTAGGTATTTGAACGTGTCCACAATTTCCAAACTCTGACTTCCAATTTTCACAGTGCCCTTTCCTTGTCTTTCCCCTCTTGTCATCACCATGGTCTTACTTTTCTCTATACTGATTTTCAGGCCATACTTCTGAATATTTTCGTTCAGTGCATCTAGTTGTTTTTGCACTTCTTCGGTGTTCCTTCCCCAGACCACAATATCATCTGCAAATAACAGTAACTTCATTTCTTTATGTTCATATGCTTCCTTTGTTTCCTTTACAATTTCATCCATCACCATTATGAACAAGAGAGGTGACAGCACACTCCCCTGTCTTAGTCCAGTCTTGTTCCTAAACCAATCTGTCTTTCCAACTGGGGTCAGTACCCTGCTAACACAGTTGTTGTACATTGCTTGCACCATTTCCAACATTTCTCTTCCCAGTCTCTTCTTTACCATGGTTTCCCATACCTTCTCTCTGGGGACACTATCATATGCCTTTTCTAGATCTATGAAAGTCATGATCAAATCCTCTCCATATTCCCAGTTCTTTTCCATCACCTGCCTCAAGCTAAAGATTGGGTCCACTGTGGATCTTCCACTCCTGAAGCCATACTGTTCCTCTTGCAACTCTCCCTCCACCTTTCTTCTCATTCTTCTTTCTAATATCCTTTCCAGTATTTTTACTATCTGTGATATGAGGGTGATCCCTCTATAGTTATCACACAAAATAACACGTAGTATTTTGATTAATGAACGGCGGAGAGGAGAAAATTACACAAAATTACACAAGAATGAAGCACTGTAAGAAAACGTTAATTTACGTAGCCGGTCGTCAATGCACCAATACAAAACTACATAAATTAACGTAGCCCGTCATCACCCAGTAGTAGTCAAAATTCAATCGCTAACGGGAGTTTAGATAGTCCCTAAATATCTCTATAGTAAAAAAAATCCACAGCCTGCTTCCAGTCTCCGACCGGGTCAGGAATGGAATGAATGAAGCCCCCATCTAGCGGCGAGGATATGAACTGTGCCGGCTGCCGAGGCCCGACGCACTCCTCTGGGGCAATGATTAAATGAATGACAGATGAAATGAAATGATAGTGGAGAGTGTTGCTGGAATGGAATGTTGACAGGGAAAACCGGAGTACCCGGAGAAAAACCTGTCTGCCTCCGTTTTGTCCAGCACAGATCTCACATGGAGTGACCGGGATTTGAACCACGGACTCAGCGGTGAGAGGCCGGCGTGCTGCCGCCTAAGCCAAGGAGGCTTATTTGTTATAGTAGAAATATAAGGGAAAATTATGATAAGATATGTCATAAATATCCATGTCCTAGTAATGATATTCAACAATTTCGGATGGTAGAACTACTTTTTATTCACACATAACATAAAATATACATATCGCACATTAATAACAAAAACTTTTTGTTTTACAGGCTATATACGATTTGGTGCAGCATCTTCTAGTTTATTATTTTCCAGGAATGCACTTGTGCCGCAGTAAGTTTGATGTGGCTGATTTGTGTCCTGAGTATGAATACACGTTTTCACAGGTAATACATCCTACTATATCGTTCACCTTTTCGTTTCCATTGAAAACTTAACCAAATGTCAGCCATACCGTTCACTTGAGCTTTGATTCACGAACTATAGAATATTCGCCCTAATTTATTTTAGTAGATATTTTATCCATGTTGGTGAAATGAAGTTCAAACTCCCGGTCGCGATAACATTCACCAAGTGAACTTCTCTTTACGCTTGGAGAAAGGGATTGAACATTTGGCGGGAAATTCCAAGTCAGTCATCATCCTTCTGCCTCTTGATCCATGTTCGCATAGTTGATGTCATAACTCTCTCCGTTGCAATATCACAGCCCACGTGTTTCAGTACCAAGTTGGAAATAAATCTACAGATCTTCCAGGATAGCTTAGACTGCGAAGTACAACTGACTTGAAGAATGTTAATGATGTCACCACGATGAACTAACAAGCTCATTGACAGCATTATATCTCGTACGTGTTGTGTTACCCATTTAAGATTTGACTGCCGCCGAGCCTGGCTGCGCAAGTGTTTGTGGTTTATTGTAGCTGCTGTCCCGCGGGACGAAGCGGAGAACACAGCGATGACAGATTGCGTTCTGCACATAAGTCAAGCAGCATTGCACGTCACAGGAGCTCATGTCACCACAGACAGTTAAACGATGACTGAGGCTGAGTCATATCCTACTCGCACAACTGTACCTGTCAACGAAGCAGGCTGACGTGTGACACAAGTAAACAAGGAATAATTCCCATCTCGACCGCCGTCAATCAATTCGTAAAAGGGCATAATAATAATGGCAGTGAATTGATGAGATGTCAAACATATGGTACTTAATAAATGTACTTGAAAGCATGTGGGTAAAATAATCTTCTCATGTATAAGTGCAAAACGTGCCTGAATATTTCGTTCGCAATAGGCTATAGGAGTACTTCTCTTTTAAGCATGAAGCTGTAGATTGGCATATTCTCAAATATGTAATATTATCGTAAGTTCCACATTGTATTCTAAAAACTATCTGCAAATTTACTCCAAAAATTATCCACAGCGTATCCGCTATCCGCACAGCCATTCAAATTACATCCGCGTGGCGAAATATTTTGTGGATATCCGCATCCGCACAGGGCTTTACTCATAACCTCAATTTCGACATGTCGCTACTTGCGAAATTAAAGCAATCGCGTGGCCGAGTAAAAGGCATGTTAACAACAATAGACAATTCTATTACAGCCGAAACATCAAAATCAGAAGCAAATGTTAAAATTAAAAAATGTGATGAAGTATGGAATGCCATTGGAGCAGTACAGATCAAAATAGAAGAAATGGAGATCACTGATGAATTTGCAGCACAAGAGTTTCAAGTGGAATGTGGAGGAGAGCAGCGTCTGTTCAAATCCATTTATCTCCATTCAGTTACATGTTTGCAAACAATATTATAGACAAGGGCAATTATTAGCTTGGAAATTAACAGATGATCACCAATGAGAACAGCTAGCAGTCTCGGAGAGCATCATTTTATTCTCGTTATTTCTCAGACTTCCTGGATGTTACCCCAGAGGCGATAGACTACATCAACAATATGCCTATAACCTTGTAAAGTGATGTACTTACGTTAAGCTTTTTGGCCTGGGATCTCACTTGCAGCAGCTCTCGGATCGAGTCTATGAAGCCCTGATAGTGGAAGTTGCACATACGTTCGATGTCCTTGTCATGACTCTTGATGCGAGCATCCAGACGCTCCATGAACTTCTGGTGTTCGTCCCCATCATAGATGGCTCTGAAATAAATAACAGTTCTCACATTAGCCACAATTCTCCTCGATCTGCTTCTTTTTTGAAAGCTCCAGCGAGCTACTTTGAACCCCACCCCCCAAAATAATCCTCGCCAAGAAGAAAAAGAATGAAGACAGAATAAAATGCAACATCGTAAGAAGAACAGCGCACGTCACCCATGTGCTTGGTCGAATGAACATAGATATTGCTGCCTTAGTGAAACCGGATTGTCCAGCGAAGGTAAAATTACAGAGTTCAGTTCAGGTTACACCATATTCTGGAAGGGAAAAGATGAGGGAGAGCGCCGTATTCATGGTGTTTGTTTCACTATAAAGACCACACTGGTGAATGATCACCAGCTAACTCCAACTGCTGTCAGTGAAGGAATTATGACCCTCCGAATCCCACTCTCTGGGGGTAACTTTATGACTTATCTCTGTGGGAATGAATTTTAGCAAGCGAATAAACTGAACACGTCTTGAAGTAGTTTTAAGTATAAAAACTGCATTTAAACGTAAGATTACATAAGATGAGATTTAACAGAACTTGACGTGACATGACTCGACACAAAAACTGTAACTGATCGTCTTAGTTTCTCGCAACTTCCACTTGACTCCTCTACGCGGCGCCACCGGGCAGTGTCGAAGCAGGCAGGAAACCCAAGAACGTTCATTATTTTCAGATTCCCACATCTCTGCATATGCTCCCACCTTGGATGCTGATATAGAAGTTAAAGACCAATTTTACAACCTGCTGAATGCAATCACCACCAAATTACCACCTAGAGACAAACTCTTAATGCTTGGCGATTTCAACGCCAGAGTTGGTAAAGATCATCAATTATGGAGCAATGTGATGGGAAAACAAGGACTTGGCAACTGCAATGCCAATGGTCTATTACTCCTTGGTCTATGTGCTGAACATGAACTCTTTATTACCAACACTCAGTTCCGCCTGCCGAATCGCTACCAAACCACTCGGATACATCCTCGCTCGAAGCAATGGCTATATCATCACCGGGCAATGTGATAATAAGGACATCCTTGTCACCAGGACAGCAAGAAATGTCGATGACTGTTGGACAGATCACAAGCTCCTTTTTTGCCGGTTGAGGATCTCAATCTGTCTCAAACCGAAACGATTCATCCACAACCTGTCCAGACGGAAATTTGACACTTCTAAACTCCAAGTTAAATCAATTGCTACAGATTACAGAAATGAAATCGCAAATAAGCTGGCTAGTCATCCAGTTAGCACAAATAGTGTTGTACAGGAATGGGCCACGCTTCAGAAGGTCATCACTGAGTCAGCTGAGGAAACAATTGGTTTTGTGAAGAACAAAAAACAAGACTGGTTTGATGAAAATAATGATGAAATTATGTGTCTGATCAATGCCAAACGGAAGCCCATCTATCCTTTCTTCAAGATCCATCTTCCAGTGTGAGAAAATCACATTTCGTGCAACTTAAGGGGAAATGTCAGGCACAAATCAGGGAAATAAAGAACAACTGGTGGCAGCAAAAAGCTGAAGAACTGCAAAGACTATTTGATGCCTGTGACCTGCAAAACTTCTATGCAGGCATCAACGAGATCATCATCAGGTACATTGAAAACTGCTGACAATTCTGCCATTTTAACTGATCAAGGACAAATTTTGGAGCGTTGGAAGGAACATTTCTCTGCACTTCTAAATCGTGCCTCCAATGTTGCCGAGGACTTTCTTCGCAATGTCCCTCAATAGCCCCAACAACCATGCATGGCAGTTCCGCCGACATTCCAAGATTTCACCAAAGCACTCGATCAACTAAAGCCGAGTTAGTTGAGTTAGCCGTGGTGGTTACGGCATGACTAATGGCAGTCGCTCACATCCGGGAGGCGAGGAGGTTCGAATCCCCCCGCCGGCAACCTTGAAGATGGTCTTCTGTGGTTTCCCATCTTCCTTCCAGGCAAATGCCGGGGTTGGTCCCTCACTATAGGCCACAGCCGCTACCTTCCAACTCCTCGCCCTTTCCTCCCCAACGGTACTTGTAGCTCACCCATTGGGTGTCCGTCTCGAAGCAGCTACAAAACTGGCGAGCCGAACATGTCCTCGGACACTCCCAGCACTAAAAGCCATACGCTTAAAGAAAAAAAAAAAAACTAAAGCCGAGAAAGGCTTCATGTCTTGATAACATTCCTCTGGAGTTGTTGCAAAGTGGAGGTATGGCTTTGAAGACTCGACTTTTTACACTTATCCTCTTAATTTGGGAAATTCGAGAAGTACCCGGCGACTTGAAGAATGCTGCCACCATCACTATCTTCAAGAAAGGCGATCGTAGTGTGTGTGGGAACTACTATGGTATATCGCTATTATCCATTGCAGGTAATGTTTTCGCAAGAATTCTACTAAGCCGGCTCGAAAGTATCTGAGAGGATTTTGCCCGAGTCTCAATGTGGTTTCCGAACCTCCAGGGGCACAACAGACATGATATTCTGTGCCAGACAACTCCAGGAAAAGTGCAGAGAGCAACAGAAGCCTCTGTATTTAGTTTTCTATGACCTGGAAATAGCCTTTGATGCAGTACCAAGATCTGCTATGTGGAAAGTATTAGCGCACTTTGGATGTCCAGATCGCTATGTGAAATTAGTTCAAGCTCTTCATGATGGTATGTCTGGGAAGGTTCTTCACAGTAACTCTGTATCCGATCCGTTTCCAATCACTCACGGTTTGAAACAAGGCTGTGTGTTTGCTCCAACACTCTTTGCATTGTATATGGCTGCCATGATGTATGAATCATCTTCTAACAACCCAGGCATAGAGATTACAGTAAGTTTCGCTTCGATGGAGGCCTTTTCAATCTGGCAAGACTTCGTTCACAGCGACATACCCAAGTTACCCGGGTGACAGACCTGTAGTATGCCGGAGCTTTAACAATCTGTCAATCGCTTTAGCACTGCGTGTGATCACTTTGGTCTTACCATCAATGCAAAGAAAACTAAGGTACTTGCACAACCTGCCCCAGGATTACCTCTTCCTGAGTTCAATATCTCCATCTTAGACTCAACACTCGAGCAGGTTGATCATTTTTCATATCTTGGTAGCATCTTGTCTAAACGGTGCACATGCGAACAGGATGTTGACAAAAGAATTGGGGCTGCCCATGCAGCATTTGGCCGCTTAATGCACAGAGTCTTCATGAATAAAGACCTGAAGATGAATACCAAACTCATGGTGTACAAAGCTGACGTCATCTCAACGCTACTGTATGGCTGTGAAACTTGGACACTCTATCGCCGTGATATCAGGAAACTTGAGCGCTTCCACCAACAAAAGATGAGATACATCTTGAACATTAAGTGGGAGGACTACATTACCAACACTGCAGTTCTTGAGAAAGCGCAGCTCAATAGCATTGAGGCAACCATCATTGCTCATCAACTGAGATGGTTAGGCCATGTTCACCGTATGGGTGATACCAGGCTTCCACGTCAATTCCTTTATGGTGAACTTTGCTCCGGCACTAGACCTCATGGGGCCCTTCTGAAGCGTTTTAAAGACCAGCTAAAACACATCATGAAGACGACTGGTATACCTATCCACTCATCGGAAACATCTGCTGCGAACCGTTTACTGTGGCGGAACTCTACATCGACCGCTATTAACTTATTTGAAGAAGAACATCGCAGACATGGAGAGGCCAAAGGACAAGCAAGGAAGCTTCGTCAATTACAACCCCGCCCTCCCCCGACCATTCAGTGCAATTTATGTGGGCGCATGTTTCATGCCAGGATTGGCCTGTTTAGTCATCAGAAACACATCCACAAGCTAGTCTGAAAAGCTCTATGCAGGAAGAAGTATGTGTACTCTGAATCGAGTTACCGCCGCCGATAACAAGTGTCGAGAAACAGCGACTATTCTAGGACAATGGAGCCAATCGATCATAAAAGTGCTGGAGGAATTGGAGATCACAATGATCCAGGTAAATACAGAGGAATACTAGAAAACACTTCCTTCAAAATATTTACAAGATTAATAACAAATAACATAACTAAAATAATAGACGATAATGAACTAGCCTTTAGGAAAGGGAAATCAACACTAACAGCAATCGGAACTACGGGATGCCCTGGAAGTAAGGAAAGGCTTTTGACTACATAGAGAGGGAACTAGTGAAAGAAAAACTTGAGGGAACTCTATGAAAAGAAAACACGTGGACAAGTCCTATGCTGGAATGAAATAAAATTTTCTGATAGTCTTTCAACATCCGAGCCAATTGAAAGGGGTATTACAGGGAGAGCCGCTAAGCCCCGTTCTGTTTATTCCAGCGGCAGAAGAAAGGGAAGGAGTTGCCTATGCGGACGACATTGAAGTAGGAAACAAACATCATGGTGGAATAGACTCACTCAGGAGGCTTCTATGGGACATGAAGATCCCGCGCCCTCTCACAAAATGCCTCCACTGAGTTGTTGCCAGTTGTCCACATTCAGATGTCTACAAAGTTTGGAGATTTCATTTTCCTACTGGCCTTTTTCCTCTTGGTTCTTCTATGAAGATTTGTAAGACCATCCTATCATCTCCCAGCCCATTGAAGTCTTCTGGACTTGAGTTTTGGTGCTTGCTGTGATAGTGAGTATGCCTTTATTTGATCTTTCTTTCCAACTTTGAGATGCGGGGTCAAAAAATGGTCCAAAGATGTTCCTATACACTTTATTTTCGACAAACTGGTGTTCTTCCTGTTTTGTTAAACTCCATGATTGTGCGCCATAAGTTAGATGGTATTGTATATTTTCAGTTTCGTATTTCTCGTCAAAAATTTGGATTTTAGTATTTGAAAGGTTCATGCCGGTTCCTTGCTTTTATAGCCTGGATCCCAGAGACTAGTACACTTTAGCCTTCTGTATTCTAACTTTAATTTCCACTTCTCTACGATTCTGTTCATCAATCAAGACTCTGAAGAATTTGAAAGGTTCAACCCGCTCAAAACTATGCTTGCCAATAAGAAGAGGTAACTGATTCCCCAACACGTCAATATTCCTCTTCATTACCATGCACTGAGTGTTTTAGTCATTAATTCTAAGGCATAATTTTGAAGCTATCTCCTGAAGTTCAACAAACAATTTCCTTCTCAAAGTCAATGTACGATGGATATCATCTGCGTATGCAAGCACTTTATGACACTGTCCGAGATGGATGCCAGCCGGATCTAATAACTTGTTCGAGAGCAATGTTGAACAGAGCTTTGTGAAAGGGTCACATCTTCAGGAGAGTTCTACTTATATTGTCATCCATACACAATGTACACAGGTTAATAAGTTTAATAAGTCTGTCATGACATTCCACAGGCTCTCTCTTTGAACTGCTTGGAGGGATCCATTGATTATATTCCCACACTTTCTCACAGTGCAATAAATACCAATTTGAGATAAATGTTGAAAAGACTGAGAACTGGTGGGAGAAGCAGCAACAATTGTCCCAGGCTACAAATAACAATACAGACCAGGGCAGGAAGCAACACAACGGCAATGGCAATATATACTAGCATAAGGTATTGAAACAATTCGAGAACACATAACACAGTCTACATGAAGAAAGTGATTGGGGTATCCAAGTATACACGATCGAGGCTTGCAAGAGCAACTACATGAAGAAAGTGATTGGAGTATCCAAGTATACACGATCGAGGCTCACGGGATAAACTACATGAAGAAAGTGATAGGGGTATCCAAGTAAACACGATCGAGGCTTGCAAGAGAAACTACATGAAGAAAGTGATTGGAGTATCCAAGTATACACGATCGAGGCTCACGGGATAAACGACATGAAGAAAGTGATTGGAGTATCCAAGTATACACGATTGAGGCTTGCGAGAGAAACTACATGAAGAAAGTGATTGGAGTATCCAAGTATACACGATCGAGGCTTGCGAGAGAAACTAAATGAAGAAAGTGATTGGAGTATCCAAGTATACACGATCAAGGCTCACGGGATAAACGACATGAAGAAAGTGATTGGAGTATCCAAGTATACACGATTGAGGCTCGCCGGAGAAACTAAGGACAAACTTGCTCCTAAACAGATAATTTTAACAACACTCAGGAAGAAGAGAGAAGACATTCCAACAGAATTTTACGGCACAGGAGTCATGATAGTTCGAGAATGGACAAAGGAGAATTTCGAACTATGACGAGTGATAACCAGACTGGCAGTTCATGGATTTCACCATCTTATCTGCAAAAACACAGCACACCATGAACCAAATGAATCGTGTGAGTGTTAACATGTGAATGCTACCACATACTACTAATCATTAAGTGCATACGCAAAGTGTATTGGCCATTTGGCTGCAAGAAATGTATTATTATTCTGCATTGGAGTTTTCAAAACAGACCGACATAAGATGGATTAAACCCACTTCAGTAGATTCATTGGTGTACTAAAAGAAGCAGCAAAACGTAAAGAATATATCCCTGGCTGCAATGAAGACAATGGTGATCTGATCTTCTACAATCATTAAATAGACGAGATAAATGGCTAAAAACAGTAGAATCCTTGATCATACTCACTCCAGCAGAGAGACGGGCTTTACTTCGAAAACTGGACTCAGCAAAAAATACCACGAGTCAAAAATGTAATATGCAATTTTCAAAAGAAAAATA
Source organism: Meconema thalassinum (assembly GCA_946902985.2). Classification (NCBI taxonomy): domain Eukaryota; kingdom Metazoa; phylum Arthropoda; class Insecta; order Orthoptera; family Tettigoniidae; genus Meconema; species Meconema thalassinum. Next base: position 277,173,353 of record OX336388.2, read on the forward strand.
TGTATTGTCCGTTGAGCCACTATATATTTAAACACAAATAGTGCTAAATGTTCCGGCATAACTCAACAAAATGACAGTGTTTCGCCCCGGTGTGCAATTGGGCTCGTCAGTTGGTTAAAGCACACCTCACCAAGACACTGTCTAGTACACTGGGAAGGCCATTGCAAGACGTATTTGATACATGTGTATCCACGCCACGAGCAAAGCCAGTGCACTATGGGAGTCAAAACTCCTCTCCAAAGCAATTATAACCTTACCTTGGCATTGAATATATAATTTTCAAAAGAAAACATACCTAGTCAAATCATACGGTCTAGTCTTATGTAATACAAAATATCCAACTCGTGTAACACAAACTAGCTCTACTCTAATCGATCATGTATTGGTGAACGACTGTGACAAAATATGTAATGTCTATAATATTGATAATGATTTGAGTGATCACCATTTACTCATCTGTGAAATGAGAAACAAAAAGATAAACAGGAACTCAATATGTGATGATAGGCCAATAGAAAAGGATAAAATAAACTACAAAAAACTTAATAAATATTTAATAACTCAAGAATTTGTATGCAATGAAACTAACATCAATGACTACTACAATAAATTCTGTGATTTTATTAATAAAGGAATAGAAGCCTGTACTATGAAATATACGAATAAGGAGCCAAGTGCCCCACCAATAAAACCCTGGATCACACAAGATCTTTTAGCACTAATACACAGGAAAGATAAGATGTATACAAAAACCAAAGTTAAAAATCCATCTGCAGAAATTTTAGAAGAATATAAAATTATTAGCAACCAAGTTACAAAACTTAAGAGAAACCTACAAAGGAACTACTTTGACCAAAAAATTCAAAATGCAAATAATCAGAGGGAAGTGTGGAGTGTTGTTAATGAGATGTTAAATAGACCAAAGAAGGGGAAAAATGAAATTCTCAAACTTATAGTCGACGGCACAAATGTCGAAAAAAAGGAAAATATATGTGATGAAATTAATAAATATTATGTCAATATTGCTAACAGTATATGGGAAAATCAAGGAAACGGTTCTACCTCGGGCATTACAAGCTATAAAAATACTACTAGCACTAAGACAATCTTTATGTTACCTACTGATGCTAATGAAATACAATCAATTATAAACTCCCTAAAACACAAAAACAATATAAGTGAGGACAACACTACTAATGTCATGCTACAATTGTGTCTTGAGGGCCTTACACCATATCTTGTCAAAATAATAAATCTTTCACTGATGACTGGTGTATTCCCCGATGCCTGTAAAGTCTCTAGGGTTGTCCCGATCTACAAAAAGGGGACAAAACCCACCCATCAAATTACAGACCCATTAATATTATATCTGCCATCAGCAAGGTTCTAGAAAGCGTTGTTAAACGAAAACTTATGAATTTCTTCATGAAAAATGATTACTTTGCAAACTGCCAATATGGGTTTATTCCAAATAGAGGAGCTGATAGTGCTATATTTGAAGTAGTAACTGATGTAGAAAAGGCATTAGATGAAAACAAACTAGCTGCTGGTGTACTAATTGACCTTCAAAAAGCCTTCGATCTGGTTAACCATAAGATTCTCCTTAATAAAGTAGAATTTGCAGGCATCAGAGGAGTGGCACATGATTGGTTCAAGAACTACCTCACTAACAGAAAACAATATGTTGCAATCGATAATGTAAAAGGGTCTCAAATGAGAATTGACACAGGAGTACCTTAAGGTTCTGTCTTAGGACCAATTCTTTTCTTGGCCTATATTAATGATTTAGTATTATTAGAATTGAAAGGCAAACTTAAACTATTTGCAGATGATATTTTTATACTCTATCTGGGAACATCTGAACAGGAAATTATGCTAAATATTAATTATGATCTCAATAAGCTGGTGGATTGGTTGAGAGCACACAAAATGGTTATCAATATCACTAAAACAAAATATTTATTCTTCCATAAACCATCATACAAGATTGAGACCACAAACATAGTCAACATAGCCAACAAAGAAATAGAAAGGGTTAAATCGGCAACATACTTAGGTATCACACTAGATAGTACACTAACCTGGGAAAATCATGTAGAAAATGTAAAACATAAAATCAGCCCTTTAATTGGTATTATTTTCAGATTAAGATATAGCTGTCTTACTAGCCAACAATTGAAAAATATATACTTTGCTCTGATACATTCACATCTAATGTACATGAATTTCATATGGGGATATTGTAAGAAGGAGCTGATAAAAGAACTTGAGATACTCCAGAAACATGCTATAAAATCTATCTTTGGACTTCCTTGGCTCACACCCTCAAATGAATTATACTCAAGAACTAAAATTATGCCACTGCAAAAACAAATAGCTATGTCAGCAACAGTATTTGTATACAAATTAGAAAACAAATTGATACACACACACATCCATTTTACCCATGCAAATGACATTCATCATTATGCAACAAGAGGAGTAAATCAAATATTCACCAGCCATTCCCAATCCATTAAATTTGGAACTAAAGGAATTATGTCCTCTATAATAAAAGAATACAACTCGCTACCATTAGGCATAAGGGAAAGTTTCTCTATAAAAACATTTAAGAGGAAAACAAAAGACTTCCTATTAAGGAATGAATAGCCCATGTACAATAGCCTTAAGCAATGCAATGTATCATACCGAATTATCTCTGTAAAGTTAGTCACTAGCAATCTAATATAAGTTACTATTAAATTAAACAATAATGTTACAAAAATTATATATATGCCATGCTGTAACTATGTTACTTGATTGTCCCTAACACGAGCTCAGGCTCATTGGGACCTATGTAAATAAATAAATAAATAAATAAAAAAAAAAAAAAAAAAAAAAAAAAAAACTGTTGCCTAAGATACCGTTTGGTATGAAAAATTGCTACTAAAATTTATTACTGTCATACCTTATCGAAAGTTAACCATGGTAATAAGCAATCATCATCATCTTCATTTCCCGTTTCCAGCTTCCTGGGTCGGGTTGTGAATTAAGGACCTCTATCGTTGCCTGTCTCTCCACCACTCCTCTCCTGATTTTAGTACATCTTCGGGTTTTCCTCCCTTCTTTTCTACACACTCCCACACTGTATCTGCCCATCTCTTCCGGGGCCTACCTCGTGGTCTCTTCCCTGTCATCTTTTCACAGAAAGTCTTCTTTGGTACTCTCTCCTCTCCCATTCTCATCATATGTCCATACCACTTTAACTTTGTTGTTTCTATCCTGTCCTGCAGCTTCAATATTCCTGTCCTTTCTCTAATCTCTTCATTTCTAACTATCTCTTCTGGTCTTGCCCTCTATACCTCTTAGGAATTTCATCTCTGCGGCTTGTATTCTACTCTCCTCTCTTTTTGTAGTAGTCCACGCTGCAGCTGCGTATGTTAGTATGGGTCTGTAGTAGGTTGAATATAATACTTTTTTGCATTTCTTTGGGACATCTCTGTTCCACACAATACCCCTTACACTCTGGTAAAAACTGTTCGCTTGTTGTATTCTCCTTCCAATTTCCTCAGTTATCTTTCCATCTTCTGTGATCACACTTCCCAAATACTTGAAACTTTTAACGACTTCTAGAATTTTGCCATTCAATTCTATCTTTCCTCTTCCTTTCTTCCTTCCTCTTGACATTACCATTGTCTTGCTCTTCTCTGTGCTTACTTTCATCCGAAATTTCTCTATCTCTTGGTTCCATACATCTAGTTGTTTTTGTACATCCTTTTCATCCTCACCCCATATAACTATATCATCTGCAAACAGCATGGCCATTGTTGCTTCTTGTCCCAATCTCTGTTTGACCTTCTTGTGGATTTCATCCATGACTATGATGAATAATAATGGGGACAATACACTTCCCTGTCGGAGACCCGTTCCCACTTTAAACCATTCTGTTTCTCCTATACTGGTCTTCACGCTACTGACACAATTTTTGTACATAGCTTTTAACATTTGGACTTCTGCTCTGATAACTGTTCTTTTTCTTAATACATCCCAAACCACCTGTCTAGGCACACTGTCATATGCTTTCTCAATATCAATAAATGTCATCACCATGTCTTTTCCAAATTCCCATCTTTTCTCCATCATTTGCCTTAATGTAAAGACTAGGTCAAATGTTGATCTGTCTTTCCTAAAACCATACTGTTCTTCTTGCAACTCTCCTTCTATCTTCCTCCTCAGTCTGCCTTCCAATACTCTCTCAAAGAACTTATCTACATGAGCAATAAGAGTGATCCCTCTGTAGTTATTACATTCCTTTTTGTCGCCTTTCTTAAAAATCGGGATAATTAAACCCTTTCCCCATTCTTCTGGAATTTCTTTCTTCTTCCAAATTATTCTAAATAATCTATACAGCCACTGTATCCCTACTGGTCCCGCTGCTTTTATCATTTCCGTGGTCACCTCATCCACTCCTGCTGCTTTACCACTCTTCATCTTCTGTATGGCTTCCTCTATTTCTAGCATAGTTATCTGCTTTTCTTGTTGTTCTTCTTCTTCTTCTTCCATTGTTTCTTCTTGTTCCCTTTCATCTTCCAGTTCAATGTATTTCACATTTAGTAGCTCTGAAAAGTATTCTTCCCATCTATTTAATATATCATCTCTTTGGTACAATATCTGCCCTGCTTCAGTTTTTACAAATTTTGTATTTTCCCTACTTTTTACACTGTTTTTCACGAATCCATATAGTGCCTTCTTACTTCCTTGGATATCCTCCTTCAAAGTTTCTGTGAATCTTTCCCAACTTTTCCGTTTTTCTTCTTGTACAATTTTTTGGCATGCCTGCTTCTCGATATTTTTGTAATTTCTCTGCATAATAAGCAATATGCTGAATAATAGGTACTTCTAAGTGTATTCTGAGGCCTCTAAATAATGGGATCCCTCAGGGTTCTGTGTTGGCCCCACTTCTTTTTTCTATACACCTCTTATCTACCAGAAACCAAATCCCCAAAAATTATATATGCAGATGGTATTTCCTTGTTAGCCCAGGGTGTAAGCTGTAAGCTTCCCTGAAGTTGAAGCAACATTAACATCAGATCTGAAGAAACTGACAGAATTCTTCAAACTTCATCTTCTTTATTAGTGTCAGAAGTATCAATAAGCTTGTTTAAAAAAGCATTTAAATACAGGATATCTACTTTTCTACCATACATATTCTATACAGGTCTAAAACAAATCACATATTGGGTAACAAATTTGAGAGCTAGATGATTTCTGCCCGGTATTGCTGGAGGAGGCTGAATAGTGCACTTTGAAGGGCATAAGTCACACTGACATAAATGTTGGATTGTCTGCTGCTCTCCACATTCACTAAATTATGAGTCACTTGAGAAACCCCACTTCCGCAGATTTACTTTTGTTCTGCCGACTTCTGTGCGGAGTCTGTTAAGGGCTTTCCAGGTTGTCCACTTCTCCTGGTGTCCACATGGAAGACTTTTCTTTGGCTCCATCCAGTTGGAAAGGTGGTTAGTTCTTTCTTTCCACATCTTGATCCTAGCATTCTCTGCTTTCCCTTGAAGCTTAACTGATGTGCGCAGGAAACACTTTCTAGATTTCAGCCTCCGTGTGGCAGGATGGTATCCATAGAGGGGATATGCTCCTGAAGTAGATGATTGGAGCCTCTCTTTGTTAGCTGCTACCTCCCTACGAATCCCACCAGCTAGGAGTTGGATCTTCTCAATAGGTGTTGGTTTTAAGCATCCTGTAATGATCCTGCAACTTTCGTTGAGAGCGAGGTCGATCTGCTTCGTATGAGCTGACCTGTACCAAACCGGGGAGGCATATTTGTCTGCAGAGTAGCATAGAGCTAGAGCTGATGTTCTGATTGTTTGTGGTTGTGTTCCCCAACTGGTTCCTGACAATTTGCCAAAGATGTAAGTATCTTCAAACTTACTTCCCTGTGACCAAATCCTCAAAAGACTGTTGTATCTACCTTCCGTATTCGGAACAAGTTCTTCAACATTGCAGCAATCCTAAATACCTTGGTGTGACTCTGGATAGATCATTGATGTACAAAATCCCACAGCAGCTAAAATCAAAACCCGGAACATCCTTCAGAAGTTAACTGGGACCACTTAGGGTGCCAGATCCACAGCTCTGGCTCTTTCATACTGTTATTCTACCTGGCTTAACAGTGCTCACACAGCAATGCATTCGTTCTACTAATGCTCCATGGTTACCGGCTCTAAGTAACATTCCCCCACCACATGTCAGTCGTTGCTGTACACCTACAAAAGAATCAACACGAATCCACTATTACCAATACATGCAAAACATCCAGTTCATCAGCTCATCGATTAAAGTCCAGACACCCGTCGTGGCGAACAGCAGAGAGCTTGCTGACCAACAACTTCAATATCAAAGTTGCCGGGATTAATCAATGGCAGTAAAAACTTCCCTGGCACACCATGGATTAATTATTAATCCCTGGGAAAGACCTGCAGGGCTGGTGCTTGTTGAGCCTGAACAGGGCAGGTGTGGACGTATGCTACATCAAGTCCTCTCCAAATTGTGACTGTGGATAAGAGAAGCACAGAGCGCTCAAGAGCCTTCAGTGGTATACAGGCTGTTGACTGTCTTCTGCAGCTGGAAATTGATCATTTCAGACTAGGAACTTGAGATTATCTATTACTGTATATGTAATGTAACACTTCATCATACGATAAATACATAATTATTCTGCGTTAGAAGTGACTCTGTACCATCAACTTAAAATCCCTAAACTCCTTCATTTATGTAGCTTCTTGCTTAAACCAAGTTTTAACCAAAAACTGAAAAGATGTTTCTTCTTGTTCTTTCGAATAACCCATTTGGAGGGTACAATGAATCAACGTTGGCTATTGTCCATTGTATTCAATTTCCCTTGTTTCCAAATTTCTTTCATCCTTCTAGAGTGTCGATCTTACTCCTCTCGAGTCCACTTTCTGCGAGTTGTTTGTCTCTTCCTTTCTTGAAATCCTGTCTTTTGAATAGCTTCTCTGAAGAGTGATCTGTTTGCTATTGTGTCTGTCTGAATTCTGGTGTTTGTCAAATCTTTGTCAATTTCAATGAGCCATGTGGGTTTGGATTTGTAACTAGTCAGTAAGTTGAAGATCTGTTTAGTTAGTCTACTATTTTCATTCTATAAATGTGCCCGAGAAACTGTAATCTTCTCTTCCTCATTACATCAGTTTATTTTTCACATTTCAAATATAAATCTCGATTTGGTCGTAACCTTTTATTTTTATATTGGTCCGTTTCACATGTTCGAACCTTGTTGACTAAAATGTCGTTATGGGTCCAAGTAATCGGTTCTTTGCAGCAAGTTTTTGTTCTCTGGTTGGCTGCTCTTAAAATATGTTGCCTGCCTCTGACAATAAAATGTTACTTGTTTGCTGGATTTGTTGTGTATCATGTTTTCTACCTCTTAGAGGGAAGTGTCTTTACATGTTATGGAAAGATACACGCCAATAAGTGGGTTTGGAACATGTTACTCATGTGACAGTAAACCTAGTACTGTGGAGCACAATGACAACTCCTGATAGTGTTCATTGTTAATGTAATATAGACGTCTTATAGCATCGTTCACATTGTTTAACACCTACCTTCTTGTGAGGGAACAATATTAAAATTATTCAACGATTGGAAGATGAAGTCACCATTCTGCAATACTGTACGTATAGTAAATCGGTGCATATTATACAGTGAATCCGGGAATATTTTACGCAGCGCCTACATGCGTCTGCGAGAGCTAGCTACAGCACGGCTGCGCTTGCAACATCTCTACTTAGTATAAAACAAAGTCCCCGTTTCTTGGATGTTACTGGTAAACTCAAGAACCACTGGGTAGATTTTGATGCGGTTTTCACCATTCTGTAAAGGATAGATCGAGTATGATTTCTGTAGAAAATAATTTATTTATGATCAAAGGAAGCAGAGCAATAACGATTTTAGTGGAATAGTCGATAAAAAACCTGACGTCTGAGAGCTTTGTAAGCTTACGCAGGGTAAACCGTTAAAAATATCTAAATACTATTAGTGTAAGAATTGTTCAGCATGAAAAGTTATACAAAAAATTCTGCGAGAGCATATGTCTATCTTCCATACATCGCCCACTATAAGGGAACAACAGAAGCATGTCTCTTACAGCTTTATGTGCTGTCGACTTGGAGATTGCTGTTTGTTGAGCTAATTTTCGTGTTAATTTACTTGGGCTTCACAGCATTATATCGGAGATTTCATCAAGTTTTTCGTCTGTTAGAAGCGTAGGCCTGCCTGTTCCCGGTACATCGTGAACTGAGCCAGTCACACGAAATTTACTTACCAAATCCTGAATGGTATCACGGTTTGGACACTTTGAATTAGGAAACCGCGCCTGAAATCTTAATTTTACATTTTCTGTAAACAGATCGCCTTCGCGAGAAACGTATTTCACCAAAAAAACTCTCTCTTCAGTAGTAAACATTACCGCCTGTACACTGTTGCACTCTTCCAATAATAATCTATCCGAACGCTCACTGACTGTAATACGCGCTGCAGGCTCGTGCGCTTATCGCGATGCACATCGACAGCTCACACGGGAAAGTCCCGCTTTGAAGGACACAGTGCAGTGCAGCCACAGCTGCACGTACCCACTGCGGAGAACATTCTCATCAAGTTCAAGTAAATGCAGCAATGACTAATGCCAGTGCGCTTCCCTAGCCCCTAAAGTATTTCATAAGATAAGAAATAAAACTCAACCCTTATAATGATGAATATGCTTCAGAGGAATCCAGGGTGATTTGAACACATGATAACTATAATATTCAACAAGTTTTGTCAGTAAGAACTAAAATGGATAATATAAGAACATCTAAATAGGTGAAGAAACAAACGATCTATACAATGTAAGTACTGTTTGGTCCTCATCAACCGAAAACTATTGCATAATCACATATGTGTAGTTAAATTATGTTATTACTATGTTAGCAACTAAATTCATATTTTAGCCTTAGGTTCTGTTACAAATTAGCATAGTCATAGGGCAGGATAATTACCAATCACAATATAACTTGAACCACAAAGACAAATACTATTAATAACACGCAACTATTTCGGTATTGCCTGATTTGTGATACGTAAGAAGTTCATACTGTGAACGTTACCAGTAGTAGAACACACCTTAATGGAGAGTACATGCAATACCAACTATCAGAATGTAAACATTCAAATTCTCCCATAAAAGCAAGACTACTAAATTAGACCCGAATAATGCATATGGTTTCGATCAGCTGAAGGCAATACTTATGCATAAGATGCAAAGTCATTTAGACCACCTCGTGGATTAGCGGCTAACGATCTCCGCTCTCGCCTCGGAGGTTTTGTTTCAAATCCCGGCTCTGCCAAGAAATTCTAATTCTGGTCTGAGGGCTGGAACGGGGTACACTGTGCCTCCCGGCGCAAAACATGGAAGTGGTCTTCCACTGCAAGCAAATACCATGATCCTAACTGCAGGCCACAGCAGCCTCCTTTCCAATCCTCATCTGAATTACAAATTTACACACTACTACTACTACTACTACTACTACTACTACTACTACTACTACTACAACCAACACAGTAACACAGGTTATGAGATAAATTCCATACACACTCAAGTTCATGGGGCAAAGCCTGTAAATCAAATCAACACCAGAAACTAGATCATTTGAACTCACTTAATCTTAATACTAAGCTTCGAGAGACGTTATGCCACATGCAATGTAATTCGTCTTTTATTTCAATTCCCAACAACAACCCCTGTTAGTACAAAATATTTACATTCAGACTTTTTTGGCATTCATATTCCTAATGTTCTTATCGTGGTTTACGTAATAAATGGAGTGGCATAGAGTATTACAGAGATAGATGGAAACTTGGTGGTCACGTCTTCAGCTATGGCCTTGCCATTCCTTCGTCAGTCAATTTTCTGCCTACATTAGCCTTTGCTCGAGTGCCAAAAGGCCGAAATCAAAAGAATGGGAAAGACTATCGAAAATTCATAGGGACAGCGGTTCTTTCAGGATGCTGAACTACGTGTATACAAAATTTAGTTGAGATTGGTGGAACGGTGTACATTTGTATAGAGAACAAACACACATACAATTGCTAATTGAGAGTGTATCGTGTATAATTTAGGGTAAAAACTAAAACTAAAGTTGTATTGAATAGTGGATCTCTCAATTAGCAATTGTAAATTTTAGTACGGACCAAAATGGTAATTATGACGAACATCATAGATATATATATATATATATATATATATAACACACATACCTACAGACTTTCAGTGAAGATTGTAAATAGCCTCGAATAAGTGTTGGCATGCATTTTAACAGTGTCCTCATACTTATTTGTAATTTTTTTTAACTTGTTTACTATGGTAAGGACATGAAAGATGTTCGTATGTCATATGCTGGAACCTGAACTAGCGAGGAAGAATTTTCGTATCTAAAACATGTAACTTACTAGTGAAAAAGAAAAAGAAATGTAGTAGTGACGGGGTGGAAAGTCAAGAATGATTATATGAGATTTGCAAGTCAATAGGGATCCTAAAAAGGCTCAACAAAACAGATAGAAATACTTATAACATAGGTGTGTCAATTGCTCGTTATTACGTAGAAAATGTAATAAGTTTGGAATAATATTCATGACATGCACACATGTTAGCTGCTGTGTATATAGTTATCCAGAATCAAGAGGGATCAATGTTTGAGATGGAGCACACTACGTCATGTATGGTATCAACTCTGTTCTCATTGGAAATTTGTTTCTTAATTTAATATAAGAGATGATCTACAATCTGGTTTATACAACATAAGAAAATAAACACACACACTGTATAAATATTTGTACTTTCCTGATCACAATCTTTTATAAAAATTTACTACAAAAACATATTTGCAAAAATATGTGGAAAGCAACTTAAGTCAGATCCCTAGTTCCAATGAGTAGCCTCTCACAGCAGTGGTAGAGTTGAGTTGCTCATCAAGAAATAAACACTTACAAAAGGTCTAATCCAAATAAATATTTGTTTAAGTTTTTCCCAAACTCATCATGTTGGCCAAGACGGAAGGCAGCCATTAAAGCATTCTGGGCTTCACACATGTTATCATGACGCTACAAGATAAAACTGTGTCCAAACTGAACTTCCTGGTTAGAAGCGTGTGGCAACTTCCTGGACACCAAGACACTTCCAGTAGTGCATACCGTAGGCTACTGTTAACGAATGTAGTGATTAAGTGATGTCAATAAGGAAGTCTGTTTCACAGCAGAACAGCGAGAAGTTCCAGGATTACACACCAGATCCACAGATTTAAGTAAGAAATGGCAGCATAAAGACCAGGTCTTCCTATCATTAATGGCTTCACAAATGATCACAAGTAGAATCCAGAGTCTCACAACATCCTAGCATGATATCACTCATTTTTATTGGTTGTATAAATACAAATTTTGACTGATTTATTAACTTTCCTTTGCTTATCAAGTCAATGCAGTTTGGCTGCATTTCTCTGTTGTACAAATTGCATACCTTATAAGGCATGAAAACTTTCCATTCTGACTAGACTGAACATTAAATCTAGAATGTAATGTTGCTTCCTGGAGAGACATAATGGGCAAACCCATTTAAGGTTTGACTGTCGCTGCGCCACGGTTTGTTGATTATTGTAGCAGGAGCCCCGCGGGGTTAAGAGGAAGACACAGTGCAGTCTGCACATAAGTCAAGCGGCATTGTGCGCGCTACCTATCTTAGAAGCGCAGACAAGTGTCAGAGGAGAAAAATTAGAAAGAAAAGAAAGGGATTCTGCCTTTCCAATACTTGTATTAAACCTACTCACAGGTACATGTTTCGAAGGTAAAACTCCTTCTTCCTCAGCCTGTACATAAAAATAACAAAGATAAATTACCTTTATAAGAACATACGTTACATGAATAAAGATTTGTGAAATAAATAATATGAAGTTCAATTGTTTCCGTTTCTCCTTGGAAGGTCTTCCAATTGGATATCCAGGCCTGGGTGCATTAAAAAGGCGTTGAGTCAGGCCGGTGTTGTGAGTCGCTATTTGGTTGCGTCACCGTTTTTCGAACTAGTCTCTATGATGCCCTTGGAGAACATCATGGCAAAGAAATCAACATAATACCTGTAGTAGTGCCATGTCCCGCTGTATGTAGTGTCTTTGGGCGTGAACAACAGCAGATCAAAAAACGTGTCTCAAACAAATATCACTCCTTTGCTTGCCCAAAGACATACTAGGTGAGAAGGGGAAAGGAAATGGAGAACGGGAATAAAAATTAAGGGAAAAAATAAATGTGGAATGTTTATGAAGTGCCGTTGGCTGTTGTTTTGGGGTGGATGAATGCGAGAAATGAGTGATATAATCATTATTGATTTTGGAAAATAAATGGTATGAACTGTGGAATACAGCTGATCAATTTATCTATTACTATATAATGCGTCTATTAGTGTTCTGTATAAAATACTGGTTTCAAAAACTATTTCATTAAGATTGTGGGAAGGGTTAAATCTCTGTGCTTTGTCAATCACTATTTGTCCCAGAATATTCATGAGTGTGCCTTTGTTTTCTTGGTGTAAAATAACTAAATCGTTCTCTGGTTGTGAATTTGTGACCGGTTCCTACCATATGGTTGCCTATCGCCGAAAATTTATTATGTTTAGAGGCATTAACATGTTCCAAAAATCTGGTGTTGAACCCTCGTCCAGTTTGTCCCACGTAATCCGCTTCACAATCATTACATTTGATTCTGGAAATGCCAGAATTATTATATTTGTTTGTTTTATTGAGAATATGCGAGTTGAAAAATTTATTGTGATTAGTGTTGTTGGTTCTGAAAGCTACTTTTACTTTATATTTTTTGAGTACACTAGTAATGGACTCCGTCTTACGGAAAGAATTCATGATGAAAATTAATAAGTGTAAAACAAAAATACTGGAATGCAGCCGAAATAAATCAGAAACCTCTATGGAGATCAAATTGGCAGGTGAAAAGCTGAAGGAAGTAGGAGATTTCTGTTACTTAGGAAGCAGAATAACCAGTGATGGACGAAGCAAAGAGGATATAAAAAGTAGGTTGGCTCAGGCAAGAAAAGCATTTCTACAAAAAAGGAATCTGCTGACATCGAATATAGATTTAGGTATTAGGAAGTCATTTTTGAAAGCCTTTGTCTGGAGCGTGGCGCTCTATGGAAGTGAAACTTGGACTATTGGTGCAGCAGAAAAGAGGAGAATTGAAGCATTTGAAATGTGGTGTTACAGGAGAATGATGAAGATCAGATGGGTAGATAGGGTTACAAACGAAGAGGTATTAAGACGAGTGGGAGAGGAGAGATGTTTCTGGCGACTGCTAATGAAGAGAAGAGATAGGTTGGTAGGACACATACTAAGACACCCAGGAATAGCAAGCTTAGTTATGGAAGGAAGGGTCGAGGACAAGAACTGTAGGGGTAGACCAAGGTTAGAATATGTTAAACAGATTGCCTCGGATGTAGGGTGTGGTAGCTATGTAGAGATGAAACGATTAGCTCAGGACAGGGAGGCATGGAGAACTGCATCAAACCAGTCAAAAGACTGAAGACTCAAACAACAACACTAGTAATATTGTAGGTGGATTGATTCACAAAGGTGAACATTGCATAAGTGGAAGGTTCTTTATCCTCTTTTGCTAATCTGGAAGCGGGTTTGTTCTTCGAAACATGTATCTGTAAGTAGGTTCAATACAAGTATTGGAAAGGCAAAATCCCTTTATTTTCTTTCTAATTTATAGTTAGTCAATACGGACCTCAATTACTGACATTATGAGCTCATATCACCACGGACAGCTACTGGAGCCGAGTCATATCCTACACATGCAACTGTACCTGTCAACGAAGCAGAGTGACGTGTGACACAAGTAAACAGAGAATAGTTCCCATCTCGACCGCCAGCAATCAATTCGTGAAAGGGTAATACTTGCATATATCTGTTATCATCGTTCAAATAAAATGTACAGTGCTATTAAATTTGTGAAATATTTTGGCCACAGGTCATTTTAAAAACAATATCTGGCATATGTTACTGGGCAAGTTTATAAACTATTGAAAATAAATCAGGTTCTCAGCTTGGAATGCTTCCGATCCAAGGACGCCCAAGCAAAAGGCGCTACATAGCTGAAAGAATGTAAGGGCCGTAAATTGGGACCTTTGTGGTTTTTCTAATATAGCCTATGTACATTATTTGAGTAAACCTAGCATCTCTGATACAATATTAATGCTCGTGGTGGGTGGCATAGTCGGTAGCATGCTGAACTGCTATGGCCAAGATCACGGGTTCAAACCCAGCCGAAATCGTCTCATTTTTAAGAGCGTTAAAATCCTTCGGTATGTAAGGGGAAGTAAAGCCGGCGGGCCCATATCATAGATTTATGGAACGTAAAAGAACCTACCACTGAAAAGTATAGGTTTATATTTAACTAGTTAGAAATGCTCTATCAAGTGCCAACGTTCACTGCTAGGTGTCAGTGACATCTTGTAGCCAAAGTTGGAACCACTTGAAACTGAACCTGTTGGGAGCCCTCGGGCATAACATTAATTCTGGTGACATTGTAATTTATTTTAAAAACATTAAGGCTATTTTTTATTATTTAGCGTATGGCTTTTAGTGCCGGGAGTGTCACAGGACATGTTCGGCTCGTCAGAGGCTGTAGCTGCTTCAAGGGGACACCCATGGGGTGAGCTACAAGTTCCGTTCAATTTCAAGTAGTTCCAACTTTCGCTACCAGACGTCACTGACACCTAGTGGTGAACGTTGGAAGTTCGATAGAGTCTTACAACAAATTCAAAGCCTAGAAATTTAGCTTCACACAAGTTTACTTAGTGGAAGGATCTTTTACATGCCATAAATCTATGACAAGGGACCGCCGGCTCTACTTTCCCTCCGAAGGAAGGCATAGGCTACTGAAGGGTTTCAATGCTTGCGATCTTGGGCACAGCACTTCAGCATGCTACCAACTACGCCACCGAAGCCGAATTGTTTAACTATTGTAGATATTTAGGGATTACTGGGGGAGGGGGTAATTGTCATTGGGGAAAGCAAATCACTGGTGTTTCGAGGTGCTGGCTAGGAGATTAGGGAATGGGCTTATGCGACACCTCAACTGAATATGCTTCAGCTGTGTAGTGTGTGATCTGATGAGGATGATAATTGTTGTTTTAAGGGGCCTAACATCTAGGTTATCGGCCCCTAATGGTCTGGGTGATGGCAAAAATGACAATGAAATGGAAACCAGAACGAAAATTTAGTGAGACTGAAATGGACAAAATGGAACTCGGATTGAAACGACTCACTAAATTGAGAGTGGTAATACTCACAAAAGGGAATTTAGAAGGAAATACTCACAAAGGTATAGATTGAAAAATAGGCACAGAATGTAGTTTAGGTTCAAAACACGTACAAAATGCAATGTAGAGTCGAAATACTTACAAAATGGAAGTGAAATTCAAAATACTTACAAAAAGCAATTGAAATTGAAAATGCACAATGCAATTTAGATTGAAGAAGGCCGGTTCAGATTCAAAAGACTCACAAAGTGCAATTGAAATTCAAAATACTTACAAAATGCAAATGAGATCGAAAATACATAAAATATGCAATTGAGATTCAAATGACCCACAAAATGTAGTGTAGATTCAAAAAAAATTGCTTAAGGGACGTACATGAAAATGTCATTTTTCGATTTCTTTTTTATCGATTAGTACAACTCGTTGACAATACTTTCCACAAGTTTCAAAATCCAATTTGTATCTTAAGTGCCATAAAATAATTAAAATTACATCATTTCATTTTTCATTAATGCCTTTGGTGAACAAAATTTCAAGCTTCAATATTCAATTGGCATTTAGTGTCTCAGATTTACCAATAATTTTTAGTTGCGCTAAAACCTTAACACTCGTATGTGATGTGCAATGCCATAATGGAATATATATACGATCTTTAGCGATTCCTACGCTAAGCTTCTAACTCTCGAAGACCAAACATTACTGCAAACTCCTACTGGCCATGGGTATGAATTGCAATACGCAAGTATACTTGAAGTGCTCTAAAAAATAAAGTAAATAAGATATCAAAATTTGGTTCCACAGATATCTTTGAACTATTCTGAAGATGTTATGTGCTAAATTTAGTAACATAGAATTAGATGGTTTTCTAGAAAAGGTACATTTTAAGGGTAGATGTTTCAGAAAATTCATATATTTCTAGAATAAAAACGATTTAAGTAATCATCACAAAAATTAATACACATATACCCAAAACCCAGCTAACCAAGTATATTAAATTCTACAACATTATCATTAAATCTATGGGAGTTACATCAATTATTTTACTGAAGTGCAATTTTGCATACGTCCCCCCTTAAGATAATTTGGATACACTTGGAGCCAATTAACGAAAACAGCGCGAGAATCTTAAAGAAAAAAGGAAATATAATGAAAAGAAACAGAAGGCGGATCCCTAGACGAAGGAGAGACCAGGAAAGATGAGACAAGGCGGCAAAGTGAAGGACTCCGCATCAAGATCGTGGCAGTCCGCCGAAAGTTTAACACTCAGCACAACAACTTTGATGTGGGCAAGCTAAAGAACCAGCAGAGATTGGACCAATTTAAACTGAAGCTCAGAAATAAATTCCAGGTGTTGGATTCCGAGACAGAGAAGGATCTGTAGACTGTGTGGAGCGAGGTAAAGAATATCTTCGTGGAAACCAGTGAGATGCAGCTCGGGTACAAGAACTACCTGCGGAAAGAATGGATATCCGATCAGACCTGGGACAAGATAAATTATAGGAAGGAGATTAAGGCCAAGCTCAACACCTGCAAGACTAGGCAGCAGAAAGCTCACACACAAGCAAAGTATTCAACAGCAAACAGGGAGGTAAAGGGGAGTGTGCGGAAGGATCATAGGAGGTGGATTGATGAGCAGGCAGAGAAAGAAGAAGCGGCAAGAAGAGGGGGGCGTTAAGGAGCTCTATGGCATCACAACAAAGATGCTTTCGAAGAAAGGTTTTAATAAAACTAGGCCTGTGAAGAGCAAGACGGGCGAGATCCTCACGACGTGTGAACAGCAGCTGACTAGATGGAGAGAACACTTTGCGGAGGTTCTTAATAGAGATAGAGGACCAGAAAGTAAGCAGCGAAGAGAAGATGATGAGGAAGCAGAAAGTTACCCAAGCATTAGGCTTGACTCTCCAACTCGGGGCGAAATACGGACAGGGTTGAAGCAGATGAAGTGCGGAAAGGCACCAGGTCTGGATAACATCCTAGCGGAAGTACTGAAAGCAGACCTGGATATTACGATCGATCTGCTGCACCCGCTGTTGGAGAAGATCTGGAAGGAGGAGAAAATACCAACCAACTGGAAGAAGGGGATGATAGTCAAGTTACCGAAGAAAGGGGACACCACAAACTGTAACAACTGGAGGGGTATCACCTTGCTGTCCATTCCAAGCAAAGTGCTGGCGAGAGTCATCCTGAACCGTATAAAAGACTGCCTAGAAAAAAGGCTTCGGAAGGAACAGGCTGGATTTCGACAACATCGCAGCTGTGTGGATCTCATCAACACCCTCCGAATCATCCTGGAGCAGAGTGTGGAGTGGCGGAATACCCTTTACCTCACATTTGTTGACTTTGAGAAATCCTTCGACTCCGTAAATCAAAGAATCATGTGGAAGACCCTCGAGGAATATAAAATTCCAACAAAGATCATCAGAATCATGGAAGAAATGTACGCTGGGTATGAGTGCCAGGTTCTTCACGAAGGCAAATTAACAGAAAAGATAAAGGTCAGTTCCGGAGTGAGTCAGGGGTGTGTCCTTTCCCCCACTCTGTTCCTGTTGATCCTGGATAGTGTGATGAAGAAGGTAATGGGAGGACAGAAGAGAGGTATTCAATGGGGTATTAATGACAGGCTTGAAGATCTGGATTTCGCAGACGACGTTTGTCTTATGGCACAACGGTACCGAGACATAGAAGATAAGCTGGGGAGGTTGCAGAGAGAAGCAGAACGTGCAGGACTGATGATCAACACCAACAAGACCAAAGAGATAAGGATAAATTCTGACATCACGACTAGCTCGACAGTCAACGGAAAGGAAATTGATCGAGTTGAGTCCTTCCTCTACCTTGGAAGTATAGTCACAAATGATGGGGGAGCAGAGGAAGATGTTCGAAGCCATATCAGGAAGGCAAATGGTGCGTTTGTCCAGCTCTACCCCATCTGGAGAAATAGAAACATTTCCAGGAAAACCAAGCTCCACCTTTTCAATAGCAACGTAAAGTCAATTCTTCTCTACGGCTGTGAAACATGGTAAGTCACAAAACGGATCAACAACCAGCTACAGGAGTTCATTAACAGATGTCTGCGTCGCATCTTGAATGTGAGGTGGCCGGACACAATCTCAAATGAAGATCTTTGAACCATCACCAATCAACAACCGATTAGCATCCAGAATAAGGAGAGGAAATGGCGCTGGATTGATCACACACTAAGGAAGCCGGACGGAGCTGTTGAGAGGACGGCGCTAGACTGGAATCCTCAAGGCGCCAGGAAGCGAGGTCGACCTAAGAAGACCTGGAAGAGGACGATCGAAAATGAAATTGCAGAGGTGGACAAGAACTGGAGTCAAGTGAAGAGAATGGCCAGGAACCGTACTGTGTGGAGAAATTTCGCCAAGGCCCTATGCTCCTGAAGGAGCGACAGGAATTAAGTCAGTATTCATTAAGAAAAGATGTTACCTCATTTGCCCCTTTTCTGCCGTCAGTTTCAGGGTAAGCATAGAAAATAGCCTTGTTTTCAGACAAATGGTGGATATTGAAGGAAAAGAAGCTGAGTTGTCGCTTGTAATAAACTATGTTTGTAGAAACATTTGGACAGGGGAGATTTTTTGGAAATCTATGGAAACTGATTCCTTTCTACTCTTCATCCTTGCTTCTCTCTTGGGATTGTAAAAAGTGTTGCCACACTTGGCACACTCCGTACTCTGTAGAGCTGCATTCTAATATATGCAATAATATGACTTACCTCCCTCTTTCCCTGTTTACTACTGACTTACCTCCCTCTTCCCCTGTAGGCGAAATTTTGAATGTGAAGTTTCTCACTGACTAGCCTTCCTTTTGCTCTGCAATTTAGCTCATACAAAATATGCCACTCATGCTATATGGTTCGGTTCTTAACTCATTTTATCCCATTTGCTGACTTACCTCCCTTTTCCCCTGTAGTCTTCATTTACAAAAGATATGTAGAAGTACAGTTTATTCTAAAATCTATTGATTGATATCCAATTTCAAATTAACTTTCACATTGAATGTTCATCACAAACAAACTACGGTAGGCCTGCACTTCACAACGAGACTCAACTATATGTAATACTTTGTGAATCAAGAACTGTGAAGATGAATGAACCCAAGAACACATAGCATCGTAATTTTTACCACTCTTACTTGAAAAGCAGATAATGCAGGCTGCTAGGCTTTTCACGACAGATTGCTGTCCTCTTCAGTACCTGCCTACAATACAGCGAGCTTTGTCAATATGCGTGCACTGTTACAGTGTGTGTGTTAATACTCGAGTAAAAACTGTTGCGTCGTAAATTTTACGATGATTTGTGACTACGTAAGCTGAACTTGGTGAGGTATGTTTTGTAACAAAATGAATTTATACCACTATTCTGAATATAAGCCGGCCCCATGGTGTTGGGGTAGCGCGCCTGCCTCTCATTTGGAGGCCCCGGGTTCGATTCCCGGCTTTGTCAGGGATTTAGAAACAGACGTGAGGGTGGATGAGGTGCACTCTGCCTCGTGAGGACAATTGAGTGACAGTCTGACAGTGAGGCAGCACCCCAATCATGAAAACCAAGATTAACAGCCGAGGGGATCCGATGCACTGATCACGTGTCACCCCAATATCTGCAGGCCAATTGGCTGGGCAGCGGTCGCTTGATACGCCTGGGCCCTTAATGGGCTGTAGTGCCAGGCGTTATTTATTTTATTCTGAATATAATTATCCACTGAAGGGCCGAACACATGTTTCAACAATAAAGTAGAAATCATTCAAAGCGAAGTTAATACGTAGAATCAACGAATTTTCCAATATGGTTAATGTTTTTGCCTCTTATATAAGTATGTTACTGAAGGAAAGATTCCAACCCCTCAAAAATGAGAGTAAAGGGAAAAGATGAGTAAAATAGGAAGTAAACCCTAGGCCTGTTCCCTGGGGGCAGAGGGAGGTTGATGAGAGAAAAGTGGCACAAGTGGAAGCAACGCAGGACTTGTCTAGGACCCCATGATCACCAACCCACATCCCGTGAGTTGTGAGCCTGGCAGAGATTGGCATAGGAAAGAAGCAATGCCCAAGACTTTCCTAAGCTTTGTGTAATTCTCTTCAAACACATATCAGAAACCAATAAGGATAAGCAAGAAAGATAATTTATTATTTTCTCTTCCTTGTGTACATAAATGATATTGTAAATAATCTACCCTGCAGGTTAGTACTTTATGCAGATGATATAAAGATGTTTTTCTTAAAACAAACAATGATGTTCATAGGCATAACACAAGACAAAATCAAAACATTCATATTTCACACACACACACACACATACACACACGCATATCAAAAAGGAACTTTTCACACAGGAGTTAAATTATACAATAAACTACCCCAGTATATAAAACTTGCCCCAAAAATCAAAACCTTTGATAGAATGTTGAAAACTTATCTGCAGTGCCATTGTTTTTACTCTGTAGTTGAATATCTTATCGTATAGGAGCGATGAAATCTATAATCATAATTATACTTTTCTATTTTAAATGTAATACCTAGCTGTAAGTTGTTGTATTTATAGAATTAAGTTTTCATATTATGATAATCGAGTAAGGTGTAAATAGTTGTCCAATAAGAATGTATCTCTTAAGATCTGTTATTATAATAAGTTATAAACAGTTAATAGTATTAGTATTATATACCTATTAGTACTTTTATTTTAAAGATGTAAATTCTGACGTGTCCTATATCAAAAATGTATACAAGTATTTGATCAAATGGAATTAATAAAATCTATCTATCTATAACAAGCAATAAGGACTTAATACATGTTAATGAAGAAAGGACAGAAATTCTTCAGAAATCAACCTCTTGGTTGCAGGCAAATAAACTTATCCTAAATAGTAACAAGACAGAAGTAATATATTCCCATTTAAATAATTCAAGTTTGGATGATAATGATCACAGCTCTGTCAAGCTATTGGGGTTATATTTAGATATCAATGAAATGACAATAACAAAAAATACAAAGTTTCCGCCTAATCAACACAATTTGATGCTATATTATCGTCTCATGGGTACATGTTTTCGGAATTTCTAATAATTCCTTCTTCAGCCCTTTACATTTATGTTAAGAAACACCATTCCACAGACAAAATTGACCTCGTCAATGTCAAAACACAACTATACATTGATATTAAAACACTTAAAAACTATTAAAATTACAACATGACAAACTTAAGAACAATTAAAAACATTCCTATTGTTTACAGCAACATTGATATGTAATTGCTGTTATGACACATTCTTGCTAAGTGTGTGATGGTTAAAATACACAGTCATAATTAAACTTATATGTCGGGAGAAGATATGAGTATTTTGTTCGTGTCCATGAGCCTATGTAACTAGACAGCTTGTAGTAATATTAGATAGCGTGAAATTGGTTACAGTGATGGTGGTAATATATATATCAATGAACACCTGACCCCAAGAAATGAAACCATCGCCAAAAAGTGCCGTGAATTGAGACAACAGGGAAAAACCTTTGCAACTTGGGTCAGAGACTGCAAAATATACATTCGGAAAAATCAAAATGGACCCTCAAAGCTTATATCAAGTGCTGAAATACTGGATGAACTCGCCCTCTCAAACTAAAATCAATGTAATAGTAAGATATCTACTAAGTATTATCCCATATGGAACTAGAATTACAGAAATTAAATTTTTTAGGTAATGCTAATAATAATACACTAGAATTAACCGAGTGTAACTGTAATACACTTAGCGATTATTATAAGATTAAGGACAGTAAACAGATAATAACCGATACCAGTACACTAAAATGCGTACACATAAATGCACATAGCATAAAAAACAAGTTCGATGATATCCAAATAATGTTAGACAGAATCAAAGGTGTAGATGTCCTAGCAATCTCAGAAAATTGGTTAACAGAACAAACAAAAATGTTTTTCAATATTAAGAAATATGTTGCATATCACATAGTTAGAAAGCAAACTGGCGGGGGAGTATCTTTGTATATTTCAAACAAATTTAGCAGTACCCTTGTAAAGGAAATAAATTCCACCCACAGCATACTGCACATTACTGTGAGAAAAGGCCATCAAGAATACAATATAATCACTGCTTATAACCCTCATAAAAGCAACATTCCACACTTTCTAACTGATCTCGAAGTAATTATTAGTACTTACTCAACGAATCCTGTTATAATACTAGGTGATATGAATATCGATCTATTATTTGGGGACAGATATACTAGTAGTTATATTAACCTAGTCAAATCATACGGTCTAGTCTTATGTAATACAAAATATCCAACTCGTGTAACACAAACTAGCTCTACTCTAATCGATCATGTATTGGTGAACGACTGTGACAAAATATGTAATGTCTATAATATTGATAATGATTTGAGTGATCACCATTTACTCATCTGTGAAATGAGAAACAAAAAGATAAACAGGAACTCAATATGTGATGATAGGCCAATAGAAAAGGATAAAATAAACTACAAAAAACTTAATAAATATTTAATAACTCAAGAATTTGTATGCAATGAAACTAACATCAATGACTACTACAATAAATTCTGTGATTTTATTAATAAAGGAATAGAAGCCTGTACTATGAAATATACGAATAAGGAGCCAAGTGCCCCACCAATAAAACCCTGGATCACACAAGATCTTTTAGCACTAATACACAGGAAAGATAAGATATATACAAAAAACAAAGTTAAAAATCCATCTGCAGAAATTTTAGAAGAATATAAAATTATTAGCAACCAAGTTACAAAACTTAAGAGAAACCTACAAAGAAACTACTTTGACCAAAAAATTCAAAATGCAAATAATCAGAGGGAAGTGTGGAGTGTTGTTAATGAGATGTTAAATAGACCAAAGAAGGGGAAAAATGAAATTCTCAAACTTATAGTCGACGGCACAAATGTCGAAAAAAAAGGAAAATATATGTGATTAAATTAATAAATATTATGTCAATATTGCTAACAGTATATGGGAAAATCAAGGAAACGGTTCTACCTCGGGCATTACAAGCTATAAAAATACTACTAGCACTAAGACAATCTTTATGTTACCTACTGATGCTAATGAAATACAATCAATTATAAACTCCCTAAAACACAAACAATATAAGTGAGGACAACACTACTAATGTCATGCTACAATTGTGTCTTGAGGGCCTTACACCATATCTTGTCAAAATAATAAATCTTTCACTGATGACTGGTATATACCCCGATGCCTGTAAAGTCTCTAGGGTGGTCCCGATCTACAAAAAAGGGGACAAAACCCACCCATCAAATTACAGACCCATTAATATTATATCTGCCATCAGCAAGGTTCTAGAAAGCGTTGTTAAACGAAGACTTATGAATTTCTTCATGAAAAATGATTACTTTGCAAACTGCTAATATGGGTTTATTCCAAATAGAGGAGCTGATAGTGCTATATTTGAAGTAGTAACTGATGTAGAAAAGGCATTAGATGAAAACAAACTAGCTGCTGGTGTACTAATTGACCTTCAAAAAGCCTTCGATCTGGTTAACCATAAGATTCTCCTTAATAAAGTAGAATTTGCAGGCATCAGAGGAGTGGCACATGATTGGTTCAAGAACTACCTCACTAACAGAAAACAATATGTTGCAATCGATAATGTAAAAGGATCTCAAATGAGAATTGACACAGGAGTACCTCAAGGTTCTGTCTTAGGACCAATTCTTTTCTTGGCCTATATTAATGATATAGTATTATTAGAATTGAAAGGCAAGCTTAAACTATTTGCAGATGATATTTTTATACTCTATCTGGGAACATCTGAACAGGAAATTATGCTAAATATTAATTATGATCTCAATAAGCTGGTGGATTGGTTGAGAGCACACAAAATGGTTATCAATATCACTAAAACAAAATATTTGTTCTTCCATAAACCATCATACAAGATTGAGACCACAAACATAGTCAACATAGCCAACAAAGAAATAGAAAGGGTTAAATCGGCAACATACTTAGGTATCACACTAGATAGTACACTAACCTGGGAAAATCATGTAGAAAATGTAAAACATAAAATCAGCCCTTTAATTGGTATTATTTTCAGATTAAGATATAGCTGTCTTACTAGCCAACAATTGAAAAATATATACTTTGCTCTGATACATTCACATCTAATGTACATGAATTTCATATGGGGATATTGTAAGAAGGAGCTGATAAAAGAACTTGAGATACTCCAGAAACGTGCTATAAAATCTATCTTTGGATTACCTTGGCTCACACCCTCAAATGAATTGTACTCAGGAACTAAAATTATGCCACTGCAAAAACAAATAGCTATGTCAGCAACAGTATTTGTATACAAATTAGAAAACAAATTGATACACACACACATCCATTTTACCCATGCAAATGACATTCATCACTATGCAACAAGAGGAGTAAATCAAATATTCACCAGCCATTCCCAATCCATTAAATTTGGAACTAAAGGAATTATGTCCTCTATAATAAAAGAATACAACTCGCTACCATTAGGCATAAGGGAAAGTTTCTCTATAAAAACATTTAAGAGGAAAACAGAAGACTTCCTATTAAGGAATGAATAGCCAATGTACAATAGCCTTAAGCAATGCAATGTATCATACCGTATTATCTCTGTAAAGTTAGTCACTAGCAATCTAAGTTACTATTAAACTAAACAATAATGTTACAAAAATTATATATATGCCATGCTGTAACTATGTTACTTGATTGTCCCTAACACGAGCTCAGGCTCATTGGGACCTATGTAAATAAATAAATAAATAAATAAATAAAAACTTGGAACACACATACTCAAAATCTATGTATGAAACTAGCTAGAGTGATAATTTTTGCTTCGAAGACTTAAAGAGTCAGATGATGTGTACATACTATGCCTTCTTTCATTCTCATATAACATATGGCACAATGTTATGGGGTAATTCAACAGGGGCTCAAGATGTGTTCAAGTGGCAAAAGAAGGCGGTAAGATGTATTAAAGGTAAGGCCACTCGGGAATCGTGTAGAACGCTTTTTCAGGATCTTGAAATTGTAACTCTTCCCTCATTATACATCTATCATAGTATACTGAATACCAAAGAAAATCTTAGTGACCTAACAACTCGTAAAAATGTACACTCTTATGGCACAAGAAATAGAAACGATCTAGACTTACCCCATGTTAGGCTGAGGAAAACACAAGACAACTACAAATATAATGGAATTAAATTATACAATAAACTACCCAATCAATTCAAGGATATGTCCCTAAATAATTTCAAAAGAACTCTCAAAAAATGGTTAATATCCAACAGCTTCTATTCAGTATCTGAATTTGAAGAAAAAGTAACACTCTTTCAAGGTGGGATGGGAAAACTAATGCCATCCTAAATTACCAGAAATATATTGTATACAACTCCATAGATGGTTTCATAGCTAAGTTTCGTGTAATTTTGTTGTAAAATTACTGTTATGTTTTATGTTAGGTCTTGTATATAGTTGTTAATTTGATTTAGTGTATTTATTTTATATTCATGATTTTGTATATTTGTGTGCATTCTGACTTTGTCCATTGCAATTCTTAATTGCCACAAGACAATAAAATGATTCTATTCTATTATTATTAAGTACTACGTATGAAGACCGGCCGGATCACCAGACGAATCCTCAAATACCAACCTAGAGGCAGAAGAGACGAAGAGATGGAATGAGACCGTAACAGGCCACCTGGCCTAACACTTGATAGGAAGAAGAGGAGAATAAGATTATTATACAAGACGTTTCTGAGCATGAAAAGTTTGTATTCTCATTGAATTCTTTGGTTTCTTCAAGCTTACTAACATTCACCTTCCACCCTTACTTCCTGAAAATAATTTAGCTTTCAATGCATTGAATCTAGCAGGGCTTTAGCAGATTATATCCCATATCCACCCATAACACTGCAGTAAAATTACAGAACTTTGATATATTTAAAAAATATTACTTCAAATCTATCTTATCCTCATGTAACATTATTAAGCAAATGTCCTACCTAATCACCAGTCCTACACTGCTCGTGTCAGTAGTTTCTAATTCATACAACAAATGTTCGTGCTTGGGCTGCATACACACATCTGATTCCGCCCCCCTTTCGGAGAGATGAGCCATCACAGACAAAACTTCACCTGTTGTGTTAGCAATTTCGACCTCTTTAAAAATTACAATACATTTCAAATCACGTCAAATGGAAGCCGGGTTTTCCTAAATATTTAACCCTTGCGCAGAAGCGAAAAATCGCGGCATTAATAACAAATCGAATATAAAGCACCTGCGTACATGGGACATGAACCACCCCGCGAGGTTCGAGAAATAAACTCAGTAATACCTGAAAGTCGGGCCCCAGTAGTCGTCAATTCCTTCTATTTCTTGCAAAAATAACTCATGATGTTGAGCTCGGCTATCTTGTTCATTATAATCCATAACTGCAAAGTGTCAGTCTAGCAGAGCGTCCAATGGCAATCCAAATTGGCAGAATCGCCAGCGAGAGCACCCACCCACTTGACTTGTGTCTCGGGACAGTCGGATGAGGAGCCAGAAAGATGCGCGCGCACCCGGCAGGGAGGAGCATTTGAATAGCGCAAGTTTTAAGAAATAAAATATGGAGGACGGTTGTCGTTTCGGGGTAACATTTACAGTCGATTTGCATTATTAACGCAAAGCGGTCGTGAACTTGCTTTAAGTACATTTGAAAATATGCATTCCAATCAATATTCAAGATCTAACTGTAATAATTGAATATTTAACCATACGCACTATTAAGGACCATAACAATATCCGGTAAAGTCTGTCGGAAAAGTGTGCGAGTGGTATCGTGCTCGCTTGTTGTTTTGAAGATCCCGGGTTCAAGGCTACCCGAGGGCGGAAATTTTTACTTCTTTTTAATTATTTTATTATTTCCTCCTCACGTCGTACAACAATATTGCAACTTAGTTTTGTCTACATGATCTACGAGGACGATAGTAAACATGTTTTCTCTCATTTAAAATTCTATTTTCCCTAAATACTGTTTAAGACCATGGACGGATACTATTTAAATAGTTCAAAATTTATCCCAGAATAATAATATTAGCCTATGACACGTTCTGTATTTGGTTGGTTGGTTCCTAAGTTTAGGGGCTGTGACAACGCGGTTATGTAGCCCCGTGTACTTTGAGTGTGTGTAGAATCTGTCTGATTTTTACTTCTTTTTAATTATTTTATTATTTCCTCCTCACGTCGTACAACAATATTGCAACTTAGTTTTGTCTACATGATCTACGAGGACGATAGTAAACATGTTTTCTCTCATTTAAAATTCTATTTTCCCTAAATACTGTTTAAGACCATGGACGGATACTATTTAAATAGTTCAAAATTTATCCCAGAATAATAATATTAGCCTATGACACGTTCTGTATTTGGTTGGTTGGTTCCTAAGTTTAGGGGCTGTGACAACGCGGTTATGTAGCCCCGTGTACTTTGAGTGTGTGTAGAATCTGTCTGATAACCGGTGATAATTGTGATGGCTGTATTAATGTGTGTATCTGTTTTTTAACTCAAGTAAGGACTGCAACTTTGAATTTTTCAAATAGTTCCTACTTTTGCCGCCAAACGCCACCGTCAACGACTACTAGGCCTAGTTCAGAACTTAGCTACTAGACGACACCAAAGTCGGCTCTTGGCAACGAACGTAGACACCTAAGAGCGTTGTTTACATTCCTAACCTATACAATTTAGCTTCACACAGGTGTAATTAGTGGAAGGTTCTTTAAGGGGACACTATAGGCTACCCCAAGAATTGTTTTTTGCTCCCAGTGATCCAAACTGCACCAAATTTTATTTCCATACGACCAACATCTTTCATAAAGCAAAAAGTGAAAAATTATTCCTTTCAGTTGATCAGTATGGGCAGAAATTACTAAAAGATAGTCTTTTCCTTAAAAGAAATGATAGGAACTATTTACCACTAACAGTTACTGAAACTTTACAATCGTTTTACACTATGTACGCATTGCACAGACTAATAATTCTGTGCATGGGTTTGGAAAAATATGAAATAGTTCCTGAAATAAAAAATAGTTTCACAAAATTATTTTTTATTTCCAAAAATATAAGTTAAACATTATTTAAAAATAAACGATAACTATTTTAACTAATATGGATGCACAGAATTATGGGAGATAGATATCTTCACATGCTACAAAAATATTATTGAAATTGTAAAGTAAAAAAAAAAAGAATTGATTTACAAAAGAATTTTAAATGAGAGAAAACATGTTTACTATCGTCCTCGTAGATCATGTAGACAAAACTAAGTTGCAATATTGTTGTACGACGTGAGGAGGAAATAATAAAATAATTAAAAAGAAGTAAAAATTTCCGCCCTTGGGTAGCCTTGAACCCGGGATCTTCAAAACAACAAGCGAGCGCGTTACCACTCGCACACTTTTCCAACAGACTTTACCGCATATTGGTATTGTTTCTTAATAGTGCGTATGGTTAAATATTCAATTATTACAGTTAGATCTTGAATATTGATTGGAATGCATATTTTCAAATGTACTTAAAGCAAGTTTCACGACCGCTTTGCGTTAATAATGCAAATCGACTGTAAATGTTACCCCGAAACGACAACCGTCCTCCATATTTTATTTCTTAAAACTTGCGCTATTCAAATGCTCCTCCCTGCCGGGTGCGCGCGCATCTTTCTGGCTCCTCATCCGACTGTCCCGAGACACAAGTACCCACTTGCACCAAATGTCTTTCTTCTTATTATTAATTTTCTCCTTCGAGTTCGTTTGTGGGTTCCGCCGAAGCCTTACACCATCACCGTCTATAATAATCGTCAAGCCGTGCTATTGGTAGAATTGCCTGCGCTAGTGCAAGCTGCTGAAGCCACACAGCACGCCCTCTTTGGGGCGCAAGAAAATGGCTGTTTCTAACCTTAAAGCCGTAAGCCACTCCAACCAATCTTGGAGTTTAGTGACATAAAACTGCAATGACAAGTCAAGATTTTTTCTTGGATAGGCAGAATACACTCTGTACATCACGGTACTTGGCATAAATAAGCTGCGTTATCGTTTTAACAGCCAATTTAATTAGAAATATGAGAGCACCTTTAAGGTCGGAGGTTCAACGTGATAACACTGTAGCTACGGCTATTGTCAGTCATACTTCGTCACGAGCGCCTGAACTGAAACAGCTGTTTGCTAGCAAGGGAGGCGACAAAAACTACGGAATTAATATTGGACAAACATAATGTACACGTTTAGCAAAACATCTGTTGATTTTTATTTACACATGACCAGTGTTACAATCGGAAATAAATGAATAACGTGCATATGATCTTGAAAAGTTGTTATAAGAGCCAAGCAGCTGATATTATTAGGCATGAGTGACATGGAAATAATTTACTAATATAAAAGTGTTTAGCAAAATAAAGAAATTTGTTTTGGTTTCTTTTCGTATTTCACTACTACGAAGTATGGTAATAAAACAATTAGCGGTGTTATAATAATAATATGGAGTAAGTAAATGCAATTGAGGGTTATGTGATGCAAAATTGTAGGCTATCTCCCATAACATCTTCACACTGTAGGCTTATAATAAACCCTCGATTCCGCCGCACATGTATATAGATAATTTACTACCATTATAGAAATAATCTGTTGCTGCTGGTATTCCATAACTGCATCAGACTACTTTTGTTTCCTTCCTCAAGTGCTGCAACTTTCTCTTCCCATAACGAAGTTTGCTGACATCAACAACATCATCCCTTGCCTGTGAATAATTGCTTAGCAATACAGTGGCAATAACTGATTTTTTTTTTCATTTAATTGACTAATTTATGCAATCTACGAACCATTTCGAAGGTTCCCTAATCCAGGCCTGGCGCCGATTTTCGTCACTTGGGAACCTAAACACTGGTGTGTAGCCTCCCTTATTTGGTTAATTCGCATTACAGTTGGGGATACAACATGTATCTGGCATTGTTACGGTGCCGAAATATTCCAGGAAAATCAAAGTTTAAAACATGAAGTACGATATGTGATAATTCCATGTACCGTAGGCAATTAAAAATACCATATTTGCCAGATACAAAGCACACTCGTCAGTGTGTTCTCGATTAGGGATTACAGTAAAAAAAAACACATCTGGAAGGGTAGTATAAACGCTACTATAAAGCGTATAAACGTAAAAATCGTAAGAAACAAAATATAGAAGGAAATATCCCTATGAGATAAACAAGAACACCTGCCAGACTGAACGTTCCCTCGTGTTCCCGCCTGACCAAAGAATATAGGGGAGAAAGGTTACTCAGGCTTAAAATTTGATTCCAACTACAACCGTCAGGATTACGTCATCAACCAGCCTAGCCTGCTACTTAGCGGTAGCGGTGAGGCAGTGTACTAAAATTTAAGCGCGGGCGATTTGAATTTTATTTAATCGCGTACTGGTACCCCCGCTTTCCCCCACCCACCCCCTGACCTTGTACCGCTCCCTTTGTATTCACACGTAGTAATATGATATATGTCAGCGTATTTTATTTATTCCTGTTCCTTTTGTTCTATTTTATTTAAGAGCAGATATCAAAACAAAGGCTCATAACAATGGATTATTTCTATTAATATAGTAGAAATACCAGCCTGAAATCTTTAGTTTTGATATCTGACCTTGCGTAAAACAGAACAATAGGAACAGTGAATAAATACATTTTATTGACATAAATCATATTACTACGTGTAGTTACAAAGAGAGGGATACAGGGTTAGGGGGAAGGATAGGATGCAGGATATCCTTTATTATTATTATTATTTGAAACCTGTACCGCGGCAGTTGCGTAGTACTCCCCCCACTTTTCTCCCCATGTCCCCTCTCTTAATTTTTCTAGTGTTATATGTTTTATTCATGATAGTTTTTCTATCATTAACATTTCTTTTATAGTTTATATTTTTTTAATGGCAGTGCTTAAAGGTTACTTTTGCAGAGGATGTCATGCGAGATGAACTGGTGTCCTCGGGATTTCCTTCCATAAGTCTCAGCTGAGTTCGGCCTTTGAACCCATGGCCTTGTAACACTAGAAAGTCATTCACCTACTACACAGTACTATAAGTTATAATATCAGACAGGTAGAAGAGAGGTTTAGTTGCCACCAGTGTTGTGGGATCACAGTAATCTAAGAAGAATGTAATAAACCAATACAAACCATGCACACCCTATAAAATATGAACTTACTAACCGCTGTTGAATGAGATACGATACTGGAAGGAAACAGAATTCTGAAGGAAAAAATGAGAACAAAAATAAGTATTTATATGTTCATATTATATTCTTCTTTCTTAGTTTTTACAGATAATAAAATCCACAGAACATTTTCATGAAAAGAGTAATATTTAATTTCATCAGGTCATTGTCCCAGTAGATAATTGTCATCACATGGTAGAGCCACGCATATTGCAAATCTGTAAGAGAAAAATACAATTAAAATCCTAATAATGTTGTAGGGGCTTTGCGATATCGTGGTCATGTGGCTTTATGGTACTTGGAAAGTGTATATGGGATATGTCTGATTACCCATGACATTGTGATGGCAATAGGTGTGTGTATTTGTAATGGAGCCAGGACCTCGGGATATGAAGTTTCAATATGAACAGGTGTAGCCAATTGACTGTGCAGCGCTGCTACTCTATGGCTCGCACGGCACATCTATACCCCGAGACCACAGAAGGTGAATTCCTTACAACAAATTACATTGTGTACCTAAATAGTCGTTACACATACATCTCATAATAAAGATGTTGAAGCAACAACTTGTGACAAGGACAGTAAAAAGCTACTCTCTAGGTTACAATGTTAAGCATGCACATATAGAACTTTTGCTGCTCATAGGAGGGGACAAGTGTAGTGTGGATAAACTTAAGTTACCCGATCACTTTAATTCCATTGTTATTAATACTAATAATACAATATTATTACTTTCCTAATTGGCCTGGATGTGTTAACAGGCCTCACCCCCTGGGTGAATGCCACTGTAGCCTCGATATTAGGATAATGCTGCTTTAATGAATGCACAAAAGTGCATTTAGAATAAATATATAAACTGGAACTAATATTAGATGTTATTTGAAGTGGAGAATGCCACTAACCAGTAACTTACATCAGAACAAATCCACCATCTCGGAAGTTCACAATTTACCCCAAGCACAGTAAGCAGTAAGATCTATGTGTATGCCCCCCCTCTTACTGTGATATTATATAGCCCATCCAAAAACATCCATAGAAGAAAGAAAAAAAAAATTCTCAAATGAACAATATTAATTTGTGGATTAATTCATTTGTTACACAAATAGCCTACCAATCAGTAAACCGATTGAAGCATTTCTTGATGCAATATGCATTGAATTCAATTTTGTGATTGACTTAAGGGGAACCGATAGGCCTAGTCATTATATTCACTGCAATGTTATATAGGCTATACACTGTACATGTAGCCTTTTATAGTCCAGTCTGCAAGCCTCTGTTTGCAAACAAGTCACCTCTATGATCCCCTGCTTCTACACCTCTCACTTTAATAAATCGTTAAACACTGAAACTAACTAACTATAGCCTCCTACGTCTATCTCTGCTTCTCGTATCCTCTACCTCCGAGCTCATTAACCTCTTAGGTAATCTCTCTCCCCCATTCTCTTTGCATGACCCATCCGAGTCTGCTCATACGAACAGCTTCATATAGCATTTAATTTCCAACCTAGTCTTTATCTCATCACAATTACACATATTATCAGGCAGATTACACACAATCAAGCAGTATACGAGGCTGATGTTCACTGTCTAAAAGCCCTAAATGAAGCAAAGACTGCAACTATTCCTAATAACGTCACCTGTATATTTTGATTATCTCCCTGCAATAGTGTCATGATTCCAGTTAGGCTTACTGTGTGCCATTCACAGATAAGGACACGTGGCATGCACTATCAAAAGAAGAAGGGCACATTCCAGTTCCTCAAGTGACTTTCTCACACATCTAACAGTATGCCAGGGTGCAATAGGCTATATGAATTTATCAGAGGGGGGTATGAACTAAGTGTATTGCTAATCAAAACCTACATAACACCTGGGCCTACCCTATACCGGTACTGGTGTAAAATTAATAGATCAAAGTTTCATCAATATGGTAACTTACCTTTGCTGAAATAGGATTAGTATACAACTGTTCGGACAACAGAATCAGGCAACTCCTGTCTATAGGCTATTGGACAAATGTAGTATATAATCTGCATTCCTTGAAGTGCCTCATTACCTGAGAAGAGAAAAGAAACACAATAAGGTAACCAGTTCACAACCATTCTGCACATACTGTAGGCCTAGCTCTGTTTCAATAAAGTAGGGTTAGGCTATGTAAAGCCATTCATATAGTTCACAATACTTCACAAAATCATTCTAATATGCCATCTAGCTAAAATCATTTTGAATTGAGAATACTACACTGAACGAAGTAATCACAATAAAGCCCACAATTCGTAAACAGAAACACTATCATAATGGGTCGATATTAAAAGCATAACCTGGCAGCAAAACTGCGAAGTAACTATTGAAATAAATACCTACCGTATTAATGCAATATCCTACGAAGGAATGTCATGTTGGAACCCTCAAAAGCACAAACACACACGATCATGAGTAGGATAGCCAGTTGCCAGCGACATGTTTAAATGTAACCGGCGTATCCACCCCGCATGAGCTTCAACCAATAGCAATCGAGTTGGACAGCAGCGCTACCGCAGCGCAGCGAGTGCTCAGGCAGTGAACCTGTCAGTTGGCAGAGAGGCCTTGGAAGCGAAGGATCTATAGTAGTTTCATCCCCCTGCGCCTGACAAGGGTATGACTGATGAACATGTTGCCAAGTCTCAGCCTTCCGACCTGTCTAGAGTCGACCGTGCCACGGTCGACTCTAGACAGGTCGGAAGGTTCAACCTGACAACACTGTAGCTACGACTATTGTCAGTCATACTTCGTCACGAGCGCCTGAACTGAAACAGCTGTTTGCTAGCAAGAGAGGTGACAAAAACTACCGAATTAATATTGGGCAAACATAATGTACATATTTAGCAAAACATCTGTTGATTTTTATTTACACATGGCCAGTGTTACAATCGGAAATAAATGGATAACGTGCATATGATCGTGAAAAGTTGTTATAAGAGCCAAGCAGCTGATATTAGGCATGAGTGACATGGAAATAATTTACCAATATAAAAGTGTTTAGCAAAATAAAGAAAATTATGTTGGTTTCTTTTCGTATTTTAGGCTACTACTCTGAAGTATGGTAATAAAACAATTGGCGGTGTTATAATAATAATAATAATAATAATAATAATAATAATAATATGGAGTAAGTAGATGCAATTGAGGGTTATGTGATGCAGAAATGTAGGCTATCTCCCATAACATCTTCACACTGTAGGCCTATAATAAACCCTCGATTCCGCCGCACATGTATGTAGATAATTTACTTCCATTATAGAAATAGTCTGTTGCTGCTGGTATTCCATAACTGTACCAGATTACTTCTGTTTCCATCCCAAAGTGCTGCAAATTTCTCTTCCCATAACCAAGTTTGCCGACATCAACAGCATCATTCCCTGCCTGTGAATATTTGTTTAGCAATACAGTGGCAATAACTGAAAGTATTTTTTCACTTAATTGACTAATTTATGCGATCTACGAACCATTTCGAAGGTTCCCTAATCCAGGCCTGGCGCAGATTTTCGTCACTTGGGAACCTAAACACTGGTGTGCAGCCTCACTTACTTGGTTAATTTGCATTACAGTTGGGGATACAACATGTTACGGTGCCGAAACATTCCAGGAAAATCAAAGTTTAAAACATGAAGTACGATATATGATAATTCCATGTACCGTAGGCATTTAAAAATACCATATTTGCCAGATACAAAGCACACTCGTCAGTGTGTTCTCGATTAGGGATTACAGTAAAAAAAAACTCATCTGGAAGGGTAGTATAAACGCTACTATAAAGCGTAAGCAACAAAATATAGAAGGAAATATCCCTATGAGAAAAACAAGAACACCTGCCAGACTGAACGTTCCCTCGTGTTCCCGCCTGACAAGGGTATGACTGATGAACATGTTGCCAAGTCTCAGCCTTCCGACCTGTCTAGAGTCGACCGTGACCGTGGTTATACCAAAGAAGGAACATCTTGGGAACTAATGATGCCGAACTAATTACGGTAATTACACCAAATTGATTTCACGTTCTTATTGGTGTTGAGGCATTAATCAGTTTTTAGGCCTAATTTCGAGCACAGCCACTTTCACATTTTGATATTCAAGAATACGAACCTTAAAATTAATAAACAGAACACTTAAGAAAGGACACATATTTGCACAAAATACGGTATAGCCACAACTTTATGGTACCGTACGGTATTTTGTTTGTGGGGGTAGAAACTTGGCGATTAGCCTCGAATTGATTCATTACGTAGGCCGACCGTAATTACTGACCGGCAGCTGTTTGATAATTTGGAATTTGCAGAGAAATGGCCTTTTTTTGGTATGTAGGGTAGGTTAAACATGCTGAGATTAGAATTGAAGAGTTGTATATACCGTATATATTTATAGCCTATAACGTATCACTCCTGCTCCAACATGAGTTAAGGTGAGAAAAGGCTGGAAAGATATCATGCAAGGATAACTCAGAAAACACCATGCCCAATGCCTCGTGCAAGTCACGGAACACCGAATACAGGAAAAGGTTACGCCCACTTTGGGTACAGCGCTTGGCTTCACTGAAACGAGCTTAGGGCATCTCCTCTTATTCTTTCCTCCGTGCAACGTATAGAAGAGTCCGTAAATTCTATAATCACGTAAGACCACCATTGAACTGTAGAAGACCACATGCTAAGTTTTATTCTTAAATATCGTTTATTTTGATATGACAGCATCTACAAGCAGTTCGTACTGACTATTTCAACACCCGTGAAATTCCTCGTGGTAAATCAGACTTGCAGAAAGATGTAGAAGTGAGTATTTCCCGTATCACAAATACTTGGTTATGAATTTAACCAACAAATTCTTCACTAATGTTGTGTATTCGAACTCACAGGAATGTATGTTTTAAAGAAAGTTCACCCTCAACAGTTGGTAACACATACACACCACCAGAGACTCAGTTATCGATTACTCGACGGCATTAGAGCCGTTATTGTGGTACATTGATCTGTATATTGTTTGGCTTCCTCATAATAAATTGTCAATCTTAGAAAACACAAAAGTGGTGTCAGAAGTGGGATTTATTTATTTATTTATTTATTTATTTATTTATTTATTTATTTATAGGGTACAGAAAGTCCCAGTGAGCTGGTAGCTCAAGGGGGGACTGCCCTTTACAAATATGGCTTAGCAACTTATACTAGAATATATTAAGGTGGTAGGATCATTTATTCAGTCTTGATGGGTTCATCTATATTCTTCAACATATAGTTTCAGGAAGTACCTGCGTGCTTCCTTTTTGAATTTGTTTAAGTTTACAATTTGTCTCAGTTTAGGAGGTAAGTTGTTATAAGATGTGCTGGCTGAATAGGAAATACTTTTAATACCATATCTAGTTGTGTTTGTTGACTCCATGTATAACTGGTTTGCTGAGCTTGTGTTAAGGGTATGAATGTCTTTCCTGCATTGAAGTTCAGTATTAAGATTAATAAGACCTTGTTTATATTTGAACATAAATAAAGCTTCAGAGTATTTGAGCTGGCTTCGTAATGGCAATATGTTTGTCTCCTGAAATACTTGTACAGTTGGTTTCCTAAAATCGTAACCATACATGATTTTAATTGCTCTTTTTTGGAGAACTTCGAGCTCATTTATTGATTCCCGTGCACATTTACCCCATATTATGTTCATGTACATAAGGTGAGAATGAATAAGAGAGGCATATATGCTCCTTAAATGTTGATTGCTTATTCCATACTCCCTTAATCTTTTTAGAACACCAATTACACTAACAATTTTCTTTTGATAAATAACGTGTAAAGTACCGAACGAAGTTCAACTCCATGCCGTGATACGTGTGCGAAACGTGCTATCGAACGAAATTCAACTCCACGCAGGTTAGCGTATCAGTGAACCTTCTTCCTTCATCATGGCAGATGGAATATCCACATAAATTCTTCAGGCTCTTTCCGGGATTATCGCTAGTGCTCTTAGGGAATCCACCACGCGAGGCGGCATGGGGAACGAGTCGATGTCACCGGGTCGGCCTAGACCACCACAGTTCTCAATGTCAGCATACCACGCCGCGATGAGACCACCATAGGAGACTATTTCACATGGTTCACCTGCTGGGCGCTCGGTCTGAGTAAGGTCCCGGAAAACGAACACGCGCAGTACGCACGTGTCTAAATGGGCGCCGACCTTAACGAAGCTTTGACGATCCTAGTAAGTCCCGTCGATCCGGAAACTCTGTCATACAGCGAAATCCAGTCAAGATTGTCGAACCATTTCGACAGAGAGCATAACATTCCGGAGCGTCATGCAGAGAGCAGGGGAGACGATCGCCAGCTTTACTCTCAGATGAAGACAAGCAGCAACATAGTACGGAGAAATTTTAGACCGCATGCTAATTGAGCAACTGTTTAAATGTTTGGAATCGAGGGACATGTGTGAAGAAAGTATTACCAAGAAACCGGAGAGCTTCACTGCTGCGTACGAGATAGCCTGCGCACTCGAAGCCACCGGAACACTGCTGACGAGGTTAAGAATACGAATATAACCTCAAAATCCTATTCAACCAATCGGGTAGGCTGCGAAAAGCCACAGTCGCGGAGGGGTGGCAACCAATGGCAACGCGGGATATCGACCAATTATCAACAGAAATCCGACCAATCAAGGCCTCAACAAGGAGTGCATCCAGCAAATCAGGTAACATCAAGTAACCAGTCGTTGTGAGCTGGGTGTGGTGGGGAACATCCACGCAGGTTCCTTAAGGTGGCCATATACACTATTTTTCTGAAATTTCACTTTTTTTAAATATCCATTTTGTAGGAAATTTCTTCTAGTTTTAGAAAATGTATGGTTCAGAAATATACCATTAATCTTTCATGTCAAAATAAATTATTTACTGTAAGAGGGCGCAACCGTTCTGACTGACAGCTGTCATGTCTGGCGTATCAGCAGATTTATAAAATTCCTTTTGAGCCTAAATTGACTTTCTCTTTCTCTATCCCACTGGTTTCGCTCCTGGCCGTGGTAAGTGATTTTTGATGGCCGACAAAAATCACGGCACGCATGTAATTTGTTGTTGGCATGTTAATGAACCCATTTGAATTCAGTAGGCCGTATACATAGTGGCAAAATTGACTTTCTCTTTCTCTATCCCACTGGTTTCACTCCTGGCCGTGGAAAGTGATTTTTGATAGGCGACAAAAATCACGGCACGCATGTGATTCGTTGTTGGCATGTTAATGAACCCATTTGAATTCAGTAGGCCATGTTCATAGTGGAAAAATTGACTTTCTCTTTTATCCCACTGGTTTCAATCCTGGCCGTGGTAAGTGATTTTGACAGGCGAAAAAATCACGGCGCGCATGTCATTCGTTGTTGTCTTGTTAATGAACCCAATGAATTCAGTAGGCCGTGTGCATAGTGGTAAAATCAATCTCGGGATTTTCCGCCAACACAAAGTTCCTCCTTTCTCTACTAGAAAGTGCTATGGTGTCAAGGAGCTTACATATTAAACTTCCTTGACTTTCATAGCGTTCCAAGGAACGACAAGATTCGATATGCAAGCTGCCCTCTGGCCGTCAAATAACAAGAGGAAGGAGGACCATACAGCTTTCAAGGAAGGATCTGTGTATGTCCCAGGAGGTTTCTGATGTGATCAAAACAGAATGTGATTGAAGACATACTAAGTAAACTTTAAATGCGATTTACTCATTAATTCGTTTCCTGACATTTGAAGTCATTCAAAGTGCTTTAACTTTTGTCACAGAAATGGTATCTGCTTGATTTTTATTTCAAATTATAGCTAATACATGTATCTATGTTCCCTACCACTAAGAAAATGATATTCATAAAAATGTAATTTTAACAACTTTTTAAACAATTTTGTTAAACAAAATTTCAAGAAACTTAAATTGTAATATAATTTTAAAACCCTTACTTGTGACTAATTCGGACAAGAGTGGTAGGGAACATTCCCTGTGTAAGTTAGATTGTTTTTGTTCAAGGTTCATGGATTTTGGTTAAAATATGTGAGAGATAGAGGACTTTAAGTACCCCTGTGTAAATAGCAACAAATAATTTTTCATAATCAATTAACATAAAATTTGTGTAAAATGAACTACAAAATCTCTTAGTTTGATCATGATAAAAAAAACAGAAAAAATTAACATTGCTAGAGATTATTCTTTAAAAGAAAATATTCCTAGTGGATATGACCACCTTAACGCTGAATGCCGGACATGTGGCAAGAAAGGTCACATTGCTAAAGTTTGTAGGTCCAAACCAAAGCAGCGGAATACAAATCACGTGACCGAAGGATAACAACCAGCTGACAGCGTTGATGTCATACATCATTTCAACAAAGTTGAGGTCATCGGAACAATGAAGTTTCCAGGGAAGCAGTTGATAGATGTCATCATAGAGGGAACCACCGTCAAGATGGAACTCGACACTGTTCTATGATGAGTAAACTGAGGTTAGGTATGATCAAACCAAATTGTGTTTTACAGAAGGTTGATTGTATGTTTGCGAGCTACTCTGTCCACCGTATTAACTGCATCGGGAAGACACCAGTCACCGCCACCATTGGCACCTTCTCCAGGAACCTCAACCTCTACATCCTTGGTCGAGAGTGGATCTCTGAGTTTGTGCGAGAGATCAATTTCGAGCAGCTTTTTGGAAAACCAGAACCGTTCAACCAACTCTCCGTCAAACATTCTCTGTCCCTGGACCAGCAAAAGGAACTTGACGCCACCCTCAACCGCTACCAGGATGTCTTCAGCGATACCCCCCGCGAAGCTGTCAGGCCCACCAGTGAAGATGCACCTGAAGGATGGCGCCACCCCAACCTTCTCCAGAGCACGTGGCTTTCCTATAGCCCTGCGAGATGCCTATGGCCAAAGAAATCGACGCAAAAATCGCATCTGGATCCTACAAGGGGGTGGACAGAGTGGGCGTCAACAACTCATGTCGCTGTGAAGAAGAACGGCAAGTTGAGAATCACGGACAACTACAAACCTACTCTCAATCCGCGGATCATCATTTATGAACACCCGATTCCGAAAGTGGAATACTTGTTCAACCAATTGCGTGGTGCCACCCTCTCCTGTCACCTGGACGTCACAGACGCATACACTCATCTCGAGGTCGACGATGTGTTTAGCCAAGCCCTTACGCTCAACACTCCAACCCATGGCCTGATCCGTCCAACTCGTGCTGTCTACGGAGCAGCCAACATCCCCGCTATCTAGCAACGGCGAATGGACACGGTTTTGCAGAAACTCCCAAATTTTGGGAGTTTCTTTGACGAAACCATTGTTTTTGCCGATAGTTTTGGCAATCTGATGGAGGCCCTCACCGTGGCACTAGAGCGCTGTCGCCAACACGGTCTCAAGCTCAACCGAGCAAAATGCAGCTTTGCAGAACCTGTCCTGGAAGCTCTTGGCCACAAGATCGATGCTTCAGGCATTCACAAGTCTGATGCTCACATCCAAGCCGTACGAGTCGCGCCGAAACCAACGACTTCAGAGGAACTCCAGCTGTTTTTGGGTAAAGCGACATACTACAGTGCCTTCATCCATAACCTGTCAACGAGAGATCGACTACTCAGAGACATGTTGCTGAAGGATCCTCTCATATGGACACCAGACGGCGACAGGGCCTACCAGGACTTCAAGGACGCTCTAACCTCACCGCAGATCCTTATGCAGTACGATCCAACACTACCACTTTTGCTGGCAGCGGACGCCCGCAAAACCGGTTTCGGTGCAGTGCTGTCCCACCGGCTCAGCAACGGACTAGAATGGCCTATCGCATATGCTAGTCGGACAATGTCATGTTCGGAGCAAAGGTGCCCCCAGATCGACAAGGAAGCGCTCGCCATCGTTTGGGCAGTACAAAAGGTTTTCAACTATCTGTACGCTCGACACTTCACGCTAATCACGGATCAGAAGCCCCTGACGCAGATCCTACATCCAGAGAAGTCGCTACCAGTCCTGTGCATTAGTCGTGTAGCCAATTATGCCGACTACCTCGCACACTTTAACTACACCGTGGTTTTTAAAACATCGAAGCCAAACGCCAACGCTGACTACTGCTCTAGAGCACCATTACCATCGACCGTCAACAAGATCCAAAACTCAATCTCGCAACAGAGAGAGGAAACAGAGGATTACGACGACTTTGATTTCTTTACATGTCAACAGACGCAGCAGTTGCCGGTCAAATACGAAGCCATTGCACGAGAGATGAGGAAGGACCCTGATCTCGGTAGAATTGTCTAACTTCTGGATGGAGGCCAAGATCTCACAAGGCACGACTTCAAGGCACCCGAGGTAAAATACACACTCGCCGCCAACTGCTTGATATTCGAGCACAGAGTAGTGGTTCCACCTGCACTGCAAGATGCCATCCTTAACGACCTGCACGCAGCTCACCTGGGGATCGTCAAAATGAAGGGAATGGCACGTTCCTTTGTGTTTTGGCCAGGTATTGACTCCGACATCGAAAAGCTCGCATAGTCCTGCACCACATACGCAACGCATGCGCACGCTCCACCCAAGTTCCGCGAGCATTACTGGGAGTCAAGGGCGCCAATATGGTAATTTGTAGAGAGGGGGGGGGGGGGGGCTGGACTTGGTGGTATGGAGTATTTTTAATATTTTGGAAGACGAATGGCGACTTATAAGCAGCCATAAAAATTTCCAGTCCAGACCCTGTTAAACACTTTTTGTCCTGTTACTAAAATATTCGGCTACGGTACTCATAATCTACTTTTTTAAGCATAGCACGTTATTTTACCTACTTTATTGAAACGAGTGAATGCAGGAGCGAAGTCCTTATACTTTAATACAAAAAAACACTAAAAATGGACACCTCATAAGATTGTACACTGGTATTGATATAGAAAGCAAACTGTAAAGTAAATTATGATGCATAGGTTAGTTTATGGATTTGACACTAATATTTATCTGAAAAAGCAAACTGCAAATTTCTTTTCTTCTTGCCGAACAAGTCAATCACTTTTTCCTCGAAACCAGGGTGTTTCGCTCTTTTCCTGTGGACTTGACAGACGGTCCTCCCAGTAGTATTTCTCAGCCACGTCTTCACACTACTGTTTTAGATCCCTTTATTTGGGGGTGGTTGGATCTAAAAGGAAGAGTTATTGTATTAATTTATAAAGCAGTGCCTAAAAGGGGGTAGCTTCCCGTAGCAGGGTAAGCTGACCAGTGTAGAGTGTTGTTTAGTGTTAGGAACTAAGGGGCGCTCCTATAAAGGATGTAGATGTATCTCAGGGGATGGAGTTTGGTGTATAGGTCAACGCGCTGGTCTTCCAGCTGGCTGCTTGTTATATAACTGAACGTGCTCGTGTCAGCTATGTGGCGCGCGCTGCTCTTAGCAGTCGGGCCGCCGCGAGAAATACAATGATACCTGAGTTAGCACTGTTGGGCTACCGTATGTCACGTCTAACCGTGACTGGAATAAGGAAGGGCGTTGGGACGTAAAGAGGCGTATAAATAGTGAGACGAGTGTAGTGTACTGACCAAGTGTTTATTGGTCAGTGATGTTGAATTATGAGTCCCTTCTTAGGGAATGTAATAATGGTCACAATGTAAAAGTACAATCTGTGGGTAAAGGTTACAAATACAGGAGATCTGAACACGTCTGACTCACCTCTGATGATAACGTCGATAGCCTGCGGCCGCTGCACTGTAAGACTGGTAATTGAGAGAGCTTGTCCTACATAAGGCTCCCTTTTATAGCTTTCGGCGTTGTTCTGTCAGCATACTGCTGCCTAGATGACCTAGTTAATTTGTGTGTCGCTGTTTGTGGTAGTGATGCAATTATTGGCTAAGCTTTCCATACTGGCTAGCTGCCATTGCGGTGTTAATAGATATGTTCTGGGCTTACAAGATTTGCCAGTTAAGGGTGATTTAAATAGATGATGGGGGGATGTCCTCCAGGGGATGCAGAACCCTGGGGGGCTGTACAAGCGTCTTCCTCCATTTAGTTCGC
The DNA here is from genome assembly GCA_946902985.2 of Meconema thalassinum. Classification (NCBI taxonomy): domain Eukaryota; kingdom Metazoa; phylum Arthropoda; class Insecta; order Orthoptera; family Tettigoniidae; genus Meconema; species Meconema thalassinum. Next base: position 277,217,028 of record OX336388.2, read on the forward strand.
GTCCTCGCGAACGGGAACGGAACTTGAGGTTGGGATGTTGATGTACAGTATAGTTGATGTGGTTGTTCTTGAAGTCCCCTCGTACCTTCTGTTGGTGTCTTCCTCGTCGTCGTGTAGAATGGGTGATGTCGTGTTGAAGTGTAGGTGTGAGATCAGCTCGTGTTCAGAGGGGAGGGTTATGGGATGTACAGATATATATATATATAACACTGACATTGACATTGTAAAAATGGAAATTGACATTGAAAAAAAAAATTGACATTGCCATTGTTGGCATATTGCAAGTTTCACAAAGAAGGAAAAAAACCATGGTTTTGATACTTATCCGTTACATTGTTGTGCAGGGAGGAAAAACCCAGCTAGACGAGGAATTGCGCCGTCCGGCTTTATTTTGGGGAAAAAATGCTCCCTGCTAAGAGAAAGTTAGAAGAGAATAGAAAAAATGGGTGTTCCAGGGTATAATTTAAAGGAAATATTCAAAATGCATTTATTGATGTGGGATAAAACGGAACACCCTGACAAATGGGGAAGTTAGAAGAAAGAAAAATGAAAGATAACAAATCTAAGTCATTATTTACGTATGATAGTAACAAACGAACAAAAAAAGTATAGACATCGTGTACATGTGATTTTAACAATGTGAGGTTGCAAAGTATTATATATACGTTAATTTCTAGTGGACTAGTTGCCCGTGGGCGCATAAATTTGTGTTAAACTATAATCTTACATTTATCAATTACAATTACCTTACGGACTAACTTAAGCGCGCTAAATTTCTTATTATTCTAGTCGTTGGTACCTCGCTTGCACGCTACTCGTTTGTTCGTACGCGCCGTCTCACGGCTAATCCTTCACGGCCACTACCTGGTACGGTTTAGTGGTCGTACCGCTTGTAATGTATGTTTACTCTGTGAAGCATTCCCTGTGGGCGAATGCTTTCACACTTGGCCATGAGAGTCGCCGCCACTAGTCGGTTGCGCCCTCATCGCCGTAAGTTGCGTCGCATTTTGACGCTTTATATGTTTCTGTTTATGCTGATCTGCCAGCAAGCCTGATACCCCACAGGCACCATTCCTGCTGTGCAGATTTTTGAAGTGTGCTGTAAAAAAAATGTGGTGAGTGTGTAAGTGGAGATGGATATGAAATATAAATTAGTGCGCACAGGTGTAATATAATAGTAAGAGGTCATTAATAGCATGCTGCTTGCTATATGGCAGCAAAATCATAACCACCCGTGTCATATTCTTGGTGACAATGCCTGAAAAGAAATGGAGAGGTTAATAAAACATTTAAATTGCCTATTTTCTATGCCGCTTCCTGTGGTAGTGTATCCACAGTCTGAAGCTCTTTTGACCTGTGAAAAAATGGCATGGTTAGTATTAATCGGTGTATGGCCGGGCTTACCCTATACGGTGCCGTAATGCCGCTTCTTAATGTGTTGTCGGTCTTACCCCGGTAGCGGAATTGTGGTTACCGGGTGCCGAAATTTTACCTTAATATATATATATATAAAAAATTGCCTTATATGTAGACTTAGGCTGTATTATAATGAATTATCAATAGTTATCATGAATTGTCATGAGTTGTCGGACTTACCCTGATGACGGGTTTGTGGGTCATCAGGCGCCGAACGGCGTTACTTAACGCTATCTATCTTAATTATGGTCTAAAAAAATGCTATTTCTAAGCCGAAAGGATGGCCTTAATCTACTGCCGAAAGATGCTGTGCTATTATTAGCAACAGCGTTCAGTAAATTTTCTTATCCTAAGTTGCGTACCAAAGTGCAACTGTGTTATAACTAAAATTTCGACCAGGGCGATCGCCTGAGGCAATTTACTTCCTCAGGGCACCACTCGTACGAGTCCTAGAAACACCGGTTGTCTCTAGGGTCGCCGAATTCCGCCCCCTTAATTCTAGATGTCGACACTTATCATTAGTACTAACCTAGTCGCAGGCGGCTTACGGTGCCACTAAGCAAACCGTTTCGCCCGCTGTACCTTCCTGCTCATTACCGTTATCGTTCATCGTTGTCGTAGTTGGGCCGCCCACTTAACCCTTATGAGGTGCTCGCAATGCCCCTCTCTTAATGCCCATTGGCTGCCCGATGCGTCGCCATTTATGTGGGCATTGGACATTGTCGTCCAATGGCATAATATTATCTTCGCCTTTATTGGCAATCGTAGTCTGCTTTTCGCAGTATAAGAATCTCTTCGCCTTTATCGGCCGCAGTAGTATGCTTTCCGCAGTATAAGAATCTCTTCGCCTTTATCGGCCGCAGTAGTATGCTTTTCGCAGTATAAGAATCTCTTCGCCTTTATCGGCCGCAGTAGTATTTCACTCCAACGCACAGGAGCCTTGTTTCCCGCTATGGAAGCCGTACTTACTTAATTTTAACTAAAGTCTAGTCATAATTGGGTCGTCTCTAGGGACAGCTTTCGAGTCCGGCGTTGAGTGAGCTATTTCTCCCGCCATTCTCAGAAAGTCTCCCTGCAGGTCTTGGCTTCGACGACCGTGGCACATAGTGGGTGTAACCGTCTCCGACAAGGGGGATAAGCTATATGCACCCCTAGATCTCGATGTTTGCCCGTGCCAGGTCACGAATGCTTTGACCTTACGTGGTTCGTCTGTTTGGTCAGGTCAGTGATTTGTTGAGCCAACTGGGGTAAGGGTCATCATCGCCTACCCCAGCTCTGCCCCCAGTGTGGTGCCTTTGGCCTTTGGCTTATGCCGCTATCACCAATCAGAGTGTTTCAGATTCCTTTTTATGGAGAAAAAAATATATATAGGCGTAACCTGTGTAAATAATGTATTTTTATGTATAAATGTAAAATTTTCTCAAGTGTTGTGGGGTGGTGGAACTTCTAAGTGCGTGGACTACTTTAGGTCTCTTGTGCTACATCAGCTTTCCAGCGATAATGCTCTCTTTACCTTAATGGAGGTGTTAGTAGGGTCTGTGGCGTCAGGTACCCTGTTATTAGGATCTGGGGGTAGTTATTCGTAGAGTGGGCTGAAAGCATGGTAGGAAGAGGTTGCGCATCATTGGGCTCAAATAAATGGTGGCTTTGAGCCGGTAATGGCGCTGGGATGCTCCTACAATGAGTGGACTGGGGCAGGTATCCCCTGGATTGCAATAATATAAAAATTCCATGCAGGTTTGATAGTAATAACCCTGGTAAATGTGTGGGATACTCATGCATGTACCTGGATATGAGGCATCCGCCCTCATGTTGGGATAGGTATATAGTGAGGTGTAATAATATTATTTCCCTTTCATGCGGGATTATTTAATTAACAAAAAAATGGTTAATATATATATATATATATTTGTGGCCTCATCTCTCATTTGGAGATGCGCATTATGCTTAATTGATGTTTGCTGATACACCCCTCTCATTCAGGTGTTAGCGTTGAAATCCAAGGCGTAGCAAGCCTTTTCTGTAAACTCATGAAGTTTACCAACCCCGCTGTATACTCTGTAATGTAGTGTAGCTGTTTTCATCGTGTTCCTGTGTCTGCGTTGGTTATGTTGGACGTGGGAAGGTCATGGTAGGGATTTAGGTGTTAAAAAAATGGTAGCCTGCTGTGGTATGTCGGTAATCCCTCTGGGATTATCCACCTATGCTTTGTCATCCTCCCTTGGTCCATGCTTGCTTTCTACCCGCTCCTTGGGATATTAAAGCGTCGCTGTGACGTCACGACTCAATCTAGTCTGTCCTTTTGTAGTGTTAGTGCAACCCGTGGTCGCAGTATGCCTGGTCGTGTCCTAATCGCCTGTAATGATTCCTATGACTTACAATCGAGAAAAGAAGTTATTAGAGGGGAGGTCTTGTTTTCTCAGAGCCCCTGTCTGTGTTCGCTCCTAATTGGTGAGCGCGTGTGTGTGTGTGCCTATGTTCCGCTACACCACGCGGACGGTTGGTCTGTTATAGACTAAGTCCTAATATGTATCGCGTGTATGGGCAAGAGGCGCCCGTGGCCTGTCAACGTCTTTGCGAACGTGCTCCTGTGGGTCCACGATAAGTTTCGGTCTGTCACGTCTGTCTATTGCTAAATGTCATAAATGTTTTAGCAGTGTTAAAAATGTGTTGGCATCATGATTGCTTAATGCTTGTAATGTCATGTTCAATGCCGATACTACAATAGTGTCTGTCACCAGCAATATTGCCATGTGACGAAATCTGCACATCAGCAGTTTGTATGTGTAATGGCTCGGACGTTATGTATGTCAGCTGTCGCCATGTGCCTTCTTGCACGTATGCCATGTTGTTATTGTTCTAAATTCCTGCCGGACTAATGTGGTAATCCGCCCTAATTAGCTAATGCTGTTGTGTGGCCCTTATTTCATAAGACTTTTGTCTTACGAAATTTCTATGCCTGTGTCTGGGAAATGTATTTTCCATGTCTGGTGTAATTTGAAATTGTATGCCTGGTTTTTGGCGGGAGGAAATGTGGTATTCCCTGTTCATGTATTTGTATGGGCCAATTTCGGTGTGGTTGGCAACCTGGATAATTGTTTTCCCTGGTGTCTAATTTTTTACTGGGATTGGAACCCGTGATCTTATGTCATTCTCCGTGTTCTATGTCTGCGTTGTTCATGTTTTGTGCGCTCCTTGTATGTATTTTGATTGTGTTTCCCGTACCAAAAATACCGTTGGTTAGTTAGTTTTTGGTACGAGCGTGTTGTGTGGTCATGGGTTCGGACCCGGTTGCCTGTAAAGACTTGGTGTGACCCTCTCTGTGCCGCATATATTATGGCACATGTACTGTGTATTTGCAATGCGCAAACGAAAGTACGCATTCCTGTGAGGAGTTTATATATTTTTGAACTCTCCTCGTAGTGTAATTTTGAAAGTTATAGGGTCCTTGGATCGGACGTGAATGATGCGTTTGTTCCTGTTTACTAGGAGTTGGCTTAGTTCGTCTGTACCGACCAGTCTTGCCCATTGAGGAGTGTGTTATCGCTGACGCGATAGTGTTGAATTACGATGTCGTGGGCTTTCATTTGTTACTTGCTTACTCTCATGTTCCCGGCACGCGTATGTGTGAACCTGCTTGCTCTCTGTGTAATTGCGGGTAGTGCTTTTCGTACTGTAAAAAAAAGAAGGAAACTTGTAGTTTAACGTGACCGTAATCTGTAGATCATGAGCCACGGGACTTCCGTTTTACGTGGAATCCAAACCACAGGCCATGGCATTTCACTTCGAAAATCTCACATGGATTGGCCGCACTGTAAAAGAACCTCTCATTAACTACATTTGTGTCCCCAAATTTTGTGTTACTGTGACGTGGTTCGAGTATGTCCCTATCCTTTGTTCAAAATGTCGTTATACACGAGTGTCTCCGGGCCGCTAGTCGCGTGTTTGGTGACTATGTGCCGGTGAGAAAAAGTCATGTTAGAGGCAGTGTTATGTGTAACGTATGCCTATGTATGCAATATATATATAGTTCAACTTGGCCAAATTTCCTTCATCGGGCCTAATGACTGAGGCAGAGAAAAAAAATGAGCTATGCCCCGCTCCGTATTAAGAGAGCACTTTGAAAAGGTATAGAAGATATATTGTGTGTCGCCTGCACCCTGCCTTATGCTGATTAAAGCGGGTTGCCCGATGGCGATAGTCTGTCAAAATTGTGTCGTAAACACCATGAAAAATGTTTAAAAATGGTGATTGGGACCTGAGTGTAGTATTTACCAATTTGGTAACGTTAGTACTACAGTAATCTGGTTACGTCTCAGGGGAATCTACCGACACTGTCTAGTACACATTGGGAAGGCCATTGCAAGACGTATTTGATACATTTGTATCACGTCACGAGCAAAGCCAGTGCACTATGGGAGTCGAACCTCCCCTCCAAAGCAATTGTAACTCACCAAAATGACAGTGTCTCGCCCCAGTGTGCAATTGGGCTTTTCAGTTGGTTAAAGCACACCTCACCAAATTTTTGAAACTAGTTTGCGATTCTTAATTCTTGCCACGCTTATGGCTCTCGCTCGTCACAAGAGAATCTATCAAACTGTTGAACCGGAACATAGAACACTTAGTCATTTCTACCTAGAAAGACCCGCTTAAGCTCTATGCTGTGATTTGTTGCTTAAGCTGTGTTCGGAATATCTCTTTCCGGCTTTAAGCCGTGTAGCTCACCTGATGGGCTTCTACTTGGCTTTGGATATTAGCGCTTTACGTTATCCAAGTTATAATATGGACCCTATGTTCAGTAACCATTGATGGCCTGAGAAAAAAAATGCTAGGAGCCCAAAATAAAAATCAAGAAGGATTTAGAATTATACATCTTTGGTTTAGCCATGTTGTACTGCATATACATGAAAGAAGAGAAAAAAATGTGCAGTTGTGTTTGTGAGTACTTGTTTGTCTATTCTCTTATTTCCCCCGTGTAAAAGAACTTATGTGTACTATACTATTGGTGCAAGTGATGTCGGAATATATTGTATTCCTAGTGAAAGCCGTTATCCTTTTTCGAGCGTCAGTGCTCGGAAAGATGGATACCGTCGTCCTGTCATTAGGGTGTAAGCTCCCGGGATCCACTGAGGTGCCCCTCTGCTATTTTTCGGAGGAGTTTGTAGCAAAGTACGACCGGGCTTGCTTTCACCGTATCGCTTGACCGTTGGTCTGAGTGTACCTGTGTTCGCGGAACTACTCGCGCTCTGCGCTACCCTAGTAGAGTTTACGGGGGTGTGTGTATTTTCGACTGATCTGTTCTGTGGGGTAGGTAGCAGGACCCTTCTTATGCCCTGTGTACCGTGTGTTAGCGCTTTGTCAGAGTGTGCGGGTGTGTATTGTGCATCCTGAGGGCCTGAAGGCAGCGCCCTCTTCTGCATACGCCCCTGGGGTACAGGTGCCGGTGTCCGCTTTCGTCCTGGCAAAATTGCCCTTTGGACTAGCGGCAAAGGCCGTTTGATGGCCTGTGTATGCCCTGGCAATGTGGTGGCGTGTAGCCTGACCGCTTTCTGGCCTGTGGCCACGGCAGACTCCTGCCATTGTGTTAGCCTATCTGTGTGGGTGTATGTAGGCTTTATGTACTGTAGGGCGGGCTCTACGTCCTCAGCCCATGACGTGGTTACGTCCCGTTGTCTCCCTGTCCTATCATATGTGTCTGAGGGTCCTGGCTTCAACTCCCTCTCGTCCCTTTGTTCCGAGGGGGTTGTTCTAGGCTCTGCCCCTCGGTTTGGTAAAATTGCCTTCCGATCCGGAGCTGAAGGACGTGTGTTTGTGTAACTTTGTGCTTGTAGCCTATTGGAGCCTAACCTGGCCGTCTTCTGGACTGTGGCCACGGTGAACTCCTTCTCATGTGTGGCAGTACATGGCGAGAGGGACATCCTCCCAAATTGTCGAGTTAGCGTATCTACGCTTATGTCCTCTCTCGGCTGGGCTGGTGGCCCTACCATGAACTCAAAAATGGCCTTGTTGGCTTGGAGCTCACGGTATTCGTCCCAAATTTGGGTGTACTGCCTATTGAGGCATATGGCCTGTTTGCGAATTACTGTATTAATATTTCTGTGTCCTATACAGTTCTGTAGCCGCCAATTGGAGAAACGCTTGTTGGCGAATGAGCTCCCTGTATTGAGTGTGTAAACCTGTGTAGTGCACCCTCATTCTCTCGAGGGTTGCATTATCTATTACGGGACCATGTGTGGTGATTAATTGTTCCTATATTTTGCTTCTTTGGACATGGATCCTATTGAGGTCTTTATGTATGTTCCTCAAGTGCTTATGTGCGCATCTTAATTGCGTTGTCCTACCCTCTGACGGAGTGTATGGCTGTTTGCCCTGTATTGCCCCGCCTTTTGTTTGGAGTGCCCGTATTTGTGTCTATCGCCTTTGTATATGCCTTTGGCATCTTATTAATAATGTTAATAATGTTGGCGTAACCCTATTGCCTCTATGGCTTGCAATCTCTGCATGAGGTGCCATTCTGACTGAAGTGTATGCGAATAAAATAAAAATAAAAAATCTGTGCGTGTTTGACAGTGTATTTTCGTATCTCTTTGATTCTGTCTGGGGCTGGGGGGTTGGTTTACTAAGAATTTCCCCTGTGTAGCTAGTTTGGAGCAAAAATTGTGTTTTTATTTGTCTGGGGAAAAAAATTTTCACTATTTGCTTGGCTGCGTGCGGTTAGGACCATTTTTAACCACGAAAACTCGTTGTATGAGTTCCTTTTTTACTATGCGTGGTACCCGGCCTCCACCAGTGTTTTAGATCCCTTTATTTGGGGGTGGTTGGATCTAAAAGGAAGAGTTATTGTATTAATTTATGAAGCAGTGCCTAAAAGGGGGTAGCTTCCCGTAGCAGGGTAAGCTGACCAGTGTAGACTGTTGTTTAGTGTTAGGAACTAAGGGGCGCTCCTATAAAGGATGTAGATGTATCTCAGGGGATGGAGTTTGGTGTAAGGTCAACGCGCTGGTCTTCCAGCTGGCTGCTTGTTATATAACTGAACGTGCTCGTGTCAGCTATGTGGCGCGCGCTGCTCTTAGCAGTCTGGCCGCCGCGAGAAATACAATGATACCTGAGTTAGCACTGTTGGGCTACCGTATGTCACGTCTAACCGTGACGGGAATAAGGAAGGGCGTTGGGACGTAAAGAGGCGTATAAATAGTGAGACGAGTGTAGTGTACTGACCAAGTGTTTATTGGTCAGTGATGTTGAATTATGAGTCCCTTCTTAGGGAATGTAATAATGGTCACAATGTAAAAGTACAATCTGTGGGTAAAGGTTACAAATACAGGAGATCTGAACACGTCTGACTCACCTCTGATGATAACGTCGATAGCCTGCGGCCGCTGCACTGTAAGACTGGTAATTGAGAGAGCTTGTCCTACATAAGGCTCCCTTTTATAGCTTTCGGCGTTGTTCTGTCAGCATACTGCTGCCTAGATGACCTAGTTAATTTGTGTGTCGCTGTTTGTGGTAGTGATGCAATTATTGGCTAAGCTTTCCATACTGGCTAGCTGCCATTGCGGTGTTAATAGATATGTTCTGGGCTTACAAGATTTGCCAGTTAAGGGTGACTTAAATAGATGATGGGGGGATGTCCTCCAGGGGATGCAGAACCCTGGGGGGCTGTACACTACGCAGGGTGCTGAAGGAACGCTCCACGGTTCAAGTTGTGGGGGGTATGGTTTTTGTTGAGTTGGCATCAAGCACAAGAGTGTAGTGCAGTATCTTTGACATAGTCTTTGATCAGTGAAGTTCAGTGTCAAAGAAACAATATGGTATATCGTGTGAATTCGAATTGTGAACCTTTCCACAACAAATAATAAAATATGCATTCTAGAGGAGTCTATGTGATATATTGAGAAGTGAGCCTAGCATTTTATGGCGACCAGTGACACGATTCGTTCATAGTAAAAGGCTCCCGTGAATAAAGAAGATGGAAAGACTCGCTAAAGAAAGAACCGTAAAGCGGCGGTTATTTACGCGCTCACACAATCAACTAATGACGTCGATAGAAGATGATCAAACTGAAACGGAAAAAGTGCAAGTGCAACTTGAAATCCTTCAAGAAAAGTATGATATCTGTAATTTAGATGGATTAATATTTCAACAGATGATAGACGACGAGTGTGAGGATGACGAAATAGAAACGGAATGTGAATCAGCTGATGATTACAAACACACATTCCTTAGCTGTAGAACAAAAGCAACACGTTTTATGAATCCCGTTGTTTCCATTACCCCTCCACAAAGTGTAGTGAATGACAATGTTTGTGATAAAAAAAATATAGACTTCCAAGAATAGAATTTAAGAAATTTTCTGGTGAAATAATTTATTGGTTATATTTTTGGAGCCAGTCCCGTAAAATTCACGAGGATGAGGACATTGGGAAGGAACATAAATTCCAATATTTAATAGGGATGTAGCCTGAGAAAGTTCGCGCCAGATAACGCTCGTGTAGTACTGGGTAAGCGCAAGGCGATCGTCCTATGTTTTCTCCAGTCAGCTACGAGGAATGTATAGATTGTGACCGAGTTTTCTAAGCTAAAGTAAATTATATCATCTCTAATTTTACTCCAAGACTATATTAATTAATTCTATATGTATATCCTCTAATATATTATGAACGATTTTCAGCGTTTAAGCGTTTAACAGCTGTAAAATGAGCTACGGACTAGAGGCGCTAAAACTAGTGGGAGGAGGGAAGAATTAGTAGGCTACAGCGGTAATAACAAAATTCTAACACGCCTTATTATTCAAATTATGAATAGGAGTCAGCATGCTTGAGTATTGTAGGCCTATATTGATAAATATCCTATATCTCCATAAGACTTAAATCATAAATAGAGATTTCCCGGTCAATGCATGTGAGATTTTCAAAGTGAAATGCCTTGTCCTGTTCGGATTCCACGTAAAGAGGAAGTCCTCTGTGCCTTATGATCTCTAGATTAACGGTCACGTAAAACTATAATCTTCCTTTTATAAATATAGATTTAAATATTCACTGGCTCCCCTTGCTTATAGACTTCGATTCGTGTATTTTTTTGGTTGATAGCTTACATGAAACGGTCTTGTTTTAAGGTAAACATAATCAAAGAAAGTTGATACCGGTATTGTTTACCTCAAAATGCATCGCAACGTTTGGTTCTTTTGTAATTTGTCAATTTCTTAATACAAATCGTTTCCGTAATCCTTGGAAACGACTTAGGGGTACAGTATTTAAAAAGTTTGAGAATCCCGGTTTTAAGGCCATGAACTGTTTCCATTCATCTGGCTAACTTAGGCCTATGACTCAAGAATGTAGAAGTCAGTCACTACCGGTACCACATTCTCCGTCGGGCAGATGTAAGTTGACGATTAATTCTGATTTCAAGAAACCAACCATAATACGTTTTTGACTGTTAATGTTGTGACATTTATTCTTGAAGTATTTGTCCGAGTATTGATGCCTTTGAAAATGGGAGTCACAAATGTTACATTCACTTCTTCCTGTATATTGACGATTTCTTCCCGTACCGTACTTCAATGGAGATAATTTATGCAGATTACGATATTGTAGGCTTATCGTGGTAAACTGGCAATTTTCTTGTGTATGGCCTCTTCCTTATTTTTGTAGTGTTCGTGGTCCACGGAAAAAGCGATGGAACAGTGCCCGGTTTTAATCTTGATCTCTCACCTTCAAATACAAACGCATAAATTCAGTGGTTGTTATCGATATGTCTATTCAGTTTATAGGTAGGAATTATTTCCCTTTGTAAATCACACTTGCCCAGACACAGTTTTCGTGAAGTCATCGAGTTGAAAACGATGGGAACACACTTTAATATTTTCGGTCCGATTTTCTTCACCGAAATGTTTCCTTCTAATAGCATGTAACCATTTCTTCCTCATTTCTTTATTTTGTGAAAATTGGTGACACGAAATCGGATTTCCCTGCTTTTTGCAAAGAGGAACACTGCAATAGCTCGGCATAGTCACGAAAATAGCAATTTAAACAACTTAAATTCGTGGATATTAGCGGCATGAGAACACAGGAGACAAATGAAGAGCGCCTTGCGCTTACCCAGTACAACAGCAGTGCGCTCTATCGGTGCTAGTTCTATACATCCCTATTCCAGAGCATATGAATTAGTTACTAGTTTTCCACCCACTGCCGAGAATTATGACAAATCTATAGAGAGTCTACAAGCTCGATTTGGTAGAGAGGACTTGCAGGTGGAAGTTTATGTTCGTGAATTGCTCAAACTAGTATTGACGAATGCAGTCAATTCCCAAGAAAGGCCAACACTGAGTAGCTTGTATGATAAATTAGAGTCACATCTCAGATCGCTGGAAAGTTTAGGCGATACTACAGATAAATGCACTGCAATGCTGTATCCCCTAATTGAATCATCTTTGCCAGAAGACCTCTTAAGAGCATGGCAGAGGAATACTGCCTTCAGGTGTGATTCCGTATCCAAAGATCGTTTGCAGCAGCTCATGGCTTTTCTTCAAAATGAAGTAGTAAGTGAAGAAAGAATTTCATTGGCTATGAAAGGGTTTAGTATTAGCCCATCCCAAGGATCTAAGATTAAGGGAGACAAGAAACCAAGGGATGTCATTGAACCAAATATACCTACTGCTTCTGCTTTGTTTGCTGATGTTTCTAAGAGACAGGAGTGTGTTTTTGTCTTAAACCTCATTCGAGCCCAGAGTGCATTAAAGCTCAAAAAATGACTGTAGGGGAGAAAAGGAAAATCATAACTGATAAACACTGTTGCTCCAATTGTTTAAAGAAGGGCCATGTATGTAGAGCTTGTAAATCGATTGTCAGATGCATTGTTTGTGGTGGTAAACATGTGGTATTAATGTGTTATAAGCTCCGTGACAAAGAAAATGAAAATGTGTCCAAACAGAATTACGAGGGAGACAGGAATTTGGTTCACCAGGATGGCAATAATGTGGATAAGGCTTTAGCTAATGTGCCTTGTTCTCCTGAGGTGTACTTGCAAACCCTGGCAGTTGTCGTTAAAGGAAAGGGTAAACAAAAAACTGTACGAGCTGTCATTGATACTGGGTCTACTAGATCCTACATTGCACGTGACCTAGCCGAAGAAATGGGGTATCAGTCAATCAGGAAGGAAACGTTAATACATTCCTTGTTTGGTGGAGTACGTTCTCGAGAAGCAAAACACGACTGTTACAGAATAAGTTTAAAGCGATTGGAGGGAAACTATTCCAAGGAGCTGGAAGTTTTAAGCCAAGAGATTATTTGTGAAGATGTCCCATATATTAAGAATGGTTCTTGGAGTGAGGAGATAAGGGATCTGAAAATATGTTTAACTGATGTACGAGAGCGAGGGCCTGTGCAGATTCTGATTGGGGCCGATAAGGCGGGTGAACTGCTCACTGGGGGGAAACATCAACTAAAATGTGGCCTAGTTTTGGTGGAGACTTCCCTAGGGTGGACACTAATGGGAAAAGTCATAGGTAACAAGGCCCAAAGGGATTCGGCATCATTATTAGTGTCATCATTGTTTTCCCAACATACAAGAATTTCTGATCTCTGGGACTTAGAAATTCTTGGAATTACTGACCCTGTTGTGAAAGAATCTACCGTCGAGAGGAATGAGCGTGTTAGAAATAACTACCTTGAGACTGCACGACTGAATGAAGATAACAGATATGAAGTGTGCCTGCCTTGGAGTGAACAACACCCACCTCTCCCTGACAACAGAGAAATTGCTCAACACAGATTAGAAATCACTACAAAGAAACTACAAGCTGAACAACATTATCCGAAGTACGATAATGTCTTACGAAGTTGGTTGGAGCAAGGAATCATCGAGAGGGTACCTGAAGAAGAACTGAAGAATGCTGGACACTATCTACCTCACCGACCTGTCTTCAAAGAAAAGAGCACCACCAAGATCAGGCCTGTTTTTGATGCCTCGGCGAAGCAGAGAAACGCTCCATCTCTGAACGAATGTATTGAAAAAGGGCCTAACTTCACAGAACTGATCCCTAGTTCACTACTGAAGTTCAGAGAAAATGAGATCGGTGTGACGGCCGATGTAGAAAAAGCATTTCTTCAAATAAGTGTTAATCTTAGAGACCGTGATTTTCTGAGATTCCTTTGTATTATGTTTTGAATAAAGCACATTATAGATATTATGTTTTGAATAAAGGATATTATAGCACTTTAATATGCACACACATCTGAATCGACATCTTAACACAATGAACAAATTACAACTAACATTGTCACAGAGTAAAAGCATATTTACACTCCGACCAAGTTCCATAGAGGACATAAACTAGATACATAATAGTCTCCCCTCACTTATATAAAAACAAATAAAAGGAACTATTCATATTCATTTGGGCACATAGTCTTGCAGATACTGAGGAGGTCGCCTGTCTCTGGCTGATCTTCTTAAATAATTATCAGCAGGTGGTGGAAGGCTGTTTCGATCAGGGCGTTCATCTGGTTGCAGGATGGTCTGCCTTGTATCATCTGAAGTGTGGGTTGCAGGAGGAATATCCTCATTTTCTAGTCTTGACTGGGTTGGTGTTGGTATGTTTGGAACACCACGCACTGGAGGATTTGTTGGAGCAAAAGTGACATGCTTATCTTTCTTTGGCACGAGTCGATAATAACTGGTCAACATGCCGCTTTAAAATTCGTCCCGAATCCAATTTCACATCATAGTGACGCTGGCCGAGTTTAGTTTGTATAACACCAAACTGCCAAATATCACGGTTTTTCTGGTGAATCCGGACTTGCACTCTCTCTCCCACTTTGAAAGAGCGAACAGGGGGTGAGAAACTGGATGTAGTCAAGCTCTTTTGGTTTGGAAGTAGAGCATCCAACCGGATATGTAGCCGACGTTTCAAATATAGTTCAGCTGGAGACTGTCCACATGCCAATGGCGTTGCTCTGTATTGAAACAAGATGTTCTGTAACTTAGTCGATAATGGTGCCGGGTCATTTACAGCAGCACGAAGTCGCCTCTTCAAAGTTTGGATGTTTCTCTCGGCTAGCCCATTGGTTGCTGGGTGCCCTGGTGCAATATATTTCTGAAAAATCCCTCTCTCCTTGCAATAGGATCTGAATACATCACTCGTGAAGATAGTGGCATTATCTGACACAAGGACATTCGGGTACCCATGTACGGTAAAGATATTGTCAAGCAGACTGATAGTAGTTGCAGTAGATGGAGCGTCTTTCACCATTCGTACTTCGACCCACTTGGATTTCGCGTCAACACACATCAAGAAATGGTGGTTATCAAATGGCCCCGCATAGTCAATGTGTATGCGTTCCCAATTTTCATCTGGTTCATCCCAGGGGTGTATTGGAGCTTTTGGTGGATTTGAACGAGTCTGCGCGCACTCTTCACAAGATTTGATAAGCTTCTCAATGTCTTTGTCTAATTGCGGCCAGTAGACATATCGTCTTGCTAACTGTTTTGTTTTCACAATGCCGAGGTGTGTTAAATGTAACTCTTCCAAAATTTTTCTTTGTAGTTTCTTTGGGATAACAATTCGGTCTTGACGGAATAGAATACCATTTTCAACTGTATATGGTTCATCCAAGGATTGAGTTTGAAGACGTTGCAGGGTGGCACTAAGTTCTGGGTCTAACATAGTCTCATCACGGATAGTTTCGTACGTAATGGCTTCACTTGGCACTTGAAGAATCGTTTCAGCAAAGAGTTGTGAAACTTCTGCATTTATTGATGTTTCAATGTTTGGCGAGTTAGATGCAACAGGGGCTCGGGATAGGCAATCAACAGTTTCGTTATCTTTCCCTTTTTTCACTCTTACCGTGTAGTCAAACCCGGAGAGAAACGATGCATTTCTTAGGAGCCTTGCGGATGTCATTTGTGGCAGGCCCTTGTTCTGATGAAAAATACGAGACAGAGGTTCATTGTCTGTCACAAGAATGAAATTTCTTGCAAAAATATAGTTGTAGAAGTGTGTTGTGGCGAAAATTATTGCCAGCGCTTCCCGGTCAAACTGACTGTAATTACATTCTGCTGGTGTTAGGGCACGAGATGCATAGGCGATGGGTCTTTCTTGGCCATCCATCTCATGACTTAATACTGCTCCAACACCAGTAGGACTGGCATCGGTTGACAAGATGATAGGCAGTGATGGGTTGAATGGGGTAAGGACACGTTCACTACATAACTCGGACTTGAGATTCAAGAAAGCTGCTTCACAGGCTGCAGACCAGAAAAACCGTACACCTTTCCGCAATAACTGCCGTAATGGGTGGGACTTCGTTGAAAAATTAGGAATGAACTTTGCATAATAAGTCACCATACCAAGGAAGCGTCTCACTTCTTCATTGTTTTTTGGGCGTGGCATTTGTGACACAGCTTGAACTTTCTCTGGTGACTTGCGGATCTCATTATATGATACAATATGCCCTAGGTAGTCTATGTTTTCCTTGAAAAATGAGCATTTGCTTTTGTTCAAATGCAGATTATTTTTTGAAAGCCGTTCTAGGCAGGCTATTAAGTTCTTGGTGCACTCCTCCTTCGTTGTACCATGTATTATGATGTCGTCAAAATAAGCTTCAGCTTTTGGAAGACCATGAAGGATCTGTGATAATATCCTATTAAATTCTGAGGGGGCAGTTTTGATGCCAAAACTCAGTCGGTGCATCCTGAAGGTTCCTTTGTGAGTGGATATAGTTTGAATCATACTACCTTCTTCATCAACCTTCAGATGTAGATATGCCTTGTATAAGTCTAACTTGAATACAAATTTTGAGTTTCTAAGACTATGTAGATCATCATTAACTGGTCTTATGGGATGGTTTGCAGAAATCAACCTTGAATTTACTCCACATTTGTAGTCAACACATAACCTAACTCCCCCATCCGGTTTTGGGATAACAACAAGAGGCGATCCCCAATCACTTAAAGCTGTGGGAGAAATAACTCCTTCTGATTCCAATGAAGCGAGTTCCTTTCCAACGCGTTCCCGAAGAGCAAAAGGGACATCACGTTCACGATTGAAGACAGGTTTCACCCCCTCTCTGAGTTGCAGTTTTACTTCAATATTGGGAACGCATCCAATTTTTTCTTCAAAGATTGTACTATACTGATGTAAAATATCCTGAATTGACTGCACTGAGTTGACAGATTCAGTGTGAAGTGATTGAGTTGTGTCCTTGTCAATTTCCTTCAGATCAAGGCCGAGGCCCCTGCTCCAAACACGACCAAGCAATGCGGCATGACCTTGCGGAACTACAAAAAGATCTGCAACAATTTCTGTTCCTTTGTATGATACTGTGACAACAATTTTTCCTCTGGGTTTGATAACATGATCAGAATATGATCGAAAACAGACATTTGTTGGCTGCAATGGCAAACCAAGACCCAAGGTTGAACATTCGTTCTCTGGGATGAGTGAATATTTTGCTCCCGTGTCGACTTCAAATCTTTGTGATTTATTGTTGAGTTTAACAGTGATAAAATATTTATCTGGTTCTTGTCCTACTTCAAAGAGATCTTCGCTGCATTCCAGTTGTCCTATCCCGAAATTGGTTTCAGGGTGGTCATGCAAGTTGTCATCTATGTTCTCAGTTGCAATGTTGTGTGTATTTGACTGTTGAAGAAGTGTAGTGATACAAACTTTTGCAACATGTCCCACTTTCCTACATGACCTACATTTAAGAGAGTTTCTGTTTGTGCGACAATCTCTTGACCTGTGGTTTGAATTTCAACAATTCAGGCATAATCCATCAATACCTAGTGCTCTATAATTGACAGAACTACGGCGGCCCCTGGACTGTGAACGTGAGTGAGAGCCTGGGTTAGGCTGTTGAACAAAACGTGACTGAGTATCACTGCTGTATTGATTCATACTTCGGTCATTATATGAACTTGTGGCTTTTGTTACTTTGTTTGTGTCCTCTATAGAGTCTGACGGTGCAGTGAGCTGTTTTGACAGCTGATTACTCTCATACCGCGATGCTTCCAAGGCTATAGCCTTCTTCAGGAGATCATCAAATTCCGTGTCATTAGACTGGAGAAGTTTCTCTCTGATCCAATTATCTCGCAAGCCACGTATAAATTGTGCACGAAGAAAAACATCCGCAATTGAAATTCTGGCGTCACATGTACACTGAATATAAAAGTCAGAGTCTAGTAAGTGGCTTCTAAGAGTGGCAACAAATCCTGCAATATTTTGACTTTCTTTTTGATTGACGTTCAAGAAATAGTGTTGGGAAACTACGGTTGAGACTTGAGGTGACAGTATTTGCTTGAAATGCTTTACTAGGTCATTATAACCGAGAGACTTGATTGGTTTATCAGGGCCTAAAAATGCAGAGAGATTGTTATAATGAATTGCCCCTATTGATGTACACAAGAGTTGAGCTTTCTTTGTTGGATCGGTGGCATTGTTGAAGTTTGCGTAATTTTCAAATCGTTCTAAATACGACACAAATTTTTCCTTTTCAGAATCAAAATTTTCATAAGGTGTGATGTTAGTGGCTTGTGGGGTTGTGACGGGCTGGTGAGCTTGATACCTTTCAAGTAACTTCTCTTGAGAATTAGTAAAAATG
This sequence comes from Meconema thalassinum, assembly GCA_946902985.2. Lineage (NCBI taxonomy): Eukaryota > Metazoa > Arthropoda > Insecta > Orthoptera > Tettigoniidae > Meconema > Meconema thalassinum. The sequence goes on from OX336388.2 coordinate 277,235,042, forward strand.
TTCAGTATTTGTTGAAACTGATTTGCGTCCATCTTGACGGAACTTCGAAATAATTTTAAAAATCACAGTTCAAATGTAATAAAATGTTTCAAGATAACAGATTTAAAACACACTGGGTAGTGATCGATGACCGAATATTGTCCTGGGCTTGAGAAAAAAAACCATTGCATAACCTCAAAGTTCGAACTGCGATACATATTATTTTGAATATGTGGCATGCAGGCACACGTAGCTGAATATACGATGAGTTGCTTAGGACCGTTTACAAGTACTCTGTGTACATTTCATGTCGATTTGCCTGATTCTTGATTTTACTCACGTGGCCGTTGAAACAGACGACGTAAATACCGTACTTCATTGATGTAGGCTATATCTGAACCGGAGAATCAAGTCCCAATTCCTCGTCGCCAACTATTATGTTTTGAATAAAGCACATTATAGCTATTATGTTTTGAATAAAGGATATTATAGCACTTTAATATGCACACACATCTGAATCTACATCTTAACACAATGAACAAATTACAACTAACATTGTCACAGAGTAAAAGCATATTTACACTCCGACCTTCGAGCCACAGTATAGTAACCATACAGTAAGGACACATCAGGCCTTTACCATGTAAATTTTTCGCCATGGTTTTGAATCGGCCGGTTCCGGAAGCACCGCACGCACGCACGCATGGCGGCGACGGTTCACCATGTATCCGCGAGAGAGCAGTCTACCCGTATTCATTGAGTGCGGCCTGTCGATTTTGTCTGAAGAAAACATTGTTTGTAATTATTAAAATCAACTCAGAAATATAATTTTGCATTTTAACCAATGGCAGAAATGTGGGAAACCAACATCTGTGCGGTAATTTATTGCGCAGTTCTTGTCACACTGGACATAACAGCATTCCGGTTTCTCGTGCATTGGAGCGGTAAATACAAATATCACACGTTTCATCGAATAATTCTGGTTTTAATATCCATGAGATGTCAGTCCCTCAAACACCTATCCATTAATTCACAAATTCCTCATTCCTAATCCAGATATAATGACTGGATAAAGGCCTGTAATCAGGAGGATTTACTGGCAAACGTGGCAAATCTACACGCCAGTATATAGGGTATGTAGCCTTTATTTCTCAAAGGAAGTGTTTTAAACCACAAGGAGGGCAGTGCTAGGCTGAGATTAGGTAATATTGCTTATTGTGTGATAATCTTTGTTACTGTGGTGGCTGTACTAGTGTGTGTATTTGTAAATAGGGGATAGGATTGGGAAGGAGGTGGCTGTGCCCTTAAGTTAACAACCATCCCTGCATTTGCCTTGAGTAGGGAAACCACTTCCAGGATGGCCGAGGTGGGAATCGAACCCTCCTCTTCTCAGTTTTGCCTCACGAGGCTGACTGTAACCCATTCCAGCCCTAAGGCCAGAATCAAAATTTCTTGGCAAAGCCGGGAGTCAAACCCAGACCTACGGGGGTGACAGCCAAGAAAGCTATCTGCTGCACCACGAGGTGGTCTCGCGAAAATGTAATGTCTTGGTCATAAATATATTTTATATAAATCTACATGAAAATAGCCTACTCCCTATCCAAACATTTTCATAAATTTAAGTTTCATATACCATTTTAAAGCTCAATGGTTTTAAAATTTACAGTTATCTTAAGTCATAGCAACAGATTTCAATGTTTACATTAAGCCACATTGTTCAAACCTGTTCAGGGATGTCGGAAATTCCTCAGATAATGGCAAGCTGCAACTCACATCCTATTCTATTGTTGGGCAAGGACTTGATTCTCATCATTGCAGAAATAATCTGTTTAATACTAGCTGTAAACATGGCCAAGGTTTCATGTGATACAAGCTAAAGGTGTAGAATTTGGTATAAATGTTTATCTCAAGTATCCAGTACCAGTACCTCTATGTCAATGTTGCATAGGCATTGTGCTTGCTACACTTGTCATAGTATGTGGTACGGTATAAATTTCAGAATGTGCATCAATTTTAATTTCTACAGTTTGATTATTCATATTTTTGTGGGGGTCAGGAATCGTATGGTTTGTGAAGTGATGCTTAGGAAAAGTTGTCTCCTTTCTTTTTAAGGATGTGTGAAGGACAGAGTGGTGTGTCTTTATAATGACATACTAAAATTGTAATGGCTGATGAAGGATGTAATTAATATCCAGAACATGTCCTACTATTTGCACATTATTTATTCATTTAAGGGTTGATTAGGCAGAAAGATTTACAGAAGATTACAATTCAAGAAATATTATACTCATCAGAGTTAATTAGAGATGAATGAAACTGGGCAAGGTACTGGAAAAGCCTGTGACCTATTAAAAGGAAAGGTCCCGGCAGATTTCCCCTATATTGTTCAACCAGCCACATCTGGTTACGACCACTATATTCTTCCTGAAGTAACTCCACAGAGAGAATGAAAAGTGTCAAGAACAAACTTCTGCTTGCAATCGCACATTTTTCTGCATTACAATATTACTTACTTGTTTACATGGTTTATGTAGAATCAACTCGTACAAATATTACAGTGAATTCTATGTCTGTGCCCCATCATATCCATAGTACCGTACCTAGAAGAATTTGCAGTAATTTATTTTCTGGCCATGAAAGCCTAAACATTCCAACTCAAACAGGCATATTTTTCTGCAAATGTTTGGGTATTCTGATATATTTTCATGGAAACATTTGACTTTTTTTTTTAAGAAACATTATTTTTTCCTGTTTTCAATTTTCAGAGGTGAAGCTCACCAATTTTGTGACTACATCCTGAAGTTGGTTGGCCTAGAAGCCTAGAGTATATAAAATATGGTAGCGAGTGTTTAATCGTAACGAGGTTTTCTCAATAGTGATTTTTAATGCCCTGGCATTGTCATTGAGGAGCAAATTTAACTTCCTAAATACTGTAACATTTAAGTTGGTCTAACACGAAAGAAATTTAATAATACTATACCTGTAAGGTTTTAGCTACCTACTAAGAAAATTAATGTGCAATTTTTGAATGGAGCTACCTAGGCAAATCTTTACACCAAAAACCAACATATTGTTTATCGCTACCTTTTAGTGGAGAAACTAGAATTCATGTCAGATAACCTGCAGCTTCTGTGGCTGATAACTATAGTTTTGTCTTGTTGTCAACAAATGTGATAGACAGGTCTGAAGCAGTTCATTATTTCAAAAACTGACTCTCTCTATCAGAAATCAAATCAGTGATTTGAGATCATGGCGATATCAGGAATGTTTGTTTATTGCATTACAACAAAGGATTTGGAAGTAATCTCATAAAGCAATAACTTCTAAATCAAAATAACTTACAATTTTATTGTTGGACAGCCAAAGGACTTAACATAATCCTCCATGGTTTTAGACAGGTGCAACGATCCATTAGTTCTGGGTTATCCCATCCCGTTAGAAAATGGAAGGATTGGGGTTTGAGGCCTAAGGATGTTGTACAACATTAACTGCAAATCACATCACCACACTGAAGACCTGGTTTGTGAAATAAGTTGGTTCATGTCCCTTCACCTGTCATTTCAAGTTAGCTTCCTTGTTTCTCATCTCAAAATGCTGAGATGGTGGCTTTCCCATAGACCACAGTCACTTCCCCATTCCTTTCTTAGCCTCTTCTACGTTCCATCTACGTTGAGGCTGCATGGATGATCCTTTTCTCTAGAATGAAAGGGCTCCATGACACTGTCAATTATGACGATAAAGACTTTGGGAGTGAAGTACGGGGATAAAAGAAATATTCATATCCAAGAAATAAAAATAGCCAAACATATAAGCCCATTGTTTCCACAGCTACTGCCATGGTCTAGAAGTAAGCATAGCTGCCTTCTAACTGGTTGGCCCAGTTTTGAATCCTGGTTTTGCCAAGGAGAATTTAAATTTTGGCCTGTAGTCATGTGTACTTGGATGTGTGTATCATTTGTCTCATAAACTGCCTTATTGTGATGGCTGTATTAGTGTGTGCATTTATAATTTTAGGTGAGGATAGGGAAGGAGACGACTATGGCCTTACGTTAGGGGTAGCTTACCGTCTCGGCATTTACCTGCAGTAGAAGTGGAAAACCAAGGAAAACCACTTACAAGATGACCTCTTCTCAGTTTTGCCTCACAAAGCTGAGTGTATCCCGTTCCAGCCCTCAGACCAGAATGCTAGTTGCTACACCACGAGGTGATCTAAGTGAAAAGGGATGGATTCTAATCCACCTCTTGGTCCTAATAGAAGTGAATTTCTATGGTTTCTAATTCCCCTTCCCCCCTCCCAGAATGCTCCATGCACCAAACATTCCATCTTCAAATTATTTTGCATGCCCAATTAAATGGAGTAATATAGCTCGGGTGGTGTTGGGGTAGCGCGCCTGCCTCGCATCAGGAGACCTCGGGTTCGATTCCAGGCTCCGTCAGGGATTTCAGAAACCGGCGTGAGGGCTGGAACTGGGTGTACACAGCCTCGCAAGGACAATTGAATAGCTGTCTGACAATGAGGCAGCGCCACGCTCATGGAGACCAAGATTAACGGCCGAGGGGACCCGAGGCGCTCACCACGCGTCACCACATAATCTGCAGGCCAAATGGCTGGGTGGCGATCGCTTAGTAGGCCTAGGCCCTTCATGGACTGTAGTGCCACGGGGTTTGTTTGTTTGTTTCGTTTTAATGGTAGTTCGGAGACTACGGTTTCAATAGTCTTCTTAGAATGTACAGTATATGGGTGTTAACTTTAAAAATACCCGCACGAGTCTCTCTGGAGGACTCACACATTATTACTATTACGTAAACATATCTTGCATAAGAATCATGGCCCTACTAATAATATAGTTCATCGTATCTTGGTGAGAAAAATACCTTACCTCTATGTGCATTTGCTCAAAGAACTTTTTCTTTTCTGAATTTTTATTCCATACATATTATTATTATTTTTAAAATTAATATTAGGCATCCACCTATAAATTTTAACTCAACTAAAATTTGTATTATTTTGTGTTAAGAGGGACAGATGACCTTGCTGTTCCGCCCCATAAATAACAATAAATATCCATACTATGTGTGATGTTAATGAGCAATTCTGAGAATATTTACAGCAGATCTAGATTGCAGTCATGGACCACCTTGTGGCGTAATGACTACCATTCTTGGCTGTTGCCCCAGAGGTCTGGGTTTGATTCCCGGCTCTGCCAAGGAATGTAATTCTGGTCTAAGGGCTGCAACAGGGCACACTCAGTCTCGTGAGGCACAACTGAGAAGAGGAGGGTTTGATTCCCACCTCAGCCATCTTGGAAGTGGTCTTCCGAGATTTCCCACTTCTTCTGCAGGCAAATGCTGTAATGGTTCCTAAGTTAAAGCCAATGCCGCCTCCTTACCAATCCTCACCGGAATTGCAAATACACATACTCAGACAGGCATCACAATAACACAGGTTATCAATCAAAATTCCACACTCGTCCAAGTACACGGGGCTAAATGACCACGATGTCCAGGCCCCTGAAATGAAACAACAGATTGCAGTCGATGTACAGAAGTTGTCTAACATGGTGGCCAGATCGCTCCTTAGTGCCTCTTGGTCTATTGGAATGGCTGTAACATCCGGCGCATTATACCATAGTCGAACTGTTCCTCTATTGGAGCACGAAGATTGGGATTCTCTGCCGTCACTGTCTCATGAAGCCATAGCCAGGTGGCTATGCTAATGCTTGTTGTTTCATGTAGGAGGTTGTACATCATGGTCGTCAGCCCTGTGTACTTGGGCGTGAGAAGAAACCCATACAACAGGAGCAATCGAGTGTGGCAACGGGTGGGTGAGAGATTTCACAAGCTCTTCATCCAGGAACGCCTCCAACAGCAAGGAAATTGTCATGTTTTGTGGTGGGATCATGTTTGGTCGACGTACGCCTCTAATTCCTATCCACGGTAACATGACCGGTCTGGTATACAGAGACAACATCCTCAAACCTGTCGTTACAGGATTCGCTGCCACAATGGGTGAGGGCTTTATACTAGTGGACGATAATGCTCATCGAGCTAGGGTGGTCATCAGTTCCTTCAGATGCAAGGCATACTGAGAATGGAGTGGCCTGCATATTCTGCGGACATGAACAGTATCGAACATCCATGGGAAAAGATTAAGAGTGCAGTTTCGCACTGTCCCAATCCTCTAACAAACAAACAAACAAACAAACATTCAGCAACTGATTGAAGCTGCTTTCAAAGAGTGGGATAATCTGCCCCAAACCCGGTTGGTTCGTAGTTCGGTATGCCTCTTAGTCGGCAAGCATGCCTTAGGGCTCGTGGTGGCCATACATGGTATTGATATGCCCCAACTAGAAAAAGATTGCCACTTTTGTTAAGCTTTTAGTGTTTGTCTCTTTTGCACAACATATTGTGTGTTGTTTTTCTTTGTATGCCATTACATACTACCTTACCAGGGAATTGTTACTGCTAGACGTGGAGCACGGCTGTTGTGTATACATTACGTCAGCTCGCCTCGCTATGGCTGCCGCGAGCGGTTGCTGGCCAAGAGGGGGAACGCATGCACAGTCGTACAATGAGAACACACCGCACAGCGCACGACCCAGCACGAATCATGCACACAAATGACATGCGATGAGGTTTCTCTGGCGACAACTGCACGTCTATCGCAGGAGTGTGGCTGGGCGGAGTGCATTAGTTCCGATTTCCGCCACCGGTAACAATTCGCTGGTAGGATAGTACACATAGCAAAACACTAAATCCCAATATGCAAAACCTTTTTTGGAGTACTGTTCAAGTTACAAACACTGCTAGTCACCATAACACTCTAGGGGCAGATGACCTCGAAGTTCCGCCCCTTAAAACAACAATTACATTACATTCACCACAACACTGATTATCAAATACCATGCACACACAAGTACACGGGTCATAGACCAAAGAGGTCCTAATTGGAACTATAATAATATATACAGTACCGGTATGTCAAAAAATATGGTTATATAAATGACTCCAGATTATAGCTTACCAAGAGACATACATAGGCCTACTTTGAACCGGCCTTGGTGGCCGAGAGCGCTAATGTGCTATCTCGTGCCTCGCTGGCATCGGGAGAGCGTGAGTTCGAATCCCACCTCTACCGTCCTGAAAATGGTTTTCGTGGTTTACCATTTTCACTACCAGGCAAATGCCGGGACGGTTCCTTTCAATAAATCCACGGCCAATTTCCCTCCAATATCCCTTCCCTGACCCGTCCTGAAAAGAAAAGTACATGGCCATTGGCTGCATTAATAAAATTATACATACTTTGAAACTTTAGTTTTTAAAATAAGACTGCTGTTACGACTTGAAACTGAATCCCAGCACTCTGCGCAGAGTGTGAACTGATAACACCACGATAGCCCTTTGTTAACTCTTGGGCCTAGTAACTGAAACTATGGCATGTAGTTAGGCCTCCTAATGACCAGTATTAATTCTGCTATGATGTACATGTCGCTTACAGGTACCAACTGGAAAGACCTGCCCCAGGCCTCTCCAAAAGCAACACAGCATTATGAGCCTAACATTTCTCTCATCCAGGTGTAAAAACCATCCATCGCATGGAAAACTCATCCTACATTATCTCCATTTCTGCAGAATGGGGAGAATAAGGAGTTGACATACCACTGACAAGTAAAAAGTGCGGTGCGGATAGATGGCAACTTATTAGTCGTGACGAGGTTAAAGTTAGGTCTGATTGGTGTTAAGCTATGGTTAGAGCAAGTTTAGGACTGAGCGTTTTACTTGATTGATTGGCGACACCATTGCACATAGTGTTATTTACCAGTTATATTACTTTATTACATTCACTAGCGACAGAAAGCAAAGCAAACTTGTAGCTTCACGTGGCTCTCGTGATCATAAGCCACAGAACCTTTCTTTTTTATATTTGGAATTTGAACCACGGGATGCAACTCTGGAATTCTAACATGCATTAACCAAGAATCAAAACCCAGTCCAAAACTATAATATGACGACTTTAGGATCTCCGAATGGAGATCTGGGTGTGACCTTGGCTTCTAGGATTAAAGAAGCAGGCCTCTGTACGAAGGGTGGTTGGCCGGTTTACTTACTGTAAGCCCTGAGCTTGTATTTCAGCTTTACTTTACTTATTTTTAGGCCATCTGTAGGCTAAACAAAACAATCTACCAGTAAATGTATAGTCTATTTGTTGAATCTGAAAGCTACTTGTTGCTCCTATAATAGGCATACAAAGACGTGGAACTAATAAAGGTAATGAAAAGAGATTCCTTAGCACATGACTTACAGTACCGGTATTGAATTCTTCTTGGAACACAAGATAATGAACGGAAGTGTGAGTAGGCTAAGAAATAAGGAGTAAGAAGTAGCCTAGGCATATCATGAAATGTGAAAATAACACTGCATAATAAGGCTGTCCCCACCCATCAACATGACTTTTTATTGACTAAATAAATTCCCGGGTATTTACGTTAGGAAGCTAAGAACATTAAAAATTAACACTTATTTACAGTTTCTGTAGAAAACTTGAATTGCATTATCTCAGACTACAAAAGTTTAAGAAACAAAATCCACATTTCCCCCACACTTTTCAATATATCGTGTGTTAATTTAATCATTAAAAACATATCATAACCTTTCATCGTCACGATGCAATCACAATGCGACACCACAGGACTGGAGGAGGAATGTGGTGTTAAACATTAAATTCCACACTTCTTAGAATTAAAACACAGTAGTATTAACACTTTCTATTTTCTTGTTATTTATTTTCCTAAAATATCTGATTATAATGAGAGCTAGTGTGTTGAAATAGAGTTAAATAAATGACATAAAATATACATTCATCAATCAGCTGTTTATCATGTGGTTGTCCATAAGTGGTGCTACCTAGCGGCTTACAGGTGTATTGGTGCTCCCCCTTATCAATTGTTTTTTTGAAAATCCGTTCTTCCGGTTTTGCCGAAGTGTCCATACTGTATTGGTATCTATACTGTGTTCGAGCATACAATAGGATAGAGAGGCCTTGACCAGCGCAATATGGGGCCAGAATAAGATCAGCTGATGTTGGTATAAAATGGCGCCTATGCCCAAGTTGTCAGCGTGAGCGTAAAGATTATACTTAATAATTATCGATATACGAGCCCATTTTTGCAGTATAATATATTACAAATACCGTATGTAAAATACGCATTTTCCTTTATCTAAGAGGCTGAATGTGAAGTTATATTGCGAAAATGGTTATATCTTGCGCTGCTTCCAATTGCAGTCGGAGGTTTGAAAAAGGGAACAGGCTATCTTTTCACGGGTAAGAATTAAAATATATGACCTAAAATACACAGACTTGATTACATACATTTCCCCAATACATCTGGCACCCAGCGGCGTAGCCGTGCTCGTTAAATCATGCAGCATGCTCGGATATCGCAGGTCGAATCCCGGCGCTGACTGCGGCTATCCAGAGTGTGGTTTATCCCCCAGGATTTTCCACACTCCCTCCAGACAAATGCCGGGATAGCACCTTAGTTCAAGTCCCGAGGCACCTACCTCATCCCTGTCCCTAATAAAGTTACACACTACTATAATCATCACATCAATACCGATACAGGTTATGAGACAAGTTTAACCCACACCCAACTACACGGTGCTGATGACCAATATGTCACAAGCCCCTTACATGAATTAACAACCACCAATGCAGCTATACACACTACTGCAGTCATCACAGAAATTTAAGTTACGGTATCAGACAAGTTCAACACAAGTACACAGGGCTGATGACCCGGAAGTCCCTAGCCATCAAAAATGATTTTTTCTAAATATGGAGGGGAAGGGAATAACATTAGGATATTTGTAAGATTTATTGGTGGAGGTGATAAATATTTGGAGTGGGGATATCATTGGTTTTCTTTTAAGATGCAGTGCTGGATATCACTTTGTTGTTGTTGTTTGTTTGAGTCTTCAGTCTTTTGACTGATTTGATGCAGCCCTCCACGCCTCCCTGTCCTGAGCTAATCGTTTCATCTCTACATAGCTACCAAACCCTACATCCGAGGCAATCTGTTTAGCATATTCTAACCTTGGTCTACCCCTACGCATAATTAAATGTATTCGCTTATTTCAGCTTCCCTTCAGACCCTGAATTGCTTAAGCTATGGACCATAAATATGAATTATAATTGATGATAGTTATAATCAGGTTAATGGATACGATCGGATGATTATCGGCAAACTTTCTTGATTTATAAAAGAAAACCAGCATAATCGAAGCATAGGGCCTATATGTCACTAAAAAAGGTAAGCTAGTACCAGTATACTTCGTACAGTTTATTATTTTAGATATGTAAAAATATTACAAATATAACCACGTCAGACAATTACTACGGATAAAAATTATACGTAAACGTATTTTATTCACCATTTTATAATTTCCTAACCATGTAGGCCCCACACACGTCGCCTATGCATTCCAACACTGATATGTCAACACACCAAAATATCCCATATAACGATTATACTTCACAATTTTCATACAAAAAAGAACAGCAATATTCAGAAGGAATTGTAGTTATCGCCACCTTCAACAGAAATAGTCTGTTAATCACAAGGAATACGGTTGAATCGGGATTTTAAGTCACTTCATAATGCTATTCTTATGGGAGACATGTTTGTTTTGCCCAACATCAGCTGATCTTATTTTGGCCCCACGGTCGGCCGGTAGAAGCATAGCTGGCGCCCTCTCTATCCTATTGTATGCTCGAAGACTCCGACCAAGTTCCATAGAGGACATAAACTAGATACATAATACTTTGGTGAGAGGAGGAAAGTACAGGGAAGGTAGATGTGTTCCGTCACAATAGAGTTGTCTTTGGACTTGCATGTTCTCCGTTCCTATTGTCAGCAACCATCAAACTCCACTTGAACGAGTTGAAGAGACAAACAGTCGATTATAGTTCCTACTCAACTTCAACAATAGAAAGATTGGAAGAATGTTTTATGTGGATAACTGTGCTATTAGTGTAAACAACAGAAATTACCTTCATTCATTCATGCGAGAGGCAAGCATAGTAATGGATAAGGCATATTTCAATCTACGAGGGTGGGAGTATTCTCAGGATGGTACAGCTGAAAATCTTACTCATGTGCTAGGGCTCATTTGGAATAAAGGAGAAGATACCATTGAACTGAATCTAACTCATGTTAACGATTTCAAATATGATGTAATCACCAAAAGAGCTATACTAGGAGCTGCACATAAGGTGTTTGACCCTATTGGCTTCTCATGTCCGGTATTTCTCTGTCCAAAATTAATCTTGCAAGAACTATGGGCCACTGACTTGGGTTGGGACACCAGAGTAGACGAAACAACAAAGAGAAGATTCATGAAGTGGTTGGCAGAACTACCTCAGCTGTCTGAGATTAAGATTCCTAGATGTTTGATCGGTAGTGTCCAGTCGGTTGAAGATATATCTCTTCACGTGTTCTGCGACGCCAGTCAAACTGCGTATGCCGCAGTTATATTCTTGCGAATACAGAGGGTTGACAATATAGAGCTACGATTTGTACAAGCCAAGACAAGAGTGGCACCCAAGAAGAGTATCACCATACCACGCCTGGAATTATTAGCAGCTACAATAGGGGTTCGACTAGTGACGTCAGTACTGCCAACATTAACTGCAAAAGAAATCGTTACTTATTATTGGAGTGACTCGTCGACTGTGTTGTCCTGGATCAAGTTAGACGAACCTTGGGGGACCTTCGTGTGGAACAGAGTGCAAGAAATTCGAAGACTGTCCAGAATAGAACAGTGGCGTCATGTTCCAGGAACCATGAATCCGGCTGACCTGGCATCAAGGGGATGTAGCACAAAACAGTTACCTTCAACAGAGATGGTGGGAAGGGCCAAAATGGCTAAAACAATCCACTACACAATGGCCTAGCCCCGAAATTTCAACAAAAGATGATGAAGTCTTCCAAGAAAGAAAAATGAAAGTCAACACTATGACGGTGTTAGAAGACAAGTCCAATACCCAAGAATGGCACCCTGACTATTTCTCAAGTTTCCGTAGAACAGTTCGTATGATAGGATGGATCTTGAGGTTTCTGTATAATTGTCGACAGAAAAATATTAGAAGAACTACCGAACTATCCATTGAAGAAACCACAGAAGCAGAAAAAGTCGTGTTGAAGTTCATACAAAAGGAGTGTTATGTTGATGAAAAGGATGAAAGATTCAACTCACTATGTGTTTTCATGGATGATGAGGGAGTGATGAGACTGAAATCAAAAATTATATCGCGCAAAGATGATTATGCTTTCCGTTGTCCTGCTCTCCTTCCTGCGAAGCATACAACAGTTCACGCTCTCATTAGGGAGAAGCACAAAGACGTATGTCATGCTGGAAACCAGATTCTACTCAGTGGGCTCAGACAGAAATATTGGATCCTTGGAGGAAGGAGAACGGTGAAGGGTGCAATTAAAACATGTGTTGTCTGCAGAAGGTACCATGGAAAACATCTTGAAGCAGAACAAACTCATCTCCCCATAGACAGAGTAAGAGAAGCCTCAATTTTTGAAATAACAGGGGTCGACTTTGCCGGGCCTCTGATTTTGAAAGGTGGATAGAAAGCCTGGGTCTGTCTGTTCACGTGTGCGGTTTTTCGTGCAGTACACCTGGAGCTAGTAACATCTTTGGCTACTGCAACATTCCTCGAAGCTTTTCGGCGCTTCGTGTCCAGACGTGGAAGGCCAATGATTGTCTATAGTAACAATGGGACAAACTTTCAAGGCACTTGCAATATGTTGGAGACAATTCAGTGGGATAAAATTGCTGAATATAGTTCTGTACACCAAATAAAATGGAAATTCAATCCTCCCATTGTAGTATGGTGGGGAGGATGGTGGGAGAGGCTGATTGGTTTCCTCAAACAAATGCTCAGGAAAGTTCTGGGAAAGTCATGTCTGTCGTACCAAGAAATGATGACTGTTCTGTGTGACATTGAAGCTGTCATGAATTCACGACTACTTACTTACCTGTCCAATGATGTAAAAGACTTGATGGCTATCACCCCTGCAATGTTCCTACAGGAAGTCAAGGAGATTGGAATGCCCGATATCGACATGATAGAGGACATAAAACTTGACAGAAGATTCAGGTACAGACAGAAAGTAAAAGAAACATTAAGGGTAAGATTCAGGAATGAATATCTTGGACAGCTAATACAGAAGAACCACATTAGGAAAAGTCATCACAAACCCTGCGTAGGTGAAGTAGTACTGGTAGCCAGTGACAACACGAAGAGACTTGACTGGCCGCTGGCAAGAGTGACAGAGGTCATCCCTGGCAAAGGTGGTGTCGTGAGAGTTGTTCGCTTGGCGACTACAAAAGGAGAGCTACTGAGGCCAGTAGAGAGGGTGTATCCACTTGAAGTGAGATCTGGAGAAGATCATGCTTTAAGACTGCAAGTTGAGCGGAATGAAAATGAGAAGAAGCAGAAAAATCCAAAGACGGTTCAACCATCTACTAATACTTCTGATCTCATCAAAACCAGTAGTGGGAGAGTGGTGGTTAAACCAAAGAGATATTTTGAGTGACTTATTTATTTTTGTGTTCATTTATTTTGAGAAAAAGAAAAAAAAATATTATGTTATTGTTTTGTTGAGTTGTTTCCACCACTCAAGGTGGGAGAATGTTGAGTTGGCAGCAAGCACAAGAGTGTAGTGCAGTATCTTTGACATAGTCTTTGATCAGTGAAGTTCAGTGTCAAAAAACAATATGGTATATCGTGTGAATTGTGAACCTTTCCATAACAAATAATAAAATATGCATTCTAGAGGAGTCTATGTGATTTATTGACAAGTGAACCTAACAGTTTGATAGAATATAAGCAATCTCCTTACTGTTGGGTAAAACATAGTTTCTGCAAGTATATCATGGAGCTTTGTTTCTTCCAAATACTCTTTATTTGTCCAGACGTCATACCATAATCAGGCTTCAGCTTCCAAGTTGTCGATTTGATAACACTTTTGCAAACTTTTTATGTATTTCATGAAATTTTCTTTTTTCTCCTTTTTCAATAAATGTGGGTGAAGAATTCCACCTTTGAAGGTGTGTCTTTATCTTTTTCAAATATTGTGGTAAGTAACGTGATTATAGAATCCATGTACGGATTGTAAATTGCCACTTTGAAATAGTCTTCGGGCGATGAAGACTGGACATTTACATTGCATCTGTGGGTCTGCCTTTCTGCAAATCTTGGGATTTTTATATCTACGTCAAGTTTCTTACAAACTTCTTTTTCTGCCTCGAAAATATTTGTGAATTCGTCATTGCTTTCTCTCTGCTTTTGATAATTAGCTAGCAGGTCGGTGTTGACGTATGTGTAGACTGAGTGGAGATCCATATCAGTATTCTGAAGTTTGTTCACTATTGGTTCTAGATATGAAGAATACCATGATATAATGTGCAGACAAATAATAAATGTAGTTGATGATGTTGCACTATCTAGTTGGCTGGCGCGTGATTTAGTAGTGTCTTGATTGCTTTCGCAATCATTTGCATGATGATTGAGACTATCCTTTGTTGCCAAGAAGTTTTCTTTGAATACCCTAATTGATGTGTATTTGTGTGACCACCTATCCTCACAGAACACTGAAATGTTAGGTATTGTTTTCCTACGCAATACACTTTCTCTAAAGAAACGAATAACTTCATTTATTGTTCCGACAGTGTTACGAATTTCCTGGACTCTGATAAGGTCATTGACAAGTAAGTTTAGTCTGTACGATGCACAGTGGAAATAAACAGCTGAAGGATACTTTTCTCTAATCCTAGCCTGCACCCCAGTTTCATGGCCTGCCATTGTCGAACAGCCAATCAACTTATTCATATCAAGGCCCAAATTTTCAACACATTTCAAAATAGATGAATAATTTCCCTCAGCGTCCAATGTAGTTAGCTCTGCAAACCCTAAAAATTCTTCTTTTACTCTAAAGTTCAATTTCTCGTCTACAAATCATACTCCGACCGACAGTTGTTCTTTCCCACTAATATCATCCGTTTCATCAGCCAATAATGAAAACGCTGGTGATCCGTTTACCTCATCAACAATCTCGTGTTGTAACACAGAACCACATGTACTTATTAAAACGTTTTGAAATCTGTGTGATGTATATTTTGCTTTTCCACTATGGTTTTGTAAATGATCCTCCAACACTTTGTCTCCCGCACTTACTCTAAACAAAAGTAAATCTTGAAAATGTCCTTCACTCGAATGCTTTCCTCTAACGGATATGTCATGAGTGCCACAAAATATTAAAGTAGAAAGAATTGATTTCAGTTTTTTCTGTTTGTATTCACAAGCTCTGTGATCCCACTGTCTAACTGTTCGATCACGTTTTCCTTTCTCATTTCTAAAGAATCACAAAAACTTTTGGCCTTACTTGTAGATTCGAGATGCCAACTGCTCTTTTCATGGCCTCGAGCATCTTCATGAAAGTGTTTGTAATCTTGGTGAGCCTTTATCACAAATGCGCCAAATATTCCTATTTGTAAAACTGGTTTAAAAAGAGTACAAAACTTATAAAGCCCTCCCTTCAACTTGGGCGAGTATACTAGCCATGAGTACTTTTCTAGCCAAGTTTTTTGAAAAGGCCTTCTTATAGTTGTTTTTTTTCCTCATCAATGTCCATTTTGAAATCATGAGACGAATTTAGAGTACATAGGTTTGTTAGTAACTGATACTTGACTTCGTCTGACACTGAATGGTTTATGCATTAGCCTAAATCAAAGCTGTGATTAACTGCTAATGACTGTAGTTCCTCCGGCTTGTTGACAGTAGAATCGGAAGTTGATGGGTTGACGTCAACCCACTTAGTAGCGTCAGAAGTAGTGATATCAACTGACAATGCTGAAGACAGGCACGGTTTACATTCATCAGGCGAATTCTCTTGGACGAATTGTACTGAAGTTGGCGGCTGTCTGAAATCAAACTCAGCAGGCTCGGTACTAATGGCGGAAGAACATTGCGACAATAATGACACTTCTGATGACTGGCTATGGTAGAGATTCTGATCGACAGATAACGTGAAGTTGGAAGCTTGTGTAGAGAATAAACTAGAAGTTGTTGTGGGACGCACTTTCGAAGGTACTGGATCTGGAGCTTTTAATGAGTCACGGAGGTTCCTTTTCTGTGTAGGAGAAACGCCCCTTTGTCCAAAGAAATTCCTGATATCCATCTATGAAATAAATACAAGGAAATCAGTATCAACACTCAAATGACATGTCCAATACTTAACTTCAGAATGTTTAAGAGTAAATTGCTTCCAAGTCTACCAAAGGTAGTGGAAGCCTTCTAATCACTAGGGGTGGATTTGTCCTCCAAATTCAAAATTTCAACTCGCATTTTACGTTTTAGACCAGGGTCCACCAACTGGCTGACGTGTGACGTAAGAGAGCAGAAAGTGTTCAGCTGCTTCTGTCGTAGAGTGGGACGAAGGGACTGTCTCGCTGTGCAGAACGCACGTGCTGTGACGTATATAGTGGTGTTAGTAGTGGTACAGTACAGTATATAAGCATGGACGAACCGGGAAAATCACAGTGCGAAAAGCTATCTATGCCTCCCATCTTTTTATCTTTATGGGAAGATAATGTAGGAATACTACAGCTAAATGTTTAGTTTGTAGAAAAGAACTAAAGTACGTAAAAAGATTCAATTTACAATGCCACTACAGTTTGTGCCACGCAGCAGATTATGAAACTGAGAGGTAAATTAAATAACCCTGTCGAGCATTCGATCAGTGAGTCGGCAGTTCGATTGAACCCCATTGTTGGCAGCCCTGGGGATGGTTTTCGGTGGTTTCCCATTTTCACAACAGGCAAATGTACCTTAATTAAGGCCACGGCTAAGGAATGACGTCGTGTTTCCTTTCGCCCCTCTAGCCGGCACCTCTCAGTTACTTCGTTTCGCTGCCCACGCAGAGAGTGTGTGACGAGTTACCTGACCTCACACCACACGTACAATCAGTTGGTTGACCCTGTTTTCAGTAGCGTAGCGTCAGGATAGCCAAGTAGACACTGTCTATCCAAATTTACGTAACAAATGACAGGTTATATTATTATTTATTCGGATACGCAGATGACTGGGCAATTGCTAGCAGAAAACAAACAGTTGAACAATCGGAAGAGATCCTAACAGAAGAACTCAAGAAGCTGACACACTACTTTAAAATGTGGGGACTCAAACCAAACACCAGCAAAACTGAAGTTTGTTGCTCTCATCTAAACAACAACATAGCTAATAGGGAGCTGAAGGTGTACATGGACAACCAGCAATTGAGACACAGTAGATACCCTAAATATCTGGGGGTCACATTGGATAGAACGCTGTCTTACAAACAACATCTCCAGAATGTTGCTGCAAAAATAGGAACCCGCAACAACATAATTCATAAGCTATGTGGAACAACTTGGGGATCCTCAGCTGCAACTCTGCGATGCTCAGCTCTAGGTTTGGTGTACTCGACTGCCGAATACTGTGCTCTTGATCACACAAATATTGTAGATAAACAACTGAACAGCACAATGCGCGTCATCACTGGCACAATCAAATCTACTCCCACACATTCCACCTCCAGATCTCAGAAGTTAAGATATTCTCCTAAAAGAATTCAATAAAATAATGAACAATCCAGGACTGCCGATACATAATGACATCAGCGATGCAATTACTGGTCGCCAGCGTTCCAGAAAACCATCAACACGAGATGCCATGAACTTGAGGAACAGCAACTACCAAACTTTCGTTGAGTGGCAGAAGAGACTCAACAACAAATGTTGTCCAACAATGGCTCCTGTGAAGAAGACTCCGCCATCTGGTTTCAACCTCCCTCGTAGATTATGGTCTACATTGAAACCGATACGAACCAACCATGGGAACTGTGCAGCCTTCCACTACGAATGGAACAGAATTTCAATGCCTGAGTGTGACTGTGGTGCTACAGAACAGACGATCCAGCACATCTTCACCGAGTGCAGCAAAAGAAAGTACAGTGGCTTTGCTCTCGTGACTCCAGAGACTATTGGCTATATCCAGAATTCTCCTAAATCTCTAGCCATAAGCTAAATAAAATAAATAATAAATACATAAATTGTAATGTTGTTTTTATCCCCTGCATGCTTCTCCACACTGCCTGCCGTGAACATAGTAGACATGTCTTTTCTATCGCGATGTTGTGAAGTTTCGTGCTCCTGTATTTACTGTACCTCAGTTTCTAGTTATTTTAACCATGGAAAGTGATGAGCTATTAGTTGACATGAACAGAGTAACTTTTGATTCTGTAAGATTTCCTCATAGTATCACTATCATCATTAACATTTGAACAAAAGTTGAAACTAAAATCTAAAATAAATCGCTCTCAGTTGGATTTGTCCCAAAAAGATGGCAAATTTGCAAGAGTAGTGGAAATGAATCGGTTCAAGGCCCGCCTCCACCTCCCCACCTCACAAGATGGCGGCGGCATGATATCTCTCGAACGCATGTTCGGATTTTGATGAATGAGGCGTCGTTGAACTCGGGCTGACACCCCCTTTCCATTGGACAACATATCTCTACCCCAAAATAAAACCTACCCCTACTAGAGGGTGAAATTGTAATTTTTTAGAGAATCTCTCTTTCCAAGTGCAACATGTGAGAGCTTGTATGCCAATATGGAATTAAACGTTGTGCTACGCAAGAGACATGTATACGGTGGATAGCCACTATGAATTAACGTGCTTGTTTTTTGTTTTTTATGCATGCCCACTCATAGCTTTTGTAAGAGGGCGGGCTTTTTAAAAGATGGCGGCTATAGTGTAACCTAACCTAACCCAACCTAACGGGTCCTTGATGACAGGTCCCTGTAGACGGGTCCTTGTTGACGAGTCCCTGTTGACGGGTCATTGTTGACTGGTCATTGTTGACGAGTCCTTGTTGACAGGTCCTTGTGGACGAGTCCTTGTTGATGAGTCCCTTTGGACTGATCCCTTTGGACCAGTCCCTATGGCCTGGTCCCTATGGACTGGCTCATTAATTTATATAAATTATGTCAAAGGGCCTAACTACATTTGCGTGTAAAGCAGTGTGTTGAACTGACTTTGTTCGCCAGTCCCCCACTACTATAATGTGATAACGATATGAAAGGAAAGTGGCGAAATACATGTGAACATACAAGGGATCTAACTTGGTGGATGGATGTGTTCTAACGAGTCATTTGTAGTTGAAAGAGTATAATACATGTTCTTAAGATGTTAAAACTGTGGAGATGGTACGTGCAGTAAGAAGTCTTGTTATTTCCTGTATCATATTACAGACATGGCAGAGAGCGCGCAGATCTGTTGCTATGACAAACGCTGCAGTAATTTGAAACCGCAAGTGTTCATGAAGACAATGGGTGATGATCATGCAAAGTTAGCAGTTATTGGATATTACACAGGTGTTCCTTCCGGTGTCATGTTGCTGACATGGCAGAGAGTGCACACTGCTGTTGCTTTGACTGACGCTGCAGTAATTTGAAACCCAAGGTGTTGATCAAGACAATGGGTGATGATCATGCAAAGTCAGCAGTAATTGGATACCACACAGGTGTTCCTAGTGTACTTTGGACTCTCAGCCGTATTGGGAAAAGGAATTGCAATGATCTGCAAAAAAATGCTGACACGAGCGATGAGAGTTTATATAAGAGAGGTGTCATATATTTCCCTACTGTCAGTCTTTATTACTCACTTTGAGTGAACAGTGCTCTATTACTGCTCAAGAGTTATAAAAAGCCTTTTTGGTAGGAAATCATTAAATTATTTTGCAAGGTAAGTACTTATTATTAATGGATTGTAGTCTTTTATTACTAATTGATGTTGAAGTTATTGATTGGAATGTATTTATTTATTGATTGATTGATTGATTTGTTTACATATAATTGGGTTCATGTAGGTTACCAGATTCCTACAATCTGTTCATTCAGTGGCAGCAGTTGATAAATTATAAAAAGGTAAGTGCCCCCTCTAATAACTTTTAAACAGTTAGAGTGATATTTTCCAATGTTCACCACTACATGTTAGTGAAAATGGTATAATTGGCAGTCAAAAGTTGGAACTACTTGACCATGGTGTGTAAAGCTAATTTTGTAGGTTAGATTTTGATTACCGCTCTATTAAGTCTGAATGTTCATTGCTAGGTTTCAGTGACAGAGGGAATATTGAAAGACTTAACCTCAGTTCACCTAACATAACCTAACTTTACCTAACTTAACCTTATCACGTGACATGTTTTACAAGTTTGGACTTGCTTTATGACTGACTATGACGTCACACTTAGCTCACTTAACTGGTGGCTGCTGGTTTCTATCACGTGACATGTTCTACAAGTTTAGACTTGTTTTAAGACTGGCTACGATGTCACACTTAGCTCACTTAACTGGCGACCGCTGGTTTCTACCACTCTATCAAGTTCCTATGTTCACCGCTAGGTGTCAGTGACAGTGGTATATAGTAACCCCCAGTCAGAACTACATGAAGTTAGACTTGTTATGAGTTCACAGATGATCGATTTAAATACCCTGCTATAACCATTGACTGGAATATAATTAAACTATTTATATTGTACTTAGTTGTAAGCCTCCGTGGCTTAGGCGGCAGCACGCCGGCCTCTCACCGCTGGGTCCGGGGTTCAAATCCCGGTCACCCCATGTGAGATCTGTGCTGGACAAAACGGAGGCAGACAGGTTTTTCTCCGGGTACTCCGGTTTTCCCTGTCAACATTTCATTCCAGCAACACTCTCCACTATCATTTCATTTCATCTGTCATTCATTTAATCATTGCCCCAGAGGAGTGCGTCAGGCCTCGGCAGCCGGCACAGTTCATATCCTCGCCGCTAGATGGGGGCTTCATTCATTCCATTCCTGACCCGGTCGGAGACTGGAAGCAGGCTGTGGATTTTCATATTGTACTTAGTTTTATCATTTATTATCATTTATGATTTCTTTCTTTTATAGGTAATTTCGAAAGTGATCATCATGTTCAAGTGTGGTGAATGTAAGAAACAGTTATCAAGACCTGACAACCTTCAACGACATGCAAATGCTAAACATGACATTACAATGTTTGTGTGTAGTCATTGTGCTACCACATTTAACAGACAAGATAATCTTGCACGTCGTGTAAATTTAATGCATGTTAGTTCAGCACCATTTTCGTGTTCAGTTTGCGAACTTGGTTTTTCTGCTGTAAAGCGATATCAATCCCACATGGTTGAAGTGCATGGAGAACAACAGGAATTTAAATCTGTAAAACCATCAACTAGCTCGGAACCTTTAAATGAATGTGATGCTCAAAAGCGTAAACGTTCTCAAGATTGTGAAAATAGTTTTGCAACAAAAAGAAAGAAGAATGGTGAACCTTCGATAACACATTGTAATGTATGTAATATTGATATACCTTCTTCAATCATTCATGGACATTTACGCAGTATTCATCATAAAAATAACGCTTGCCATGAAAGATATTTTGGAAATATTCAACAAATTGGTAGTGCATTTAAAAGTCGAATTGCTAGTTATAGACTTTATAGTAAAGAAAAATCTCAAAGTATTGAATCATTTTAAAAAATGTACAACCTACTATGTTTGGCTTGGTAGAAAATGTTTTAGTAGAGCATAAAACAATTAAAATGAATTTTGAACTTTTTGGACTCTATGTAAAAACTGGGAGCGAAGGTGAAATTACGGATATTAAATCTTTTAATACAAAAAACATAATTGTTAGCGAATCAACTAATATTAGTGATATATACCAAAATATTTTAAGTGCTATCATTGTGAAGAGTGAAGAGTTCCAGGATAGGGAGTCAGGCCGGGCGTTGGTTGAAGTACTTTATTTAGAAACCAACATTAATAAATACAACCCCATTTGAGCATCATCATACATTGATTTGCCAGGATGGATCAAACGTAAGCATGCTTGTGTAAACGTTATGAATAATGATGACGCATGCTTTGCATGGGCTGTAACCTCAGCTCTCCATCCAGCAGTGGAGCATATGTATAGAACATCATCATATCCTCACTATTCTTCAGTTTTAGATTTAAAATAAATAGAATTTCCTATAGCGATAAAAGACATTCAACGTTTTGAAGAGCTGAACAATGTAAGTATTAATGTTTATGGAATTGAAAATAAGAGTATAGTAGGTCCTCTATATTATAACTCAGGAAAAAAGGATGCTCATATTAATTTGTTATGCATAACTAAAGGCGAAACTGCCCACTATTGTTGGATAAAATATTTAAGTAGACTTGTCGGCAGTCAACTATCAAAAGGTGAATCTAAGAAGTGGTTATGTGATAGCTGTTTGCTATATTTTAAGAAAGAGGACCAACTAACTCAACATCAAAAATGGGGATATACTCGTGTGTGTACGGTATTACCTACTCCTAGAAATAACATTCTGAAATTTAAGGATTTTGAGAAGCAGCTTCAGTACCATTTGTTATATATGCTGACTTTGAGGCTTTGCTAAAACCATTTAATACATGTTCATCGAATCCTACCAAACCTTTTACCAACACTACTCACATTCATGAACCTTTTAGCTTTGCATATTATATTAAATGTAGTTACGATGACTCTTTAAATAAGTTTGAGCTGTATAGAGGACCTGATGCACCTAAAGTTTTTATGGAAAGGCTTGAAAAAGATGCAATCCTTATATCCTCTATTTTAAATACGATCATTCCAATGGAGTCACTAACATCATCACAGAAAACGCGTTTTGAAACTGAAACTAATTGTTTTATATGTGGTGAATGTTTATATACAGATAGGGTTCTCGATCATGACCATTTAACAGGAAAATATCATGGTGCTGCTCACCAAGAATGTAATTTAAAGTATAGAGTAAGTAAATTCATTCCAGTCATTCTACATAACGGTAGCAAATACGATAACCACTTTATCGTTAAAGAATTTTGAGCTTCAGGTGTGAAAATTGATGTGATTGCAAATAATAAGGAACAATACATATCGTTCACAAAATACTTCAAAACTGTCAATAAAAAGACGATAAAACTACGATTTTTAGATTCATTCCGCTTTATGCCAAGTAGTCTAGATAAACTGGCTAGTAATTTAAAATCAGATCAGTTTAATGAAATTCAACGTGTCTTTCCTAAAGAAGATGATTTTAATTGGATTCCCTTATGAATATATTAACTGTGTGGAACGTCTTGAGGAGTGTTCTTTACCACTAAAAGGTGCATTTTACAGTTCCTTTAACACAATTCATATTAGTGATCAGGAATATTTACATGCACAACGTGTATGGACACAGTTTGACATTCAAACTTTAGGTGAATTTTCAGACATATATTTGAAGACAGATGTGTTATTATTAGCAGATGTTTTTGAAACTTTTCGGAATGTTTGTATGAAAACTTATGACCTTGATCCTTGTCAGTATTTCACTGCTCCTGGGTTAAGTTTCAGTTCAATGTTGAAAAAAAAACGAAAGTAAATTTAGAATTAATGACTGATATAGACATGATCAATTTTATAAAATCATCAATTCGAGGTGGATTAAGCCAATGTAGTGGGCGATATTCTAAAGCGAATAATAAATACATGCCTAGCTACAACCCTTGTGAAGAGTCAAAGTATATTCTCTACCTCGATGCAAATAACCAATATGGTTGGGCTATGAGCCAATATCTACCACTGAAAGATTTTCGCTGGCTGACACAACCTGAAATTGATGTCTTACATGTTAACACTCTTAATGATAACGATGATAAAGGATATATTTTAGAGGTAAATCTTGAGTACCCTAAAGAGTTACATGATGATCATAATGATTTACCATTTTGTCCTGAGAATATGAAATCTCCGTACATCACATCACGAACAAAAATGTTAATTGCTAATGTAAATGATAAATGTAAATATGTAATACATTATCAAAACTTGAAACAGTGTCTACAGCATGGATTGAAATTAACTAAAATTCATCGCGTATTACAATTTCATCAGTCAGCATGGCTCAAACCGTATATTGATCTAAACAATAATTTAAGAACACAGTCAACAAACGCGTTTGAAAAAGATTATTATAAACTCATGAATAATAGCGTTTTTGGAAAGACTATGGAGAATGTTGATAAACGAGTTGATGTAAAGCTGATAACAAAGTGGGAGAATGATGGTAGAAGGTATGGTGGGAGCAACTTAATAAGCAAGCCTAACTTTCATGGCTGTTCAATTATTCATGAGGATTTAGTTGTAATACAAATGAATCGTCTTAAAGTTACTTACAACAAACCCATATATGTGGGTTACACCATTCTGGAATTGTCAAAAACACTTATGTATGAATTTCACTATGATTATGTAAAGAAAAACTATCTTGATAATGCTAAATTACTCTACACAGACACAGATTATTTTATTTGTGAGTTTAAAACTGATGATTTTATGAGGATATCAAAACTGAGCTAAATAGGTTTGATACTAGTGACTATCCCGAGGATAATATTTACCTTTTACCTCTAGTAAACAAAAAGGTTCTTGGGAAATTTAAGGATGAATGTGCTGGTGTTATTATAGACACCTTTGTAGGCACAAAATCTAAATCATACAGCTATATGACAATTGATGGTGTAGTAGTAAAAAAATTAAAAGGAGTGAGAAAGAATGTTGTTAGTAAAGAGTTAGATATAAGTGATTATAAAAACTGTATAGTTGGTAACCCACCTGTATCATATAAGAAAATGTGTGTATTTTGAAGTAAAAATCATCAGCTACATACCAATTTGCTGAACAAAGTTGCTTTAAGTAATGAAGACAACAAACGATTCATTATAACCAACCCATTTGATACTTTTGCTTTGGGAAACAGTCGCATTGACGACTAATACTTTACTTAAGTCTAATGATCACTATATCGTACTATTTGTAGTGTGTTTTATATTGTAATATTTTTTGTAAAATCTGTAAGTAGAATGTATAATGTTAGGCTACTGTAGTTTAGTAAAAATAAGATAAGTAATACATTTTAGTGTGAAATGTTTGCTTTTGTATATTACGAAAAAGATTTTAAAGAAATGTACAGAATGTGTGAACTAATCAAGGGAAATGTAAAAAATGTAAAGTGGAAATTGTAAATATCCATGTGTGAAAAAGTGAAATGGCTATCACCATTTTAAAATTAAAAGACATTGTGATCTGGTAAACCTTGTTTTTATTTCACAACAACAAAAATGTACAGAATGTGTAAACTAAACAAGGAGAATGTAAAAAAATGTAAAGTGGAATTTGTAAATATTCATCTGTGAAAAATGAAAATGGAGAAATGGCTATCACCATTTAAAAAAATAAAAGACATTGTGATCTGGTAAACCTTGTTTTTATTTCACAACAAATAGGGCTTTACAAAATAGAATACAAAGAAATAACAATTCCTCAATCCTTTTCATTGTTCATGTCCCGCCCTCTTACAAAAGCTATGAGTGGGCATGCATAAAAAACAAAAAAACAAGCATGTTAATTCATAGTGGCTATCCACCGTATACATGTCTCTTGTGTAGAACAACGTTTAATTCCATATTGGCATACAAACTCTCACATGTTGCACTTGTAAAGAGAGATTCTCTAAAAAATTACAATTTCACCCTCTAGTAGGGGTAGGTTTTATTTTGGGGCAGATATATGTTGTCCAATGGAAAGGGGCTGTCAGCCCGAGTTCAACGACACCTCATTCATGAAAATACGAACATGCATTCGAGAGATATCGTGCCGCCGCCATCTTGTGAGGTGGGGAGGTGGAGGCGGGCCTTGAACCGATTCATTTCCACTACTTCAAGGAATTTTAAAAGTAGTTTTCATTCGAAATATAGATGGTTATGTGGTTCTCAGCACACAAAGTACCGACAGCAGTGGCTACGCTCGCGAAAGTGCAGCGTTAGGCCAAGCTCTCTGATGACTCGGTAGACGCGTGGGTTCGAGCCCCACCTTCGGCCCTCCTTGAAATGGTTTTCCGTGGTTTCCCCCATTTTCAACACTATGCAAATGCTGGGACGGTACCTTCTTACAGGCCACGGCCGCTTCCTTCCACATCCCTGCCCAGTTTCATTCCATCTCTCATCCCGACATGCAGGTCACCCATGGGCGTCGACTGGAAATACCTGCACTCGGCCTCAAAGCACACAAAGTGACGTCATTGTTATTACTCTTTGATGTTTGGGGGCGAAGAACCATGGACCCGTACGGGTATCACAACAATAAAAAAATTGAGACAAAACTTTAAAACATTCAGGGACCAGGAAACACATTAATAATGCAGAGATGTTTCACATGCTAGCAAGAAATAGAATTGAGCATTGTTTAGTGGAAACAACGCTATTAGCAGCTGTGAAATATAATAAAAATGTAACTCGAAATAGGCGAATAGTGGGTCGCCTAATAGATGGTGTGCCATATCGGGCGGCAAGAACTTGCCTTTAGAGGCCACAGAGAAGACCACGAATCTCTTAACCCTCGATTTGCTGGCAATAGAAGAATCATTTATGAAAGAAGGCAGCTCTGTTTTTGAAGGTACGTCTCCTGACATCCAAAATGATTTAATGCAATCTGTCACTAATGCATTAAAGGAAGGGATTGCAGAAGAGCTTTCGTCATGTGAATTTGTGGCCATTCAGGCAGATGAGACTACTGACGTGTCCTTCAAAGCTCTCCATTAGGTGTAATTGTGCGATATGTATGTAACTCGAGAGTTGAGAAATATTTGTATGTTTCTTCGATGTATCATTAGATATAAGTGCACAGGGTTCGGCAATACACACATAATTTTCGATCTGGAAGAATATTAAATAGATAAGAATATAGTCCGCCCCTTAAAACCTCAATAACTAACTAACTAACTAGACTTATGCTGGAGCTACTGTCATGTCGGGTAGCAACAATGGTCTTCAAGCAATTATCAGACAGCATTGTCCCATGCCATTATTTGTACATTGTTGCGCTCATCCATTAAACTTAGTTCTTTTACATGAGGCCAAGAGAATAAGTAGTATGTAAGATTTAAGTTAAAACTTTAAATATTTTCTTTAAATTGTGTTACTGCAGTTTTTCTTTTTATTTGTGTCTACCCAATTATTTTCCTCACGCTAAGCTACTGCCTGTTTTATACCATTCTGAACATTCAGTTATAAAGGTGTGTGCAGAATTGCAAACATTCTGAGCTGATGTGACGAAAGAGGAAAACTAAGAAACACTATATAATCGCAATATTTACACTTTTCACCGATATATTTGCACTTATTTAAAAGTTATTTACAGTGACTGAATACACTAAACTAAGTCCACACCAGATGTAGGAAACCTATATTGAAAAAACTCGGGTTTTCCACGTTAACAGTAAAGATACCCATTAATATGGCGAAAAAGTTGCAAAACATTGCGCCGTCTGCAAGCACCTGTCGACTGTAGCGTTTTCTAACTCTGACTACCGTGCTCCAAGTCTGTTGTGTTGTCGCGTGGGCTTGTGGAGGATTGGGGAAGAGTGATGACTCGTCAAGGACATTGCCCTTGGGCGCTCTCTCTCGCTGTACACCGCGCCTTGAGACCGCAGTGGCAGCGACTCATGCTTCAAGAAGTATGTAAAGTATGCCTATGAACAAAATAACACTATATAAAAATATTTTAGTGTTGAACCACTTCTGCGTAATACCGATTTTTAAATTATTTTCTTGAAAGAAAAAAAAAACCGCCTGACTACACTATATGTTTCCTTTCCCAGAGACTAGGGGGGGGGGGGGGGCTGCCCCCGGACATGAGCACCCTTGCTGGGAGTACCCGAAGGCACCGTGGGAACGTATTCACATCGACTACGTGGGCCCAGTAGCTGACAGCATGCTTCTGATTGTTGTAGACGCCTACATCAAGTGGCTCGAGGTCAAGACAACAACCTCCACGACATCTGCAGCAACAATCGCCCTGATGGATGACTTGTTCACAGCGCAAGGTACTCCAGTCTCCGTCATTTCAGACAATGGCAGGCAGTTCATCTCAGAAGAATTCAAGGCCTTCCTGCAGAACAGTGGTGTGAAGTACCACAAGCTTACAGCACCATACCATCCATCAACTAATGGCCAAGCAGAACGGTATGTCCAAACGGTGAAGGATGCCCTCTACGCGATGAAAACAACCAAAGGAACTCTGCAGACCAACCTGAACGAGTTCCTTCGCCAATTTAGAAGAGCGCCGCACTCTACCACCGGACAATCTCCACCTCAACTATTTCTGAGACGAGAACTTCGGACACGTCTCAACCTGGCGAGACCTGAAGACGTTCGCACTAGAGTCTGCGAGAAACAGAAAGCAGAAATGGACTCAACATTCCGCAACTTCGAAGCGGGTCAGTCAGTCTACTTCCTCTCTGGCAACCCGAACCTGGACAAGTGGTTCCCCGGTACCATCGCAGCCCGCATCGGATAATGATATAAACTACCGGGAGAAACGGATAAAGCGCCACATCGACCAAAATAGGCCATTTCCAGGAATACGGCCAAACACAGAGAATCAGGAACCGACCAGCGATGAACCTATCGAAATTCCACCTAGGCCACGACTTGTTCGGTTCTTCACAGTACCAGCTACCGCAGCACCGGCCGAGAGGATGCCACAAGTGAACCGTGGAAACCGAACACCAAGACCAGCTACTCCAGTTATACCGCGCAGGTCTACACGCAAACGCCGCCTGCCATTAAGATTTTCACCATAGACATAACAAGTTCAATTTAAAAGACGGAGGAAATGTTGTGTATTTGAACTCACAGGAATGTATGTTATAAAGAAATTTCACCCTCAACAGTTGGTAACACATACACACCACCAGAGCCGTCATTGTTGCGCACTGATCTGTACATTGTTTGGCTTCCTCATAATAAATGGTCAATCTTAGAAAACACGAAAGCTAATATTTCATTAAACTATTTCTGATGCCTAGGAAGTGTTGTGTGTCTGACTGTAAGTCAAATTATGGCAGCACTATTAAAATAACTGGTTATATCACTACATTTTGCACTACAGTGAGGTGGACTTTCAGTGCCTAGTACTAAAATTAAATGTTTTGGTATTCGCGAACTCAAGCGACGGTGCTGCCGTTATCTGGAACTAGCGTAAGGGTGATGGAAACATAAACAAACAAATGCTACGAAGGTGGATCAAAAGGTTAGTTGCACTAACGCGCTGCAGCAGCGCGCTGTGTGTCGCAAACGTGGGCACAGCGGAGAAAGGGACAGACACTGCCCACATGTCTGTTAGGTAGGTCGCTGTGGTGTCTCGTCTTGTATGGTGCGAATAGTGGCCAAATGCAGTGGCAGCAATTCAAAGCCGGACGCACGGATATCATGGACGAATATCGCGAGGGCAGGCCCGCAACGTCCAGGATCCATGCAAATGTCGACAGTGTGAATGCGATCATTAGACAGAACCGGCGCATTCAACTGAGAGAAATCGCTACGAGGCTGAACATGTCGTATGGAAGTGTGTTCTCCATTGTTCACGAGGACCTTGGATATCGTAAGCTGTGTCAAAGATGGGTCCCACGTCTTCTCACCGATGATCACAAGGGACGACGTTTCCAATCCTCCCTGGCATTTTTGCAACGCTATGCCGCAGACGGTAATGGGTTTCTGCGACGAATCGTCACAGGCGATGAAACGTGGGTCCACCACTTCACCCCCGAAACAAAGTGAACATCAATGGAATGGGTGCACCCCTCATCACCACAACGAAAGAAGGCCAAGGTTCAACCTTCAGCCGGTAAGGTTATGGCGACAGTGTTCTTTGACATGGGGGGTTTGCTGCACGTGGAATTCATGCCGAAAGGAACGACGATCAACGCAGCGTCGTATTGTCAAACGTTGCACCGTTGCGTAAAGCGCTAAAGAGAAGCGCCGGGGGAAGTTGAGCGCCGGTGTGATTTTGTTGCACGATAACGCAACACCTCACAGGGACCGCCAAACGAGCGAACTGCTGCAGCGTTTCAAGTGGGAGGTCTGGTAACATCCACCCTACAGTCCCGACCTAGCGCCATGTGACTTTCATCTGTTCGGTAAGCTCAAAACGGAGCTCGGTGGTCGACGTTTCCAGACCGATGAGGAGGTGAAGGCCGCTGTCTCCGTGTGGTTGCAGAACGCTGGAGGAACTTTCCATGCATCCGGCATCGACAAGTTCGCAAAAATGTTTGGAGTCTCTTGGAAACTATGTGGAAAAGTGACGTTACATTGCTGTTGTATAGATGGTGTAATAAAGGCCAACTTATTTTTTGATCTGCCCTCGTATAACATGTGATTTGAGTTGATGGGTGTGCTCTTCTCTAGTTTTTCAGTTATTTTCATCATAATTGAGGCTGAAAGATGATTTATATAATTGCTCCGTTCCGATGTACGCTTCGAATTCAACAATTGCGATATCAATGCATTCCTTTCAGAAAAAAAAAAGACTTTTCAGGCGGAATGGAGTCGATTACTTCGCGTCGCAAAGCCGATTTCGAAGTACGGTATATGATCGTATGCGGCTGGCATTTTACAAAGGAGAATTAATTATTAATAATTACTAATGAATTTCTTACAATATCCAGTACCCTATATTCTCCCCTGCACTACAAACTAGGCGACTTAGCAAGGTCGATTTGACATCTGTTCTTCCCAAACATTACTTTTAGGGGTCGCTTTATCGTAGCCCTACATCTGGTTGTCTTTCTATAACTTGCCCCTTTGCTCCTTCAAATCTGTCAAGCTCAGGTCTTCTAAGTTTTCAATCATGTGCTTATTAAAAATTTAAAAATCTTTATAGCCAACTTGTACAGTCTTTAATTTATCGACGTCAACAGTATTAGGCTATATCTTATAAATTTAAATGTTTCTACTTACTGAAGTATGTAAAGTAATGTGCATATTACATATTCCTGGACCAATTATTTTCTTCTCGGCAACTGGTTACCGAACTTCATTTTGAATCTGATGAGGTACCGCTTTCAAATTACTAGTTTGTAACCAACCATAAAGCTTCAAGTCTCATAAAATCTTCCGTTTCTTTGACTTTCCCGAACATAATTATTATGTGCGTGGAATCTAAAATTTCCTGTCGTTCAACGAGAGCCCACCTAGAATTGCCAACAACATTCAATACGGTAGCCTAAATCATGAAATTTATCACCCTTGTTCCACCATCTTGTCGCGACCGACCTGCCACCTACATTCGATTGAGTTCGCGAATATATCTGCATGTGGCCTCTATATTCCAGGACTTTATGAACTGTACTCAATTGGCAAGTGTTTTTAGGTAGATTTCTTTAGAAAGCTAATTAATTTTCAAATTAAGTGACGAGTGGAGCATTATTGCTAGACTGTCAGCATTAAGCTTGGAGGCCTATTGTGACTATGATGAGTGCATGTGTGGACAAAAAGTGAAGAATTCCTTAACAAAGGCAGTCTCTAAGTTTGTAAGAATAATATTAAATATTTTTTCTGAGCACGTCAATGACGGCAGTGAGCATAGCAGCAATAACAGGAAACTTCAGACTTTGGGACATTGAGGCACAGTACAGCCTTTTATTATTACCTTACCGGGAATCGACAGTACATAGCATGGTAACACGTATCCTATATTTGTGTGTACATTTAGCGGACGTTATGTTCTGTTTTATTTTCGGAAATATTTACGCAGTGTTAGCAATTACCATGTGCTTGCGCTGGGCCTCCCAGATGACAGATGGGCGGCGTTGTCAAACCTCATGACAAGGCTTGAGAATTGTAGCGGCGATGCCTACACCCAATAACCATACGGTATGACGCGTTGAGGCATCGCCGTCTACAATTCTCAAGCCGTGTCATAGGTTTGGCAACACCGCCCATCTGTCATCCGGGAGGCCTAACGCAATCACATGGTAATTGCTAACACTGCGTACCATGTGCTTGCGCTGGGCCTCCTACATGACAGATGGGTGGCGTTGCCGTCAGTGACGCGCTCAGAAAAAATATTTAAGACTAGTCTTACGAACTTAGAGACTGCCTTTGTTAATACATTCTCCACTTTTTGTCCACAGACGCACTCATTTAGTCGCGTGGGGCGTGGTGCATGGCGGTAGAAAAATATGAGCCAAGCTTCGCGACTGTGAATATAAACTGTCACGAAGACGTGTGTAGCCTCAAATGTGGAGCCGGGCTGAAAGGCGACAACTGTACATCACCAAGTAGCCGGCGTGGTGATGAAACAGACACAAATCACAACCATGCGGGGGGAGGGGTTCTAACCCCCCAGGGGGGCCCTGGCTACGCCACTATCTGGACTCACGTTTACGTGCACCCAATGCGGCGAGTGCGACATCTGGTGGGGGGTTCTAACCCCCAGGGGGGCCCTGGCTACTATCTGGACTCACGTTTTCGTGCAGCCAATTCGGCGAGTGCGACATCTGGTGGGGGGTTCTAACCCCCAGGGGGGCCCTGGCTACGCCACTACCTGGACGCACGTTTACGTGCAGCCAATGCGACGAGTGCGACATCTGGTGGAGGGTTCTAACCCCCAGGGGGGCCTGGCTACGTCACTACCTGGACTCACGTATTCGTGCAGCCAATGCGGCGAGTGCGACATCTGGTGGGGGGGGGGGGGGGTTCTAACCCCCCAGGGGGGCCTGGCTACGTCACTACCTGGACTCACATTTTTGTGCAGCCAATGCGGCGAGTGCGACATCTGGTGGGGGATTCTAACCCCCAGGGGGGCTCTGGCTACGTCACTACCTGGACTTACGTAATCGTGCAGCCAATGCGACGAGTGTGATATTATAAAGATCAATGGTAAAACCTATCTGGTTAACATCCCCTGTTAGAGTTGTCACGGTGGGTCACGTGACGTGAAGATATACTAAGCCTTCCTTGTGTCGTCATCCCCTTTTCGGCAACCCTTTTCATCGATATTGCATTCAAATAGCTGATTCTTAATTTCACCCAAAATTAACAAACTTAGTTGTGAAAGGAAGGGTCGAGGATAAGAACTGTAGGGGGTATGTTAAACAGATTGTCTCGGATAAAGGGTGTGGTAGCTACGAAGAGATGAAGAGAAGTCTATGGTGGGCTGCATTAAACAAATCAAAAGACTGAAGACTCAAACATACTTCCTGTTACCGCCGGTCAGTCTCAATCATTTTTTCCTACGCCTTCTAAAACATGGCTCTGTGACTGGCTGAGGTTGGTGGTTGGTTCCTCAATTTAGGGGCTGCGAGAACGCGGTCATGTAACCCCGTGTACTTTGGGTGTGTGTAGAATCTGTCTGATAATCGGTGTTAATTGTGTAGGCTGTATTAGTGTGTGTTATCTGTGATTCAGGTAAGGACAGCAGACGATCAATTTCAATTACGGTAATTCCACCTTTTGCTACGAAATGCCACCCTGAACGACCGCTAGCTGTGAACAGAGCTGAGACTCGTGGTTGTTCCCCAAAACACATGTTAAAGAAGGTGTAATTGACTGTGCCCAAAAATCGACGAGAAGAATGGAAAGGAAAAGTATTTTGTGTAATCGGATGCAATATTATTTTTAGTATGTGGGTTACTCCATTTTAAGTGTAAGTATACCCACTCTCAGAAATTCGAAATACCATTAATCTTGGGAATGACAGTAGGAATATTATAGTCAATAATTGGTCAAGTTGCCGTAGCTGTGAGGTGATTCCCTAAATTTAAATTTCCCGCAAGTCAGCTGGAAGGGTAGCACGTGATCTCATAACGCAATCGAAGGGAGGCTCAGCTGGATCCTGTCACTTTCTACACAATTTATGTCAACAGTGAGTTATTGTTATGTAGTAATAAGATTGTTATATTGTGTTATTTTTTATCACCGATTTTTTATTGTGAGTTGAATGCTCTGTTGCAGGTGGCATGGACGTCTGAAGCTTCCCGCATTATTTACATATGACCCTGGACGAAAATGAGATCTTTATGGATTCAAATTGTACTTCTTATAATATATTTATTTCTTGTGTTCTTCGTCTCTCGCTTGTTAGACCTGGTGTTATGGTATCACATTGCCATACCGTCAACCCAGTTAGTGGACCCGCTGTTGCTTAGTGTTCGGCAGCTGAAACAACTCTTGGAACATAGAGGTGTTAGTTACACCGGATATGTGGAGAAAAGGGAGCTTGCCCAACTGGTTGAAGCATCAGGTTAGTTAAGGTTGTTATTTCATTTGAGAGTCTTGGATATCGTGGTCATTAAGCCCCATGTGCTTGGCTGTGTGTAAAATTTGTGGTGTGTGTATTTGTTCTTCACATTGGGTGAGTGTAGTAGCATGTATGATGGTTATGATGTGTTGCTTTACACGTGGAGGTGATCATTATTTTATTGGGTGGAATTTCGAGGTCATCTACTCCTCCCTATAATATGTGCAGAATGAGTATGGGATGATATCGGTTCATGAAGCGTATGAAAATAGGTTATGCACTAGACGTAAGCTGACACTGGTTTTGCTGTGCACCTACCGTTCGTGAATAGGCCTAACTGGTTGGCATAAACATGGTAAAATTGTAGGTAAGAGTCAAACTGTTGGCCTTATCATTATTCGATGGACGCTTTGTATAACCAGTATTTCTTCTTGTTGTTAAAGAACTTATAGCCTAGTTGTAAATAGACAAAGTTGTTTCCATCATTTTATGGTAAACACTATATACAAGCACCCTCAGATGCAGATGTGCAAATAATACAACATGTACAGTATTGCAAACCCCACGCATTCGGTACTATTTTGCATCTGGTATAGGAAAACAAAAGAGCGCCATGAAGTTAATGTGAAAGTGCGCCAAGTTTCATTGCAATGTTCTACACACAAAACAAACCTTACCTGGAGCTTACCCCCTTGCTTGTAGTGCATTCAGTAATTATCTAACCAAGTACCTGTATATAGCGACCAATTGACGTCAGAAAAGTTGGATGGCGCAGCCACGCGGCAGAATGTTGAAGCTGTAACATTGTGACTGGTGAGATTTATTTAGATGGTGAAGCATTGACGTCGTGATGGAAACAGGAAATTTGTCAAATTCGAGGAGGTACTACTCTGTATACGGTTGCAAATCGTATAAAACGGCTACGAAATATCTTCACTACTTTCCTGTACAAAAAGCTCAGAGAGAAAGATGGGCTTCGGCGCTGTCAATTGGAAAACGTGTTATCGTACATGTTACATGACAGTGTGCAGTCTGCATTTTTGTGAAGACGACTTCATTCCACCGATACTGTTGATTATTGATAGTTATTGTCTCTAATTTGTATTCACATGGATTTAGCTACATCAAAAATACTGATAAACTTATAGCCTATTACTTCTGTGCCGTACAAAGAATGTAATCCGCTCTTCGTAAATTTATTTTAGGGGTTCTTCCGATTGACAATAGCCGAATGGTTAGAAAACTTAAGAAAAATGCTGTTCCTAGCCATAATTTGCCTGAGAATTTATATTCTTGCCTTTGAACAGCAAGTTTGTAGATTAAAACTACAGGAGAGGAGACCGAGCCGTCGTAACATTCAACAAGGTATATTACTGAAAATATAGTATTTATGATTGACAAACCTTTCTCGGAGATGTTGGGAGTCGTTTTACTGGTAGCGCTACAGGAGAGGAGACCAAAGGTATAAAAAATTTTAGGAAATGAAATTTGCCAAAGTACCTTTAGTAATGGTATCCGGAGACGTTAATATAATAGATGTTGACTCGTCCGCTGCCATAAACCCACCCAACCGTCCCAAATAGATACACGACTTATATAGCAGAAATGAAGTCTTTCGGCGCCATGTTGCTCACTAATTCCGGAATGCCAACCCCACGCATTTGGTACTATTTCACATCGGGTATAGAACGAGTAAACAAAAGAGCATCGATAAAGTAATGTAATGAAAAATTATGTATTTATGATGTTTTACATACAAAAACAAACCTAACCTGGGGGGTAATGTAGCAGGAGACCGGATCGGCCTAGGCTATTCTAACTTTAATTAGTTCCCATTTCAGGGTTTTACAGTTTTGAGTGCGAATAGATGGTTTGAAAGTTGTACAACAGTAAGGAGAGTATGTTTTGTATAGGTTTTAATTTGTATTATGGTTTATGTCGAGCTGAGGAGTGAATTTGGTTTGGCTTAAAGTGTATTTTTTGATCTGTTCCGTTTGCTTATGACAAGTTCAAATATCTGTATTTTAAATATTTAATTAAATATATTGATAAAGAGGATGTCTCCATTTTAACTTGCACGTGGCAAGAGATTAATAAATTAACATTCTTGCCTTTGAACAGCAAGTATGTAGGTCAATATTTGCAATATTGAAGTATGATTTGAGCATCCCAAGTAACGCTTCTTTGAACCCAAAACATTCATGCAAATTCAAGTTGCTTGATTCAATTTATTATCAGGGAGTCGTCCTTTGTGTTATGTGAGATATATATATTGTGAAATTAATAAAAACATCGATACCGCTAGGCTCCCAAGCACAGGCTTCATATATGTAACAGCAGACAGTAAATTAACTACGGTATCTACATATGGGTAATATTTTTAACTGGTAGTAATTAGGCACTGCATTTAAATTGATTATAAAAATATTTCTATCAATGAAAGGAAATATGTAGTATTTTGCCATCATAAATTTGAAGCCATAACAAACGCACACCCAATTACTCACGTCACTATATCGCCGCCATATTGCAAACAGCTGACCGTAAGCTCCTCCCCCGTTTCGGACGTCAATAGTTTTGTGCAGACCAATGGTTTCGTCCAGACACCCATTTTTGTTCTGGTGTATTTTGTGTCGGACATGTTGGCAACAGTGATTGGACGTGATACGGAGTCAATGTGTGCGCCTCAAACAATGGCTGCCGTCGTTGAACAAGCTCCAGTGCGGCAGTGTTAATTGACCTAATGACTCCCAGAAAGATAGGTTATGTGAATCATATATTTATCATATATTTTCAATAAACATCCAGGTACTGTCATTGTCCGGTTCTGGTCAAGGGAAGAATTATACAAATGTCTTAAATCCTATTAGGGCTATATTTTTTTGATCAGATGTTACAATATTCACATATTTACTGTGCATGTAGGCCTAATAAGCTTTGTCCGGCATTGCTTCCACTTACTTGTGCCACGCTCCTCTCCGTCTTCTTCTTTGGGTCAACTCTGGTTTCTTTTCCGACCCCGACGGTATTATGGTATCCGAAGCCTAGGGAGTCTATTCCTTCATTGGCCCTTGTCTCATCTTTCCTTCGAGGCGCCAGACCTCTTGTTTTCTTTTCATTCTATTTCCTTTTTTCTTTAAGATTCCCGCACTGTTTTTGTGTATCCAAATTATCTTAAGCGAATTCTGTGGGTATTTTCAATCCAAGTTGCATTTTGCGAGTATTTTCAACCTCAATTGCATTTTGTAGGGATTGACGACCTAAATTGCTTTTTAGTAAGTCTTTCAATGTAAGAGCAGCACATTTTAGTGTGTATTTTGAATTTCAATTGCATTTTGTAAGTATTTTCAACCTAAACCACATTTTGCATTTTCAATCTCAATTGCATTTTG
The DNA here is from genome assembly GCA_946902985.2 of Meconema thalassinum. Lineage (NCBI taxonomy): Eukaryota > Metazoa > Arthropoda > Insecta > Orthoptera > Tettigoniidae > Meconema > Meconema thalassinum. The sequence goes on from OX336388.2 coordinate 277,272,665, forward strand.
TATGGTGGGCAGATGACCTATTAGTTCTGCCCCTTAAAACAACAGTAACTAACTAACTAACTAACTAACAGTATGGTGGGCATTTTGTAAGTATTTTGATTGTCAGTTGCATTTTGTGAGTATTTTGAATCTAAATTAGGTACATTTGTAAGTACAGTATTGACGTCAGAAAAGTTGGTCGGCGCAGCCACGCGGTAGAATGTTGAAGCTGTAACATTGTGACTGGTGAGGTTTATTTAGATGGTGAAGCATTGACGTCGTGATGGAAACAGAAATAAATTTGTCAAATTCGATGAGGTACTGCTTTGTATACGGTTGCAAATCGTATAAAACGGGTACGAAATATCTTCACTACTTTCCTGTACAGAAAGTTCAGAGAGAAAGATGGGCTTCGGCGCTGTCAATTGGAAAACGCGTTACATGTTACATGACAGTGTGCAGTCTGCATTTTTGTGAAGACGACTTCTTTCCACCGGTACTGTTGATTATTGATAGTTATTGTCTCTAATTTGTATTCTCGAGGATTTAGCTACATCAAAAATACTGATAAACTTGTAGCCTAATACTTCTGTGCCGTAGGCCTACATAGAATGTAATCCGCTCTTTGTAAACTTATTTTAGGGGTTCTTCCGATTGACAATAGCCGAATGGTTATAAAACTTAAGAAAAATGCTGTTCCTAGCCTTAATTTGCCAGAGAATTTATATTCTTGCCTTTGAACAGCAAGTATGTAGGTCATTGAAGTATGATTTGGCTTAAATTGTGTTTTTGGCTATGATCTCCCTACTGTTGAATTTAGTTAATTAAAATGTAAAATCTTAGTTTTAAGTACCGGTTTGGTGACGCATCATCCCAGGCAGGCCGGTAACACCTATACTACTCAGGCAGATAGGTCACTTAGCCGTATTTTTGAAGTTATAGTGATGTTAAGTATACATATGCGGTAATGTAGCAGGAGACCGGATCGGCCTAGGCTATTCTAACTTTAATTAGTTCCCATTTCTGTTTTTTTCAGTTTTGAGTGCGAATAGTTGGTTTGAAAGTTGTACAACAGTAAGGAGAGTATGTTTTGTATAGGTTTTAATTGGTATTATGGTTCATGTCGAGCTGAGGAGTGAATTTGGTTTGACTTAAAGTGTAGTTTTTGATCTGTTCCAATGACAAGTTCAAATGGAGACTCCAGCTTTGTTAAATATCTGTATTTTAAATATTTAATTAAATATATTGATAAAGAGGATGCCTCCATTTTAACTTGCCTGTGGCAAGATATTAATAAATTAATATTCTTGCCTTTGAACAGCAAGTATGTAGGTCAATATTTGCAATATTGAAGTATGATTTGAGAATCCCAAGTAACGCTTCTTAGAACCCAAAACATTCATGCAAATTCAGGGTTGCTGGATTCAATTTATTATCAGGGAGTCGTCCTTTGTGTAATGTGATATATATATATTGTGAAATTAATAAAAACATCGATACCGCTAGGCTCCCAAGTACAGGCTTCATATAGTAAATGTAACAGCAGGCAATAATAAACTATCTTCATGTGGGTAATATTTTTAACTGGTAGTAATTAGGCAATGCATTTAAATTGATTATAAAAATATTTCTATCTATGAAAGAAAATGTGTAGTATCTTGCCATCATAAATTAGAAGCCATAACAAACGCACACCCAATTACTTCACGTCACTATCTCGCCGCCATATTGCAAGCAGCTGACCGTAAGCTCCTCCCCCGTTTCGGACGTCAATTGTCAATCCAAATGATTAGTTTGAATGTACCATACATTTTGTAAGCATTTTCGATCTCATTTGCATTTTGTAAGTATTTTGACTCTACATTTCGTGTGTGTTTTTCAATCTATTCCTTTGTGAGTATTTCCTTCTAAATTCCCTGTTGTGAGTATTACCGCTCTCCATTTTGTGAGTCGTTTCAATCTGAGTTCCATTTTGTAAGTATTTTCAGTCTCACTAAATTTTCGTTCTGGTTTCCATTTCAGTGTCACTTTTGCCATCACCCAGACCATTAAGGGCCAATAACCTAGATGTTAGGCCCCTTAAAACAACAATTATCATCATCATCACTACTACAATACTTTTTTTTTTTTTTTTAGCGTATGGCTTTTAGTGCCGGGAGTGTCCGAGGACATGTTCGGCTCGCCAGTTTTGTAGCTGCTTCAAGACGGACACCCAATGGGTGAGCTACAAGTGCCGTTGGGGGGAGGGGGGAAGTTGGAATGTAAGGGCTAGGAATTGGAAGGTAGCGGCTGTGGCCTATACTTAGGGACCAACCCCGGCATTTGCCTGGAAGGAAGATGGGAAATCACAGAAGACCGTCTTCAAGGTTGCCGGCGGGGGGATTCGAACCTCCTCGCCTCCCGGATGTGAGCGACTGCCAGCAGTCATGCCGTAACGACCTCGGCTAACTCACACTACAATACTTAATACCGTACATCATTAATTCACCTCAAATTATTCATGAAATGGAAAATAAAAATAAAATTAAAAGAAGACATAAATACAAACCAATCCATTTACACTCATATATACTGTGCTTGCTGTTCTCTGTCAGCCAGGTTTTGAGTTGCTATAGTGAGAGGGGGCAGATAACTTCGCTGTTCCGCCTTATAAAACGGCAATAACTAACTTAACTATAGCGAGTCTGTTGAACAATTTCATCCCTGCATAACCAACTTGAGGAGGGTATATACTGTATCATTTCTCCCTCCTATATTATAATTGTGTAGGGCCCGCAAGGGCTAGATTCTCTCTATCCAAACGTCATCCTCGCCTGCTCCAGACTGACGAAGCCCTGATGACCGATTAATTCCCGGGATAAAGAGTTCCCCTCTCTCTTGCCAATGGCACTCTCTTGCCCTTGAGATAAGAAACTATCCCAATAATGGTCAACGGCATAGAAGAGCTCAGCAACTGGTATTGACCGAACGGATGGGAAGGCGGATCAAGGCTGCAACAGTCCGGGACCTCCAGTCATCATAGCTTCTACGCCACTGGATAAAGGCCCTGTATCTGTTAAGAACTGTGTTTGTGTTGATGTGCAACAACATACTCACATTAAAAGATGTCACGCACAGGCGTCTTTCAAATTATGAAGGAAGGATACAAAATCTATTTCCCAATTAATCACAAGTCCTGCGGCGATCGGGGAGTTGCGACGGGAGCAGGATTGTGTTGTCTGCCCCCCTAGGAGCTCACATCTAGTGGGACGTGGGTTGGCAACCACGTGACCCCAGGTGAGTCCGGAATTGCTTCCACTAACTTGTGCTGTGCTCCTCTCCATCTTCTTTCCTGTCAATCTCTTGGTCAACTCTTGTTCTCTTCCCACCCCGACGGGAAGAGAGGAGAAGGCTTCAGGCTGAAAACGAAATGCCGGAAAAGAACGCATGAATTGCAGAATGATCAACCCCAAGATACATTGGCTGCTCAACACCTTGTGTGCCAATAATGTGGATGAGTCTGTGGTTCTCGGATTGGACTGTGCAGTCACCAAAGAACTCGTTCAATATGATTAATATTGGTTTACAACGAAGATTTATATTACCTTGGAAGACAATCAAACTTGTATCACGAGTGGTAGACTAAATCGGAGGTTCAGTCATTCATTTTGTTTAAAATAGGCAGTAATATAATTAGGCATTTATTACAGAGTGATATCAGAGAGTAATCTCTCTCATTATTAACGAAAATAGGTATTTACAATGCTCAGTAATACTCTTACTTTCCTTGTTAGTTATTGTTGTTTTAAGGGGCGGAACTACAAGGTCATCTGCCCCTTTACTTTCCTTGGGTACAAGCAACAACAAGATGCTTTTTCTAGGTATCAACTTGTCAGATGGAATGTTTGTCATCATGGAAAAGGAGCGTTCTACTTCCACTGAAGTGATTGGCACAAATTGAAACAAGATAGTTCGGAAGGACACTTGCTAGTTAAAACAGAACTTAACCTTCCAGGACATCACGAATGTTGTTAATGTTTTCTATGTCCACATTACACGTTAACACGTTTACACTTTTCACTAACACAGCTTCCTTTTTCTCCGGGTGCTTGCAGCAGATCATCATGGTTGTGTTGTTATCAGAGTTGGGCAAAATACTCCCAACATGTATTTTAGATACAAAATACACTTATAAAATTCTTGAAAATACAAAATACTTTTAATAAAATATGCTTCTCTTCCATTTAAACTTTTCAAAATAACATTTTCATTGTCAGTGATCTGAACGGGTGCGTGCATTAACTTGTTCAAATCCCACCGTCGGCCTCGGGACAGTACTTCCTGATAGGCCTTGGCCGCTTCTTCCAACTCCTTGCCCTATTGTCACTTAGTTTCCCATCATGCTCTGTATTGAGGATGGCGTCACCTCGTGCCCGAACCCGTAAAATTGGAAATATATATAGAAATTATTATTATCATTATCGTATGACCTAAGCTACCTCGTGGAGATCTATTGACCTGGTACCTTCATCCAACTTCATCGACCGTGAATCAAACTACCGAGTGCTGCAATACTATTTTGTATACATTTGTGACTTTCTTCGCGACATTGTGGTCATGTAGCCCCATGTGCTTGGGTGTGTGTGTATGGAATTTGTCTGATATCCTGTGTGTATTTGTAATTCACATGAGGGTTGGGAAAGAGGCTATGCCCTTATCTGAGGTACCATCCTGGCATTTGCCTGAAGTAAATGTGCGAGACCATGGGAAACCACTTTCAGGATAATTGAGTTGGGTACTGAACCCACCTCTTCTAAGTTTTGCTTCAGACCAGAATTACATTTCTTGACAGATTTGGGAAACAAAAGTAGACCTCAGGAGTGACAACCACTGCGCCACGCGTTGGTCGGATAAATAGCTCTCATGTCAAGATAATAGAATTACAGAAAATAACTAAGGCCCGGAAGATCATGCAAAATCCGACATCGTGTTGTGTTCGGGCATTTCATGTTAGGTAGCTTGAGGCTAGGCTACTGCTTGTGGCAAGGTTAACCAAGCTGATAACAGAACAGTTGGTTCTCCTAAATAAATAGTGTTGCACATGCTGGCACACTTACCTGTCATGTCTACCAATTAACTCAAGTTATGAAACGGGAACATATGGAAGATAAAACTGAAAATTGCCTAATGCAGTGATAGTATTTTGATGGTATTTTCCCCCCAGGGGCTCACACCTAGTGGGACGTGGGTTGGCGACCACGGGACCCCAGCTGAGTCCGGCATTGCTTCCACTTACTTGTGCCGGGCTCCTCTCTGTCTTCTTTCCTGTCGACCTCCCTTGGCCAACTCTTGTTCTCTTCCAACCCCGACGGTATTATGGTATTTGAGGCCTAGGGAGTCTCTTCCTTTCCCGCCTTAATTGGCCCTTGTCTCATCTTTCCTGATCCCTTCCTTCTGGGAGGGGTCAGCCTTCTCTTTCTTTTCATGTTATCTCATGCCTTCTGCTCAAGGCCCTCAAGGAGTTAGGGTGTGTGTAGCCCCACTACTTCTGGTGCACCCTAGAAAGTGCTACACCCTCAGGGGCTCACGGCTGGTGAGTTCGGGATTTGGCGACCCCGAGGGATTCCTGAGCTGGGTCCGGTTTCCCCCTTTTGTCCCTTACCTGTGGGACGGACCCTCTACTCTTTCACTTTCCTGTTGGTTTTCCTTTTCCCTTTAAGATTCCCGCACTGTTATTTTTGCATCTCCACTCCATTTTGTGGGTGCTTTCAATCTCTGTTGCATTTTGTAAGTCTTTTCGATCTACGTTGCATTTTGTGAGTGTTTTTATTATTATTAAAGATAAATCGCACAAATTGTGCATATTGATGAAAACAGAATGTCATTCACAAAACTTCACAATGGATGATCCCTGATTTGCACAAGAAATTACGCGTTATCTTCTACATTGCACCCCGCATAATTTACATACGCAGGATTCATCAGGCTCATGAAAGTATTCGGTATTACACAGCTTATGGTGATACCCATGTACCGCCATCGAATTGACAAAGTGTCGCAAGTCTTGATTTGTGTTCATCCATGTCCTAGTCATCATGGCCTCCATAGTGTAAAACTCGAACTAGATTTCGTCCCTTTTCTGTATTCTTTACTGCATTAGTTTTTTCAGGCGTCTGTGGATGGTAGCCCTCTCTTCATCCGAAGGTCCTCAATGAAGAAGGTCTCCCTGGCGAGTCCATATGCTAATCTTGATTTTGTATATTTCGATATCCCCAGGGTAGCCTTCAGGAAGCGCGATTTGACTGCTTCAAGCGTCCTCAAGTCTGCCAGGGACAATTTCTCACATATGATTTCAAGTCCATATGTTTTGAATATTCCCGAAGGGAATATGATGTAGTTTCCATTTGAGCGGATGAATTATCAATAAATGATAAAAATGGTCCGGTTAGCTCAAACAATGCCAGCGTTTCGCCCCAGTGTGCCGTTGGGCTCGTCAGTTGGTACAGACACACCTACCAATACGCGTGGCTAGCACATACTGAGAAGGCCATGCAAGACACAAAATACAAGCAGTATTGACGTCACGAGCATGCCAATGTGCTACGGGAGTAAAACTCCCTTTCATAAAAACCAAAGCCTTACCTGGGCAATCCAAATAAGGTTTTGAATATTCCCGAAGGGAATATGATGTAGTTTCCATTTGAGCGGATGAATTATCAATAAATGATAAAAATGGTCCGGTTAGCTCAAACAATGCCAGCGTTTCGAAACTACATCATATTCCCTTCGGGAATATTCAAAACCTTATTTGGATTGCCCAGGTAAGGCTTTGGTTTTTATGAAAGGGAGTTTTACTCCCGTAGCACATTGGCATGCTCGTGACGTCAATACTGCTTGTATTTTGTGTCTTGCATGGCCTTCTCAGTATGTGCTAGCCACGCGTATTGGTAGGTGTGTCTGTACCAACTGACGAGCCCAACGGCACACTGGGGCGAAACGCTGGCATTGTTTGAGCTAACCGGACCATTTTTATCATTTATTGATAATTCATCCGCTCAAATGGAAACTACATCATATTCCCTTCGGGAATATTCAAAACCTTATTTGGATTGCCCAGGTAAGGCTTTGGTTTTTATGAAAGGGAGTTTTACTCCCGTAGCACATTGGCATGCTCGTGACGTCAATACTGCTTGTATTTTGTGTCTTGCATGGCCTTCTCAGTATGTGCTAGCCACGCGTATTGGTAGGTGTGTCTGTACCAACTGACGAGCCCAACGGCACACTGGGGCGAAACGCTGGCATTGTTTGAGCTAACCGGACCATTTTTATCATTTATTGATAATTCATCCGCTCAAATGGAAACTACATCATATTCCCTTCGGGAATATTCAAAACCTTATTTGGATTGCCCAGGTAAGGCTTTGGTTTTTATGAAAGGGAGTTTTACTCCCGTAGCACATTGGCATGCTCGTGACGTCAATACTGCTTGTATTTTGTGTCTTGCATGGCCTTCTCAGTATGTGCTAGCCACGCGTATTGGTAGGTGTGTCTGTACCAACTGACGAGCCCAACGGCACACTGGGGCGAAACGCTGGCATTGTTTGAGCTAACCGGACCATTTTTATCATTTATTGATAAGTCCATATGTGGCGATGGGCGTTATTTTCGTGTCGAATAATGTCATAGCAGTTCCCAAAGAGAGCTTCGTGATTGTTTTGATGTCATATATGGCTTTGGTAGCGGCTATTGCTCGAGACTTTATGTGAACTCTGTAGGCTCTTGCAGTTCTTTGCATTGTCAATCCTAGATACTTAAATGTATTGACTGACTTAAGGGGAGTCGTTCCTAGGTATATCCTGTCTCCTGAAGCCTCTCTGCCTCCTTTCCGAAAATTCATTTTCACTGTTTTCTCTGTGTTTATCAACCTCGATTGCATTTTGTAAGGATTTGCAATCTAAATTGCTTTTTAGTAAGTCTTTCAATATCGGGGGGGGGGGGGGTTCCTTTTGTGAGTATTTTGAATTTCAATTGCATTTTGTATTTTCAACCTACACCGCTTTTTTTGCAAGTAGTTAATTCTCAATTGCATTTTGTGGGTATTTTGAATCTAAATTACATTTTGTAAGTAGTTTCAATCTCATTTGCATTGAGTAAGTATTTTGATATCACTTGCATTTTGTAAGTATTTCGACTATACGTTGCATTTTGTACGTATTTTGAACTTAACCTTCCTTTTTATGCGTATTTTTCAATATATTCCTTTTGTGAGTATTTTCGTTCGAAATTCCCTTTTCTAAGTATTACCGCTCTCCATTTTGTGAGTAGTTTCAATCTGAGTCCCTTTTTGTAAGTATTTTCCTGCTCACTTAATTTTCGTTCTGGTTTCCACTTCATTGACATTTTCGCTTTCACACAGACCATTAGGGGCCGATATCCTGGATGTTAGGCCCCTTAAAACAACAGTCATCATCATCATGATGGTATTTTATGTATATTGAAAATACAAAATACCCATGAAATGTATTTTCGATAGTGCCCAACTCTTACCTCACGGACTGAAGCAACTCGGTCTTGTGATACAGCATGAAGTGCCTCACTCAACGATGATAAATAACAAGTGATTTCCTTCCTTTTTCTGCATTATCTTATCTTTATTGGGAATACCCGGCAATTAGACATTGTCACAGCAAAAGGGGTGTGAGGAAGGAGAAGAGACGTACTTCATTTTGCCCGCGCATTCCTATTGCTAATGAAGGTTCTGCTATTTAAACAGCTTAAATGAATGGATTGAGGAAATAAGCCTTCGAGTGAACGATTGAAGTTTCCGTCTTGTCAAGGGGCCAAATCTCATTCACATTCACATTCACATTACTAACAAGTGTAAAGCCAACTATTGTGTTTAATTAATCTAAGTTCGTCAATCATCAATAATAATAATATTCCTAAATAAATAAACGATTTACAGGGAACAAGATTCTAAAATATTTTAGTTAGTTATTGTTGTTTTAAGGGGCGGAACTACGAGGTCATCTGCCCCTAAATATTTTGTGACATCAGTATGTAATTTAATTTGTGTAACCTTTTCTATCTTCGATATATGGAAATTCATTTTGTGCTTTTTAAAATGTGTAAATCGCAGAAAAAATGCACAACGATCAAACACAGGCAAAAATAAGGCTTAAAAACGTAAAATAGGCAATGGAAGCCAAAATAGGGAAGAATTGCAAAACTGGCTCCACTGTCCCCAAGTATATGCATCCAGATAGAAAAGGTATTTTGCCTAACTTCCGGGCTATAATTATATGTATACGTCTCACTACTCACGTCTCGCCAATGTTTCCTTTAAATTCAATTTTAAAAAATTCAAATACCTCATATATATTGACGTAAGTCATAATTCCCAGTTCAGGGTACATAGGCTTACATGATTCCCTATCTAATATTCCCTTTATACACCTCACTGATTTTTTAAAATACACAGTTCAAAAAAATTAGGGGAACATGTTTTGTAATGTCTGGTATGTGAGCGTTAATTTTGTAGATGGGGTTCCAATGGTCGTACACCATGCCTTGAGATCTTAGCTACTCAGGGTATGTCAAATCAAAGTTATACTCCATCTGTAGGCGTAGCCATGCATTCAACTGTCAGGTGACCCCTCAAAAAAAAGTGAATAGCAGTGTGTCCATGTGTGGTTGTGAGGTACACAGACTACTGCGGTCATTTGAGCACGTCGTGCATAAACCAGCACATAGCATGAGACATCTCAACGAGGTTCAAGTCGCAAAGGCTGTCGGTTTGATCCAGGAAGGATGGACGATTCGTCGTGTTGCCGTGGATCTCAATGTCTCTCCGTCAATTATTCAACGCTTGTGGAATCGCTGCAATGAGACAGGCCAGTTCTTAAGGAGGGTTGGACAAGGTCGTGGACGCATGACAACCCCGATATCTGACCATCTGTGTGTTGCAACTGCCAGAGAACTGCAACAAGACACGGTGTCCGACCGGACAGTAAGGACCCAGACGTCCTGTTTAACGCAGCAACATCACCCAGCTCGCCTACTGTTTGCCCGTACCCACGTCAACTGGCAACTTCGCCAATGGAGGCTTGTGTTGTTCACAGACGAGTCCAGATTTCCCCTGACACAGCGTGATGGATGTCAACGTGTATGGAGACGCCGTGGTGAGCAGTATGTGCCAAATGTTGTACAGAAAGTCGACCGATTCGGACAAGGTTCTGTGATGGTGTGGGGTGGCATCAGTATTGATGGCTGTACGGATCTTGTCGTCGTCCATGGTAATCTTACTGCTGCGGGGTACATCGAGCAGATACTGCCACAGCATGTGTCGGCTGCTGCATACGGTGTACTCATGCACGACAATGCCAGGGCCATGTAGCGTACATCTCTTGCGAGAACTGGACATTCAAGAGATGGACTGGCCAGCAGTGAGTCCAGACCTTAATTCCATCGAGCATGTGTGGGATAGAAGGAAAGAAGTGAAATTAATGCTGTGGAGCAGCACGGGTCGTCTAGTTATACTTTATATCACCAGTTTTATACAAGCTTCCTGTTCAGCAGCAAACAATGATGTGCACATGTTCTTCCTCTCAGGACGTTGGCAATCAGTAGCTCTTCTGAACAGTTCGAGTCTTGTCACCACTGGCTTAAGTTGTCTAGCCCTGGACCACGTCTTCCATTAATTTTCCCTTGGAGTATTACTTGAAGGAGTTGGTATTTACTGTTTCGCATCATATAACCAAAGTATTCTAGCTTTCTTCTCTTGATGGTATTGAGAATTTCAGGTTTTTTGTTCATATGCTGCAAAACGTCTACATTGGTAATTTTGGCTGTCCAAGGTCTCTTCAGCTTCCTTCGGTACGTCCACATTTCAAATGCTTGTAGCTTCTTGCACGTGGTTTCAGTTAACGTCCATGCTTCGACGCCGTAGAGTAGAATGCTGAAAACGTAACATCTGAGGAGTCGTGTCCGTACTGCAATGGACAGGTCTCGGCTTGTTAAAACTTCTCTGACTTTTTGAAAAGAAGTTCTAGCTTGTTCAATTCTGCATCGGATCTCCCAGTTATCATTAACGTGGCATCCTAGGTATTTAAATGATGTCACCTTGTCAATTTCCAACTTTGAGACTGTCATGAAAGCCATCTTCTTTCCTACGTATAACCACCCACTTGGTCTTCTTCACATTCAGCTGTAGGCCCATGGTGTTACTGGCCTCATTTACAGCATCGAGCAGGTCTTGTAAATCTTTAAGGCTGGTTGTGTCATCTGCATACCTGATATTATTTATTGTGACTCCATTAACTATCAATCCTGGAATCTTTCCATAAAGAGCATCACGAAAAATCCTTCCGAATAAAGGTTGCAAAGCATTGGGGAAATAATACAGCCTTGTCTAACTCCTTACCATGCTTTCATGATTTCTTCATAAATGTCAAATTAAGCTGAACCCCCACTTCCATTTGTCAAACGTCATGCATGCCTTGTTCATTTTGATTCTCTATCATACGATTTGCAGATGGACGACTATAGCTGGCAAATGGCACCGTTCCCTATTCGCACAGGAATATTCAGGAGAATCGATGCCTGTTGAACACCATCAAGAACAGGACAGCAATATTCATGGGACACATACTCAGACATGACACTCTCCTCCAGGTAATCTTCGAAGGAAAAATTTTGGGGAAAAAAACGAGGGGACGACCAAGACAATCGTATCTCAAGAACATTGTCAAGGAGATGGAATGTGACTCGTATGCCCATATGAATGCCGTAAGAAATGGCTGAAGCTAATTATCACCTACATATTCCACAGATAATTCAATGCCACTCTGAACACATTACAGAAACTGAGTTTATATTTCTATGACAAGAATTGGTTCACAATGCATTTTATCTGTGTTTCAGCCCAGGTTGTACAGAGCGAGGTGGCTGAACTGACGGAAAACAGCGACGGCTCAGAGGAGCGGCTGCCGACACCTCCTGCCTCGTCACGCTTCAGGGGCAGGCTCCATTTTTACGAGGAGGTAGAAGACACCAAAGACAGCGTATGGCTGGTACAGGTGGTGCCAGCCGACGATGTGCAGATGGACGACTATAGCTGGCGAGTTGTCTGCAACCAAGTGGCACCGTTCGCTATTCGCACAGGAATATTCGATTGTAAACTGGATAAAAGGTGCAGTATCAGCTAAAATGTATGCATATTGTGATGATGATAGGCTATCACTCGCTGACGAGTATGATGTCTTCTTTGAGACTATGCGACTTCAAAGTCTGTGGATCCTTTGATGACTGTAGACCAATTCTGGAGCCACAAACTCTTCCACAATGTTCACAAACATATATTTCACCCACATCTCGCTGAGGATTGTTCCCTTGAGCAGTCATTCGTTCTTCCCTTGCCTGTCGCATATCCACTGCATGTCCTCTTCCCTTGCCTGTCACATATCCACTGCATGTCCCCTTCCCTTGTCTGTCACATATCCACTGCATGTCCTCTTTCCATGCCTGTCACATATCCACTGCTTGTCCTCTTCCCTTGCCTGTCACATATCCACTGCATGTCCCCTTCCCTTGCCTGTCACATATCCACTGCATGTCCCCTTCCCTTGCCTGTCACATATCCACTGCATGTCCCCTTCCCTTGCCTGTCGCATATCCACTGCATGTCCCCTTCCCTTGCCTGTCTGTCGCATATCCACTGCATGTCCCCTTCCCTTGCCTGTCACATATCCACTGCATGTCCTCTTCCCTTGCCTGTCACATATCCACTGCATGTCCCCTTCCCTTGCCTGTCACATATCCACTGCATGTCCCCTTTCCTTGCCTGTCGCATATCCACTGCATGTCCTCTTCCCTTGCCTGTCGCATATCCACTGCATGTCCCCTTCCCTTGCCTGTCGCATATCCACTGCATGTCCCCTTTCCTTGACTGTCACATATCCACTGCATGTCCTCTTCCCTTGCCTGTCGCATATCCACTGCATGTCCTCTTCCCTTGCCTGTTACATATCCACTGCATGTCCTCTTCCCTTGCCTGTTACATATCCACTGCATGTCCTCTTCCCTTGCCTGTCACATATCCACTGCATGTCCCCTTCCCTTGCCTGTTACATATCCACTGCATGTCCCCTTCCCTTGCCTGTTACATATCCACTGCATGTCCTCTTCCCTTGCCTGTCACATATCCACTGCATGTCCCCTTCCCTTGCCTGTTACATATCCACTGCATGCCTTCGACTTTCGTGTTCGAAGTGTTGTGGACCTCCGTGATCAAGCTGCCGCCATGCTTGTCGGTTAGAAGGTGTGGTCTCCCAGTTTTCGGTGTTGTTGATACATTTCTGCATGTTAGATCTCAGGGCATTTTTGTACCCTTTGCGCTGTCCTCCCTGAGTACGGTGTCCATTCGTAAGTTGAGCATACAAGATTTGCTTAGGGAGACGATACAGACAACATGACCAGTCCATCGAAGTTGATGTGTGATTATTGTGGCCTCGATGCTTCTTCGAGGATGCTGTTGTTGGTACGCCGGTCTTGCCATGTTATTCTCAAGATTCTTCTCAAACAACGTTGGTGATATTTCTGCAAGCAGATTATGTGTCTCCTGTTCTTGGTCCAAGTTTCACAGCCGTAAGTGAGGCTTGGTATTACGATAGATTGGTATACGTACAGTCAGTTCGAGTGATGATATTATGATTATCGAACAGCCTTTCTCGTAGTCGACCGAAAGCCGTGCTAGCACATTTGAGTCGATGCTGAATTTCAACATCAATATTTTATTATATTCACGAAAGCATGTTTTGCTGCTCAGGAAATGTCATTTTCATAGTGAATTTTTTCAAACCTTAATTGGCTAATATTGAGAGGGTATTGTGACATATTTAGTGATTTACACACACAAATGGTTTAAGAAATCCTCTTTCGCTTATAACCAAAGCGTAATTATTAATTGAGGCTACTGTAAAATAGTTCTGGTGCGACATGGTCAACATAGACAGACGGTCATGGTACACAACAGGGTCCCCCTACTGCTCGTTCACAAACCCTTATATTGTGAACTGGCGCCCATCACGTAACAACAGTATCAGTAGGCTGCTCACAAGCTGTCAAACTTTATAATCTGAAGCTCCTATAATTATTAAATACATTGCTCCCAAAGCAATTTCAGTGATACCCCTCAAATCCAAAATAATTGGGGCAGTAGCCTGTTCGGATTAGCCATAAACCAGCCCTCGTTACGGTGTAGGACTTAGTGACAGTGAGGCAGTCTGAAGTTGCATCTGCTCTTGACCGCATTGCACTTCGTAGTACAACACACAGCAGTCACATCAAACGATGTCATGTTCGTGCGATGCTGGAGCGCAATTGCCTCCGCGGGAAGGTTTTTGTAACTTCGACAATTGAAGACAACTAATTTTATGTGATATGCTTGCCACGGTGGGTGGAAACCATCGCAAATGATCACAGTCATAAGACAGGACTCGAATTATCCGGGCGGCCCAAAAACGCAACGTTCATAAGCCTCATTAATAGAGCGTTAAAAATCCCCTCCTCTGAACATGATCGGAAGCAGAAACTAGATATAGTATACCAAATAGCTAAAGTCAACGGTTATAGTCATAAATATGTCAATAGGTTAATCTATAAGTTAAAAAACAGATCCACAACTAAATTAATCAGAGAGAACTCAACAAAGAAAACTTATGCCACCTTCACCTACATAGATCGAAGTGTATACACAGTAACTAATATCCTTAAGAAGCATAAAATGAACATCGCCTTCAAAACCAATAATTCTAATTTCAATAAATTTTTCAACTGTAACAAAGTTAACAGCAATGATAAGTATATGAAATTGGGCGTTGACGAACTGAGATGTGGTTCCTGCAGATCAAATTACACTGGACAAACAGGTAGGAGCATACACACTCGTTATGCTGAGCATGTTTCGGCCATTAAGCATAGGAAATTCTCAGCCATGGCAACACACATGGAAGAAACGGGACATAAGTTCACCGATATAAGCAAAGATGTCACAATCTTGCATTATGCTTCTAAGCGCAGCTACATGATCATCTTGGAAAATATTCATATCAATACTTCCCAGAGATCTAATGAATGCAATAATCTAAACGAAATCAATTTTGAAACCAACGAATTGTTTGATACAATAGCAGATTACTTAAACAATAAAAATCGCAAACCGCCCCCACAACCCCCGCCGCAGTAGGTATTATATCATACGTTCCCAATTCGTTCAAATTCTGCCAACTACACACCCACTCCCCCCTCTCTGCAAACTCTTGTCTTACCCCCTCCCCTCCCCGTCGCCCTTCCCCGCCACCACGTCAGGCCGATTCACTGCAAGTGAGCAGCTGTGTTATATCTCAGGCGTTGTTTTGTTCAGTTGAAGTTGACCTCTGTGAGGGTTGTGGTATTGACAAGGTCACATATGTCCGGTAAGTCTTTGTGCTGTTTTAATTATCCATAAGAATATTTTTCCATACAATAACTATGGAAATACGTACTAACAAAGGCGTTATCTGATGTTCTTTTTCTTCAGAATATTTGGAACTATTCAGCATTCCATGACGAATAAGACGAGGTGTCAACTTGTTAATGTTCCTCGTAAGTCTTCATTTTATTTTTATTTTTGATCCGGTTAGATGACTTGATAAACATTTAGATTCTTGGCATTCAAATTTCTAAAACGTACTTCATTCATTTCAGGACCAAAACAATAGTAATGAATATTTATAATCGATGCCGCCGACCGTCAGCTACCATCATCTAAAAGCCCTGAATTGACCGTCCTCAATTCTCTACTAGCTATCTAATTGGACTGTTATTCATAAACAACAGTCGCTTCAATACAGCATGTTGTTAAGTATTCTAGATAGGGAACACCATAATATTTGTTGCCCTACCACAAACAACAAGTGTCCATCGACAATAGGCAAATTCTAGATGTTTTCAACAAGCCCTACGTACGCAAGAGTCTCCATAGTTTGATTACATTTATTTTAGAGTTTGAAGACACTTTGAACAAATTAAGTGGTTGTGCATAAACAATATTTTAATGTCTCCAAACTAAACAAGGACTGAATGACTGAAAATGCGAGGAGCATTACCAGGGTGTTTACCGGTAACGAAAGTAACAAAAGTAACGAATTATACAAACGGGTAACGAAAGTAACGAAAAAGTAACGAATTTTACATACGGGTAACGAAAATTTTCTGAAGGCGGATTGAATCATTTAAACTCGTGCCTCTAGGCTTGAGATTGGGATGGGGCGAGTTTCACGGAAGCAGCGCCGATTGCATAAGCTATATTTCCCCGTGCCCGACCTCGAGGAAATGCATACTGAGGACACCCTGAGTTGTATACATCGTTCAGCGTATATTTTTGGCATCAAGAATACTTTTTAGTTTTGTGTGAAACATTTTTCTGTGTTATTAGGAAACCTGACTTTTCGCGAGACGTTTATTCGCAAAAACTTCTGAAACTAATCAGGAACCTCGCATTTCTGTTATTGACCTCTAAATTTGGAGACTATGTCAAATTGAAGTCAGAAATAACGTGAAATAATTTAATGTCGCAATCTTGCGAAATGTTACCGTTTCGAAAAATAATATGAAAAAGCTTCGAAATACGTAGGCTATAACTTATTTTAAAAATCTGTCTCGTAAGTTTGCGACATCCAGTAAGGTTAATTCGAAATTCGGTTATATGTCGACTTTTCCTTCGAAGTTTCGTTCCATCGGATATATTATAATCTAACCGGTTATTTCGAAAACTTGTATAACTTGTATAATTCGTGCTTCGCATTCGAAAGAAAACGTGTCCTCTTGTATTATTCGTGCAATCCTCGCAGAATAATTCTTAATATTTGATACCTACTTCGAACATTCATACTCAGACGGCCGGTTGTCCGCACGCCTTGCCTGCGGGAATCTCGTCAAATGTACCGAGATCGACGTCAGTTGCGTAAAATCATAAAACCCGTCCCCTATCGTGAACTTGTGACCATGAGAACTGCGGGATTCCCGTCAAAGGTGATTGGCCACCAATCACGACATATTCCGAAACCTACTCGTTACTTTTCCCATGACCGTATACTTAAAAGCGTATGGAGAGCGAGAAGTGCATCACTTAGAAATGATACTAATTTCTCCTCGAGAGCGACCCTAAACTGATGAGCTCCCAACCACAGCATAGGGACAGCGGGAATCGCGGCGCCGTCCATACAACATGTCCAGAATCACTAGTGAATTTTAACCATGCCCAACTTTGAGATTGCCTCCACCATTCTGTCAGGAAAGATGGACAATCGTTCAACGGCCGGGTGCGGGGCGGATAGCATACTATAATATCGCGAGGACAACGTGAATCTCGCAAAACGGCCGAGAGCGGCAGCGATTGCGATACATCGCGATATTTCTCCGCATTAAATGACGAGGACAACTAGATTCTTGTCAAACGGACAGCAAGTGGCGCAGATTGCGTAATAATGCTATATTTGCTCGTGCCCGACCTCAAGGACACTGGAAATCTCGTCGAACGACTAAAAGTGACACCGATTATCTAAATCGCGATATTTATCAGTGATCTATCGTGAAAACTACGGGAATCTTGACAAACGGGTCAGACCAGCTCCGATCGTGTAACATCTCGATATTTCTCCTTACTTGACTGCGAAGACAGAATTCGGTTACAATCGCGTAACGTCCCATAAATTTCTTCGTGATCTACCGCGGGGACAAAGGAAATCTCGCCACGGTCAAGAGCAGAGCAACCTCTTGGCAATTATAAAAACGCCTTGTGCACTAGACGACATATTAGCTGAAACAACTCATTTGATAATAAATATCTAGTATTTATTTCTTATTTTTAAAATTTTTATAACACCCTAAGTGAATTTTATTTACCGCTTTAAACACAGTTCATTGTTGTTTTTCTTCACCGCGTGATGAGCCCCTTTGCTTGCAGACCACAGACGTATCTTGAATTCAAAGGTAACTAAAAGGTAACTAAAGAGTAACTAATTTTTACTTCATCCTTACATTAGACACCCTGATTACATGCTTTATTTATGGTTGTTGTTGAATTTTAATTAGTGTATTTTTTAAGCTCCTAGTTTTTAATATGTTGTGGTTTTGTAATTTATGATGTGTGTTTTATGTTGTTTTATTGAGGATTTCGAGTGTGTTTTATGATGTTTGTAGTTCTAAAAGAGGGCTGAGGAAGGAGACAGAGGGTCTCCGAAACATGTACCCATAGAGTTTCTCTATTAAGTAAAGTATTGAATCGGCGGGAAATTCAGGTTTTACTTATTGTAAACACGGTCAATACGGAACCTTAAATGAGTGCTGTACCTAATAAGCAATTTGTTTAAGAAGTGTAAATAAACATATTTATAGAAGGCCGCATGCGAAGTACCCTGGTCTATGCACAATGTGTGTCGAGCAACTGAAAATAGAACTAGGTAACTCTGAGAAATGCCTTCTATTAATTAGCACATAAAAACTAATTAGTTTTAGCACTTTACTGGCTCCTGTTCAATCTCAGCATTCACCTCAGTCCCCCAGTTCTAGTATGCCACTTCATCTGCTCAGTTGCCCACTGTTCTCGTAACACTACTTTCAAATTATTCAACTGCTAAAAAATATATTTTAGATTCCACATATTCAATTGCAAACTCACGCAAACTTTACTCTGCTGGAGATAACAAGTGTCCTTTCAACTACACTGCAAAACTTTTGCTCTGCTACAACTGTAGCCAATTCAGTCTAGTCACAGCAATACAGATCCATTGC
Source organism: Meconema thalassinum (assembly GCA_946902985.2). Lineage (NCBI taxonomy): Eukaryota > Metazoa > Arthropoda > Insecta > Orthoptera > Tettigoniidae > Meconema > Meconema thalassinum. The sequence continues at coordinate 277,291,454 of OX336388.2, forward strand.
ATACTCCAGTTTTGTCTCGACACTTTCGTTGATAAGTTCATGAGAAGAAGAAGAAGACCTCTGCTTATATTCCCAGTTTCATCCCCACGTGATGCCTGTCTTTATTCCTGCATGATGAAACTCGTTCAAGATTTGTACATGATATTACTTGTGCTGGTTGGCCTGACACAGTACACATGCTTGTTTGATTGCAGGCTTTGCCAGAGTAAAGGCTGGCACCAACCGCTTGTGCTGTTAGCGTTACCCAAAGGATCCAAGGCTAAAGATAGAGTGGTGCTCCGGACATTCACCTCGATGCGTCCACAGGTAAGTGCATTGCATGTTCTGTTGGTCAACACGATTGTACTCAATCGATAAGGGTGTTTCCCTAGAACCGAAACAAATCTACAGTTTATGAGCTTAATAAACTCAATTTGGATGACCAGTTTCGATCGTCAAGCTACACTTAGGCTATGTGGGAGATGGTACTTGTCAAGGTTTGGTAGTAGTTTAAGTTTGCTTGTTTTGTAGGATATGTCATTGCTAGTGAATGTCGGCTCGGAATTCAGTGTGAACTTATCTTATTGTGTGAGCGATGTGGGATCCATTCTCGTGCAACTGCTACTACTTCCACTGTCTACTCTGCTACCTGTCTGTGTTCGTCTCCCAATGTAACATATGTTACTGTATTCTGGCCAATTTTCATTCTCGCCACGTGTAAGTGCTTGGCTGCAGGGTGTGTTTTCTAGTAGTGTCAACATTACAATGGTTCTCTATCATATTCCCGGCATTATGTTTATATTCAATTATTATTTTAATCACGTAAGATCATTTATTTTTATATAATGCAATTCTACATCATTCAATTATGATTTTTTAGTTCCATTTGGGGCGGCTGTGGTCCAAGCTCTGGTAGCTTTCACAGGACTGTTTCACGTCAGGGAAGTCAGGGGAAATGTCAGGGAAATTTTCTGCAAGGAGAGAGAACTTCTTAATTTTAAAAAATAAAATAATACCTGCTGGAGCGTGAATCTGTCTATTTCCATTTAGTGCGAAGCTTCTTCGCTTTGTCGGGTTGGGGCAAAGGTGTGTGGTTTTCCTGTTTTAGTCCATCGATTTATTTACCAGTATCAGTCACTAAATTCAAAATACCTTACAACATTAGAGGTTGTAACTGTACTATTTCGGGGTTCGTGGTTGTTTAGCACAACAAGGGAAACTATTTATTGTACCATCACCAACACTCATCAGCCAACACTAACACTAGAAACAATCCACTATCTTAGCACTCCATAAAACATGTCAGAAAAAAAAAGACCATCAAAAAAGAAAATATACACAGATGTGAAACTCAATTAGGCATGGCCCCCTCCTACCAAATTACACCTGTGAGCTCTGCACACAAGGTTGATATATTGTGTTTTTGATGTCTATATTTTTTCTCAGTATTGTTTATGTACTTTAAGTGTTAGTAATTATTGCACTAAGATGTTATGGGCACAAAACATGTGTCACGATGTATGGCCTTTCTAGTCTATGTCAGGCGTCCGTTAAAGTTTGTAAGTTTCAAAACATTCAATAATGTAGTAATATTGTTCTATTTTGCTCTACAATTTTGATGAGTATAGCATAAGGTATCAACGAATCCGAGCCATACCAGACCTAGTGTCACTAGTGATTTAAAATACCCAGGTATTTATAAATCTGGGTAAATACCCAGGGTATATACTCGGGTAAATACCCAATTTGGGTAAATACCCGGGTATTTTAGATTTTTCATCAAAAATCCTGTGTCGCAGTAAGTTGAACCTTAAAAAGGGGTACGGTACCAGTATGCAAACTATTCTACATTAACTTTTTAGAAATTAATCAAATCAAATTAAATTTAAATTTAATTAGAATTGGGACAGAATTTGAATTGGGAATTAGATTATGAGATATAAACTAACAACTCCACTACACTGAAAAAGTTAGGTCAAGTACAGTAGGCATCAAACAAAGAATAGTGAATGGGAGGGAAGTACAGTGTCAGTTTGAATTCTGGGTAGGATGAGCAGAGCAGTGTTGCCAACCCATATGCTTGCTGGCATACAGTACATCTTCACCCATTTAGGACCCACATACAACAAAATCTTCCTGACATGCATTTATATTATTTAGAGTATGATTTTAAAAATTAATATTTTTTTAATATTTAAAATTGAATGAAAAATAACTAGGCACTTTTACTAAGCATTTTTTTTTCGAATGTTCTTTCTATTGAATATATTTTATTACCTTTTGAGTTTTGGCGTACACATTTCAAATAATATGCATATAGCCTACTCATATTACTACAAAAGTAGCTTTTCCCTCCCACATCTTTCTTGCTCATTTCCAGTACCGTAATAAAACTCGACCTTCTCAATATCTTGGTATTTATTCAAAATTTAAAACACAAAACAACCAAAAGGTTTTATCCAATATTTTACTTTAGTTTACGAAAAGAAAAAAAAAACACACTTAAAGACAAGGTTACAGTGCCAAAACATATAAATACCCAAAAATACCCGGATGTCCATTTTCCTTTTTTTAAGCTTTTAAAGATCAATATTGTTCCTGATTTCAATTTAAGGCATCAAATACCTGTTGTAATGTTAATTATTGCCCCAAGTTGGTAGCGAAGTGTAGCGGTAATTATTGCCCCATGTTGGTCGAGACAATTGTAGCAGTTTGGCTGCCCCTAACTGTTGGGTGATAAATGTAACTGTTTACCTTTGCCTAAGCTATGTTGTTTTAATGGGCGCCAAGACCTCAACGCAATGTTGAAATCTAAATTTGTATTTAACAACGTCTAGCTCTGGTAGAACACCTTCAAGAATCTATTCACTCAGATCGTGGTATGATTTGATCATTAACCCAACAAACAATTGTATCAGGAGAAGGAATTGGTCTATATCTAATGCTACCTACTGAAAGCAAAGATTGCATTGTAAAAGAAATGAATTTATTATATAAAACAAGTATAGCAAAATTAATAATAATAATAAGTTTAAAATTTAAATTGGAGCGTTGCGATTTTGATATTACCGATAGAAAATTACGTGAAAACGGAGTCTGATAAATTATTGATTTTACTCTTATTCCCAAGCTATGAAGTTACTGAAATATGAAATATAAAACAAAGAGAAATGAGAGATTGCGTATTTCTGCGTCATTCGCGCTTACCACTGGAAATTGCCAAAGAATTTCCCTCGTACTGGATGATGCTGTGTGCTTCCCACAGTCTCCTGGACGTCGTCATCTCCGTCGATATTTGATGATATACTTGTAGATTTGGTGACTTTATGGTCCTAACAACGGATCTATACCCTCGTACAACCAAACTGGTTAAGTTTTAAACAGAAAGTTCTCCACTCCACGGAACATTGGAGCGACACACACTTGCAACCGAACTAGTCAAGTCTTTCACAGATTGTCCACGTTCCACGGCTACCGACTTCCAGCTTACGTGGGCTCCCCTGATTGGCTGCTCCCCACGTGCTACTTCCCCTTCTCTGGCTCATTACACACGGCGCGCGGATGATGAGGTCGACTTCCGTTCCAACTATCCGCCTTTTCTTGACGCTGCGACCCAAGCTTGCGTAATACTCCTTGACAAGAATCAGCCTGTATCTGAATTTCCAGTGAGTCATGTCTCTTATAATATCCTAACTGACGAAACTCCGTAAAATTCCGTAATCACATAATTTTCTATGATATTGTCGTTCGTAATAATTTGCTTGATAGTGTTTTCTATGACATAGAAAACCTATCTGTATGCTTATAATTTTTATAAAATGCTCCGAAAATATCTTAATAATAATTATAATAAATTAATAATAATAATCAATTAACATGAAAAATTCTCTTGGCTGAACAATTTGCCGCGTAAATAAATATAGAATGGCTTCCTACTGACTTATGCCAGTGGCATAAAAAACCCTCGAAAAACACGTTACATATTCGCCTCGGATCATCGGATGATTTACCGTGACGACGGTCCATTATCCGATTATCCCAGACACGTTAATAATCCCCATCCAAAATACATATTACATAAATGAAATCACCCTAAATTACAGATATATACACTCATAATTTTTCTTCACGCACTTTGCGTCAAAGTTTGTTGTCACTATGGATTGCACTTTGCAACCAGTCCAATGTTTTACATATTGAATAGTGTTCCACGGATATTTCCGCCTCTCAAATTTCTCTATGTTGGAGAAATAGACATAATTAATGTGTGAGCACTATGTATTTATGATGTCATATCACACGCATTGAAGGTGTTCTGATATATTTATATCACCATAGAACTTCCTAATTTCACTGGACGTCCCTTCCTTATGGTGAAATTTAATCTCACTTATCACTGAGCACACGATCACACTATTGTGGCAGCGCCTCGTGACCATAATACTTGATCTCTCTTTATAAAAGATGAAATTAATATTGACTTCTGAAAAAAAAAAAACAGTAAATGCGCATTACATATAACACCAAATATTTCTGTGCCGTAATCGCCCTGTTTTGTTAAGTTCCCTTAGACCATATTCTACTTAATACTAGTTCTCAACACAGACCAGTTCTCCTCACACAAATAATACCATTGTACAAATTACCTTAAATTACACACTTACAAATCTTACATGGCGAGGCCGTAAACAGAAATCACGTGTGCTGTTATGTATGAGTTTCATGAAGGACTGTCTCGCATTCTGATGGCCCATCTTTTGTCCCGTGGACGCCTTAAGCAAAAATACCCTGTACAAGCGCTCACCCATCTCTTGGGGACAAATGGGAATTCACCAGCGCTACCAAATTCTGGCCTTGGTGTATCGAGACATTTTAGTGCTCAAGAGCATCCGACAATCCCGTCATATTTCCCTGTACCTTAAAAACTCTCATTTACTTACATACTACCCCCCTGTGTGACTTCTGATACGCCTGCCTGGAAGACCATCTCCTCCCTCGCACCAAATACCACTCTTACTCATTTGATAGGCTGGCTTGCCAGCTAAACATCCTCACTTTATGACACATCCTTTCGGAGACTATGTATATTATACGTCCCGTATAATCTGTTTCCCTCACTATTCTCCAGCACATATGCTGTTTTCCCAATACGTTTGGAAACTATAAATGTTTCTGCGTCACCTGCTTCCAACCTTGCAAGTGGCTCCCTTAAATGAACGTCCTCACGTTGCTCTACCAGCATATTTCTCAGTGTCTGTAACGATGCCCTGTTGCTACTGTCCACACATGCTAACCCTACCTTCCTATGGTGTCACACCTCTACTCGACACTCTATGACCTAAAAATGTCACTTCTGACTGACAGAATGACGACTTAGACAGCTTCAAAGTGAACCCTGCCTGATCTAACTTCTGAAAAACTATATTTAAATGACGTAGATGCTCCTTAAAACTGCGTGAACTAATTACCATATCATCAATGTAAATGGTTACAAACTCTCCTGTGTCATCCCCTAATGCGATGTTTAAAGCCCTAATTAAAGCTGTTGAACTACTCTTTAACCCATAAGGTGTTCTACAAAATTGATAAAGGTTATATTTATGACTAAAAGCTGTAAATGGTCTATCTTCGTACATAAGTGGCACTTGCCAAAAACTGGAACTCAAATCTACACAAGTGAAATACTTCTTCCCCTCAAATGTTTGCATTAATTCCTCTATTGACATAGATTTCAGCTGATCTGAACTAATTCTACTGTTAACCAAACGAGCGTCTAAACAAATACGAACCGTGCCGTCGGTCTTGGGTACCGTGATCAAAGAATTAACATATGGACTGTTAGAGTGCTCAATAATCCCATCTTCAAGCATCTGGTTAATTTGTGCCTCAACTGCACTCTGATAAGCGAAAGGTACAGGATATCTATGTCCTGTGAATACTGACCTATCAATAACGTTCAATGAATGTGTATAGCAATTGGCCATACCAATGCGATCCTCAAAAACTCTCCTATTACACAATAACACATCATAGAGCCGAACACATTGTTCCACCTCTGTATTTCCCTGAAATGCAGCATCACGTAACGAGTCCTCTAGACTTCCGTTCGTAATCACACTGCCCACAAAACATGGAGAACCCCGCTCTACGGCTGGCGATATCTCATTTAAAGTACAAATCACACCTACAATACTACTCCTCTGAATATGGTCATTGAACGCTACTTCTACTTCAGAATCTCCCCATTTAAATTTCAAACTCCCTACATCATAACATAAGTTACCAGACACTCTACTTAGCCACTCTGAACCCAAGATAACACTGAATACTAAATTTGGAATTACAAGGCAAATCTGCTTCTCTACATGATTATTAATTTTAATGTCTACTAAAACTTGCTTAGAAATACTTTAGACCTCTTCCCAACAGCTGTGATAACAAAAGTGCTTTTAATTGGCATCTCCTCAAAATTTACTCCAGTTCCTTTCATTTTATCATAAAATGCACTACTTATGCAACTCTTCATACAACCACTATCAATTAAAACATCTGTGTACGCCTCGGACACGTTAAATTTAACTATGGGGCTCTTACTAACCACTTCCTGAATAATACCTTCATCATTTAGTTCATGTAATAATTCATTTCTTACATTTAGGTCATAGTGTTCCTGTATAATTGTATGGACAGGGCATGCTACGGACAGATTCTGACCTTACTTCGCAGCCTGGTTCGCGTTTAAAGAACCGCTACAGCTGGCCGTAGTACTACTAACTACTGCACTGGTCTGGTTGTTCTGGGCTGTGTTGTCATTGTTTGGCTGTATATTACTACCACTAGGCTGTCCTCTTCCTTGACCCCTATTCTGGTTGTAATTATTGTCATTTTAATTTCTCCCTTGATTTCCCCTGAAATCATTGTTTCTCCCTTGATTTCCCCTGTAATCATTGTTCCTCCCTTGATTTCCCCTGAAATCACTGTTCCTCCCTTGATACTGATTACCATAGCCATTTCCTCTGTTCTGATTTAGCTGATTATTATTATTTCTATTTTGAGCGTTGGCCCCTTCGCCACCGTTCCCTTGAACTTCTTGATGCCTGGCTTCATTAGGTCTATTATTATTATTACCCTGGTTCCTATTGAAATTGTCCTCATAACCCCCTCTCCCTAGTGCATCAAATGTGCTTAACAAATTTTCTACTTGTGATATAGTCTTTACATTCTGGATACAAGCAGCCTCCTTGATCCTATAGGGAAAGTGCCTAAGTAGCAACCTCACCACATCACTTTCCTCCTTCAACCCATCCAGATATTTACACACTAATACCTGCCCTAAAAAGTATTCGGTCATGGTGGAGCTTCCTTTAGGGTTATATTTACCACACACTACTCCCTCACGATGCTGCGACTGAATAACCTCATTCCAGAACTTTTCACAGAATTTCATTTTAAAATCATTGATATCAGTAAACTTGTCTCTGTAGACAGCAAACCAATTCCTCGTTTCCCCCACAAACACTTGTTCTAAAATTTCAACTACCTGGCACCACTCAATACTACCATTTTCCAACCTCTCCCCGAATTTATTTTCTATAGTGTTCATGAACTTCATTGGGCACCCCTGTCGATTGCTGAACTTACCCAGTTCTACCTCCCTGTGTGTGCTATTCACAAAAACTGGCCTATTCTGACTATTTACTTGCCTGATCCTAGCTTTTAATTTTAACTCTAATTCTGCGATTTTCTCCTCAGCCTTCCTCTCAATACTGTTTACTGTTAATTTAATGTTTCCTTCTGATTCTTCTACTTTATCATATAGCTTTGCTTGTTTCTCCTCAATCTTGCTAATGCTCTCTCTATTACTCTCTCTTAAATCATTTACTTCTGTAACTATTTGTGAGTGGACTTTCTCAATTCTACCCCCCAGCTGTTCCTTAACCTCTTTAGTAGCTACCTGAATTTTGTCAATTTCTCCCCCCAATTGCTTTTTGACCTGCTGTGTTTCCAGTTGCACTAGTTCTTTTAAATTTTCAGCCTGTGTACTGATTCTAATTTCCAACTCCTCCTGTACTTTTCCTAATTTTCTGTCTACATCTGCAATAATCTCTTTAGCCTTTTCTTCCATCACCCCCCTGATCTCACCTCTAATCAGTTCGAATTTGTCACTCATTTCCCTACTGTTTTGTTCTAATTTAGCATTTAAAGTTTCAGTACTCTCTCTATTTTCATTACTCTCTCTATTTTCCCTACTGTTTTGTTCTAATTTAGCATTTAAGGCATCACTACTAACTTTGTTCTGATACATGAACTCGAGAAGTAAAGTTTTTAATTCTGGTTGGCCGCCTACACTCCCTGTTTCAGTATCGGGATTTACCTCCGCTACCCCGGTACTACCATCACTCGACATACTGCTCGTATCATCACTCTCCCATTGATGACCACTACGTAACCTCATCTGTCTTTATTTCTCATCCCCCATAATGATATACACTGATACAGACAAATAACCCCCAAAATACAGGCACAGAAATATATACCCTTCTCCTTCCACAAATGTTATTAGGTTTTCAGCCCCAAGTTGTCGGCGACAAGTGTAACGTTAATTATTGCCCCAAGTTGGTAGCGAAGTGTAGCGGTAATTATTGCCCCATGTTGGTAGCGACAATTGTAGCTGTTTGGCTGCCCCTAACTGTTGGGTGATAAATGTAACTGTTTACCTTTGCCTAAGCTATGTTGTTTTAATGGGCGCCAAGACCTTGAAATCTAAATTTGTATTTAACAACGTCTAGCTCTGGTAGAACACCTTCAAGAATCTATTCACTCAGATCGTGGTATGATTTGATCATTAACCCAACAAACAATTTTATCAGAAGAAGGAATTGGTCTATATCTAATGCTACCTACTGAAAGCAAAGATTGCATTGTAAAAGAAATGCATTTATTATATAAAACAAGTATAGCAAAATTAATAATAATAATAAGTTTAAAATTTAAATTGGAGCGTTGCGATTTTGATATTACCGATAGAAAATTACGTGAAAACGGAGTCTGATAAATTATTGATTTTACTCTTATTCCCAAGCTATGAAGATACTGAAATATGAAATATAAAACAAAGAGAAATGAGAGATTGCGTATTTCTGCGTCATTCGCGCTTACCACTGGAAATTGCCAAAGCATTTCCCTCGTACTGGATGATGCTGTGTGCTTCCCACAGTCTCCTGGACTTCGTCATCTCCGTCGATATTTGATGATATACTTGTAGATTTGGTGACTTTATGGTCCTAACAACGGATCCATACCCTCGTACAACCAAACTGGTTAAGTTTTAAACAGAAAGTTCTCCACGGAACATTGGAGCGACACACACTTGCAACCGAACTAGTCAAGTCTTTCACAGATTGTCCACGTTCCACTGCGCGCCGAACTATATATGCACACGTCGGCTCCCAACTCGGTACCGACTTCCAGCTTACGTGGGCTCCCCTGATTGGCTGCTCCCCACGTGCTACTTCCCCTTCTCTGGCTCATTACACACGGTGCGCGGATGATGAGGTTGACTTCCGTTCCAACTATCCGCATTTTCTTGACGCTGCGACCCAAGCTTGCGTAATACTCCTTGACAAGAATCAGCCTGTATCTGAATTTCCAGTGAGTCATGTCTCTCATAATATCCTAACTGACGAAACTCCGTAAAATTCCGTAATCATATAATTTTCTATGATATTGTCGTTCGTAATAATTTGCTTGATAGTGTTTTCTAAGACATAGAAAACCTATCTGTATGCTTATAATTTTTATAAAATGCTCCGAAAATATCTTAATAATAATTATAATAAATTAATAATAATAATAAATTAACATGAAAAATTCTCTTGGCTGAACAATTTGCCGCGTAAATAAATATAGAATGGCTTCCTACTGACTTATGCCAGTGGCATAAAAACCCCTCGAAAAACACGTTACACTGTGTTTCAGTTCTTTGTCCAACACTTCATCAATTCATCAAAAAGTGTTGTACAAAGCTCAAAAAATTGAAAATAGCCTCAGTTTGGGTATTTAAATGACCACTGGGTAAATACCCAATTTATATTTACCTTCCCAGTGGGTATTTACCCGGGCCACATCACTGTCACCTAGATCGCGTATGTCAGTCATGGCGCAGTCGTAAGACGTAAATATTACAAAGTGTTAAATGTCTTTCTGTGTTGTCTGTGGGTCCGTACGTTACTTATCCACCATATTATTTGACTATTAGGTCATAGTTTTTAAGTCATTAGTTATAACAATTGCAATAACTTTTCGAATGTAACAAGTTTCATTGTGAACTGAGTGTACTGACAAAGTAAGAAGTTTCATTGTGAACTGAGTGTACTGACAAAGAAAGAAGTTAAAAATAAAGTTCCTTGATTCCATTTTTTTATTTATTTCATTTTTGTTATTTGACAGTGTTATTTTTTTTTTATTTTTTTTTTAGCATAACTGATAAATTTATTAAAAATGTAAGATGAAGCCTCGTGCCTTCTGAAGTGCTCACAGCATCTGAAACTGGGCTAATTCATAAAATTAGGTTTTTGTTAAAATTCTTTCTTTACAATCTCTGAAAAGAAACTCTTCTTTTGTATGAAATAGCTTACAAATACGTAGCGGGGACCAATGTTTGGGAAGCCAGGCTCTGCCTGTCACAAGCCCGTGATAGAGGAGTAACACCTCTTAAAAAAAACAAGGTCCAGCTGGCCCGACTGGTAGAACCTCAACGGCAATGATAGTGGAATAGATGATCTATAAAACAGTATGAATGGCGGGATTAACAGGATAAAAGGCCTCTACCCTATGATTTAGTTAGATGTCAGCTTTACATAAATCCATTTAGCGTCTGTCTTGTAGCAAGCGGCTAGATGGTCAGAGTCTGTTCACCAAAGGTGCGGCTTAAAACCCATCCTTGGAGCTAACATCCTCGAGCAGAATTTTTAGGGGACTTGTTCCCTTAACCTAGCAAACAATCAACAATGGATATGCACATTGTAAGAGATTTTACCCCAGGGAGTAACCAATCTCCATTTTCCAAGGAAATGAAAAGTAGGCACTCGGATTCTGGGGGCCTACATCATTGTGCAAAGGAGCATTAAGCAAATTACTAGTAAAATTAAGCATAAGAACATGAACTTTTTGGCTACCTTTAATGTCAATTCACTCTTAAAAACTTAAAACTCTAATGAATTTCATCAAAGAGAAAAGGATTATGATAACAGTCCTTCAAGAAACTAGATATACTGATGAACATCCATTTGATTCAGAAGGGAAAACCTGGAAAGAGAGTTATGAAAAATGTACCTCAATTTGGAACTTGGTTCATTGTAAATCAGAACATATTAAATTCAATAATAGAATTTAAATCCACTAATGAAAGAGGCTTATGCCCGTTGCTCACGGTAAAATTTTCCTTCAAATTTATTGTACAATAATTTAATTTTATAAAATTTATGTTGCTCACGGTCAAATTCAAGTTTTATAAAACCTTTGATAAAACGTTTCATAAAATAGGACATGTTCTATTCCGTAAAATTAATTTTACGAAACGAACCAATCAGGGAAGCTGACATGAAGATGATGCTGGCGCCACGTGGTGAGAAGATTGTGAAGCTCGCTTGTAAACAAACTCTTCGAAAATAAAACATGGAGGACGGTTGTTGTTTGGGGGTAAAATTTACAGTCGATTCGCATTATTAACGCAAAGTGGTCATGAAACTTGCTTTAAGTACATTTGAAAATATGCGTGGTACTGAATGAATTAATTCCAATCAATATTTAAGATATAATTGTAATAATTGGATATTTAACCATACGCACTGATAAGAAGTGCAACAAATTGCTTTATCGTCAGTTGGAAAAGTGTGCTAGTGGTATCGCGCTCGCTTGCTGATCAGAAGATCTCGGGTTCAAGGCTATCCAGGGGCGGAGATTTTTACTTCCTTTTAATTATTTTATAATTTCCTCCTTACATCGTACAGCAATATTGCAACATTGTTTTCTGTTTTCTCCCATTTTAAATTTTTTATTTTCCCTAAATACTGTAACCATGGACGGATACCATTCGTGATAACTATTAGAATTTAAATAGTTAAATATTTATCCCAGAATAATAATAATAATATGACACGTTCTGTATTTACTGGATATAGCTAGGAGTTTTTTAAAACTGCTTTCCTCCATTCTTAGAAAATTCCTATATGAATTTTGATTTCTAACCTCAACTCATTTTCGACCAAGGAGAGTATTCCTCTACTCTTCTCTTCTCCATTCCCGAGTCCAGGACTTCCTAGCATTTCTTTTCTTCCTTTTTACCACTGTACGACATTTAATTGTAGCTAAATTAAGCAGCAATTTTTGCAATGCTTGCTTTGTTTGTTGGAGCCATACTCTCAAACCAATGTGTGTTGAACAGCTGATTCTTGGTTCAGAAGTTTATCGGTAGATGGCGATCCTGATACATCCACAGATTTTATAAAATAATTTTACCGTGAACAACACAGCTTGCTTTCGTCAAATTTTTATAAAATTAGTTGTAAAATAAATTTTAAGAAACATTTTACCGTGAGCAACGGGCATTATGTTCCAAACAGACCCAGCCTGGGGCTGGAACCTGTACAAGATGATGATGAATGAAAGATTATCCCTGCTATCCTTTAAATCAGTAAACAAAGTTTATACCATTGCACCAACTAATGAGAAAAAGAGAAAAACAGAACTCAAAAAGAACAAATGGAAATTTTTTGGCAAGAACTATCAAATTCCATCAAAAAATATAATACTTCTACTTGGAGACTTTAACGCTCAAATCGGCAAAGAACGTCAACATCGGTCTATAGTAGGCAATTTCCCCGCACATAAAAGAACCAACACAAATAGAGAAAGACTCATTGGTTTATGCAGTCCTGAAATGTACATTCTTCAAAACACTTCCTAGGAAACAAACTACTTGGGTTTCCCCAAATCCAGTTTGTGGTGAGAAACAACTTGACCATGTTGCTATTAACAGACAGTCTACAACAGAGATACTCAATGTGAAAGTTGCTAAGAGTGCAGGTTTAGATTCAGACCACTATCTGTCTCTCATTAAATTCTAAATTAGACCAATATATAAAAAGAAAAATCATTATCAATCCAAAAAGTTTGATACACAAAAATTAGCTACAGAAAAAATTTCAAAACACTTTCGGAAAGCAGAGTACCTAAAACATGGGAACAACTTCAAAGAGACTTACAAGGTAACGGATCGCGGTGTAAAATTCCGATCTAGTTGAAATTTAGTACACAATAATCCTACAAAGTTGTACAATGACATAGTGAAAACCGCATTGGCCGATTTCAATTTTGAACGCCGAAAATCTGCCGGACGACGGCATGAGCGAGGAGGTGAGAAGAGGTAAAGCTGACCTTCAATCCTAGCAGCACGTGATGGCTCCCGGCCACTAGGCAGCAACCTGCCGTGCTGCGATGCATTCCCCACCTTAAACGTTCCCCCTCACTCTTCTACCCTCTCGATTAGAGTATAAAATCCAACATAATGTGATGTTTTGCACTTGGCCATACTGTAAAGAAATAAAACAACCTTTTATTTTTTTTCTGTTTTACTCTTTGTAATCCTTGCAATAGTGAATGCTTACAAAAAAGTGGTCAATGCAAAGAGATTGCTTGCACCACGCGCACCTTGCAACGCTTTCTTTTGTACTCATAACGCAAGCATTTTGGATAGCATCATCCTTGAAACAAATTGAACGGGGTTCACAAAGCAAGCGGGCTGTGTTTCAACATAACCGGATTTGTACCAACTATACTCCCACATGTTACGAAACCGCGAAGAAGATAGTTGGTTGTGGGTCAATGATTGGGTTTTAAAAATATTGTTACGCAAATGAATGGTAATGTCGAAATTGTATAATACAATTAGGTCATAAAAATAACGAACAAATTTTTCACATCCGGAAACCAAGCACATCTAACGGCTGAATCATTCCAGTAGTTCTCTGGGGGAATAGTTTTAACAATGATAGTTTTGTTGGCGGGTTTTGCTGCTAATATATTTGCTTCACTTTGTGCTGGCCACTGTCGTCTGGTACAGTTTGAAAATAAACATCTTGTAACCACTTTTGAAGTAACTTTTTAGACTTTCCGGACGGGGACGGCAATACAAATAAATTATCTGCTGTAAACAAAGTTCTTTTAACAATAGGGCCAAATTCACTGTCCTTTTCTTTTAACAAAACTAACAGTTTAGGTAACAGTTCTCCATCGGCAGATATTACAGGCTGAATTGTATAGCTGTGTGTTAATGAGTTCAATGATTGCGCTTCTGCGAAAATTCTTTTGTCTCCCTTTACATGTAGCGTATGTCCTGCATGGAACCCTTCGTTAAACCCTCTTTGATCTTTGTTAAAACACACTTTGGAGAGTGAGTGTTTATTAATTCGGATACCTCTCCTACAAAAATTGTTGCGTTGGACGCAATGTCAAGCTGATCGGCTGTGTAAATTTTGGTTACAAATTTTATAACTTTTCGGGAACCAATATTGAATTTATTTTTAAACTTACGAACCCAGAAAGTTGAGGCGCCGAAGATATCGTCATGAACACACCGAGCATTCTTCAGGGCCCATTTCCTAATGTCTACGTCATGGACATTTTTGTTGTTATTCAGCCTCGACTTTATAAATTCTTCAAATGTTTCTTTGGTGATAAATCTCAGTTTTTCCTCCTTTGTGCCGCCTGATTCTACTTGTATCTTCCATCTAGAAAGGTCCGACTGGTGCCGTAGCTTTTTAAATTTGTGCTGAATGACTTTAAATGACCTTTTTTCCCTCCTTTGTTCAGCCAATAATCAACCACCTTTTTTTAATATGTGACACTTATTGCAGTAGTGGCTACGCTGGCTAAAGCGCAGCATTAGGTCATGGGGCCAAGCTCTCTGCTGACTCGGTAGACGCGTGGGTTCGAGCCCCACCGTCGGCCGTCCTTGAAATGGTTTTCCGTGGTTTCCCATTTTCAACACCAGGCAAATGCTGGGACGGTACCTTCTGACAGGCCACGGCCGCTTCCTTCCACATCCTTGCCCAGTTTCATTCACCATCATTCATTTCATCTCTCATTAACTCCTCTCATGAGGTTGGCGTCAGGAAGGGCATCCGGCCGTAAAAACCATCGCCACAACGACTTCCATCGCATCTCATCCCCGACCCCGTTGGAAAACGGAAATAATAAGGGGTAGACATACATTGCAGGTGTTGTGGTAGCATCTTTTTCACTGTCAGTGTCGGATATTGCAAATTCATCGTCTTGAATAACATTGTTATTGTCAGGCAAAACTAACGTATCCTCATGTTCAATGGTGACCTGCACATCACCAACACTTTCTGCAATAAGGCCTGTAAACAAGAATCATGATTCAGTGTTGGTGCATGTCAGACTTTGCCATGAGAAAATGTATACAAAGCGTTTACTTACGGTACAGTTCAAAACCCAATTCTCTTTCACCTGGTGTTATTTGGCTTTCACAGCGATCACTTTCAGCAAAGCAGCTTTGTAGACATACTACCACATTCCAAGGATTAAAATTTAGAAGGTGTTCCAATTGAACATAGTCGTCGTCACTTTCTGACATTTGTAAATATTCTGACTGTGAAGTAAAGGATTTAACATTAATTGCTGTCTGTGCCAGTAAAATTAAACACAGACACAATAAAATTGTCATACTTACATGGCTAGATGACGGAACGAAACACAGCTCTTGTTTTGCATAGCCCTACTGAACTGATAAGGAAGTGACAGGATGAGGTGGAAGGTGGGGAATGCAAAGCAGCACAGCAGGTCGCTGCCTGGTGGCCGAAAACCATCGCGTGCTGCTTGGAATGAAGGTCAGCTTTACCTCTCCCCACCTCCTCGCTCATGCCACCGCCCGGCAGGTTTTTGGGGTTCGAAACAGAAAGTAGCCCGTGCGGTTTTCACTACGTCATTGTACAACTTGTACAACATTGTACTACAAAGTAGCCGCTTGCTTTGCGAACCCCATTCAATTTTGTTTCAAGGATGATGCTATCCAAAATGCTTGCGATATGTGTATAAAAGTAAGCGTTGCAAGGTGCGCGTGGTGCAAGCAATCTCTTTGCATTGACCACTTTTTTGTAAGCATTCACTATTGCAAGGATTACAAAGAGTAAATCAGAAAAAAAAAGTTGTTTTATTTATTTACAGTATGGCCAAGTGCAAAACATCACATTATATTGCATTTTATACTCTAATCGAGAGGGTAGAAGAGTGAGGGGGAACGTTTAAGGTGGGGAATGCATCGCAGCACGGCTGGTTGCTGCCTAGTGGCCGGGAGCCATCGCGTGCTGCTAGGATTGAAGGTCAGCTTTACCTCTTCTCACCTCCTCGCTCATGCCGTCGTCCGGCAGATTTTCGGCGTTCAATATTGGCGTTCAAAATTGAAATCGGCCCATGAGGTTTTCACTACGTCATTGTACAACTCTGTAGGATTATTGTGTACTAAATTTCAACTAGATCAGAATTTTACACCGCGATCCATTCCCTTCTTAGTACAGGCAGCAGAAGAAACCATTCTCCTTAAAAGAAAAGAAAAATCTGCCTGGTGGATTGCTGAGTGTGATGAACTAATCTTTAAGATGCCTGGAACATCTGGAATGCAAATAAGAATGAGAATACCAGGAACAGCTTTATAGAAGCCCGAAAACATACATCTAAGGGACTCAAAAGGATAAAAGTGCAACGTATGAAAGACCAATTAACATTAATAGAATCGGACTTCAGGACAGCACAATACAAAGGACTTCTACAAAACTTTCAGAAGTAGATTAAGGAAGTATACTCCACCAAGCTTACTTTTCACAGATCCAAAGACACAGAAACTGCATATAATTACGCTGAAAATTGCAGAATACTTGTGGAATATTTTGGAGAACTCCTCAACTGCGATCCACCAAAGGTGACATTTAATTTTGATAATAGTCCCCATCCCTCCAGACTCGAAACCGCCAACAACAAATGAAATTAAAGAAATTATAAACGAACTTAAAAATAACAAAGCATCTGGAGAAGATAGTATAGTTGCTGAATTATGGAAATACTCGAGTGACAACATGATCCTATGTTTAACAGAAATCATAACCGGGTGAGTTAGCCGTGGTGGTTACGGCATGACTGATGGCAGTCGCTCACATCCGGGAGGCGAGGAGGTTCGAATCCCCCCGCCGGCAACCTTGAAGATGGTCTTCTGTGGTTTCCCATCTTCCTTCCAGGCAAATGCCGGGGTTGGTCCCTAACTATAGGCCACAGCCGCTACCTTCCAACTCCTCGTCCTTACATTCCAACTTCCCTCCTTCCCTCCCCAACGGTACTTGTAGCTCACCCATTGGGTGTCCGTCTCGAAGCAGCTACAAAACTGGCGAGCCGAACATGTCCTCGGACACTCCCGGCACTAAAAGCCATATGCTAAAAAAAAATAAAAAAAAAACAAAAAAACAAAAAAACAGAAATCATAAATGACATATGGAAAACACACAGTTTACCATCAGGATGGACATCTGCCTGGATACATCCACTACATAAGAAAGGGAAGAAAATACATCCTAACAATAACAGGGGAATCTCCCTCCTGCTAGTGACCTATAAGATCTTATCCAAAGCACTTTTAAAAAGAGCAGAAAAAATACTCGACCCACAATTGGGCGAGTATCAGGCTGTATTTAGGAAGGCGATCGTGTATGGAGCAAATACTAAATTTAAAGAACATATTAGACGTGAGGATAATCAGGAACTTGAAATATGTAGTTACTTTTGTGGATTTTAAAAAAGCCTATGACTCCATTGACAGAAAGGCACTTATTAACATTCTGAAGGAATTTGGACTTGATAACAAGATACTGAAATCATTCAAGCAACACTAACGAACACAACTTCCAAAGTTAAATTTAGAGGGGAGCTTTCAAAATCTTTCAAAATAAAGTCAGGTGTGAGATAAGGAGATGGTCTGTCACCTCTACTTTTCAATTGTGCATTGGAAAAGGTAATTTGAGAGTGGAGGAAAGCCATCAATACTAAAGGCGTTCAACTAGGAAGACATCCAAATAAAATCACTGTAGATTGTTTAGCTTTTGCGGATGACATTGCATTACTTACTGACTCACTGGATACTGCCCAAGAACAAATTAGAGACTTGCAAAAACAGGCAGCCAAAGTCGGACTACAAATATCATTTGAAAAAACCAAGTTCATGACAAACTTCACCGATACCCCGAAAAGTATCACAATTCATGACAGTTCAATATGTAAAACAAATTCCTTTAAATACCTAGGAGAGCAGCAATAGAAACGCGTTTGTATAAATTACAAAGGTGTTTTCATATGACAAAAGATATATATATATAATTTAAAAAAAACTCTAAATTAAGGCACTATCAAACAGTGGTCAGACCTGAAACTCTGTATGCGGCAGAAACACTTAAATTAACAAGATTTGGTGATTTAGACAAATTAGAGAAGACTGAAAGACGAATTCTGAGAAAAATACTGGGAGCTAAACGAAATAATAACACAGAATATAGGTTACGACCAAATCGAGATTTATATTTGAAATGTGAAAAATTAACTGATGTAATGAGGAAGAGAAGATTACAGTTTTTTTGGGCACATTTATAGAATGGATAATAGTAGACTAAATAAAGAGATCTTCAACTTACTGACTAGTTGCAAATCCAAACCCACATGGTTCATTGAAATTGACAAAGATTTGACAAACGCCAAAATTCAGACAGACACAATAGCAAACAGATCACTCTTCGGAGAAGCTATTCAAAAGACAGGATTTCAAGAAAGGAAGAGACAAACAACTCGCAGAAAGTGGACTCAGAAGGAGAAAGATCGTCACTCTAGAAGGATGAAAGAAATTTGGAAACAAGGGAAATTGAATACAATGGACAATAGCCAACGTTGATTCATCGCACCCTCCAAATGGGTTATTCGAAAGGACAAGAAGAAACAGCGTATGTCGCGGCATTCGGAAGATGTAAATCCGTAACTATCGTTTGATCAATTCGACGGGTTTTATTTTTAAAATATGTTCATACGGTGATCAGAATAAAGTATTGGTGGTCGGGGAAAATGCAAATCTTGGTCTTAACCACCCTGTTTCATCTTGGCCCAGTATTCCTTCCGCTCCTGAGTCCATTTCACACCAACTCCTGCTGTCAGTGTCGGATGTTCTGTATATGTTACTGGGGTCAATATCCAATTGTTCAAGGTCTTTCCTGACTAGTTTCGTCCACTTGGCGTTAGTTGCTGATTATCCATTCTCACAATATGACCATAGAAGATCAGCCTAGCTGTTGTAATGCTCTCCACTTGCTCATATAGTTCATTTTTGTGCCTGATTCTATATGTGCCTTCCTTTTTAATAGGGCCTATGATTTTTCGCAGAATCGTCAGGTCCTTCAGCTCCAATTTCCGGAGTTGCCCTTTTCTGACGATATTTAGGCATTCTGAGGCATATAGTATTGATGGTCTCACTGAGTTTGAGAATCACTGAGAGGGATTTGGATTTGTACATATTCTCCAGTTTGGTGCATCTGTCCTTCATTGATGTTTGCGTATTACTTTGTCCCCCCCAGTGGGACTGTGCATTCCATTATCATCAGGGTCTAATGTTAAGTCTTTTGGGTAGCAAAATAAAAATGAAAACAGCAGGAAAGCATGGATTAGTGAGGAAGTTGTAGAAATGATAACTGAAAGAAGAAGGTTCAAAAACGACACAAGTGACGAAGGAAAACAAAGAAAAATACTTATGTGATACATGTGATGAAATAGACACCTAATTTAAAGCAATCAACTTTAGAAAAAGCATATGGAAAACTGAAGACATTTTTTGGTGAGGAGAAACAGAAGGTATGTGGAATTAAAGATAAGAATGGATAATACCTGTATGAAGAGGGAAAGGTTGGGAAGAGATGGAAAGAATATCTAGAGAGCCTCTATGGAGATGAAGTTAGGAATAAGGAAGATGATAAAATATTATCCTTGTTGGATGCTCTTTCGTGTTGAGTCAGCTTTACACTTAATATAAAATATTTCATGACAATTCATTATTCTCATTATTGTTAAAATTACAAATACTCTGTGGTTCCTTCCATGAACGTGTTATGACCAGAACAACAGATCATTTTCAATGGTCCAATGCACCGTTTTACGTGTTGACATTGCTACCTGACTTGATGGGAAGGGCTAGACCAAATGCTACCATAACCTAGGTTAATTAGTTTCAAGAGACTATACATGTTAAATCTAGTGTCAAGAAAACACACAAGAAAAATTCCATGACAATATATTAGAAATGAAATATTACAGATAAATATGACAACATTAAATCATTTAAATAATAACTTAATAGATTAAATAGTTAAATACAAATATGTAAATATGAGCGAGGAACCGTGGACATGATGACATTCACGAATGTCTAGTGAAATAACTAGGGTTACCTAAGTGAAGGAAAATAACAAGACCCCTTAAAGAAATTCCAATAAATTACCTTATATGTCCATAAGGACCTAGCTGAACGACATAGGTTCAATAAAATATTAATTATCCATTCGAGTCTTTAATCTTCCAAAATTAGACAGAGCAGAAGGCTTTCACGTCAAGCTTAATTCCAATCCAAACATGTCTACCCTTTTTTATAACAAATTCACTCGATAATTGTTAACCAAAAAAAACGAACAACAACAAATAGAGCCGTGACCTATCAACAAGACTTTACATGAAATAAAATACGTATCATAATAAGTGATACTTGACACGGAGTTCATAAGGAACTATACTAAGAGCCAAAGATATGGAGAAAAATTACAAAATTAGGTTAAGAATAAAATATCTTTGCTCGGAGAAAAATATGACGTTCTGGACCATACAGACAAGGCAGGCCAGATACAAACGTTTAAATAAAATCCCTAGGAGTCTTAAACTCGAAAAACACCAATTCAGTTACTGGAAAATAAATTAAATAGTTGAACATACATACCAAGCAGGCTACAGATACTATTTGAGGTTAGCACTTCACAGAAATAAACTGCAATATATCATACAATATTAAGAAGTACACCATGGAAACAAACACATCTTCGTATCAATATATCAATGAACAACTATAAGAATAATCCAGTATCCGATGATGTATATATGTTACAAACCTTTTGAGTATTTCTTCCGTTAGCCTACCTTAAGGCGAGTTGCCAAGATACATTTCTACAAATTTAGAACGAAGTATGAATTATCTAAATTCTTATTACACGTAGGTACATAATTGAAGGTGTTTTAGACTGGGGAAAATACCTCTAGACATGCCGAAGCCAGTCTAGGGCCCCGTAAATATTAGATCGCGTGAAATCACATCGTGACCTTCCTAGTTCCAAGCAGAAAAAACAATAATCCACAACAGACGTTGCTATTGGTTACAGGTTTTTTTTGAAGTGTCGAATGGGTCGATAACCGGCCTGCGAGCACAAGGACACGCGCGCTATCTCTTGTCTCACTAACCAAACCAGTAAGTATGTCCACCACTACCAAGATGGCGCGACGTATTAGATTGAGTCAACACTGGTACAACATATAGTCAACAGATGTCGGAAGAGAGTTTTTTTTTCACTGCAAGTCGGAGACATTTATATTTCCAAAGAGTAATCCAGAGTTCGAGCAATGTAGAAACGTATCAACCATAATTGATGACCATGTCAACATTCCATTCCACTCTAAATAGAAAATTTACGTATGCGAGGCGTAACCAATTACTTTTTGTAGTGAGATAACAGAACTTACTCAAAACTGCAAATGGAACTTGGGAATCTTATCTTCGCTTAGATGCTGTAATAAATCAAAATAGACGTCAAAACTTATTGGTGTTGAGTTAGGCCTGTCCGGAATTAGATCAGAGAAGGAAGGAGCACATTGTTTGTGTGAGTCCTCTAGTGTGGCTATCTGCGGGAGGAGGGTGATGTAGGGGAGTGGGAGGCCTCGTTATTAAGGGGAGGTAGAAGTGGTGAGGGATGGTTAGGTGACACGAATTTTTTTGAATTGAATTTTTTTAAATGTTTGACGATGTCGAAATGTAAATATTATATGTCAGAAAACTGCATCATAATGGGGGTCATTTTAACACTATTTTTCATTATGAAACAGTTTCTCCCATCAATCAGAGCTCAAGAAACAGTTGTGTTACCAATTAGGTAAGGATAGCATCGCACCTGCGATGAGTTCCATGGCCTCCTAATTTAAATTTCACTGCGTGACTGGTGTCATAGTGGAGTAATCGAGGAGGCCGTGGCCTAGGCAGAAATCCGGCACTGCCCTAGTCTGTGCTCTGTCTCTTCCAGGAGATTTGGAAAAAGGGAACTAAACCAGTTGAATGACAATCAGCACACATAAGGAGACAAGAAGAACGTTGACAACTACAGATAGTGCCTGTTCCTTACAAGATTCTTTCTCAAGTACTCCTTCACAGAATCGAAGCTCATCTTGATCAACAGATTGGTAAATACCAGGCTGGTTTCCGTAAGGGCCGATCCTGCCCAGAACAAATTTTAAATTTGAAGAACATCATCAGATACAAGAAAACTGGGAGGTTTGAATATGTGGTCGTATTCGTGGATTTCAGAAAAGCATAAGATTCGATTGATTGAGAGTCATTATTGAATATTCTGGAAGAGTTTGGGATGGATGATTCATTCAGAAGCACAATATCTAAGGTAAAATTCACGAGGCCTTCAAGATAAAAACTGGGGACAGACAAGGAGATGGACTTTCTCCACTTCTTTTCAATTGTATCTTAGCAAAGGTAATTCGAGAATGGAGAAAATCACTGAATAAAGAAGAAGGAAAATGAAGACCAGTTCCGATTAGGCCCCAGAAACAAAGGAGTGTATGTTGACTGTCTGGCGTTCGCGGACGACGTAGCCATATTTGCCAACAACATCAGTTCAGCAATCAGGCAGATAACCCATTTAAAGAAACAGCAGAGAAAGTAGGACTACAAATTTCGTTTGAGAAAACTAAATACATGACTAACATCAGTGAAGGTCCAGAATGGTTGTTCACAGACCATGGAAGGATTCGAAGAGTCAAGAAGTTTACATACTTGGGTGAAGTAATTCAAGAGAATGGGCTAGAACAGGGGTGCTCAACGTACGGCGAAGGCATTTTATGTGGCCCTGACCGAGTTTTCACGATGTGCTAAGTTTGAGGTTAATGTTTTTCGAAAGATACTGAAAAAACTAGATAATAGAACCTTTATTGTAATTTACCATAAGAAATATCTCTGAATTATTCGTCGTTTTTTCTCGACATGATGTTTCATTTACTAGGCTGTAGAAAAGTTCTAAGATGCGTAATTATTCCCACCTTAAATGCAGTAACAGTAAAACTTCATCCATTCATTTCTTGGAATTACACCTGTGTGTGTTTCTCAACTTTTTATTCCGTCAAGGCTGTTGTTTGCCAACGAACATTGTTAAGAAAATATGCGCATTATTCTAGAATTATTGGTATCAGTTCGCGGCATTCGATAATACGAGTACAGCACAAGTAATTGTTTCCCTGTCATTGGCCTACAACTCGACAAAGTAAAAACACAGAGCAGCTTGTTTGTGTGCTCGGTGTTTAATACTTCTTTACCTTAATATAACGTTTATGGAATCATTAACCCTACAGAGTCGCGATACAGTGAGTGTGCATGGTGTTATCATGATGTTAACTGCTGTAAACTGTGAACGACCTTTACCCAAACTCTTGTTTCATCTTGAAGGATAATCATTGCATGGTGAGTGTTGATATATTCATCATCAGATTACTTTGTGTTTGTATTATATTTGTATAGCTGTTTGGCCTCTTTCTCGTATTTATTGAATAGTGGTGACAAAGGTAGCATAGCTTCGGTGTGTTATTTATTTATTTATTTATTTATGTATGTACCGTATTTCTCTATTTGAATGTCCTCGGCGTTGACTCAGGATCGACATTTTCATTCTATTGCGCATAATAGTACCGAAATAATGTCCGAAGTGTAGCTCTGTGTAAAGCTGATCTACATCAACAATAAAAACTTGGCAACACAGCTCAGCTGTTCCAAGCTTCCGCCATTTCCTTGATGTTCGTTGTTTCGAAATACAGAGTATATGTTACTGTGAACTAGCGTTCTTACAAACTGCTGTTATACAAAGTAGTTTTAATAATTTATTTGTGAACGAAAATGTCCCTTTCCAAACTTAGAAAAATGGATAGTGAGTGCCGTGTTTTTAAAGAAAAATGGACTGACGACTATTTTTGTATTGAGAAATAGTGGTAAAGTAATGCGTCTGATATGCAAGGAAAATATCTCAGTTGTTAAAGAATACAACATCAGGCGGCATTATGATTCGGAGCACAAATCTGTATATAATCAATTCGATGGGGTATTACAGAAGGAAAAGATTTCAAATTTAATGAAAGATAAACAGATGTTCACGAAACAGATGGAGCAAAATATAGCTGCAGTCCGTGCTAGTTATGAAGTTGCACATTTATTAGCTGCGAAAAGGAAACCATTTTCTGATGGGGAGATTGTGAAGAACTGTATACTTTCTGTAATAGATGATACGTGTCCTGAAAAGAAACAACTGATGAATTCGGTCAGCTTATTGCGGAGCACAATGGCGAGAAGAAGATCGCGGGGCTAATTTGTGCTCACAACTACGTAAAAATCGGACTCATTTGAGTGTTTTGCGTTGGCTTTGGATGAAAGTAACGACGTCCGTGGTACAGCACAACGTTTAATTTTTATTCGTGGGAGTGACAAAGCGTGTGAAATACCTGCTTTAAGAAGCATCCATGGAACTACAACAGGTGAGTAAAGCATTGAAGGATCTAGATTTAGGATGGGATGGATTGGCAGCTATAACAACAGACGAGTGGTACAAAACTGGATTAATAGAAAAGAATTTACTAACAGAAATACTGATATGCCTCTTGAATGATTCATCAAGAAGTGCTGTGTGGAGAAGTATTAAATTTACAACATGTGATGAACACAGCGACATGGACTCGATCATCGGCAGTTCCAGTCATTTCTGGCTGAAATTGATTGTGATTAGGGCATAGCGAGGTACGCTGGCTTAGTTGTGGTAATATATTGAAACGCTTCTTTCATCTTCGTGAAGAAATAACCACATTTATGAACATGAAACAGAAAAAAGTGACTGAATTTGGGGACGAAAACTGGATGTGGGATTTAACGCAACATCTAAATATTTTGAATAAGGGATTACAAGGGAAAGATGTGCTCTGAAATGAAGTGTATTAACATTCCATTTGACAGCAATATTAGAGAAGGGCATGTTCCCACACTTTTCATGTTGTACTGAGCTTCAAGAAGCGAACTCAAACATTTCAGTTGATTGACCTACTGAAAAATGAATTTGAAACCAGATTTAAAGACCTTTCTGTGAATGCGGAGGAAATCCATTTGCAGTTGATGTCGGAGATGAATCTGTGCAACTACAGATCAGCAGTGTTTGTTCCCAATTGAGAGACAAGTCTTATTAACTTTTACAGGGTTTCCGGCTGTCTTAAAATTTGTGAGAAAATACTTGTGCGCATTTCTGACTACTTACATTTGTGAACAAACATTTTCAAAAATGAAGTTTATAAAATCCAAATTACCTTCCCGGATCAGTGATGAACACCTACATTCCATTCTGAGGGTGGCAGTGTCAAACCTTAGGGAAGGCCCAGTTTATCCCAAGTTAGAGAGTATTGTTTACTTTTCTCTTCAAGTTATTGTTTATGTTGTCGAATAGCCGTGTGGTGATTGGGGTGTTGATATACTTGTGTTTGGGAAGATGCTAAGTATAGGAGCCAAAGTAAGGCACTACAGCACTGTTGTTAGACCAGAAGGTTTATATGCTTCGGAGACCCTGCGCATGAATCCAACAGGACAAGTCAATCAGCTACTTAAAAGAGAACGTAGCCTACTACGGAAGATCTTGGGCAACAGATGAGTTGACGGACAGGTTCGACTGAAATCAAATAAAGAAGTATACAGCAACATGGAACCGATAACAACATCAATTACAAAACGACGATTGCTGTTTTATGGCCACATCATCCGTATGAATAATGACCGGCTCACAAAGAAAATCTGGAATTTTCTTAAACCGAAGATGTCCAACTTGAAATGGTTCCAAGAGTGTGAGACAGGTGGGCATTACGAAGGATAAAATCATAGGCTGAAATAGCTACAGAAGGATGGTGAAGAGCTATCAAGGTTTTATGGTGGAGGCAGAACCCACAAGACGGAGAGAGGCCCTTTAACAGAGGAGCTGAAGAATAAGCTGATAGATGGGCTCAAGAGGTACTGACAAGATGTCAAAGCGGGCAAACGAACATGACGCTGACACTGAACTGAGAGTGGTTGTTAACACGCAGTCCATAGAGGCTCAAGTTGACGGTAAAGAAAGAAGTCTATAGGAAGCCAACACAAACCAGCACTATATTAAGAAAAGAATCAAAACATCCAGGAAGTCACAAAAATGTCACTTTTATATGCTTAAATAATAGAGCCTTAAAATTACCACTTTCAGATCAGAATTATAAACAAGAAATCAAAATTTTACTTCAAATAGTCAGAATAAATGGATACAGTCACAATTACGTCAGTAACATAATTAATAAAATGAAGAATAAACCGATCACAAATTTTACAAGAAAAAAAGACAAAACCCACGTTTGCTGTTTTCACTTAGATAAATCACTCCATATACAGCGTATCAGAAACCTTTAGGAAATTGCTTTCAAAACTACCAATTTCAATAAATTCTTCAATTCAGGCAGCTTAAACACCATCAATAAATTCCAAAGATCAGGTATATATAACCTAAAATGCAACGAATGCACAGCCAACTACTGTCTTTGCGGCAGGAGATGGCAGTTGAACACGTTGCGACGGGGAGCGTACGCTTGCGCGTTCCACCTATTCCAAACCTAAATATATCGGCTTCCCACATTTCAATGGTTATTATTGCAGCAGACGACACGCATCCAGTGAAAGAAGGAATGTGCGGAGTGTGTGAAGCAAGTAGTGACAAACTGAATGTTTTTGGAATGCGCGATACGCAGTGAGCGGGAAGACCTCTCTTGGTGCAATATCAGTACATCGGTCAGACAGGTAGACCTTACTAGATTTAACGAACACAGACAATTTCCTGCAATGGCTATTCATATGGGTGAACAACAATATCAGCTTATTACATTACACATCCAAAGGAAAGCTATGGAAATAAACACTGCATTAAAATCCTCTAATTCTGCAAACCTCAATGACACTAATATTCTGTTTGACACATCATACAAGCTCCCTTAATTAACCCGTTCAACCCAAATTTTCCTGTTTGTTGTTGTTTTTGCCAATCCGTTTTCAAACATTAATCTACCCCTTCCCTTCACCCCCTACCCTCCCTCTCTCTCATTTCCGCATCCTTACTACTCTCCCTTCCCCTTGTTGGTAGCCAAACGCTATCTCCCACTCACGGCATTTCACGTCTTCCTATAAGTAAGTTGTTCATTTATTCATTTAACTCTCCCTCATGATGTCCTCCCCTTTTCTACACTTCATGATGGTTGCCGACAAATGCATATTTCAAGTGGAATGAAAGTAAGTTTTTCCCTTCTAACATCCCTTCGATGACTCTTGCTGGCAGGCTATTATGTCGGAGAATATGTCCCAACATATTTGCTCTTCTTGTTTTCAGGGTCTTCATAAAGCTTCTACTTTCTCCTGCTCTTCTGAATACCTCTTCATTTGTCATATGTTGTATCCAACTGATCTTAAGCATTCTTTTCCAGCACCAAGCCTCAAAAGTGATCAACTTCCTCTCTTCTGACTTCCCTATTGTCCAGGTCTCACTACCATACTAAACCACACTCCACACGTATGTCTTCAACAGTCTTTTTCTTATTTTTAGGTCTATACTTCTGGATGTGAAGAGATTCTTCTTTCTATAAAAGGCATTCTTTGCCTGAATAATTCTACTCCAAATTTCTCGTTTGCTGGTTCCATCATACGTTATCAAGCTTCCCAGATACTTATATTCCTTCACATGTTGTATTCTATCATTCTCGATATAAATTGCTGGTGCTCTTCTATGATCTTCCTGGTTCCGACAGCATACGAGTATTTTTGTTTTATTTTTATTCATCTTCATGTTAAATTCGTTTTTAAGGATGTTATTCATTACATGAAGTATCTGTTGAAGATCATCTTCATTATCTGTTGTTAAAGCAATGTCATCTGCGAATCGGAGCATGTCAATCTTTTCCCCATGCCTATTTACTCCAACTTGAATATCTTCTCTTATCCTATTTATGGCATCTTGGACATACAAATTAAATAAGTAAGGAGATAGCGAGCATCCTTGTCGTACTCCTTTTCTTATTTCAACCTCTTCCTGGTTATTGCCAGATCTTATTATTCCCCTTTCATTCTTATATAAACTATGTATTATTCTTCTATCTCTATAAGAGATTCCCACTTTCTTTAGTAACTTGAACAGTATATTCCAATTCACGTTGTCAAAAGCTTTCTCCAGATCCACGAATGCTAGATATGTTGGTATTCCTTTTCTATTTCTCTTTTCAATTATTTGTCTTAGAGTTAATATTGCTTCTCTTGTTCCAATGCCCCTTCTGAATCCAAATTGGTCATCTGTAATGTAGTTATCAAGGTTGTTCTCTATTCTTCTAAGTATAATACGTGTAAGAATTTTAGATGCATGTGTTGTCAGGCTTAATGTCCTAAATTGATCGCAATTTTGTGCTCTGGCCTTCTTTGTAATCGGAATTATTATGCACTTAGTAAAGTCAGTTGGTACTATTCCAGTTTCATACTTTTGCATATCATTCCATACATTGCATCTTCAGCTTTCTCTCCGCAGTTATTTAATAGTTCTGCAGGGATTTTATCTACACCTGGTGCTTTTTTGTCTTTTAAATCTTTCAGTGCTCCTTTAAATTCCGATTTTAGTATTTGGTCACCTCTATTCTCTGCATCTGTCTGGTCTTCTTCCTCTATTACTTCCTTATTCATAACTTCATCTCCATAGAGGCTCTCTAGATATTCTTTCCATCTCTTCCCAACCTTTCCTTCTTCATACAGGTATTGTCCATTCTCATCTTTAATACCACATGTCTTCTGTTTCTTGTCACCAAAAAATTGCTTCACATTTCCATATGCTTTTTCTAAGTTATTTGCTTTAAAATCGGTGTCTATTTCATCACATATATCACATAAGTATTTTTCTTTGTCCCGCCTGCTTTTCCTAACGATTTCATTTCTTAGTCTTCTATATTGTTGTTTTCCTTCGTCACTTGTGGCGTTTTTGAACCTTCTTCTTTCAATTATCATTTCTACAACTTCCTCACTTATCCATGCTTTCCTGCTGTTTTTATTTTTATTTTTTAGCAGTTCCTCTGCTGTTCCTAGTATTTCCTCCTTCAGAATTCCCCACTGACTTTCTATTGGTTTCTCGAATATGTCAGTATTTCTTTCAATCATTTCATCTGTTCTTCTTTGGAACTCATCTCTAATATTTGGGATCTTAAGTTTTGTCACCTGTAGATACTCAGTTTTTCTCGTAACGATGTTCTTATATTTGAGTTCCACGTGCATCATGACTAGATTATGATCGCTTAGGATATCTGCACCTGGATAACTTCTGCAATTTTTAACCTGGTTCTTAAACCTTTCTTTTACCATTATGTAAACCAATTGCGCTCTTTTCGTGTCTCCAGGAGCTTTCCAAGTGTATCGTCTTCTCTTGGGATGGTTGAAGAGTGTATTAGTTATGACTAATTTATGCCTAGTGCAGAATTCTATCAATCGTTCACCTCTCAAATTTCAGACTCCCAGTCCAAACTGCCCAAGAGGGTACCAATCTAGGCAAATAGGCATACAAACAAAATCAAATAAGGCCGGTATTACACTATCAAAGAAATTTGTCAAAGATCTTTGATAAAATATCTTTTATAATAGATATGACAGTGTAATGGGGATATCTTTTATAAAATGTATGAGCATCATGGTATCTTTGATAAAAGATTCAAACCAAAATGGCGGATCATAACAGCTGGAATATTACCACAACAAATATGCTCATATCAGAGTGTGAAATGCATGAAATGTTACATAATGAATGGTATACGATGTGAAACATGAATAACAGATAGAAACTGTGGGTGAAAATAGCCAAGGCTATGCGCTGCACACAAAGGACGCGCATTTCAGGATATAAAGAGGAATTCAATACGCTGAAATAAGCCGTGAATAGTAGTACACTTTATGTTATAATATTTGTATTATATTTTTTCATTTACACTTATGATATTACAAACGAGTGTAAATAAGCACTTTATCCTTGCCGGTACGTAATGCATCTAACCAACCATGACACGGTAGTGTCTAGTTAGCGGAATGAGTAGAGCGCTCGACTCTGGTTCTAGGGGACCTGGGGTCGAATCCCATTTAAGGCATGATTTTTTAGTTCGTATGTTTCAATTTTCTTCGCTCGGGCAGTGGTTTTTTCGAACGTCACCATCATTCATTTCATCATAATTATAAATAATTAAATATTAATGTAATTTTTCAAGTGCTCGTACTGCAGCTCGTTCACCAAGATTTTACTCGTAATACACCTTAACGTGGGCGACCCATGGTTTAACCCATAGACGTTCACTTTATCTTTCCGTTTCATATATATACCGGTATTGCCGCCACTACCGTAATACAGTAAAGTGATCAAGGAACTGTCCTTCATCCATTTTGGTGAACTATGATAAAATATTTGATGTAGTGTACTGGTGTGATTATTTCTTTGTATAACTTTTATAAAAGTTCAGTTTTATAAAATATTTGATAAAATTTCTTTGACAAATTTATTTGATAGTGTAATACCGGCCTAAGTAATGTTGAACTAAACTCTATAGTAAAATTACAAACATACTGTACGTACCATAATGCATCAGGTCTCCTGTCCATCTTAGTCAGCTCCTCTTCTCTCTATACATGCTCCACTGCATTCTTGGTCGTGCTTTTAGTTGTTACCTTTGCCACTCATCCTCTCATCCTTACCCCTGCTTATGTAACAATGGTCGCGAACTTGGTCGTTCCAAAGCAGTTTTTTTTCCTATGGCTAGCCCGGATTCCAATCCATCAGCTTTCTTGCGTTCCAATAGAGTTGTGTGAGGTTTCCTGAAGTTCTAGCAGTCACATCAAGCTTGTTGCAATGTAGCAGGAGCCCCTTATCCATTTTACTTCCAGGTTCGTGACCAAGTGTGCATTCTTCAGATCTCAAGAAGTTGATTCATTTCAGATGAGCTGCAAGGCAGTCGTGGCCAGTGTTAAGTCTGAAGAAGGCTACAGCTTGCTTCTCTTCTTGGTGTTAATTTATATTGATCCCATTTAGCATCAATGTCCTTCCATAATTTGGTCTCCACTTTTTTTTTTGCCATTTCTTCATACCTGTTTTTGATAGTATTTTTCAAGATCCTTTTTGCCGACATAAAATCAGTCTGACTGACAGGTTGTTGTAGTGTGGTACCTTTTTTTGCTAATCTGTCTGCCTCTTCATTTCCTACTATTCCAACATGAGGAGGGATCCACTGAAATGAGATCTGTTTGTGGAGTCTTTGAAGGGTTTTTATCATACAAAAAAAATCTTTCAGTTCTTTATTTTGAGGCTTATAATTTGACGAGACGGCTTGGATGGCTGCTTTTGAATCTGTAATGATAACGCATTTTTGATAATCAATGTTTCTGCCTAATAACTGATGGAGTGTACGTGAAATTGCTCTTATCTCAGCATCAAAGTTTATTTTGTTTTGGCCTACTGGGAAGTAGAGTGAGAGAGAGATGAATGTATTCCTGCTTCAGTTCTATTTTCTTTGTCTTGTGAGCCATCTGTAAATATTTTTAGCCATTGATTAGATGGATATCTTTCTTCTATTGTGCAGAGGGCCAGCTGTTTTAGAACTTGTGGTGAAGAGTCTTTCTTGCAGACCTCTTCTAACAAAGTAAGATCTGTAGTCACTTGTATATATTCAATGGGGTTGACTGGCATACAGAGTGGTTCAAGTTTTATTTGCAGATTGCTCTTATTGATATATTCTTTGGCGAGACTTAAGGGATCTTTCTGTGTTTTAAGATTGGGGCTAGAAACTGGTTTTTTGATCCATGTCATTTGAGGTAGTCTTTGTATACTGAGATATGCATTGGCTGTTTGATGTTTCATCTCTTCTTCTATTGGTAAGTTGTGGGTATATAATTGCAAGGCGGTTATAGGTGTGGTTTTTATTGCACCTGTTATGATTCGTAGGGCATTATTCTGACACCTCTCGAGGCGATCAAGGTTTGACTGGGGTGCTGTAGAGAGTACTTCACTGCCATATTTTATGATAGGTTTGATGTAAGTATTGTAGATTTCTTTGAGTGTGTCTTGAGTGCTCCCCCAAGTAGCTCCTGCTAGTCTCTTCAGTAATTTCATCCGTTTGCTTACCTTATCCTCCACATGTTTTATGTGTTTCGTCCAGTTCAGCTTCTTGTCCATGATGATACCTAGGTACTTTGTACTTTCACTTTTTGGAACTGAATTTGAGACTGAAAGTTGGATTGTGGTGTCTCAGGGAGAAAAACTGATATACTGTTTTGGTAGTATTGATTTCCATATTATTGTTTTCAGTCCAGTTTTTGAGTTAAATAAGTGCCTGGTTCATTCTGTGTTCAAGAAGCATTTGCTGATTTGGGCTGTTACATGCTGTGGTCCAAATGATAACATCGTCTGCAAACATGCTGATATTCACATCACCTACTTTCTTTATTGTTTTTGGAAGATCGTTGATGTACACATTGAATAAAGTTGTGCTTGATACAGCTCCTTGTGGGAGGCCTAGTTTTGATTGCTTGCAACCTGAAGTTTTGTTGATCATTCTTTGTGAAAGGAATCTTGAAAACCAGTTTAACGTACATCCATTTACTTTGAAGTTGATAAGCTTCTTAAGCAGCATGTTTCGCCATACAGTATCATAGGCTCCTTTAAAATCGATGAAAAATGCAAGAACACTTTCCCTTTTGTTAAAGGCTTCTTTAACAGCTTGTGTAAATCTCATTATTTGGTGGGAGGAGGACCTGTTTTGTGTAAACCCTGCTTGTTCTTCTGATAGAAGAGATTTTGTTTCCAAGTACCAGTTGAGTCTATTTGTAATCATCCTTTCTAGAATTTTTACCAGAATGGAGGTAAGTGCTATAGGTCGGTACGAGGGGACTTGGTTTTTTGACTTGCCTGGTTTTAAGATTGGAATGATGGTTGCTTTAGTCCAGTCTTTAGGTAAGTTATCATTTGATGTCGAAAATTTGTTGAATATGTGTAGCAGTATGTTTAGAGCAGATGGACCTAGATTTTTTATGAATTCTGGGAATATCTCATCAGGTCCTGGTTGTTTTCTGACTTGTGTGTTCTTTATTGCTAACATTAACTCTTCCATTGAAAATTCATTGTTAAAGATATCGTCTGCATTGTTATTCATGAATTTTTTGACTATTTTTTTGAGAGTCTTGTTTTCTTTCTTTTTCTGTTTTGATAGTCTAATTGAAGTGAAATGTTTACGGAAGTGGTTTGCTATTTTATGACAGTCTGTAATTTCCTTATCATTTATCATAATAGGCTTCAAAGGAGTGACTACGTGTTTGTTGTTTAGAGAATTGATAAGTTTGTGAGCTTTATTGCTGTCTGTCCTATAGTCAACTGTTGTTAGAAATGTGTTCCAAGATTCTCTTTTTGATATTGTTATTGCTTGTTTTAATTTTGCTCTTGCTTGTCGCCATTTCCGTACATTATTTTGATCCTGAGTAAGTTCAGCTGTTCTTCTTGCTTTGTCTCTGGCGGACTTAAGATTGTTCAATTCATCTGACCAGAAAGGTTTATATTTTGTTTGGGCACCTCTGGGTATGCATAGTTTGGCTATGTCTTTTATGGCTGTAGTAAATTTATTCAGGATGATGTTAGGAGGTGCATCAAGATCAATTTCCGACATTTTTGTTTCAAGTTTGTTTCTGAAATTTTCCCAGTCTGCCTTCTTTAAGTTCCACTGAATCTTCTGGTCTGCACTTTGAGCAGATTCACTGTATGATGTAATAGTAAGAAGGGACATTCTATGTCCACTGCCTGGACCTTCGAGTACTGATCGATGACTGTGGTTTGTAAGATCTGTTGAGACTAATATAGTTGTGGAACCAGAGTGGGGAATGAATGTTGCTGGGTCTTTGTTACTATATAATAGCTCAAGAGAGCTACTCTCTATAAGGTCTTTTATTGTTTTACCAGCTGAATTTGTGTAGTTGTAGCCCCAGACTGGAGAAGCTGCATTGAAGTCTCCTATAAAAATAGTAGCTGTTTTGATTTCTAAAAGGTGAAGATTCAGATTTTTATTGTTTGGAGGACTGTAAACACAGAATATTGTTATTTTCTTGTTGTTGATCCATATGGATAATTCGATAATTTCTGATGTATCTGTTGGGTCCATTTCTTTTACAATTCTGAATTTTGACATGATAGTGTTCTTCGCTGCTGCAAATATTCCGCTTGCTATTTGTCTTGTTTTGAAGAGAGTGTAGATGGTATACCTTTGGATCTTTAAATATTGTATGTTTTCAGGTGTAGTGTTGGCTTCATTGATTAGAAGGATGTCTATGTCTCTTGTCTATCATGATTTTCTTTACTTCCAAAAGTTTCTTTGTTGATAGACCACCTGCATTCCATTGCAGTATTCTTACTTTGTGTTGTTTTGCTCTGAAAAGAGCAGTTTTATTTTTTTCATTTGTTTGCTCATGTTTCTATATTCTGGAACGTTACTCGTTTAGCACCACTCAGTATTGTCATCTATCATGACATCATTACCATAGCATAATAACACAATAACAGGAATGGTGAGCATATCCATCGATATCATCTTTGATAGCAGAGAACGCCCTGGCACCAAGAAGCGTATGTCACTGAACAACTAACAAATCTTGACTGTGTGTATATTGTAAATACCATAGCCTAAGTGTAACGGATCTGATGATGATCGCTTGACGATCCAAACTGGTCATCCAAATTGAATTTATTAATCTCGTACACATTTAGGGAAACACCCATTATAATTGGGTACAATCGTGTTGACCAACTGAAAAGCAATACATTCGACGTATGGCTCATGTGTAGATCATAGTCCTCATGTCATTGTGTTGTAAAGGCTACCACTACAATGTCCAAGCCCCTAAATTGATTTTAGTTTTGTTCCTTTTCAGCCAATCATGGAATGGGTTCGAGATGAGTTGTCTATTCGTGTGAGAAGCGTCGAGTCTCTCCATGACCTGGAGTGTGAGTGGCTGGAGGAGAAGACGTGTAACGCGACGACGGCCAGCTCGCTGCGGGAAGTGAAAGTGCTGCTGCTCACCACTCTGCTGCATCCACCGCTGTTCTTAGCGGCGCTCAGCATCAAGTTCACTGGCCGTATCAAGTTCGGCATGTTCACCGTCAAGAAGCAAGACTCGGAAGGCTTGCACAAGAAGCTAAAGCACCTGGACTACAGAGCTCCCAGTTACTTGGTCATCACTCCAGAACGGAAAGTCATGTACGGACACAGAAGGTTTGAACATTTCAACTTCGACTCGATGAATCGCTTCCTTAGAGCCGTGCAACCAGAAATGAACGATGTCTTCCTGGCAAGTTTGATTCTAGTTAATATGTTGGTCACCTTGCAGATTTTTCAGGTAAGATACTTGCTACATTTCTTAGACAGTGTAGTAACTGGGTTAGCTATGCACATCAAGGTGCAATGTCATTGTAAAGGTAGACGAACGGGTTCAAACCCCATAATTGGCCGTCCTTGAAATGGTTTTCCGTGGTTTCCCAGTTTCAACTCCAAGCAAATGCTGGGACAATTCCTTGGCTTCGGCTACTTCCATCCCACTCATTACCCAGTTCCATTCATCTGTCATAATATCCTCTGATGAGGTTGAGGGCACTCACCACACGCAGGAGGAATTGTATTCAAAACCATTTCTAATAAATTGTCACATTTAACCTGTTGAGCCTCCGTGGCTCAGGCGGCAGCACGCCGGCCTCTCACCGCGGGGTCCGTGGTTCAAATCCCGGTCACTCCATGTGAGATCTGTGCTCGACAAAACAGAGGCCGACAGGTTTTTCTCCGGGTACTCCGGTTTTCCCTGTCACAATTTCATTCCAGCAACACTCTCCACTATCATTTCATTTAATCATTGCCCCAGAGGAGTGCGACAGGCTTCGGCAGCCGGCACACTTCATATCCTCGCCGCTAGATGGGGGCTTCATCCATTCCATTCCTGACGCGGTCGGAGACTGGAAGCAGGCTGTGGATTTTTTTTTTTTTTTAATTTAACCTGTTGACGAGTGCACGGCTAGTACTGACATTTGGCAGCAGTGTCACTGTATGCTGTTGGTCTCTGACGGGAATGCGTCTATAGGTTACAGCCTAGTGTTACGATTGCCACCGCTGTGGATAGTTCTTTGTGCTCTTCGCGTAGCTGTGCATATATAACTGTGATGCTATCGAGTTTCTGGACACAAGGGATGATATTGTAACCAAAATAATTCAGTTACATAGCTCACCCTCGGGTTTACCCCTTGTGTGGTTTTTGGGGGTATTTATTCATAATTCATTATATTGGGGGTAAAATCCATTTGTTTGTGTTGTGTGATAATTATCAATATTGTGGTGCGATCACATCTTGGATGATTCGCCCATTAGATGCAATGTCATTATTATCGGTTTTGGATATTTGATATTACAGTTAAGTCTATTATTATTATATTGATGACAGGAACCTGATAAAGTCACTATTTTATTTTGGATAAGGGTATCAACTTTATTTATTTAGTAATTCTGTAATTATGTGTTAGCACCGTGGTGTGTGGCTTCATTGCCTGGGCTAAACATTTACATAGTGGTCTAAGTTGACAAACTCACCATCAATTGACCTAGAAGAAGGCTTTGGAGGATCTGGGTAGATCATCGAGTATTGAAGATGGGTTTGGAAGATCTGGGTAGATCATCAAGTATTGAAGAGGGGTTTGGAAGATCTGGGTAGATTATCAAGTATTGAAGAAGGTTTGGAAGATCTGGGTAGATCATCGAGTATTGAAGAAGGGTTTGGAAGATCTGGGTAGATCATCGAGTATTGAAGAAGGGTTAGGAAGATCTGGGTAGATCATCGAGTATTGAAGAGGGGTTTGGAAGATCTGGGTAGATTATCAAGTATTGAAGAAGGTTTGGAAGATCTGGGTAGATCATCGAGTATTGAAGAAGGGTTTGGAAGATCTGGCTAGATCATCGAGTATTGAAGAGGGTTTTGGAAAATCTGGGTAGACCATTATTATATTTTGATGAAGGAGAGACATATGTAGATCGAGACTTCGACCTTTTTCCAGGGAGTTTCCCAAACCAGAACCATTTTCCCAGGGAGTGATTGTTTGCTGCTGTAAATTGAATGTATTACCGTACCAGTATCTCCTTCATGCCAGAGCCAGTCAGATGTTTTATTACAGATCACACTACCACCACGGCTGTAAGTTATTACTTTCCTCTTGTGTGGTTCATTTAGCGAGTACATCGCCCTGCTATCCTGGGATGGCAAGCAAAATGCTGGGTTATAGAGTAAATGGTGTCCAACTGTAAGGCACGAAGACATTGATGAATCACACAAAGGCAGGAGTAAATTGTAGGCATGAAAAATATAGTTTCAGAAAGTCGTATCATAAGTCCAGTGTTTTCATTGTGTTTTTGTATTTTCATATTTTATGGTTGTTGTGAGAAATTTTCTATGTGGTGGCTTGAAAAACATTGCGGCAATAGAGACGGTGCGGCGTCACTAAACTTAAGAGTAGGGCTCGTGTTTAATGTTAAATATGGCTATGAATGAGCCAGAAAGTAGTTCTGTTCTGTAGGGGAGCTAGCAGCAAAGCGAGATGGAAACTAGGAACAACCCGATACTGTTAGGGACGGGAGATCAAGAGGTTATTGAGGAAGTAGGACAGCAGAATATAAGTTGTGCAAGTAGTTCTGTTCTGTAGGGGGGAATGGGAGCGAGCAGCAAAGCGAGATGGAAACTAGGAACAACCCGATACTGTTAGGGACGGGAGATCAAGAGGTTATTGAGGAAGTAGGACAGCAGAATATAAGTTGTGCAAGTAGTTCTGTTCTGTAGGGGGGAATGGGAGCGAGCAGCAAAGCGAGATGGAAACTAGGAACAACCCGATACTGTTAGGGACGGGAGATCAAGAGGTTATTGAGGAAGTAGGACAGCAGAATATAAGTTGTGCAAGTAGTTCTGTTCTGTAGGGGGAAGAATGGGAGCGAGCAGCAAAGCGAGATGGAAACTAGGAACAACCCGATACTGTTAGGGACGGGAGATCAAGAGGTTATTGAGGAAGGAGGACAGCAGAATATGAGCTCTGCGAGTAGTTCTGACTGCGGGGGGGGAATGGGAGCGAGCAGCAAAGCGAGATGGAAACTAGGAACAACCAGATACTGTTAGGGACGGGAGATCAAGAGGTTATTGAGGAAGGAGCTTACATACAGTATTTGTGTAAGGGAAAGGAGATTGACAATCATGTAATGGAAAGGGAGGAGAAAATTGATGAGGATGCAAAAGAAGATTTAATATTGAGATCAGAATTTGACAGAGCATTGGAAGACTTGCGCAGGAACAAAGCACCAGGCATAGATGATATACCGATTGAGTTGCTACGCTGCATAGGAGATGAAGGTCTGATCAGGTTATTTCACTTGGTGTGTAGGATTTATGAGACAGGTGAGGTACCCCCTGATTTGAAGAAGAATGTAATCATCCCTATACCAAAGAAAGTGGGAGCTGACAGATGTGAAGATTACTGCACAATCAGCTTGATTACTCATGCTTCAAAGATCCTGTCTAGAATAATTTACAAGAGGATTGAAAGCCAGATAGAAACGGAGTTGGGTGAAGACCAGTTTGGTTTCAGGAGAAATGTAGGAACAAGGGAAGCTGTACTAAGTCTTAGGCTGATTTTGGAAGGTAGAATAAGGAAAAATAAGAGAACGTTCATGGCATTTGTAGACTTAGAAAAGGCTTTTGATAACGTTGATTGAACTAAATTGTTTGACATTTTGAAAATGATTGGAATTTATTTATTATTTATCGTATGGCTTTTAGGCCGGGAGTGTCCGAGAACATGTTCGGCTTGCCTGAGTCTGTAGCTGCTTCCAGCGGATACCCTAAAGGGTGAGCTACTAGTTCCATTCAATTTCAAGTAGTTCCAACTTTCGCCACCAGATATCAATGATACCTAGTGGTGAACGTTGGAACTTTTGATAGAGCGTTCTGATGAAATCTAACCTAACAAATTTTGCTTTACACAAGTTTAGTCTGTGCAAGGATCTCTTACATGCCATAAATCTGTGACATGGGACCGCCGGCTTTACTTCCCCTCCGAAGGAAGGCATACGGAAGGATTTTTAACGCTCCTAAAAAATCCGACGCCTTTGGCAGAGTTTGAACCCGCTATCTTGGGCACAGCAGTTCAGCATGCTACCGACTACGCCACCGAAGCCGCTAATGATTGGAATAAAGTACAGGGATAGGAGGGTGCTCTACAATCCATACAGAAACCAGACAGCAGTCATTCGAGCTGAAGGACATGAGAGAGAAGCTGGTATTCAGAAAGGTGTAAGGCAAGGCTGCAACTTATCACCCATACTTTTCAATTTTTAAATTGAACAAGCAATGAAGGAAATTAGAGAGAAATTTAAAGTGGGAGTGAAGATTCAAGGAGAAATAATTTCAACTCTGAGATTTGCTGATGACATCGTCATCTTGGCCGACAAGCCTGAGGATTTGAATGAGGATTTGAATGGTATGGACTCCGTCTTGAGGAAAGAATTCATGATGAAAATTAATAAATGTAAAACAAAAATATTGGAATGCAGCCGAAATAAATCAGAAACCTCTATGGACATCAAATTGGCAGGTGAAAAGCTGAAGGAAGTAGGAGACTTCTGTTACTTAGGAAGCAAAATAACCAGTGATGGACGAAACAAAGAGGATATAAAAAGTAGGTTAGCTCAGGGAAGAAAAGAATTTCTACAGAAAAGGTATTAGGAAGTCATTTTTGAAGACCTTTGTCTGGAGCGTGGCGCTGTATGGAAGTGAAACTTGGACTATTGGCGCAGCAGAAAAGAGGAGAATTGAAGCATTTGAAATGTGGTGTTACAGGAGAATGATGAAGATCAGTTGGGTAGATATGGTTACAAACGAAGAGGTATTAAGACGAGTGGGTGAGGAGAGATGTTTCTGGAGACTGCTAATGAAGAGAAGAGATAGGTTGGTTGGACACATACTAAGACACCCAGGAATAGCAAGCTTAGTTATGGAAGGAAGGGTCGAGGACAAGAACTGTAGGGGTAGACCAAGGTTAGAATATGTTAAACAGATTGCGTCGGATGTAGGGTGTGGTAGCTATGTAGAGATGAAACGATTAGCTCAGGACAGTGAGTAATGGAGAGCTGCATCAAACCAGTCAAAAGACTGAAGACTCAAACAACAACATCAAGTGTTTCCCGACATTGAGATCCCTTGTCCCAGGTGTTCTGCTGATGTACCAGGATCGTGACACTGACAACACAGGAATAAACACACTCGAATTTTAAAACAATCTATTGCTGACTTCACATGATTAGGGTTCGGAAGTTTAAGACCTAAGAAAGTACACAATATGCAAGCAAATACAGTATGCCCTAAAAACTATCTAAATATGACCTAAAAACTATAAAATATGTCCTAAAAACTACGAAATATGTCATGAATTTTTGGGATATCACTAACATACAGTAAACGTCTTAAGTGCCAAAACGTGATCAGCGATAATACACCAGACACATTAATCATACAAACTGACAGAGAGCTACAGTACATTCAAACTGTCAACATTCATTCAGTACCATATCCTTGAGATG
Organism: Meconema thalassinum; assembly: GCA_946902985.2. Classification (NCBI taxonomy): domain Eukaryota; kingdom Metazoa; phylum Arthropoda; class Insecta; order Orthoptera; family Tettigoniidae; genus Meconema; species Meconema thalassinum. The sequence goes on from OX336388.2 coordinate 277,332,581, forward strand.
CACTTCTTGCTCGATTTTCCTAAAAGAAAACAAAAAACCCGAAGTATTAGTATGCTTTATGATATATGTCGGCGTAAGTTAGAAGACACTGCCTAACAGGAAGTTTATTGCGCCTTCTTGGAATCAGGTCTTCTAAGTCTGCTATCTGCCTGTTCCGAGAAAAGAAAGAAAAATACATCTACTATACTATTCGGAAATCCTGTGTTTGAAACTCGACGTAGATAACACGTACCTTGTAAACGACGCCTCAATTTAAACAAAAATGCTGAAATTATAACCAAATATGACCTTATATCACTAAAATATGACCAAATATGACCAAAACAATAAAAATGGCCAAAATATGCATTTATAGGCAACATAAAATTGCTTTAAAAGTGGTCAGGGACCTGTCAATCAAACATATTTTTCAGATTTCGTTCAAAATGAGCTCAGGAAACAAATATGACTTTTTCCATAACATCCAAACCTTTTACATAATGTCATCATCGGCTTTAACTCGAATCCGAGTATAAATCTTCTTCCTTCAGTCCAGTTTGTGGATGTGTTTACGGTGACTAAAGAGTCCAATCCTGGCATAGAACAAGCGACCACACAAGTCGCATAGTATTGCTGGAGGAGGACGTGGTTGGGCTGCTCGAAGTTTCCTAGCTTGACGCTTGGCCTCTTCATGTATGCGTCGATCCCTTTCAAACGTCTTTACAGTATCCGAGATGGTACGGCGCCAAGTTGAGCGGTTTTCAGCCAGCATGTCCCAGGTTTGTGAATCAAGACCTGTCAATTTCAGGGTCTGCTTAAATTGGTCCTTGTAGCGCCTCTTAGGACCACCATGAGGTCTGGTGCCATAGCATAACTCACCATATAGCATTTGACGAGGTAATCTCACATCATCCATCCGATGGACATGACCAATCCATCTAAATTGATGACCTATTATGGATGATTCTATGCTGTTGATTTGAGCCTTTTCCAGAACAGCAATATTGGTAATGCGGTCTTCCCATTTAATCTTCAGGATTGATCGAAGTTATTGTAGGTGGAAACGCTCAAGCTTCCTAAGATCACGTCGGTAAAGGGTCCACGTTTCACAGCCATGCAACAATGTAGAAATGACTACTGCTTTGTACACCATAAGCTTTGTACTCATGGATAGATCTTTATTCATGAAGACCCGGTGCGCTAATCGTCCATATGCTGCATGGGCTGCGCCAATTCTCTTATCCACATCCTCCTCACAGGTACAGCTCACAGAAATGGTACTGCCCAGGTACGAGAAGTGGTCAACCTGTTCTAATGGCAAATTTGAAATGGAGATATTGAACTGAGGAAGAGGTGTGCCTGGTGATGGTTGTGCCAAGACTTTAGTCTTATTGACATTTATGGTAAGACCAAAGCGATCACATGCACTTTTGTAACAGTTAACTGACTCTTGCAGCTCTTCTGGTGTGAGAGTTGGTGACGCAGCATCATCTGCATACAACATGTTAGTAACCTTAGTAACCTGAGTTTTCCTCAAGGAGCAGAGACGAGTTAGGTTGAAAAGCCCTCCATCAAAACGATACTTGATCTCCACACCTGGGATGTTTGTGGGTGAATCATAAAGCATTGCAGCCAAGTACAGCGCAAAAAGCGTTGGAGCCAGTACACATCCTTGTTTCAGTCCATGGGTAATGGGAAATTCATCGGACATCTTATTCTGATGGCAAACCTGACCTGTCATGCCATCATGGAGAGTTTTGATTAGATCTACAAAACACTGAGGGCAACCAAACCGCTTCAGCACTGCCCACATGGCAGGTCTTGGAACCGAATCAAATGCCTTTTCCAAGTCATAAAAGACTAAGAAGAGTGGATTCTGTTGTTCTCTACATTTTTTCTTGTAGCTGTCTCACACAGAAAATCAAGTCAATTGTGCTTCTGGAAGTTCTAAATCCGCATTGTGACTCTGGGAGGATCCTCTCAGAGATAACCTTGAGGCGGTTAAGTAGAATTCTTGCAAGAATCTTCCCCACAATTGATAGCAGTGATATACCACGGTAGTTGCCACAAACACTGCGATCACCCTTTTTAAAGATAGTGACGACAGTGGCATTCTTTAGGTCTCCAGGTACCTTTCTTGATTCCCAAATTCTGAGGATAAGAATGAAAATTCTTGTTTTGAGGGAATGACCTCCGGCTTGAATTAGTTCCAGAGGGATGTTATCTGGGCCAGGTGCTTTTCTGGGTTTCAATTGGGTGAGAGCTGCACTGAATTCATGATAAGTAGGAGGTACTGCCAACCACAGTTGTTCAGGTTGTTGCGGCACATCACAGAGGAAGTCTTCAGCAGCTTCTGATGGACGATTTAGGAGATTGGAGAAGTGCTCCTTCCAGCGTTCCAAGATTTCTTGACTATCAGTAAAGGTAGTAAAATTATCAGCGCTTTTCAGTGTACCTGATGATGAGCGAGATGGTCCATATATTTCCTTGAGTACGGCATAGAAGTTCCTCAAGTCTCGAGCATCCGATAGTCTCTGCAGTTTCTGAGCCTTCTGTTGCCACCAAGTATTTTTAATCTGCCTTTTCTGCGTCTGGCATTTACCCTTGAGTTCCAGTAGTTTATCTCTCTTTGTGTTGGAAGTTGGGTCTTGAAGATGGGCAAGATAGGCATTCCTTTTGGCATTGATGAGAGACAGAATTTCCTCATTGTTGTCATCAAACCAGTCTTGTCTTTTCCGCACTATAAAACCAATGGTTTCCTCAGCTGACTGTGTGATAATCTTCTGTAATGTGGCCCATTCTTGCTGAATATCATTTGTTACTGGGTTTTCTGATAACTGGGTGACGATCCTGTTTCCAAAATGTTTGTACATGGATTCATCCTGAAGTTTGGATGTATTAAACTTCTTTCTTGGCAAATTTTTGATGTTCCTAGGTGGTTTAGGTCTGATGGATATCCTGAGTTTACATATAAGAAGTTTATGATCTGTCCAACAATCGTCTATATTCCTTGCTGTTCTGGTAATAAGAGTGTCCTTCTTATCACATTGCCGGGTAATGATATAATCAAGAATGTGCCAATGTTTGGAACGAGGATGCATCCACGTGGTTTTGAAGCGGTCAGGTAGCCGGAACTGCGTGTTGGTAATGAAAAGTTCGTGTTCTGCACAAAGACCAAGAAGCAACAGTCCATTGGGATTACATTTTCCAAGTCCCTGTTTGCCCATCACATTATTCCATAGCCTGTGATCTTTCCCAACTCTGGCATTGAAGTCACCGAGGAGCAAGAGTTTATCTGCAGATGGTACCTTGGAGATGATTTCACTTAGCTGATTATAGAACTGAGCCTTTACTTCATCGTCAGAATCTAAGGTAGGAGCATAGGCAGAGATGAGTGTCATAAAGGAACCTCCTGAGAGTGGTATGCGGAGAGTCATGAGCCTTTCGCTGATTGCAATGGGTGTAAGTTGGTGATAATTTACCAGTTTGGTCTTCACAGCGAAGCCCACACCATGAATACGACATTCACCCTCCTCCTTTCCTTTCCAGAAGATGGTATATCCTGTTCCAGATTCAGTAATCTTGCCTTCAGAAGACAGCCTAGTTTCACTGAGAGCAGCAATGTCAACGTTGAGTCTTGATAACTCATGGGTTACGAGAGCTGGCCTTCTCTCAGGTCTAATGTTATTGTCCAAATCAAGCAAAGTTCTGATGTTCCATGAACCAATAGTCAAATTGTGATTCTTTACTGTTTTTGAGTTTCGACCGCATGAGGGGTGACCTGCTGAGTGCGGTTGCCCAGCCGGACCAAGATTGTGACTTCCGATGTTTAGCCCACCTTTTCTAGGGCCTTCCCCATGTGGGGTGGGCAGCGGTGATCCTAAATAGGCCTGCCCAAACACAGATGCAGGACCGAATTCCTGAGTAGTCACAGAGTCTCCGGAAGACGACCATCACACATCTGCTGCCAACGTGCAGGTCCGAACTAGGGGCTTCCAGTTACACCCATAACCTGCCCCCACCGTCCATATCCCATCGCCGTTGGACTTTGAAAAGTGACGTTCGGAAGAAGTGCCACTGGCGTGAATTTGTTTAGGGTGGATCTCAGCTTGCCAGGACGAGACCCACACGCTATGATCTCTGAGCCTTATCCTGCGGCTCACAAAGAATGAGACATGCAGGACCGAACACAGAGACTGCAACGAACTGCCGCATACTCAAGTACTACTGAGGTGCGCCTTTACAGCCAGTCCGTCTGGCGTGGCCTCTTCCGCCTCTATGACCGTTGGGAGCCATGAGAGTGATTGGCTCCTCATCCACTCATTTTGCCGTTGGGCCAAAACATGCCCATCATAACTATGGACAATAGTTTGCCCTATTAAACCTGAGCAATAGGCTGCCCCTTCCGCCAACCACACTGTGCCAGAGTTCACCTCTTTCACTGCAGGCACCGTTGAGGACTTCACCGTAACCCTGGCAAGGGACCCTAACAAGGTACTACCAGCCGGGCCAGCTGGACCAAGGTTTTTTAAAGAGGTGTTACTCCTCTATCACTCCCTACTTGATCATACTATATATATATACTGTAACACTGCATAACACTACACTATGTGCTATTGCACCACACTGTAACACTCCACTAGTAGTAATACCAACACTGTATAACACCACACTAGGTGCTATTGCACCACACTGTGTCACTCCACTAGTAGCAATACCAACACTGTATAACACTACACTAGGTGCTATTGCACCACACTGTAACACTCCACTAGTAGCAATACCAACACTGTATAACACTACACTAGGTGCTATTGCACCACACTGTAACACTCCACTAGTAGCAATACCAACACTGTATAACACTACACTAGGTGCTATTGCACCACACTGTGTCACTCCACTAGTAGCAATACCAACACTGTATAACACTACACTATGTGCTATTGCACCACACTGTCCCACTCCACTAGTAGTAATACCTACACTGTATAACACTACACTAGGTGCTATTGCACCACACTGTCCCACTCCACTAGTAGTAATACCTACACTGTATAACACTACACTATGTGCTATTGCACCACACTGGCCCACTCCACTAGTAGTAATACCTACACTGTATAACACTACACTAGGTGCTATTGCACCACACTGTAACACTCCACTAGTAGCAATACCAACACTGTATAACACTACACTAGGTGCTATTGCACCACACTGTAACACTCCACTAGTAGCAATACCAACACTGTATAACACTACACTATGTGCTATTGCACCACACTGTAACACTCCAACGCAAGAGAATACCCTTCAATGCACTTGAATATAGTGATACAGTACCTTGGTTCTCTGAATTTACACACGATAAATAGGACAACACTTGTGGTCACTTAGACATTTGTACACACGTTTCAGACTGTTTCACTTCTGATTCTTTCTCTTCGATGTCGATACGCAGTTCTCCCTCTCTCCACGACTTCACGATGAAATGTTTATCATCGTTTTGGGCATGATGAAAGTTTTACCAACAGCCTATGGTGTTTGGACCCAACGTAGCTACTAATAGGCCCAAGAGCTCAGTGGTTTGCTAAAAGTCTCTGCTGTTCGCATTACGATACCACGACCTGTAACAAGATGACATGGACTCTGCTGTATAAGCAAGAAGACAACTTCAAAACACTGAACACGCCATCTTAAGCACTGGCACATGAACATTCTTCCTCCAAAAGCTGACGGAACTATTTGGCTCCAAGTGCATATTCGTGGCAACACACGAACATTTGACGATCATAATTCTGCTGAGCTCACTCTGATGTTACTCAGTACTTTTCCTACGGTAAGTTCATGGGAGTTCACACCATTAATAGCCCAGGTATTTCCTGGCTTGACACAAACCAGTCGAATTATCGCATAAGTTTTCTGGGTGTGTTAATTCCCAGCACCTGATTTTCAACTCCAGTGTACCTAATAGTACAGCCAGCGATCAAAACTTTAACATTACTAAATGAAAAATAGTCAAATTAACCCCAAACCAAAATGAAATAATCCTTCTACTTCAGGTGATAATACAGTCCTTTTATCCCTGTTCCCAAACTTAATAAATCCCAATAAACCCCGTATTCTATAATATCAAACATCCAAATACCGATGGTATAAGATATGATATAATAAGATATGAATAAAATACCCCAAACTAACCGCACAAGGCGAAAACCCGAGGGTGGGCTGATGTAACTGAATAAATTCGGTTACAGTCGCCCCCTCAAGGATAAATCTCTAACTACAAGATTTTGTCAAAACGGACCAAAAATGAGCCGAATGTTTTCATGATAGGACAGATTTCCTTGTTTTGTTAAGTTATGTGTTTTTACCTTTTACCAGCCTATCATTGTGTTCGTCCTTTATCTGTGTATCCATCCTCCTTTTTGTGCCAAACTGTGTCCACCCTGTTATGTTTTCCTGTTCAGAGAATGTACAGATAGAAAGTTAGATTCCATAGTGAAAGTGAAATGCAGGCCAATACGTTGTGTGCTAATAATGTTGGTTTCTTCACACAGGTGTCTGTGCAGCTGTGGTGGAAACACTTGGCCCGCTGCCTTTGGATTCTCATCAGCTGTAATTTCTGGCTTTTTGCTGTTTGGTTGCTTATTCTGGCAACATACCGATTTTCTGCTGTAAATTATATTGTGGACAAGTGTTTGGTGGTCGTGAGAACCATCAGTCTCACGGAATTAGGCTGTTGGTTACGATGTGACTGGCAGACGGTGTCGAAACATCCATACATCATCCTGAGTAGTTTCTTCCTGTACAGTATGGGTGTCGTGTGGTTACAGAAGAGGCATTGCCCAGTTGAAGTGGAGGAAGAAACGGAGTCGGAGCACCCTTGGTGGGAAGTGCTACCCGTAGATTCGTACTGGATCAATTGCTTCTTCCGCCCCATGGCGACTCTTAGTCGGCCGCTACCGCCCAGCGAAATGGAGCTGGAAGATGGCATCGAGATGCTCATAGAACGACTCGCCGTTCCCAACCTCTGGCTGCAGCCCGTCGTTCCCAATGAATACATCAAAGAATTACCCGTGTGGAAGTTCCGAGGATGGGACTTGGAGGTTAGCTGCCAATCGCCCCAAGCCATCGAGTGTCTGATGGATGGCAACGAACAGAGAATCTCTTGTACGTGTTCCTTAGACAGAGTGAAGTTCAGACAGTCTGCCGATAGGTGTAGTCTGCTACCGTACAGCACGACGGAACCCTGTGATTGTGCGGACGAGGCATGCTCCGTGCCGGGGGGCATGCTGCCCACCTCGGAGTGTGCCGTGTGTCTGGAGACGTACGCGTGGGGGTCCGTGCTGTGCGGGCTGCCGTGCGGACACAGCTATCACCACTGCTGCATCATGCTATGGCTGCAACAGGACAATCATCACTGCCCCGTGTGCCGCTGGCCCACCTACAAGGCCAAGCACCTGCACCGCGAGTGAACACTTTCTCTCCTCAGGGACCCACCATTGGCTGTCTTTCCTTGTTTCTTGTTTTGAACTTGATTGGTTGGCATCAGCCACCTGTGGTAAGCATGTGCCTTCCATCAACTTACAAGGGGAGGATACGATGCATGGGTCGCCATCTTTAGTACACTTGTAGGGCATGACCAGGTGCAAATAGTAAGGTGCGCTTCTCAGCCTATTCCGAGAAATTAATTATTAATTATTCGTAATTGTTGTACGGCGTTCATGTGCGCTGTTTGTTAACATGAAGCCAAGGAGCTCGTGGTGCAGCGGTAAGAGCCCTGCTTCGTAAGCGTGGGATCACTGGATCGAATCCCACCGGTGAGCTTTTTTTTAAAATGTATAAACATAGGCAATTCGTACAACTGTAGGTGTCATGAATAATGTTCATTTTGCAGTCAATTGTAATAACGTGTTATGTGAGCGGGAAAAGGGAGTCGGAATAAATCATACAGGAGATTGATGAAAGAATACCTTTATTCACAGTATTTGCTGTTAGTACAACTGCCCACCTTTATCGTTAGTTTGTGTGCAGGTGACCTCACCAGGTCCGAACACTTTCTAACCAATACCCACAGCATGAGACACTACTTGTGGGGTACGGGGTGGTCTGATGGTTCACTGACGAGCCATGAACGGAACAGACTAGGCCTTCAGTGTATAAACGTATACATATAATAGAATACACCTGACCATGTATAATACCAATCTATTTGCAATGCCTCGACTGTACATCATGTAATGTCACAAACATTCACCCCCATACGATGATTTCAGAATCCCTTTTCCCGCTCACAAAACACGTTATTACAATTGACTGCAAAATGAACATTAATCACGGCACCTACAGTTGTACGAATTACCTATGTTTACAAAAAAAAAAGGCTCACCGGTGGGATTCGATCCATTGATCCCACGCTTACGAAGCAGGGCTCTTACCGCTGTACCACGAGCTCCTTGGCTGCATGTTAACGTACAGCGCACATGAACGCCGTACAGCAATTACGAATTATTAATAATTCATTTCTCGGAATCGGCTGAGAAGCGCACCTTACTACTTGCAGCTGGTCATGCCCTACAAGTGTACTAAAGATGGTTCGAATTGGTGACCCATGCATCGTAACCTCCCCTTGTTAGCAGTAACCTCGTAGTTAAGGGGCACCTTAAAACAACAATAACTAACTAACTTTTGATCGGCCATCAATGCGCACTTGTTTGGACAAGTTAGGGTGCACACTAGTCCAGCTTGCTCTTGCAATGAAGTCCAGCCAACTTCATTCGAAGTTACGAAATCAAGCCTAATTGACAATTATGGATTTCACGACTTGCCATAAAGATTGTATAGTCTATTGTAAACATGTCATGGCCAAAACTCTTCGGTCAAGCTTTTTTTAATGGTAAGAATGAAGCGATTGCGATGAAAGGCCAAATTTAACTCTGAGAGCCAGTCAGCGCAGCAAAGCCTACTTCAAAGGCATGACCAGAGTTCGATTCGAATTCGATACATACCAGTGCGGTAATTCAAATATCCGAACTCTCTGCATATCTTGTAATTGAACTTGTGTGCAAACAAGTCGTCTTTAATAAGCAGAATATCAAACAACATATTAATTCATTTTAGGTTTTGTTAGTTGTTGTTGTTTTAAGGGGCGGAACTACAAGATTTAGGTTATGTAATCGGCAATGTTTGAATACAGTACTGTTTACCAATGCGGATTACATTCGCCAATGAGTCTGGGTTTCATTTGATGATAATGATAGGATGCGCATTAGATTCGATAAAATACGATATTTGGAACAGATTTGCTGCATACTTATAAATAATAATACTACTAATAAATTAATTCATTTCTATGGCCACATAACACGCATGAGCTCGCAGAGACTGACCAACCGCATCATTTCCTACTTTGTAGACAAGAAAACCGAGGGACAATGGTTCTCTGATATCGAAAAAGATCTTATAGAAGTAGGGATTTCGCCTGAGGACATTGAAGAACGTCTTCCTCTCCAGAAAAAACTTAGATTCCAAGAAAAGCCAAAACTGAGAACAGCAAAAGGTGGACGGCTAACAGAACGGAGGAGCACAGGAAACAGATGAAGGACTACTGGGGAAAGATTAAAGCTCAAAGAAGGAAACAGTTGAAGTAACGTGCTCCAAACGAAATTAAGTTAAAAAGAGTGAAATTGGATGGTTTAAACACACAAAAGTCTGGAATGAAATTATATGTGAAGGGGAATTAAAATATAAGTACGTTAATTGGAACTAAATTAAATGCGATTTGTAGAACTGTATTAAAGAGAAAATGGTTTAGTGAATGGGATTTGAAGAGGAATTAAATTAGGAATAATAATATCGTATGGCCTCGGGTGCCTGGTGCAAGCTTTGTAATTTGACACCCAGAGGGTAGCTTGCATGTCGAATTTCGTTGTTCCTTGAATCACTATGAAAGTCAAGGAGGTTAGATAATAGATGTCTAAGCTCCTTGAACATTATAGCGCTTTCTAGTAGAGAAATGAGGAACTTTGTGTTGGCGGAAACTCCCGAGATTAATTTTGCCATTATGAACTCGGCCTACTGAATTCAAATGGGTTCTTTGATATGCCAACATCGTATGACATTCGTATCATATTTTTGCCGCCTTTCAAAAATCACTTACCATGGCCAGGAGCGATCCTGCAATCTTGGGGTTGGTAGTCCCACACGATAACCACTCACCCACCGTGGCAAGCAAATTAGGAATAAAATGCAAGTAGTGATGGAGGATCATGTTTTCAGTTCATGACGTGTCCAATGTCTTGGGATGCACGATTGCAGCACTTTGTTGCATCTCCTGGCCTGTTGAGCTGGTCATACAGATCTCGGTAGTGATCATTGCTCTCTTGGTTTCTAGCTTACGTGATCGATACCAGTCAAGGTCTGCATCGAGTTGTGTGTGCCACCAAGTCTTATAGGCCAACTTCTTTGTTGTATATCATCATTCCACCACCGTGTCTTCTTGTCAACTTATTTGCAAACTGGCTTCGTTTTCCCTACTGTCTCCTCAGCAGCAAGGCGAATCTTCTGCATTGCAACATTCCACATTTCTTCTGAAGTTTGAGCGATATTGGCTGTGAAGTTGGCCAAAGCTGTTTTCATCTAATTTTCATGAGCTTTCAATTTCCACCATTCGTCTGGTATTTGGGGACCTGACGTGGTTAGTCTTGGTTGCTCGAAAATCTAGTACAAGGAAATGGTGTTGGGGAGCAACGCCACTTTAGTGTCTGTCACCAGTTTTAGAGCCTGTCGTCGCACCATCCAGTAATCAATCTACACCACTGGTGTAGGTCACAGCTAGATCTGTGGTGATTATGCTAAAACAAGACTAACCCAATATTTTGCAAACTGGATCCATTCCTCGACTAATGAAACGAAGATCATTGGTTTAAACCCACCGACGAAGCCCGAAGTTATCTATTGAGCATTGTACAAACTGCTTGCTGTATATCAGAATACGTAATGAAGATTCCTGTTGAACAGGTTGGATTTCGCCCAAACCGAAACTGTGTGGATCAAGTTCTCACATTGACATCTTACATAGAGTCTGGTTTCCAAAAACAACAAAAGACCTCTGCTGTATCTATTGATTTGTCCTCCGCCTATGATACTGTGTGGAGACAGCAAGACTCCTGAACTGATAGACCATAGACCAGAAAACTCTTAACAACAGACTACCCCAAGGCTCTATATAGCAGATATGCTGATGACTTGGGTGTTAGCAACTCAGCACAATCAAATCAAGGTCACTGAAGAAATATTAATGAAGGACTTAAGTGCAATGATTCAATACCTCCGTAAATGGGGACTTCAACCGAACCCTAACAAAACTGAATCCACATGAGCAACATCCTAGCTAACCATGAACTAAACATTGTTCCATAACAAATGCCCAAAGTACCTTGGAGTTACGCTTGACAGAACGCTGTCATTTAAACAGCATCTAACAGGGACTTCAGCCAAACTGAGATCAAGAAATAACTGTGTTTCCACTGCTTCTATCCTTCGTTGAACTGCCCTAGGTCTTGAATACTCAGCAGCAGAAGATTGCAGCCACACGAAGGTGATACCTGTCCTGAGCCGTATTCCACCTCCAACTCTGAGAAGAAAGAATATCCTCCTGAGAGAATCAGCCACAATCAACAATTGTAAATCCGGGAGGACATACCTGCAATCAACCTGGCAGACCATGAAGCCTGGTCACACTCCTGCAGAGCTACAGACTTTTCTCCAAAGCAACAACAAATCATGGGAACTTGTGTACGTACCAACCCTGGGAGAATGGGGAAAGATCGCCTCTCCAGAGTGCACTTGTCGAAGAGCGCCCTCAGAACTTGTGTACGTACCAACCCTGGGAGAATGGGGAAAGATCGCCTCTCCAGAGTGCACTTGTCGAAGAGCGCCCTCAGAACTTGTATACGTACCAACCCTGGGAGAATGGGGAAAGATCGCCTTTCCAGAGTGCACTTGTCGAAGAGCGCCCTCAGAACTTGTTTTGTGGAAACCAATTGGACTTTTTTACATGCTACAGCAGATACAATTGACTATGTAAATAATTTATTTGTAAATCTTGTATATATTTTTCTTTGTGTTCCAAAAGTGATGTGTAACCATTAGGGGCCGATAACCTAGATGTTAGGCCCCTTAAAACAACAATTATCATCATCATGAAAGGTGATGTGTAAATGCCATAATAATATAGAGTGCAGTCAACCAGGGGAATTGTCTGTAGGTAGGCATCAATTCCTCCTTCTCATAGTAGGTTATGATGGACATTATGCGATCTGTCATTGTGGTGACACTGTTTCGGAACTGCTACTCCATTGTGCCGTGTTAAATGATGTCGTAGCCATCACCAATTTCCTTCGACTTTGACCCTCTCCACTTGGTCTCCTGGACGCAAGCTATGTCAATCCGCCTGTTCTTAAGACAGTCAGCTAAGTCTCGGTGACGACCAGTCGGCATGCCTATGTTGATTGTTGAAAATCGTAGGTGGACTAGCTTCTTAGCAGGTAACCCTCGCACGGGTGAATATGGCGCTGGTCGCTTCGGGGGAATGCCCTAGTATGTTCCAAATTCCAACGTAGCCATAGATCTGGCGATTGTGTGTCGCTTCGTCTGTCGTTGAGTACATTTTATACCTACTGCCAGGTACAATACTCTCCCGCTGCGGATCACGCGCTATAAGGATGATACCTTTTACTTAATTAATCCTGAGTACTTCACTGTACCGAAGAATATCCTCTCCACTGTAACCCTTACCAGCCGGGTCAGCTGGCCCAAACTGCACACATTGTCATCCTCGGTGGTAATGCTCGACAAATTTCACGATGTTTTCCAACACAAGCTTCAATAACTTTAATTTTAGCGTTTAAATGTAAAACAACACGCTTTTCCCCTCCCATCACTTTCGAACCTAACAACAGCACAACTTTCTACAATTGGTCACTGAATCACATTAAATGAGAATGTTACAGCATCGTATGAAAAGCAGTTACCCCTGTCCAACATTCCTGTTCCGCAAATCATCTACTGTTATCACATCATTTTCCGTTAAGTAAACTGTAATTTGTTTCCATGTTTGGCAGGTTCCACCTCATACAAGTAAATTAAAGTTTGATGCTTTTCAGTCGTATTGACCAACACTAGGCCATATTTCACTCCGCCTTGTCAATATGTAGTTTATTATTAATTAAGCAAACCTGTTTCAGCGTTCAAATTAAAAATGTTTAACATTAATAAAATAAAAATGGTAGTCCATACAAATAATTTGATTAAAATTTAAGTTCCAAATACTTTTTTTTTTTTTCAAACATAAAATGTTGCTTGTAGACTGGCGTAATAATGACATGGAATTGTATTAACAATAGTGAATGTGGATTGACCAATATGGTAAACATACAGACCTGAAGCTTGGGGCATTATAAGACACCTGGTATCTGTACAGTATTTGTATTTGAATGTTTATTGAAAAGACGGACAATTTGAATTTCAATTAAATCTGTATTTCATTCAGATGCAAAATTTCAGCACAGAAAACACTTTGGATTTTTAGTAAATAAATAATATACAGGTTGTATCAGAATGAATATCAGAGTTTTAAGGCTTTATTGCACTTAACATACAATTATAAATAATACTCTAACAGTTTGTCCTACAAGTGTTCAATGTGAGCTCCGTGGGACACACCTTGCGCAGTGCTTCAATCCTGTTTCTCAAGTCGGTTAGGTCAGCTGAGGATCATACGATCACATTGCATGAGATCGGGTGACTGTGGAGGCCATGTGAAACAAGCTCTGTCACCCGGAATGCACGTTGCACTGTCAGTCCTTGCAAACACAAAGAACTTTGTGCTCCCTAGTCGCCATCTTGGCTACTAGCCCTTGTAACGCACAGGTACGAGTTGCTCTTTCATTTGATGTAGGTTAACTGTAATAAATACTACAAAGCTTTAAACCCCAACACCCTGTAGTCTACCTCTAGAATGGAACCCAGCGACCTCAAAATCAGCTATCAGGCATTGAACAATGTAAATGTTTCTGGTCAAGACCACATGCAAAATCTGTGCAGTTCCATTCATCAGCTCCAAATAAGATGTCAGGTTCTTACCTTACTGTTACCACCGACATTATTATTCAAATGGATGCCACACCGTAGGTTATCTGAAGAACTGTGTATTGTCCATCTTGTGCGTGTAGGTCTGTCGTTAATGTTTCTGTAATGAACAACTGTGACCCTATCCTTGGAACAATTTTGTACATGGATTAAACATCTGTTTCATAAAATTGTGTGACTATAGTAAAGCCATCATTACTTCCGACTTTACGATTCAGTGCTTGGCTAGAGTTTCGTTCGCTAAATCGCGACATTGGGAACGCAACTGAATTTGTCGTGTTAAATCGGTTTGAATGACTGCCTGTGATTGTCTAGTTAAAGTGATTTTCCTTCTGACCGCTAGATAACTCTTAGGGTTACACTGAAACGTCAAGTTGGAAGTAATGATGGCTTTACTATAACTGGTAATAATGTAACTGTATTTGCTTTACTATTTGAACTGTTAGAAATACCATGAATAGAGGAGGGAGAGGGTAACATGAAGAATCAAAAAATATTGGTAATTAATCATTAAAAAAAGAAAAATGTCTATATTAAACTGAGAAATATATAGCAACAAATCAGTCGATAGGAAAAAGGATAGAAACATTGTGAAGATAAGAGACAGGAGTATGGTCAGGTGAGGAGATCCAATCCTTGTGTCCAGGGCGAACACCTGTATTTGGCTACTATCCATTCCTTCACCGGACTCATTTGTCATTTGACCTCTGGTACTTCATGTACATTTTCAAAACTCTAAACAACCTTCAGCAATTTCATTCTTTTGTTCAGAGAACCCATTGAAATAATTATTTTTATAAGTCTAGAAGCAAGCATGATGGTCAGGGTTCGATTCCCAGTGACAGCAGAGTGGTTTCCCAGCCAAAACCAACATGAGCCAGGTACACTCTAGCAACCTCATGATGATGAGTAATGCCTTAACACGATATTTACAACAGTGTAGTAGGTAGCCAATCGCAATCGGTGTAAAAAATGAGTTGATTTTGTAGGAAATAAATATCATTCAACTGACAGCTTTAAACAGAAAATAGTGCATGTTGGTGTGAAAGTGCCAAGCCATATCCTGGAGCTGCGGTAATGTTCTTGTCTGCTGTGTCCAAGGTTGCAGGATCGAAACCATGTCCTCTTTGGAGCAGCGTCTCTAAAAGCTGCAGTAGTTAAAAGGGCATATATATTTGTTCTGTTGGGGTTTTCCTCAGCCAATTGTGCACATTTTCATTTAAAATCAAAAATGTGGAATATGTTAACTAAATAGGTTAAATTAGTTTGGAGCAGCTCACTGCTACTCCTTGTGGCTGTACAGCAAAAGTGTTTGTCATTTATTCTTAGGCCTGTCTTGGTTACCCACTTGAAGGCTGCTTGGAGCTGACTTTGAGATTCGGATAGGATGGCCATATCATTGCGGATCCCCTTGTAATACGCCGATGGTTTGTTTTATGGGATTGGAAGTGGCCAGATTGTCGTTTGTTTATGTAGTTTGAGGATAGGATATCTTTATAATGCGTTGGTCCTATGGTATCTGCTAACTTTTGAACCTTTTTTGACGGTCTAGTCTGAAATCCACAGAAGAGCATATCATTCTCCCTTTCTTATGTTTGAGTGCCTAGTGAACATCGTTTAGAAAACATAACAGCCTGGAGGGTTGAAACCAAATTGTTCGTCCAGTATCATGTTAGTCTTTTGTAGAGGAGTTTGCTTAAAACCTTATACGCAGAACATTCATATCACCCATGTCGCCTTTTCCTTTATATAATGGAAGATCTCCATAGTGCCTGCTGAAAAGCCCTGCGAATTTGTGCAGAGAGGCTTTGAGATGTGCATTGCATTGTCGAGCGTATGGCTTCCGACACTTCTGCCACTGTGAATTCCTGACGAAATATAACCGCCTGAATCAATACTATAAAGAAATTAATTAGATTTTCTAATCGAAACATTGACTTAACCCTAAACACATACTTTGAGCTAACGTCATTACCAAGAGAAGTATTTTCTTACTTGATCCCACTTTGATTGGCTTGTGGATCTTCTTCATTGTTTATACACGGATTGGTGAAGTATTGAAATTCCACGTCTCAAGCATTTGACCTTTGCTCAATACGGTCTACTCATCTGAAGGCTGAATACCGTCACCATCAACAACTACTTCGTGTTGTTCTATATGTTAATATGCTGCACCATATTAGGGTAAATAACCTTTCATATTTTCAGTGCTACACTTTATTATATTTTCAATATGCTTTACAATTGGCTGATGATGGGGTGATTAATCCCTGAAACATGTAGCCTACCTGGAACAACTGTAATAATTAATTTCTTTATAGTATTCCAATGTACAGTAGGAAGGCACAGCCTACATGAGGTAAGCAATGATAATGGTGTAAGGTTCATTAGCTTTGCTGCATCATCAGGCTTGTTCATTTCCAGCACAAAGTTCCAGCGTAGGAACATCCATAAGGGAACCTGGATGTCACCAGATGGGAGAATAAGACCATGTCGCTATTGATCTACAAACCAAGAGATGGGTGTCCGATGTTAAGACGGCACGGGGTGCAGAGTGTGGAAGTGACCACTTTCTGGTCAGAGGCCACTTACTCAGAGGAGGGATCAGGGCTAAGCTAAAGAAGGTTGAGAGATACCGTGTTGAAAAACTAAAAGATGAAGCCATAAGGACAGAATATCAGCTGCAACTTAACATCCGCTTTGAAGCACTCGGTGAACTGGACGTAAGCGAAGACCCTGAAAACATTTGGGAAAAGATTCAAAGCTCACCGACTGCTACAGCAAAGGAGACGATCAAGGGAGACACAGTAGGCAAGAAGGTCTGGTTTGGAAAGGAATGTGCAGATGCTCTGGAACAGAGAAAGGAAGCCAGGAATAAGTGGCTGCAGGAGACAGATCTGGCGCAGGGTAAAGAACGATTTGAGGAGGTTCGAAGGGCTACCCAAGCAACTCTTGAGAAGGGCAAAGAGGAAATATGTCAAGGACATCATTGTTGCGGCAGAAGCAGACTTCAGAGGAAACAATACCAGGGAAATGTTTCAAAAGGTGAAGTATTTTAGCAAAGGTTACCAGTCGAGACAGAAATTTGTCAAAGATTCTAGTGACAAAATTCTGACCACGATTATGATATCGCCAAGAGATGGAAGGAGTACTTCAACCAGCTTCTCAATTGTGAAGACCCTGAAATAGTCTTTGAATTCCAGTCGACTTGGATTATCCGCCACCCACTTTGGATGAGATCAAAACCCAGATCAAACGGCTCAAGAAGAATAAAAGTCCAGGTGAAGATGGAATACAGACAGAGATGATCCAGGAAGGAGGAGAGAAACTAGCAGAAAAACTGCACAGGCTGATACAAGCAATCTGGATCAAAGAAGAACTACCGTCAGAATGGAAAACAGCTCTGATTTGTCCAATCTATAAGACGGATGACAAATTGAAATGTGATAACTATCGAGGAGTCGCCCTGTTTAACGTCTGCTACAAGATCTTGTCCAACTGCCTCATAGATAGAATTCAACCAGTGGCAGAATCAGTGCTTGGTAAATACCAGGGAGGCTTTCGGCTGGGGCGTTCCACAGTAGATAATATCTTCATTCTCCGACACCTCACTGAAAAACTGGGTGAATATGCCAAAGAACTCCACGTGTTATTCGTAGATTTTAAGAAGGCCTATGATTGCATACACCGAAACAGCCTACTCAGTTGCCTAAGAGAGTTTGGAATGGCCGAGAAACTCATCAACTTGGTAGCGATCTGCCTGAGCGAAACACGCGGTAAGATAAAAATGGGAAATCGAGTGAAAGAGGATTTTGAAATTTTGACGGGTTTCAGGCAAGGAGACGGTTTATCTCCTACACTGTTCAATTTTGCCTTGGAGAAGATCATACATGAGACCTTTCAAGAGAATTTTGAAGGAATCCTAGTCGAAGGGAAGAACCTAGCATACCTTGCCTACGCAGATGATATCAGTTTACTCTCCAGCTCTCAGGAAGAGTTGAGGCAAATGACCAGAGCACTCAAGGCAGCTGCCAACAAATTTGGGCTAATCGTGAATGAAACCAAGACGGAGTACCTCAATATGACTCGCGGGCAAGGCCACGTTTTTGGGCAACTACCGTCACTCTGGGTAGGGGACCAGTCCTACAAGAGGGTCCATGAATTTAAGTACCTAGGATCGCTTTTCACGGAGAATTCATCATGTGAGGCAGAAATCAACGCCAGGATCCAAGCAGGAAACCGAACTCTCTACAGCTTAACACAGCTTCTTTGGTCCAGATGTCTCTCCAGACAGTTCAGAATTCGTCTGTATAAAACTCTGATCCAACCTGTTGTACTATATGGATGTGAGACATGGAGTATCCGAAAACAGGACTTTCATAAACTACTCGTTTTTGAGAGGAAGGTTCTTCGGAAGATGTTCGGACCGGTGGTGGGTGTACACACGGGTGAATGGAGGATTAGACACAATCATGAAGTAGATGATCTGTACCATGATACCAACATAGCTGCAGTGGGCTGGACATGTAGCCCGGATGGAAAACCACCGATGGCCACGGAAGCTACTGGATTTCATCTCCACTGGAAGGAGACCACCAGGGAGACCAAGGAAGCGGTGGAGTGTAGGACTCCATGAAGATCTGCAACAGGCAGCAATACGTGTGGGCAGTTGGCGGATGGCACCTATGGATAGGAGACGATGGAGAAGGAAACTTGTAGCAGCGCGCGGTCCACTGGGCCTGATCGCGTAGAAGAAGAAAAAGAAGATAGTATTGATTCAGGCGGTTATATTTTTCTTATTAATAATTATTTTAGCGTATCAATACGGATGAAGATGGGGAAAGCTGTGGGAATCGACGAAGTGGCAATAGAAATGATCAAGGCGGCAGGGCCAGTGGGACTGCAGTGGACATACAGACTTCTCAGGAGTATGTGGAGAGAGAAGAAAGTTCCTGAAGACTGGAAAAAGGGAATAATATTGCCAATATTCAAGAAAGGAGACAGGAAGGTGTGTGGTAACTACCGAGGAATCACCATCATCTCGCATGTTGCCAAAGTAAAGGAAAGAATCCTAGAAAAAAGAATTAGAGTGAAGGTAGAATGCCAAATAGAGGAGGAGCAGTTTGGATTTAGAGGGGGCAGGTCAACAGTGGAACCCATTTTCATTCTGAGACAGAACATTGAAAAGAGTTGGGATTATGGGAAGGATATGGTAATGACTTTTATTGATCTAGAAAAGGCCAATGATAGCATCCCTAGAAGAAAAGTTTGGGAAAGCTTAACAAATAGGGGGATAGGCAAGGAACTGAGTGACATGATAAAAGGAATGTGCATGGAGTGAGTGCTACAGTAGTGTGAAGACTAGAGTCGGGACATCGGAATGGCTTAAAATTGAGACTGGACTAAAGCAAGGAAGTGTGTTGTCACCATTATTGTTCGTAATGGTGATGGATGACATCATGACGGCAGCAATGAAAGACTATAGTAGGGCAAAGATGAAGGTAATGTTGTTTGCAGACGACGACGTGATCTGGTGCCAGGATGGGATGGAGGTACAAGAACAGTTAGACGTAACAAATGAAAAGACTGAGCAATGGGGATTGAACATAAATGTGGAGAAGAGTAAAACAGGGGTGATGAGTAGAGATAAGAAAGAAGGAAAAGGAGTAATCAAAGTCGGAGATAAGGAATTGGAAGTGGTGAAACACTTCAAATACTTGGGAAGTGAACTAACTGACGATGGACGACTAGGTTTGGAAATTGGCAGAAGAATACAACTCGGGAGTGCTTTCTACCAACAGGTACGGCGACTAGTATGGAACAAGGATATACCAATTAAGGCTAAAGAAGTTATGTACAAAGCATATTATGTTCCTATAATGACATATGCAGCAGAAACTTGGACAATGACTAAGAGAGATGAGAGCAGAGTACAGGCAGCTGAGATGAGATTCCTGAGAAGTATGGTCCAGAAATCGAGGAGGGACAGAGTGAGAAATGAAGATATACGGAAAGAACTGGGAGTACATAAACTAAATGACAAACTGGTGCAAAACAGATTGAGATGGTTTGGACATGTCAAACGGATGAATGAAGTAAGGCTACCAAGACGAGCACTGGAACGACGGATGACAGGGAAGAGAGGACGAGGAATGCGTTGGATGGACTCGGTGGAGAATAGTATTAGAAAACGGAACCTGGATTGGAACACAGTGTTGGAAGAGGAATGGTGGAACGACAGAACAAAGTGGAATGGAACCATATTTGCCCCCACCCAGTGTCAACTGGAAAAGGGGAAATGAAGATGATGATGATCAATACGGAACCACCATGAGGTGGTATAGCGGCTGGGACAGAGTGCACTCAGCCTAGTGAGGCTAAACTGGGAATGGAACCCAGCTCAGCCATACTGGAAGTGGTTTTCCCTACTTCTACTCCAGGCAAATGCTGTGATGGTTCCTAACTTAAGACCATGTCCACTTCCTTCCCAATCCTACAAATACACACACACACACTAGCACAGCTCTTTCAGAATAGCACAGGTTATGACAAATTTTACACACACACCCAAGTACATGGGACCACATGACCACAATGTTGCAAAGCCCCTAAAACAAGCTAAGCTTTTCTTATTTTATTCTATTTGATTAAATAGATATATCAGTGAATGTTGCTTCCCAAGACCAGTAATGACTCGATATAATATAATGTGTATCCGGGTCCCTCCCCCAAAGTAACCTCCTATGGTCATCCCAAACTGTATTACTCAGTCGAGTACTGTTCCCAGGAGTAACATAGGTGGGCTCTGTAATATTACGTTCGAAGGTAACTTTTTAAAACTGCAGCGAGCGTAATATTACATTGATCGATTGCTCGTGCTTTGGGTTGGAGACGAACGTAATGTTACAGCTCTAGCACTCTCGTCTGGGTGCCAGTAAGCATGAAGTTGCACATACTATCGCTAGATAGCACCACGTCACTGTTCAGCGGAAGCGATGCAAGTTCAAGTAGGTCAAATCTGTTTTCCTTTCCTTTGTTTTTATTCTTTGTGGGCATATTTTTCTGAGTTTATTCTATGACTAGTATACACTGTATATTTGGGGGTATAATTCGCATTACAGATTCTGAATCTGACGCAACC